>CM077671.1:138551273-139769273 GCA_039707655.1 Elymus sibiricus
CAACAATCAAATACTACAAATTAAGTGAAGTTCAGTATGCAACGAGTTGCATATTGACAAAACTCCACATTTGAATTATTTAGTTCACTCTCGTTTAGGTACTCAAAAGTATTAAATGTTGTTTAACACGGCAAGAGGTGAAGCATAAATAAACTAGACATTTAGGCAAGTTTAAATGAGGCCGGAAACAACATATAGTATTTCCAAAACAAATAGTATTATCTAGTGTACTCTCGTTTAAGCCAACCCGACGTCTAGCCCAATATTATTTAGTTCACTTTCGGAACTCTATCGAGAAGAAGCAATCTAGAAACAAACAAATGACATAGTAAACACCACAACATATTCATGACATGATGCACAAACAATGATGATGCATGTCAAGTTTAAATATGCAAGCTGTGGCAAAGCACAACAATCAAGTACTACACATTAAGTGAAGTTCAATATGAAACGAGTTGCATATTGATGAAACTCCACATTTGAATTATTTAGTTTAATTACATGACAAGTTTACATGTCGTTTATCATGGCAAGAGGTGAAGCATAATTAAACTAACTATCTAGGCATTTTAAATGAGGTCGGAAACAACTTATAGTATTTCCGGAAGGACCCCATATGCAAATTTAGAAATTGGTCCAGATCTGAACTAACCATGTTTTATATTTATTAAACAAGAGAATAAAGTTCTATTGTGATTCTACACATTATTCTAGGCAATTTACATATATAGATCATTCAAAACGAATGTACGACCTAAAAGATATGACCAACACAAGATGAATATGTCATGAATGCAAAATGCATGCAAACAACACCCACAAGCATTTTAAATCATGGATGCAACAAAATATTATGAAACTACATGATATTTTAATCAAGTTTCTTGTATAACATGTTCAAAACGGAGCGACGGTTCAACAATAACAAGCAACACAAGTTTTTGATAAAATCTGTCCAAAACAACAACTTAGCATTTTGCACACGTGAAACCACAAGCTACATGAATCTAAAATGCACAAACAAAGCATGGGGCAGTAGCATGTAACATACACTTCATTTCATCAAAAGAAGTCATACTCAAAAGAGTCATGGATCACATGGTAGGAAGCTCACAACACGACTATAAAACATGGCATTTAGGGACTTAGAGAAAATACCAGTTTTTCACAAACAGTGTTAACCTGAAGGCATATTGACATCAAGAAAAATACATGCTATAGGGCTTATCATGGCATTAAAATCTACATCATGGTAGTGGACATGATGCACTACAAAAAACTCCACAGGAGCATCATTAAAATATGCACAGAAACATGGCTAGCATCAACACAACATGGCAATCTGAAATAAGCAGACTCTCAGACTGTGAAAATTAGAGTAGTCATGAGCAGCAGTTTTTATCAGGTAGGCATGTTAACGGTAAGAAACATCTATGATGATAATCCTATACATGGAAACTAATAGCACAACATAATAGTAAATAACATGCTTAACAAAACATTCCAGGGGTGCAACACCAAAGGAGTTGTAGAACAATGGCAATCTACATGGCAAAACAACAACACAATTTAACAGTTTCAGACTTAGAATTATTTTAGCATCTCAAAACAACAACATTGAGTAAGCATGTTCACATGAAGAAAACTATAGCTAAATATGAATTTCATGGCATGGCAAACATACTACCAGCAAGTAGACATTACATACTACAAATTACTCAATGTTGCTTAATATGATGCATGATTTGCTTAATATGATACTCACAAAACGGAACTTATAGTTAACAGATTAGCAGTTTTAACACGAAGGCTACTTGAGAGCATGAAATGTACATGCTAATGATGTTTGTTATAGCAACCAGAGGAATAGCATCAAAGTAGACATAACATAGACCAAATCTCATGAAGGAACCATATGCAAAAGAGCTATAGATAAGATGCAATCATCCACACAAGTTTGATTAAAACAATAGTTTTCAGCAGTTTATTCACGAAGCACTTTTGCAACAGATATTAGACCATTTAGATGATTCCTAAAATTCATGCAACTGAAACTATCATGTAGAGTACATCAAGCAGCACATTATTCATATATAGGACATTTAAATCTGATGCACGGTTTAAGAGCTACAAGCAAATCAATATACCATCATGATGAATTTTGCAGTCCAAAAGACTTGGAGAAAAATCGTCACCTCGCGAAAAAACTGGACAGAGGCGTTCGGGATCTGGGCAGATCCAGCCGACCCGTTTGGATCGCGGGCCCGGAAGATTCAGGACGGGGTTGTCCCGCGGCTGGGGCAGAGGAGGCCCACCGTGGTGGTTGCGGCGACGCGCCGGCTGAGGGAGTCCTGGACTAAGGGGCCTCAGGCTGCCGGCCCATCTCTCATAGGCCGGCTTGGTGGGCCGCTCTCTGATTATCGCAGGAAGGGCCGGGATATACGGCGACCCCGTACTCTAGAAGGAAACATCCGAAGACGCGGCGTGCACTCCAAGTCAAGATAAGGGGATCAGCGTCTTTACTTCCAGCTAGAGACTTATCATGTGTAAACCCCGGCACTATTGTTTATGTGTTCGGCGTCTCGGATGTCGCGTTATATGAATCGGTTCCGAATTATGTCTTGGGTCAATGGTTGGGTTGCCCGGCTCCTGTGCTTGCCCTCTTACGTTCCGCTCGTTCGGCTAAAAGGGTAAAGGGAGAACCACTGTGATTGTGCTTCCAGCTCGCCTGGTCAAGTACCTCAGTGGAGAAAGCCGAAAACTGACTGTCATAATAAGCGAGAACCGGTCTGCAATCCGAGCATAAGTGTCAAACTAAAAATCGATAGAGGTTATTCCGTGTTATACGAGGGTTTGTACAATTACAAACCATGTGATGCTGGTTTCAACCTCGGTGTATCCGAATATTACAAAACACTGGGGGCTCGTCATCAGCCCACACAGTCAAGCTCCTATGGCTAAGTGAAAGCACTAAAGCATCATAGTCCGATTGCCTTGTTCACCTTGCATTACCGCCTTCGGGCACCGATACGTCGGCTAAGGGTCACAGTGCGGAGGTAGAAACACCTCGTGTAGTATCGACATGGGGGCTGAAGCCGATGGCTCGCAACTTTCAGATAAAACGGCCACATAGGAGTCAAAATAATACAAAGCTTAATGACATGATAAACCATGCAACCGCATTATAAAGCGGAACAGTCACCGGATACATGACAAAATATTCATTCATAGATTACATCCTTAGGGCATTGAGCTTCTATCGCCCAAGCACCATCCATCACGGTGGCAAAGTATTTCTCGGGGCGCCTATGCTCCTTCCCAGGGGGTGGAGGCGCGGTGGCCATCTCGGTCGGCTTGATCTTCGGCCAGTGCACCATGGTCCTTGCAAAGGCCATCCGAGCTCCCTCGATGCACGTAGAACGCTTTAGAGCGTCAATCCGAGGCGCAGCGTCGCACAGTTTCTGCACCAAGCCAAAGTAACTGCTCAGCAACGGCTCTGCAGGCCACAGCCGGATGCAGAGGTACCTCATGGCCGGCTCTGCCATCCTGTGCAGCTCCATCAATTGTTTCATCTGCTTGCTCAGGAGGGGAGGATGCTCGGGGGCTTGAAATTGCGCCCAGAACAACCGAGGTCAACATCTCCATCCCGAGAGGCGAAGTGTTTGTTCGTGTCCGCTGCACTCCTCGGAAGGTCTGTAAAGGCGCCTGAGGAACGCCACACCCGGGTGAGCAATGCAAACCTGTTACCACCAAAGGCACATTGCAGTAAGTACGGCTTACCATCCACGATCGCCTTGACTTGGCAGAGTTCTTCTTCAAAGAACCGCCTATCAACTCGCTCCGATTTGAGCTCGGATTTCAGCGAGGATAGTTCGGTGGCCTGGTCCTCGTTCTTTTGCTCAAGGGCCTCGCACTTCGTGCTGGCATCCTTGAGCTCCAGTTGCACCTCTACCACCCGGGCCTCATGCTTGTCGCTCACGGCTTTTAATGCCGACAGGTCGGCTGCCGCTCGTTCGGCCGCTGCCTTCTCATCTGCGGCCTCCTGCCTCGCCTTTGCCAACTCGGCCTTGAGGTTCTCAACCTCCTTGGCCACAACTGTGGTAACAATGAGTAAATAACACTTAGGGATAACAATCCGGATATCTCAATCAATGAGGATAGACAAATAGCCTGAATGATACAATCCGGACTCACCTTGCGTCTCATCAAATCTCTTGTTCAGTCAATCGAGCTCCTCATCGGAGCTCTTGAGCTTCCGATTTAGCTCGGCAAGCTCCACTGCGTTGGCGGCTGCCGCCGATGAGGAGGCCTACAAAACAACTTATGTGCATTAAAACTCCCGAGCCGTCGGATCCAGACCCTGTGCTAAGTACCAAGGGACAAGGGGTGCCTTGAGCATCGTTAGTAATTTTCCGATGTTTGACCCCCGGGTGGGTTTTTCAAACTCATCCAGGGCTCGGGGGCTACTACACATATAAGGATTGCATAAACTTGGTAAAGTATCTTTTTCTGGAAAAAGAGTATTACGTGGCTCACCTTGAAGCCCGTCAAGAGACCGTTGAAGGCCTCTTTCAGTCCGCTATCAACGGACTGAATGCCTTGCAAAACCGCACCCATAAGGGCACGGTGATCTTTGGCGATGGAGGAGCCGGATAAAGCTTCCTCCATCGCGGCCGGCCACCTAGTCATGGGCGGCGCCGGTGGTGACCTGCCAATCCTCCCTCCAGTGGGGGATTGGGCTGGCGGCTCCTGAGGCATAGAGCGCTACGGAGATGTCCTCGGAGGGGACTGGACCAGACTTGCCCCCCCCCTCTTTAGTTGCCAGGAGACGTTCCTCCTCCTAGTCTTCGGCGGCCGAGGTATTAACCTCAGCCATAACGTCGTCACCCCCGCCGCCGGTGTTCGGCTCAGAAGGAGCACGACGCGATAACACCTCCGCGGCCTCCTTCGAGACCTCTGGAGGCGTGGGATGCGACGCAGTCCCACTTTCCGCCAGGTCGGTGGGCAGAGACTCCCCATCTGAGATTTGGCCGGTGGGGAGATCGCATGGTGGGCTGCAAATTGAAAGACGTTCGCCCATTTAGCATTAAAAGCTCTATAAAAGTCACCTAGAGAGTCTTCGGATTCATACCTTTGGGCTGGGGGCTTAACCCTTGGGTTCCTTCGGGAACCCTTTCAAAAGTCTCAGCCTCCTTATCGGAGTCCGAGTTATCATCGGCCAGGATTGTCTTAGTCCGGCATGTCCTCTTCGGGGCAGGAGGAGGTAGGTCCTCCGCGGCGTTCGCTGACGCCGCCCATTTCCTTGTAAGGGGGGAGCCGCACTCCCCTTCATCCTCGTGCTCTTCCTCGTGAGTGGAAGAGGCATGGGTCTCCTCGGACTAGGTGTCCAGAAGACCCCATAGACGAAGGCCCTCTCAGGCCTCCTTCTTCTCTCCTTTCTTCTTCTTCTCCTTCTTCTCTGGCGCCACGACGAGCATCTCCGTCAACAGATCCGACCGAGAGTCATCGGGCTGCGGGGCCGGACAGTCAATTTGCACGGCCTTGCTCAGCCATTTCTGTGAAGATGAGGGAGAAGGGGTTCAGCTCTTTGCCAAAAAATAGGGCCGGAGAATCAAAAGTTTTATCATACCTTGGTAGGAGGGGTTTCGACGTCAAGGCCGGTGTCCTCCTCCTCGGCCGGCCAGCTCTTCTGGGGCTTGAATAGCACTTTCCACAATTTCTCGTGGGTAGTGCGGAAGACTTGACTCACGGTGGCCGGGTCCTCGAGCTAGTAAGCCCACATTGGGGAGGCCTGGTGCTGGCAGGGGAGGAGATGGCGGTGGAGCATGACCTGGATCACATTGACCAGCTCGATTTTGGCCCCAATCATCGAGGAGATGCGCTTCTGCAGCGATTTTACCTCTGCGGCCCACCCCTAGTCAAGGCCCTTCTTGAGCCACGAGGTTAGCCTCGCGGGGGGTCCGGATCTGAACTCGGCAGGTGCCACCCAGTCCGCGCTCCTCGATTCGGTGATATAGAACCATTCCTTTTGCCAAATCTTGACCGTGTCGATGAATGTGCCGTCCGGCCACTCGACAAGGGGGAGCTTACTGATTACCGCCCCTCCACAATCCGCGTGCGCGCCCGCAACTGTCTTCGGCTTGACGTTGAACACTTTGAGCCACAGGCCGAAGTGCGGCTGTACCCGCAGGAAGGCTTCGCAGACGATGATGAACGCCGAGATATGCATGAAGGAGTTCGGGGGAA
This sequence comes from Elymus sibiricus, assembly GCA_039707655.1. NCBI lineage: Eukaryota > Viridiplantae > Streptophyta > Magnoliopsida > Poales > Poaceae > Elymus > Elymus sibiricus. Next base: position 138,557,523 of record CM077671.1, read on the forward strand.
GGTCATGGAAGTCTAACCCGTAGAAGAACATGAGGCCCCTGACGAAGGGGTGGAGCAGAAAACCCAGTCCCCGGATGAAATGGGGGATGAACACCACCCTCTCGCCCGGCTTCGGTGTGGGGACCACCTGATTCGCCTCTGGAGCGCGGTGGGCGATGTTGGCGGAGCGGTAGCCGGCGCGCTTTAGCTCCCGAATGTCATTGTCGGTGACGGAGGAGGCCTCCCACTTGCCCATGGAGCACGAACCAGCCATGGCCGAACTCGGAGGGGGGATTGAGGAAGAACTGGATCTGGGCTCTCGGAGCTGGGAAGGTTGAGGAGGCAAAGGGTGCGAACTTGGAGCGTGAATAGGCCTTGGGGTTTTTCTCCCTTTTATGGGGTGCTATAAAACCAAGAGCCTCCCTTTTACTGCGCCGCAGGCCTCGCCACTTCCCGAAACAATCGTGCCGTTATGTGCGCGTGGGATAACCCAGGGCGTTAAGCATATCCCGTAAGAAACGGGACACGATCTGCACGCTGATGAGACGTGCCAATGGAGAAACGGCCTCGAACCGCAAATCGAGTTTTTGTAACCGGCTCAGCGGTCGTGGTAGGCCACGACCCTTCGTCAGAAAGGTTGTCAGGAAATACTGTTCACACTTTGATGTTTGGCCTTCGAGGTTAAGCAACTTTTGGCGTCCGGATAACTACATGTTCGGATAACTACATGTCATTGACGGCCGGACTAGAGCCAGCCGATCATAAAGGGGGGAAAGAACTCACCCCGCAAGCCGAAGACTCTGATCACGCGAAGCTGCTAGTGTCATTACCCCTAGCGTTGGGAGTCTTGGACTAAGGGGTCCTCGGGCCGCCGGCCCATCTCTCATAGGCCGGCTTGGTGGGCCGCTCTCTGATTATCGCAGGAAGGGCCGGGATATACGCCGACCCCGTACTCTAGAAGGAAACCTCTGAAGACATGGCGTATACTCCAAGTCAAGATAAGGGGACCATCGTCTTTACTTCCGGCTGGAGACTTATCATGTGTAAACCCTAGGTACCCCCGGTGTCTATGTAAACCGTGGGGGTTAGATTGTAGAGGGCAGACGAGCTCATCTAGGGTTTTGGCTACTTGATCTCGAGGTAGATCGACTTTGTAATCTTCATACACATCAATACACCCAAGCAGGATGTAGGGTTTTACCTCCATAGGAGGGCCCAAACCTGGGTAAACATCGTCTCCTTCGTCCCTTGTTACCCATCGATCCTAATCTCATAGCTCGGGACCCCCTACCCGAGATCCGCCGGTTTTGACACCGACACCGGTGAGGTGACTAGATGAGGACGCCGGGCGTTGGAAACGGCGGCGGGATGTGGCATCCGGCCAGACCTCGCCCGATCCGGCGCGGGCGGCGGCAGATCTAGCCGGGGGCGGGCGAAGCGAGCTCGGAGCCGGCGGGGCTGGCCATGGCTGCGCTAGCGGAGTCCGGCGGCAGTGGTTGGTGCGGGGCCGAGGCGACGACGTATTGCCTATCTATGTGGTATATATTTTATGATCATTCACTTGTATGCTGGGTGATGGTGTAATGCGATGCATTTATATCATTTTATGTGCTCCACCAAGATGTATGTGACATGGAAGAGTGACCCATGATCCTAATCGATTGTGCATTTGCATTCAAACGCAAATTCAAAATAATGAACAAATTTAGGGGGAGCTCTTGCTTATCATATAGTTCTCAAAGCGAACGTTATTATGCATTGATTATATCCATTATTGAAACTTTGATGTATATGTTTTCACCAATTACCAAAAATGGAGAGATTGAAAGCACAACTTCTCCCTATGTTGTTTTGGTAATTAATTACAACATATAGCTCATTGAACTAATAGGTTATCAAGTATATTTTAGGAAAAGTTAAATGAATGGATCGGCTAGGATTTGTGAGGAGGATCCCCTTGGATGCAAAGAACTCTTATTGGCATAAGCTTCAAGTCTCGACATTTTATTTTAAGTGATTTGATCACATTGAGACCATAGGAAAGCCAATACTATTAAGAGGGGATGAGGTACTGATGATGACTTGGTTGCTCAAGTGATTAGAGATATGCCACCAAAAGCCTCAAACACTTTCTCACAAAACATTATGTCCAAAACCCCAAACTGCCAATCTGTGCCACCAAGATTTCTCCTTTTCTCTCACCGAGTCAGTCCAAGACAGAACCCTAAGCCAAACCCTAACAACCCAATGTAACCGAGACTGCGTTCGATGGAACCGAAAAGCAGTGACCAAGTTTCTGTGGTCGAGATTTTGAGTTTCAGAATTTTTGAGATTTAACTTTCAGAGCCACCAAAGTGATGCAACTGTCAGGTTAAGCCGAACTGATCTCACCGAGATGTTTAATTCGGTCTCACCGAAAAGCCGAAAGTTAGGACTTTTTGCACTAGTCGGTAGCACTGAGTTTTCTCTTTGGTGTCATCGAGTTGGGAAATAATGTTGTAATGATTGGGTTTTTGGAGAAGGCTATATATACCCCTCCACCACCTCTCACTCATGGAGAGAGCCATCAGAACGAACCAACACTTTCACCATTCATTTTCTGAGAAGAGAATCACCTACTCATGTGTTGAGGTCAAGGGATTCCACTCGAACCAATAGATCCTTGATTTCTAGCCTCCCCAAGTTGCTTTCCACCCAACTAACCTCTTCTACCAAGCAAAATTTTGTGAGAGAGTGATTGAGTGTTGATGAGACTATCTTTTGAAGCACAAGAGAAAGTAGTTCATCATCAACACAACATCTATTACCTATTGGAGTGTGGCGTCTCCTAGATTGGTTAGGTGTCGCCTGGGAGCCTCCAAATCGTGTGGAGTTGAACCAAGAAGTTTGTAAGGGCAAGGAGATCGCCTACTTCGTGAATATCTACCCCAAGTGAGGCTAGTCGTTCATGGACGTAAGCCATGGTGGAATAGACTAGGTTTCTTCTTCGTGGGCCCTTCGTGGGTGGAGCCCTTCATGGACTCATGTGGACGTTACCATCCATGGGTTGAAGTCTCCATCAACTTGGACGTACGATAACACCACCTATCGAAACCACGCCAAAATCTTCATGTCTTCATTGCGTTTGATTTTCCTATCCCTCCCTTCATATTCACTTGCAATTTCTTTACTTTCCGCTGCACAACTCGTAGACTTGCATATGCAGGGTGTGCTAGACTTGGTATAATTGCTAAAACTTGCCAATCGATAAAATTGGGAAATGGTTAAGTTTAATTTGGTCAAGTAGTCTAATCACCCTCCCTCTAGACATCCTTTCGATCCTACATTAAGTCTGTTCCGACACACACACACCGAAAGTTAACCTAGCAACAAGAATTATTGCCTTAATGGTGGACGTAGGTAGCCAGTGTTATCTGTAAACCCTAGAAGCCATGTAATTAAAATTTGCCAAACCGATTAGAGGACATCTAACTTAGTTTTGTAGGATTGCATGTGATGTGGTATAACCTTCGTCATGATATGAGTTTATTTATGAGATGGTTATATGTTGTAGTGTTAAGTGGTATGCACGTGATGACATGATGGATGGAGCCACGAGATTGCCACATTAATGTAATAGATGTAGAGATAGCCTACAGATTACATGGAGGATCGAAGCTTCACCAGGCGCAGGAGGACAAAATTGTTGCCGCGATGGCAATTTTACAAATTGCCGCCACGACAACGATTTCAGATAAATTTTCATGAAGACCTCGGAGGACCATGGAGACATTACCGGCGCCCAGGGCTATACCATATTATGCTATTATTAATTACCTGAGAGGTTTATCCCTATGTTCTTTGTACCCTTTGATTGCGTAGTAGTCAATTATTAGGGTGATATCTCATAGTAAATATCAAGTTAAAAGTTGATCTTCCCAGTGTTGCTACCATCTATAACATGTAGCATGCCGAAGTGTGTCATGTACACATGAGTACAAACGGTTTGTGAGGTGTAAGATGGGTGGATGGTCAGACCATGTGAGCACATAACACTCGGTTGTCTTGAAGTTCTGGCAGAATCGTTCTGAACTCGGAGCACGAAACATTGAAAAATGAACAAGAGTCATATGGAGATATGATCGGCCAAAGGTTGCCTACCGGTCAAAATTCTTGTCATCAGTGATGTCCACATCAATGGCCGAGCATAATATTAGGATCTTGAACCAGTCACTTTCAATTATGAGAGATATTGATCTGAGTGGGAGTGCACTTTATATTAGAATCGTTTAAACACTAGTGTAAAATTAATTATGAACTATGTCTAAGTGAATTTTGTGTCTATCATTGTAGATCAATGGCTCGCAATATGTTCAACTTATCCCCTATGTTAGAAAAAGAAAAGTGGGCTGCGAATGGTGGACACTATGCAGATTGGATCCAGAACCTGAGACTCATTCTCAGGAATGCTAAGAAGGAGTATGTGATGGATCTTCTGTGATTAAGTAAGAGCTCCACATACTCAATTATCATATAGTCTTCTATGATTGCTGGTACTCAAAGCATATTTTTAGAACAAACAACATTCATCGAACACAGAGAAAGATAGGTGTCGGTGTCAAAACTGGCGGATCTCGGGTAGGGGGTCCCGAGCTGTGAGTCTAGGATCGATGGTAACAGGGGACGAAGGAGACGATGTTTACCCAGGTTCAGGCCCTCCTATGGAGGTAAAACCCTACGTCCTGCTTGATTATATTGATGTGTATGAAGGTTACAGAGTTGATCTACCACGAGATCGAATAGCTAAAACCCTAGACGTGTTTCTCTGCCCTATAATCTAAAACCCTCCCCGGTTTATATAGACACCGGGGGGTACTTAGGGTTTACACATGATAGTTCTTCCGCTGAGGATGGAGATGCCGATTTCCTCATCTTGACTTGGAGTGCACGACGCGCCTTCGAAACTTCCTTCTAGAACACTGGGTCGTGGTGTATCCGGCCCTTCCTGCGATAGTCAGAGAGCGGCCCACCAAGCCAGCCTATTGGGAGATAGGCCAGCGGCCCAAGGACCCCTTAGTCCAGGAATCCCTTAGTAGCCCCCGAACTAGCCCCCAACGCCAAGGGTCACAGCACTGGCAGCTTCACGTGATCGGAGTCTTCGGCTTGCGGGGTGAGTTCTTCTTCCTATTAATGATCGACTGAAACTAGCCCGGCTTCCGATGACGCATAATTTTTCCGATCATATGATCGTCAGGACGCCATGAGTTTCTTAGCCCCAAAGGCCAAATGTCGAAGCATAAACAGTGTTTTCTGACAGCCTTTTTGACAAAGGGTCGTGGCCTATCATGACCGCTGAACCAGTTATAAAAACTTGATTCACGGTTCGAGGCTGTTTTTACATTGATATGACTTATCAATGTGTAGATCTTACTCCGTTTCACATGGGATATGATTAATGCCCTAGGTTTCTCACGCGTGCGTAACGGCACGGATATCTTGGGAAGCGGAGAGACTTGCGGCGCAGTAGAGGGAGGCTCATCGGCGTCACGCCTCATAAAAGGGAAAAAAACCAGAGGCCTATTCACGCCTCCCATTCGCATCCCTCGCTTCCTCAATCTTCCCAAGCTCCAAGAGCCTAGATCCACTTTTCTCTCAATCTCTCCTCTGAGCTCAGCCATGGCGGGTTCGGGCTCCATGGGCAAGTGGGAGGCCTCCATGGTCACCGACAAGGACATCCGGGAGTTAAAGCTCGCCGGCTACCTCCCCGCCAATGTCTTCCACTGGGCTCCAGAGGCGAACCAGGTGGTCCCCACCCCTAAGACAGGCGAGAGGGTGGTGTTCGTCCCCCATTTCATCCGGGGACTGGGCTTTCCGCTCCACCCCTTCGTCAGGGGCCTTATGTTCTTCTACGGGCTGGATTTCCACGATCTTCCCCCGAACTCCTTCATGCGTATTTCGGCATTCATCATTATCTGCGAAGCCTTCCCGCGGGTCGAGCCACACTTCGGCCTGTGGCTCAAGGTATTCAACGTCAAGCCGAAGATAGTCGCGGGCGAGTGCTACTTCTTGAGCTTGCGTTGGTTTTCCCTTGAAGAGGAAAGGGTGATGCAGCAAAGTAGATAAGTATTTCCCTCAGTTGTTGAGAACCAAGGTATCAATCCAGTAGGAGATACAAGCAAGTCCCCAATCTTCGCACCTACACAAACAATCAAACTCTTGCACCCAACGCTAAAAGGGGTTGTCAATCCCTTCACGGTTATTTGCAAGGATGAGATCTGATAGAGATAGATATAAAAGATTGCTAGAACGTAAAGTAAAACAAAAGTTAAAATAATGCAAAGAAGTATTTTTGGTATTTTTGGTTTATAGATCTGAAAATATAATATGGAAAATAGACCCGGGGGCCATAGGTTTCACTAGAGGCTTCTCTCATGAAGGAAAATAATACGGTGGGTGAACAAATTACTGTCGAGCAATTGATAGAAAAGTGCATAGTTATGATGATATCCAAGGCAATGATTATGCATATAGTCATCACGTCCGTGTCAAGTAGACCGAAACGATTCTGCATCTACTACTATTACTCCATACATCGACCGACTCCTGCCTGCATCTAGAGTATTAAGTTCATGAAGAACAGAGTAACGCATTCGGTAAGATGACATGATGTAGAGGGATAAACTCAAGCAATATGACGAAAACCCCATCTTTTTATCCTCGATGGCAACAATACAAATATGTGCCTCGCTACCCCTACTTTGTCACTGGGTGAGGACACCGCAAGATTGAACCCAAAACTAAGCACTTCTCCCATTGCAAGAATTACCAATCTAGTTGGCCAAACCAAATCAATAACTCGAAGAGACTTGCAAAGATATAAAATCATGCATATAAGAATTCAGAGAAGATTCATATAATATTCATAGATAAGCTGATCATAAACCCACAATTCATTGGATCTCGACAAACACACCGCAAAAGAGTATTACATCGGATAGATCTCCATGAAGATCATGAAGAACATGGTATTGAAGAACAAAGAGAGAGAAGAAGCCATCTAGCTACTAGCTATGGACCCGAAGGTCTGTGGTAAACTACTCACTCATCATCGGAGGGGCAATGGAGTTGATGTAGATGCCCTCCGTGATCGAATCCCCCTCCGGCAGATTACCGGAAAAGGCTCCAAGATTGGATCTCACGGGAACAGAGGCTTCCGGCGGCGGAAAAGTATTTTCGTGGCTCTTTTTGGTATCCAGGGAATATTTGGGAATTTATAGGCCTAAGAATAGGGTTAGGAGGGCTGCCGTGGGGCCACAAGCCAGGGGGCGCCCCCCCCCCTAGGGTGCGCCCTGGTGTCTTGTGACTATACGACAGGTCTCCTGCCTTCATCTCCAAGTCTGCTGGGTTTGTTCTGGTCCAAGAAAAATCATTCCGAAGATTTTATTCCGTTTGGACTCCGTTTAATATTCCTTATCTGCAATACTCAAAAACAAGGAAAAACAGAAACTGGCACTAGGCTCTAGATTAATAGGTTAGTCCCAAAAATAATATAAAATTGCATATTAATGCATATAAAACATCCAAAACAGATAATATAATAGCATGGAACAATCAAAAATTATAGATACGTTGGAGACGTATCAAGCATCCCCAAGCTTAATTCCTGCTCGTCTTCGAGTAGGTAAATGATGAAAATAGAATTTTTGATGTGGAATGCTACCTAACATATTTATCCATGTAATATTCTTTATTGTGGAATGAATATTCAGATCCATAAGATTCAAAACAAAAGTCTAATATTGACATAAAAACAGTAATACTTCAAGCATACTAACAAGGCAATTGCGTCCTTTCGAAATAACATGGCCTTAGAAAGTTATCCCTACAAAATCATATGGTCTGGCTATGCTCCATCTTCCCCACACAAAGTATCTAAATCATGTACAACCCCGATGTCAAGTCAAGCAATTGTTTCACACCTTTTATGTTCTCAAACCTTTTCAACTCTCACGCAATACATGAGCGTGAGCCATGGATATAGCACTATAGGTGGAATAGAATATGGTGGAGGTTGTGAGGAAAAAGGAGAAGATAGTCTCACATCAACTAGGCGTATCAACGGGCTATGGAGATGCCCATCAATAGATATCAATGTGAGTGAGTAGGGATTGCCATGCAACGAATGCACTAGAGCTATAAGTGTATGAAAGCTCAAAAAGAAAACTAAGTGGTTGTGCATAAGATGAAAAATTCCACTAGTTATATGTAAGTGACAAAATAGGAGACTCTCTATCATGAAGATCATGGTTCTACTTTGAAGCACAAGTGTGGAAAAAGATAGTAGCATTGTCCCTTCTCTCTTTCTCTCATTTTATTTTCTTTTGGTGGGCATCTTTGGCCTCTTTTTTTTTATTTGGGCTTCGCCGGCCTCTTTTATTATTTGTAAAGTCCGGAGACTCATCCCAACTTGTGAGGGAGTCATAGCTTCCATCATCCATTTCTCTCATGGGACAATGCTCTAATAATGAAAATCATCACACTTTTATTTACTTACAACTCAAAAATTACAACTCGATACCTAGAACAAAATATGACTCTATATGCAATATGAAAGTGATGGTGCGTGTCATGAAAAACGGAACGGTGGAAGTTGCATGGCAATATATCTCGGAATGGCTATGGAAATGCCATAATAGGTTGGTATGGTGGCTGTTTTGAGGAAGGTGGGTTTAATGCACCGGCGAAAGTTGCGCGGTACTAGAGAGGCTAGCAAAGGTGGAAGGGTGAGAGTGTGTATAATCCATGGACTCAACATTAGTCATAAAGAACTCACATACTTATTGCAAAAGTCTATTAGTTATCGAAGCAAAGTATTAGATGCATGCTCCTAGGGGAGAGGTTGGTAGGAGTTAACCATCGCGCGCTCCCGACCCTCACACAAAGGTTGACAATCATTAAACAATTCATGCTCCGACTTCGTTACATAACGGTTCACCATACGTGCATGCTACGGGAATCACAAACTTTAACACAAGTATTTCTACCAATTCACAATTACTCACTAGCATGACTCTCATATTACCATCTTTATATCTCAAAACTATATGCAAGGAATCAAACTTCTCATAGTATTCATTGCACTTAATATGAAAGTTTTTATTATATCCCTCTTGGATGCCCATTATATTAGGACTAAATTCATAACCTAAACCAATTACCATGCTGTTTAGAGACTCTCAAAATAATATAAGTGAGGTACGAGAGTTCAATAATTTCTATAAAATCAAACACCACCGTGATCTAAAAAGATATAAGTGAAGCACTAGAGCAACATTGCCTATCTCAAAAGATATAAGTGAAGCACATAGAGTATTCTAATAAATTCATGATTAATGCGTGTCCCCCTCAAAATATGTGTGCAGAAAGGATGATTGTGGCAAACTAAAAAGCAAAGACTCATATCATACAAGACGCTCCAAGAAAAACACACATCATGTGGTGAATAAAAATATAGCCTCAAGTAAATTTACCGATGGATTGAAGACGAAAGAGGGGATGCCTTCCGGGGCATCACCAAGTTTAGGCTCTTTGGTATCCTTGAATATGGATTGGGGTTCCTTGGGCATCCCCAAGCTTAGGCTCTTGCCACTCCTTATTCCATAGTCCATCAAATCTTTACCCAAAACTTGAAAACTTCACAACACAAAACTCAACAGAAAACTCATGAGATCCGTTAGTATAAGAAAAATAAATCACCACTTTAGGTACAGTTGTGAACTCATTATTTATTTATATTGGTGTAATATCTATTGTATTCCAACCTCTCCATGGTTCATACCCCCCGATACAACCCATAGATACATCAAAATAAGCAAACAACACAAAGAAAACAGAATCTGTCTAAAACAGAACAGTCTGTAGCAATCTATAGACTTCGAATACTTCTGTAAATCCAAAAATTCTGAAACATTAGGAAAATCAGGGAAATTTGTATATAAATCTTGTGTAAAAATTTCAGATCAAAATCATGTTCCAGTGAATTTACAAAATTTCTGGACTGAGAGAAAAGTTTCTGTTTTTCAGCAAAATCAAATCACAAACACCGTAGACCATCCCAAAGGTCTTACTTGGCTCAAACACTAATTTAAACAAGAAAACACAATTACTACAGAGGTAATAATGTGTAAAACACTCAAAAACAGAAGAAAAAACAAAAGCATAAAAATAAAATTGGGTTGCCTCCCAACAAGCGCTATTGTTTAACGCCCCAAGCTAGGCATAATGATTTCAATGATGCTCACATAAAAAGTAGTAATTGAAATATGAAAAAGAGCATCATGAATCTCATGAAAAACACGTTTATGTCTAACCCACTTCCTATGCATAGGGATTTTGTGAGCAAACAATTTATGGGAACAAGAATCAATTAGCATAGGAAGGCAAAACAAGCATAACTTCAAAACTTTGAACACATAGAGAGGAAACTTGATATTATTGCAATTCCTACAAGCATATGTTCCTCCCTCATAATAAATTTCAGTGGCATCAAGAAGGAATTAAAAAATATAACTATCACATAAATCATTCTTTTCATGATACACGAGCATGCAATCATCATAATGAATTTGCTCATCAAAACTTGGTGGACAAAAAATATCATCTTCATCAAACATGGCATCCCCAAGCTTGTGGCTTTGCATATCATTAGCATAATTGACATTAATAGAATTTATAGTAACATCATTGCAATCATGCTTTTCAATCAAGGAGCTATCATGAATCACCTTATAAATTTCTTCTTTCAACACTTCATCACAATTTTCAGATTCATGATTTTCAAACAAAACTTCATAGAGATAATCAAGTGCACTCAACTCACTAGCAATTTGTTCATCGTAATTTGGCCTTTTGAAAAGATTAACAAGTGGATGAGGATCCATATCAATAGATTTTTAGCAAGCGAAGAGGCAAGCAAATAGAAGGCACATGGCAACACAAGCAAACAAAAAGAGATCCGGCGAGAAAAAGGCAAATAAAACGGCAAATTGGTGAAGTGGGGGAGAGGAAAACGTGAGGCAAATGGAAAATAATGTAAATGCAAGAGATGAGTTTGTGATGGGTACTTGGTAGGCTTGATGTAGATCTCCCCGGCAACGGCGCCAGAAATCCTTCTTGCTACTTCTTGAGCTTGCGTTGGTTTTCCCTTGAAGAGGAAAGGGTGATGCAGCAAAGTAGATAAGTATTTCCCTCAGTTGTTGAGAACCAAGGTATCAATCCAGTAGGAGATACAAGCAAGTCCCCAATCTTCGCACCTACACAAACAATCAAACTCTTGCACCCAACGCTAAAAGGGGTTGTCAATCCCTTCACGGTTATTTGCAAGGATGAGATCTGATAGAGATAGATATAAAAGATTGCTAGAACGTAAAGTAAAACAAAAGTGAAAATAATGCAAAGAAGTATTTTTGGTATTTTTGGTTTATAGATCTGAAAATATAATATGGAAAATAGACCCGGGGTCATAGGTTTCACTAGAGGCTTCTCTCATGAAGGAAAATAATACGGTGGGTGAACAAATTACTGTCGAGCAATTGATAGAAAAGTGCATAGTTATGACGATATCCAAGGCAATGATTATGCATATAGGCATCACGTCCGTGTCAAGTAGACCGAAACGATTCTGCATCTACTACTATTACTCCACACATCGACCGACTCCTGCCTGCATCTAGAGTATTAAGTTCATGAAGAACAGAGTAACGCATTAGGTAAGATGACATGATGTAGAGGGATAAACTCAAGCAATATGATGAAAACCCCATCTTTTTTATCCTCAATGGCAACAATACGAATACGTGCCTCGCTACCCCTACTTTGTCACTGGGTGAGGACACCGCAAGATTGAACCCAAAACTAAGCACTTCTCCCATTGCAAGAATTACCAATCTAGTTGGCCAAACCAAACCAATAACTCGAAGAGACTTGCAAAGATATGAAATCATGCATACAAGAATTCAGAGAAGATTCAAATAATATTCATAGATAAGCTGATCATAAACCCACAATTCATCGGATCTTGACAAACACACCGCAAAAGAGTATTACATTGGATAGATCTCCATGAAGATCATGAAGAACATGGTATTGAAGAACAAAGAGAGAGAAGAAGCCATCTAGCTACTAGCTATGGACCCGAAGGTCTGTGGTAAACTACTCACGCATCATCGGAGGGGCAATGGACTTGATGTAGATGCCCTCCGTGATCGAATCCCCCTCCGGCAGATTACCGGAAAAGGCTCCCAGATTGGATCTCACGGGAGCAGAGGCTTCCGGCGGCGTAAAAGTATTTTCGTGGCTCTTTTTAGTATCCAGGGAATATTTGGGAATTTATAGGCCGAAGAATAGGGTTAGGATGGCTGTTGTGGGGCCACAAGCCAGGGGGCGCCCCCTAGGGCGCGCCCTGGTGGCTTGTGACTCCACGGCAGGTCTCCTGCCTTCATCTCCAAGTCTGCTGGGTTTCTTCTGGTCCAAGAAAAATCATTCCGAAGATTTTATTCCATTTGGAGTCCGTTTAATATTCCTTATCTACAATACTCAAAAACAAGGAAAAAACAGAAACTGGCACTAGGCTCTAGATTAATAGGTTAGTCCCAAAAATAATATAAAATAGCATATTAATGCATATAAAACATCCAAAACAGATAATATAATAGCATGGAACAATCAAAAATTATAGATACGTTGGAGACTTATCAGCGAGCACGCAGACTGCGGAGGGGCGGTAATCAGTAAGCTCGCCCGCGTCGAGTGGCCGGCCGGTACCTTCATCGATACAATCAAGATCTGGCAGAAGGAATGGTTCTATATCACTGAACCAAGGGACGAGGGCTGGGCGGCACCTGCCGAGTTCAGATCTGGACCTCCTGTGAGGTTAACCTCATGGCTCAAGAAGGGACTTGACTGGGGGTCGGACGCAGAGGTGAAATTGCTGCAGAAGCGTATTTCCTCGGTAATCGCGGCCAAGATCGAGCTGGTCAATGTGGTCCAGGTCATGCTCCACCGTCGTCTTCTTCCCTGCCAGCGCCGGGCCTCCCCAATGTGGACCTATCAATTCGAGGACCAGCCTACGGTGCAAGGATTCTTCCGCACTACCCACCAGAAGTTGTGGAAGGCATTATTCAAGCCCCAGAAGAGCTGGCCAGCCGAGGAGGAGGACTCGGGCCTAAGCGCCGATAACCCCCCTACCCAGGTATGATATTATTTTGATACTCTGGCCCTGTTGTCTGACAAAGAGCTGAACAACCTCCCTCTTATCTTTACAGAAGTGGCTAAGCAAGGCCGTCAAAATGGACTGCCCAGCCCCACTACCCGAGGGCCCCGGGTCGGATCTGCTGACGTCGATGCTTGTCGTTGTGCCGTACACAGCGCCGGAGAAGATGGAAAAGAAGAAAAGCCAAGAAGGCCTCCGCATAAGGGACCTACCGGACACTATGTTCGAGGAAACCCATGCCTCCTCTACTCATGAGGAAGAGCACGAGGACGGGGGGAAAGGCGATTCCCCCCTCACAAGAAAGAGGGTGGCGGCGCCGGACGCCGCGGAGGATCTACCTCCTCCTGCCCCGAAGAGGGCGTGTCGGCCGAGGTTAATCCTGGCCGATGAAAACTCGGACTCCGACGCTGAGTCCGAGGACTCGGAGAGGGTTCCCCGAAGGAACCTAAGGGTCAAGCTCCCAGCCCAAAGGTACTAATCCGAAGACTCCCTGGGTCATTCATGTGAAGTTTTTAATGTTTTAAATGGATGAATGCCTTTTAATCTGCAGCCCACCACGCGTTCTCCCCATCGACCAAATATCGGATGGGGAGTCTCCACCCGCCGAGCTGGCGGAAAGTGGGACTGCATCGCAACCCACACCTACAGGGGCTCCGAAAGAGGCCGCTGAGGTGTCATCACGCCAGGCTCCTTCGGAGCCGAACACAGGCGGTGGGGGCGATGATGTTATGGCCGAGGCCAATGCCTCGACCGCCAAAGACCAGGGGGAGGAAACTCTCCTGGCCGCTGAGGAGGGAGGACGGAGGAATGTTCAGTCCCCTCTGAGGACATCTCCGGAGCGCACTATGCCTACGGAGCTACCGGCTCAATCCCCCGTCAGAGATCGGGTTGACCGGTCACCACCGGTGCCACCCATGACTGGGAGGCCGGTCATGATGGAGGAGGCTTTATCAAGCGCCTCCATCTCCGAGGATCACCGCACTCTTATGGGTGCGGTTTTGCAAGGCATTCAGTCCGTTGATAGCGGACTGAAAGAGGCTTTTAATGGTCTCTTGACGGGCTTCAATGTGAGCCTCGTAATACCCTTTTCCGAAAAATTTAATTTTATTAAGTTTCTGCTATCTTTATATATGTAGTAGCCCCCGAGCCCTGGGTGGGTTTGAAAAGACACACACGGGGGTCAAATACCCAGGAGTGACCAACGATGCGTGTCGGATTTCGGGCTCCGCAAAACCCTTAAGATTCGAACACAGGGGCGTGTGCGAAGATCCCCTGCAGCTTCGCCAAACCTAGCTCGCTGCACGATGGCCTAGACGATGAACTCGCATGATGACGAGGAAGAAGATGAACACGTTAGTTTAGCCAGGTTCGGGCCGCTGCGAAGCGTAATACCCTACTCCTGCTTTGGTGGATTGCCTCTCGTTGATGTATGGTGGATGAACTGATACAGTGTTGCGAAGCCTCATGAGGGCGCTCCTGAGGTGTTCTTGGCCCTCTGTTGGCTTTGTGGTGGATGGGTGAATCGACTGATTCCGGATCTTTCTCTACGGTGTAGCCTAACCTCTATATATAGCGGTGCCCCGGGTCCTCTTCCCTTATCGCAATGGCGGGAAGGGATCCCACAATGGCCAAATTTGAAGGGGGACAGGAGTACACCCCCGCCCTGTCCAAAGGCGGTCTTCGCCTGCAAAGTAGTTGTCGACGGCGCAGAGGTGGGCTCAGCGATGACATCCGGCCTGCGGGGCTCATGGCCATAGTCTTGTTGCACCGAAATGGAAACCTTTGGGGGTGCTTTGGGAACCCGCGTACGTCCTTGCTCCCTTTGCACCAAAGGGGAAACTGCACCGCCTGGCGCGCTGGCGCCTGCCTGTCCTTCCTTGCGTCATCTTTGACTCCTGAGGCCCGGCCTTGCATAGAGATCTCCGCCACTCCGGAGGGAGCCTGGGGATGCCCATCCCTCGCCGGTCTTGACGCTGCTCCTCCTCGCGAGCCTAGGTTCCTCGCGAGGGCCTTGTCTCGAGTGGGGTTGTGCATGGTTGTGCTTGGCTGATGAAGTGGGCCATGCCCTGGGCCGCAGGCAGGCAGGTCTGGGTACCCCCGTTCCCAGAATGCCGACAATGCGCAAGGCACCATGTGTCCCGTACTGTTCTAAAAGCCCTTAAGAGGACCGAGCACAGGGTCATATTCTTGACGGTTTGGGGGTTTGAACGCATATAGCCTGATATGTATTTATGTTTTGTAGGCCTCGTCATCGACGGCGGCCGTCAATGCCGCGGAGCTTGCCGAGCTAAATCGGAAGCTCAAGATCTCCGAAGAGGAGCTTGATTTCCCGAACAAGAGGTTCAATGAGGCGCAAGGTAAGCCGAATTGGAATATCCGGGCTGTCTATCGTTAGTGATCCACACTGGTAACCCGGTGTAATTATTTATTTATTGCTTCCACAACTTCGGCTACGGAGGTCGAGAACCTCAAGGCCGAGCTAAAAAAGATGAAGCAGGAGGCCGCGGATGAGAAGGCAGCAGCCGAACAAGCAGCAGCCGCACTATCCGCATTAAAAACTGCGAGCGATAAGCATGAGGCCCGGGTGGAGGAGGTGCAGCAGGAGCTCAAGGATGCCAGCACGAAGTGCGAGGCCCTTGAGCAGAAAGGCAAAGAGCAAGCCACCGAGCTATCCGCGCTGAAATCCGAGCTCCAGAAGGATCGGGTGGACAGGCGGTTCCTTGAAGAAGAAATCCACCAAGTCAAGGCTGTTACAGATGGTAAGCCGTATTTACTACCGTGTGCCTTTGGTGGTAGCAGGTTTGTGTTGCTCACCCAGGTGTGGCATTCCTCAGGCGCCTGTACGGACCTCCAAAAGAGTGTAGGTTACGCGAACAAGTTTTATGCTTTGCGGGAGGAGGATGATGAGACTCGGCTATTCTGGGCACAGTTTGAGTCCCCTGAGCGCTCTCCTCTTCTGGTCGAGCAGATGAAGCAACTGATCGAGCTGCACAGGATGGCGGAGCCGGCCATGAAGGATCTCTCCATCCGGCTGTGGCCTGAAGAGCCATTGTCGAGCAGCTACTTCGGCTTGGTGCGGAAACTGTGCGAGGCTGCACCTCAGATTGACGCGCTAAAGTGTTCTACATGCATCGAGGGAGCT
Source organism: Elymus sibiricus (assembly GCA_039707655.1). NCBI lineage: Eukaryota > Viridiplantae > Streptophyta > Magnoliopsida > Poales > Poaceae > Elymus > Elymus sibiricus. The sequence goes on from CM077671.1 coordinate 138,573,893, forward strand.
CGGATGGCCTTTGCAAGGACCATGGTGCACTGGCCGAAACTCAAGCCGACTGAGATGGCCACCGCACCTCCGCCCCCTGGAAAGGAGTATAGGTGCCCCGAGCAATACTTCTCCGTAGTAATGGAGGGTGCTCGGGCGATAGAGGCCCAATGCTCTAAGGATGTTTTTTATGAGTGAGCGCACTGTAATATGTGCGAAGACTTTGAACGCTTTATAATGAGGCTGCATGGTTTATCATGTCTTTTGAGTTTTGTATTTATTGTGACTCCCATGTGGCCGTTTTATCTGAAAGTTGCGAGTCGTCGGCTTCAGCCCCCACGTAGATGCTACGCGAGGTGTTTCTGCCTCCACACTGTGACCCTTAGCCGAGGTATCGATGCCCGAAGGCGGTAGTGTGAGGGGAACAAGGCAATCGGACTATGATGCTTTATCGCTTTCACTTAGCCGTAGGATCGTAAAAAAATGCGGGGGCTGATGACTATCCCCCAGTGTTTTGTGATGTTCGGATGTACCGAGGCTAAAGCATGCATCACATGGTTTGTACAAGTACAAAACCCATCATATGACACGGAATAACCTCTATCGATTTTTTAGTATGACACTTATGCTCGGATTTGCAGACCGGTTCTCGCTTACTATGACTGTCAGTTTTTGGCTTTCTCCCCTGAGGTGCTTGACCAGGCGAGCTGGAAGCACAATCGCAGTGGTTCTCCCTTTGCCCTTTTAGCCGAACGAGCGGAACGTAAGAGGGCAAACACAGGAGCCGGGCAACCCAACTATTGACCCAAGACATAGTTCGGATCCAATGCATATAAAGCAAAATCCAAGGCGCCGAACACACGATAAATTGTGTCGGGGTGATGCTTAGGGTGATATTTTAAATTCCATCCCCCGGTCTATTAGCCGGTTGCATCGTAATGTATACCGAACAGTTTCGCAAGAAGCATTGATGAGGGAAGAACAGAGTATGTAGCATAAAATACAGCGAAGAAGCCATGTACAATGGCCTATTATTTGCTCATTAATTCTTATAAGTCAAATTGCCTAAGCCACTTTTTACAGGTACATGACGAGGAAATATAAAGTTTACAGAGGAAAGGTTTTACCGGGGGTCTTCGATGGGTGGCTTAACGACCTCGATGTGCCCCGTCGCATGTCCGCTCCTGTGCCTCCTAGGGAGTTGTATTCCTTTAAGGGTGATGGTGTCGGCGACCGGACCTTGGGAAGAAGATCTTGTGAAGTCGCCGAAGTATGGATGAGCTTTACGCTTTAGCAGGTCCTTGATGGTACCTGTGGTATGTCCGAGGACATGTACTGGCAGTAGTTCGGTCCAGCCGAACACTTTCCCTTTGATAGTTGTTCCCCACTGCTGCCCATGGAATCTTGAGTGAAAAGTTGTGCCGTCTTGGCACATGTTTGACGGGCGTTAGGACTGTGCAATGTGGAGCGTGTCCCTATTTGTGCGGAGAAGAAGGTTTCGGGAGTTCGGACAGAGAACGAGCTCGTTTGTCAACCTTACGTGCCTTTATGGCAGATTTCGGTGTTGGCCGATCATCACCATAATGGAATTCGGCTGCCAGGGCCAATGCATGTTCCTCAGTTCGGAGGGAACGCTCTGTGTTTCCGTTGATAGTAATGACCCCCTTGGGCCCGGGCATCTTGAGCTTGAGGTATGCGTAGTGTGGGACAGCGTTAAAGCGAGCGAACGCTGTGCGGCCCAGCAGGGCGTGATAACCGCTGTGGAAAGGGATGATGTCGAAGATCAAGTCTTCGCTGCAGAAGTTGTCGGGCGAACTGAACACTACTTCCAGGCTCACAGAGCCCGTGCACCGGGCTTCGATGCCTGGGATCACTCCTTTAAAGGTAGTGTTGCTAGGTTTGATCCTTGATGGATCTATACCCATCTTTTTCACCGTGTCTGAGTAAATCAGATTGACGCTACTTCCTCCGTCCATTAGGACTTTAGTGAGGTGATACCCATCGATAATGGGGTCTAGGACGAGGGCCGCCGAACCCCCATGGCGGATACTGGTCGGATGGTCTTGTCGATCAAACGTGATCGGGTACGCCGACCATGGGTTATATTTCGGGGCTACATGCTCTACGGCGTAGACCTCTCGAAGGGCGCGCTTCCTCTCCTTTTTAGGTATATGAGTGGCGTATATCATGTTCACAGTCTTTACCTCTGGAGGGAACTGCTTCTGTCCTCCATTACTCGGACCGCGGGGCTCGTCATCGTCCTCGCTGCATGGGCCCTTGCCTTGCTCTTCGGCTTCGAGTTTGCCGGCTTGTTTGAACACCCAACAGTTACGGTTGGTGTGGGTGGCGGGCTTGTCTTGAGTGCCGTGGATCTGGCAGGGCCTATCCATCATCTTGTCCAGCGGGGTAGGTCCGTCACGATTGCCTTTAGTAGGTTTCTTCCGATGCCCGGATCTTGGGTTGTGGAAGCCGGCATTAACGGCCGTGTCTTCGGAATCACCGTTGTTGTGCCGGCGTTTGTTTTTGTTGTGTCGTGGTTTCCCGTTTCCGTCCCGGGGTTCGGAAGTGCCGGGATCCTCGGGGTTGTGGCTTCGTCTGGCTAGCCAGTTGTCCTCGCCCGCACAAAAGCGGGTCATGAGTGATGTAAGGGCGGACATGGTCCTAGGCTTGTCCTGACCAAGCTGGCGAGCCAGCCATTCGTCCCGAATATTGTGCCGGAAGGAGGCTATCGCCTCGGCGTCTGGGCAATCGACAATCTGGTTCTTCTTGGTCAAAAACCGATTCCATAATTGTCGAGCTGATTTGCCTGCTTTCTGGACAACATTGCTTAGGTCGGAAGAGTCCGGTGGCCGTACATAGGTGCCCTGGAAGTTAGATCGGAATGCGTCCTCGAGATCCTCCCAACTCCCGATAGAATTTTCAGGGAGGCTGTTCAACCAGTGCCGAGCTCGCCCCTTAAGTTTTAGGGGCAGATACTTGATGACGTGGAGATCATCTCCTCGTGCCATATGAATGTGGAGGAGGAAATCCTCGATCCACACTGCTGGGTCTGTTGTCCCGTCGTATTGTTCTATGTTCACGGGTTTAAACCCTTCCGGGAACTGATGCTGCATCACCTCGTCGGTGAAGCACAGTGGGTGGGCAGCACCTCTGACCCGGGCTATGTCACACCGGTAGTCGGCGCCTGATCTGGCCCGGTTTTGTTCCCGACCTCTGTTGTTGCGGTCGAGCCAAGGCTGGTACCCGTCCCGTCTATCGGGGGAGTACCCTCTAGATCCATAGATGGATGTCGTGCGGCCTGTTCTATAATCCAGGTCATGTCGCAGGTCGTACCTGTCCTCAGGCTCTATTGGCTCTTTTCCCCTTCTGCGGGGTATCGCCGGCCTATAACCGGCGTCGCTAGCCGTTCTATCTCGTCCTCGGGGAGGGCGGTCCGGCTGGTCGTATGGAGTGTGCTTGGGAAACGGTGTATTAGAGACCTCATCGTTGAACTGCGGCAGCAGCCGTCAGCATGGATAACTCTTGGGTTGGTCCAGTAGACCGGTACCGTACCCTTCCTCGGCTGATAGGACCCTTGTCCATCTATCATTGATGGTATCCTGTTCGGCCTTAAGCTGCCATTCTTTTGCCTTCAGGCTTTGGGCAGTGGCTATAATCTATTGCCTAAACCGTTCCTGATCCTCAAGGTTTTCGGGGACGGTGAAGTCTTCGGCTTCCAGGCTGTCCTCCTCCTCGACAGGGGGGAGGTAGTTGTCATCCTCGGAATCGTTTAGATCCTCGGGGTCGCGCTGATCTTCCGGCCTCTCATGGTCCTCTAGCGGCTGCTCGGGGATATCGGGATCGCCGAGGTCTTCCGGGGTGTCATTTTCACCGGTGTCAGCAATGGCTTCCCTTCCCTTTTTTGCCTTTGATCGTTTGCGCTGTTTCCGGTGCCTTGACGGCTCTCCACCCGATTTATCGCCATTGTTTTCGGGTGTGTGCTCACCCTTATAGGCTGGGGTATCCACCATGTAGACGTCGTAGGTGGAGGTGGCAGTCCATCGCCCGGTATTGACGGGGGTGGGAGCGCAATCCTCTTCATCCATGTCTTCTGCCTCCTCGGAGGCGTAGTCCAACATATCGGTTAAGTCTTCGATAGTGGCTACTAAGTGGGTGGTGGGTGGGATGAAAAATTCCTCTTGACCCGCCTTCAGACCGATCTAAGCGTGGATCGGGGTTTGGTCGTCAGTGATTTTCATCGATAGGATCTTATCTAGAGCCTCGTTGAGTGTCCAGAGCTCGATCGGGTCCATCTGCCCAGAGTTTTTGGAGTTAACCTCCAATACGTTCGAACAAGGAGTGTGTTCGGCAGGAGCTGACCCCCGACCATCCGGTACTATGACCGGATCCGGACTAGAAGCCAGATCATCGTGGGGTTGGTCCCGTGGGCGGGGTCGACAGCGAAATCCGAAGTCAAGGCCTCGGAGTCCTCGGGCGCATCAGATGAGATTACAAGCTCGGTGAGCAAAAGATCGCCCTGAGAGTCTACGGAGAACTCTAGGTTCCCGAATCTGACCTCTTAATCAGGGGCGAAAGTCCCGACCCAGCCAAGACGGCCGATCAGGTCGGCGTGCAGCACGACACTACCAAAAGCGAAGATCTGTCCAGGGACAAAGGAGTCCATGTTGCGGACTTCCTCGCTAATGACTAAGCGAGCCATTGATTCCTTAGGCGATCATAGCATAACTCTCAATGAAAGCACCAATGTCGGTGTTAAAACCGGTGGATCTCGGGTAGGGGGTCCCGAGCTGTGAGTCTAGGATCGATGGTAACAGGGGACGAAGGAGACGATGTTTACCCAGGTTTAGGCCCTCCTATGGAGGTAAAACCCTACGTCCTGCTCGATTATATTGATGTGTATGAAGGTTACAGAGTTGATCTTCCACGAGATCAAATAGCTAAAACACTAGATGAGTTTCTCTGCCCTATAATCTAAAACCCTCCCCGGTCTATATAGACACCGGGGGGTACCTAGGGTTTACACATGATAGGTCTTCCGCTAACGATGGAGATGACGATTTCCTCATCTTGACTTGGAGTGCACGACGCGCCTTCGAGACTTCCTTCTAGAACATGGGGTCATGGTGTATCCGGCCCTTCCTGCAATAGTCAGAGAGCGGCCCACCAAGCCAGCCTATTGGGAGATAGGCCAGCGGCCCGAGGACCCCTTAGTCCAGGACTCCCTCAATAGGGGCTTAATGTTTCGCCTCCCAACACACTTGTCATAAAGATAATTGTTAACAATAGTAACTCATGATCAAATATATTTGACTGGATATATGTGTTTGGATCTTTCCCCACGACATGATGCTTGCCAACTAGAGATGGAGGTTGGAATATGGAGTTGACTCAACATGAAAAGTAAATAACATAAAGGTAAATACCATAAAAGTAAATAGAATGTCCCTTCGCAGAGGGAAGCAGGGATTTGCAGAGGTGCCAGAGCTCATTGCTTAAAACAGAGATTAATATATTTTGGGTGGTGTGCCTTTCCTGTCAATGTTACGACAAACAATTTCAATATCTTCCATGGAAAACACATTAATGGCGGTTCCCAAATGGAATTGAAATTTTTACTACCCATCCAACATTCAAACACAATCCATGGCTGACCGAATCACGGGTGCCCTCCAAACAATCAACTTTCTACGGGGAGTTTTTTTGTTTATTTATTTTTGTATTATGCAGGACTGGAAATCCTTTTTACCTGCCTCTCTCGTGCAGTGACAAGTGAATAAACACTCATCGTGAGTTAAACTCACTTAGCATGGAAGATACTGATCGCCCCGTCTCTCCATGAGCGGTACGGGCACACGAAACAGATATTTATTTCAAGGTTTTAGAGATGGCACATGCAAATTTACTTGGAATGGTAGTGAAATACCATATATAGTTAGGTATGGTGGACACTCATGAAAGAAACTTGGCTTGGGGATTTTGGATGCACAAGTAGTATCTCTACTTAGTACAATGTTTTGGCTAGCAAAAGGTTCTCAAGCACCGCAAATTGGAGGATCCATAACAATATAACTTCTATGCAAATATACCCAAACGTAACTCATTACGTTGTCTTACTTGTCCAACTTCAACTAATTTGATCTAGTTTGAAAATAATTAATGTGTATTCACAATCATAAAAGATGTGCAAGATAATATATTTGTATGTGAAAGTTCTCTTCCTTATACTAATCATTTATGAATTACTTCTATGACCAATAAATGATTGTAAAACTTCAATAGATTTCAGTTTCTAAACAAAATGTGAAACTACTACTAAGCATAAAGCACATGGATAATTTCAGATTTATAAAATTCAATTCATTCACAATTAAGCACAAGAGTAAACATCAAACTACTCTCAAAAGATATAAGTGAAGAACAATGAGTAGTCAAACAATCAAGTAGCTATGTGATAAATATCTCTCAATAAATATTTTCAGATCTGAGTATTTTCTTCAACCAACCAAAAAAACAAAATACACTCCAAGAATGGCACATATCACATGAACAAATAAATACTTAGGCTCAACCTAGGCTAACCGATATTTATTGACGAAGAGAGGTGAGATGCGTAGCATACCTTAGATGCTTGAGACTTCTTGTAATATTGAGTTGTGGAGCCTTGGGCATCCCCAAGCTTGAGCTTTTATGTCTCATTAATTCCTCTCATATCACAGTTTTCTAAATCTTAAAAGCTTCATCCACACAAAACTTGACAAGAACTAGTGAGATAGGTTAGTGCACTTAAGAATAAATCAACACTTTATGTATTGCCAGGAAAATTTTCACAGTAATTTTCAAACATTACCTACTATTTACTATCATTTCCACATTTTATATCTACCAATATAATCTATGGAAACTATAGGATAAGTAGAAAACAAAACTATGACAGCAATCTGTCTAAACAGGACAGTTTGTGGCAATTAATTCAAAAGTGTACTTCTGTAAATCAAAAAATTCTGAAAAATTAGGACATGATACAAATTTATATGGCTGTAGTGTGTAAAAATTTCAAAAACTCTCCACATTCCAGTAAAATATGAAATTCAAACTCTACAACAAAAGTTTCTGTTTTTACACGGCACACATCAATCATGCAATTGAGGCATATTAAGACAATTCTTGGAACCTTTTATTGAAAAAATGATTATAAATAACAAATAACAAATAACAAATAAAAAAAAGATGCTCCATATGGAACACATATTATGTGAAGAATAAAAATATAGCTCCAAGTAAGATATACCGGTCGTGTTGAAGACGAAAGAGGGGATGCCTTCCGGGGCATCCCCAAGCTTAGAGGCTTGAGTATTGAATATTACATTGGGGGTGCCTTGGGAATCCCCAAAATTAGGGTCTTGCCACTCCTTATTCTCCTCATATCGGTATCCCACCCAAAACATGAAAACTTCAATCACACAAAATTCAACTGAACTTTGTGAAGTGGGTTAATATAATAGATATGGATCATTAACTTAGGTACTGTCAAGAAAAGATTCATAATTGTTCTCACATAATACCTACTGTATTCTACCATTCACATAATTTATATCACTCAATATAAGCTATGAGAACACTAAAAAAACAAACTATGCATGCAAAACAGAATCTGTCAAAAACAGAATAGTCTATAAAGATCTGAACAAAAACCATAGTTCCCTAACTCTAAAATTTCTGAAAAATTAGGACAACGCAGATAATTTGCTTAGAAATACTGTGTGAAAAGTTTAGAATATTTTTTCACTCCGGTAAAATCAGGGTAATTATATACTAGAGGCAAAAGTTTCTGTTTTTGCACAGAATCAAATCAACAAGTGTCCACACTATCCCAAAGGCTTTACTTGGCACATTATTGAAACAAAAGGAACAAAACATTATTAATATAGTAGCTTAATCATACGAACACACAAAAACAGAAAGTATAAATATTGGGTTGCCTCCCAACAAGTGCTTTTTTTTAAAGCCTTTGAGCTAGGCAGGATGATTTCAATGATGCTCCCGTAAGAATAGTGAATGAAACATGCAAAAGAGCATCATGAATCTCATGACAAGCACATTTAATTCTAACCCACTTCCTATGCATGGGTATTTTGCAAATAAACACTTTATTGTAGCAATAATCAACTTGCATAAGGAGGCAAAACAAGCATAACTTCAAGATTTTCAACACATAGAGAGGAAACTTGATATTATTGAGATACCTACAAGCATATGTTACTTTCCCACAATAATTTTCATTAGCACATGAAGGAACTCAACAATATAACTATCACATAAAGCATTCTTTTCATGATCCACAAGCATAGAAAATTTATTACTCTCCACATGTCGTTGCACTAGGACAGGGGTATCCAGTGCCCCTGACTTATGCACAGGCAGTATGTAACACCCCCGGATCTGTGCCACAGTGATGATTGTATTTAAGCTATGATGATGGCCGAGAACACGCTAAGGATTTTTCTAAAACTAAGTTGATCACCGTTGGAATCGGTCCGTAATTTAATTCCGTTGCATTTTAAAAATTCGTCGGAATTGTGGTTTTAAAAATTCTCCAAAACTGGGATTAAAAATGTTGGATGGGTCGCAAATAATCCGTAATGTTTTATAAAATTAAAACGGGAATTTTTGGAATTTGTTTGGTACCCCAAAAGTATTTTAAACGTCTTTTTGAAACGTAGCGAAATTAGACCCGAAACTGGACCGAAATTGGACGGCCCAGTCGCCCCGTATAAAAGGCAGGGGCGTACCCTAACCGTCTCGTGCCCGTCCCATTTCCTCCCCCCCCCGCCACAGCTGCAGCCAGCCCACCCACGCCCGGCCACCCATTGCACCCCCCCCCGACGGCGCCGGAGCACCGGCCCGTACGCCCGCTCCCGTCCGCACCCCCCCCCCCCCCCGCGCGCGACGCGCCGGCCCGGCCCGACCGGCCGCGCCCGCGCCGCCTGACGTGCCGCCTGCGCCCGTATCGCCCGCCGCCAACTCCGCCGTCCACCGCCGCCTGCGCCTGCTGCCCCGCCGCCGCTCGTCGTCCCCGCCTCCTCGCGTCGTCGCCCGTCGCCGTCAACGCCGGCCCCGCCGCCGGTTCTGCTCCGCCCCGCCGCCGCCAGATCCGCCGCCGCCGCTCGCCTCCCCGACTGCCGGCCGCCGACCCCCGGTGAGCCTCACCGCCGCCGGCGCCTCCCCCCCCCCCCCCGACGACGGCCACCGCCGGCCGGCCCGACCCTGCCGGCTGCGTGTGTGCGTGCACGCCCGTGCGCGTGCGTGTGTAATGTGTGTGTGTATGTATATGTGTACATACATACACATACGTACATATGTATGTATATCTATACGTATTTGCTAATATAAAAATGCCAGTAAAAATGATTTTATAAAAAACAAATAAAAATAATTAGGTAAATTAAATAATTAATTAATTAGTAAATTAATTAATTAAGTAATTAGTAGTTAATTAGGTGATTAAGATTAATTAGATTAATTAATTAATCTGTTAATTAATTAATTAATTTAAACAGTATTATTACTGTTTTGGATAATTCGGAATTAATTCGGATTTAATAATTAAATTAATTTCAGAATATTATTAAAACTTTAGAAAATTAATATAAAATAAACCGTAGCCGGATTAAAAAGTTTTGAACGTGAAAGTTGCTCAGAATAATTCTACGGTTCCAACTGCGTGGTCCGTTAGTCTGTCACCTGCCCCTATCATAGCAAACATGGAACTTTTCCCCTCCGGATCGACTGTCCGAAAAATCCAAAGACCCGGGAAATATCGTCAGATATTCTCCCGCTTCGTCTGATACGTGTAGTACTGCGTTAGACTACCCCTAGCACTGCGTATTGCCATGTCATGCATCGTGTTGCATCTGTTGCTTGTATTTATTGTTTCTTCCCCTCCTCTCCGGTAGTTTCCAAGACTGACGCTGCCGCCGAGCCCGACTACGCCACTGACGACCAGCCTATTGCAGCAGAGCAACAAGGCAAGAAAACCCCCCTTGAGCATTCCGATATCACCCATCTCTCTCCCTCTTATTCTTGCATTAGATTTTGCTACTGTGTTAGTTAGCTCCTATATCTGATGCATAGCCTGTTTTTGATGAACTGCTACTACACCTGTATTCATATCAAATGCTTAGCATAGGTGGATCAGTGAACCCCTGAGACCCCCTTAGTCCCAGTTGCCCCTGCTTTCATCGACGACACCGAGGACTTGAAGATAGAAGACTCAGTCTTCATGACTGACAAGCCGTTACCGACACATCACCACACACCCCTTAAGTATGGCACTGCAGAGCTACTACCGAGTGCCGAGGGTGATACCTCACTTAGCACTCCCGGTGTTAATTCTGTAGCGTAGTTATCGGCCATGGGTATCGAGGGTGATTCCTCCTTCCCATTTACCGGTAGCGACTCTTGCCTTACTCTTACCTCGAGTGGTATCCATCGAGGGTGATTCCTCGGATACCCACTTGGTGTATAGACACACAGTTACTATGACCTGGTTACAGATACTTGTTTAAGACGGGTCGGCCCCAAGGGTACCCGCGAGAGAAAGAATTGGTGGGATGCGCCGCAAGGCATCCGAGAGACACTGGTGGGGTGCGCCGGTAAGGCACCCGATTGTTATTGGCGGGGCGACGGACTGCATTTTATGGTTCGCGCTTGCCCCGCACTAATAAATTGCTAATGGGTTGAGTATTTAATCTGAGATGGGCCTACGGGTCTTTGTCGCACTAACCACCACGCGGGGTAATCAGTATGGGCTGCTCGGCGGCGTACATTCTCCCGAAAGCTCTTCAGATGCCACATTTTTCGACTCGCGCCCGGGTGGTCCGCGATGACGCATGGCGCTTGTGAGTTAAGGCATGCTAGGACTGGTCCCGGCCGATGGCGTAACGTGCAGGATGGCGAGGGCGATAGCCCAAGACCCCGAGCCATTAGGATGTAGACCGGCGTGCTGGCCTCTCTGTTGAGCCTAGGTAGGACTACGTCGTGTCGATTGGCCGAGGCCGGGTATGACCAGAAAATTGTATCCGGCCGGAGCTTATCGAGGGTGTTGGGTAATTTGGTGCACCCCTGCAGGGAAGTAAACTATTCGAATAGCCATGTCCACGGTAACAGGACGACTTGGAGTTGTGCTTTGACCTACTACAACTATAATCATAAACTAATTAAAATGAATTGTGGCTCCGAGATTGCTTCCTCGCAGGGAGTCGAGGAAGGATCTCTGGGCGTGTTACTTAATAAAAATTTGCTACAACAATATGACTATATATGAGCTGCAGGTCTACTCTCTTCTAATGCTGCAAGATGCTGAAGATGCTAGTCTTCGATAGGACTAGGCCTTCTTCTCTCTTCTGGCATTTCTGTAGTCTAGTCCAAAGATATAGCCCCATTCCTTTGATACTGGTGCATATTTAGCATAGTTCTGATGTAAGTCTTGCGAGTACTTTGGATGATTACTCACCGTTGCTTTGCTCCCCCTTTTCCCCCTTGATACGATGCGGCGACCAGACGATGGAGCCCAGGAGACGCGGGATCCAGATTACCCGGTGGACGACTACAGCTACCCCAACGGAGGCTACTACTACCAGGATGGAGCCTACTACGACGTAGACTTCTCCGACGTCCAGGAGTAGTTAGGAGGTTCCCAGGCAGGAGGCCTCGCCTCTTTCGATCCGCTGCTTATGGTTGTCTAGCCTTCTTAAGGCAAAACTTGTCTAACTTATGTCTGTACTCAGATATTTTGCTTTCGCTGTCTCGTGTTTATGTCGAGCTTTGTATTCGAGCCCTCGAGGCCCCTGGCTTGTAATATGGAGCTGTAAGACTTTATATTTGTGTCTTTTGTCTTGTTGTGGTATCAATCAGTGAGTCCCTAATCTTGGTCGTACGCATTGTGTGCATGATTAGCGTACGGACAAGAATGGGGGCGTCACAAGTTGGTATCAGAGCCGACTGCCTGTAGGTAGCCCCCTTTCCAACTCCTTGGCCGAAGTTGAGTCTAGTCAAAGAAAACTGTTTTACTAACTTGGCTCTGTGGCTTACGGGCCCACGTCGCCAATCGGGTGGTATTAGGATCTTTTATTCCTCGTCTATACTCTGGGTCCTGATCTCTCTTCTCTTTCGGGTTAAAGATTTCTTAACTCTAACATTAGGTTCTCGTGATCACATCCACCGGAGAATTGTTTCGTCGAAAGTTGTCTTCTTTGAAGTATGATACACGCACTATCATTTGACATCTTGAATCTCCTTGTTGCAGATGCGTCCCGCTAGGTAGATCGTCCGTCTGACCTACGCGCACGATGCGACTGGGTTCCCGGCCATTCTGAATGGCCTCTTGAAGACACTGGGTTATCGTTGGTACCCCGAGTACACTGTTTACGAGGACTACCACGAGTTCAACCAGGAACAGTATGAGGCTGTGATGGTTATCTGGGATCGATGGGATCGCTCCATCACTGAGCTGCACACCTTCCGTGGCATTGGAGTGACTGTCGAGATGGCAGTACAGGATGCTGCTTATGCTGCTATTGTTCGTCTCCGTGCAGCGAACCCTAGTTTGGAGGACACAGCATACAGATACATCCCGTATGTCCCTGCTGGAGTTGATACGCCAGCCGACACTGAGGTCTTGATCCCTTTCGCTCGACAGCGTACCGACCGATCCTACACTGCTATCTGCGCCCCCTACGTGAGTCGTCGTTACGACCCATGGGTTCTGGTTCAGTACACTGAGGCTCTGGATCGCACTGTCAGGGCTCTTAACTTTGAGCTATACGCCACCCGTGCTCGTCTTTACCGGGCTTTGGAGCAGTTGAGGCCAGCAGTCGTTGCGGGAATGCATACGGAGTTTGTTCTTCACCCGCGTCCGACTGAGTTTCCTCCAGGTCTTGATTGGCCTGCTGTTGGAGGTCGTGCTCCCGCACTTGGGCCTAGGCTCCCGGTTGATATGCAGATTCTGCATCAGGGTGTGCACGGGATGCAGTACTCCTTCACCAGATTTCAGGGTCACCTGCAGTTCCCCGGCTACTTTCGTTGTCCCCAACGCTGATGCATTGTTGTATCCCTCCACCGCATGCCTGCATGCCGCCTAGCTGTCTAGGTTAATTTCATGCCGGATCTATCGTCTATTCTGTAACGAACTTATGGTTTGTAATAGACATATGTATGGATCTGTATGTTGGAGTTTGGACTACTATGTTGTATCTATTGCACTTCCTTCTTTGTGCAATTTACTTCATGAATGATTCCTTGATTTTGCAATTACCAAATGCTAAACTACCACTGTTAAATTCGACAGAATGGTTAGGCCAGCTAGTCGTGGTCGTGGTACACCTGAGCCACCACGACCACCTGACTACATGGCTGGTATGATGCAACAGTTTGAGCTGAACCACCAGTTTATGCAAGGACTTATGGACCACTTTCCACGGCCGAATATGAATCATCAGCCAGCCCCAGTGACTCTGCAAAACTTCATGCGCCTCAACCCTACGATCTTCCGCAGCTCAACTCAGCCGCTTGACGCAGATGACTGGCTCCGTGACATCACTTATGAGCTGGAAGCTTCAGGCGCCCCAGAGGCTAGCTATGTCACTTTCGCCTCGTACTTTTTGAAGGGTCCCGCTGCTCACTGGTGGGACAGCCACAGGCGCTCTCAGCCTGTTGGAACAATCATCACCTGGCCAGAGTTCCAAGCTGCTTTCCGTGCTCGCCATATTCCCCAGGGAACGATGGACAAGAAGAAGCGTGAATTCCGCAACTTAGTCCAGGGCAGCAAGACTGTGGATGCTTATCAATGGGAATTTCTGGACTTATCTCGCTATGCTGAGGAAGACATTGAAACTGATGCTCGCAGGCAGGAGAAATTCCGTGAAGGTCTTCAACCAGATATTCACCTTGCTCTTATGGCTCACGAATTCCCTGATTTCGCCACCTTGGTGAATAAGCCTATCCAGATTGAGACAGGTCTGCAGAGGTAAAAGGATCAAACTAAGCGCAAGATTGACGTGGGTTCATCTTCGGGCCCACGTCCTCAGAAGCAAAGGATCTGGATCCCCAACAACTACCGTCCACCTGCATATGCCCCGAGGCCATCCTAAGTGGTGCCTCGTCTGCCCCCTCCGCCGCCAAGACAGCCAAGAGCTATACCGCCAAGAGCACCTCAGCCTCCACCATTCCGTCCTGAGGATGGTCTGTGCTTCAAGTGTGGTCGCCAGGACACCGTGCTAGAGACTACAGGCAGGGTCAGAGTCAACTTGCACTGCCCACCAACCAGCCCCGCAACAACAACGCCAGGCCTAACACTGGTCGTGCCCAGGCTAACAATGTTGATCTGAATGAAGTTCAAGATCAGCCTTCTACTGTGATGGGTACCCTTCTTGTTAACTCAATACCCGCATCCGTATTATTTGATACTGGGTCATCACATTCATTCATGTCGGAAGAATTTGCATGTAAGCATAACCTTAAGAGCGAGAACATGGACATTCAAATAATGGTGTCCACGCCCGCGGGAAATTGTCGGACCTCTTTGATATGTCCCAACGTCGCCATTGAGATCGAAGGACTAGAGTTCCTCGTCTCGCCCATAGTGTTGGCGTCTTCCAATATTGACTTACTCTTGGGAATGGAGTGAATGATAGCACATAGTGCTTCAGTCGTTTGTGCCACTAAGACCGTGCATCTTCTGCATCCTTCCAACGAGTTAGTGGTTCATACCGCTCGTCTCGTTCGTAATGCCGAGACACAGATTCATTTCATGAACGCATTGAATGCTTCACCTCTCGAGGGGATTGAAAACATTCCAGTGGTTCGAGACTTCCCAGATGTGTTTCCAGAAGAGCTTCCAGGCATTCCCCCTGCTAGAGCAGTCGAGTTCGTCATCGACTTGAAACCAGGCACCACCCCTATTGCTAAGCGGCCTTATAAAATGCCTCCTTATGAACTTCTTGAGCTTAAGGAAGAAATTGACAAATCGCTTCGCAAGGGTTTTATTCGTCCTAGTTCCTCAGCTTGGGGAGCACCTTCTCTCTTTGTCAAGAAGAAGGATGGTACAAATCGATTGGTTCAGGATTACCGGCCTGTCAACCAAGCAACAATTCAGAACAAATATCCGCTTCCCCGGATCAATGACCTGTATGATCAGCTTGCTGGATCATCAGTGTTCTCTAAACTTGACTTAAGGTTGGGTTACCATCAAATCCGTGTTCGTGAAGAAGATATACCGAAGACAGCATTTGTTACTCGCTATGGTTCATACGAGTACACCGTCATGTCTTTCGGCTTAACGAATGCCCCATCCACCCTCTCTCGGTTAATGAATTACATCTTCATGGATTATCTCGACAAGTTCGTCGTGGTATATCTGGATGATATTCTGATATATTCCAAGAATGAAGAAGAACATGCCGAACATCTTCGTCTTGTACTCGAAAGGCTTCGAGAACATCAACTATATGCGAAGTTCTCTAAGTGTGAGTTCTGGCTAGATGAAGTGACTTACCTTGGTCATGTGATCTCCAAGGATGGTATTGCCGTCAACCCTGAAAGAGTTCAGGCTATTCTTGACCGGACTCCCCCAAAGAATGTCAAGCAAGTCAGAAGTTTTCTCGATCTCGCCAGCTATTGCCGTCGATTCATCGAGAACTTCTCCAAGATTGCAAAGCCCTTGACCAATTTGCTTCACAAAGGTATTAAATATGAGTGGACAGAAAAGTGTCAGGAGAGCTTTCAGGCACTTAAGGACAAACTGACGTCTGCTCTAGTGCTTGCTCCTCCGGATACTCGTAAGGACTTTGCCATTTATTGTGATGCTTCACGTCAAGGATTAGGCTGTGTCCTAATGCAAGAGCGCAGAGTAATTGCTTATGCCTCAAGACAGTTACGTCCTCATGAAGAGAACTATGCAGTTCATGATCTCGAGTTAGCTGCAGTGGTCTATGCTATATTGAATTGGCGACATTACCTTGTTAGTAATCGTTGCGAGATCTATACCGACCACCAAAGTCTAAAGTACTTGTTTACTCAACCGGACATGAATCTCCGCCAGCGAAGATGGATGGAATCCCTCACAGACTATGATTTCGGTATTTCATATACCCCTGGCAAGGGTAATGTAATGGCTGACGCCTTGAGCCGCAATTCATATTGCAACTACCTCCAGGTTCACAAGGTTCACCCCCTGCTCCAAGAAGAATTTCGCAAGCTGAACCTCCATATTGTTCCTCAGGGTTATCTTGTTCCCCCACCACCGGAGGCCCGCAAGATGCACCTTCGTGTAGTGAACCAGGGTTCTCTGAGTAACTTGGTTGCTGTGCCAGATCTCGAGGGCAGTATCAAAACTACGCAACACTATTGCAGTGAGGTCGAAAAGATTAAACGCCATCTGGCGGAAGGTAAACCCTCCTGCTTCACATTGGCTGATGATGAAGCCGTGTACTTCAAGGGTCGATTATTCATCCCCACAAAGAAGAAAAACCTGGATATGACTGCTAAAATACTGGAAGAAGCTCACGATACTCCACCGTCTATTCATCCGGGTAGTACCAAGATGTATCAAGACATCCGTCAGAGGTTCTGGTGGCCAAAAATGAAGCAAGACATTGCACGCTATGTTTCAGAGTGTGACATTTGCCGTCGGATCAAAGCAGAACATCAAAAGCCTGCTGGAACTCTGCAACCTATTTCTATTCCTGAATGGAAATGGGATCATGTTGAAATGGACTTCATTACTGGTTTTCCCAGATCATAGAAAGGTAATGATGCTATTCTTGTCGTCATTGACCGGTTGTCCAAAGTTGCACATTTCCTGGCTGTCAAGGAAACTATTACTGCTAGTCAGCTGGCAGATCTTTACATGTCCAGAATTGTTTCACTCCATGGTATTCCTCTGATTATCAGTTCGGACCGTGGCAGTTTATTCACTTCAAGATTCTGGGCAAGTTTCCAGGAAGCTATGGGGACTCGTTTATCCTTCAGCACCGCTTTTCACCCTCAATCCCAGGGACATGTTGAAAGAGTCAATCAGATCCTCAAAGACATGCTTCGAGCGTGTGTTATCTCTTTCGGCAAGAAATGGGAGGAATCTCTTCCGTATGCTGAGTTCTCCTACAACAATAGTTATCAAGCTAGTTTGAAGATGGCTCCCTTTGAAGTGTTATATGGACGTAAGTGTCGGACCCCTCTGAATTGGTCAGAAACTGGGGAACGTACACTTATCGGTCCGGATATAATCCAACATGCCGAAGATCAAGTCCGCATCATTCAAGCAAATCTTAAGGCTGCTCAGTCTCGTCAGAAGAGTCAGTATGACCGTCATCACAAAGATATGGTCTATCAACCTGGCGAAAAGGCTTATCTTCGAGTCACGCCAATGAGAGGAACGCACCGAGTTGGAATCAAGGGCAAGCTGGCTCCTCGATATATTGGTCCTTTCATTGTTCTCGAAAGGCGTGGTAAAGTGGCATATCAACTGGAACTAGCGCCAAACCTGTCTCAGGTTCACGATGTGTTCCATGTGTCACAGCTTCGTCGTTGCTTCAAGGATCCTATCCGAGCAGTGGACCATGATATGCTTGAACTGCAACAAGACCTTTCTTACAAGGAGCAACCAGTCCGCATTCTCGATGAAACTGAACGTCGGACTCGTCAGAAGGTTTCCAAGTTCTTCAAAGTGCAATGGGTAAATCATTCTGAAGATGAAGCCACTTGGGAACGCAAAGATCATCTTCGTGCAGAATACCCCGGGCTCTTCCCTTCTACTTCTTAATTCTCGGGACGAGAATTCTTGTTAGTAGGGGAGAGTTGTAACACCCCCGGATCTGTGCCACAGTGATGATTGTAATTAAGCTATGATGATGGCCGAGAACACGCTAAGGATTTTGCTAAAACTAAGTTGATCACCGTTGGAATCGGTCCGTAATTTAATTCCGATGCATTTTAAAAATTCGTCGGAATTGTGGTTTTAAAAGTTGTAGAAAACTGGGATTAAAAATGTTGGATGGGTCGCAAATAATCCGTAATGTTTCATAAAATTAAAACGGGAATTTTTGGAATTTGTTTGGTACCCCAAAAGTATTTTAAACGTCTTTTTGAAACGTAGCGAAATTAGACCCGAAACTGGACCGAAATTGGACGGCCCAGTCGCCCCGTATAAAAGGCAGGGGCATAACCTAACCGTCCCGTGCCCGTCCCATTTCCTCCCCCCCCCCCCGCCGCCGCTGCGGCCAGCCCACCCACGCCCGGCCGCCCGTTGCCCCCCCCGACGGCGCCGGAGCACCGGCCCGTACGCCCGCTCCCGTCCGCACCCCCCCCCCCGCGCGCGACGCGCCGGCCCGGCCCGACCTGCCGCGCCCGCGCCGCTCGACGCGCCGCCTGCGCCCGCATCGCCCGCCGCCAATGCCGCCGTCCACCGCCACCTGCGCCTGTCGCCCCGCCGCCGCTCGTCGTCCCCGCCTCCTCGCGCTGTCGCCCGTCGCCGTCAACGCCGACCCCGCCGCCAGTTCTGCTCCGCCCCGCCGCCGCCAGATCCGCCGCCGCCGCTCGCCTCCCCGACTGCCGGCCGCCGACCCCCGGTGAGCCTCGCCGCCGCCGGCGCCTCCCCCCCCCCGACGACGGCCACCGCCGGCCGGCCGCCGCACCGGCCCGACCCGGCCGGCTGCGTGTGTGCGTGCACGCCCGTGCGCGTGCGTGTGTAATGTGTGTGTGTGTGTGTGTATGTATATGTGTACATACATACACATACGTACATATGTATGTATATCTATACGTATTTGCTAATATAAAAATGCCAATAAAAATGATTTTATAAAAAACAAATAAAAATAATTAGGTAAATTAATTAATTAATTAATTAGTAAATTAAATAATTAATTAATTAGTAAATTAATTAATTAAGTAATTAGTAGTTAATTAGGTGATTAAGATTAATTAGATTAATTAATTAATATGTTAATTAATTAATTAAAACAGTATTATTACTGTTTTGGATAATTCGGAATTAATTCGGATTTAATAATTAAATTAATTTCAGAATATTATTAAAACTTTAGAAAATTAATATAAAATAAACCGTAACCGGATTAAAAAGTTTTGAACATGAAAGTTGCTCAGAATAATTCTACGGTTCCAACTGCGCAGTCCGTTAGTCTGTTACCTGCCCCTATCATAGCAAACATGGAACTTTTCCCCTCCGGATCGACTGTCCGAAAAATCCAAAGACCCGGGAAATATCATCAGATATTCTCCCACTTCGTCTGATACGTGTAGTACTGCGTTAGACTACCCCTAGCACTGCGTATTGCCATGTCATGCATCGTGTTGCATCTGTTGCTTGTATTTATTGTTTCTTCCCCTCCTCTCCGGTAGTTTCCGAGACTGACGCTGCCGCCGAGCCCGACTACGCCACTGACGACCAGCCTATTGCAGCAGAGCAACAAGGCAAGCAAAACCCCCTTGAGCATTCCGATATCACCCATCTCTCTCCCTCTTATTCTTGCATTAGATTTTGCTACTGTGTTAGTTAGCTCCTATATCTGATGCATAGCCTGTTTTTGATGAACTGCTACTACACCTGTATTCATATCAAATGCTTAGCATAGGTGGATCAGTGAACCCCTGAGACCCCCTTAGTCCCAGTTGCCCCTGCTTTCATCGACGACACCGAGGACTTGAAGACAGAAGACTCAGTCTTCATGACTGACAAGCCATTACCGACACATCACCACACACCCCTTAAGTATGGCACTGCAGAGCTACTACCGAGTGCCGAGGGTGATACCTCACTTAGCACTCCCGGTGTTAATTCTGTAGCGTAGTTATCGGCCATGGGTATCGAGGGTGATTCCTCCTTCCCATTTACCGGTAGCGACTCTTGCCTTACTCTTACCTCGAGTGGTATCCATCGAGGGTGATTCCTCGGATACCCACTTGGTGTATAGACACACAGTTACTATGACCTGGTTACAGATACTTGTTTAAGACGGGTCGGCCCCAAGGGTACCCGCGAGAGAAAGAATTGGTGGGATGCGCCGCAAGGCATCCGAGAGACACTGGTGGGGTGCGCCGGTAAGGCACCCGATTGTTATTGGCGGGGCGACGGACTGCATTTTATGGTTCGCGCTTGCCCCGCACTAATAAATTGCTAATGGGTTGAGTATTTAATCTGAGATGGGCCTACGGGTCTTTGTCGCACTAACCACCACGCGGGGTAATCAGTATGGGCTGCTCGGCGGCGTACATTCTCCCGAAAGCTCTTCAGATGCCACATTTTTCGACTCGCGCCCGGGTGGTCCGCGATGACGCATGGCGCTTGTGAGTTAAGGCATGCTAGGACTGGTCCCGGCCGATGGCATAACGTGCAGGATGGCGAGGGCGATGGCCCAAGACCCCGAGCCATTAGGATGTAGACCGGCGTGCTGGCCTCTCTGTTGAGCCTAGGTAGGACTACGTCGTGTCGATTGGCCGAGGCCGGGTATGACCAGAAAATTGTATCCGGCCGGAGCTTATCGAGCGTGTTGGCTAATTTGGTGCACCCCTGCAGGGAAGTAAACTATTCGAATAGCCGTGTCCACGGTAAGAGGACGACTTGGAGTTGTGCTTTGACCTACTACAACTATAATCATAAACTAATTAAATTGAATTGTGGCTCCGAGATTGCTTCCTCGCAGGGAGTCGAGGAAGGATCTCTGGGCGTGTTACGTAATAAAAATTTGCTACAACAATATGACTATATATGAGCTGCAGGTCTACTCTCTTCTAATGCTGCAAGATGCTGAAGATGCTAGTCTTCGATAGGACTAGGCCTTCTTCTCTCTTCTGGCATTTCTGCAGTCTAGTCCAAAGATATAGCCCCATTCCTTTGATACTGGTGCATATTTAGCATAGTTCTGATGTAAGTCTTGCGAGTACTTTGGATGAGTACTCACCGTTGCTTTGCTCCCCCTTTTCCCCCTTGATACGATGCCGCGACCAGACGAAGGAGCCCAGAAGACGCAGGATCCAGATTACCCAGTGGACGACTACAGCTACCCCGACGGAGGCTACTACTACCAGGATGGAGCCTACTACGACGTAGACTTCTCCGGCGTCCAGGAGTAGTTAGGAGGTTCCCAGGCAGGAGGCCTCGCCTCTTTCGATCCGCTGCTTATGTTGTGCTAGCCTTCTTAAGGCAAAACTTGTCTAACTTATGTCTGTACTCAAATATTTTGCTTTCGCGGTCTCGTGTTTATGTCGAGCTTTGTATTCGAGCCCTCGAGGCCCCTGGCTTGTAATATGGAGTTGTAAGAATTTATATTTGTGTCTTTTGTCATGTTGTGGTATCAATCAGTGAGTCCCTAATCTTGGTCGTACGCATTGTGTGCATGATTAGCGTACGGACAACAATGGGGGCGTCACACAGTAGTAGCAAAACCCGTCGGGAAAAGCCACCACATCACCAAGAAAGCATTCAAGAACCAGACCCCGGTAGCAACAACCTGCAGAGGGCCAACACGACGGCCCAGGAGGGGCCCAAAGCGCGCCA
Organism: Elymus sibiricus; assembly: GCA_039707655.1. NCBI lineage: Eukaryota > Viridiplantae > Streptophyta > Magnoliopsida > Poales > Poaceae > Elymus > Elymus sibiricus. The sequence goes on from CM077671.1 coordinate 138,595,440, forward strand.
GCCGCATCCCCGGGGCCTGCCGGGGACCGAGGCGCGCACATCTCAGGAAGACCCGGCAAGCCATCCCCCGGCAGGCACGAGCTAACCAGCCACCACTCCACCGCATCACGACGCCAGTCACTTGTCAATGAGGTGTCGAAGCCTCAAGCGGCTAGGTATCTCTCGCTAAGCACGTGGCGAAGCACCGGAAGGCAGATTATACCCAGTTGACACCCGTCCAGCAACGTGTCAAGACCCTAAGCAACGGCCAGCTAAGCGGTGGCAAGAGCTTGCCGGGGATGCACCCCCGGGCGCCACCTAGTCTAGTAATCATGGTATTTTGTCCTAAATGCCAGAGTTAGGTATGATAGCTCTGCTAAGCTATCTAATCGATAGATAATGACTGTTTTGCCACCGTGGTTCCCCCTTGCGCTATAAAAGGAGGCCAAAGGCAACCTAGCTCAGGATTCGGACTTTTGGACACTTGTACTCACGTAGCGGCTCTCCCCCGACGGCAGCCCTTGAAGGGATTGAGCACTGCATGTTCTTCGTGTTCTTACGATCAATTCATCAAGAGCAGGAGTAGGGTTTTACGCTTAGCAGCGACCCGAACCTGGGTAAAAATGCCAGCATCTTGATCGTCGCGCTGTCTCATGCTCTTCGCTCTTTGTGCAATGTGACCCCCCTTGCCGAACCTCAAAGGGACCTCTGGTACCATAGGTGACCGTGTGCATCCGTGCCCCGACATCTTTTGCGCGCCAGGTAGGGGGAGCGTGCATCATTTGCGCGAACCCGAGTTCGTGAACAGCGAATCGATCTTCATCATCATCTTCTTCATCCATGTCTCCCAAGAAGAAGCCCAGCATGGCCGCGCATCCCTCCACTTCAAAGGCTCCTTCGCATGCAGCCATAGACGTTGTGGGCGCTGCGACGGCCGCGAGTGAGACGGGCGTCGTGGGCGACACGGCTGGCGCAGGCGGCGCCACCGTTGTGTCCCCCGCGGCTGCGGCTGGAGGAGGGAACGCCGGAGAGGAGCAACAGCAACAACATCCTGGCGAGCACGCCCCTGGTGCCGCGAACGGAGGAAACGACCAATCGCCGCCTCCCCGCCGCACGGATGACCGTGGTCATCATGGAGGCGCACGATCCGAAGCAAGCCGCGGCCCCTCGTCTGCGCCCGTCACCACCGCGGCTACTGGACGCACGCCTCGTCCAGAACAAGACGGAGCGCCGATCGGAGCCGCGGACTCGGCCTCCCCCACGTCAGACCGCCCCGGCGAGCGGCGCACGGCATCAAGAACGCGGCGACGCCCCTCTTAGTTCCACCAGGATCCGGGCGACGTCGCGGTCCGCCTCTTTCGCCATGCAAGACACGGCGGCGGAAGCAATGGCGCGAGCTCAGTTGCTGCTAAACTTCCCGCCGGCGGCTGACAAGATGGATGAGTGGAGAGCTACCATCCAGATCTTGATATCCTTCGTCGTAGCCAGCAAATCTTAGCATGCAGAACCATCGCGACCCACGCCTATGGCTAAGGCGGCCCGGGCCGGCGATCGTGTCGAGGGGGCCACACCCATAGTGCAGTCCCCTCCGCAACAGCAAGCCCAGGAGCAGCCGCGGCGAGCTTTGCATGCTGATGAGTTCGACGAAGCATCTATGGCCTCGTCTGGCCCACGAGATCGCAGGGACCAGCGGCGTGTCCTGGAGGATTGGCGGAAAGAAGACGCGCTCATCACCATCGAACGACGTCGAGAAGCACACCGTTAGTCTAACAGGCGCAATGGCCCTGGCGCTGGCGAACCCACGCCCAGTGCTGGCGGGTACCTGCCTTACGAGGTGGGGTGCCCTGCTTTCACTCGCGAGCTGCGGCAGGTCCGCTGGCCATCGGCCCGAGCTTTCAAACCAGAGCTGACGGACAAGTACGATGGAAAGCTAAACTCGGCGGAGTTCCTGGGCATCTATACGATAGCCATTCCGGTTGCCGGAGGAAGAGACGAGAAGGTGCTCGTCAACTATTTCCCTTTGGCACTTAAGCCAAATGTGAGATCGTGGCTGATGCACCTACCGGAAAACTCCATCTCATCCTGGGCTGATCTGTGCAACGAGTTCATCGGTGCCTTCACAGGCGGCCATCAGGAGCCATGACAGCCCAGCGATTTGCAAGTCCTGCCGCAAAAAGAAGGAGAGACTTTGCGGAAGTACATTCAAAGATTCAGTCGAGTACACCACAACATCCTAGAAATACACCCCGCTGCCGTGATTGCCGCGTTCCATTTGAATGTGCGCAACAGGAGGATGCGGGCCAAGATGAATGTGAAACTCCCCAAGACTGTCAATGACCTGTACACGATGGCGGACAAGTGTGCTCGTGCTGAGGAAGGAAGGCGACTTCCCGGAGAGGAGGCTGGCGTCGAAGTTGACTCAGACGACGACGACAACACCCCCGGCTCGACAGGGAGGAACCAAAAGCGCAACAAGAACCGCAAGGGAAAAGTAGTGTTGGCTTTGGAGAGCTCTAGTAATCTCGCTGCCGGCAAGAAGGCCAAGGCCGAGACCCCCGGCAAGGAAGCTGCCACGTGCGCTGATTGCCGGGAGGCCGCAGCAGCAGAGAAAACTGGGAAGTCCGACGGGCTGTACTGCAAGATCCACCACACCAAGGGCCATGATCTCCAAGAGTGCCACCAAGTTGAGCAGCTTGTCGAGAAGCAAAAGGCGGAGTACGAGAAGCGAGACAAAGAGAAGGGCCAAGACGCTGCTGCCGGGAAAGGCCGTGGCGGTAGGGGAGGCCGCCACGGCAAGGCCCTGCAGCAGAAGGAAAGGCAAGCAAAAGGTTGTGAAAAGAAAGAAACAGAGGATATGAGTGAGGATGAGGATGACGAGGAGGATTCCAGTGATCGAGAATTCCAGAGAGCAACAGAAGCCATGTGTGTTGACGGGGGTGCATCTTTGCACTCCTCTCACTGGCACCTCAAGCAATGGGAACGTGAGGTCAACGCTGTGGAACCTGCTACAGTGTCCAGAAGGCCGCTCAGATGGTCCCGCACGCCTATCATCTTTGATGAAGAGGACCATCCTGATCGCACCACCGCGGTTGGATGTTTGCCGTTGTTGGTTTCTCCAACAATCCGCAACCTCAAGGTCACCAAGATGTTATCTGACGGCGGGGCAAGAGTGAACCTAATCTCTCCAAGGGTGGTTGAGAGGTTGCAAATCCCCGATGAAGCTCAAAGCTATGGCTACTTTCCAAGGGGTTAACCTCGGCAGGAGCCGACCTAAGGGAAAGATCACTTTGCCTGTGACATTTGGCGGGGAGTTAAACTACCAAACCAAGAAGGTGGTGTTCGATGTGGTTGAGCTTGCCCTACCTTACAACAGAATTCTTGGTCGCCTAGCCCTGGCAATGTTCATGGCAGCATCCCACTATGCTTACAACACTTTGAAGATGCTAGGACCCATTGGAATCATCTCTGTCCTTTCCGACAAGAAGGATGCAGTCATATGCGTGGATAAGATATACCGAGACGCGGTAGCAGCCGAGGTCGCGGAAGCGCCAGCTCCCGCCAAGGAGCCAAGGAAAGAGAGGAAATCTAGCAGGGACGCCGACAAGGACTCCAGGAAGCGCGCCTCTTCGGAGTGCGCTGCACCCGTCGAGGATCTGCCGGAGAGTTCCACTAGCAAGAAAGCCAACGTCACCTATCCTAAGACGAAGAAGATCCCGGCAGGGCAGGATGGCACTGGTGGCACGTTCACCATCAGCGCCACCCTTACTGACAAATAGGAAAGCGCGCTCGTTGCCTTCCTGCGGGTGAATGTCGATGTATTTGCTTGGCAACCATCTGACATCCCCGGTGTTCCCAGGGAGGTAATCGAGCACCACCTTGCTGTCTGCCCCCACGCCAGGCCCGTCAAACAAAAGGTTAGGAATCAAGCCTTGGAGCGGCAGCAGTTCATCGTCGAAGAGATCAAAAAACTTGAAGCAGCTGGTTTGGTCAGAGGAGTGTTGCACCCAACTTGGTTAGCTAACCCGGTGGTGGTGCGCAAGGCAAATGGGAAATGGAGGCTATGCATAGATTTCACTGACCTGAACAAAGCATGCCCGAAGGACCCATTCCCCTTGCCGCGCATCGACCAGATTGTTGATTCCACCTCCGGGTGTGACCTGCTTTCTTTCTTGGATGCTTACTCCAGATACCACCAGATCTTCATGGCTAAGGAAGATGAGGAAAAGACCGCGTTCATAACTCCGTGCGGCACGTACTGCTTTGTACGGATGCCTTTCGGGTTAAAGAGCGCTGGTTCTACCTTTGCCAGAGCCGTGCAGACTGGATTTGGACCGCAGTTGCACAGGAATGTAGAAGCCTACATGGACGATATAGTTGACAAGACCAAGGATGAAGCAACTCTCATACAAGACTTGGAAGAGACTTTTGCAAACCTGCGCAAGATCAACCTGAAGCTCAACCATGAAAAATGTGTATTTGGCGTCCCATCCGGCAATCTACTTGGGTTCTTCGTATCTCAACGGGGGATAGGAGCAAATCCCGACAAGATCAAGGCAATTGAGCAGATACAGGCACCCAAGACCATCAAGGACATCAGACGTTTGACGGGGTGCATTGCCGCGCTAAGTAGGTTTATCTCCAAATCCACCGAATGCGCCCTGCCATTCTTCAAGATCCCGAAGAAGGTAGGCCCGGTAAAGTGGACCCCGGAAGCAGAAGCAACGCTGCAGGATCTGAAAACTTACCTTTCTTCCGCTCTCACCTTGGTCGCTCCTAAACCACGAGAACCGTTGCTGCTATACTTGGTGGCGACGAATCAAGTGCTTATTGCAGCGCTGGTGGCACAGCAAGAAGTAGATGAGGATACAGCCACTGCGGCCGATGCTGCCGGGGACAAAACTGAAGCTTCCGCAGCAGAACCCAATACAGACCCGGAGGAATCTCGACAAGTTGATGAAGGCAGTTCCAAGGAAGTGGCAAAAGGGAAAGTGGTGCAGCGGCCGGTGTACTTTCTTAGCTCCTTGTTGCAGGGGGCTAGGTCAAGGTACTCTAGAGTGCAAAAGCTGGTCTTCGCCCTCATCATGGCCTCGAGGAAGCTGCGCCACTACTTCCAAGCCCATGAGATCATCGTCGTCACTCGCTTCCCGCTGCAGCGCATATTGAGGAACCCCGAAGCTACTGTCATGATAGTTGAATGGGCCCTTGAGTTGTCAAGTTTTGGTTTAAAGTATGAGAGCACTTCCATAGTTCAGAGCATGGCGTTGGCAGAATTCATTGCTGAATGGACACCCATGCCAGATGAAGAGATCCCAGAGACAGTCCTCCCCGGCAAAGAAGCACCCAAGGGTTGGATCATGTACTTTGACGGTGCTTTCTCACTTCAGGGTGCCGGAGCAGGTGTGCTCCTCGTCGCCCCTACCGGAGAGCACCTCAAGTACGTGGTTCAGATGCACTTCCCCCGGGAGGAAGCTACCAACAACATCGCTGAATATGAGGGGCTCCTCGCCGGACTCAGAATCACGGTGGAATTGGGAATCAAGAAACTGATCATCCGAGGGGATTCGCAGCTCGTGGTGAAAGAAGTCAACAAAGATTATCAGAGCCCACTGATGGAAGCATACGTGGAAGAAGTGAGGAAACTGGAGGAGCGCTTTGATGGATTGCAAGCAGAACATGTGCCCCGTGCGGAAAATACCATCGCTGATCATCTATCAAAGTGCGCCGCGCAAAAGCTCCCTGTGGAACCAGGAACCTTTATCCTTCGCCTCACTCAACCCTCAGTATCCCCATCAACGATGACCAGGAAAAGAAGAAAGCTGAACTCCGGCAAGCATTTCCCGGCAGAGCTTCCCGAAGCCGTTGGTAGAGACGCTGCTGGAGACAGCCTCGCTTCGCATGGTGAGCAGCTTTCTCCTACGGAACCCCAGGTTCTCGTGGTCAAGACAAGCACTCCCACGAGCGAGGAGATGCCTTTAGTCCTAGTTGTCGAGCCCCAGGCTCCAACTTGGGCACAACACATAGTCCGTTTCCTTCAAACAGGAGAACTCCCCGAAGAGCAAGAAGAGGCCGAAAAAGTAGCCCATCGGTCAAGTATGTACCAGTTTGTCGATGACACTCTGTACAGAAAAAGACCTAACAGCGTGAAATTAAAGTGCATCTGCCGGGAGGACGGACTAAGGCTGTTGGCGGAGATTCACGGAGGCATATGTGGCTCACACATTGGATCCAGAGCTCTTGCCGGGAAGGCCTTCCGGCAGGGTTTCTACTGGCCCATTGCCCTCCAAGATGCAACTGAATTGCTCACCAAATGTGGGGCCTGCCAGTTCCATTCCAAGAATATCCATCAACTAGCGCAAGCTCTCCAGACGATCCCTTTGTCCTGGCCCTTCTCGGTCTGGGGGCTTGATATTTTGGGCCCCTTCCCCCGTGCTATCGGGGGCTTTGAGTTCTTGTTTGTAGCAATCGACGAGTTCACAAAGTGGCCTGAGGTAGAGCCAGTAAGGAAGGTGACCGCGTAGTCAGCTATCAAGTTCATGAAAGGACTGGTGTGCCGTTTTGGAGTACCTAACAGAGTGATCACCGACAACGGCACCCAGTTCACGAGCCGCGCCTTCATACAATCCAGAACCCTGGAAGCAAGGTCTCCTTCGCCTCTGTTGCCCATCCAAGAAGAAATGGGCAAGTCGAGAGGATGAATGTTGAAGTGCTGTGAGGTCTCAAGACAAGGACTTTCGATAGGCTACGGAAGAGCGGCAAGCGCTGGATAGATGAGCTGCCGGTGGTTCTTTGGTCCCTCAGAACGACACTGAATCAAGCTACCGGCCAGACACCTTTCTCCCTTGTGTACGGGGCAGAAGCAGTGCTCCCCATGGAACTCATATACGGGTCATCTCGAGTACTTGCCTACGACGAAGTACAGCAAGAGCAGCTACAGTATGACGATACCATGCTCCTCGAGGAAGATCGTCTCCGGGCTGCTGTGCGTGCTGCACGCTACCAGCAAGCCCTGCGCCGCTATCATAGCCGCAGGGTACACGCCCGGAGCCTTGAGGAAGGCGACCTTGTCCTTAGGCGCGTTCAGTCCGCCAAGGGTACCAACAAGTTGACGCTGAAGTGGGAAGGCCCATACCGGGTACCATGAGTCACCATACCTGGCGCAGTCCGTCTGGAGACCGAAGATGGCACCAAGGTGCTTAACTCATGGAATATTTAGCATCTTCGTAAGTTCTACCCGTAAGGCGCGGCTGCCGGGCGCAGTCCCCGGCAGCCACCTTTTGTACAAGCCTTGCCGAAGTTGCATGTAACCCTTTGTACAAAGCCAGGAGCAGACCCTGTGCAAAAATAATAAAGCTAGGCATGTCATCATATCATTGCATTGCATGTTCATTATGCATCTTTTATGGTTGCAATGTCGTCGGCTATTTAAATTCTAGAGATCTGCTAAAGTACTTATTGAGCCTATAATCCTTGTTGCTGCACTCTCTCCTCAAGGGATAGAGACCTCTTGCCCTATGTGTTTTGCCACCAGATAAACATGGAAGGAGGACGAAGGTTTGAGGACGGCGGCCCAGCGTACTCCAGAAAGGGATACTGCCTAAAAAGAGATAAGTCTAATCGCATATCCCAAGTTTTATGCTCCCTAAAGGAAATCCTTACTCTCTTTTCGAACGTGTTCTGTGGAGTTCCCTCACGTGGTAAAAACCGTTCTCGGGACAAGCTGCTCCCCAGCTCCTGGTACTTATCAGCTCTGGGGGACCGCGTCGATACCGACAAGGACCCCTGCCGGAGAACGACACCAGCCTATTGCCGGGGGCTCGTTCCCCTTTTTGGCGCTCGCGGTTAATAGTGACCCGGCAGGCGGTCCCGTGTGGCGAGAACGAACACAATGACACAGTAGAAACAAACAGAGGAAAGGATAGTACTCAGGGAAGTAAAATAACATTCATTCGTTCGTTTGTCAATACAAAACGGATCAAGATACATTGGAGAACTCCTTCCTAATAAATCTTTATTTGACTTTCTCCCCTAGGAGCAAGATACAAAAAGAAAAAAGAGCGAAGGGAGGACCTAAGCAGAAGCCCAGCCTGACCCCGTCGAGGCTGTCGGGGAACAGCTCGGCGGGACCACCGGCTAGGAAGACGAAGCTGAAGTCCACGAGCCTGCCAGTGTCCAGCTGAGAAGGAGAGGCGGCGCCCGAGTCAAGAACCCCCGGCAAATCGCTCTGCCGGGGAGGGGGGGAGGAGCTCAATGACGGTGATGGTGCAGTCGACGATCAGCTAGAGCCCAGGTCGTCGTACTCCGACTTGATGGTCTGGAGCTCACTGTCGCCGTCTTCACCGACACTGTCCTCCTCGTCGCTATCGCTCGAGGAGGAGCTTTCATCACCACTCGAGCTCTCTTCGCAGCAGCCGAGACGAGCACCCGAACACCCATAGATCTTGATGGAGAGCATGTCGGCCTCCACCAACTTGAAGCGGAGGAGGTACCCGCTCGTGAAGTTGTGGGCACGAGCGAAGGTCTTCCACCCGCGCCTGAAGAACATAAGACGGGGCGCCGGAAACTCGACGTCGACCCGCGCAACGCCATTACAACAGCCATGCATGCGTAACCACAATGTGTGCGGCTTATCAACCTCCATCACCCTGGCAAAGGGACGGAGGAGTCGCAGGCAGCTACCAGGAGGACCGCGTAGCCCGATGACGAACTCCAATGCCGTACTTTCAGTATGCTCCGCCACCGACGGAGGATCGGGGACGGCGCTCCGCCTGCCCCGACCATGACCCCCGCGCTGGCCTCGGCCTATTCCAGCCCTCCCGCCGCGTGCGCTGGAACCGCCTCCCGTCACCGCGGCTGAAGTGGCGGCATGATTCCGAAGGGAAGCTCTCGTCGCCCCAGCGGAAGCCGAGAGTCGTCCTCTCCCCCGCGTCATGGCAAGGGCTGGCACATCCAAAGACGAACCAGAAGTGAAGGACGAGCAGTGAGGACTTTGGAGTAAGGAGGAGTGTAGGAGATATGCCCTAGAGGCAATAATAAATGTTATTGATTATCTCCCTATTCATAATTAGGTTTATGTTCCATGCTATAACTGCTATGGTTCTCGAGTCTACAATAACCACGAGGCTCGGAGGAAGACTCATATGCACGTGTGGAATAATAAACGGTAAAATGTATTCCTAGTCTGGCCTCTAAGACTGGCTCAAGTATTGCATGATGATCCTGTTTTCCTGATCATGGGCATGGCTATGCCGGCAATTTTGAGGGCACGATGTTAGAAGAACATTTGTGTTGAATCGACCCGAATTGATGTTATGCTATGAGATTCATTCGTCATAAGTTAATGGTTTATAACACAGAGATGGTTAATGTTTGCATGATTCCTTAGACCATGAGAGTATCGAGTTTCTTCATGCTTGCTTCATGAACTTTGGGGTTTGTTAAACGTCATCCGTAAATGGGTGGCTATTACGGCGGCTTACGGGTTCATGGAAAAGTGTGTCAAGTAACTTAATAGCTCAAGATTGGGATTTGCTCCTCCGACGATGGAGAGATATCTCTGGGCCCTCTCGGTGTTACGGTATCCATCATCGTCTGGCCAGACACAGGGTGATTTGATCACAGGGATGCCGGAACACGGGAACGAGAAAAGAGAACAATACCGGTAACGAGGTAACTAGCATAGTGGACAATTTGTTGATCCACGGGGATGCCTACATGTCTCACCTCGGGTATTTGTAACATATCGCGAAGCAACAGGAATAGCACACGGCAACTGGAGGTTCACTCGAATATTCATTCGTGTGGGTATAGGGATCAATATGGGCGTCCACGGCTCCGATGTTGATCATTGATTGGAAGGGGTTCCGGGTCATGTCTATGCTTCACCGAACCTATAGGGTCACACGCTTAAGGGTCATCTATCTGCTGAATACTAGACAGGGAGTCTGAGAGAAAATCACCGAAAAAGTTTTCGGACACCGGAAAAGTTTCGGACAGCGGAAAAGTTCCGAAGTGAGAACACCGGAACAGTTTCGGTAAAACTGAAAAGTTGTTTCAGGGGATAACATAAAGTCAAATTGGTTTTGGCACATGCCTGATAATTCTTGGAGGGTGCCAGAATCATTCTGGAAACTTTCTGGAATTTTCCGGGATGAAAACCGGAAATGTTCCGGAGCTGCCGAAACCGCTTCAGATGCTTTTCGCAGATGAAAATCACTAAACCGGAATTGTTCCGGATCGCATTGAAAATTATTTTAGTGGGTACTGGAAATGTTCTAAGCCCACATAAATATTTTCAGTTCGACCGGACGCTGAAAAATGTCGTCATGAATAGTGAAAATATCTAAGGGCATTTTGGTACTTTAACCATTGTCTCTCACCCTATAAATAGAGGTGGAGGGTGCTCTCAAATATGACATCCTTGCTCTCATACACATGCCATAGACTTGTCTGGCTTCTCTCTCCCTCCCAGCGAAATAGTTTCGTAGAGCCGAAAGGCTGTCTGGGTTCCGGCAGGAACTAGTTCTGGACGGCGAAGCCCTGCCGGATAGATGACACCGTTTGTGCGCAACTCTGTAGAGAGATCGTAGTTTCGGTCTTAGTTCGAGAGTGCCTCCCGAAGGGCTTTCCGTGTGACCGTCCGAGTTTCGAAGGTCCTCCCGAAGGGCTGTCCGAGTGACCGTCCGAGTTTCGATGGTCCTCCCGAAGGGCTGTCCGCGACACCGTCCGGGGGACTGTCCGTCCGCCTCCCGGAGGGCTGTCCGAGGGGCAGATGATGGTATACATCCTCGCGGTTGGGAGGTTGTAAATCCTAGCTGCGGGGATCTGCACCGCCGATCGTCATCGACTCTACTTCCGCTGCGCTACGAGTCGGTAACGAAACAGATCAAACCTTGTATGCAGTCTCCATAGTGATCCTGGGCTGGTACGTAGGTCGGAAATTTTTTGTTTTCTGCTACGTTACCCTACAGTGGCATCAAGAGCCGTGCTATGCGTAGATTCAGGTTACGATCTAGAATACATAGAGATGTATGGGTGTTGCACAATATAATTAGGTAGTAGATGAGATCTATTACTGAAAATTATTTGTGCGGGTAGCAGATGAAATCTGTTACCCGATGTTCTTGTTGCTTCCCTGGAATTTGCGTAGTCCTGATCTTGACGGCATGGTGGAATCTCACAAAGTTCTGGCAAACCGCGATCCTTTCATGCTGCTCCTGAGTATGCTGATTGACAGATCAACGAAGTGCTCACAGTTCTTTGGGTTCCACCATAGTTGAGAAAGATGGATGTTTCGCAGACGAAAGGGCAATGCAGATATGATCTGCACGGGGGTCACGCGTATGACGAAGTTCAGTATGGGGCTCGAGATTTTATTATCTCGTATTTCATACACCCCGCAATGTTAAAACTAGCGACTTGGATTATCATGCTTGACGATGGACGTTGGTAGCTTCGGTTTGTTTCGAAACCTTAGAAGCCACGAAAAATAAAATTTTGCATGAACCGATTAGAGGCGTCTAACTTGGTTTTGCAGGATGGTTTGCATGTGCATGTGATGTGGTATAGCAGTGCTCATATAAATTTGATTATGTATGAGATGACTATATGATGTAAATTAACATGACCTGCGTGTCATGATTCGGCATGATGGCTGGAGCCATATGATTGCACTTTAATGACCTGCGTGTCAACCTTATGTAATGCACTTATTTTATTAGCTATAGAGATAGCAATATTATCTGGTGCATCGACAAGGTGGTGGCAATCTTCGCGAAGGTGAACACCGACGCGAATGCTGGAGACGAAGAAATAAAGACTTCTCCCTCAGAAAGGGCTATACCATATCATGCTATTATTAATTGCCTGAGATGTTAATCCCCTATGATGCACCCTTCTTGATTGCGCGATAGTCGCTTTTATTAGGGTGATCTCTCACAAAAATATCAAGTAGTTAGTGTTCTCCCAAGTGTAGCACCGTCACAACATCCTTCCTTTCGAGGTGCGCCATGATCTATATGGGTACGAACGATTGTACGGGTGTAAGGCGGGTGAGGTCAGACCTCGCAGCAAGATCACTTGGTTGTCTTGACGTTCATGGCAGGATCGTCCTGAGCTCGGAACACACGCATCGAAAGATGAACAAGAGTCACATAGAGATGTGATCGGCAAGTTTGCCTACCAATTGAAGTTCGCGCCATCGGTGTTCATCTCGAACAATGGCGTTGAATGGAAATGTGGGTCTTGAATCACTCACAATCAATTATGAGAGATATTGATTTGAGTGGGAGCGCACTTTAGAATTAATTCTTTTAATTCTTAGTGCAATTAATTTTGAACACTGTCTAAGTGTGATTTGCATAATAGTTGTAGATTAATGGCTCGCATTTCCACCTTCCCTGTTAAAATTGAATAGCTGTTAAATATCTGGTTAAATCTTTACGGTTGGTAACATAATGTGAGGATTGTCCTCAAGTGTGCCAAGAAGGATTTTGTCCTATCGCATGCTTTCGGTATTCTCCCCCTAATGCTATGGATCATATGACTCTCGTCCTTCGATCCAAAAGCTAGAATTCCTTTTCAGTCAAAGTGCAAAATGTTTGCTTCCATGAGACCCGAACTTCGAAAGTTTGGATAGTTATGTGATATTCATGGAATCTGAAAATCATTTTCAGAGACAGAAAAAGGCTAAAAGATATGAGATATCCAAATCCATGTTTGTTTGCAAACTATTAGTAAAAGTGTTTACTGGGCATTTGACTGATAAGAGAGGGATCCAGAAGAACGCCTATCATGTAAATGAAGGTGAATAAAACAACAACTTAAAGAGAAAGGAAGTGTCCGAAGGGTGTTAGTGAAACTTTCACGCCTAGGAAGTCCGAGGCTAAACGCCACTCTTAAGTTGGGTGCTTCTTATGAGAGTAGGAGAAATACTAAAAGTTAAATTGTTAGAAGTATAATGGCAAAAGGAAAGAAGACTGGAATATCCAGCTCATGTATGAATGTCATACAGGTTTTTGATGTATAGAAGGCTGGTCAAAAATATAGTTATTGGGAATTATGGTTAAACATGTTAATCACTAATTCTTGGGTATTGTGAGTTAATCATAAAGATACCCACTCGATTGCATTCTGTTGCAACTCGATGTAAGAACTACTAAGGCGTGAAAGACTAGCCAGGAATGAGGTTTAGATACACACAGGGAACATAGTAAATGTTACTATACCTTCCAACGGTGTATTCCCTATGTATTGACTTTCATAATTCATTTTAGAGTTTCACACTCTAGCCCATTGCATAAAGTATCTTGCAAGAAGGTTATTCATAAGAGAACTTCTAATGTTCGGTGTTATGAATAACATAAGGGCCATACTTTCATTATGAATAAGATGTATGTTATGAATATTGATAATAATACATTACCTCTGTATTTACTTTCATAATTCATTTAGAGTTTCATACACTCTAGCCCTTTGCATAAGGAATTTTGCAAGAAGGTTATTCATAAGAGAACTTTTGATGTTCGGTGTTATGAATAACATGAAGGGCCATGCTTCCATACAGGATGGGATGTATGCTATGAATATTGATGGTAATATGATACATCCATAACACTGACGCTAAATGTCATAAGACTAAAAGAATACCACACAAGTGTGGCACTGCATTTGGTCACATTGGAGAAACCCGCATGAAAATTCCATTATGATGGATTTTGAAGTCATTTGATTTTGAATCATCTGACACTTGCAACTTTCCTCTGAAAGGTGAAGTGACTAAAATACCGTTCACAGGCCGTAAGGAACGAGCAAAGAACATATTGGTGATCATACATTATGATGTGTGTAGTCCAATAAATGTTGTTGCAAGTAGTGGATTCATCTATCTTCAAAAATGACTCAAGTAGATATATGGATGTTTACTTGTTGAGACGTAAGTCTGGATCTTTTGAATTCATTCATAAGGTTTTCAAAAATGAAGTAGAAGTTGTTGTAACAAGAAAATTGTGTTTCTACAATTCGATTGCAGAAAGGAATATTTGAGTTACAAGTTTAGCGAATGTCTGATGAGTTGTGAAAGGGGTTTCATAACTTGCACCTCCCGGAACACCACTGCAAGTGGAGAGTCCGTGTAGATGTAATGGAACCATTTATGACATGGTAAGATGAAAGATGACATAAATAGATTTGCCATTATCCCTTTTAAGGTAATGCTTTAGGGACTGCGGCTTTTACACTGAAAAGAGCTCCATCGGGTCTGTTGAAATAACGCCATGGTATGGTACGCCCAACCATGTTATATCTTTTCCTAACATTTGGAATATGGGGCTTGTGTAAAAGGTTACAAACCTATTCCAAATCAGACAAGTGCTACTTTGTAGGTTATCCCAAGTCATTGGGTATTTCCCCACCACTATACTGAGGCAAACGGTTTTGCCACAAAACGGTATGCTTTTAAAGAGAATAGTTATTACAAAAGGTGAGTGGGAGGACAGTGCAACTCGACGAGATAACCAGTATCTTCGTCATCAGATCAAAGGAAAGAAACCTTGGAAGTGATTCCGGAGTTTCCTACTGCGACTGATACGGAAGTCTCTACAATAAAATGTATGGACTTCGGTCGAACTTGCAGCTGAACCACGTAGGCAAAGCTCGTGCAAACCTATCAGGTGCACAAACGAGATATTGTTGTTAGACAACAGTATGCCTACAATACACAAGGAAGCGTTGATGGGCCCTGACTCCGGAATTGGCTAAATGCCAATACAATCCGAGATAGTTTCCATATAAGTGATTCGAGATTAAAATCTTGATACACCTTTCGAAAGACTTAGAGTCTAACGAATATTTATGAAACTAAAAACTGATACAGAAAAAAAATGTTTAATCCATAAAGCTCGACTTGTTGTAATAACAAGTTCAAGGAGTTGACTACGATGAGATTGTCTCACCGTAGCGATGCTTGAAGTCGGTTCGGGTTGAACTAGCAATTAATACATATTTCAATCATGAGATATGAAACATGGATGACAAAAGGATTTCCATCTCATGGAAATGAAACCTAGGACTTGTATGTGATACAGTCCAAAGTAATTTGTCGATCCAGAGGATGCTAGTAAGTATGCAAACTTCAGAGTTCCAGCGATGGACAGAAGAGAGCAAAGTGGAGTTGGAATCTTCGTTTTTGATGAAATGGTCAAAAGAGTTTGATTTCATCAAATGGGTATCGAAGATGCTTGTGATTCAAGAAAGTAAGTGGGAGCATAAATAATATTTCTAAAAACCGTGTGTACTTGACACATTGTTAATTGGAAATAAATTTCTTAACACGATTTAGGACTTCATTTGAAAATAGTTTTTCGATGAAGTGCTTAGGCTAAATAGCCTCAATATTAGGCATGATGATCTATGGAGATAGATTTACCTAATGGGGCTAAGCAATGAATACATATTGACAAGATGCTAAAACCTTTTAGCATTTAAAACGCCAAGGAGTGATTCTTGCCGAAGTCACATGGAAAGAGTTTTTGCAAGACTCAGTGTCCCAAAACACTGATGAGTGAAGTACATGATGGAGATTCCACACACTCTTGTGTGTGGATTAATCATGTATTCCATGGTATGTAAAAACAACCAGATATGTCCAATACTCCAAAGTTGTTGCGAGTATAGATACCATAGTGATCAAAGTACTGATCATGGGACAACAGTGAAAGATGTCATTGAGTACTAGAGCAGTACTGATGACATGTTTTCTCGCAAGCGGAGATCATGAAGAGTTCGTTGTAAAATGTTACATCGATACAGTCTTCATCAATGCTCCATGCGATTTTCAATTTAAGTTAAGGGTTTTTTGTGTAATACACAACCTGGTGGCACGGTAGTTGGAAATTGTTCCAAACAAGATACTGTGGCGAATTCTATAACAAAGGCTAAGTATGTTGACACTTTAGAAGCGACAAAGAAGATGTTGAATCATATAGTTCATTCACGAACTTAGTATGGTTCCAAGATGGCTTTGGTCTATGGGACACTATTGCAGATAGTTGCTCCATAGCTCAGTCTGAGGAATCAGGTTTCGACCAATGATTCACACATATGCAAAGCCAAGTCCACACAAAATATGAATTTTGTGAAAGCATGAAAACGCGAGGATATGCAAAGTTACACACGGAGCTGAAGTCGTCAGATCCGTTGGTCATCAGGCTATACCACATGCGAAGCATATTTTACACCAGTATGCCATAGGTGTAAAGTGCATTAGCATTGACTAGATTATTGACTCTAGTGCAAGTGGGAGTCTGTAGGAGATATGCCCTAGAGGCAATAATAAATGTTATTGATTATCCCCCTGTTCATAATTAGGTTTATGTTCCATGCTATAACTGCTATGGTTCTCGAGTCTACAATAACCACGAGGCTCGGAGGAAGACTCATATGCACGTGTGGAATAATAAACGGTAAAATGTATTCCTAGTCTGGCCTCTAAGACTGGCTCAAGTATTGCATGATGATCCTGTTTTCCTGATCATGGGCATGGCTATGCCGGCAATTTTGAGGGCACGATGTTAGAAGAACATTTGTGTTGAATCGACCCGAATTGATGTTATGCTATGAGATTCATTCGTCATAAGTTAATGGTTTATAACACAGAGATGGTTAACGTTTGCATGATTCCTTAGACCAGGAGAGTATCGAGTTTCTTCATGCTTGCTTCATGAACTTTGGGGTTTGTTAAACGTCATCCGTAAATGGGTGGCTATTACGGCGGCTTACGGGTTCATGGAAAAGAGTGTCAAGTAAATTAATAGCTCAAGATTGGGATTTGCTCCTCCGACGATGGAGAGATATCTCTGGGCCCTCTCGGTGTTACGGTATCCATCATCGTCTGGCCAGACACAGGGTGATTTGATCACAGGGATGTCGGAACACGGGAACGAGAAAAGAGAACAATACCGGTAACGAGGTAACTGGCATAGTGGACAAGTTGTTGATCCATGGGGATGCCTACATGTCTCACCTCGGGTATTTGTAACATATCGCGAAGCAACAGGAATAGCACACGGCAACTGGAGGTTCACTCGAATATTCATTCGTGTGGGTATAGGGATCAATATGGGTGTCCACGGCTCCGATGTTGATCATTGATCGGAAGGGGTTCCGGGTCATGTCTATGCTTCACCGAACCTATAGGGTCACACGCTTAAGGGTCATCTATCTGCTGAATAATAGACAGGGAGTCTGAGAGAAAATCACCGAAAAAGTTTTCGGACACCGGAAAAGTTTCGGACAGCGGAAAAGTTCCGCAGAGAGAACACCGGAAAAGTTTCGGTAAAACTGAAAAGTTGTTTCAGGGGATAACATATAGTCAAATTGGTTTTGGCACATGCCTGATAATTCTTGGAGGGTGCCAGAATCATTCTGGAAACTAACTGGAATTTTCCGGGATGAAAACCAGAAATGTTCCGGAGCTGCCGAAACCGCTTCAGATGCTTTTCGCAGATGAAAATCACTAAACCGGAATTGTTCCGGATCGCATTGAAAATTATTTTAGTGGGTACTGGAAATGTTCTAACCCACATAAATATTTTCAGTTCGACCGGACGCTGAAAAATGTCGTCATGAATAGTGAAAATATCTGAGGGCATTTTGGTACTTTTACCATTGTCTCTCACCCTATAAATAGAGGTGGAGGGTGCTCTCAAATTTGACATCCTTGCTCTCATACACATGCCATAGACTTGTCTGGCTTCTCTCTCCCTCCCAGCGAAATAGTTTCGTAGAGCCGAAAGGCTGTCTGGGTTCCGGCAGGAACTAGTTCTGGATGGCGAAGCCCTGCCGGATAGATGACACCGTATGTGTGCAACTCTGTAGAGAGATCGTTGTTTCGGTCTTAGTTCGAGAGTGCCTCCCGAAGGGCTATCCGTGTGACTGTCTGAGTTTCGAAGGTCCTCCCGAAGGGCTGTCCGAGTGACCGTCCGAGTTTCGATGGTCCTCCCGAAGGGCTGTCCGCGACACCGTCCGGGGGACTGTCCGTCCGCCTCCCGGAGGGCTGTCCGAGGGGCAGATGATGGTATACATCCTCGCGGTTGGGAGGTTGTAAATTCTAGCTGCGGGGATCTGCACCGCCGATCGTCATCGACTCTACTTCCGCTGCGCTACGAGTCGGTAACGAAACAGATCAAACCTTGTATGCAGTCTCCATAGTGATCCTGGGCTGGTACGTAGGTCAGAAATTTTTTGTTTTCTGCTGCGTTACCCTACAATGAGATGGAGCTGGATGAGCATCGCCATCGTGACCCCCTAATTTGTAGGGGAGAACTTGGGGGCTGGCTCTCCCCCACTCCAGAGCGGCCACCCATCTCCACCAATCCCACTACCCACGACTCACGAGCGAACAGATAACCGTCCCATAGCTCCAATCCATGGTGCTGCAGTTTCTGCCACGATGAGGCCTTTAAATCACGAGCGCACACCGCGAACTCCTCGCTATGCACGTGGCGCGCGTGGCGGAAACGGCCTAAAGTGGTGGGACAATGCTGACTAGTAAATTGGCAGTTACCCCCTCACATTGCGCACCTGTGCATAAATTTTGGGCCTGACCCAACAGCACTGAGCAAGAGCGTGTGGGCCAGACCTGGGGGCTCCTGTCGTGCACTAGGACAGGGGTATCCAGTGCCCCTGACTTATGCACAGGCAGTAGTAGCAAAACCCATCGAGAAAAGCAACCACATCACCAAGCAAGCATTCAAGAACCAGACCCCGGCAGAAACAACCTGCAGAGGGCCAAGCAAACACCGGCAACGCCAGCATGACGGCCCAGGAGGGGCCCAAAGCGCGCTAGCCACGTCCCCGGAGCCTGCCGGGGACCGAGGCGCGCACATCTCAGGAAGACCCGGCAAGCCATCCCCCGACAGGCACGAGCTAACCAGCCACCGCTCCACCGCATCACGACGCCAGTCACTTGTCAATGCGGTGTCGAAGCCTCAAGCGGCTAGGTAGCTCTCGCTAAGCACATGGCGAAGCACCGGAAGGCAGATTATACCCTGTTGACACCCGTCCAGCAGCTTGTCAAGACCCTAAGCAACGGCCAGCTAGGCGGTGGCAAGAGCTTGCCGGAGATGCACCCCCGAGCGCCACCTAGTCTAGTAATCATGGTATTTTGTCCTAAATGCCAGAGTTAGGTATGATAGCTCTGCTAAGCTATCTAATCGATAGATAATGACTGTTTTGCCACTCTGGTTGCCCCTCACGCTATAAAAGGAGGCCCAAGGCAACCTAGCTTAGGATTCGGACTTTTGAACACTTGTACTCACGTAGCGGCTCTCCCCCGATGGCAGCCCTTGCCGGGATTGAGCGCTGCGTGTTCTTCGTGTTCCTACGATCAATCCACCAAAAGGAGGAGTAGGGTTTTACGCTTAGCAGCGGTCGAAACCTGGGTAAAAATGCCAGCGTCGTGATCGTCGCGCTGTCTCATGCTCTCCGCTCTTTGTGCAACGTGACCCCCCTTGCCGAACCTCAAAGGGACCTCTGGTCCCATAGGTGACCGTGTGCATCCGTGCCCTGACACCACATAAGAAAATTCTTTTTCATTCATGGTAGTGGGACCAAACTAAACAAAATAACTATCATGTGACAATCATGTGACACTTGATTGTCATAACCAAATTGAAAATTAAAATCATGATGACAAGTTTCATGGTTATCATTACTCACTATAGCATACAAGTCATCACCATAATCATCATAAATAGGAGGAATGCAATCATCATAATAAATTTGGTCATCAAAACTTGTGGCACAAAAAATATCATCTTCATCAAACATAGCACCCCAAAGCTTATGGCTTCGCATATCATTAGCATCATGTATCTTTAGAGAATGCATACTAGCAACATTGCAATCAAGCTCATACTTCAAGGAGCTCACACTAAACATTTTGTTAAATTCTTCCTCTAGCAATGGAGCACAATTTTCCGGTCCATGATTTTCACGAAAGACGTTATAAAGATGAAGCATATGAGTGACGTGGCTTGAGACTGCGTCGGTATTTCCCCAAAGAGGAAGGGATGATGCAACACAGCTACGGTAAGTATTTCCCTTAGTTATGAAACCAAGGTTATCGAACCAATAGGAGAACCACGCAACACTATGTAAACAGTACCTACACACAAAGAAAAAATACTTGCAACCTGACGCGTAAGAAAGGTTGTCAATCTCTCCACGGTAAAAAGATAGATTAGATTGTAGTAGATTGGATAGATAGATCGCACAAGAACACAAGATAAAAGAGGCAAATAAAACGTGCAGCAATGTATTTTGGGTTTTTGGAATAATAGATCTAAAAACAAAAGCGGCAAAAGATAGATCGGAAAGCAATATGTTAAAAGAGTAGACCCGGGGGTCGTAGGTTTCACTAGTGGCTTCTCTCGTGAGTATAGCACACGGTGGGTGAACAAATTACTGTTGGGCAATTGATAGAAGATCAAATAATCATGACGATATCCAAGGCGATGATCATTATATAGGCTTCACGTCCAAGATTAGTAGACCGAAACGATTCTGCATCTATTACTATTACTCCACACATCGACCGCTATCCAGCATGCATCTAGTGTATTAAGTTCATGGAAAAATGGAGTAATGCAAGAAGAACGGTGACATGATGTAGACAAGATCTATTCATGTAGGAATAATCTTGTTATCCTTAATAGAAACGATACATGTGTGTCTTGCTGCCCCTTCTGTCCCTGGGAGAGGACACCGCATGATCGAACCCATCACAAAGCACCTCTTCCCATGGCAAGAAAAATTGATCTAGTTAGCCTAACTAAACAAAAGATTCGAAGAAGAAATACGAGGCTATAAGTAATCATGCATATAAGAGATTAAAGAAGACTCAAATAATATTCATGGATAGAAATTGATCATGAACTCAAAATTCATCGGATCCCAACAAACACACCACAAAAAGTCATTACATCAAATAGATCTCCAAGAGACCATTGTATTGAGAATTAAAAGAGAGAGAGAAAGCCATCTAGCTACTGCCTACGGACCCGTAGGTCTATGGTGGACTACTCACGCATCATCGGAGAGGCACCAATGAGGATGATGAACCCCTCCGTGATGGTGTTAGATTGGATCTCGCGGTTCTGGAACTTGCGGCGGCTGGAAGTATTTTTCGTCGACTCCTATAGGGTTTCTGGATTATTTGGGTATTTATAGAGCTCAGAGGCAGTGGAGAGGGGTCCCGAGGCCACCACAACCCACCAGGGCGCGCCGGGGGCCTCTGGCGCGCCCTGGTGTCTTCTGGGTGTTGGAACACGCGGTACGCTACGCTAGCGCCAAACAAAAAAATTCTACCGCGCACCCAAGAACATACTGCTGGAGATAGATCACGAGATCGGGTTTACCACTAGAGGCGCAGTCACTACAGCGGAAGTAGAGTTGGTGATGCGTGTAGTCGATCAGCCGATTCATCTCATCCTCCTGTAGCCGATCTCCCACGAGTAGTGATCTCCCACGAACAGCTCCTCGCTGATCCCTCGAACGGTTCTTCACGGATCCCTCGAACGGTTCGTCCAAGCACCGCATATGCGATGCCTGCAAGGTATCCACACGTACGGGAGTGGCGGTGGCTGTCTATGGGGGAAAAAAGATCCACCCTGAAAGGTGCGCCCACTCCCCTTTATATAGACCTCCGAGGTGGGCTCAACACTTGAGGCCCACGACGAGTCTAGTCCCATTTTCCATTCGGATCCAATCCGAATGGGCTGCAATCCCTTAAATGTGAGACCCTATAGGTTCACGTACACATGGACACGACCCAAGTCGATAGTCGGTAGCGGCTCCTAGCAGAACGTGCTAACTCCCATGTGTGCGCAAAGTCATTAGACGAACCTCGACAATGTGTCATATACAACATTCCTTTTGCCTCATGATATAGGTTGTAGAGCTCAAGGCGATTACTTGTCACCCTCGTGGTAGCTCGTCATCTCTTCTCAAAACCGTGATGCAGATTCCCGAACTGGGTTACCACTTAACCCATGTCGCTTGGCCATGCTTTCTGAATCTGATCACACAACAGGGCCCAGAGAATATCTCTCCTCACGGAGGGGCAAATCCCATCTTTGTTAACCATGTCTCGCAGCATGTCTCATGACTCAGCCGAAAGCTACCTTTATAACTACCCAGTTACGGAGTAGCGTTTGATAGACCCTAAGTAAGTCAATCCTCATCCCGAGAACATGCGATGACCTCAGGTCTAGGACATGGCATATACATTGTACTTGAGACTAACATATGCCATTATCTCGCTGTGTCTCAAAGTGGGTCTGTCCGACTCGGTGACCTCAATCCCCGAGTCCATACTATCAGTTTAGCATCTCTATGCACATGACTTGTGAAACGTAGTCATCAACTGAATCGTATACTAGTAAAGGATATGTGTCCGCATAACCTTAACAACTAGGTACTATTAGAACAATCATCATACTATATATAGTCTCACAAACAAGTCACATACTTATTGATACACATCATTGATGATGTTCAAGGACAATATAAAATACTCATGAATACATAGGAAACGAAATCATCACATGTTTGCCTCTAGGGCATATCTCCAACAGTCTCCCACTTGTGCTAGAGTCAATCATCTAGGCATCGTATGTGCATGGACCTCATGTGCATCTCATGCTTCGATTGCGGGAGAGGCTTCGTTAATGGATCAGCAACATTTGCATCCGTGTGTATCTTGCATATGTTTACATCGCCTCTCTCGACAATGTCGCGAATGAGGTTAAAACGCCTGAGTATGTGTTGGGTTTTATGATGGTTCTGTGGTTCCTTGACTTGTGCAATAGCACCACTATTATCACAATAGAGGTCCAACGGATTGGACGAGTCCTGAACCACTCCAAGATCAGAAATAAAATTCTTCACCCAAACACCTTCTTTTGCAGCTTCAGAAGCCGCAATGTACTCAGCCTCCGTTGTAGAATAAGCTACCGTATCTTGCTTGGAACTCCTCCAGCTCACTACTCCTTCGTTCAGAATGAAGACAAACCCAGATTGTGATCGACTATCATCCCTATCGGTTTGGAAACTAGCATCAGTGTAACTCTTTACAATGAGCTCATCCTCACCGCCATAAACCAAGAACATATCCTTTGTCCTTCTCAAGTATTTAAGGATATTCTTTACCGCTGTCCAGTGACTCTCACCTGGATCAGCCTGGTATCTGCCTACTACGCTTAGAGCAAAGCTAACATCGGGACGAGTACATACCATAGCATACATGATGGACCCGACAGCCGAAGCATACAGAATCCCATCCATGCGTCTTCGCTCATCAGGAGTCGAATAACTCTGAGTCTTCCTAAGACTAATGCCATGTGACATGGACAAGAACCCTTTCTTGGCATCTTGCATGTTGAACCACTTCAACACCTTGTGTATATACGTACTTTGGCTTAATCCAATAAGCCTTCTCGATCTATCTCTATAGATCTTGATTCCCATAATATAAGCTGCTTCTCCCAAGTCTTTCATCGAAAAACTATTTTTCAATGAGTCATTGACAGATTCAAGCATTTGAACATCATTTCCAATCAACAATATGTCATCCAGATACAGGATCAGAAATGCAACTGAGCTCCCACTAACCTTCTTGAATACACAATAATCATACTCATTCTTGATGAAGCCAAATTCTTTGACCGCTTCATTAAAACGAATGTTCCAATTCCGAGATGCTTGCTTCAATCCATAAATGGATCTCTGAAGCTTGCATACCATGCCAACATTCTTTGGATCGACAAAACCCTCGGGCTGTGTCAATTACACGTCCTCAGTTAAATTTCCATTAAGGAAAGCCATTTTGACATCCATGTGCCATATCTCATAGTCGAAATATGCAGCTATAAAAAGAATGATTCGAATTGGTTTAGGCATCACTACCGGTGAATAAGTCTCACCGTAGTCAACTCTTTGAACTTGTCGATAACCTTTAGCGACAAGTTGAGCCTTATGGACTGTAACATTTCCATCCATATCAGTTTTCTTCTTAAAGATCCATTTGCAGTCAATGGCTCGAACGCCATCTGGCAGATCAACGAAGTTCCAAATCTGATTGTCATCCATGGACTTTAATTCGGATCTCATAGCCTCAAGGCATAACTCGGAATCAGGGCTCACCATCGCTTGCGCATACGTGGTCAGTTCGTTCTTCTCCAAGAACAACACATTGCAGTCGTGCATATTGCACAACCTTTCCGACCTACGGGGAACTGGCGCCGATTCCACTACGGGTTCCCTGACTAACTCCAGCGTGATTGAATCACCTGTGGGAACGTCCCCCTGTGGCTCTTGAATTTCTTCGAGTCTGTCGGCGTTCTGGGTTCGGGGGTACCCAGACCTGCCTGCCTGCGGCCCAGCGTGTGGCCCACCTCGACGGACCGGTACGGCCTGGCGGCAAACTCCCCAAGACAAGGCCCTCGTGAGGATCCCAGGCTCGCGAGGAGAACAACGCGAAGACCTCCAGGGGAGCGGCCTCCTCAGGCTGCCTCCCGAGGAGCGGAGATTCCTATGCAGAGCCCAGCCTCAAGAGGCTGTGATGATGTGAGCCACGACAACCAAAGCAGGCGGGCGCCAGCGGGCGCAGCAGAGACACTTTCCTCTTTCGTGCTAAGGAAGTGAGGACAGACGCGGGTTCCCAAGGAAGCCCCCCAAAGGTTTCCGCTTCGGTGCAACGAGACCAAGAGCACGGGCTCGGCAGGATGGATGTCATCACCGAGCCCACCTCTGCGTCATGCCAGGAGCTTTGCAGGCGAAGACCACCTTTAGTCAGGATAAGCTGTACCTCCTGTCCCCTTTCAAATTTGGCCGTTGTGGGATCCCTTCCCGCCAGTGCGATAAGGGAAGAGGACCAAGGCCCGCTATAAATAGGGACTAGCCACCACCGTAGAGGAGGATCGGATCCACCTACACCCAAGAACCCTCGCGAGGTCGCTCAACCACTGTGCTTGTTCATCCGCAAACCTCCTCGTGAGGCCAATCCACCAAATCAGGAGTAGGGTTTTACACCGCAAGGTGGCCCGAACCAGGGTAAATCACGTGTCCCTGTTCGTTCTCCCAGGTAAGAGCTGTGGGGGGATCGCCGCCGAGTGGCTGCGGAGTCGAGCAGAGTCGAAGGGCGAGCGCACCCCTGTGTTCAAATCTTTCTTTGGTTTGCGGAGCCCTGAATCCGACATTTGGCGCGCCAGGTAGGGGGTGCGCCGACGTCCTTCGGTTCCGACGACTCCCGCTTCGCCTACTCCATGGCCGGTCACCAATACATGCACCCCGAGGGCTCGGTGCAGGACTGCCGTTACCGGGCCACCAGCGTCGTCGCCACCACCGTCGCCGCTCGTTCCACCCAGGCGCCGACGGGCATCTCGCGCCCCCCCCCCTTTTCGGCAGAGCGCCCGCCACAATGCGCCTCCCGTAGGGTCCTCCTCAACCTGTGCCCACGTGGGAGACCTGAACGTGCAGGATGCGTTGTTCATGGCAAGCGAGCTACTTCGCCATCACCCGACGCACGGAGGCTACGACGCCTGGGCCGACCACATCGCCGAACTTGTCGCTGTCGCGAGGAGGGCCTTGGCTCCGTACCTCCCCCTCCGATCCACGGCGCAAGGAGTGGGAGGCTTGGCCGGCAGGCCATTTCCACCACTGCGCGACGACTCGTCCGGCCACCAACCCGAGGAGCCCGAGCAAGGTATGATCCAGGCTGTACTCCTTCTCCTTAGGGTCCCGGTGATCGGGTTCGGGCTGCCGCCTGGCCCCAGTGAGGGCACGCACAAAGAAGGTGACGGGATGCTCCGCGCTCGCCACAACCCGCGCGCCTAAGACCCGGCGGATCACCAACTGCTCGGGCTTTCCCGGCGGGAGCGCGCCAACCGACGCAGGGATCGGGCAGCACAAGCCGCCGAACCTGGAGGTCACCAAGGCAGACGCGCAGAGAATGCCCACGACAACAACCTTCACCAAGATGGATGCGGCCAACCTCGTGGTGGCGGCGGAGCCGTCCAACTTCGGGCAGAGGCTCGGCGCAGGCGGGTTCGCGGGCTGCCCGCCCAGGACGGCGTCGCCCTGTTGCCCGTAGGAGGCTTCAACTACGAGCCGCGCGGTGAAGGGCCAGAGGGAGACCAAGGCCCTCGCGTGGAAGCGTACGTTCCCAGCGGAGCCATGGCAAGCGTCGGCGCAGTGAATTTCACACTCGCCGCAGGCAGCACCACCCCTTCGGCGTAGGGGGGCTGCTCCCGGCGCCCCTCTTCAGGTCGGGCCTGGGGGCTCCCGCCGGAGCACTGGGCTCGGCCAGCACAGCGAAGAGGGGGCCCTGGGGCATGCGGGGGCGCGCATGGGGGCGCCCTCGCGAGCAGGGAACGCAGGGCCAGGAACCAGGGCCACAGGAATCGCCGTTCAGGAGATCGGCAAGACGCTAGAGGCATGGGCCATGCGCGGCAGGCGTCGCGAGGGCCCCGCGTCGATCGGGTGATGCTCCTAAGGGCCCCATGCGCCTCACGGCTCGGGGGGTGCCGGCACAGTCCTCAGGCAGCGGGGCCCGGCGGGGCCCCCGAGGCGTGGCTTGGCTGGCGCACTGGCGCCCCTCGAGGCGGCTACATCAACACAATACTCCTACGGTCACGCGGGGTGTGTTGCGTTCATGTTTGGGCAGCGGGAGCGCAATCCCGCGGTCACGCGGGGAGCAATGCACCCATGTTTGGGCCGTATGGGCACGCAACCGCGCAGAAATGTGCAGGATGGCCCACGGGTCGAGCTGGGAACTCCTGAGCCTTGCGCCTAGGGGTTCGCCCAGCTATCTGCAACCGTGACACTCTCACGTAATAATGAGTGGGCTGTATACGCCCGGGGTCCCCCGAGGACGCGGAGGGGCCCCCACCCACGCCCAAGTGGAAGCCCCATGCTCCGCGCTGGCGGACGACACTGTCCTCCAATGACTATGCCCACGCCTAGTGGAACCCTATGCTCCGCGCTGGGGGGAAGACGAAGGCTAGCTATAGGGTGCCGGACGCGGCTGTTCCTTGCTCTCTTTTGTAAACTGAATTTGCCGTCTTTCGCGTCTTTGTTGTTAAACGGGGTGGGAATTTTATTTTTCTCCTTTGCATTGATCTTGTTTTACTGTCTTGGCCTTAAGATTTGGCACCAGCCAGTTTTCTCTCTCTCGCACCCCGTGAGCGGGGACTGGGCACGGTGTGCACCTCGCCAAAGCTTTGGCGCTCTGATCCTCGCGCGGCGCCCTCGAGCGAGCCGGCGGTCACAAGTTGCCTCTGGCTCCCACTTCACGACAAGGGAGACCCCTGGGCATCGCGACCCAGGGGCCTCACTAGTCACGTAGCCCCTCGCCCCTTGGTCTCGTCCTGTTGATCTGGACGCCCCAACGGCGGTCGAGGTACGCGTGAGGTTGGGCCCCGTCCTGGTGATCCGGACGCCCCAACGGCGGTCGAGGTACGCGCGAGGTTAGGCCACGCCGACGCAGAGCACAAAAGCAAGCAAGAAGGAGATAGGGTGCAGAAAGGAATCTCAGGATTCAAACAAGTTACTAGAAGCATAGGCCGGCAGGCGCATGATGCCTCAGGCCCCCGGCCTCAGGAGCGCTCATCCTCTGGCCTTGCCAGGCATTGCGGTCCGGCGCACTAGCGGCGATGAACCCTCGCCCAGGGGATCCGGCCAGAATGGTCGCTGGAAGGAAGACGACCAGGGGAAGGGGAGTCATGATTTGACTCGTTGTCAAGAAATTCTAACTCTACGTAAAGCACTTTTCACCACATTCGCGGAAAACGGGACCCTGAGGAAGCGCCTCCGGAGGCCCTGATTCCTCGCCACCCCAGGAGCCTCGCAAGCGGCGGGCGCCTTTCGAGGCTGCAAGGCTGCCTGGTCCGCGAGGAAGAGGCCCCCTCGGCAAGAACTCCAAGCTGCCCGGCTACACCTCGCGACGCAGGAACCTGCCACAGGAAGTAAAAGCAAACGCGGCCTCCCGAGGATTGTCGCCCCTAAAACTTGGCTCCGGCGCCCGAGTATGAAGGAGATGACCCCTCCCGTGTGCGCATGCGGGGCCGGCACGGCGCTATAAGAAAGGAAGACGATGCAGAAGAGGGAGAGTCGGTCTCTTAAGGCGTCGCCCCCAAGAGCCCGGCGCAGGCGCGGCCCGTGCCACCTAAGGATGTCAGCCTCGCGAGGTTTGAGCGGGCAGCCGTCGCCAGGAGCTGATCGGTGCTCCCACGAGACCCCCTGAGGGGAGCCCGGGACAAAGCGACGGCCTGGCGATACAAGTACAAGTATGAGGAGAAGGAAAAAGTAAAACCTCGCAGAAGGAACGGGGACACTTCGGGCATGGCGGACGACTACTACTCAAAAGCAGAGGTATGATACAAATGTTTAACGCCCCCCAGGGGCCAAATGGTTTTTGATGCAACAGGAACGAAGAAAGCAGAGCTCAGGCAGAGGAGGCGCTGTCCCCGTCGCGGCTCTTGAAGGTCTCGGCTCCGGAGCTATCGCCTTCCTTGGAGGACACCGCCTGGGCAAACCGCTCGACCAGGGACTCCACGTACTCACGCACCTCGTCCCCGAGGGGCCTCCGAAGCTCTTCGGGCACCGGCTCCATTGCGCACGCGAGCTCGAGCGCGGGGGCATGGCGGCACAAGTTGGAGAAGACGCGCGTTAGCGCGCTATCCAGAAGATCGCGCGCGCTGGACTCGGCATCCTCGTCCACCCGGGACACGCCGGACTCCAGCGCCTCCACCACCTTCTGGAAGAAGTGAAGGTAGCCCCCGTCGCCGTGCGCACATGGCAGTGCGGGGGCTTCCCTGACGAACAGGCGAACCGCGCTGCCCGCGCGACTGGCGATGTCCAGGTACTGCTTGGCGCGTTGCGCCTCCATCATCTTCGCGTGCGCCGCCTCATCCTTCGCTGCCTGCACGGCGTTGGCGGCCCCCTCGACCTGGGCCTGGAGAGACTCCAGCTCCGCCTTGGCGTCCTCCTCACTTCGAAGAGCGGCTTAGAGGGTGGCCTCGGTGTCCCGCAGCTGGGTCCTGAGCACGTCCACCTCGCCCTGAAGCTCGTCGAGCCTGCACCTCTTGGGCGCGGGCGCCCTGAAAGGAGCCGTCGATTAGGCTCGGCAAGCCAGGCATGATTCCCAAGAAAAGGCGGAGGCAATGACACACTTACTCGTCAGTGGCGGTCCAGCGCCGGCGCGCCCGGACCGGCCTCGAAGACTGACCCCTGCCGCCCCCGGGAGATGGTGGCGACGCCAGGGATCCTGCTCGCGCTCCTGTATCAGCAGCACTCCCCTCGGACGCTATGAGAAGGAGAGAGGGAGGAGAAGGTGGCGATCCTGTGAAGGTGGCGAATGGGAAGGTGTGCAAGGGTGGAACTGCCCCTCGGGCGAGGTGGGTTTATAGGCTCAACTGCGATCCCCGAGGCGTCGTGGGGAGTGTAGGCGACGCGCGCTCCCCGGGCGCCGTGTGTCGTGCTCGATCCGCGGGCGGCTCTGCCCCGCGTCGTTTCATTCCCCTCGACAGGTCACTTCAGCGAAGGCCAGGGAGAAAGGAAAACACAAGAGGGCGGCGTCGGCCAAGGAAGAGCAATGATGGCCGACGCGGCACTCCGGCTTCGCGTCAGTTTGACTCGGGGCAGTTCTCGAGGCAACGTGGGGAAGTGGAGGTGTCAGCGCCTCGTCATGCGCCACGCGTCAAGGTCGGCTCGTAGGCGGTTGGGGCCCGTGGCGCTTCGGACTCCCCTTCTTGGCTTCGCCCCAAAGCCAACCCGAGCGCGCCTTGGGCCTGGGGGATACTGTCGGCGTTCTGGGTTCGGGGGTTCCCAGACCTGCCTGCCTGCAACCCGGCGCGTGGCCCACCTCGACGGACCGGTACGGCCTGGCGGCAAACTCCCCAAGACAAGGCCTTCGTGAGGATC
Organism: Elymus sibiricus; assembly: GCA_039707655.1. Taxonomy (NCBI): domain Eukaryota; kingdom Viridiplantae; phylum Streptophyta; class Magnoliopsida; order Poales; family Poaceae; genus Elymus; species Elymus sibiricus. The sequence goes on from CM077671.1 coordinate 138,625,395, forward strand.
CCAGGCTCGTGAGGAGAACAATGCGAAGACCTCCAGGGGATTGGCCTCCTCAGGCTGCCTCCCGAGGAGCGGAGATTCCTATGCAGAGCCCAGCCTCAGGAGGCTGTGATGACGTGAGCCACGACAACTAATGCAGGCGGGCGCCAGCGGGCGTAGTAGAGACAGTTTCCTCTTTCGTGCTAAGGAAGCGAGGACAGACGTGGGTTCCCAAGGAAGCCCCCAAAGGTTTCCGCTCCGGTGCAACGAGACGAAGACCACGGGCTCGGCAGGACGGATGTCATCGCCGAGCCCACCTCTGCGTCACGCCAGGAGCTTTGCAGGCGAAGACCACCTTTAGTCAGGATAAGCTGTACCTCCTGTCCCCTTTCAAATTTGGCCGTTGTGGGATCCCTTCCCGCCAGTGCGATAAGGGAAGAGGACCAAGGCCCGCTATAAATAAGGACTAGCCACCACCGTAGAGGAGGATCGGATCCACCTACAACCTAGAGCCCTCGCGAGGTCGCTCAACCACTATGCTTGTTCATCCGCAAACCTCCTCGTGAGGCCAATCCACCAACTCAGGAGTAGGGTTTTACACCGCAAGGTGTCTCGAACCTGGGTAAATCACATGTCCCTGTTCGTTCTCCCAGGTAGGAACTGTGGGGGGATCTCCACTAAGTGATGCGAAGTCGAGCAGAGTTGAAGGGCGAGCACACCCCTTTGTTCGAATCTTTCTTGGGTTTGCGGAGCCCTAAATCCGACAGAGTCGGATCAACCTCCCACTAGCCTTCCGATTGAGAAAATCTTTCTCAAGGAAAACTCCATGTCGAGCGACAAACAATTTGCCCTCTTCACGGTTGTAGAAGTAATATCCCAAGGTTTCCCTAGGATATCCCACGAATATGCACTTGTCCGACTTGGGTGTGAGCTTGTCCGACTGGAGTCACTTGACATATGCTTCGCAACCCCAAATCTTTAGAAAAGACAAGCTATGACTCTTTGCAGTCCATATCTCATATGGTGTCTTACCTATGGACTTTCATGGTACCCTGTTTAGTGTGAAAGCTACGGTTTCTAGAGCGTATCCCCAAAATGACAAGGGTAAATCCGACTGACTCATCATCGATCGGACCATATCTAACAGAGTCCGATTCCTCCGTTCCGACACACCATTTCTCTGTGGAATACCTGGAGGAGTAAATTGTGGAACTATTCCACGGTTCTTTATATGATCATCAAACTCCTGGCTCATATACTCACCGCCATGATCAGATCGTAGAAGCTTGGCTTGCCGAGTTGATTTTCCACTTCATTCTGAAACTCCTTGAACTTTTGAAAAGTTTCTGACTTGTGCCTCATCAAGTAGACATATCCATATCTACTAAAGTCGTCGGTAAAAGTCACGAAGTATTGGAAACCACCTCTAGCTGTCGTGCTCATTGGTCCACATACATCACTATGTATAAGTTCCAATAGCTCAGACGCCCTCTCACAACTCTTTGCAAAAGGAGTCTTAGTCATCTTGCCGAGTAGGCAGGACTCACATGTCTCAAATGATTCAAAATCAAATGAAGTCAGAATTCCATCATCATGGAGATTCTTCATGCGCTTTTGACTAATGTGTCCTAGTCGACAATGCCAGATGTAAGTCGGATTTATCTCTTTAGGCTTATGCCTCTTGACATTTATGTTATCAACCGATTCACCTTCAAGATCTAATATAAATAACCCATTCACAACAGGCGCAAAGCTATAAAACATTTTATTCAAGTAAATAGAACAACCATTGTCCTTAATACTGAATTCATAACCTTGCCCCATCAAACATGAGGCCGAAATAATGTTTCGACTTAATGCAGGAACATAATAACAATTATCAAGTTCCATTACAATTCTTGAAGGTAAATTAAGTTGCATGGTGCCGACGGCTAATGCAGCAACTCTTGCTTTATTCCTGATGCGTATGTCAAGTTCCCCTCTTGCAACATTCCTAGTCCTTCTTAGCCCCTGCATCGAGTTGCATATGTGAACAACCGATCCGGTATCATATACCCAAGAGCTAATAGAAATATCAGCAAGAAAAATGTCTATAACATATACAACAAGTGTACCTGAAGAAGAAGTCACACTTCCAGTCTTCTTGCCTATCTGGGCAAGCCACTTGCTGCAGTTCCTCTTCTAGTGACCGGTTTCCTTGCAGTGAAAGAAAACGGTCCCCGTGTTTGGTCTGGACTTGGGCGCGGCAGCGATAGTAGGAGTTGCCTCCTTGCGCTTTTCCTTAGTCTCTTTCTTGGACCAGCTCTTCTTGAACTTTTCGTGTTCTGCACCATCAACACTTGATGCGTGCCTTTCTTGTTATCCTACTCTGCCACTTTTAGCATCCCATGCAATTCAGTGAGCTTCTTTTCCATGCCGTGCATATGGAGGTTCGAGATGAACGCCCCATAGCTAGTCGGAAGAGAAGCCATAATTGTATCTGTGGACAATTCATCCCCAAGTGGGAAGCCTAACCGATCTAAAGCTTGCATGTATCCGATCATCTTGATCACATGCGGGCTCAGTGGATCACCCTCTTTCAGCTTACGATCCATCAAGGATTGCCAGACATTGAACCTTTTGGTCCTTGACTGCATCTGAAACATGCTCTTGAGGTTCTCGATCATATCGTAAGCCTCAATGTTTTTGAAATGCTGCTGCAGATCGGGCTCCATAGAAGCCAGCATGAGACAGCTGATCTCGTTTGACTCATCAACGAGTTTCTGGTGGGCATTCCTGGCCATGGCATTAGCATTCTCGATAGGTTCCTCTGGAAGGGGTTCCTCTAGAACATGTTCCTTTTTATCATGCCTGAGAACAATTCTCAGATTTCTATACCAACTGGTAAAGTTTGTTCCATTCAGTTTATCCTTTTCTAGGATTGATTTCAACGAAAAACTGGGTTGAGCAGGTGGTGCCATTGATCTACAACAGAAATATGCAAAACACTAAGACATGTATTCATAAAGAGTAATTCAAATTAAACATTTTAATAAGAACATTACTCCCACTAAAATCAACATCCCTTCGTTGATTCTTAGCGATTCAAGATCCAAGATCCACATGTCAACTAGTGAGCTTTTGCATCACCGCTAGAAGATTAGATCACTCGGTAAGCAACACTTGCTAATCGTATATCTATACGACTCTTGTTTGTTGGGGACATCTCATGCCACGCCAACTCTTATGCCTCGAGGCCCAAAACTGTTTTGATAGCCACGACAAGTTAACCAATGCTTTGCTCGTAAGTGTCTGACACAAACACACCACGTTAAGGAGAATTAGCAGCACCCTAATTTTATTGGCCCACAACTAAAAATACTTAACATGTGACAAATAAGGGAGGCAATTTTACTTGGCATTCTTTGAGGGATCACCCTACTTAAAACATCTATCGAGCAAAAGAAGGGAGCATAAAAGGGATAAACTTTCACATGCAGTATATATATGTGTGATATGGTATAGCCCCTTTCATCAACGCATGGTGATCTCAATCTCCACGTGCACTGCATGCCCATGGCGATCTCCATCTCCATGCATGGTTGCCCTTGTGGTGATCTCCATCTCCACACATGGTGTCATACACCAAGTGTTACATAAGATACTATGCTATTACAAACTAATAGCTATGAGAGTAAATTACATTACAAGGCATCTCATGTTGACACGCAAGTCATTAATACAATAATGGGACAACCATATGGCTCCAGCCAGTTGCCGCACTCATGACACGCATGTCATGATTTAATAATTTACAAGCAACATTCATGGGCTATACCAAATCACGAGCATTCCCTGCAAAAACAAGTCAGACGTTCTACCGCCAAAAATAAAACTGTCTGAAACTCTATTTTCCAAGAGGATTTTGACCTCGAAAATATTGCCGAAAATGGCAAAGCCATTGATGGTCAAATGCATATTTTGGTGCTATTCAGTTTGACAGGTCGTGGAGCGAAAACAGAGTTCGTATGCAAAAGTTATGCCAGTTTTACTGCGACTCCTCCAACAGATTTCAGCACTGCGGAAATCACATTTCCACGGTGTCGATCTTTGCTCCGGTTCGATCGATCTCATTGATCTTCGCGTGCTGCATCTGGATTTATGTTCCACTGTCTACCCCGATGGAGAAAACTGACCGGTAGGGGTAATTCGTGCCACGACCTCTGCACCACGATCACGGAAGCAAGATCACAAAACCAACCGTCAACACTGACATGCACGGCCGATCTCATCGACCCGCACCTGAACCGATCTACATATCTCATATGCAAATCACCGAATCTATCACCACACAGTGGAGGCTGTGATACCACTGTTGGAACACGCGGTACAGTACGCTAGTGCCAAATAAAAATTTTCTATCGCGCACCCAAGAACATGCTGCTGGAAATAGATCACGGGATCAGGTTTACCACTAGACGCGCAGTCACCGCAGCGGAAGTAGAGTTGGCGATGCGTGTAGTCGATCAGCCGATTCGTCTCCTCCTCCTGTAGCCGATCTCCCACGAACAGTGATCTCGCACGAATAGCTCCTCGCGGATCCCTCGAACAGTTCATCACGGATCCCTCGAACGGTTTGTACAAGCACCACAGATGCGATGCCTCCAAGGTATCCACACGTACGGGGGCAACGTCGGGCGGCGGACTGCTAGGTCCGATCGCACGGCATGGTGGCATGGGGAGTGGCGGTGGCTGTCGACGAGGGAAAAAGATCCACCCTGAAATGTGCACCCACTCCCCTTTATATAGACCTCCGAGGTGGGCTCAACACTTGAGGCCCACGACGAGTCTAGTCCCATTTTTCATTTGGATCCAATCCGAATGGGCTGCAATCCCTTAAGTGTGTGACCCTATAGGTTCACGTACACATGGACACGACCCAAGTTGATAGTGGATAGCGGCTCCTAGCAGAACGTGCCAACTCCCATGTGTGCGCAAAGTTGTTAGACGAACCTCGACAATGTGTCATATACGACATTCCTTTTGCCTCATGATATAGGCTGTAGATCTCAAGCCAAGTACTTGTCACCCTCGTGGTAGCTCATCATCTCTTCTCAAAACCGTGATGCAGATTCCCAAACTGGGTTAACACTTAACCGATGTCGCATGGCCATGATTTCTGAATCTAATCACACGAGAGGGCCCAGAGAATATCTCTCTTCACGAAGGGGCAAATCCCATCTTGGTTAACCATGTCTCGCGGCATGTCTCACGACTCACCCGAAAGCTACCTTTATAACTACCCAGTTACGGAGTAGCGTTTGATAGACCCTAAGTAAGTTGATCCTCATCCCGACAACATGCGATGACCTCAGGTCTAGGACATGGCATATACATTGTACTTGAGACTAACAAATGACATTATCTCGCTGTGTCTCAACGTGGGTATGTCCGACTCGGTGATCTCAATCCCCGAGTCCACACTATCAGTTTAACATCTCTATGCACATGACTTGTGAAACATAGTCATCAACTGAATCGTATACTAGTAAAGGATATGTGTCCGCATAAGCTTAACAACTAGGGACTATTAGACCAATCATCATACTATATATAGTCTCACAAATAAGTCACATACTTATTGATACACATCACTGATGATGTTCAAGGACAATACAAAATACTCATGAATACATAGGAAACAAAATCATCACATGATTGCCTCTAGGGCATATCTCCAACACTGGCCCCCCTTGGCCTCCTCCTGGGTGCTTCTTTGGCTCACTGGCTTTCTTCTGGTCCAAAAAAAAATCTCCAAAAAGTTTCATCCCGATTGGACTCCATTTGGTACTGATATTCTACGAAGTAAAAAACAAAAAACACCAACTGGCACTTGGCACTATGTCAATAGGTTAGTCCAAAAAAATGATATAAAGTTGATATAAAATGATTGTAAAACATCCATGAATGATAATATAACAGCATGGAACAATCAAAAATTATAGATACGTTGGATACGTATCAGCATCCCCAAGCTTAATTCCTACTCGTCCCCGAGTAGGTAAATGATAAAAAATCGAAATTTTGTTGTGGAACGCTGCCTAAAATGTTCATCACATATTTGTTTCTTTTGTAGCATGGATATTTGCACTTTTAGACGGTTCAAAGCAATAGTCTAGTTTTGACATAAAGACTTTAATACTCAAGCATGCCAACAAACAACCATGTCTTTCAAAATATCAACACTAAAGAAAGTTATCCCTAGCCCATCATGCTCAATCATTGATCCATTCATGAAACACACTCAAATATTAGCCACACCCAATGCACAAGTATGATCATAGTGCCCCCTAGTTGGTGCTTTATAAGAGAAGATGGAGACTCAAATTAAAAATAAAAATTGCATAAAGTAAATAGATAGGCCCTTCGCAGAGAGAAGTAGGGATTTGTAGAGGTGCCAGAGAACAAAGCTTAAATTGAGAGAGAGAAATATTTTGGGTGGCATGCCTTTCCTGTCAACGAAAACGACCGAGTAGTTCTCAATACTTTCCATGCTAGATACATCATAGGCGGTTCCCAAACATAAAATAAAGTGTATTCCTTTTTCCACCATTCTTTCACAATCCATGGCTAGCCGTATCCACGATTTCCTTCCATACCAACACTTTCCAAGGAATTTATTATTTGATAACATAAAGTAAATTTCTTTTCATTTCGAGACTGGGCATCCCTATTACCGCCGTACTCTCATGCAATGACAAGTGAATAAACACTCATCTTGAGGATAACACATCTAGCGTGGAAAAATATTGGACACCCCCTACCGTTTCATGAGCGGTACGAGCACACAAAAAGGAAATTCATTTTGAAAATTAGAGATGGCACATACAAATTTGCTTAGAACGGCATGGAAATACCGCATATAGGTAGGTATGGTGGACTCATAAGGCAAAACTGGGTTTAAGGATTTTGGATGCACAAGTAGTATTTCTACTTAGTACAAGTGGAGGCTAGCAAATAGATTGAGAAGCAACCAACCAAGAAACGAAAATTCACATAAACGGGCATTAAGCATAACTAACACCGAATAATGCACCATAAGTAGGATGTAATTTCATTGCATAACTATTGACTTTCGTGCTTGCATAGGGAATCACAAACCTTAACACCAATATTCTTACTAAAGCATAATTACTCACCAACATGACTCACATATTACTATCATCAAGTCTCAAAACTATTACAAGGAATCAAGTTTAATTTGTCCAATGATCTTCATGAAAGTTTTTATTATATCCCTCTCAAATATCTATCACTTTGGGACTAGTTTCATATATTGCCATTGCTTTTGACAAGCTCAAATAAATTTAAGTGAAGAACATGAGCATAAGAATTTCATCTCTCAAAATAGTATAAGTGAAGCATGAGAGAATTTCTTCAAAGTTTACTAACTCTCAAATTAATATAAGTGAAGCATGAGAGTATTTCTTCAAAAATTTAAAGCACGCCGTGCTCAAAAAGATATAAGTGAAGCACTAGAGCAATTCCATAGCTCAAAAAATTTAAGTGAAGCATATAGAGCAATTCTAACAAATCATAGCATAATTTTTGGCTCTCTCAAATAGGTGTGTCCAGCAAGGATACTTGTGACAAACTAAAAATAAAATAAAGAAAAGACTCAAATAATACAAGATGCTCCAAGAAAAACTCATGATATGTGACGAATAGAAATATAGCTCCAAGTAAAATCCCGATGGTCGTTGGGAGAAAGATGGGATGCCACTCGGGGCATCCCCAAGCTTAGTTGGTTGTTTCTCCTTGGATATTATCTTGGGGGTGCTGTAGCGTCCCCAAGCTTAAGCTCTTTTCACTCCTTATTCCTTCATCCATCGTGATCTCACCCAAAACTTGAAAACTTCAATCACACAAAACTCAACAAAACCTTCGTGAGATCCGTTAGTATAATAAAGCAAATTACCACTCTAAGTACTGTTGCAAACCCATTCATATGTTAGTATTTCATTATAACTACTCTATTATAACTTTACCATGGCTTATACCCTTCAATACAAACCATAGATTCATCAAAAGAAGCACACAATGCAATGAAAACAGAATCTGTCAAAAACAGAACAGTCTGTAGTAATCTGTACTCTAACCATACTTCTGTAACTCTAAAAATTCTGAAGAAATAGGAAAACGTAAATAATTTGCATATAAATACTGTTTTAAAATTTCAGGTCATTATCACGCTCCATTAAAAAATGAAAACTCCTGCACTGGAGTCAAAGTTTCTGTTTCAGATTCAACATTGTTTCTACTCATCTTATGAATCATCCTAAATGCTTTACTTGGCACAAACACTAATTAAATCATAAAAAACACAATCGTAACAGTAGAATAATTGTGTCAACACTCAAGAATAGAATTAAAAAGGTGAAAATAAATTTATTCATTGGGTTGCCTCCCAACAAGCGCTATCGTTTTACGCCCCTAGCTAGGCATAATGCATAGATTAAAGTATTGTCATCTTTAGTTTTTGGTCCATAGGATGCTCTTATGATTGATTCATATGGTGGCTTAATTCTTGTTCTAGGGAAGTGTTACATACCCTTTCTTAGTGGAAATTGAAATTTAATATTGCCTTCTTTCATATCAATCACGGCACCTATAGTGCGTAAAATCGGTCTACCAAGTATAATGGGACAAGACGGATTGCAATCAATATCAAGAACAATAAAATCTATGGGCACATAGTTCCTATTTGCAATAATAAGAACATCATTAATTCTTCCCAAAGGCTTTTTAATAGTAGAATCCACCAAGTGCAAATTAAGAGAACATTCTTCAATAATGGTAAGACCAAGCACATCACATAGAGATTTCGGAATTGTGGAAACACTAGCACCCAAATCACACAATGCAAAGCACTCATAATTTTTAATCTTGACCTTAATGGTACGTTCCCACTCATCATGTAATTTTCTAGGAATTGAAATCTCTAATTCCAACTTTTCTTCAAAAGATTTCATCATGGCATCAACAATATGTTTAGTAAAAGCTTTATTTTGTTCATAAGCATGGGGTGAATTTATCATGGATTGCATCAAAGAAATACATTCAATCAAAGAGCAACTATAATAATTAAAGTCTTTGCAATCCAAAATAGTGGGCACATCACTAGTTAGCGTTTTGACCTCTTCAAACCCACTTTCATCAATTGTTTCATCAAGATTTTCACCCTCCAAACCATTGGGACGCCTTCCAGCTAAATTTGACTCTACTTCAGTCCCTTTATCTTCATTTTTTATATTATTAAAAAAGGAATCACTAGAAGAAACACTCACTAGAGAGACTGGTTTAGTGGCCATTCGATTTACTAAAGTAGCTTGTGCGTCCGATATTTTACCTAGCAGATTTTCGGCATGAGCATACTTAGATTGGAGATTAGAAAATTATGTACTAATATCATCAAGTTGTTTTGTTATGGCATCTAGTACGGTAGAGTGTTCTTTAAGCTCCTCAGTAAAATACTTATTATGATCAAATTGTGTAGTCATATATTCCTTGGTACTTTTCGCAATCTCAAGCAAAATATTGGGGTAAGGAACATCATAATACTTTCGTTGAGGCATCATGACTACGCAAACAAGATTGCAAGCAAACAACAGATCTGACGAGAAAAAGGCAAACAAAAAAGAGGGCGAATAAAACGACAAATTTTGTGAAGTGGGGGAGAGGAAAACGAGAGGCAAATGGCAAATAATGTAATTGCAAGGAGATGAGATTTGTGATTAGGAACCTGATAGATGTTGATGATGTCTCCCCGGCAACGGCGCTAGAAATTCCTTTGACGTGGCTTGAGACTGCGTCGGTATTTCCCCAAAGAGGAAGGGATGATGCAGCACAACTACGGTATGTATTTCCCTCAGTTATGAAACCAAGGTTATCGAACCAGTAGGAGAACCACGCAACACTATGTAAATAGTACCTGCACACAAAGAACAAATACTTGCAACCCGACGCGTAAGAGAGGTTGTCAATCTCTCCACGGTAAAAAGATAGATTAGATTGTAGTAGATCAGATAGATAGATCGCACAAGAACACAAAATAAAAGAGGCAAATAAAAAGTGCAGCAAGGTATTTTTGGGTTGTTGGAACAATAGATCTGAAAACAAAAGCGGCAAAAGATAGATCGGAAAGCAATATGTTGAAAGAGTAGACCCGGGGCCCGTAGGTTTCACTAGTGGCTTCTCTCATGAGTATAGAACATGGTGGGTGAACAAATTACTGTTGGGCAATTGATAGAATATCAAATAATCATGACGATATCCAAGGCGATGATCATTATATAGGCATCACGTCCAAGATTAGTAGACCGAAACGATTCTGCATCTACTACTCTTACTCCACACATCAACCGCTATCCAGCATGCATCTAGTGTATTAAGTTCATGGAAAAATGGAGTAATACAATAAGAACGATGACATGATGTAGACAAGATCTATTCATGTAGGAATAGACCCCATCTTGTTATCCTTAATAGCAACGATACATGCGTCCCTCGCTGCCCCTTCTGTCACTGGGAGAGGACACCACAAGATTAATCCCATCACAAAGCACCTCTTCCCATGGAAAGAAAAATCGATCTAGTTGGCCTAAATAAACCAAAGATTCGAAGAAGAAATACGAGGCTATAAGTTATCATGCATATAAGAGATCAAAGAAGACTCAAATAATATTCATGGATAGAAACTGATCATGAACTCAAAATTGATCGGATCCCAACAAACACACCACAAAAAGTCACTACATCAAATAGATCTCCAAGAGACCATTGTATTGAGAATCAAAAGTGAGAGAGAAATCCATCTAGCTAATGCCTACAGACCCGTAGGTCTATGGTGCACTACTCATGCATCATCGAAGAGGCACCAATGAGGATGATGAACCCCTCCGTGATGGTGTTAGATTGGATCTCGCGGTTCTGGAACTTGCGGCGGCTGGAAGTATTTTTCGTCGACTCCTATAGGGTTTCGAAGAAGAAATACGAGGCTATAATTTATCATGCATATAAGAGATTAAAGAAGACTCAAATAATATTCATGGATAGAAACTGATCATGCACTCAAAATTCATCGGATCCCAACAAACACACCACAAAAAGTCATTACATCAAATAGATCTCCAAGAGACCATTGTATTGAGAATTAAAAGAGAGAGAGAAAGCCATCTAGCTACTGCCTACGATGCCGTAGGTCTATGGTGGACTACTCACGCATCATCGGAGAGGCACCAATGAGGATGATGAACCCCTCCGTGATGGTGTTAGATTGGATCTCGCGGTTCTGGAAATTGCAGCGGCTGGAAGTATTTTTCGTCGACTCATCTAGGGTTTCTCGAATATTTGGGTATTTATAGAGCTCAGAGGTGGTGGAGAGGGGTCCCAAGACCACCACAACCCACCAAGGCGCGCCGGGGGCCTCTAGCGCGCCCTGGTGTCTTCTGCCCCCCTGGGCCTCCTCCCGGGTGCTTCTTTGGCTCACTGGCTTTCTTCTGGTCCAAAAAAAAATCTCCCAAAAGTTTCATCGTGATTGGACTCCGTTTGGTACTAATATTCTGCGAAGTAAAAAAAGCAAAAAACAACAACTGGCACTTGGCACTATGTCAATAGGTTAGTCCCAAAAAATGATATAAAGTTGCTATAAAATGATTGTAAAACAACCAAGAATGATAATATAACAGCATGGAACAATAAAAAATTATAGATACTTTGGAGACGTATCAATGAGACAACCTAATTTCCATTTTTGTAATTTTATTTTATAAACCAAACTAGTGATAAAATAAAAAAATGAAAGATTCAATTGCAAGATCTAAAGATATACCTTCAAGCACTCACCTCCCCGGCAACGGCGCCAGAAAAGAGCTTGATGTCTACTACACAACTTTATTCTTGTAAACTTGTGTTGGGCCTCCAAGCGCAGAGTTTTGTAGGACGGTAGCAATTTTCCCTCAAGTGGATGAGCTAAGGTTTATCAATCTGTGGGAGGTGTAGGATGAAGATGGTCTCTCTCAAACAACCCTGCAATCAAATACAAGAAATCTCTTGTGACCCCAACACACCCAATACTGTCGGCGTTCTGGGAACGGGGGTACCCAGACCTGCCTGCCCGCGGCCCAGGGCATGGCCCACTTCATCAGCCAAGCACAACCATGCACAGCCCCACTTGAGACAAGGCCCTCATCAGGCCCTTAGGATCGCGAGGAGGAGCAGCGTCAAGACCGGCAGGGGATGGGCCTCCCCAGGCCCCCTCCGGAGCGGCGGAGATCTCTATGCAGGGTCCGGCCTCAGGAGTCAAAGATGACGCAAGGAAGGACAGGCGGGCGCCAGCGTGCCAGGCGGTGGAGTTTCCCCTTTGGTGCAAAGGGAGCAAGAATGTACGCGGGTTCCCAAAGCACCCCCCCAAAGTTTTCCATTCTGGTGCAACGAGACCACGACCACGAGCCCTGCAGGACGGATGTCATCGCCGAGCCCACCTCTGCGTCGTCGACAGCTACTTTGCAGGCGAAGACCGCCTTTGGACAGAGCGGGGATGTACTCCTATCCCCCTTCAAATTTGGCTGTTTTGGGATCCCTTCCCGCCATTGCGATAAGGGAAGAGGACCCGGGCCACCGCTATATATTGAGGTTAGGCTGCACCGTAGAGAGGGATCCAGAATCGGTCGATTCACCCATCCACCACAAAGCCAACAGAGGGCCAAGAACACCTCAGGAGTGCCCTCACGAGGCTCCGCAACACTGTATCAGTTCATCCACCATACCTCCACGAGAGGCAATCCACCAAAGCAGGAGTAGGGTATTACGCTTCGCAGCAGCCCGAACCTGGGTAAACTAATGTGTTCATCTTCTTCCTCGTCATCGCGCGAGTTCATCGTCTGGACCATCGTGTAGCGAGCTAGGTTGGGCGAAGCTGCAGGGGATCTTCGCACACGCCCCTGTGTTCGAATCTTAAGGGTTTTGCGGAGCCCAAAATCCGACAAATACAATGGCAAATTGTATAGGTGCACTAGTTCAGTGAAGAGATGGTGAGACAAGTGTAGTATGGATAGTAGAAAATTGATTTTATAATCTGAAAATATGAAAATAGCAAGGTAACAAATAGTAAACAACAAGCAAAATGTTATATCAATGCTTGTAAACAAGGCCTAGGGTTCATACTTTCACTAGTGCAATCTCTCAACAGTGCTAACACAATTGAATCATATAACCATCCCTCGACGTGCGACAAAGAATCACTCCAAATTTCCTATCTAGTGGAGAACATAAGATGAAATTGTTGTAGGTAGTAGAACCACCTCAAAGTTATCCATTTCGATAAATCTATTGAGCCATCCTTATAAGTGTCACAAACAGCCCTAGAGTTCGTACTAGAATAACACCTATGATACGCATCAATCAACCCTAATGTCACCTAGATACTCCAATGTCACCACAAGTATCCGTGGGTTATTTATTCGACATGCATCAAACAATTTCAGATTCATCCTATTCAATCCAACACAAAGAACATCAAAGAGTACCCCAAGATTTCTATCGGAGAAAGTAGGACAAGAACGTGTATCAACCCATATGCATAGATTACCCCAATGTCACCGCGGGAATCCGCAGGTTGATTACCAAAACATATATCAAGTGAATAAATAGAGCACCCCATTGTCACCACGGGTGTCCATATGCAAGACATATATCAAGTGCTCTCAAATCCAAAGTATTCAATCCAACATAACGACATCTCAAAGGGAAAGACTCAGTTCATCACATCAAGATAGGGAGGGAAGAACACCATATGATCCAACTACATTAACAAAGCCCCGCGATACATCAAGATCGTGCCATCTCAAGAACACGAGAGAGAGAGAGAGAGAGAGAGAGAGAGAGAGAGCGAGAGAGAGAGATATCAAACACATAGCTACTGGTACATACCCTCAACCTCGGGGGTGAACTACTCCCTCCTCATCATGGAGAACGTCAGGATGATGAATATGGCCTCAGGTGATGATTTCCCCCTTCGACAGGGTACTGGAAAGGGCTTTCAATGAGATTTCTTCTATATAGAGAGTTGTAGTGGAGGAGCGGAAGTTCTAGGCTAACTTTCAGAGGTTTCTGAATATAGATGATTTTTTGTCGTTTGAATCACGCGAAGTGCCACAAGGGGCCCACAAGGTAGGTCGGAGCGACCACCCCCTGGGCGCGCCCACCTGCCTGGTGGGGCCCCTATGGGTCTTCTGGTACTCCCTCGAAGCTTCCCGGGTCCCTTTCCTTCTAGAAAAAATCGTCAAAAAGTTTCGTTCAACTCCAAGAACTTCCATTTTCTGCACAAAAACAATACCACGGTAATTCTGCTGAAAACAGCGCCAGTATGGGTTAGTTCCTATTAAACCATATAAAGTGCATAAAACCCATATAAAAATATTGTAAACATGGGTGAATAACTGAATAAACAAGGCATACTAGAAACAACCAAATAGAGCAATTGAAACTGGACAAATGCTAACCACAAACAACCGACCAACCAAAAACTCATTAAAGGAGGCATATGGTCACTACAACATGCTTAACATCACCCAAATATAGTCATTCATAGCAGTATTGTCGAAATTGCAAAGAATGTAGCTTGTGCTTAAACATCAAATTGTATGATTGAACATCACATTGTGAGAAAACTGAAATAAACAGGGGCGTGTTAACTACACCAGCTTTAACAGGAACCAATTTTGCCGTTGAAACTGGTATTGATGAAAGTGAACTGCATAGTACATTGTTGCAGGTATATAACATCGCATTATGAATAAATGAAATAAACATGGCATACTACAAAAACAACCAAATATAGCAATTGAATCTGGACTTATGTTCACTACAAACAACAAAAAAACGTTAAACAAGGCATATGCTCTCTATGGACCACCAAACACAGGCATTCATGAAATTGAACTGAAAAATTCATCCTCCAACATATCACATTCCACTTTTGAACATTACATTTTGCATGACTTAAATGATTAAACACGGCATGGTTAAAACCTAGCATGGCAAAAGCTACTAGCACGATCATATGCACTATCATATGCAGCTACTAGCACGATCATATGCAGTTTTTGAAGTGGCACAAAAAAACAAATCATGGGTTTCCTCACTTGTCACATATGGGCTCCTTCCCTTTAGAAGAGCACGACGGTAGGGTGCCCTCCCTGATGTCGCGGATTGGCTCTTTCCCCTTGGAAGAGATGTTGCCCTTATCATCGTCGTCGATGAGGCCTGACTTGGCACCTGACGATGCCAAGCCACCGCCATAGAATGTGTCCTTCAGAAATAACAAAAGGGGCTCGATGGCGATGAAGGAAGGCAAATGCCTGACAACGAAGCAAAGGAGATCAACGGCGAGGCCATGGAGAGATCCACGACGTCTGATCCCGAGGGGGTGGGGGTGCGCCACTTAACCTGTGGCATGGCCTGCGTTAAGCCGTTGCTGTCGATGAGCTCGATGTCATAGCTGGTGCCACGCTATGCAGAAATGGATGAGCCAGCTGATTTAAAGCCACCATCCAGTCATCATAGTCAGCTTCCCTGGGCCTCGGCGGCTACCTGAACATCGTCCAGCGGACATGCTTCTATATACCTCTTTCTGGCGATTCGCTCATTGAGCTCCCCGGGAAGCATCGCTGGGCTTAGGCGGAAACGCTCTAGAGTGGGGGACGGTGATAGGGATGTGGATCTGTGAGAAAGGAGGTGTTTCGCAGGCATCATCTAAGAAACTCAAGGCAGCGAGGGTATGGAGATCGATGGGTAACATGCACGGGCAGACATGCAGAGGTTGACGGTAGGGGCAGGTGAGGGAGTCCTGGACTAAGGGGTCCTCGGGAGGCCGGCCTATGTCTTATGGGCCGGACTTTATGGGCCACTTGCCGAATACTGGAAGATTTGAAGACCTCCTCTCCAAGAAGGAAGCTTCGGGAATCGTGGATTGTCCTCCACGTTTGGAGTAGCAAATAGGCATGTTTATCTCTTCGACGTGTAACCGACCATGTGTAAACCCTAGGGACCCCCGGCGTCTATATAAGCCGGAGGGTTTTAGGATGTAGAGGAAGAGAACTCATCTAGGGTTTTAGTCATACGATCTCGTGGTAGATCAACTCTGTAATCTCCATACACTCAATATAATCAAGCAGGACGTAAGGTATTACCTCCATAGGAGGGCCCGAACCTGGGTAAAACCTTGTCCCCTTTGTCTCCTGTTACCATCGATCCAAGTATCATAGTTCGGGACCCCCTACCCGAGATCCGCCGGTTTTGACACCGACATTGGTGCTTTCATTGAGAGAACCGCTGTGATCGCCAGAAGGAATCGATGGCTCGCCTAGTCCTCAACGACGAGGTCTCCAACACGGGTACATTTGTCCCCGGACAGATCTTCACCCTCGGCAGCATAGTGCTGCACGCCGACCATGCCGGCCATCTAGGTCGCGTCGGAAGCTTCGCCCCTGATCAAGAGGTCAGATTCGGGAACTTAGAGTTCTCCGTAGACTCTCGAGGCGATCTATCACTGTCTAGGCTCGCGGTCTCGCCCGCCATGCCCGAAGGCTCTGAGGCTTTAACCCCAGACCCACTATCCGGCCCCTCCCTTGGGATCAACCCCGTCGAGGGCCCGACGTCCAGTCCGGATCTGGTCATAGCGCCCGATGCCCGGACACCAGTTCTTGCCGAACACTCCCCCCGCACGGACGCATCGGAGGTTCACTCCGGAAACCCTGTGCAGGCCGACCCGACCGAGCTCTCGATACTCAATGAGGCTCTGGACCGGATCTCGTCGATGAAGATCACCGACGATCCAACTCCAATCTGTTCTCTGACCGGATTTCAGACGGGTCAGGACAAATTTTTCGTCCCACCCACCACCCACTTCATAGCCACTGTCGAAGATCGAACCGACATGCTTGACTATGCTTCCGAGGAAGCAGAGCATATGGATGAGGAGGATAACGCCCTCACCCCCGCTAAGACCGGGCAGTGGACTGCCACCTCTACATACGACGTCTACATGGTGGACACCCCAAAAGACAACGGCGATAAATCGGATGAAGCGCCGTCAAGATGCCGCAGGCCGCCTAAACGGTCAAAAGGGAAAAAGGGGCGAAAATCTACCGATGGCACCGGGGATGGTGATACCCCGGAAGACATCGGCGGCCCCAAAATCCCCGAAAACCCGTTAGAGGGTCAGGAGAGACCCGAAGACCGTCGTGACCCAGATGATCCAGATGATCCCGAGGACGACGACTACCTCTGCTCTATCGAGGGGGAGGATAACGCGGATGCCGATGACTTTGCCATCCCCAATAATCCTGCTGACCAGGAACTATTCAGACAACAGCTCATATCCACGGCTCGAAGCCTGAAAGCAAAAGAGTGGCAGATCAAAGCCGAACAGGACGACCTCAACGACCGATGGACGAGAGTCCTCTCAGCCGAGGAAGGATACGGCACCGGTCTATCGGACCAGCCTAAGAGCTATCCTCGCCGACGGCTGCTGCCACAATTCGACGACGAGCTCACTGATACGCCGTCACCCAAGCATACCCCATATGACAAGCCAGGACCGCCCCCCTCGAGGACGAGACCGGACGGCTGATGATACCAGCTACAGGCCGACGATACCCCATCGACGGGTAAAGGAGCCACTAGAGCCCAATGACAGGTTCGACCTGCGACACGGCCTGGACTATAGAGCAGTCCGCACGCGATCCATTTACGGATCCAGAGGATACTCACCCGATAGACGGGACGGGTACCGGCCTCGGTTCGACCGCGGCAATCAAGATCGGGAACAGCAGCGAACTAGGGCAGACGCCGGTCATCGGTGCACCATAGCTCGGCTTAGAGGAGCTGCGCACCCACTGTGCTTCACAGATGAGGTAATGCGGCATCAGTTCCCGGAAGGGTTTAAGCCCGTAAACATAGAGCAATACGATGGGACAACTGACCCAACAGTATGGATAGAGAATTTCCTCCTCCACATCCACATGGCACGGGGAGATGACCTCCACGCCATCAAGTACTTACCCCTGAAGCTCAAGGGGCCAGCTCGGCACTGGTTAAATAGCCTCCCCGAAAACTCCATTGGGTGTTGGGAGGACCTAGAAGAGGCATTCCGATCTAACTTCCAGGGCACTTATGTTCGGCCACCAGACTCATCCGATCTCAGCAATGTCGTTCAGAAGCCCGGAGAGTCCGCACGGCTATTCTGGAACCGCTTCCTGACCAAGAAGAACCAGATCGTAGACTGCCTGGATGCCGAAGCTATAGCCTCCTTCAGGCATAATATTCGGGATGAATGGCTGGCCCGATAGCTCGGCCAGGACAAACCAAGGACAATGTCCACCCTCACGTCACTCATGACCCGCTTTTGCGCGGGCGAGGATAACTGGCTCGCTCGACGTAGCCATAACCCCGAAGACCCCGGAACCTCTGAAGTTCGGGATGGGAACGGGAAACCGAAGCGCAACAAGAACAAGCGCCAGCACAATAATAGTGATGCTGATGACACGGCCGTCAACACCGGCTTTCGCAATTCCCGCTTTGGGCAGCGAAAGAAGCCTCCTAAAGGCAAACACGACGAACCCACCCCACTGGACAAGATTCTGGAGAGACCTTGCCAGATCCATGGCACTCAGGAGAAGCCCGCCAATCACACCAACCGTAACTGTTGGGTCTTCAAGCAGGCCGGCAAACTCGCAACTGAGGACCAAGGCAAGAGCCCACGCAGCGAGGACGAGGATGAGCCTCGTGGTCCGATCGGTGGCGGTCAAAAGAAATTCCCTCCAGAGGTGAAAACAGTAAACATGATCTACGCCACTCATATACCCAAAAAGGAGAGGAAGCGCGCCCTTCGAGATGTCTACGCCATAGAGCCTGTAGCCCCGAAGTATAACCCATGGTCGGCATATCCGATCACTTTCGATTGGCGTGATCATCCGACCAGTATCCGTCACGGGGGTTCGGCCGCACTCGTCCTAGACCCGATCATAGATGGGTACCACCTTACTAAAGTCCTCATGCACGGTGGAAGTAGCCTTAACATGATTTACTCACATACGGTGAAAAAGATGGGCATAGATCCTTCGAGGATCAAGCCCAGCAACACTACCTTCAAGGGAGTGATCCCAGGCGTTGAAGCCCGGTGCACAGGCTCTGTAAGCCTGGAGGTTGTGTTCGACTCGCCCGATAACTTCCGAAGCGAGGACTTGATCTTTGACATCGTACCTTTCCGCAGCGGCTATCATGCCCTGCTCGGCCGTACAGCGTTTGCCCACTTTAATGCCGTCCCGCATTACGCATACCTCAACCTCAAGATGCCCGGCCCTAGGGGGGTCATTACTGTAAACGGCAACACAGAGCGCTCCCTCCGAACTGAGGAACATGCGTTGGCCCTGGCGGTCGAATTCCACTACACCGATGATTGGCAATCGCCGACATCTGCCGTCAAGGCACCCAAGGCTGGGAAAAGAGCTCGGTCTCAATCCGAGGTACCAGAACCTTCCACTCCCTGTAAATAGGGACTCGCCCCCCATCGCACGGCCCTATTACCGGCAAAGTACGTGCCGAAGAGGCACAACTTTGCGCTTAAAATTCCATGGGCAGCGGTGGGGACAAACTATTACAGGGTAGGTGTTCGGCTGGACCGAACTGTTACCGACAACACGTCTCCGGACACTCTACAGGTACCATAAAGTGCCTGCCACAAGGCGTCAAGCTCATCCATACCTCGGCAACTTCTCAAGACCCTTTCTTCCAGGTCCGTTAGCCGAACTAACAAAGCCCATAAAGGCATACACCTCCTTAGGAGATGCAGGAGCAGATAAGCGACAGGGCACATCAAGGACGTCAGGTCATCTATCGAAGGTCCTTGGTACAACCTCTCCTGTAAAATTTATATTTCATTTATCAAATACCTGTAAACAGTTGCATCGGCAATTTGAATAATAATAGTTGTTGAGTAAAATACAGATATATCATTTCTTCTTTGCTGTCCCTTTTCGGAACACGTTCTGTTTTCTCCCTCTTCTTGCGAACCTCTTTTGGTATATTGTATGATGCAACCGGCTAATAGACCGGGGGCTCGACTTTAAAAATCGCCCTAACCACAATTTCCTTAGGTGTTCGGCATCTTGGAATTCCGCTTTATATGCATTGGTTCCGAACTATGTCTTGGGTCAATAGTTGGGTTGCCCGGCTCCTATGCTTGCCCCTTTATGTTCCGCTCGTTCGGCTAAAAGGGTAAAGGGAGCACCGCTGCGATTGTGCTTCCGGCTAGCCTGGTCAAGCGCCTCAGCGGAGAAAGCCGAAAACTGACTGTCATGGTATGCGAGAACCGGTCTGCGAATCCGAGCTTAACCAAATCTCGTCAGAGGTTATTCCGTGTCATACGATGGGTTTGGTGTTCGCACAAACCAGTGATATAGGCTTTGTCCACGGTTCATACGAACATCACAAACACCTGGGGGCTCGTTGTTGGCTCCCGCACTCCTTTCTCGCGCCCCTGTGGCTAAGTGAAAGCAATAAAGCATTATGGTCCGATTGCCTTGTCCACCCCACACTACCGCCTTCGGGTGCCGATAAGTTCGGCTAAAGGTTATAGTGCGGTTGGAAGAGACACCTCATGCAGTATCTACACGGGGGCTGAAGCCGACGACTCGCAGCTTTCAGGATTAACGGCCACAAAGGAGTTATAAAGGATGCAAAACATACAAGACATGATAAAAAAACATGCATTTTAAATTTATACACGCTGACAAGTCTTCGGACATATTACAGCATTCTACTCATACTCATTCTCTCTCGTACACTGTGCTTCTATGGCCCGAGCACCCTCCATAACTCCGGAGAAGTACAGTTCGGGGCGCCTATGACCCTTTCCAGGAGGCGGAGGAGCTGTAGCTACCTTCAATGGATCTAGCCCTGGCCAGTGCACCTTGGCCCTCGCAAAGGTCATCCTTGCTCCTTCGATGCAGGACGACCGCCTCAATGCGTCGATCCAAGGAGTGGCGTCGCTCAGCTTACGCACAAGGCCGAAGTAACTGCCTGACAATGGCTCGTTGGGCCACAGCCGGATCCTGAGATCCTTCAGGGCCGGTTCCGCCATCCGATGAAGCTCCATTAGCTGCTTCAGCTGCCCCACAAGGAGAGGAGAATGCTCGGGGGCTTCGAATTGCGCCCAGAATAGACGAGCTTCATCTTCTTCTCCCTGCGAAGCATAGAACTGCTTCGCGTCCGCTAAGCTCTTCTGGAGGTCCGAGCAGGCGCCTGAGGAACGCCATACCTGGTTAAGCAACTCGAACTTGCTGTCCCCGAAGATACACTGCATTGAATACGGCTTACCATCCATGATAGCTTTAGCTTGGCGGAGCTCCTCTTCAAATGACCGCCTATCCACCCGCTCCTTTTGGAGATCGGTTTTCAGGGTGGATAGTTCGGCGGCTTGCTCTTTCCCTTTCAGCTCAAGGACCTCGCACTTTTTGCTGGCGTCCTTGAGCTCCTGTTGAATCTCTTCTACCCGAGCCTCATGCTTGTCGCTGGTGGCTCTCAGGGCGGATAGAGCGGTGGCCGCTTCTTTGGCCGCCGACATCTCAACCAAAGCTTCTTGCTTCACTTTCTCAAGCTCGGCTTTGAGCTTCTCTATCTCTTTCGCCGAGGCTGCGTAAGTATCGACTTATGTTCAGAAACCGTGTTGATCGAGCGGTAACAAAGAGTTTCGATACTCTAATTTCGGCTTACCTTGCGCCTCGTCGAATCTCTTGTTTAGAGCATCAAGCTCGTCTTCGGAGCTCTTGAGCTTTTGATTCAGCTCCTCTAGCTCGGCGACGTTAGTAGCCGCTGCTGTCGACGAAGCCTGTATCACAGAGTTATATAACCATTAAAGAGGTTTCGGAATTCCGAACTGTCACTAAAACTGACTCTGTGTCCGGACCACTAATGGGCTGATAGACCTATCCGAACACATATTGTCCGGCGCTCAGCTCGGATGTAAGGCTACGTTGGACCCCCAGGTCAGTTTTTCAAACTTACCCAGGGCTCGGGGGCTGCTATGTGTAGAACAATTACTTAAATAAATCAATATTTCACAAAGTAGGGCATTACTTGGCATACCTGAAAGCCCGTAAGGAGACCGTTGAAGGCCTCCTTCAGTCCAGAATCCACGGACTGAATGCTCTGCAATACCGCACCCATAAGGATGCGGTGCTCACTGGAGATGGAGGCGCTGGACAGAGCCTCCCCCATGGCCGGCCACCCAGTGGTCGGCGGAGCCGGTGGGGATCGGGTAGCCCGATCTCCAGCCGGAGATTGAATTGGTACCTTTGGAGGCATTGTGTGCTCCGGAGATGGCCTCGGAGGAGACTGGGCAGTTCCATGTCCGGCCTCCTCGGTGTCCGGGCGAGTCTTCTCCCCCGGGCCTTCGGTGGTCGAGGTATTAGCCTCGACCATGACGTCGTCGCCTTCACCTCCAGTATTCGGCTCCAGGGAAGCCTGCTGGGATGACACCTCCGTGGCATCCTTCGTAGTGCCCGGAGGAGAAGGGCGCGATGCAGACCCGCTCTTCGCAAGTTCGGCGGGCGGGGTCTCCCCGTCCGAAACTTGATCGGTGGGGAGAACGCGGGGTGGGCTGCAAATTGATGGGCGCTCACATGTTAATAAACATTCTAAATTAAGCACCGATGGCTCAGTAGGTCTTCGGATCCTTACCTTCGAGGTGGGGGCTTGACCCTGAGGTTCCTCCGCGGAACCCTCTCGAAGTCCTCGGACTCGGTGTTCGAATCCGAACTGTCATCGGACGAGATCACCTGTGTCAGGCGCGGTTTCTTCTGGGCGGGAGGAGCTATCTCCTCCGAGGCGTCCGATGACGCCGCCCTCTTTCCTGTGCGGGGGGAATCGCCTCCCCCCTCAGCCTCGTGCTCCTCCTCTAGATTTGAGGAGGCATGAGTCTCTTCGGATGCAGCCCCTGGCTGGTCCCTGTTGCGCAGGCCAGTTCGGCCTGGCTTCTTCTTCTCCTTCTTCTCTGGCGCCTTGTAGGGCGCCACGACGAGCATCTCCAGCAGCAGCGGAGACTTGGGGTCTTCGGGCTGTGGAGCCGGACACTTGATGCCCGTGGCTTTGCTCAACCATTCCTACGGAAGGTAATCGGAAAATACTTAGACTATCTCTGAGAAGATGGAACCGATGAAATAACACAACACTATACCTCGGGTGCAGGCTTGATGGCGCTCAAGCCCTTGTCCTCCTTCCTGCTTGGCCAGTTATCCTGCGCCTTGAACAGCGCCTTCCATAGTTTCTCCCGCGTAGTGCGGAAGAGTTGACGAACTGTAGGGTCGTCGTCAGTCCGGTAATCCCACATAGGAGAGGATCGGCGCTGGCAAGGCAGGATGTGCCGCCGAAGCATGACCTGGACCACGTTGGTCAGGCCAACTCCCTCTCTGATTAGGGAGGCGATGCACCTTTGCAGGTCCTCCACCTCTGTTTCCGACCCCCAGTAGAGACCCTTCCTGGCCCATGAGGTCAATCTGGTTGGGGGGCCGGACCTGAATTCGGCAGGAACAGTTCCGCATTCGGCAGGAACAGTTCCGCCTTCCTCCTCTGCAGCTCGGTGGAAGACGTTGGCGGGGAGATAGCCGGCGTCCTTGAGATCTCGGATGTCCTGGTCTTTGACCGTGGAAGCTTCCCATTTGCCGCTGGCCATGGCTGAGCTCGGAGGAGGGGAAATGGAAGATTTAGATCTGGGCTCAGGAAGCTCGGAAATATGGGGAAGCAGGAGGTGAATGGGGGATGTGGATAAGCCCTGGGGTTTCGTTCCCCTTTTATTAAAGATTATTGCCGGTTAGCCTCCCTTCGCGACGCCGTGAATTTCTCCGCTTCCCAAGACATGCGTGCCGTTGTGTGCGATTAAACATATCCCGTGTAAAACGGGGCACGATCTGTGCATTGATAGATCGTGCTGGTGGAAACGGCCTCGAACCGCGAATCGAGTCTTCACGACTGGTTTAGAGGTCGTGGTGGGCCGTGGCCTTTCGTCGGAAAAGTTGTCAGAAGACACTATTGGTTCTCTGACGTTTGGCCTTCGAAGCCGAACTACTCATGGTGTGCGGACGGTCTATGATCGGAAACATTACACGTTGATAGAGGCCGAACTATAGTTCGGGCCGATCACTGTTTGGAGAAAGGAACTCGCCTCGCAAGCCGAAGACTCTGATCACTCGAAGCAGCTGGAGCCTGGACCCTTGGCGTTGGAGGCTAGTTCGGGGGCTACTGAGGGAGTCCTGGACTAAGGGGTCCTCGGGAGGCCGGCCTATGTCTTATGGGCTGGACTGTATGGGCCACTTGCCGAATACTGGAAGATTTGAAGACCTCCTCTCCAAGAAGGAAGCTTCGGGAATCGTGGATTGTCCTCCACGTTTGGAGTAGCAAATAGGCATGTTTATCTCTTCGACGTGTAACCGACCATGTGTAAACCCTAGGGACCCCCGGCGTCTATATAAGCCGGAGGGTTTTAGGATGTAGAGGAAGAGAACTCATCTAGGGTTTTAGTCATACGATCTCATGGGAGATCAACTCTGTAATCTCCATACACTCAATATAATCAAGCAGGATGTAGGGTATTACCTCCATAGGAGGGCCCGAACCTGGGTAAAACCTTGTCCCCTTTGTCTCCTGTTACCATCGATCCAAGTATCACAGTTCGGGACCCCCTACCCGAGATCCGCCGGTTTTGACACCGACAGCAGGGGCGGCAATGGCGGCGAGCTAGCTAGGGTACGAGCGAGGGAGGAGTGGTGTGTGTGGGTGGGTGAGTGTGGAGGGGGGCCAAGGTGTTGTTTGAGGAAATGACACGGCTACTGAAATTTTTACTAGGCGGGAGTGAAATGTCGGGGCTACTGAAAATTTAGATCAAGGGATTGAAGCGGCGAGGGAGAAACAAGAATAACACACAACCCAAACATAATAATTGTGTGCTATCAAGGCGAGTACATATTTTTGAGTTTGCGAGGGAAGCCTCGTGGAGCCCATTCGTATCCCGCGGTCACCAGTATACTGTGCTGATATGATAGGGCACGGGCTTGGCTCACGGGTAGTCTGAGCTTTTTGTGTCTGTTGAGTATACAATCGCAAACGGTTCTTTTGTTCAAATCGTCTACTATTTACTCCTATAATGATAATATATATGAGCGTTTCGCAAAAAAATGCGGGAAAGGGTCAGAACACAAACACACTTGCATGTGGAACAAAAATATGTATGTAAATGGTGACTCGATGTTCAACTACCCAATGCTCAACTTTGATGTGGCGCATGTCTCGTCCCCCCCCCCCCCACTTCGTGTTGGTGGGAGGGCATCCAAGCTACGAATGCATGCCCCCAAATAGGTCTGGCATCACACCCTGCCGTAACATGAAAATTAAACATATACAAATCCATCATGGTCAAACCACCCATCACGCTTCCGGTTAAAGGTGGACTCTGTGGGCCCATAGATGTGTGTGTGTGTGTGTGTGTGTGTGTGTGCCACGAGATGGGTGAGACCACGACCACCTGCGGGTGGGCCAACTATAGTTATATGAAAGGTGGTGTGATATTAAATATACCCAATTCGCAACTTTGATGTGGCACATGCGCCTCGCAACCCGGACATCCCCGACCCCACGGAGGTTCGGGACGTATGCAGTATAGTGCCCTACATCCCCCCCCCCCCACACACACACAGACATGCATTTTGAGTTGGTGGGAGGGCATCTCATGAAGACCTTCTGTAACATGCACCAAGAAGAATCAACCTTGGTCAAACCTCTCTCGTTGTCGGTCGAAGTGATGGACGTCCTCCCAGGCCCACTGATTGGCATGCCGCCGATAACCACACATTGGAGTGTCCGAAGACATCCACCACCTTCATGTCGCATGGAAAACAAGAAAATTCCCTACGAACACCCAATATCTATTTATGGAGATGCATAGCAACGAGAGGGGACAATCTGTCTACGTACCCTCGTAGACCGTTAAGCGGAAGCATATATTACGCGGTTGATGTAGTCGCACTCTTCACAATCCAATCGCGATCCAATCTGACCCAACGCAGAACGGGTGACACCTCCGTGTTCAGCACACATGCAGCTCGATGACGTCTCCGCCTCCTTTATCTGGCGAGAGAGGGTGGAGAAGTAGATGGGATCTTGACCAGCACGATGGCATGGTGGACACGGAGGAGTCGCAATGCCGGTAGGGCTTCGCCAAGCGCCCCGGGAACGACGAACGAGGAAGAAACGAGATATATGGGAGAGGCAGGACTGCCCCAAGGGATATAGATTGGTGTGTGCAGCCCTCTCCTCCCCTCCACTATATAGAGGAGGCAAGGGGAGGGGCACTGGCCCCTTGGCCCCTCCTTCAAGGTGGGGGGCCTAGGGGTGGAGTAGCCCCCAAGTTAGGTGGGAGGCCTCCCACCACTAGGGTTTCTCCACCCTAACCGCATGGGCACCTTGGTGGCCTGGTGCGCCTGGCCCATGTAGGCCAGGGAGCCCCCTACAGCCCATGTGGGCCCTCGGGGAAGGTGGAACCCCCCGGTGGACCCCCGGAACCCTTCTGGCACTCCCGGTACACTTCCGGTAATGCCCGAAACCTTTTCGGCGACCAAAACAGGACTTCCCATATATAAATATTTACCTCCGAACCATTCTGGAGATCCTCGTGATGTCCGGGTCTCATCTGGGACTCCAAAACACATTCGTTCACCAATGTACATATCCCAATACTACTGTAGCATCATCGAACGTTAAGCGTGCGGACCCTACGGGTTCGAGAATCATGTAGACATGACCTAGACACCTCTCTGGTCAATAACCAATAGCGGGACCTGGATGCCCATATTGGTCCCCACATATTCCATGAAGATCTTTATCGGTCAAACCACAATGTCAAGGATTCAGTCAATCTAGTATGCAGTTCCCTTTGTCCATCCATATGTTACTTGCCCGAGATTCGATCGTCGGTATCTCATACCTAGTTCAATCTCGTTGCTGGCAAGTATCTTTACTCATTCAATAATACAAGATCCCATGACTAACTCCTTAGTCACATTGCATGCAAGATTCTTGTGATGTTCTATTACCGAGAGGGCCCAGAGATACCTCTCCGTCATACGTAGTGACAAATCCCAGTCTTGATCCATGACAACCCAACAGACACCCTCGGGGATACCTGTAGAGTACCTTTATGATCACCCAGTTATGAGGTGACGTTTGATAGCACACAAGGTATTCCTCCGGTGTTAGGGAGTTGCATGATCTCATGGTCTTAGGAACATAAACTTGACATTGAAGAAAGCAGTAGCAACAAACTAAGTGATATGATCAAATGCTATGCTTGCGATTGGTTCTTGTCCATCACATCATTCTCCTAATGATGTGATTCCGTTATCAAATGACAACTCATCTCCATGGTTAGGAAACCTTAACCATCTTTGATCAATGAGCTAGTCTAGTAGAGGCTCACTAGGGACACGGTGTTGTCTATGTATCCACACATGTATCTGAGTTCCCGATCAATACAATTCTAGCATGGATAATAGACGATTATCATGAACAAGGAAATATGATAATAACCAATTTATTATTGCCTCTTGGGCATATTTCCAATAGTCTCCCACTTGCACTAGAGTCAATAATCTAGTTCACATCGCCATGTGATTAACACCCAATGAGTTCTGGGGTTTGATCATGTTTTGCTTGTGAGATAGCTTTTGGTTAATGGGCCTGCAACATTCAGATCCATTTGTACTTTTGAAAGTGCGTTATATCGACTAGAGGGGGGGTGAATAAGCGATTTTTATAAATTCGTCACTGAGGAATTACTAGTTGAGGAATTTGCTAAGTGACGAACTACTCGCAGTGGAATAAGTACTCAAGTGCATGTGAAACATAGCAGTAGCATAGTCATCATGATGAAATGAAACATACACAGAGCATAAGTAGCGTGAACAGGATAAGCAAGCTGAAGATAAAGTGACTGAAGAATTTGAGATGAGGAAATTGAGAAAGTCTTCAGTCAAATTCTTCAAACATTAACGATCAGATTCATCAACCAATACTTTGAGGAAATGAAGGGGTTGAGGAAATAGAACCAGGTGCTCGATGAAGACAGTGATGTGATGGCCCAGTTCCAACTGTTGTGACAGTCATACGTCTGGTTTGGAGCAGCTTGGTATTTAAACCAAAGGACACACAGTCCCAAGACACATAGTCCTTACCGTATTCTCCTTGAGCTAAGGTCACACAGTCCTCGCCCAACACTCGTGGTAAGTCTTCAGGGTAGACTTCCATACCCTCACAAACTTGGTCACCCGGCGATCCACAATTGACTGTTGGATGCTCTAGACCACGGTCACCTGACGATCCCCAATTGACTGCAGGATGAACTAGACCATGACGCCTAACCGTCTGGAAGATACACAGTCTTCAAAGGTAAAAAGCGTCGGTTCCACACAGGAACAATTTCTTCAGTGATGCTCAATCACTTTGGGTTTTGGTGGGTCGGGTTTTGGCTTTTTCCTCACTGATGATTTTGTCTCAAAGTCTTCGGAGGATGGGTTTTTCCTCACTAATGATTTTCACTCAAAGTCCTCGAGGAATGGGTTGCTCTCAAATGACAAGTGTCAAGTTCTCTCTCGGAGCAGCCAACCAGCTAGTGGTTGAGGGGGGGCGGCTATTTATAGCCAAGGTGCAACCCAACATGATAAGACATAAATTCCCCGCAATGGTGGGTAAAATATCTGGACAGCTGGCGCAAAGCACAACAACGGTCGGAATTTGAACTGTCAAGTTCCTCAGGGCTTATCATATTCCTCACTTGTAGGCAATTCACACTGGCGAAATCCTAACTCCTCAGTCAGACCAATTTCCTCAGAGACCAGAAGAACATCATCTCTGTCACTGAAGAACTTGACTGAACTGCAAGATATTTTCAATGGCTTCACTCGAAGGATTGGGTTGTGTTGAGGTTTTTGAGTTGAGCATCAGATGGAAATTTTCCTTAGTATTACCTCGACCCCCTTTAACAGTACGGTGTTTCCTATGACTCAAAGAAAGGAAATGAAACTACGAAAACAAAAGTCTTCACACTTCATTGTCCTCGTTCATATCTTCAAGGTCACACCATTTTCTTCATTTTCAAAGTCTTCAGGGAATACCAAAGTCATCAGCAAAGTCTTCACAAAGTCTTCACCAAAGTCTTCAGTTGAAGACATTCATTTTTAGGGGTCGATATTCTTCGAATATACCAAACTCCTCATCGACTTATAGAGCCTGTGTATACTCACAAACATATTAGTCTCTTAACCTATAAGTCTTCAATACACCAAAATCACTAAGGGGCACTAGATGCACTTACAACTTTGCAAATCTATATGTCATACTATAGATACTGCTACCACGCTCCACTTTGAGCTATTCCAAATGACTGCTCTACTCTACATATCCGGTTTGCTACTCAGAGTCATCCAGATCGCTGTCAAAGCTTGCATCGACGTAACCCTTTATGACAAACTATTTATCACCTTCATAACCAAGAAACATTTCCTTAGTCCTCTAAGAATAATTTTGACCGCTGCCCAGTAATCCACTCCTGTATCACTCTTGTACCCCCATGCCAGACTCATGGCAAGGCACAAATCAGGTGTGGTACATAGCATGGCATACAATATAGAGCCTTTGGCTAAGGCATAGGGGAGAACCTTCATCCTTTCTATTTCTTCTGCCATGGTCGAGCTTTGATTCTTACTCGACTTCACACCTTACAACTCAAGCAAGAACTCCTTCTTTGACTGATCCTTTTTGAAATCCTTCAAAATCTTGTCAAGTTATGTGCTCTGTGAAAGTCTTATCAGGTGTCTTGATCTATCTCTATAGATCTTGATGCCCAATATGTAAGCATCTTTACCCGGGTCTTACTTTGTAAAACTCCTTTCAAATAACCCTTTATGCTTTCCAGAAATTCTACATCATTTCCAATCAACAATATGTCATCCACATATACTTATCAGAAATTCTATAATGTTCCCACTCACTTTCTTGTAAATACAAGTTTCTTCATAAACTTTGTATAAACCCAAAAGCTTTGATTACCTTATCAAAGTGTATATTCCAACTACGCGATGCTTGCACTAGTCCATTGAAGGATCGCTGGAGCTTGCATACCTTTTAGCATCCTTAGGATGGACAAAACCTTCTGGTTGTATCACATGCAACCTTTCCTTAAGGAAACCATTAAGGAAACGTTGTTTTGACATCCAGCTGCCAGATTTCATAATAGAAAAATGCAGCAACTGCTAACATAATCCCAACAGACTTTAGCATCGCTATAGGTGAGAAAGTTCTCATTGTAGTCAACTCCTTGAACTTCTCGGAAACCTCTTTGCGACAAGTCCAGCTTTATAAATGGTGACATTACCATCAACGTATGTCTTCTTCTTAAAGATCCATTTGTACTTAATGGCCTGCCGGTCATTTGGCAAGTCTACCAAAGTCCATACTTGGTTTTCATACATGGATCCTATCTCGGATTTCATGGCCTTTAGCCATTTGTCGGAATCTGGGCCCATCATCGCTTCCTCATAGTTCGTAGGCTCATTGTTGTCTAACAACATGACTTTCAAAACAAGATTACAGTACCACTCAGGGGCAGTATGTGTCCTTGTTGACCTACGAAGCTCGGTAGTAACTTGATCCGAAGTTTCCTGATCACCATCATTAGCTTCCTCTTCAACTGGTGTAGGCGTCACAGAAACATCATTCTCTGTTGCGGTACTCTCCAATTGAATTGAAGGTTCAATAACCTCATCAAGTTCTACCTTCCTCCCACTCACTTCTTTCGAGAGAAACTCCTTCTCTAGAAGGGATCCATTCTTGACAACAAGACTTGCCTTCGGATCTTTGATAGGAGGTATACCCAATTGTTTCTTTAGGGTATCCTATTAAGATGCACTTCTCTACTTTGGGTTCGAGCTTATTAGGCTGAAGCCTCTTGACATAAGCGTCGCATCCCCGAACTTCAAGAAACAACATCTTACATTTCTTGCCAAACCACAATTCATACGGTGTCGTCTCAACGGACTTAGATGGTGCCCCATTTAAAGTGAATGTACTTGTCTCTAATGCATAACCCCAAAACTATAGTGGCAAATCGGTAAGAGACATCACAGAACGCACCATATCCAATAGAGTACGGCTACAACATTCGAACACACAATTACACTGTGGTGTTCCAGGTGCCATGAGTTGTGAAACAATTTCTACATTGTCTTAAATCCATACCAAACTCGTAACTCAGCTATTCACCTCCACGATCATATCATAGACATTTTATCTTCTTGTGAAGATGATCTTCAAATTCACTCTAAAATTGCTTGAACTTTTCAAAATTTCAGACTTCGGTTTCATCAAGTAAATATATCTGTATCTACTCAAATCATTTGCGAAGGTAAGATAATAACGATATCCACCGCGTGCTTCAACACTCATTGGATTGCATACATCAATATGTATTATTTCCAACAAGTCACTTGCCCGCTCCATCGTACCGGAGAATGCGGTCTTAGTCATCTTGCCCATGAGGCATGGTTCGCATTTCTCAAGCGATTCAAAATCAAGTGAGTCCAAAGATCCATCAACATGGAGTTTCTTCATGCGCTTTACACCCATATGACCTAAGCAGCAATGCCACAAGCATGTGGTACTATCATCATTAACTTTGCATCTTTTGGCATCAATGTTATGAACATGTGTATCACTACGACTGAGATTCAATAAGAATAAACCATTCACATTGGGTGCATGATCATAAAAGATATTACTCATATAAATTGAACAACCATTATTCTCTGGTTTAAGTGAACAACCATCTCATAATAAACAAGATCCATATAATGTTCATGCTCAACGCATGCATGAATAACATTTATTTAGGTTTAAAACTAATCCCGAAGGTAGAGCGAGCGTGCCGATGGCGATCACATCAACCTTGGAGACACTTCCAACGCGCATCGTCACCACGTCCTCAACTAGTCTACATTTATTCCACAGCTCCTGTTTCAAGTTACTAATATCAGCAACTGAACCGATATCAAATACCCAGGGGCTAGTACGAGCACTAGTAAGGTACCCATCAATAACATGCGTATCAAATATAACTTT
Organism: Elymus sibiricus; assembly: GCA_039707655.1. Classification (NCBI taxonomy): domain Eukaryota; kingdom Viridiplantae; phylum Streptophyta; class Magnoliopsida; order Poales; family Poaceae; genus Elymus; species Elymus sibiricus. The sequence goes on from CM077671.1 coordinate 138,657,630, forward strand.
GTTAACGTTGCCATCCTTCTTATCTGCCATGTATCTGGGGCAATTCCGCTTATAGTGACTATTCCCCTTATAATAGAAGCACTCAGTCTTGGGTTTGGGCCCAACCTTGGGTTTCTTCACTGGAGCGGCAACTGGTTTGCCATTCTTGAAGTTTCCCTTCTTGCCCTTGCCCTTCTTGAAACTAGCGGTCTTATTAACCATCAACACTTGATACCCCTTCTTGATTTCTACCTCCGCGGTGTAAAACATCGCGAATAGCTCAGGGATCATCTTCTCCATCCCTTGCATGTTATAGTTCATCACAAAGCTCTAGTAGCTTGGTGGTAGTGACTGGAGAACTTTGTTAATCACTATCTTATCTGGAAGATTAACTCCCACTTGATTCAAGTGATTGTAGCATCCAGACATTTTGAGCACATGCTCACTAACTGAGCTATTCTCCTCCATCTTGTAGGCAAAGAATTTGTCAGAGGTCTCATACCTCTCAACACGGTCATGAGCCAGAAATACCAATTTCAGCTCTTGGAACATCTCATATGCTCCATGGTGTTCAAAACGTCTTTGGAGCCCCGATTTTAAGCCGTAAAGCATGGCGCACTAAACTATCAAGTAGTCATCATAACGTGTCTGCCAGACGTTCATAACATCCACGGACGACGCTAGAGGGGTTGGCACACCGAGCGGTGCATCAAGGACATAAGCCTTCTGTTCAGCAATGAGGATAATCCTCAGATTACGGACCCAGTCCACAAAATTGCTTACACTATCTTTCAACTTAGCCTTTCTCTAGGAACGTATAAAATTTAGGGGAGCTACAACACGAGCTATTGATCTACAACATAATTTGCAAAGACAACTTTAGACTATGTTCATGATAATTAGTTCAATTAATCAATACTAATGAACTCCCACTTAAATCAACATCCCTCAGGTTGTCTAAGTGTTACATGATCCAAATCCACCAACCCAAGTCCGATCATCACATGAGATGAGGTGGTTTCAATGGTGAACATCTCCATGTTGATCATATCTACTATATGACACATGTTCGACCTTTCAGTCCGCGTGTTCCGAGGCCATGTCTGTAAATGCTAGGCTTGTCTTATTTAACCCAAGTATTCCGCATGTGTAAAACTAGCTTACACCCGTTGTATGCGAACAAAGAGTCTATAAAACCCAATCATCATGTGGAACGACTAACTTTCGCAATGGTGCGTACTTAGGGAGAACACATTTTCTTGAAATTAAGTGAAGGGATCATCTTATAATGCTACCGCCGTCCTAAGAAAAGTAAGATGCATAATAAGATAATCATCACATGCAAATCAAATAAATGACATTATATGGCCATCATCATCTTGTGCTTTTGATCTCCATCGCCAAAGCACCGACATGATCTCCATCAACACCGGCGTGGCACCATGATCTCCATCATCATGATATCCATCATCGTGTCGTCACGTGGTTGTCTCGCCAACTATTGCTTCTACAACTATTGCTAATGCATAGTGGTAAAGTAAAGCAATCACATGGCATTTAATGATTGACACACATGTCATGGATTAAATTAAAGACAACCCTATGGCTCCTGCCGGTTGCCGTTCTCATCGACATGCAAGTCGTGATAACTACTACAAAAACATGACCATCTCATACATCACATATATCAAATCATGTCTTGGCCATATCACATCACAACATACCCCGCAAAAACAAGTTAGACGTCCTTTGCTTTGTTGCTGCAAGTTTTACGTGGCTGCTATGGGAAACTAGCAACAATCGTTCTTACCTAAGTAAATCCACAACGGTGATAATCAAGTTGCCTTTAACCTTCTACAAGGACCGCCTATGTCAAATCGGATTCAACTAAAGTGGGAGAGACAAACACCCGCCAGCCACCTTATGCAAAACAAGTTGCATGTCAGTCGGTGGAACCGGTCTCTTCTGCGAGGACAAGTAAGGTTGGTCTGAGCCGCTTCATCCCACAATACCGCCGAATCAAAATAAGACAAGGGAGGTAAGCAATCTGAACATCAACGCCCACAACTTCTTTGTGTTCTACTCGTGCATATCATCTACGCATAGACTTAGCTCATGATGCTATTGTTGGGGAACGAAGCATGGAAAACAAAAAAATTCCTATGAACACCCAAGATCTATCTATGGAGATGCATAGGAATGAGAGGGGAGAGTGTGTCTACGTATCCTCATAGACCTTTAAGTGGAAGCGTATATTATGCGGTTGATGTAGACGTACTCTTCACGATCCAATGGCGATCCAATCCGATCCAGCGCCGATCAGGCGACACCTCTGCGTTCAACACACGTGCGGCTCGATGACATCTCCGCCTCCTTGACCCAGTAAGACAGGGCGGAGAAGTAGATGGGATCTCGACCAGCACGACGGCATGGTGGAGATGGAGGAGTCGCAGTGTCGGCAGGGCTTCGCCAAGCGTCTCCGCCCTGTCTTACTGGGTCAAGGGAGAGGGATTGGTGTGTGCTGCACTCTCCTCCCCTCCACTATATATAGGGGCAAGGGGAGGGGGCGCCGACCCCATGACCCCTCCTCCAAGGTGGGGGGGCTAGGGGTGGAGTAGCCCCCAAGTTAGGAGGGTGGCCTCCCACCCCTAGGGTTTCTCCACCCTAGCCGCATGGGCCCATTGGGGGGCTGGTGCGCCTGGCCCATGTAGGCCAAGGCGACCCCTACAGCCCATGTGGGCCGCCGGGGCAGGTGGAACCCCCCGGTGGACCCCCGGAACCCTTCCAGCACTCCCGGTACAGTGCCGCTCATGCCCGAAACATTTCCGACTACCAAAACAGGACTTCCCTTTTATAAATCTTTACCTCCGAACCATTATGGAGATCCTCGTGATGTCGAGAATCTCATTCGGGGGTCCGAAGAATATTCGGTCACCAACGTACATATCCCAATACTACTCTAGCATCATCATACATTAAGCATGCAGACCCTACGGGTTCGAGAGTCATGTAGACATGACCGAGACACCACTCTAGTCAATAACCAATAACGGGACCTGGATGCCCATATTGGTTCCCACATATTCCACGAAGATCTTTATCGGTCGAACCATGATGTCAAGGATCCAGTCGATCCCGTATGCAGTTCCCTTTGTTCATCGGTATGTTACTTGCCCAAGATTCGCTCGTCATTATCTCATACCTAGTTCAATCTCGTTACCGGCCAGTCTCTTTACTCATTTGGTAATACAAGATCTCGCGACTAACTCCTTAGTCACATTGCTTGCAAGCTTCTTGTGATGTTGTATTACCGAGAGGTCCCAGAGATACCTCTTGTCGGTGCACTAGTACAGGGGTACCCAGTGCCCCTAACTTATGCACAGGCGGTAGAAGCAAGAACCCGGCGAATGATCAAGACAAGGCTTCAACAAGCTCAACGCGGCAGCCCAAGCCTGGACTGCGATGCGCCAAGCACGGCCCCGACGCTTGCCGGGGACCAAGACATGCACACCTCCCAGAAAACTTGCCAAGCCACTCCCCGGCAGGCGCGAGCCAACCGGCCACCGCTCCACAGCATCGCTACACCTGTCACTTATCGATGCGGTGTCGAGCCCTCAGGCGGCTAATCGCTAAGCATGTGGCAACACATCGGAATGCAAGTTACGCTCAGTTGACACTCGCCCTGCAGCGTGTCAAGTCCATAAGCAATGACCGGCCAAGCGGTGGCAAGAGCTTGCCGGGGATGCACCCCCGAGCGCCACCTAGGCAGGTAATCATGCCATTTTGTCCTAAATGCTAGAGTTAGGTATGATAGCTCTGCTTAGCTATCTAATCAATAGATAATGACTATTTTGCCATTGTGGTAACCCCTTGCACTATAAAAGGAGGCCCAAGGCAACCTAGCTCAAGGTTGGCAATTCGAACCCCCGAACACTTGTACTCGCGTAGCAGCTCTTTCCCCGACAGCAGTCCTTGCCGGGGTTAGGTGCTGAGCGTTCTTCGTGTTCCTCCAATCAATCCACCAAAAAGCAGGAGTAGGGTTTTACACATAGGAATGGCCCGGACCTGGGTAAAATGCTTGAGTCCTGATCGTCGTGCCGTCTCATGCTCTCCGCTCTTCGTGTAACGTGACCCCCCTTGCCGAACCACAAGGGACCTCTGGTCCTATCGTGGTTTTGTCAGGGCCAATGTCCTAGTGAAAGGACTTAGGGGTGAAGCCATCGCTACAGCGGTTAACTCGAAGGGGTTGGTCGGGACGAAAAACACAGGTTTACCCAGGTTCGGCCCCTCTCGAAGGAGGTAAAAGCCTACGTCCTGCTTTGAGTTCTATTGATTGAGTATCGATTACAAGGGAGCGGATTCGCTTGACCTAGCTTTCGATTAAAGGTTTCCTCCCCTAAGCCGCCCAGGGAACCCGCCTTTGTATACACAGGTCGAGGCTTTGGGCTTACAAGAGTCCGGGCCGGGTTACATCTAGTAACCGACCTTATCTCTAAATCGCCTTGCCTTGTCTAGCAAGCCATCCCTCGGCGGCTTACGCCTCCGGGTCACACATTTCCTTCCGGCTCTGGACCTCCGCCCGGCCCGTCTGGCAAGTTACTTCGATGCCTTGTCTTAGTCTTCCGGCCTGCTTAAGGCCTCACTGCTAAGCCGCCAACTTCCTAACCCGGCCCTTCCTGGGCGGGTCTCATCGTGGGGTTATATCCCCAACATTAGGCCAAAGATTGATTTGAACATGTTCATGTCAATCTTCAAGTCTTCTGGTTGGCGAGTCTTGTGTTCTTCATAATCACCTGACCTAAAATAAATCTTCATGACCTGCCATGTAAAAATGGATGACGTCATCTTTGGTAAATCCAAAAGATCTTAATGACATCATAATAGATCTTTGCATTAACTGGTCAACCCGAGAATCGAGGCGTTTTCTTGGTCAATCATCATTTTGTCTCCTCGATTCCCGCGTTGGACTGTTGCTATTCCATCTCGCCCATATCAATAGGCGTGGGGGGTCCCATCCTTTTCACTTTCCCCCGCTGCCACCTCTCTCTTCTTCTTCCTCCAGACGCCCGCGCAACCGAAGCTCCACCACCCCGTCCGGACCACGCCGTCGTCCTCAACAAGGCCGCTGCATCACCCCGACCATGACCAGAGCTCGCCGGCGCACGCCCGCACCCCCTGTCATCTTCCAGGTTCCATTCTCCTGTCTCTTAGATCCATATTAGTTCATCGGAGCTCTTCCGAGTCCGCCGCCGCTTGTCGGAGTATTCACCGTAGATTGAAAAGGAAAAAACGCCTGTAGGCTCCGAAACACTAGCCAAATCGCGTGGCGCTCCGCTTAATATGTATTCCATACTCAGTGTAGATCGTTTCTTCACTGGAATCCATATATGAACTGCTTGTTCTTCCACTAACGTTTTTAGGTTTAGAAAATATTTCCCTTTTATCTTCATCCGTAGATCTTGTAACTGCAGTCGTAGTTGGTGGAACTTGTTTGTCCACACTTAGAAACATTTTCAATATTCACTTGTCCATTTAACCCGCCATCATGCTGCCGGCTCTCCCTGAAAAAATATAATTCGCTTCACCTGTAGTTGACGGCAGCTCATAACTTAACAATGACCCGCCAAGTAGTGTTGCCGTCTTAGTCATAGCAGTTTTGGTCACGTAATGTTCTTAACCCGCCGCATGTCCATGTCTTTCCACAGCGTTTAACCCACCGTCATGGCTAAAGCCCCTGCCTCTTGTGATTGGGTAGGCTCCGGGGTTACCGAGGAGATCCTCAATGATTTCGTAATCATGGGAGTTTTGCCGGCTCAAGATGTCATCCATTGGCGGGTTCCTGGGGACGAGATCACTCCCGAACCCAAGGAAGGGGAAGTTATTGTCTTCACAGACCATCTTCTCCGTGGCTTCTCACCGCCCGGATCAAAGTTTTTCCGGGATGCCCTGCATTTTTACAAGCTTCATCCTCAAGACATTGGCCCCAACTCTGTTACCAACTTGTGCCAATTCCAAATATTCTGTGAAGCATATCTGCAAGAAGAGCCCTCTGTTGACCTCTTCAGAGATTTCTTCTACATCAACCGCGAGACGGAAATTGTAGATGGACCAAGCCTTGAACTTGGCGGTGTTTCAATTTAGAGGCGGAGAGATGTGTCTTTTCCCTCGGCGACTCTGCCTAGAAATCCCAAGGACTGGAATCATACCTGGTTCTAAGCCGCCATAGAGCGCGCCCAATACGCTCCAACATTTTCAAAGATCAAAGCTTTACTAGCTAATGGATTAATGGGCATTGATTTGACCCGCTGATGGGTCTCCTGGAGAATCTTACCATTGAGGCGGCGCGGCGGCTTAATGTGCGAATATACCGGTGAAGTGAATGACCCTCAGCGCTTCAATCAGACGCCTCTAACGGACAAAGACCTCAACTTAATTGTCAAATCACTGCCGGGAGAACCTCAGGAGGTCTGCAACAAGACGGGGTTAAATCCCTTCTACGCTCTTAACCCGGCTCCCGCAGTAAGGCTTTTTCCTTTAAACTTTACACTTTTTCCTTTACATTTCGCACTTTACCTCATTTAACCTTTCTGAAAACGCATTTATATATGCAGGCCGGCTCTTCTTTCTGGAAGAAGAGAATAAACACAGCCTCTACTTCGAAAAAGAAGACAAAGGCAACTAAGACCCGGGCTCCGGCTCGTAAGAAGAAACCGACAGCTGAGGAGCTGCTTGAGCTGGATGACTCGGAGGTAGAACTTGACTCTCTTGGCCTTCTTTTCATGCAACTTATTAACGCTGACTCCTCTCAGGGTGACGCGGAGACAAGCCAAGCCGGCGCAGCAGAGGTAACTACCATCTCCTCTGACTCGAAACCTTCGCCAAGAGAGAAAATACAGCTGGTCATCCAGAAAGTAAAGTTTTCACACCCCCTTGCTCACTTGGATTCCAACTTTCTTTTCAAGAAGCAACAACATGACTCCAGGCGTCAGACCCGGAGCGGCGGCTCTGAAGATCTAGTGGCCGGCTTACCCGATGCTCCGGCTCCTCGGAAACACCGTAATGAGGTATTTTATAGCTTGGTTGTCATTTTTTCTGCATGCTAGCCTTATGCAATTAAGTGCTCATACTGCTCAACTTTAACGTTTCAGGAAACTCCTCCTTCCTCTGGCGACTCAACTGCTTCCAAGCTGCCACCTCTTGTTATCAACCCAGGGTAGCTTTCTTCTCTGCGTCGAATATTGATTGCTAACTTTTTATCCTTGTATATAGCTTATCCTGAAATCTTTTGTTCACAGGGCACAAGCTAAGAAGAGGAAACTAAGCGGGTCATCCGCCAATCCTGATGCCCTTGAGCCGGAGGATCCGAAGCTTGACACTCCTGACACACGTGTTGAGCCCTCTGAAGCTCAACAAGGCGCCCATGATGAAACTCCCCAGCCTACTGAGCCGGCGGATGTTGATATTGCGATTCCTGAGGCCACTCCGGAAGCTGATCCTAAGCCGCCCAGTCCTCTGGCAACAGCTAAAGATGTGGCTTCCTATGAAGAAGTTATCATTACTGGGACGGCTTATTCAACTCCAGCCCCTTCCAATGTGCTGACCAAGCATATTAGCAAGGATGAGGCGCCTTCGCCTGAAAAGGACAAGGTTAAACTTGATCTCCCCAATCTTGAAAAACTTACTATTGACGAGCTGCACTCCGGGTACTTGAGCCACCTCTCCGCAAGCCGGGACATGGAAGCCAACTTGGTTGGTATGATGAAGAAGAAATATGAGGTATACTCAACTTATCCGCATCCCTTATATCCTTACGTAGCCCCCAAGGGCCGGCTTATTTTCTTGAAGATAAGCCGGGTCTTCCATAACATATATACTTTACTTCATCAGCATGTAGCCCCCAAGGGCCGGGTCATTATGCAAATAATGAGTCGGTACTTATTTCGCTGACATGAAAGAATTCTAGTCGTAGCCCCCAAGGACCGGCTTATCTCTTGAGATAGCCGGGTCTTTTACGTTTGTAAAGAAAAACTAGTGATCTGTTCTGCAAATTGTAGAGCCTGTAGCCCCCAAGGGCCGGTTTATCTTCTTGAACATGATTCGGATCTGCTTATGTTATATGCTTGACAGAACTGAAAGACATTAGCCCTCAAGTCTCAAGGATATTGCTCGCAATGTGCTTGAAACTTGTAACAAATTGCTTCACTACCCCCAATTGCATCGTGCAGTCTTGTAACAACTGTTAATTTGGTAGACAACTTTAAATGAGGCCGAGTCAAGCTTGAATGACCTGTAGAAAAACCTGGCGCTTCAACAAGATGCCCGAGCTGAAGCTGACGCAAAATGGAGGCTCCGCTCGACAGAGCTGAAAAAAATCAAGGCGGATTTTGAGGCGTACAAACAATCTGCTGAAGCTGAACAAGCCGCCTTGACCAAACGTGCCGAAGATGCCGAGGGCCAACTGAAGCCTGGGACTGAAGAATTGACCAGTCTGAAACAGCATGTAGCTCGGATGACCGAAGCTGTCTTTGGTAAGTGTTGTTGACTATCTTGTGAATAACTTGCTCAAACAGTCTTATGAAAGACTCGCCCGGCGACTTATACAATTGAACTGTTTGTAGGCCGTCGAACTCGCAATCTTCCAGATGAAAGATTGCTGAAGCTGAAGGCTTTGTATTCATTCATTGAACAGCTATACGCTGGAAGTCTTATCACCATTAGGGCAGTCATGGGTAAAAAGGGCACTCCAAAGCTTATCAAAGACGTGCTGAAATGCCTCTCTACCATCCCAAAGCAGTTTGAAGAACTGAAGAAATCAGCCGCCCGTAAGGGCGCAATAGCTGCTTTGAGCCGGACTTTGGCTTATGCACCAGAGCTTAACCCGGAAGAGATGGTTGGAGGCTTCCCACAGCTGAAGGACGACGGGTGATGCGGAGCATCCTATGGACATCACCATGACAAGAGCCCGTTTGGCAAGTGACACGTGCGACATCTACTTCACATACATTAAGGTGAGTCATCTCCTTTACACGTGTTCACTTGACCCCTTCGAGGATGGTATACTACTTGACATTCCTCTCGTGTGCATGCATAGGTATTGCCGGAGCTTCACGGATGATGAGGAGGAGTGCGAGCACCTACGTACAACTACACCATCCGCGAGGGAAGCTTGGAAGAGAAGAAGGAAGAAGAGGAGCTGCCGGTACAACCGGCTAGCAACCGGCCATCAACCGGTGGGCGGTACAACCGGTCCACCACCGGACCACCTCCGGCCGAGCTTCTGTGATGAAGCGGTGCAAGGCCGGTACTAGATCGGTTGTTCCGGTTATTCCTTCTTGACCGGTACAACCGGCCACCCTGGGGTACAACCGCCCGACTGCCTGTGCGCAGGACGGGCCCGAGGCCCATGTATCCCTCTCTCACTTACCCCTTCGTGGCTAGGACTATATATACTCGTTCCCCACTTCGTTTCTAGGGTTAGCTTTAGGTTTAGCGAATACACTTGTTGAGCCTAGCTCTATTATCTCCCTTCCCTCGTGGAGTGGTTCCCCTCTACGCGAGAAGATCCGGAGTGATGTCAAGACCCCTTGCACGGGAAGATCCCTAGCGGATTCAAGGCCCTATCTCCCCATGCGATTTGGGATGAACTCTACCATGTATCCTCTTTCCCTTTGTTGTTCTTGTACCCTTGTGGATTTCGTGTGGATGTGAGTATAGTGGATGTGTGATTGGACTTGTTTTGAGTGTTTCTCTTGTGATTTCCCCCTCGTGTTCTTCGTGTTCTTCGTGTTCATTCACAAATCCACCTCCAATTCGTGAAAGATCGACGCACATGGGCGTGCCCCATATCATATTGGTATCTAGAGCCACGTTGATCACGAATTTGGAGTCTCCCCCACCGTTTTCTAGCCTAATTTTGTGTGTTTTTTGTCCCAATTCGAAAATCCCCACAAAAAATAGCCTCACCAAATTTTTTGTGATTTGTTGGTTCTTGTGAGATTTTGTTGATTTTGATCCATGGATTTCGTGTTTGGCAAGTAGATCTAGCTTCCCGACCACCAAATCCATCCCAAAATTTTCTTTTCCCATCATTTTGGTCCATAATTTTCGATTTCGGTCCGCCCCCAAGTTCGCCCCGTGCCCAGATCTGGGAATTTTCCCGATACGAGCGGTACAACCGCCCCCAAAGCGGTACAACCGCTCCCCCCTTCCACCGCACCATCCCGGTACCCTAATTTCGCCCCAGGAGCGGTACAACCGCCCCCCGCAAGCGGTACAACCGCTAATTCCCAGGTGCAGCACTCCAGGATGCTCCAGGAGTGGTACAACCGCTAATCCAAGCGGTACAACCGCGCATCCCAGTTTCTGACTTCGGCTGATTCTTGTTTTGCCCATAACTAATTCATCCGAACTCCGATTTTGACGTTCTTTAGCTCGTTTTGTAGCTATTGACACCCTCCATCCCAAAAAATTAGTTCCACCGTCATTTGACACTATCAAAGTTTTGCATATTTGGCATCTTTGCCTTGGCCACCACCATAACTTCCGCATAGCGTTCCCGCCATAAACTTCCGCCATTCTAACCCAATTTTGTTCGAGATTTTGAGTTGCGGTTTCCGTTTCCTAAGGTGTTTTGGCTACTTAGGGACGGTTCTACATCGACAACGCCACCGCTCATCATCGGCTCGGCCTCGACATCGACATCGGCCACTTTGCCTTTTGGCACCACAACCGTAAGCAAGGACGGTAACCTCGACGACATCATTGTCTATATCCTTGCCATTGCTTTGATCGCTCTGAGCCTATTACGTACCTTACCCATTGAGACTAGCGAGTTGAGAATTGCCGGGCAACGTTACTTGTGCACCGTAGTGTTACTCTTATGCCGCATAGCTAGCTTTAGCGTGCAAACATCTAGTTATCTACATTGTGCCATAAGTCTCTCCCATGCATATCCATCATACTTGTCTCATATCTTGGTTCGAGCATCAAGCATTGAAAAAAAAAACGAATAAAAAGCTTTTAAGCAAAAGAGGAGATACAAAAGAGCTTATAAGCAATAGCAATAGCAATAGCATTGAGCCATTATACATAGTACATACACTTGGATCATACATACATAGCATACTTGGGATTGAAGACGACACGTTTACTCTTTTAGGTTGGTGCACAAGCGCGTATCTAGCTCATTTGAGCAATTGAGCTATTGTCTCTCTAGTATCCGTGCAACACGAGCTTTTCCCGGGTCTCTCACATTTTGTGCTCATTCCTTGGTTGCGCGGATCCCATTTATCTATCCGTGTGTGTGTTCCTAGTGCCACCATAGCTATTGATCTATTTGCTTTGCATTGCAATTTTGTGAATCTTCCTCAACATTTTCGATATATTGAATTGACAATTGCTTGAATTTTGTGCCACTTGTCCTAACCGAGCCACTCCATAAGCTTTATGGGTAGGTGTGAGTGAACAAGTCCGGTACCAATTCCCCTATTCTTTAATTTCACATTGAGTGAAACGGGATACATCCTCAACTTTGGGAAACGGTATTTTGGTATTGTTTATCTCATTTCCCACTCACCTTTGCTCGAGTCTTGTGATGGCTAGGCAAAGCACGACATCTTCGGTCTTCGACGACTACATCGACATGAATATCTACATCGACCAAAAACTCGAGCGACTCGCCACCGACATACATTAATCCGAAGCTCGGAAAAGAGACTACTTCAACAAAAAGTTGGACGCACACATGGAGCAACTTCGACACATGGCGGCCAACTACAAGTCTTCTTTCCCTTCGTCATCTTCAGGGCGGAGACGCTCAAGTCGCACATCTTCGGAGCGCCCATCCGATGCACGCACAAGTCGGCCACGTCCTCATCTTGGAGACGACCGCCACAACAACCATCACGCTCGTGATATCCATCATCGCGAAGGGCAAGCCACCTCCAGGAAACAAGTGCGCGAAGACCAAGAACACCATCGAGGACAAGCTTCGATGCCAAGATCAGGGCGATCGACTACACGCATGGATGACCCTTCCATCTTCGGAAGCATCCCAAGGAAGATGGTCGAGCATGGGAATTTCCCTTCGGTCATGGAGGCGAGTGATGATGTGCCATCTTCGGCCTTCATCCACGACGACAATGACGAGGAGGTTGAGCATGGGACTATCCCTTCAACCACGGCGGCGCAAGGAGTTAAGCATGGAGACGTTTGCACCTACATCTCTCCGACACCCACATATGACGAGATGCCCCAATTTCCATGTGAGGAGAGCCACCACAACATGAGTCAGATGAGTGACTCCACCATATGTGACATTGAGTGCATTTCCTATGAGAGGATGAGTGTGACCACCACTAGCCCCATATATGATGAGTTGCCACAATTCCCATGTGAGGAGAGCCACAACCCCCACCATTTGAGTGAGACGAGTGACTCCACCATATGTGAGTTTGAGTACACCTACCTAGAGAGAGTGAGTGCGCCACTACACTTAGGGAGTGAGGTAGTTGAGAGGGCATGTGAGGCCACTATGATTTCTAACAACTTAACCTCTTCTCCTATGGTGTCTTCTTCTTTGGTGCTAGGTCTCCTACATGACGACGTGCCTACCCTCGCCAATTCCATCCCTCCAATGGGAATGACGATGGCCATGGTGGACGATGATCCACCACCCACATGGTTCCATCATGATGTTGACCACGAGTTGGTCCTTCCTACCTCACCTACATCACATGAGCGGAGCTCTAAAGGTAACAGAGGTGAAGGTCCTTTGCTTGTCCCACTAGCGGACTATCTTGAGATTGATTGCTTGCATGATGATGATCACTCTATTGCCATGCTTCATGCTAGTTCGACTTCCTCATGTGATGAATTACCCATTTATGATGAGTTTGACGATTCTCATGTGGAGTCTATTGGTTGTGATGCCATGTTGCATAGAATATCTTGTGAGAACTCTATAGGTCACATCATGTTTGACAATCCGCTTGACTTGTCATATGCTATGCATGAGATCACCCATATTGCATCTTTGCAATCTCATCGTATTAAGTATGCATATGCCATTAAAATAAACCCAATTTGCATATATGGCATAGACGACAAGCCCATGGTTATTGGCATTTGCTTTTCTTGTGATGATATTGCCATGCTTCCTTTGTATCATTTGCGCAATAATTCTCATATGCCATGCCATAATCTCCATGATTTGGAAATGCATTGTTTTGGATGTTATCCATCCTCTCCGAATTATGCTTCCGCTATTGCACATGAGGAGACCCAAATAGTTTCCTCATACATGTTAGGAGATTTTGTTCCATCCCATCCATTGCATGATTCCCCTTATTGTGTGCACCATCTGTATACCATGAACAACAATGCTCTAAATTCAAATGATGCACTACATATTTCTAGTCTCCATTATGCTTTACATAACACCAAACCTTTCATGATGGATGACAAGTTCTTATATCATGCATCTCACTTATTTGAGCATTGGTCATTTTGTGCTAACGAACACAAGCACATGCACATCCTAACGGATGATGTGTACATATACCACGCGCACACAATTTTCCCTTTGTCTTTGTTGTGTGTAGGTACGCATGAACACTCGTCAATCTCACAATCCCATGAGTTGACGAAGAGAGCTCTTGAGAGGAACGACGCTTTGGGATTCACCGGAATGTGTCTACAACCATTCCCCTCGTGCAAGGACTACGCGCACCTCTTCTACATGGCTCTCACATGGTTATGGCTTATTGTCCATTATATATCCTATGCCCATATTGCCATGTTAACTTTATATGATATGCTAATTTCTATGCCCTTCCCATGCATTTGTGACCCATGCTTTGCACCTCACATGACACTTGCTCATATGACTTGTATGTGTGTTTGCAAGCTTGGTGGAGATATGTCTTGTCTTTGCCATGTTCCTTTTGTGTGCCATGATATTGTTGATGCTGGTGTTGGGAGAGTCATATTGACCAATTGCTCTTTACATAGGACTTCTCGCCAATACAATGATTTTGCATTTCCCATTATTTGCTTGCGTGCTTGTGATATGTCATGTGCATTGCCTATGCACACTATTTGCTCACATGACATGATTGACATGATTCCCTCTAGTATGTTGCATCTTCGCACTACTAGTTTGCACGGCATGATCACTATGCTTGCTTATGTTGCATCACCGATGTGCTCCTTTTAGGCGGTTGATGACAACCATTGCCATGCTTCGCACATGATTGATATTACTTGTTGTCATATGTCTCCATTTGTTGCCTCTCTCATGCTCGATGCTTTGCCATGTATTGAGTGCAACCATGCTATTCATTTTTCTAATGAGATTGCCCCCATAGCTTTCTCTCATATTATTGGATCTTTTGACATCTTTCATGTGAAGCATGCTTGCCTTCCTTCTTTGCACCATATGTGTACACACATCATTTTACTTGGTGTTGTGAATGATTCCTATGCATACCATAGACCTTTCGTTGATAGCTTTGTGCATGCTTGCTATGACCTTGAGGTAGATGCTTATTAAATTATCACACATATTGGCATCCCTACCTCAACTTTGTATACTTGGTCCCATGATTGCATTGCTTGCGCTCCATTTGTATGCTTACATGCCATGCCAACATCCCTTGTCGCACCATATATTATGCATGATGACAAGACTTGTCCGGTGAATAACCACTTGAATGCTTGGTTTTGCACTAATGCTAACCACATTTGTTTTTCCAAGTGTTTGTTATCTTTGCTCCTTTTGAAGGAATTACACGACGGTGAGACATTGGAGATTGCCCCTTTGGAACTTGATGATGATGAGTGCTTGGTGATCGTCCACTTCCACACGGCGACGCCATCTCCTTCCCATGGTGATTTGGATCTTGATCCGAGGACGGATCTTTCCCAAGGGGGAGGGGATGATGCGGAGCATCCTATGGACATCACCATGACAAGAGCCCGTTTGGCAAGTGACACGTGCGACATCTACTTCACATACATAAAGGTGAGTCATCTCGTTTACACGTGTTCACTTGACCCCTTCGAGGATGGTATACTACTTGACATTCCTCTCGTGTGCATGCATAGGTATTGCCGGAGCTTCACGGATGATGAGGAGGAGTGTGAGCACCTACGTACAACTACACCATCCGCGAGGGAAGCTTGGAAGAGAAGAAGGAAGAAGAGGAGCTGCCGGTACAACCGGCCAGCAACCGGCCATCAACCGGTGGGCGGTACAACCGGTCCACCACTGGACCACCTCCGGCCGAGCTTCCGTGATGAAGCGGTGCAAGGCCGGTACTAGACCGGTTGTTCCGGTTATTCCTTCTTGACCGGTACAACCGGCCACCCTGGCGGTACAACCGCCCGACTGCCTGTGCGCAGGACGGGCCCGAGGCCCATGTATCCCTCTCTCACTTACCCCTTCGTGGCTAGGACTATATATACTCGTTCCCCACTTCGTTTCTAGGGTTAGCTTTAGGTTTAGCGAATACACTTGTTGAGCCTAGCTCCATTATCTCCCTTCCCTCGTGGAGTGGTTCCCCTCTACGTGAGCAGATCCGTATTGATGTCAAGACCCCTTGCACGGGAAGATCCCTAGCGGATTCAAGGCCCCATCTCCCCATGGGATTTTGGATGAAATCTACCATGTATCCTCTTTCCCTTTGTTGTTCTTGTATCCCTTGTGGATTTCATGTGGATGTGAGTATAGTGGATGTGTGATTGGACTTGTTTTGAGTGTTTCTCTTGTGATTTCCCCCTCGTGTTCTTCGTGTTCATTCACAAATCCACCTCCAATTCGTGAAAGATCGACGCACACGGGCGTGCCCCGTATCAACGGGTCAGAATTCACGCAAGATGACTACGCTCGTTGCTTCAAGGCGTCTCGAGTATTGGTCAGCCAATTAGCCGCAGAGGCTGATTTGAAGGTTTATCAGGCGGCTTATGACGACAACAACGCACGAGTCCGGGCACCTACTTTTGAGCCGGTGGATCTGACTCCTCAGCGTCGTAAGCACATCTTTGCCCCTGATGTTGACCCGTCTCCCATCTTGCACGATGAAGCTGAATTCCATGCCTTAATCAACTGTAATTGGGATGTGGACAACCTTCAGATCCAGGAGACAGAAGACCCGGCGCAGGATGATCCGACAACAGCATAGGCGAGGAGCAGCCCAGGATGAAGTTTAACCCGGAGAAACGACCAGCAGGGTTATGATTGTGAAAAAAATTTAGTCCAAAATTTTGGGTTCTGCGCAGCCTTGTAATAGACTTAGTTAAAAACTGCTTGCCTGTGCCGTGCCTTCGTGCATGTTTTGAACTTTATCAATTTATATCTTGTGCTGGCTGGTTATGTCCATACGCCTGGGCGAGCTAACAACTCCGTACCCCATGATCTTGAAAATATGGGAATAAGACCCGCTGGCGGGTCATGACAGCCATAAGCTTTGACCAATGAGTAGTCATCCAAAGATGAATAATCTCCTCATAAAAAGTCCTGCAAAAACAACAAACAGAAAACATAGACGTGTATATTTTCAGTTGCTATAAGGCGGCTTTAAAGGCACAACCCAAAAGAGATCAACCTGTTATATATATATATTTTTTTTTTTTTTGAGAAAACTCAAGATTTTTGCTTCAAAGAAGCTAGGCATTAACGCCTATAATCCCGTAGGCCGGCTCTCACGTGACATAAATCCGTCATTTTAACCTTAACAAGTTCAGGGTCTTTAAAAAGATTGACTGTTAAGAGTATGAATGGACCACATAGCGGAGAGACTACAGCGAACATGTGAGTTTGTCCTTGCTCTGTGTAAGCCGGCTCTCATGTGACATAAGCCGCCGTTTTAACTTTGACTAGTTCAGGGTCTTGAAAAAGATTGACTGTCCAACGTTCGGCGGGTCACCTGGCGGAGTAGCAAGTTGCAAACAGGCAGGTTTAACTCAAATATGGCTTTTAAGCCGGTCAAGAGGGTATGAAAGCTGAACCCAGTGGGTTGGAAGCCCCCAAGTGACCTTATGAATAATCAACTATTTGCACCAACAACGGTTGCATGAAAACGGCAGAGGCCCCGAATTATGGGGATGCCAGCTTTATTATATTGAAAAAGGTATATACAATGACAGAGATATGTACATTGATGAGAGTCAATGACTCAAGTATAGTAAGGCCGAAGATGAGCAATATTCCACGGCCTGCTGGTCTCTTCTCCGGAAGTGCGTGACTTGCCGCTCTCCCGTATATCAATGAGGTAATATGACCCATTGTTGAGATTCTTGCTGACCACAAAAAGTCCTTCCCAAGGGGAGATAACTTATGCATATCTGTCTGATCTTGAATCAGACGGAGCACTAAGTCGCCTTCTTGGAATGTCCGGGTCTTCAGTCTGCGCCCTTGATAGTGACAAAGATCTTGTTGATAAATCGCCGATCATGCGGCCGCAAGATCCCGCTCTTCATCCAAGGCATCCAGTGCGTCCTGACGCGCCGTCTCATTATCAGTTTCAACGTAAGCCGCCACCCTGGGCGAGTCATGACGGATATCACTAGGGAGAACAGCTTCTGCGCCATAATCCATGAAGAAAGGCGTGTAGCCTATTGATCTATTGGGGGTGGTTCTGATGCTCCAAAGAACTGAAGGTAATTCCTCCACCCAACAACCCGGCGTTTGTTCTAAAGGAACCATAAGCCGGGGTTCTATCCCTCTCAAAATTTCCTGGTTAGCACGTTCTGCTTGACCATTAGACTCTGGATAACCCACGGAGGAGACATCAAGGTGGATGTGTTCACTTTCACAAAACTGTTTCATAGCCCCCTTGGACAGATTTGTACCATTATCCGTAATGATACTGTGAGGGTAACCAAAACGAAAGATCGGCTTTTTAATAAACTGAACTGTTGTTGCTGCATCGCACTTGCTGACCGGCTCCGCCTCAATCCACTTGGTAAACTTGTCAACCACCACCAAAAGGTGGGTCTTCTTATCTTTAGACCTCTTAAACGGCCCAAATATATCAAGCCCCCAGACCGCAAACGGCCAGGTGATAGGGATCATCCGCAACTCTTGAGCCGGCACATGGGCACGTCGTCCAAATTTCTGACACCCATCACATTTGCTAACCAAGTCCTCAGCATCTGCATGAGCTGTTAGCCACTAAAAACCTTGCCTAAAGGCTTTGGCCACCAAGGATTTTGACCCGGCGTGATGTCCACAATCACCGGCATGTATCTCTTGCAAGATTTCACGGCCCTCCTTAGGAGAAACACATCGTTGAAAAACGCCAGTCACGCTGCACCTGTGCAACTCGCCATTAACAATAGTCATGGACTTAGACCGCCTCATGATTTGCCGTGCCATAGTCTCGTCCTTAGGTAACTCACCGCAAGTCAGATACGCCAAATAGGGCAGCACCCAATCAGGAATAGCACGAAGAGCCGCCACCAACTATCCCTCCAGGTCAGGTATAGCGAGATCCTCCTCAGAAGGTAACTTGACCGACGGGTGATGCAGTACATCCAGAAATACATTAGGCGGCACCGGCTTACGCTGAGACCCCAATCGTGATAATGCATCAACCGCCTCGTTCTTCCGACGATCAATATGATCCACCTGATAACCCTTAAAGTGACTAGCAATGACGTCCACCGCCTGGCGATAAGCCGCCATACGAGGGTCTTTAGAATCCCACGTGCCCGAGACTTGTTGGGCCACAAGGTCTGAGTTGCCTAGACATCTGACCCGGCTCAAATTCATCTCCTTGGCCACATGGAGCCCATGAAGCAAGGCTTCATACTCAGCTGCATTGTTAGTACAAGGAAACATTAGCCTTAATACATAACAAAATTTGTCACCTCTGGGGGAAGTCAAGACAACCCCAGCCCCTGAGCCTTCCAACTGTCTGGATCCATCAAAGTGAATTGTCCAATATGTATTGTCCGGCTTCTCCTCGGGTGCTTGACACTCCGTCGATTCATTGATAAAATCCACCAGGGCTTGAGACTTAACAGCTCTTCGAGGCACATACTTTAAATTAAGAGGCCCAAGCTCAATTGCCCACTTAGCAATCCTGCCGGTGGCTTCTCTATTGTGAATAATATCCCCCAAAGGAGCAGAGCTGACCACCGTGATTGGATGTCCCAGGAAATAATGCTTCAACTTGCGATTCGCCATGAATACTCCAAACACCAGCTTTTGCCAATGCGGGCACCTTTGCTTGGACTCTGTCAAAACCTCGCTAACGTAATAAATCGGCCACTGGACTGGGTACTCTTTGCCTGCCTCCTTGCGCTCCACAATGACTGCAGCGCTGACGGCCTTGTTATTAGCCGCCACGTATAGGAGCAATGGATCTTTTTCCATGGGAGCAGCCAAAACAGGCGGCTCAACTAACTGTTTCTTGAGCGCCTCAAACACATCATTGGCAACATCACTCCAGACAAAATCATCTGTCTTCTTCATCATCTGATACAAAGGAATAGCCTTTTTGCCCAAGTGGCTTATGAACCGGCTTAAAGTGGCAATACGACCCGCCAAGCGCTGGATGTCATTAATGCACGCCGGCTTAGATAATGAGGTGAGGGCCTTTATTTTATCCGGGTTCGCTTCAATGCCTCGCTCTGAAACCAAAAATCCCAGGAGCTTGCCTGCAGGTACACCAAAAACATACTTAGCCGGATTGAGCATCATATTGTAAACCCGTAGGTTATCAAAAGTTTCCTTCAAATCGTCAAGCAGAGTGTCCTTCTTCATTGACTTGACCACAATATCATCCACATAAGCATGAACATTGCGTCCGATCTGACTATGAAGACAGTTATGTACACAGCGTTGATAAGTCGCATGCGCACTTTTGAGTCCAAAGGGCATGGACACGTAGCAGAAAGCTCCAAAAGGTGTGATGAAAGATGTATTATCATGGTCTTTAACTACCATCTTGATCTGATGGTAACCCGAATAAGCGTCCAGGAAACATAAACTCTCACAACACGCCGTTGCATCAATGATATGGTCGATACGGGGGAGAGCCAATGGATCAACCGGACACACCTTGTTGAGATCTGTGTAATCTACACACATGCGCCACGTGCCGTTCTTCTTAAGTACAAGCACGGGATTAGCCAACCACTCCGGGTGAAAAACCTCCACGATAAACCCTGCTGCTAAGAGCCGGGCTACCTCTTCCCCAATAGCTTTACGCCGCTCTTCATTGAAATGACGGAGGAATTGCTTGACTGGCTTAAACTTAGGATCCACATTAAGGTGGTGCTCAGCGAATTCTCTCGGTACACCTGGCATGTCAGAAGGCTTCCATGCAAAAATGTCCCGATTCTCACGGATGAATTCGATGAGTGCGCTTTCCTATTTGGGGTCCATATTGGCCCCTATAGTAAACTGCAGTGATGAGTCACCAGGAACAAAATCTACCAACTTGGTATCCTCTGCCACAAACTTCAAGGGCGGGTTAGACTCTGTGCTGGGCTTCTTCAATGGGGTCATATCCGCCGGGTCACCATTGTCTTTATAAAATTTGAGCTCCACCTCAGCACAACTTGACTCTGCATAAGCAGCATCGCCTTCCTCGCACTCAAGAGCAATCTTCCGATCACCGTGCACCGTAATCGTCCCCTTCAGACCTGGCATCTTTAGTTGCAAGTGAAGATAACAGGGTCGAGCAATAAATTTGGCATAAGCCGGCCGCCCAAACAGAGCATGATATGGACTCTTGATTTTAACCACTTCAAACCACAAGGTATCTACCCTATAATTGAACTCATCACAAGAAGCCACCTCAAGGGCGATTTTTCCAACTGGATAAGCCGACTTGGTAGGCACTACACCATGAAAGACTGTAGATAATGGTTTAAGATCTTTGTCAGTCAGGCTCATACGGCGGAAAGTGTTGTAATACAGGATGTTGATGCTGCTGCCACCGTCCATCAGCACTTTGGTGAACTTGTAGCCTCCTACCTGAGGGGCCACCACAAGGGCCAACTGCCCCGGATTATCAACTCGTGGCGGGTGATCCTCCCTGCTCCATGATATCGTGTATTCGGACCATTTTAAATACTGTGGAAGAGCCGTCATTGCTGCATGAACCACCCTCTTGCGCACTGATACGTCTCCAACGTATCTATAATTTATGAAGTATTCATGCCATGTTTACAATAATTTTTTATGATGTTGGTATGATTTTATTAGAACTAACCCGGACTGACGCTGTTTTCAGCAGAACTACCATGGTGTCGTTTTTTGTGTAGAAATAAAAGTTCTCGGAATGGGCTGAAAATTTACGGAGAATATTTTTGGAAAATATAAAAAATACTGGAGCAAAAAGATACTGGAGAGGAGTCCCGAGGTAGCCACAAGCCTAGGGGACGCACCCCCCTAGGGCGCGCCCCCTGGCTTGTGGGCCCCTCGGGAGTCCACCTTACTTGATTCCAACGCCAAGTATTCCTATAAATACCAAAAACCCCAGAAAGAAACCTAGATCGGGAGTTCCGCCGCCGCAAGCCTCTGTAGCCATGAAAAACCAATCGGGAGCCCGTTCCGGCACCCTGCCAGAGGGGGAAACCATCACCGGAGGCCATCTTCATCATCCCGGCGGTCTCCTTGACGAGGAGGGAGTAGTTCACCCTCGGGGTTGAGGGTATGTACCAGTAACTATGTGTTTGATCTCTCTCTCTCGTGTTCTTGAGATGGCACGATCTTGATGTACCGCAAGCTTTATTAATATAGATGAATCATATGGAGTTTTCCCCTCTCTATCCCCTTGTGATGAATTGAGTTTTCCCTTTGAAGTTTTCTTATCGGATTGAGTCTTTAAGGATTTGAGAACACTTGATGTATGTCTTGCGATGGGATATCCGTGGTGACAATGGGATGTTCTATTGATCCACTTGATGCATGTTTTGGTGATCAACTTGCGGGTTCCGTGACCTTGGGAATCTATGCATAGGGGTTGGCACACGTTTTCGTCTTGACTCTCCGGTAGAAACTTTGGGGCACTCTTTGAAGTTCTTTGTGTTGGATTGAACATGATGAATCTGAAATTGTGTGATGCATATCGTATAATCAAGCCCATGGGTACTCGTGGTGACATTGGAGTATCTAGGTGACATTAGGGTTATGGTTGATGTGTATCTTAAGGTCTTATTTTAGTACGAACTCTAGGGCTGTTCGTGACACTTATAGGGATAGCTCATACGATTGATCGGAAAAGATAACTTTGAGGTGGTTTTGTACCCTACAATAATTTCTTCGTTTGTTCTCCGCTATTTGTGACTTTGGAGTGAACTCTTTGACGCACGTGAGGGATTTACATATGATTCAACTATGTCAGTATTGTTGAGAGAACTTGCACTAGTGAAAGTATGAACCCTAGGCCTTGTTTCTAAGCATTGCAATACCGTTTTTGCTCACTTTTGTTACTTGCTACCTTGCTGTTTTTATATTTTCAGATTACAAAAACCTATATCTACCATCCATATAACACTTGTATCACCATCTCTTCGCCGAACTAGTGCACCTATACAATTTACCATTGTATTGGGTGTGTTGGGGACACGAGAGACTCTTTGTTATTTGGTTGCAGGGTTGTTTGAGAGAGACCATCTTCATCCTATGCCTCCCACGGATTGATAAACCTTAGGTCATCCACTTGAGGGAAATTTGCTACTGTCCTACAAAACTCTGCGCTTGGAGGCCCAACACGAGTCTACAAGAAGAAGGTTGCGTAGTAGACATCACGCACCTTCTGGTCACGCTTATCAAGACTCGTGGTGAACACATGATACTGTCTTCCATTAAGTTGCTTCGGGTTACTTTCATACCCTGATTGATTGTTTTACTGCTGACCGCCATTGCTGGATTGCTGATTGTGGCCACCATGACTGCCTTGACCCTGATAACCCGATCCTGAGCCGCCCGCACCGAAACCTGCCCCATGAGAGCCGGATCTTGACTCGCCAGGCGGTCCATTGCCGTTGCCATGATGCTGATTGAGGCTGTAATTCCGGAACTCCCGCATGATATAACAATCCTTCCAAGCATGGGTGGACGGCTTATTGGGAACACTGTGTTTCGGGCAGGGGTCGTTGAGTATTGCTTCCATGTTGAAAGGCTTGCCCTTGCCAAAAGGTGGCTTACCATTACCCTTGGAGCGGTTGTTTCCAGTGTTGGCCACCAGATCTGACCCGCCATCTGGATGTTTCCGTTTACCACCATTACCTGGGTTGTTATTTCCTGCCCCGTTCTGCTAATGACCCTTGCCGTTGCCATTCTTCTTACCCTTAGCAGATTTCTCATCATCAGAACCAGGATCCTTCGTGCTATCATAATCTGCATATTTCGTGAGAGCCGCCATGAGCTCCCTCATGTCCTGGCAAGAATGCTTGAGCCGTCCAAGCTTCTGCTTAAGGGGCAAAAAGTGACAATTCTTCTCTAGAATCAGAACCGCCTGAGCCGCTGTGATATTATCAGATGAGTGGATAATAGTTGAGACCTGCCGGACCCAATGATGGGCCGACTCATCCTCACGCTACACGCAATGATCCAAATCCACGATCGTCATAGGCTGCTTGCATGTCCCTTGAAAATTCTTGATAAATCTTGCTTTCAACTCGGCCCAGGAGTTAATGGTATTAGGGGGCAGACCCTTTAACCATGTACGGGCCGGTCCTTCCAGCATCATGATGAAGTATTTAGCACAGACTGCATCACTGACGTCCAACATCTCCATGGCTAGCTCATAACTCTCGATCCAGGCTTCTGGAGGTAGATCAACTGTATAGTTAGGCACTTTGTGCGGACCCTTAAAATCCTTCGGCAAGCGCTCGTTCCGTAGAGCTGATGCTAAACACGGCACTCCAACAGCCCTGGAGGTAACTCCGACTCCCACCGAAGCTAAAGGGGTTACCGGGGGCGGCTCTTGGAAAGCCGTCGTGGCCGCCGCCGCCTCACGCTGAGCTCTAGCATTATCCACGATTGCCTGAGCATTGACAATGGGCGGGTCATCATGGGGTGGGTGCCGACGTCGCTCACTGCTAGAGACCGCCGGTGACTCCAAGCGCTGTCTATAACTGCGGCTTGGGATGGGGGTTGAGTGCACACGACTCCGGCTGTAAGTATACTTCTCCTGTTGAGCCACTGCTGTCTGCAAGTACCCAATGGCACTCCGTGCCTCTTCGGCGAAGGGTGTCCCATCAGCAAGGGGGAGCGCATTGAGCCTGGCAGCCGCTGCTATCATGTTCTCCACCGGGTTAGAGTAATGACCAGGTGGTGTCAGAAAATGCTGCGGCGGGGTCTGATTCCTGCGGGGCGGGTCTGGCTGCCGATGCTGAGTCGCTGCCCTATTCCCAGGCACTTCCGCCGTTCGGGTCATGGTCAGAGGTGCGTTCGGTCCTGCCCTCGGCATGTTAAAAAGATTCCTGGGCTCATACTGCTCAGGTAGGCGGGTCTGATGCCTCATCCGAAAAACCGCCTCTGAGGCTTGTTGATCCAGATTAAGGCGAAAAGCTTCAGCCCTGAGACGCTCCGACTCAGCATCCATCTGAGCCTGCAATGCATTGATATCCTCCTGGGCCCTGGTCATCTCGTCCTTCAACCTCACGATCTCTGCATTACGGCTTGCTTGATTTTCCGTTGTGACCTCGGTTCCCATCAGAGTTGTCAGCTCGTTCATCAGATCTAGCAAAACTTGAGCCGGCGGCTTGGCTGACCCGAACCCTGCCGCGCCTGCAGCCGTTGCCCCAGCCACCGTGCTGCTGGAGCCTGGCACCTTGCTTGCCATGAAGATGGCGGCTTGGCTTGGCGGCTCATAGGGCTCCGGAATACTGTCGCCAGCGAAGTAGCCCCCAAGCCCACCATCGTGAAGCTGATAAATTGACCCCGTCTCTCCGCTCGAAGATCCATCCTCCGAGCAGACGAGGGTTTCTCCTCCTGACATGGAATCTTCCGCGAGTTCCGCGCCTTGCGTGAAGCCGACGAAAACGCGCTTCCGGCCGGGTTGGATCCGGGCGGGTTGCGCGCGCCGGGCCGACTTGATGAGGTTGGTGCAGACGTCCGTCCCGGGCTGAGATCCGCCGATCTTCCCAATGAAAACGTGAATTCCGCCAAAGGGGACCCGGTACCCGTACTCGATTGAGTCGGCCTCGGGGCCCCAGCCAGCGTCGTCGATGTAGAGCTTGCCGCGGCGACTCTTAGTCATCCTGCCAACGGCGTATCCCTCGATCCCTGGGAGAGAGCCCTTCGAGTACTCCAAACCACCACGCATCTGCCCCACGGTGGGCGCCAACTATCGTGGTTTTGTCACGGCCGATGTCCTAGTGAAAGGACTTAGGGGTGAAGCCATCGCTACGACGGTTAACTCGAAGGGGTTGGTCGGGATGAAAGACACAGGTTTACCCAGGTTCGGCCCCTCTCGAGGGAGGTAAAAGCCTACGTCCTGCTTTGAGTTGTATTGATTGAGTATCAATTACAAGGGAGCGGATTCGCTTGACCTAGCTTTCGATCAAAGGTTTCCTCCCCTAAGCCGCCCAGGGAACCCGCCTTTATATACACAGGTCGAGGCTCTGGGCTTACAAGAGTCCGGGCCTGGTTACATCTAGTAACCGGCCTTATCTCTAAATCTCCTTGCCTTGTCTAGCAAGCCATCCCCCGGCGGCTTACGCCTCCACGTCACACATTGCCTTCCGGCTCTGGGCCTCCGCCCGGCCCGTCTAGCAAGTTACTTCCAGGCCTTGTTTTAGTCTTCTGGCCTGCTTAAGGCCTCACTGCTAAGCCGCCAACTTCCTAACCCGGCCCTTCCTGGGCGGGTCTCACCATGGGGTTATATCCCCAACAGGTCCCATAGGTGATCGTGAGCATCCGTGCCCTGACATCTTTGGTGCGCAAGGTAGGGGGCATGCATCATTTGCGCGAACCCGAGTTCGTGAACGGCGAATCGATCTTCATCATCTTCTTCAACAATGGCTCCCAAGAAGAAATCCGGTGCGGCCACACATCCCTCCACTTCGAAGGCTCCCTCACATGCGGCCGCCGGCACCGTAGACACCGCGGCGGCTGCGGAAGAGGCGAGCATTGTGGATGACGCTGCCGGTGCAGGCGGCGCCCCCCGTCCAGTCCTTCGCGGCAAGAAATGGAGCAGGAGGCCCCGGAGAGGAGCAACTCCAACAACAACATGGCGAGCTTGGCCACGACGCCACGGGCAAGGGAAACGTCCGTTCGTCACCTCCCCGCTGCGCGGATGGCTGAGGCCGACTCAGCGGCGCCCGGTCCGGTGCGAGCCGTGACCCTCCGGCCGCACCCGTCGCCAGTGAGATTGTTGGGCATGCACCTCGTGCGGAACGAGACGGAGCGCCCAGCGGAGCTGCAGCCCAGCAGGATCGGCCCACTGCCCACCAAAAAGCTCCGGCGAGTGGCGCACGGCATCAAGGACGCGGCGACGCTTCTCTTGGTCCTACCAAGAGTCAAGCGACGTCGCGGTCCGCCTCTTTCGCGATGCCGAGCACAGCGGAGGAGGCCATGGCGCGAGTCCAGATACTGCTCAACTTCATGCCAGTGGCTGATAAGATGGATGAATGGAGAGCCACCATTCAGAGTTTGATTTCTTTCGTTGAAACCAACAAGACCCAGCATGCAGAGCCGTCGCGACATACGCGAACAGCAGCAGCGGCCCGGGTCAGCGAGCGCGTCGAAGGGGCCACCCCAATGTTGCAGTCCCCTCTGCGACAACAGGCCCAGAGGCAGCCGCAGCAAGCTTCGCATGCTGATGAGCATGACAAGGCGTCCATAGTCTCGTCTGGCCCGCGCGACCGCCAGGATCAACGGTGTGTCCTTGAAGACCGGTGGAAAGAACACGCACGCATCACCATCGAGCGACGCCGGGAAGCGCACCGTCAATCTGACAAGCGCAACGGTCCAGACGTTGGTGACCCCGCGCCCAGTGCTGGCGGGTACCTTCCTTACGAGGTTGGTTGCCCTGCCTTCACTAGCGAGCTGCGACCGGTCCGCTGGCCGTCGACCCAAGCTTTCAAGCCTGACCTACCTGAGAAATACGACGGGAAGCTGAACCCTGCGGAGTTCTTGGGTATTTACACGATAGCTGTTCAAGCTGCGGGAGGAAGAGATGAAAAGGTGCTCGCCAACTATTTCCCTTTGGCACTCAAGCCAAATGTGAGATCATGGCTGATGCACCTGCCAGAGAATTCCATTTCGTCTAGGGCTGATCTATGCAACGAGTTCGTTGGCACCTTCACCGGTGGTCATCAAGAACCAGGCCAGCCCAGCAATCTCCAAGTCCTCCCGCAAAAGGAGGGAGAAACGTTGAGAAAGTATATCCAAAGATTCATGCGAGTGCACCGCAACATCCCAGAGATCCACCCCGTAGCGGTGATTGCTGCGTTCCACTCGAACGTGCGCAACAAGAGGATGCGAGCCAAGATGAATGTCAAGCTCCCCAAGACTGTTAATGAGGTTTACACCTTGGCGGATAAGTGTGCTCGAGCTGAAGAAGGAAGGCGACTTCCCGGGGAGGAGGTGGGCGTCGAACTGGACTCTAATGATGACGACGACGCCCCTGACCTGAAGGGAAGGAACAGGAAGCGCAACAAGAAGCGTAAGGGAAATGCAGTACTGGCTGCCGAGAGCTCCGGAGACCTCAGTACAGGCAAGAAGGCGAAAGCCGAAACCCCCGGCAAGGGAGCTGCCGCGTGCGCTGATTGCAGGGAGGATGCTGCCGCTGAGAAGACCGGGAAGTCCGACGGGCAGTACTGCAAAATTCACCGCACCAAGGGCTATGATCTCCAAGAATGCCGACAGGTCAAGCAACTTGTTGAGAAATAAAGGGCCGAGTACGAGAAGCGCGACAAGGAAAAAGGCCAGGACGGCGCTGCTGGGAAAGGTCGTGGCGGCAAAGGAGTTTGCCGCGGCAAAACCCCGCAGCAAAAGGAAAAACCCCGCCAGAGGCCGAGAGAAGAAGGAAACATACGATATGAGTGAAGATGAGGGTGATGATGAGGATTCCAGCGACAGGGGGTTCCAGAAAGCAACCGAAGCCATGTGCGTTGACGGGGGTGCATCATTGCATTCCTCTCGCTGCCAGCTCAAGCAGTGGGCACGCGAGGTCAATGCTGTGGAACCTACAGCAGAATCTAGGAAGCCACTCAGATGGTCCCGCACGCCTATCATCTTTGATGAAGAGGATCATCCTGACCGTACCACTATGGTCGGATGTTTGCCATTGTTGGTTTCCCCAACAATCCGCAACCTCAAGGTGTCTAAGATGTTAGTTGACGGCGGGGCCAGATTGAACTTGATCTCCCCTAGAGTGGTTGAGAAACTGCAGATCCTTGATGAAGAGCTCGAGGCTACGGGTACATTCCAAGGAATCAACCCCGGCAGGAGACGACCCAAGGGAAAGATCACTCTGCCTGTGACATTTGGTGGGAGTTGAACTTTCGGACAGAGAGGATAGTGTTCGACGTCGCCGAAATCCCGCTGCCATACAACGGAATCCTCGGTCGCCCAGCTCTGGCAAAGTTCATGGCAGCATCCCACTATGCCTACAACACCTTGAAGATGCCAGGGCCCATTGGGGTCATTTCCATCCCATCCAACAAGAAGAACGCAGTTATCTGCGTGGACCAGATGTATCGCGACGCGGTAGCAGCTGAAGCCACAGAGATCCCAGCTCCCGCCAAGGACACAAACAAAATTAAGAAGGCTAACAAGAACACCGGCAAGGACTCCAGGAAGCGTGCCTCTTCGGAGTGCGCTGCACTCGACGATGACCTGCCGGAGAGTTCCGCTAGCAAGAAGACCAGGGTCGCCTATCCTAAGACGAAGAAAGTCCCGGCAAGGGAGGATGGCACTGGTGGTACCTTCACCATCAGTGCTACCCTTACTGACAAATAGGAAAGCGCGCTCGTTACCTTCCTGCGGGAGAATGTCGACGTGTTTTCCTGGCAACCATCTGACATCCCTGGTGTTCCCAGGGAGGTAATTGAGCACCACCTTGTTGTCTGTCCTCATGCCCGACCCGTCAAGCAAAAGGTTAGGAAACAGGCCTTGGAGTGACAGCAGTTCATTGCCGAGGAAATCAAGAAGCTTGAAGCAGCTGGTTTGGTCAGAGGGGTACTTCATCCAACTTGGCTGGCAAACCCGGTGGTGGTACGAAAGGCAAATGGGAAATGGAGGCTTTGCATATACTTCACTGACTTGAACAAGGCTTGCCCGAAGGACCCTTTCCCCTTGTTGCGCATAGATCAAATTGTTGATTCCACCTCCGGATGTGACTTGCTCTCCTTTTTGGATGCCTACTCCGGCTACCACCAGATATTTATGTCTAAGGAAGATGAGGAGAAGACCGCATTCATAACTCCCTGTGGCACGTACTGCTTTGTGCGTATGCCCTTCGGGTTAAAGAGTGCTAGTTCGACCTTTGTCGGGGCTGTTCAAATTTGTTTTGGACCTCAGCTGCACACAAATGTGGAAGCCTACATGGATGACATCGTGGTCAAGACCAAGGATGAAGCCACTCTCATACAAGATCTGGAGGAAACTTTTGCAAACTTGCGCAAGGTCATCCTGAAGCTCAACCCTGAAAAGTGTGTGTTCGGTGTCCCGTCCGGCAAGCTGCTTGGGTTCTTCATATCTCAATGAGGAATAGAGGACAATCCCGACAAGATCAAGGCGATTGAACAGATACAGGCACCCAAGACCTTCAAAGAAATCAGACGCCTGACCGGATGTGTTGCCGCGTTGAGTAGGTTCATCTCCAAGTCCGCTGAGCGCACCTTGCCGTTCTTCAAAATCTTGAAGAAGGCTGGCCCGATGAAGTGGACCCCGGAGGCAGATGCAGCACTGCAAGACCTGAAGAAATACCTATCCTCTCCTCCCACCTTGGTCACTCCTAAACCGCAAGAGCCATTGCTGCTATATTGGGCGGCAACGAATCAAGTGGTTAGTGCAGCGCTGGTGGCGCAGCGGGGAGTGGATGGAGATTCAGCTGCCACTGGTGATGCTGCCGGGAGCGGGAAAGAAACATCCGCGGCAGGACTCGACACAGATCAAGGGGAATCTCAGCAAATGATTGACAGCGGATCCAAAGAAGTGGCAAAGAAGAAAATGGTGCAGCGGCCCGTGTACTTTGTCAGTTCCCTGCTACAGGGGGCTAGATCAAGGTACTCTGGAGTACAAAAGCTAATCTTCGGCCTCTTCATGGCTTCGAGGAAGCTACGCCACTACTTCCAAGCCCATGATATAACGGTTGTCACCCGTTTCCCATTGCAACGCATACTGAGAAACCCCGAAGCCACCGGCAGGATAGTTGAGTGGGCATTGGAATTGTCAAGTTTCGGATTAAAGTATGAGAGCACTTCCACCATTCAAAGCAGGGCGTTGACAGAGTTTATTGCAGAATGGACACCCACGCGAGATGATGAAGTTCCGAAGACAATCCTCCCCGGCAAAGAAGCACCCAAGGATTGGATCATGTACTTTGACGGTGCTTTCTCACTCCAGGGGTCTGGAGTAGGTGTGCTGCTCATCGCCCCTACCGGAGAGGCTAATCGTCCGAGGAGATTCTCAGCTTGTGATAAAACAAGTCAACAAGGATTACCAGAGCCCGCTGATGGTGGTGTACGTGGAAGAAGTGAGGAAATTGGAGGAGCACTTTGATGGGCTGCAAACAGAGCATGTGCCGCGAGCGGAAAACAACATTGCTAACCATCTATCGAAGTGCACTGCGTAGAAGCTTCCTGTGGAACCAGGAACCTTTGTTCTCCGCCTCACTCAACCATTAGTATCCCCATCAACGATGTCCAAGAAGAGAAGAAAGCTGAACTCCGGCAAGCATTTCCCGACAGAGCTTCCCAATGCCGCTGGTAGAGAAGCTGCAGGGGAAGATCCCGTTGCGGTTGACGAGCAGCTCCCTCCCGCAGGACCTCAGGGTCTAGCGGTTGAGACAAGCGCTCCCGGAGACGGAGATATGCATTTAGTCCTTGTTGTCGAGCCACAGGCTCTAACCTGGGCGCAACATATAGTCCATTTCCTTCAAATAGGAGAACTCCCCGAAGAGCAAGAGGAAGCCGAAAGAGTAGCCCGTCGGTCAAGTATGTACTAGTTTGTCGATGACACCCTGTACAGAAGACGACTAAACGGTGTGAAATTAAGGTGTATCTGCCGGGAGGATGGACTGAAGATGTTGGTGGAGATTCACGGAGGAGTATGTGGTTCCCACATTGGATCAAGGGCCCTTGCCGGGAAAGCTTTCCGACAGGGTTTCTATTAGCCCACTGCCCTCCAGGACGCTACTGAGCTGGTCACCAAGTCTGAAACCTGTCAGTTCCATTCCAATAACATCCATCGGCCAGCACAAGCCCTGCAAACAATCCCTCTATCCTGGCCACTCTCGGTCTGGGTGCTCGATATCTTGGGCCCCTTCCCCCGTGTTGTCGGGGGCTTTGAGTTCTTGTTCGTTGCAACCGACAAGTTCACAAAGTGGCCTGAGGTGGAACCAGTGAGAACGGTGACTGCACAAGCAGCTATCAAGTTCATGAAAGGACTGGTGTGCCGTTTTGGAGTGCCTAACAGAGTGATCACCGACAACGGCACCCAGTTCACAAGCTGTGCCTTCATGCAGTATATCCAAAGCCTTGGAAGCAAGGTCTCCTTCGCCTCTGTTGCTCACCTGAGGAGCAACGGGCAAGTCGAGAGGATGAATGCTGAAGTGCTCCGAGGACTCAAGACAAGGACTTTTGATAAGCTGCAGAAGAGCGGCACGCGCTGGATAGATGAGCTGCCGGTGGTTCTTTGGTCCCTCAGGACGACACCAAATCGAGCTACCGGCCAGACGCCCTTCTCCCTAGTGTACTGGGCGGAAGCAGTGCTCCCCACGGAACTCATAGATGGGTCACCTTGAGTGCTTGCCTACGATGAAGTAGAGCAACATCAGCTGCGGCAGCCACGCTACTCGAGGAAGACCGTCTCCGGGCTGCTGTGCGTGCAGCGCGCTACCAGCAAGCTCTGCGCCGCTACCATAGCCGCAGGGTTCATGCCCGGAGCCTTGAGGAAGGCAACCTTGTCCTTCGGTGTGTTCAGTCCGCGTAGGGTACAAACAAGTTGACACCGAAGTGGGAAGGCCCTTGCAGGGTAGTACAAGTCACCAGACCTGGCGCAGTCCGTCTGGAGACCGAAGATGGCACCAAGGTGCAGAACTCATGGAACATTGAGCATCTTCGTAAGTTCTACCCGTAAGGCGCGGCTGCCGGGCTCAGTCCCCGGCAGCCACCTTTTGTACAAGCCTTGCCGATGTTGCATGTAACCCTTTGTACAAAGCCAGGCGCAGACCCTGTGCAACAATAATAAATCTAGGCATTGCCTCATATCATCATCCTTACATGCTCATTACGCATTTTTTATGACTGCAACATTATCGCTTTTAAGTTATAAAGATTTGCCAAAATACTTGATGAAACCGTAATCTTTGTTACTGTTCTCACCCTACATGTTTTACCATTGAGAAACAGGGAAGGGGAGCAAAGAAACAAGGATGGCGGCCCATCACGCTCAAAAAATAAGATACTGCTTGGAAAAGATAAGTATATCGCATATTTCCAGTTCAGTACTTCTCCATTTCTCAAGGAAACCCTTAGTATCTTCCTTACTGCGGGTTGTGGAGTCATCCATGTGGTGAAAACACTTGTCGGGATGAGCCGTCCCCATGTCTTTGTTTATAAGGGTGGCAGCGCCAATACTGACAAGGAGCTCTGCCGGGGAACAATGTCAACCTGTTGCCGGGGGCTCGTTCCCCCACTTTGGCACTCGTGGTTTGAATGACGACCCAGCAAGTAGCTCCGTGCGACAGAGAAAAAACATAATAATGCAGTATAAATTAGGAAAGGAAAAGGATAGTACTTGCAGGAAGAAGATGGCACTTTATTCTCATTCATTTCTGATACAAGCGGGATAAAGATTACATAAGAGGGCACTCCTTTTTAATAACTCTTTATTTGGCTTTCTCCCCTAGGGGTAGATTACAAAAGAAAAAGAGCAAAGGGAGGGCCCCAACAGAAGCCCAACCTGACCCCGTCAGGACCAGCATTACGCGGACGGCAGGCCCACCGGAAAAGAAGATGAAGCCGAAGTCCACGAGCCTGCCGGGGTCCAGCTGAGAAGAAGATGCGGCGCCCAAGTTGAGAACCCCCGGCAAATCGCTCTGCTGGGGGAGGAGGAGGAGCGCGATGACGGTGATGGTGCGGCCGACGATCAGCTGGAGCCCAGGTCGTCGTACTCCGACTTGACGGCCTGGGACTCGTCGTCGTCGTCTTCACCGATATTGTCCTCCTCGTTGCTATCGCTCGAGGAGGAACTTTCGACATCGCTCGAGCTCTCCTCGCAGCAGCCAAGACGGGTGCCTGAACGCCCGTAAATCTTGACGGAGAGCAGGTCGGCCTACATCATCTTGAAGCGGAGGACGTGCCCATCCATGAGGTTGTGGGCACGGGCGAAGGTTTTCCACCCGTGCCTGAGAAGCATGACGCGACGCTCCGGGTACTTGACATCCACCCGCACGGCGCCATTACAGCAACCATGCACCTGCAACCACAGGGCGTGCGGCTTGTCAACCTCCATCACCCTGGCGAAAGGGTGAGAAAGGCGCATGCGGCTTCAAGGAGGACCACGCAGCTTGATGACGAACTTCAGCGCCGTTCCCTCGGCATGGGCCTCCTCGAGGGGAGGGTCTGGTGGCGGAGGAGGAAGAGGAGCAGCACTCCGTCTTCCCCGGCCGCGAGCCCCGCGTCGACTTCGGGCCCTCTAGCTCCTCCTCCACGCGCGCTCGAGCCACCCTCCGCCTCCACGGCTGAAGCGATGGCATGATCCCGACGGGAACCCCTCGCTGTTGAGGCGGAGGCCGGAGGTCGCCCTCATCCCTTAGGCATGCTAGCGGCGAGCGCAACTCAAGACAAAGAAGCAGAATGGCGAGCTCTATGGGTCTGCACTCAAGGAGGAAGAAAGGATGGATGAGCATCGCCCCTCGCGACCCCCAATTTATGGGGGAGGGCGCGGGGGCTAGCTCTCCTCCACTCCAAGGGTTGCCGCCCATCTCCATCAATTCCATCGCCCATGATCACGGGCAAACAGGTAACCGCCCAGCCGCTCCAATCCATGGCGTTGCGGTTTCTGCCACGATCAGGACTTTAAGTCACGCGCGACCGTCACTAACTCCCCACTATGCATGCGGCGCGCGTGGTGGAAACGGCCTGAGGTGGTGGGTCAATGCTGACCAATAAGTTGTCAGTTACTCCCACACATTGCGCGCCTATGCATGAAACTTGGGCCTGACCCAACGGCACTCGGCGAGCATGTGTGGGCCAGTCCTAGGGACTCCTATCGGTGCACTAGTACAGGGGTACCTAGTGCCCCTGACTTATGCACAGGCGGTAGAAGCAAGAACCCGGCGAATGATCAAGACAAGACTTCAACAAGCTCAACGCGGCAGCCCAAGCCTGGACTGCGACGCGCCAAGCACGTCCCCGACGCTTGCCAGGGACCAAGACATGCACACCTCCCAGAAGACCCGGCAAGCCAGTCCCCGGCAGGCGCGAGCCAACCGGCCACCGCTCCACCGCATCGCTACGCCTGTCACTTATCGATGCGTTGTCGAGCCCTCAGGCGGTTAATCAGCCCTCGCTAAGCACATGGTGACACATCGGAATGCAAGTTACGCTCAGTTGATACCCGCCCTGCAGCGTGTCAAGACCATAAGCAACAACCAGCCAAGCGGTGGCAAGAGCTTGCTGGGGATGCACCCCCGAGTGCCACCTAGGCAGGTAATCATGGCATTTTGTCCTAAATGCCAGAGTTAGGTATGATAGCTCTGCTTAGCTATCTAATCGATAGATAATGACTATTTGGCCATTGTGGTAACCCCTTGCACTATAAAAGGAGGCCCAAGGCAACCTAGTTCAAGGTTGGCAATTCAAACCCCCGAACACTTGTACTCGCGTAGCAGCTCTTTCCCCGACAGCAGTCCTTGCCGGGGTTAGGTGCTGAGCATTCTTCGTGTTCCTCCAATCAATCCACCAAAAAGCAGGAGTAGGGTTTTACGCTTAGCAGCGGCCTGAACCTGGGTAAAATGCCTGAGTCCTGATCATCGCGCCGTCTCATGCTCTCCGCTCATCGTGCAACATGACCCCCCTTGTCAAACCACAAGGGACCTCTGGTCCCATAGGTGATCGTGAGCATCCGTGCCCCGACACCTCTCCATCGTACGGAGTGACAAATCCCAGTCTCGATCCATGCCAACCCAACAGACACCCTCGAAGATACATGTAGAGTATCTTTATGATCATCTACTTATGAAGTGACATTTGATAGCACAAAAGGCATTCCTCCGGTGTCAGGGAGTTGCATGATCTCATGGTCTTAGAAACAGATACTTGACATTGAAGAAAGTAGTAGCAACAAAGTAAGTGATACGATCAAATGATATGTTTACTGTTGGGTCTTGTCCATCACATCATTCTCCTAATGATGTGATCCCATTATTAAATGACAACTCATGTCCATGGTTAGGAAGTCTTAACCATCTTTGATCAATGACCTAGTCTAGTAGAGGCTCACTAGGGACACGGTGTTGTCTATGTATCCACACATGTATCCATGTTTCCGATCAATACAATTCTAGCATGGATAATAGAAGATTATCATGAACAAGCAAATATGATAATAACCAATTTATTATTGCCTCTACGTCATATTTCCAACAAACATATGTATAGAAGTGTTGTCTTGTGTTTGAGTATATATACTAGGTGCACACTTTTGATGTGGCACCTGCTTCGGAACCGGAAAGCCCACACCCATATCCAAGGGTTCACGCATACAACTAGCTAGTCCCACCCACTTTGAGCGCTGGTGGGAACGATTCATGCGTACGTAAGCGTCCACTCAAAGTTTTGGTCAGGAAACTCACCATGACCTATAATATATACTGAGGGAGTCCTGGACTAAGGGGTCCTCGGGAGGCCGGCCTATGTCTTATGGGCCGGACTGTATGGGCCACTTGCCGAACACTAGAAGAATAGAAGACCTCGTCTCCAAGAAGGAAGCACCGAGGATCGTGGCTTGTCCTCCACGTTTGGAGTAGCAAATAGGCATGTTTATTCCTTCGACGTGTAACCGACAATGTGTAAACCCTAGGAACCCCGGCGTCTATATAAGCCGGAGGGTTTTAGGATGTAGAGGGGCAGAACTCGTCTAGGGTTTTAGTCATACGATCTCGTGGTAGATCAACTCTGTAATCCTCATATATTCAATATAATCAAGCAGGATGTAGGGTATTACCTCCATAGGAGGGCCCGAACCTATGTAAAACCTTGTCCCCTTTGTCTCCTGTTACCATCGATCCAAGTATCACAGTTCGGGACCCCCTACCCGAGATCCGCCGGTTTTGACACCGACATTGGTGCTTTCATTGAGAGTTCCGCTGTGATCGTCAGAAGGTATCGATGGCTCGCCTCGTCATTAACAGCGAGATCTGTGCCCGGGGAGTCCTCGCCTCGGATCTGATCCACGCGAGTGGCGACACCTCGTCGCGCTCTTGCCCGATCGGCCATCCATGCCAGATCGGAAACTTTCCCCCCGACCAAAGGATCAGGTTCGGAACCCTAGAGTTCTTAACTGATTCTCGGGGAGAACTTGTACTGATGGAACCTTTCACCCCTACGGTGAAGCCCACAGATCCCGACGCCTCGGCGCCAGGGACATCGGACCTCGTCCCCGGAGAAGGAATTGCTATCTTCGGACCGTCTGGGCCACCCGATCCGGTCATCACCACCGGATCTATCATGGTTAAGCGGAATCCGAGAACGCTCTCGCGCGACTCTGGAACCGCGACGCCGCATACCGACCCCACTCGCTTTAGCGACACGCATCCCACCATCGCCTCGTTTCTCAACGAGTTGTTCGATCGTATGGAGACTATGCGGATGGCCGATGACCAGATCCCGGTCTATGACCGGCTCGGGCTTAAACCCGACGATAGGGAAATTCACACCCCCACGGTCACCCACCTTGTTGCCACCGTCGAGTGTCCGGATGGGGGCTCGACCTCCCAGCTGCCGGAATTGAAAACGATTTATACTCCAGTCTCTGATCACCGAGACCCTGCTGACAACCCGGACTCTGGCGTTCGCTCCGGAAGCAGTCCGGTATCGGCCCCTGACCTATCACACAATTCGGAATCCATGATTCCGAACTCCTACCGTGGCGTGGAGTCAAATTCTCTCCCACCCACCTCCCAAGCCGATGACTCGAGCATCGGACAGGAGCCCAAGTCTTCGGACCTACCGGACATTGTACATTTATCAGGGGAGTTGGTCCATCATTACTGGGCTAGACTTCTGTTCGCCAGAAACAAAATACAGGGCTTCAGTGATCAAAAGTAATGGCAACCTTCAAACGTAACTGCCATGACAAGGGAATCCTCAATGCCCTGGCGCGGCAACACATTATCGACTTTGCCAAACTGTCAAATTTGGTACAAAAGTATTGCGCCATGGAAAGTGCTTGGCACGCTGAGCGGCTATTTTCGGAACCCATCCCTACCGAATACCCTAGAGGAGATCGGCACAAGAGGATACCTCCGAACCGGCCAGCCAAACCCGAGCCCGCCAAAAAGAGGTACAGGCCCCTTCCAGGGGTCAATACTGTCCTGAATGATTTGCTGGACAAACCCTGTCCTATACACTCCGTATTGCTGAACACAGCTCCAACTCACAGCCTCAGAACTTGTTGGGTCGTCAGGCAGATCGCAAAAAGTGGCGAAGCCATTCTTGAGGCATCACCATCTAACCGGCGCTCTGCAACGCCATCGGAATATAACGCCGAAGTACTGACGATCTACGAAACATTCCCATCAAGGAACAGGAGGAAAAGAGCTCTTAAAGAACTCGAACTGGTATATCACGTGGCAGCAACGAGTGCATGGGCAGACATACCCATCACCTTCAGAGATGCCGACCGACCAGCCATTCTTCCCAGTCATTCACCGGCCGCACTAGTCCTGGACCCCATCATTGATGGCTTCAGGTTACACAAGGTGCTAATGGACGGCAGCAGTGGTTTAAATCTAATCTACGAGGATACTTTGCAAAAAATGCAGTTCGACCGATCTCGCATCGAACATAGCAACACAACTTTCCGGGGGATAATCCCGTGGAAGGAGGCGCTCTGTTCAGGATGTGTCACCCTGGACGTAGTGTTCGGCACACCCGACAACTACCGATCTGAAGAACTTCTCTTCCACATCGTGCCCTTCCCAAGTGGCTATCACGCCCTACTAGGACGTGACGCCTTCACAAGATTCCAGGCTATACCACATTACGGGTATATGAAACTTAAGATGCCAGGACCTAACGGAGTAATCACAGCTGCTAGTGACCCGAATATAGCCCTGCGTGCCGAGAACAAAACAGCGGCGCTTGCCCTCGAGGCTCTAGCTGAGACCTTTGCTGCAGAGGAATTGACCACACTCCGGTCAACGGTAGACAAAGATGATGTGATCCTCAGCAAGAGACCTAAATCTACATCCTTTAAGCCAGCAAAGGAAATCATTAAATTTCAGGTACACCCGACGGACCCAAACAAAACAGCGTCCATCGGAGCTCAGCTCGATCCTGCAGTGGACAAAGTGCTACGAACTTTCTTACAAGAAAACTGGGACATCTTTGCCTGGCACCCTTCCGACATGCCCAGCATCCCACGACGGCTGGCAGAACATAGTCTGAATATCATCGCTGGCTTTAAGCCCGTAAAACAGACTCTGCGCCGCTTCTCCGAGCCCAAACGACAAGCTATGGGTGAAGAACTTGCTAAATTGCTAGAGGCCAGATTCATTCGGGACATTAAGCACACCGAATGGTTGGCAAACCTGGATATGGTACCAAAGAAAGATAGATCCTGGCGGCTATGCGTCGACTTTAAAGACCTCAACAAGGCCTGCCCCAAGGACCCTTTCCCTCTACCACGAATAGACCATATTATTGACGCCACAGCCGGACACGACTCGCTGTGTTTCCTCGATGCTTATTCCGGATACCATCAGATTAAAATGAAGGAATCCGATCAAGCGGCAACCGCATTCGTCACCCCTTACGGGCCTTTTTGCTTCAACACAATGCCTTTCGGGCTAAAAAACGCTGGGGCTACATACCAGCGCATGATCCAGACCTGTCTCAAAAAACAGGTTGGCAAAACAGTCGAGGCGTACGTGGACGACGTGGTCATTAAAACCAAACACGTTAGCAATTTGATCGATGACTTAAGGCAAACCTTTGCTAACCTACGCGAATACGATATTCGGCTCAATCCAGAGAAGTGTGTATTCGGCGTTCCCGCGGGCAAATTGCTTGGATTCATCGTTTCCCATAGAGGAATAGAAGCGAATCCAGCCAAGATCCGCGCTTTATCCGAACTTGCTGTTCCCACAGAGCTAAAGCATGTCCAAAGATTGGCGGGCTGCGTGGCGGCATTAAGTCGCTTCATCTCCCGCCTCGGTGAAAAAGCTTTACCACTGTATAACTTGCTGAAACGGACCAAGAATTTCGAATGGACCGACGAAGCAAAGGCTGCGTTAGAAGAAATCAAGACACTCCTGGCAAGTAACCCCATACTGACAGCACCAGGTGCTGGTGAGCCCATGTTATTATACATATCGGCCACCAACCAAGTCGTTAGCGCGGTGCTCGTTGTCGAACGAGAAGAGAAGGGACACAAATTCCATATACAGAAGCCGGTATATTATGTGTCAGAAGTACTAACGCAATGCAAGTCCAGATACCCGCACTATCAGAAGATATCCTATACAGTTTTTATGGCATCACGGAAGCTAAGACATTACTTCCAAGAATGTTTGGTTACGTAGGCATCAGAAGTCCCCTTGAATGATATAATCAATAACAGGGACGCCACCGGCCGCATAGCCAAATGGGCGATCGAGCTCCTTCCTTTTGAGATTACTTACAACCCACGTCGAGCTATTAAATCTCAGGTATTGGTGGATTTCCTCGCCGAATGGACAGAAGCCGAACTCCCCAGAGAATATAGTACGTACTCCCATTGGACGATGTACTTTGACGGATCCAAAAGTTTGGCCGGACTGGGGGCTGGAGTTGTTCTCACATCCCCCACAGGTGATAATGTTCGGTACGTATTACAGATCATGTATGCCGACTCCAACAATGCAGCCGAATACGAAGCCCTCTTGTACGGTCTTCGGATGGCAGCCTCAATGGGCATAAAGCGGCTAGAAGTACGGGGAGACTCCAATCTGGCCATCTCCCAAGTCAACGGCGAGTTCGACGCTAAGAATCCAAAAATGGCGGCATATAGAAATGTCGTCCTCAAGATATCCGCACGGTTCGAGGGGCTGGAATTTCACCACGTCGCTAGAGACGACAACCAAGCTGCCGATATACTGGCTCGCTTAGGAGCCAAACGTGATCTTGTCCCACCAAACACTTTTTTGGAACAGCTCTTTAAGCCATCCGTGGTTTGGCTAGACCAGGAGGACGCCGATCCGTCCAGCGCAGACAAGGTTGTTCCCCCTACAAACGAACCAGACGACCAAATCATCGGCGGCTCCGTTATGGACGCAACGCCCTCGGCTCACGAGGTCATGGCAGTAATCGCGCCATGGACCGAGCCTTTCCTCGCCTACCTCCTTCGCAAAGAGCTTCCCGATGATCAGACGGAGGCGCGGTGCATAGTTCAGCGCTCCAAAGCATTCAAGGTAGACGAAGGAGAGTTGTACAAGAAGAGCACCACTGGAGTATTACAGCGGTGCATATCCGAGGAAGAAGGGCGGCAGCTATTAGCCGAAGTCCACGCAGGGATGGGCGGCCATCACGCCGCAGCAAGAGCCTTGGTAAGCAAGGCCTTCCGGGCTGGGTTCTTTTGGCCCACAGCTCGGGCGGACGCCCAGTCACTTGTCAAATATTGCGTGGGGTGTCAACTTTTCGCAAACCAAAGTCACATGCCCCCAACAGCTCTTCGGACTATTCCGATCACCTGGCCCTTCGCGGTCTGGGGGCTGGACATGGTCGGACCACTTAAAGGGGGGACCAAGAAAAACAAATACTTACTGGTCATGGTCGACAAATTCACCAAATGGATAGAGGCCAAACCCGTTAAATCAGCCAAATCCGGACCAGTAATCGACTTTATATCCGGCGTGGTACACCGTTATGGTGTCCCGCACAGTATAATAACTGATAATGGATCCAGTTTCATGGCCCAGGAGGTTAAAGACTGGTGCGCAAAGATGGGCATCAAGCTCGATTACGCATCGGTTTATCACCCACAGACTAATGGACAAGTCGAACGAGCAAACGGCCTCATAATGGGCAGCATCAAGCCACGTTTGGTCCGGTCTCTTCAAGAGTCCGATTGTCAGTGGGTAGAGGAGCTCGACTCCGTTCTATGGGGCTTGCGCACCACCCCGAATATATCAACGGGATACACACCGTTTTTCATGGTCTACGGGGCTGAAGCGGTCCTTCCGTGTGATATCATTCACGACGCACCAAGAGTGCGCATGTATGAAGAAAGAGAAGCCGAGTTAGATCGGCAGGACGACTTGGACGCCTTGGAGGAGGAGCGTGATATAGCTCGGGCCCGTTCTACTTTTTATCAGCAGCAGTGCCGGCGTTACCAGAGCAGGGAGGTCAGGGCACAAGCATACAACGTGGGCGAACTAGTCTTATGACTACCGGAGAAGCAGAAGCATAAACTCAAGCCCAAATGGGAAGGCCCCTTCATCATCGACGAGGTCCTCACAGGAGGAGCTTACCGTCTTCGGAACCCGCAGGACAACCGCCTTGAACCAAACCCATGGAACGCAGCTCGTCTTCGGCGCTTCTACAGTTAGACCGGTGTTGTCACACTTTTTACCTTTCTTTTTTCTTTCTTTTCATTATTATTTCTTCTCCCTCCCACCTTGCTTTCTGGCAGGGTTGATTTTCTTTTTTCCTCAACTCTATGTTTGGTTCAACCGATCTTGTACTAATGATTTTTCGGCCTACACCTTTAAGTGTTATATCCGAACACAGTACTTGGGGGCTTCCTTTCCGGAGCCAGTGCTTTTGTGTTGGAAGCACTTGTGTACATTTATTGTGTACGCATACTTTCCTTGTCGTTTGATATGCCATCTTATGCATCAATTTGAACTAAGTGTTTGCCAAGCTGGGTTGCCTTGCTCCTATGCTTACCCTCTACGTTCCCGATTGTTCGGCTAGAGGGTAAAGGGAGCACCTCTGCGATCGATACGACCGGGTAATCCGGATACGTACCTCAGACGGGTGAAGCCAAAAGCTAGCTATCTTCAGTAGACAGTTGATCGGCTACGATGGATTCAATTATGGCCGTTCTCGACCATTATTCGGGATTTTTCCATTTACACAAGCCCTTGGCCGCTTACTAACAGTATACGGCCTTTCTCCTACGATTTGCGTAGTACCCCTAAAGAAAGGTATCGATAGAGTTACTATTTTCTTCAGAAGATGTTTCTTACGCTCAGCAGTAATATAACATATCTCCCTGTGTGCTTTCTGTCTGTTCGTACCACATGGCCGGATTGCCTGGTTCCCCGAACATAGTTCCCTCCCCTTCGGGTTATAACTTACAAGGAACACTCCCGAGCTCTTAGCACGGGAGGTTAAAGCCGATGGCCGGTTAAGACAAAGTTCACAACACAGATGGAGTACTTTTTCGATTATCAAGTACATAGCTACATATGATCATACATCTGGCTGCCG
This sequence comes from Elymus sibiricus, assembly GCA_039707655.1. Classification (NCBI taxonomy): domain Eukaryota; kingdom Viridiplantae; phylum Streptophyta; class Magnoliopsida; order Poales; family Poaceae; genus Elymus; species Elymus sibiricus. The sequence continues at coordinate 138,700,443 of CM077671.1, forward strand.
ATCGAGATTATCGATTATCGTGTCCATGGAACAGTCTTGTTGTGAGAGACGGGCGGTCGGCATCACCTGGTCGTATACCAGGTGGAGTGGCACTTCTTGTCCATCTGCCCCCACTGGTCCAACCTGAGCCATACGCTCGGGGTCAAGTCTAGTATAGCAGGTCTTGATCATCGCCCACGCCTCTCGTGCTCCCTCTAGGCAAGCCGATGTCTTCCACAGCTCGAACATAGCTCGGGCTCCCTTGAAGCGATCGAGTAGCCCGGTCATCCTCTCCGGAGGTTGCTCGGCAGGCCATAATGCCTTCGTCATGCTTTTCATGGCTTTCCGCGCCCGCTCATGAAGGGCGGATAGCTCCTTCAGCAGATTCCCCGGATAGGATCCGATTTCCTCTTTAGGTCGCCCGGACAACAGACCTGCATATAAGCCACGGCATGCGTGTCACACTTCACTTATAAGAGTTACTTTCCGATTTAAAAATCGCTCTTACCGAACATGCCTCTCTGCAAATTCTGGTTTCCCCCCTGAGCCTGGGCCAATTGAGCCTTTAAGTTTTCGATTTGTTCGGCTTGTTGTCTGTTCTCCTCCTTCAGGCGGTTCTTCTCGTCAAGATGATGTTTTAAAACGCGATGACCAGCTTCCAGCTGGGACTCGGCATATTGCTGAGATTCTCGGGCTACATCCAAATCATTTTGTAATTGCCCTATTGATTCAGCTGCTACATAGTACCCTTGCGTAAGCACGGGGATATACTAAAGATCAGCAGAATATATACACTCACCGTGCGCCTCCCGAGTAAAGCTCTTCACTTGCTCCAGTTCGGCCTTCAAAGATTCGACCTGTGTCCGGCTGGTTTCCAGATCCTTGGCCAGCTGCTTGCACTGCTGCTTCGAGGCCTGCATTGCCAGTCAATTAGTACGGGGATCCTTAATTCGGTCGTACCAACCAATTTAAGGCTCGGGGGCTACTGAGTCTACACAAGGGTTCGGTTTTTAACAAACAACTGCTTACCTGCAGGCCGGACGATATCAACTTAACAGCCTCCCCGAACCCAGCTCGGGCGGCCCCGAGGTGTGCATCCGCCGTGCGCAGCGCACCGAACTCTTGTTCGGAAAAGGCCGGATGACGCAAGGCTTCTCGTCGCCGCCGATGATGCATGGCGCTCCCAACCTCCGATTTGGTGACTGATATGGCGTCACCAGAATCAGCTCGGTCGGGATGGACGGTGGGGGCTCCTGTACCAGGATCGGCATGGGTGGTGGGCCTAGAATCTTGAGCACCGCCGGGCGTCCTGGCGACGTCTTCGGCGGGTGACGGCCGAACCCTTTGCCTGAACGTTTTGGCAAGATGGTCTCTTGTCAGACCTTATCAAATCGTGACATTAAATCAACAGGTTAAGCAAAATACCTTTGGGATGAACTCGTAGGAGCACTCGCCCCTGTGGCCGGCTCATTTACCGGGTCCTGGTTGTTTTCCAATCCAGGTGCTGCCGCTGCTGCCGGTGTGTGTCGTGCGGATCTACGACACTTGGGCATAGGAGCTGGTGTGTTGGGGTTAGCAGAGGACACTTGCCTCTTGCGGGAAGTTTTCTTCTTCTTGCTTGTCGCAGGAAAAGGGAAGGACCCAGGGTAATCGGCAATGATAGCCACCTTGGTGCCGTCGAGGCCCTCTTGGTAGAAAACCCCGTCCTCGAGTTCAATGGACAGATGTGGGTCTTCATAATAGCCCGGATCATCGTCACGGGAATAGTCTTTGGGCTGAGGGGCCGGACAATGTACTGTCTCGATAAAGCTCCTCCATTCCTGTTTACATGAACATAAAAGACTTCGGTCAAAAAAAGGACAAATTAAGAATTCGAATTGTGGTCACGGGATTGAAAGGCTCACCCATTCGATGGGGTTATGGCTTGAGTATCCCTCTTTGGCTGATCGCCGAATGAAATCTTCTTGCTCCCCTTTGTATAGGTCGGCAAGTACGGCGGCCAATGCCGTTTGATCGGTAGGCCCCAGTCTTCGGGAACGAGTAGTATCGCTTGTCCCGTTGTAACGCCACAAGGGGTGTATCCTCTGTTGAACGGGTTGGACGCACCGGGAGATGGCGGCGGCCATGACGTCAATCATGGTCAGCTTATGATGGGCCAGTATCCTCACACGAGCTGCCAGGCGTTGCACCTCAACGCTGTCTTCTTGGGACGAGCTCTTCGGGCGCCAGTTGTACCTCTTCCTCAAGGGGGCATCAAAGTATTCGGACAGACCTTTCCAAGCTGGATCGAATAAAGGGACGTCCTCGATATAGAACCATTCCGAAGTCCATAGTTCGGATTCCTTCGGTGTCCCCACGGGGTATCCTGTCCCCGCTATGCGGCATACTTCGGCTCCGCCGACCTCGAAGATTGTCTTATCCCGAGTGCAAGGGAAAAGGCAAAAATATTTCCTCCACAACTCAAAGTGCGCCTCGCAACCCAGGAACATCTCGCAGAGGGCGACGAAACCCGAGATGTGCAGGATAGACCCTGGAGTAAGGTGGTGGAGCTGGATCCCATAGAACACCAGTAGCCCTCTCAGGAACGGATGAATGGGAAACTCGAGTCCTCGCAAGAGGAATGGCACAAAGCACACATTCTCCCCTTTATGTGGATGGGGGAAATTCTCTGCGAGGACCTCGCCGTTGAATGACGTCAAGCCGGCGCGGACGGCTGTTAGATCCGAGGAAGGGAGATACCCTTGGGTCTCGAGGTCGCGGAGTCGAAGGAGCGATACGGAGCAGCTGATCCAGTCCCCGGGACGGGATCCGTAAGGATCCGAGGAAGAACCGGGGGCGCTCGCCATCTTTGGTGGAGACCTTTCGCTGGAGATTTTTTCCGGTGGGGAAGAAGAGGTTGTGGCTTGGACCACGACTCAGTTTGTTTAAATGGGTGGAGCCTCATTTGTGTTAGGGGTAGTTTCGTACAAAGCTACTGGGCTGCTCGTCTCCCCACGACGAGCGAAACCCAAGAGGCACTATCGGCTCTCTGACGTTTGGCCTTCGGGGCCGGGCTACCCGTGATATACGGACGATCTATGATCGGGAAAAATTACACGTCGACGGAGGCCGAACTATAGTCCGGTCGATCATAATTTGGAAAAGGAGGAACTCGCCTCACAACCGAAGACTCTGATCACTCGAAGCAGCTGGAGCCTGGACCCTTGGCGTTGGAGGCTAGTTCGGGGGCTACTGAGGGAGTCCTGGACTAAGGGGTCCGCGGGAGGCCGGCCAATGTCTTATGGGCCGGACTGTATGGGCCACTTGCCGAACACTAGAAGAATAGAAGACCTCGTCTCCAAGAAGGAAGCACCGAGGATCGTGGCTTGTCCTCCACGTTTGGAGTAGCAAATAGGCATGTTTATCCCTTCGACGTGTAACCGACCATGTGTAAACCCTAGGAACCCCGGCGTCTATATAAGCTGGAGGGTTTTAGGATGTAGAGGGGCAGAACTCGTCTAGGGTTTTAGTCATACGATCTCGTGGTAGATCAACTCTGTAATCCTCATATATTCAATATAATCAAGCAGGACGTAGGGTATTACCTCCATAGGAGGGCCCGAACCTGGGTAAAACCTTGTCCCCTTTGTCTCCTGTTACCATCGATCCAAGTATCACAGTTCGGGACCCCCTACTCGAGATCCGCCGGTTTTGACACCGACATATACCATAACACACCAAGAAGAATGCACCTTGGTAACCTGTCTCGTTGTCAACCAATGTGATGGACGTCCATGCGGGTGTCGGTGTACTAAGGAAGTGGGCCCTTAGTACCCAGACTTGTGCACCAGACGACCACGGCCTCCAGACCGGCAAAACCCAGCCGGGCTCGAACTGAACTCCAAGCCACTTAGCACAAGGGCTCGAGTGAACCGGCAAGCCTTCCTTGCCGGGGGTCAGATGCTAGCGCACCCGTCAAGATCCCCGCCCACCAAGCCGTCGCTCCATATCTCTGGGCTGGTTGTCGACATCAGCTAGGTGTCGAGCGGGCAGGTTGGTAGGTGAAGCTGGTCGGGGCGCGTGGTAGTTTTCCAAGATTTACAGTAGCTTTAATGACACCCGTCCTACGGCGTGGCAAAAGAATAAGAGGTAGCTGGGCGAACGGCGCAGAAGGAGAGGCAATCCTTGCCGGGGGACGTCACCAGCACGCCACCTCATGGCACATTAAATGCGTCTGTCTTAGTTTGTGAGAGTTAGGTATTTCCCACTACCGCTCCTGCCAGTGTCTCGGGCAACGATAGTGCACACTATTTACATTGTGTAAAGACCATTTTAGCCACTGTGGTAGCCCCTTGGATTATAAAAGGAGGTCCATGGCTACCTTTAGAAAGGTCGACAATCCGTTCATTTACATGCGTAGTGACACTCCCGAAGCATCCTTGTCGGGCTGCGACGCTCCTGTACTATGAACCCAAATAAACCACACCACACAGGACGTAGGGTATTACGCTCCGGCGGAGGCCCGAACCTGTCTAAACCCTCGGACGTGTAGTGTTCGGTGATGCTCTTTGCGCCAGAGGATTCCCTCGGCCGAACCACGAAAGGGGCCTTGCCGGCCCCATAGATCGTCGTACCCCGACATCTTTGGCGCACCAGGTAGGGGGTTCCCTTGCGTGAACCTTCACCGACTCCTGCTCGTTGTCGCCAACAACTTCTTCGATGCCCATGCCTCCCAAGAAGGCTAAGGGCCCGGGGACGCCCTCCTCGTCCACGCCCAAGCTGCCCTCGCAAGTGGTGGCCGGCGATGCCGATGGAGGCACCCCCCACAATCGCCACGCTGGTGAATGCAGCCACAACACTGCGATGAGCTCCACGAGCCGCGATCCGGAGAACGTCATTGTGGAGACGCAGAACGCGCCCGCATTGACCGTGGCCGACACCACAGACGCAACGGCCGCGCCACCAGCTGCAGCAGCAGCATCGGCAGCGACGGGACCTTCGTCGCATCCTTCTCAAGACCACCTCGACCAACGCCCCTAGGGTGGCAACCCTGGGCGGCACGCAGACAAGACCCCCACGCGTCCCTCTCAAGACACACAGGGCCGAGCTCGACAGCAAACTCCTAGAGGGACCGAGCAACACGCGATGGCGTGGGGAGACACTCCTCCTAGCACGGCCAGGAGTAAGAGTGCCACCCACACCTTGCACCGCTCCATGCCCAAGACTCCGGAGGAAGCTCTAGCGCAGGCCCAGCTATTGCTGATCTTTCCGACCGCACCAGAGAAGATGGAGGACTGGAGAGCAACAATCCAAAGTTTGCTGAGTTTCGCGAACCGCGACAGGCCGGAGGGAGCGGGCCCGTCGTGTGCCCGCCAGGCGGCTCCGGGGGCTCCCATCACCAGACGCGACACTGGCGGGGCGCACACGGTGCAGTCTCCCCCGCAACAGTAGCAACCTACCCGTCGGACCGATGTACAAGATGAGGTGCCGTACGCCTCGGCGGATCCACGGATAAACAAAGATCAATGTCACATCTTTAAGGATAGACGCAAGGAGGACGCTTGCACCACCATCGAGAGGCGGTGTCAACCATGCCACCAGTCCGATGGTTGCGCGGAACTAGCTGTCGACGCGCCTACGTCGGGGGTGCCCGACAGCTTGCCCTATGATAACCCAGAAGTGTAGGGGATCGGTTGTAGCCTTTTTCGGCAAGTAAGAGTGTTGAACCCAATGAGGAGCTAAAGGTAGAATTAATATTCTCTCAAGTTCTATCGACCACCGATACAACTCTACGCACGCTAATGCTTACTTTACCTAGAACAAGTATGAAACTACTTTGCGGGAAGGAAACTAGAAGTACTTAGTAGGTGTAATAGATAGTTTTGCAAGGTAATAAAGAACAAGTAAATAAAAGTTAGGGGCTGCTTAGATAAAGAACAATAAAGTAGATTGTTTAGTAGAAAGATTTTTGTCTAATGCAAGAGAAAGATTGTCCACAGGCACTTGAGTATAATATGATAGATACTTGTCATATGCAACGAGGGAGAGGCATACGCTAACACACTTTCCGTACTTGGATCATATGCACTTATGATTGGACATCTAGCAAGCATCCACAACTACTAGAAATCATTAAGGTAAACCCAACCATAGCATTAAACATCAAGTCTTCTTTACTCCCATACGCAAACAATCCCCTTACTCGGGTGTAAGCTTCTGTCACTCTGGCCACCCACTATAAGTATATCATGAACATATTGCAAACCCTCCAGTGGGATTCCTTCACGTGTGTGCCTCACGGAAGGCAGCTTAGGACAACACCATATCAACATATAACTCATATCAATAACATCATACCACAATTAACCCGTAGGATAAAAGAGATCTACTCAAGCATCATAGGATAGCCACATATCATTGGATAATAATATATAGCATTAAGCACCATGTTTAAGTAGAGATTACGGAGGGGAGAAGAGTTTTTACATGTCACATCCCTAGTCTCCCCTTGCTTGTGATAGCTAAGATGTGCATCATGTTTCAATTTTGCATCAACATGAAATGGGGATTAACAGAAACCCTAACACCTCACCTGAATCAAACCAATTCAAATGTTGTGAATTTCCAATCAAACCAAAATGCCCTTAAAAAATGTTCACTATTTCTGATAAATGTTGGCAACAACATATCATGGGACATTTCATTTTTCACAATAGATTTAGCATTTTAAAATAAACTCACAATGCTACTAAAACTGTCAAATAAAGCACTATAAATGTTATAGTCATTCAAAAATGCTGAAACTTTTTGTGGAGGTTTGAAATATTCAAACAATGCTCTATAAAATATTTCAATAGTTTTTGAGCTAGGAATTTGGTCCAAACCAAAATAAATAAATGACAGAACTAGAAAACAGAAACAAAAAGGGAAATGGGAAAAGCTTACCTGAGGCCCAGCAGCTGGCTGGCCCAACTGGCCCAGCTGCCAGTCATCCCTAACCTCTGCCAGAAGGCAGAGGCGAAGGGGAGCACGGCGAGCTGGCCAGGGCACCACGCAGCTGCCTGCCTGGCCTCCCCCGAGCCAGCACGAAGCGGGGATAAGCATCCCGCCGCCGTCCCGATTGCTCTCTCTCCCCCTCGCTCCCCTCTGCCTCTCCCTCGCCTCTGCCGCCATGGCCGTCGCACCCCAAAGCTCGCCGCCGTCGCCCGCATAGTGGCGCTGCCTCCCGAGCCCCCTGACCCCTCTACAAGCTTCGCCTCATCCCCCTCGTCCTCCTCGGCGAGTCAATCGAGGCCAGACGCCGCAGATCGTCGGCCACGAGCTCGTCTTCCTCTCCGGCCATCGCAGTCACCTCAGACGATTCGCCGCTCTCAGAGCCTCCTCGTCCTCGCCGCCAGCGCCAGAAGAACCGCCTGAGCCCCTGGTCCCGTTCCACTCTTTTCCCTGGTCGATTCCGAGCTGTAGCCCCTGTATAGCCTGAGTCCGAGAGCCCCTCGCTTCCGGCGATGGCGTTGCCGTCGTTACGGCTGCAGGAGCTCGAACCCGAGCACATGGTCGTGTTCAGGAGGTCTCCAGGAGCGCGCAGGTGTTCTTGGATTCCTCCCTAGGCGTCTGTAGCAACGACCTGATCGAAGCCCGAGCTCCGGCGACCGCCAAGCTTGTTGCCGGCCTTGCTTTGGCCACCCCCTTGACCCATGGATGGTTCAGATAGATGCGCGCGGTTGCGGGCTTCCTTCTGGTGCCCTCAGCTGGCCCATCCGCCGCCCGTAGCGCACTCTGGCGAGCCTCCGCCATGTCGGATGGTCGCCGGCGACCACCCTCCGGTCGGGCTGACGTGGCTGGCTTGATTAGCTGCTAACCCCACCACTTAAGCTCTAAACAGTCACTGATAGTGGACCCTGGCTCAAGTCAAAGCCAGGGTCAACTCAGGATTAACCCTGAGTCAATGACATGTGGTCCCCACATGTCAGTGACTCTAGATGGCCCTGGGTCACTGACCAGTGGACCCCACTGGTCAGGTTTGACCTGCCAACGGCCAGCTGACCTGCTGACGCAATGAGGACGACATGCTGACGCAATAAAGAATTTCTGATTTAATTTAATTCCAGAAAATGCTAAAACCTTGGAAAAATCATAGAAATTAATCAGTAGCTCAGATTGAAATAATTTATATATGAAAAATTATCAGAAAAATCGAAGGAATCCATTGGTGCTATTATCATGCATGTTAGAGCAACCTAGATTGATGAACATTGACATTTTGCAATAATGCAATATGTGGAATATTATATGGAGAACAATTTTGAACCTATATTCAATCTTACTCCATTTAACTCTAATGATAGATGCATTAGCTCATCTATAGCATGTTGCCATGTCATGATCATGCATCATATTGTTGCACTTGCCGTGTATTGATTGTTACTCCGTCTATGTCGCGGTAGGTTCTGCTCCATCAGATACCCTCGAGTATCCCCCTGAAGGAGAATACCTCCCAGCCAACCTGCAAGGCAAGCAACCCCATTGATCATACCGATAACATCCCACTCTCTCGCTCCTGCTCTTGTTTATTGCATTAGGACAAACGCTTCTACTGCCTATCTGTTGCGGTAGTTGAACCCATTCCTCTGCATGACCTGTCATTGTCATAGTAAATAGCTAAACCATGCAACCTAGCATTCCTGGTAGATGCTTGAGCCTTGATGTGCTTTACCTGCTTTGCTTGCTATGCTTGCTATGCTTAGAGTTGTGTCAGGTCTGATTCATATGGGTGATGAAACGGAGTGAAACCGTGTTGTTCTGATGTGATGTACTAAATGATGAACTCGATTTGGTAAAGGTAGAGATGAGAGGCTATGTAGGAGTACATAGCGGATTGTCTCATTGGGACCGTTCTTAGGAACTGAGTTCCGTGTTTGTGATCCAAGACTAGTTACTACCACACGTTGGGATACTTAATTGACCCTCTCGACTTATCAACCGCCTAGTCCTCTGTCCAGGAGTTGCAAGTAGTTTCTGGTGTTTGTAGCCATGCTGGAGGCCGTGCGTAGCGCTGACCTTAGGGGTGGGCTACGGCGCGGTAGGCAGTGGCACGGTGTACCAAGTGGCACCCGAACGGTGGGCTTGGGAACCCTGCGCACATCGTTTGAGGCCATAGCGAAAACTTCGGCCGGACTTCCGTGCGGGTTCAGTCTCAAATAGGCGATAGCCTGGACTAGGGTCTTGTGTGATTGACGGTCGTGGCCGACTCCCTCGCTGGGCTTCCGCTTGAAGGTTGCCGAGGTGCCTGGTTTTATGAACACACAACGATAAGTGGCAAGAGCGTGTGTGAAGAAGTGCACCCCTGCAGCATAATGAATCTGTTTGAATAGCCGCGTCCTCGGATATGGACTACTTGGAGAACTTATGTTGTTCATAGATAACTTGATGGCTACTTCTAAAAGACTCAAGACAAGTGTGAGTACCGTGGATGGCACTCTCGTGGGTGACGGGAGCGGATCCATGGTGGTGTATTGATGTGGTGGTATTGGACTCGTGTGCGCTATCTCAAAACTTGTTCAAAGAACTGGTAGTCGTAGTATAGGCTAGCCAAGAGTAAAGCTGGCTTGCTGCATAAACCACACTACTCCCCTTGTTGAAACATGAGCATGAATAGCTAAGGTCTGCTTTAAATACTTGATGAGTACGATTGTACTCATGTTTGCTTAATAACTGTTGCAGATGAGAATATGGACCCATCTGGTGGGTTCTATCTAGACGTCGACGATGCCGAGTAGCTGGTATCCCAGCTACGATCTGATGCTGGGATGGGCTGTAGATAGTCAGGCTTTATGCCTTTTTACCTTTCAACTGTTTGTACTCAGACAGCTTTAAGCTTCTGCTTGGTTTGTATGAACATGTTTGTATGACTTGAGTGTCGGGTCATGTGACCCCTACCTGTATGAACATATTATGCAGGGCTCTTCTGAGCCTTCTAAATAAATGTTGTGTTGTTGTATGGTTATGTTGTGATGCCATAGTTGTATCTATGCATATCGGACATGTCGTGCGTACGTGTGATGTGTAACGGTATGTATGGGATTCGACACCTACTTGTGTGCCTCTAGTAGTACTCTTTACGGGGAAATGCCTCTTTGTGCTTCCAGTGAGCCTTGGTAGCTTGTTACTGCTCCGGACACATTGATTGACCGACATGTATCCTTCTTTGTTGCTGTGTCTGTCCCTTCGGGGAAATGTCTCGCAGTGTAATGGAGTCCATGTAGCCTGCTATGACTCGTCTACTCGCAGTTGATGACATTTATGTCCCACGGCGTAATGGAGTCCCTGTAGCTTGCTATGACTCGTCTACACACGCTGAGGCCGACACCTGCATTGCTGGGTTACGTATGCCTATCCCTGTACGGATGTGCTACTTGGGTTCTATGACTAGCCATGTCGACCCGGGTTCTTTGACATTTGAATGCTAGCGACATATTCACATTCGTGAGCCAAAAGGCGCAAACGGTCCCGGCCCAGGTAAGGTGGCAGCCGTGGAGTTAACCGTGCGTGAGGCCGCAAAGTAATGTGAAGTGTTACATGCTAGATTCTTATGGCTTAGGATCGCGGTCCCGACATTACACCACTGCATAGAGGGGGAGAGAGTTGGTGGTGACGGCGGCGAAGTTGTTGGTGTAGATCGCCGTCATGATGGTTGCCCCGGCGGCGCTCCGGTGCCACCGGGAGAGAGGGGACAGAGCCCCCTCCTCCTTCTTCTTCCTTGGCCTCCTCCATAGGTGGGAGGAGAGTTTAACCTATGGTCCAAGGCCGCCATGGCTCCCGGAGGGCACGAGCCCCTCCGAGATTGGATCTCTCACTCTGTTTCTCTTCTGTTTTCGCGACTGTTTTCGGACCCCTTCACCGTTTCTTAAATATCCGGAGATCCGTAACTCAGATCGGGCTGAAATTTTGAGGGGATTTTTATCGTGAAAATATATTTCTTGTGGTGGAAGGAGAGCCCCAAACGACTAAAGGGGGAAGCACAAGCCATCAGGGCGCGACCCCCCTGGGTCGTGCCCTGTTGGCTTGTGCCTCCCTCGGGCACCATCTTGCGTTGATTCCGACTCCCAAAATTCACATATATTCCAAAAAAATCTCTGTAACTTTTTATTGCGTTTGGACTTCGTTTGATATGGAATTTCTGTGAAATAAAAAACAGGAACTGGCACTGGGCACTGGATAAGTAAGTTAGTTCCAAAAATAATACAAAATGTTGCCAAAAGTATATGAAAGTTGTAGAATATTGGCATGAAGCAATCAAAAATTATAGATACGACGGAGATGTATCAGCATCCCCAAGCTTAATTCCTGCTCGTCCTCGAGTAGGTAAATGATAAAAAGATAATTTTTTTGTGGAATGCTACCTAACATAATCTTGAACAAATGTCTATTCATGGCATGAATATTAAGCTACAAGTGATTCAAGGCAATAGTCTATCATTTGAGAAAAAGACATTCATACTCAGGTTTACTAGCAAACAATCATGTCCTTTCAAACTAACAATGCCAGAGAGTGCTATCCCTACAAAATCATATAGCCTATCATGCTTGGTCTTCCTAGCATAAAGTATGAATCATGAGCACCCCGGTGTCAAACCAAGCAATTGGATCATACTTTTTAACGCGCTCCAGCTTTTTATTACTCACACAATATATGAGCGTGAACCATGGATATAGCATAAAGCGGGAATAGAATATGGTGGTAGGTTTCGAAGGAGTAAAAGTGGAGAAGAAAGTCTCGCATCAACTCGGCATATCAACGGGCTATGGAGATGCCCATCAATAGATATCGATGCGAGAAGTAGGGATTGCCATGCATTGGATTCACTAGAGCTATAAGTTTATGAAAGCTCGACTGAAGCTAAGTGGGTGCGCATCCAACTTGCTTGCTCATGAAGACCTCGGACATTTGAGGACGCCTGTCATTGGAATATACAAGCCAAGTTCTATAATGAAAAATTCCCACTAGCATATGGAAGTGACAAAACAATCGACTCTCTATATGAAGAACATGGTGCCACTTTGAGGCACAAGTGTGGTAAAGGATAGTAGCAAAGTCCCTTCTTTCTTTTTCTCTCATTTATTTATTTATTTATATTTTTTTCATGGTGGGCTTTTTTTTCTTTTTTTCGCCTCCCCAATGTTTTTTGTGGTGGGCTCATTTGGCCTCCCCCATTTTTTATTTTTCGTCCGGAGTCTCATCCCGACTTGTGGGGGAATCATTGTCTCCATCATCCTTTCCTCACTGGGACAATGCTCTAATAATGATGATCATATGAAAGCACAAATTCTCCCTAGGTGGTTTTGGTAATTAATAACAACATATATTTCATTGGACTAATGTTTCCACTAAGTGTATTTCAGGAAAAAGTTCAATGATGGGTTGGCTAAAAGATTGTGTGGAGTACCTCCCCAAGGAAAGGAAGGAATAGGATTGGCCATGCTTCAAGATCAAGGACTCTACATTTTATATTTTGTGAGAAATCACTTTGAGTCCATAGGAAAGCCAATACTATTAAAAGGGGACGAGGTAAATATGATGATCTGGTTGCTCAAGTGCTTAGAGGTAGCCACCAAAAATACTCACCCATTTTCCCACACATATCCTCTGTCCAAAGCCTAAAGTCAAATTTTGGTGACACCAACATTCCCATTCGGATCCACCGAATTTATCCAAGATAGAAGCCAAACCAATCCCTAGCATCTCGGTACTACCAGCTTTTCATTCGGTGCCACCGAAAACAGTGACCAACTTCCTGGTTAGCCATTTTCTAGATTCGGTCCCACCGAGTTCCGAGAATCGGTCTCACCGAGAAGTTGGACCAACTTTCTGTTAGCCCATTTCTCTAAATCAGTCCCACCGAGTTTAAGGAATCGGCCTCACCGAGAAGGTTCCACATTTTGAACTAGTCGGTCCCACCGAGTTTATACTTCGGTTTCACCGAGTTGGGCAATAATGTTGTAACGGTTGGATTTTTGGAGAAGCCTATATATACCCCTCCATCACCACTCACTCATAACAGAAGTACTCAGAACACACACCCACTTGCCATATCCAATTTTCTAGGAGAGAGCCACCTACCCTTGTGTTGAGGTCAAGATCATCCGCTCCTACCATATGGATCTTGATTTCTAGCGTCCCCAAGTTTCTTTCCATCCAATCAATCTCTTCTACCCATGCCAAACCTGTGATAGAGTGATAGAGTGTTGAGGAGACTATCTTTTGAAGCACAAGAGCAAGGAGTTCATCCTACTACCACATCTATTACCTTTTGGAGGGTGGTGCCTCCTAGATTGGTTAGGTGTCGCTTGGGAGCCTCCTTCTTCGTGATTTTGGAGTTGAACCAAGAGTTTGTAAGGGCAAGGAGATCGCCTACTTCGTGAAGATCTACCCCGAGTAAGGCTAGTCCTCTGTGGACGTAGGCCATCATGGAATAAACGAGGTTGCAACTTCGTGGACGCTTCGTGGGTGGAGCCCTCCGTGGACTCTCGTGACCGTTACCCTCCGTGGGTTGAAGTCACCATAAACGTGGACGTACGATAGCACCACCTACCGGAACCATGGGAAAAATTCTCCGCGTCTCCAAATTGCGTTTGATCTTCCAATCCCTAACATCTTACATTTGCATGTCTTTACTTTCTGCTGATATACTCTTGGACTTTTATGTGTAGGGTAAACTTGACTTGCTACAATTGCTAAAATCTGTCCACAACTAAAATTGGGAAAAGGTTAGATTTTTATTTGGTCAAGTAGTCTAATCACCCCCCCCCCCTCTAGACATACTTTCGATCCTGCAAGTGGTACCAGAGCATTTTGGTCTCCATTGAATTGGTCTCACAACCTAGGAGAGTATGGCGTCTAGTGAGGGAAATTATCGCTGTAGAGGTCCATATTTTGTTGGTACAAACTTTGCTAGTTGGAAGCATAAGATGAAAATGCATATTCTTGGTCATAATCCCGCCGTATGGGCTGTTGTTCGTGTTGGTTTGCAAGGTGAATTCTTTGGTGATGTAAAGAACCGGATCGTGAAGTGACCGCGGAAGAATTAAAGATGTTGCAATACAACGCTCAAGCATGTGACATTCTATTCAACTGCCTATGCCCCGAAGAATTCAACAAGATTAGCCGTCTTGAGAATTGATGTCTACTACGCAACCTTATTCTTGTAGACTCGTGTTGGGCCTCCAAGCGCAGAGTTTTGTAGGACAGTAGCAAATTTCCCTTAAGTGGATGACCTAAGGTTTATCAATCCGTTGGAGGCGTAGGATGAAGATGGTCTCTCTCAAACAACCTTGCAACCAAATAACAAAGAGTCTCTTGAGTCCCCAACACACCCAATACAATGGTAAATTGTATAGGTGCACTAGTTCGGCGAAGAGATGGTGATACAAGTGTAATATGGATGGTAGATATAGGTTTTTGTAATCTGAAAATATAAAAACAGCAAGGTAGCAAGTAACAAAAGTGAGCAAAAACGGTATTGCAATGCTTGAAAACAAGGCCTAGGGTTCATACTTTCACTAGTGCAAGTTCTCTTAACAATACTGACATAGTTGAATCATATGTAAATCCCTCACGTGCGACAAAGACTTCACTCCAAAGTCACAAATAGCGGAGAACAAACGAAGAAATTATTGTAGGGTACGAAACCACCTCAAAGTTATCTTTTCCGATCAATCTTATGAGCTATCCCTATAAGTGTCACGAACAGCCCTAGAGTTCATACTAAAATAACACCTTAAGATACACATCAATCAAAACCCTAATGTCACCTAGATACTCCAATGTCACCACGAGTACCCATGGGCTTGATTATACGATATGCATCACACAATTTCAGATTCATCATGTTCAATCCAACACAAAGAACTTCAAAGAGTGCCCCAAAGTTTCTACCGGAGAGTCAAGACGAAAACGTGTGCCAACCCCTATGCATAGATTCCCAAGGTCACGGAACCCGCAAGTTGATCACCAAAACATACATCAAGTGGATCAATAGAACATCCCATTGTCACCACGGATATCCCATCGCAAGACATACATCAAGTGTTCTAAAATCCTTAAAGACTCAATCTGATAAGAAAACTTCAAAGGGAAAACTCAATTCATCACAAGAAGATAGAGAGGGGAAAACTCCATATGATTCATCTATATCAATAAAGCTCGCGGTACATCAAGATCGTGCCATCTCAAGAACACGAGAGAGAGAGAGATCAAACACATAGCTACTGGTACATACCCTCAGCCCCGAGGGTGAACTACTCCCTCCTCGTCATGGAGACCGCCGCGATGATGAAGATGGCCTCAGGTGATGGTTTCCCCCTCCGGCAGGGTGCCGGAACGGGCTCCCGATTGGTTTTTCGTGGCTCTGGAGGCTTGCGGCGGCGGAACTCCCGATCTAGGTTTCTTTTCGGAGATTTCTATATTTATAAGAGTTTTTGGCGTTGGTCCCACGTCCAGAAGGTTCCCGAGGAAGTCACAAGCCAGGGGGGCGCCCCCCACCCTTGTGGCTTCCTCGGCCTTCCTCTCCGGTGACTTTTCGCTCCAGTATTTTTTATATTTTCCAAAAATATTCTCCGTAAATTTTCAGCTCATTCCGAGAACTTTTATTTCTGCACAAAAACAACACCACGGTAGTTCTGCTGAAAACAGCGTCAGTCCGGGTTAGTTCTAATAAAATCATACCAAAATCATACAGAATTATTGTAAACATGGCATGAATACTTCATAAATTATAGATACATTGGAGACGTATCAGCATCCCCAAGCTTAATTCCTGCTCGTCCTCGAGTAGGTAAATGATAAAAGAAATAATTTATGAAGTGTGAATGCTACCCAACATGTTCATCATATTCTTTTCTTCTTTGTATAGCATGGACATTTGGACTTGTAAATGATTCAAAGCAATAGTCTAGTTTTAACATAATGACTTCAATACTCAAGCATGTCAATAAGCAACCATGTCTTTCAAAATATCAACACTAAAGAAAGTTATCCCTAGCCCATCATGCTCAATCATTGATCCATTCATGAAACACACTCAAATATTAGCTATGCCCAATGCTCAAGTACGATCATAGTGCCCCCTAGTTGGTGCTTATAAGAGAAGATGGAGACTCAAAGAAAAAATAAAGATTGCATAAAGTAAATAGATAGGCCCTTCATAGAGGGAAGTAGGGATTTGTAGAGGTGCCAGAGCTCAAGGTTTAAATTGAGAGAGAGAAATATTTTGAGTGGCATGCTTTTCCTGTCAACGAAAATGACAAAGTAGCTCACAATACTTTCCATGCTAGATATATTATAGGCGGTTCCCAAACAGAATGGTAAAGTTTTTACTCCCCCTCCACCAATCAATCACACTCCACAGCGAGCCGAATCCACGGGTACCGTCCATACAAACAACAATCCTGGGGGAGTTTTGTTTCATTATATTTTGATTTGATTTTTGAGCATGGAACTGGGCATCCCGAATACCAGCCACTTTCTCGTGAATGATAGTGAATAAACACATATCGTGAGAATAACGCACCTAGCATGGAAAAATATTGGATACTCCCCACCGTTTCATGAGCGGTACGGGCACACAAAAGAGAAAATTTATTTTGAAAATTTAGAGATGGCACATACAAATTTTCTTGGAACGGCATGGAAATACCGCATATAGGTAGGTATGGTGGACTCATAAGGAAAAACTTGGTTTAAGGATTTTGGATGCACAAGTAGTATTTCTACTTAGTACAAATGGAGGCTAGCAAATAGATTGGGAAGCAACGAAGCCAAGAAACGAAAAATCACATAAGTGAGCATTGAACATAACTAACACCGAATAATGCACCACAAGTAGGATGTAACTTCATTGCATAACTATTGACTTTCGTACTTGCATAGGGAATCACAAACCTTAACACTAATATTCCTACTAAAGCATAATTACTCACTAACATGACTCACATATTACTATCATCATGTTTCAAAACTATTACAAAGAATCAAGTTTAATTTGTCCCATGATCTTCATGAAAGTTTTTATTATATCCTCCTTGGATATCTATCACTTTGGGACTAGTTTCATATATTGCCTTTGCTTTTTTGACAAGCTCAAACAATTTTAAATGAAGCACATGAGCATAAAGATTTCATCCCTCAAAAAGGTATAAGTGAAGCATGAGAGGAAATGACAAGCTACTCTCAAAAGATATAAGTGAAGATCAATGAGTAGTCAAACAATTAAGTAGCTATGTGAGGACTCTCTCTCTCTCAATAAATATTTTCAGATCTGAGTAATTTATTAAACAGCAAGCAAAATAAAAATAGCACTCCAAGAATAGCACGCATCATGTGAACGAATAAAAATTTAGACTCAACATAGGCTAACCGATAATTGTTGATGAAGAGAGGTGGGATGCATAGCATCCCCAAGCTTAGATGCTTGAGACTTCTTGAAATATTTACTTGGGGTGCCTTGGGCATCCCCAAGCTTGAGCTTTTGTATCTCGTTCAATCCTCTCATATCATGGTTTCACCTATTCTCAAAAACTTCATCCACACAAAACTTGAAAAGAACTCGTGAGATAGGTTAGTACACATAATAATAAATAAACTCTTCATGTACTGCCAAGACATGTTGCAAAATAATTTTCAAACATTAGGTACTGTATACTATCATTTCCACAATTTATATCTACCAATATAGGCTATGGAAACTATAGGATAAGTAGATAACAAAACTATGACAGCAATCTGTCCAAACAGAACAGTGTGTAGCAATTTATGAAAACAGTGTACTTCTGTAACTCAACAAATTATGAAAATTTAGGACATGCTATAAAATTTATATGACAATACTGTGTAAAAATTTCAGAAACTTTCCACATTCCAGTAAAATATGAAAATTCAAACACTACAGCAAAAGTTTCTGTTTATACACAGCACACATCAAACATGCAATTCAAGCATCCTAAAAGGCAATTCTTGGAACTTTTTATTGAAAAACAAGATTATAAATAACACCTAACAGAGAACAAGAAAATAAAATGATGCTTCAAGCAAAACTCATATTATGTGACGAATAAAAATATAGCTCCAAGTAAGATATACCGATAATGTTGGAGACAAAAGAGGGGATGCCTTCCGGGGCATCCCCAAGCTTAGGCGCTTGAGTATTCCTTAGATATTACCTTGGGGGTGCCTTGGGAATCCCCAAGCTTAGGTTCTTTTCACTCCTTATTCTCCTCATATCGGTTTCTCACCCAAAACTTGAAAACTTCAATCACACAAAACTTAACGGAACTTCGTGAGATGGGTTAGTATAATAAATAAAGATAATTCACTTAGGTACTGTCAAGACAAGATTAATAATTGTTCCCACATTATACCTACTGTATTCTATCATTCCCATAATTTATACTACTAAATATAAGCTATGGAAACACTAAAACAAGCAAACTATGCATGCAAAACAGAATCTGTCAAAAACAGAACAGTCTGTGAATATCTGTAGTATAACCCTACTTCCCTGTCTCTAACAATTCTGAAACATTTGGAAAATATAGAAAAATTGTATATAAATCATGTGTAAAAAATTCAGATCAAAAGCACATTCCAGTGAATTTACAAAATTCTTGGACTGAGAGCAAAAGTTTCTGTTTTTGCACAGAATCAAGTCAACTATCATCCACACTATCCCAAAGGGTTTACTTGGCACTTTATTGAAACAAAAGCTATAAAACATGATTATACAGTAGCTTAATCATGTGGACACACACAAACAGTAGGTATAAATATTGGGTTGTCTCCCAACAAGCGCTTTTCTTTAATGCCTTTTTAGCTAGGCATGATGATTTCAATGATGCTCACGAAAAAGATAAGAATTGAAACACAAAGAGAGCATCATGAAGCATATGAATAGCACATTTAAGCCTAACCCACTTCCTATGCATAGGGATTTTGTGAACAAACAATTTATGGGAGCAAGAATCAACTAGCATAGGAAGGCAAAAGAAGCATAACTTCAAAACTTTGAACACATAGGGAGGACACTTGATATTATTGCAATTCCTACAAGCATATGTTCCTCCCTCATAATAATTTTCAGTAGCATCATGAATGAATTCAACAATATAACCAGCACATAAAGCATTCTTTTCATGATCTACAAGCATAGAAATTTTACTACTCTCCACACAAGAAAATTTCTTCTCATGACTAATAGTGGGAGTATCATAAAAGAATTGAATACTACAAATTGGTTCGACATTAAAAGAGTAATATTCAGTAAAAGGATATTCATAATTATGACAAGTATCATAATAGTAATCATCACTCTTTTTCATCGCATAAGTATCATCACAATAGTCATCATAAGTAGGAGGCATGCAATCATTATAACAAATTTGATCATTCAAAGTAGGGGGAATAAAAAATCATCTTCATTAAGCATAGCATCCCCAAGCTTGGGACAAACATTAATTGCAGCAAATAAATTCTCAAACATGTCATTTTCATCAAATATAGCATCCCCAAGCTTGTGGCTTTGTATATCATAAACATAATCACTCTCATCATTAATAGTATGAATAGCACCAATAGTATAGAAATTATTATCATAATCCTCCAAGTTGGTGCCATAAATATTTTCAAGATTATAAGAAGTATCATTATCTTCCCAATCATAATTATCACAACAAGCAATAGGCATAACAAAATCATCCTCAAGTGTATCATCTTCCACAACTATTTTTGATTCATTCTCATGAGGCCTATCAATAATGGGAGCAACATTATTTGGGAGAGATACCTCTTTACCTTTACTTTTCCTTCTTTTCTTCTTCTTCACCACATTATGTGTGGGTTTATTTAATTCCTCCAAGCTTCCTTTTGAAGAGGTTGGTTGAATAAAAAGCTCCTCCTCGTTACCTGATTCATCATCAGAAAAAATAGGAGGATATTGGGAAACCTCTTCCCCTTCATTAGTATTCTCTTCATCTTCTATTTGTTTTCTTGTCTTTAAGTAATTGGCAATATAAGGATTCTCAATGCAATTTACCACGCAATACATATAGATTTCATTTAGATCAAAATCAATCATTTTCATGAGAACCCAAGCTGGAACATCCTTAGTTTTATGTTTCATTTCTTCATACCCCAAAAATAGACTAAGTTCATTATGATGCTCAAGGGTAATGAGGTTATCACAACTTTTGGACACAATTCCATCATGAAATAATTCACATTGGAAATTTAAATGACCACTTTCATTGCAAGGTTCACAAGGACGGCGAGAAATATTAAGTCTTTCAGCACAAACATATAGCCTCTCTTGCAACCATTTAGTTTCTAAATACTTATGCCTCTTACAAAATCTATCTTCCCTTTTAGGCATGTCTTCACAAAATCTATGCACTCCACAAAAATTGACATGCTTATAAGAAATCTTTTTATCATGACTAGTGCAATCATCATTAGTACTATGGATATTCAAAGAATTCATACTAACAACATTGCAATCATGGTCATCACTCAAAGATTTAGTGCCAAACATTTTAATAACTTCTTCTTCTAACACTTGAGCACAATTTTCTTTTCCATCATTTTCACGAAAGACATTAAAAAGATGAAGCATATGAGGCAACCTCAATTCCATTTTTTTGTAGTTTTCTTTTATAGACTAAACTAGTGAAAAACAAGAAACTAAAAGATTTCATTGCAAGATCTAAAGATATACCTTCAAGCACTCACCTCCCCGGCAACGGCGCCAGAAAAGAGCTTGATGTCTACTACGCAACCTTCTTCTTGTAGACTCGTGTTGGGCCTCCAAGCGCAGAGTTTTGTAGGACAGTAGCAAATTTCCCTCAAGTGGATGACCTAAGTTTTATCACTCCGTGGGAGGCGTAGGATGAAGATGGTCTCTCTCAAACAACCCTGCAACCAAATAACAGAGAGTCTCTTGTGTCCCCAACACACCCAATACAATGGTAAATTGTATAGGTGCACTAGTTCGGCGAAGAGATGGTGATACAAGTGTAATATGGATGGTAGATATAGGTTTTTGTAATCTGAAAATATAAAAACAGCAAGGTAGCAAGTAACAAAAGTGAGCAAAAACGGTATTGCAATGCTTGAAAACAAGGCCTAGGGTTCATACTTTCACTAGTGCAAGTTCTCTTAACAATACTGACATAGTTGAATCATATGTAAATCCCTCACGTGCGACAAAGACTTCACTCCAAAGTCACAAATAGCGGAGAACAAACGAAGAAATTATTGTAGGGTACGAAACCACCTCAAAGTTATCTTTTCCGATCAATCTTATGAGCTATCCCTATAAGTGTCACGAACAGCCCTAGAGTTCGTACTAAAATAACACCTTAAGATACACATCAATCAAAACCCTAATGTCACTTAGATACTCCAATGTCACCACGAGTACCCATGGGCTTGATTATACGATATGCATCACACAATTTCAGATTCATCATGTTCAATCCAACACAAATAACTTCAAAGAGTGCCCCAAAGTTTCTACCGGAGAGTCAAGACGAAAACGTGTGCCAACCCCTATGCATAGATTCCCAAGATCACGGAACCCGCAAGTTGATCACCAAAACATACATCAAGTGGATCAATAGAACATCCCATTGTCACCACGGATATCCCATCGCAAGACATACATCAAGTGTTCTCAAATCCTTAAAGACTCAATCCGATAAGAAAACTTCAAAGGGAAAACTCAATTCATCACAAGAAGATAGAGAGGGGAAAACTCCATATGATTCATCTATATCAATAAAGCTCGCGGTACATCAAGATCGTGCCATCTCAAGAACACGAGAGAGAGAGATCAAACACATAGCTACTGGTACATACCCTCAGCCCCGATGGTGAACTACTCCCTCCTCGTCATGGAGACCGCCGGGATGATGAATATGGCCTCCAGTGATGGTTTCCCCCTCCGGCAGGGTGCCGGAACGGGCTGCCGATTGGTTTTTCGTGGCTCTGGAGGCTTGCGGCGGCAGAACTCCCGATCTAGGTTTCTTTTCAGAGATTTCTATATTTATAAGAGTTTTTGGCGTTGGTCCCACGTCCAGAAGGTTCCCGAGGAAGTCACAAGCCAGGGGGCGCGCCCTAAGGGGGGCGCAGCCCCCACCCTTGTGGCTTCCTCGGCCTTCCTCTCCGGTGAATTTTCGCTCCAGTATTTTTTATATTTTCCAAAAATATTCTCCGTAAATTTTCAGCTCATTCCGAGAACTTTTATTTCTGCACAAAAACAACACCACGGTAGTTCTGCTGAAAACAGCGTCAGTCCGGGTTAGTTCTAATAAACTCATACCAAAATCATATAGAATTATTGTAAACATGGCATGAATACATCATAAATTATAGATACGTTTTAGACGTATCAAGAATGCAAAGAAAATTTGGGATACTTTGGTTGATATGCATGAAGGTACCGAATCCATTAGGGAGTCTAAGTTGGATGTGCTACAAAGTCAACTTGTCAAGTTCAAGATGAAGGATGGTGAAGGAGTCGTGGAAATGTACTCTAGGCTTGCTCTCATCACCAATGAGATTGCCGGCTTAGGAAGCGAAAAAAATTCATCATCAAGAAGATCCTTAGAGCCTTGGATGGAAAGTATGACACCGTGTGCACATTGACCCAAATGATGCCAAACTACAAAGATCTCAAGCCTACAGAAGTCATTGGAAGGATTGTTGCTCATGAAATGTCACGCAAGGACAAAGAAGAACTTCACACCAAGTCAAGCGGTGCTTACAAATCTACAAGTGACACTCCCACTACATCAAGTGACAACCTTGTAACCAATGAAGAGATAAGTCTCCTGGTCAAGAAATTCAACAAGTTCTACAAGAGTAGAGGCAAAGAAAGAAGCTCCAATTCAAGATATGAAGAGAAGCGTTCATCTACTCGTGACCGGAATTGTTACAATTGTGGAAGGCCCAGACACTACTCAAATGAGTGCACGCCCCCCACAAAAGAAGAGAAGAGTCACCTAGAAGAAAGATCTCAAGAGATGAGTCACCTTGAAGAGAGAGAAGGAGTAGAGATGATCGTTATGAATTAAGACCCTCAAGGAGAAGTAGGGACTCGGAGAAGAAGGACAAGTACACCAAGAGATACACAATAAGAAGACATCAAGCTCATGTTAGTGAATGGGTTTTTGGCTCCAAATCTGACAATCACTCCGAGAGAATCTATCATTCCGACTCCGACTATAGTCAAGATGAAGGTGTTGTCGGACTTGCACTCGTTTCCTCCAACTCCTGCGACATATTTGATTCACCAAATGAAGGGAGTGGAAGTTGCTTCATGGCTAAAGGCCCCAAGGTATCACACCCGGAATACATTGACTTCAATAGTGATGAGGATGACTTACTTGGAGATGATGACTTGCTATTTGACAAAACTAGTGATATTAGCCAAAATGAGCTAGATAATGATCATGCTAGTCAACATAAGTCGTGTGATGATGATAAGAAGGAAATAGAGCGACTAACTAAAGAATTAAACACTCTTAAGTTAGCCCATGAATCTACTCTAGAAGATCATAGAGAGCTTGCAAGAACCCATGAGAAGCTACGCTTCGAGAAGCTCAATTTGGAGCAAGAACATGAGTTTCTTAAAGAAATCAATGACGATCTCTGAAAGAGGACTTCTTCTTATCTAGCCAAACGACTACTCGTCTCTACATTTATTCCACAAGTAAAGCCTAAGCAATCTAGTAACAAAGGCAAGAAAGGTTCTTCAACTAGTAGCAATAAAAATGATAAATCTAATGATATTGCTTCTAGTAGTTCTATTGATTCCACTAATGATTCTCTTAGCCAAGTTACACTTGAGCAAGAAAATGATCTATTGAAAGGAGTTATAGAAAAAGGTATCTACAAAAGTCTTGCCAGATGTAAGCAATTCGAGGAGATTGTACGCAAGCGTGGAGGATACCGGAAGAACCAAGGCATTGGCTACTTCAACGCCAATGGAGTTGAATGGGAAGAAGGTCAATACCCCAAGCTGAAGTTTATTCCTCAAAAGTAGAAGTATGAATATACTCCCCCCAAGGGAACAAAAGCTCAAGATGACCTTCCACCACAAGACCACAAGCTCAAGGGCAAGGACAAGCTTCAAGAGGAGATTGACACATTTGAAGATGAGTCCCAAGCTTTGGTCAAGTGGGTTCCCAAGGCTACTCCAAGCTCTACTTCATCTAGTGCTACTTCAACTCCAAGGGTTCCCATCAACTTGATGTTGGTCCCCAAGAAGAAAAACTAGAGAAGTTCTTGAGGGGTGGCTCCGCCAATGAAATTCACTCATATTCATTATTGCCAATGACTATTTGCAATCAACTCCAATCTTATGAAATTTTTCAAGGAGTCACACATTCCCTCAAATTTAAGCAAGGGACAAGGTAATGAAAGAATCCATGGAAATCATCATGTATACATTGCACTCCATGTCCATAGATATCCTTGTATTTGTCTCTAGTGTGGGACTAACCCATGTAGGTGAGAAGAGTAAGAAAACAACGAGGATTGTGCCAGATTTCGGGCTCCGCAAAACCCAAAGAAGTTCGAACTCAGGGGCGTGTGCGAAGATCTCCACCAGCTTCGCCCTCAAGCTCACAGCTCGTCGCCCTTACCCGATGAACTCGCACAATCGTGGGGAAAGAGATTAGCACATGAGGATTTACCCAGGTTCGGGCCGCTGCGAAGCGTAAAACCCTACTCCTGCTTTTGGTGGATTGCCTCACGAGGAGGTTTGTGGATGAACTAGTACAGTGGTGAGTTGCCTCGTGAGGGCGCTCGGGTGGTCCTTTTCTCTACGGGGCAGTCTAGCCTCTATTTATAGTGGCCCGGGTCCTCTTCCCTTATCGCAATGGCAGGAAGGAATCCCACAACGTCCAAATTCGAAAGGGGACAGGAGGTACATCTTATCCTGATGAAAGGTGGTCTTCGCCTGCAAAGTAGCTGGCGGCGACGCGGTGCTGGGCTCGATGGTGACATCCGTCCTGCCGTGCCTGCTGGCCTGGTCTTATTGCACCGGAATGGAAACCTTTGCCGGGACGCCTTGGGAACTTGCGCTTGCCCCTGCCCCCTTTGCACCAAAGAGGAAACTGTCTCCTCTGGCGCGCTGGTGCCCGCCTGGCCCTCCTTGCGTCATCCTTGACCTCCCGAGGCCGAGCATTGCATAGAGATCTCCGCCACTTAGGAGGGGGCCTGGGGAGGCCTCCTCCTTCCGGGAGCCTTGGTGTTGTCCTCCTCGCGAGGGTGGGGCTCTCACGAGGGCCTTGTCTTGAGTGAAGCCGCGCCGGGCTACATGGACCGTCTGGTGGGCCACGCCCTGGGCCGCAGGTAGGCAAGTCTGGGTACCCCCATTACCAGGACGCCGACAGATTGCTCTCAACTCAAGATGATCTTCATCAACAATGAGCATCCACCACTACCTCACCCAAATGAAGTGTTCTATGACAAACCCAAGGTTAGTTTATCCCTCTTAGGGGGGATGTCACATCAAGGGGGAGCTTTACTCTAAGACTTGAGTTAAAGCATCTCTTAAAGATGTGAACACATTAAATGCTTTATGTAAAAGTGGCAATACGACTTGTGCTTAAACGATGAGTATGACCTATGATCAAGTATTCTTACTTGGCTCCTAGGTCAATATACTCATATATAGATGACTCCATCATCGCCAAAGTGCTTGGTAGATACTAGAGTGGTTTTCCATGTTTGTCATATTTCATTTGACAATTTATTGTGTGAGCATGTTGGTATGCATATCTTTTCTCATTCGAGGATATCCAATTGTTGTTATTTGGCTTTCATTTTTCTTTGGCCAATTGGATAGACAAGAATGCCTAAGTACCTCCCTCTAGCTATCTATGCTTTCTCGTCTCAAATTCTATTCATGCTTCATCAAAAAATTTGAGCAAGCACTTCTCGAACCCTCTGTGTGAGGAGCACTCGGAGTTCCATTTCGTTAAGAGCTTACTACCAAAACCTCCCCAGTGCAATCTCGGTGTAACCAACTCCAAAATCTCAGTTTCACCGATGCCTAGGGTTGATCTGATTTTTAGAATCTCGGTAGCACCGATTCCATAATCTCGGCTTCACCGAGTTTCCCTGTCAACTGACAGTAGAGGAACTCCGTGGCACCGATATTTTAGAATCGGTGTCACCGACAGCTACGAGTACTTATACTCCGCGGAACCGGTTTTTGAAAATCACTTCGTCAAAGTCGTGGTCCCCGCAAACCCTAGCTACCTCTCGCGTCTACGGACTTGCTCGCGTGCGTCTGCACCAAAGGAAATCTTCATCGTCGATGGAAATCGCCCCCGCCGTCGCCGCCATAGAGAGGCCGTCGCCAAGTTCGGGTAACGACCTCAAAATTCTTTGCACTCCTCGTCTAATTTATGTGCAATAGAATTCGTTTCATTTTCTTCCCATCGTATGCATAATCTCCATCCTCAAGAAACTCCATTAGATTAGAAGAACTACGAATTTTTAGGTTTATCCGTCCGTAGATTGAATCTCGGTGTCACTGAATCTTAAAAATAGGTTCTACCGATTTTGTTTTTAGGGTTACCGAGAATAGCTTCGGTGAGACCGAGTGGTTCTTTTCTGTGAAACCAAAAAGACTGCCAAGTCTCTCTTAAGGCATGTTGTCTGCCTCGGTGTCTCCGAAAATTTGGACTCGGTGGAACCGAAATCCCCTCTGCTGAAGTTTAAACTTAAGATTCTTAGTTCAAATTTTGAGAAAATCTTCTGTGTTTTGTGGTGCTCAACCCCTCTACTCTTCCATACTCTATTCACGGGGTCAGCATGTTAGGTTCTGATGATAGCCAGAATGATCCGAGGCAGATGGAAGTTGACTTGAGTCCAGGCGCAAGCCCAAATGCCAGTTCTTCTTCTTCAGAGGAACCTGGCACCCCAAGTTCACATGGGATGCCCAAGGCTGACACCAGGGCAAGGAAGAAGCTGAACTCAGATGAGGAAGATTTTGATTTTGTGCCAGAGGAAGATCTTGCAAGGAAGTTGCAAGAAAAGAAGGACAAAGCTGCAAAGAAGGCTGCTTCAGAGGCCACCTCAGCAAAGAGGACTGTCAGAAAGGAATATGCCACCTCTGAGTCTATGAGAGCACCTGAGAGTGCTAGATCAAACACATCTTTATCAGTTGAGCCTCCAAGGAAATTATCATTGCCTAAGAAGGCAGGAGAGAAGAAGAGAGCCAGGAATAGGATTTTCCATGTCATTGGCAGGCCTACATCCATGTATGAAGACCCAGCAGAAGCTGAGGAAGAGGCTGAGGAGGAAGAGCCAGCTGCCAAGGCTCATTCATCCAAGAAGAAGAGGTTATTTGTTGATGCTATGCCCAAGAAAGCTCCTTCTAAGAGCAAGAAATCTGAGTCCAAGAAGCCAGTTCCTCCAAAGTCCAAGAAGACTAATAGGGACGTCCCTCTTGCTGCTAAGAACAAGAGATCTTCCACCATGGAAGAAGAAGATGATCTGTAAGTGCTGAGGAAGCTAAGACCACACTTTCCATTGCATAATGATGCACACCCAGTAGCTGAAGACATGAAGAAGAGGAAGGATGCAGGTCTGAGATTATGGAGGGCAAATGATCCTTATGGCTCTAGGAGGAAGACTGCTGTAGATGGCAGATTCTACACCAAAGAACAATAGGACTTCTAGGAGACTGTCCTATTAGACAAGAGCCCAGCAGTCAGTGACATGAGATATGTTGACTGGGCATATATCAAGGAGAATGAAGATTACTTTCCCAGTGTGCAAGATAACTTCAACTGCATTGATATTGCAAACTTTGTTGGAAGAGAGTTCTCCGCTTGGAATGATGAAATCATCATGCAGTTCTACTCTACTGCTCACGTCTACCTAGATGGCAGGATCATATGGATGACTGAGGGAGTCAGGTACCAATCCACTATTGATGAGTGGGCTACCATCTTAGGAGCCCCACAGGTAGAAGAAGGAGATCTGGATGTATATGCTGAAGCCAAGATGAATCACAATTCTATGGCAAATATGTACAAGGAGATTCCAGCTGCTCATGTGCATTCACATAAGCTTGGCTCTGTCTATCATCTGCAAGGAGGACTACCCACTACAAACAGTATCTTGAGGTACACTTTGATGTCCAAGTCTGGAGATGACAAGATGATTAGAGGGTACTCCATCAATATGCTGCACCATATAGACACCCACACCAGGATTAGGGTGATGGACCTGATTGTTGAAACAATCAAGAGGATACCTGCTGACCAAAAACAATCTTGTGGATATGCACCTTACATTTAGATGCTAATCAACTCCAAGTTGGAGAAGAATGTATATGCACTTGATCGTCCTCATATGCCACTACAGCCAGACTTTGAGGATAATGTTGTGGTGATGGATCCCAGTCATCCCACTTCATCTACTGCACACGCAGAGGCAGAGT
Organism: Elymus sibiricus; assembly: GCA_039707655.1. Lineage (NCBI taxonomy): Eukaryota > Viridiplantae > Streptophyta > Magnoliopsida > Poales > Poaceae > Elymus > Elymus sibiricus. The sequence goes on from CM077671.1 coordinate 138,728,909, forward strand.
CAGCTAGAGCCACTAGCGCTCAAGTTCCGAGGTCCAAGAGCAAGCAAATAGATCTGCTCATCAGCACCATTCAGAGCATGCAGAAGGATATCAAGAACATATTGCTGAATCAAGAAAGCCTTGAGAGGATTGTGGAAGACAAGTTCACCATGATGAACAACAAGGTTGATGGGCTGGCGAAGACTGTGGATGAGCTTTAGATGGAAGTGGATGCAGTGCCTAGCCCTCATTCCTCCGATGATGACGATAGTCCACCTCTTAGGACCAGCACCCAGTTCAAGACCCGAGCCAGGACTCCTACCGTGCTAGTTCCAGAGACGAGGCCTACCTCATCAGCACTTGCCGCAGCTCCATCAGCTCCTCCAACACCTCCAGTGTCTACACCACCGCCTTAGAGGACTTCAATTGAACTCTTCGCGGATGCTCTTCTATCGACTCCTTCGACAGCCACCAGCGCAGCTTCATCATCTCATGGAGGAGATCATGCCCAGAGTGACGATTAGCTCTATAGCTTTGAACTTTTTGGTAACTTGTTTCCAAAGGGGGAGAGGTTATAGATCATAGGGCTTCGAGAGAGAGTGTGTTGCATTTTGATTCCTCTCTGCAGTTTTCAAAAAATTTGGTTTATCGTTTGGTTGAAACTTTGTTGGTGATTGATCATATACTCTTGTGTGATGCTACTACTTTGCTATCTTTGAGATATCTATGTGATGATCATTCACTTGTTTGGTGTGATGTGCTTATGCAATTCATTCATATTAATTTTTGCGCACAACCAAGTTGTACGTGACATGGAAGAGTGACCCATGATCCTAATTGATTGTGCATTTGCATTCAAATGCAAATTTAAAATAATGCACAAATTTAGGGGGAGCTCTTGCTTATCACATACTTCTCAAAGCGACGATGCTATTCATTGATTATATCTCTCATCGAAGCTTTGATCTATATGTTGTCATCAATTACCAAAAAGGGGGAAATTGAAAGCACAACTTCTCCCTAGGTGGTGTTGGTAATTAATAACAACATATATTTCATTGGACTAATGTTTCCACTAAGTGTATTTCAGGAAAAAGTTCAATGATGGGTTGGCTAAAAGATTGTGTGGAGTACCTCCCCAAGGAAAGGAAGGAATAGGATTGGCCATGCTTCAAGATCAAGGACTCTACATTTTATATTTTGTGAGAAATCACTTTGAGTCCATAGGAAATCCAATACTATTAAAAGGGGATGAGGTAAATATGATGATCTGGTTGCTCAAGTGCTTAGAGGTAGCCACGAAAAATACTCACCCACTTTCCCACACATATCCTCTGTCCAAAGCCTAAAGTCAAAATTTGGTGACACAAACATTCCCATTCGGATCCACCGAATTTATCCAAGACAGAAGCCAAACCAAACCCTAGCATCTCAGTACTACCAGCTTTTCATTCGGTGCCACCGAAAACAGTGACCAACTTCCTGGTTAGCCATTTTGTAGATTCGGTCCCACCGAGTTCTGAGAATCTGTCTCACCAAGAAGTTGGACCAACTTTCTGTTAGCCCATTTCTCTAAATCGGTCCCACCGAGTTTGAGGAATCGGTCTCACCGAGATTTGGTAACTGCCTAGGTCACCCATATCGGTACCACCGAGATTCATATACCGGTCTCACCGAAAACGCCAAAGTTTCCACATTTTGAACTAGTCGGTGCCACCGAGTTTATAATTCGGTTTCATCGAGTTGAGCAATAATGTTGTAACGGTTGGATTTTTGGAGAAGCCTATATATACCCCTCCATCACCACTCACTCGTTACAGAAGCACTCAGAACACACACCCACTTGCCATATCCAATTTTCTGAGAGAGAGCCACCTACCCTTGTGTTGAGGTCAAGATCATCCACTCCTACCATATGGATCTTGATTTCTAGCTTCCCCAAGTTGCTTTCCATCCAATCAATCTCTTCTACCCATGCCAAACCTGTGAGAGAGTGATCGAGTATTGAGGAGACTATCTTTTGAAGCACAAGAGCATGGAGTTCATCATACTACCACATCTATTACCTTTTGGGGGTGGTGCCTCCTAGATTGGTTAGGTGTCGCTTGGGAGCCTCCTTCTTCGTGATTGTGGATTTGAACCAAGAGTTTGTAAGGGCAAGGAGATCGCCTACTTCATGAAGATCTACCCGAGTAAGGCTAGTCCTCCGTGGACGTAGGCCATCATGGAATAGACGAGGTTGCTACTTCATGGACCCTTCGTGGGCGGAGCCCTCCGTGGACTCTCGCGGCCGTTACCCTCCATGGGTTGAAGTCTCCATAAACGTGGACGTACGATAGCACCACCTATCGTAACCACGGGAAAAATTCTCCGCGTCTCCAAATTGCGTTTGATCTTCCAATCCCTAACCTCTTACATTTGCATGTCTATACTTTCCGCTGCTATACTCTTAGACTTGCATGTGTAGGGTAAAATTGACTTGCTACAATTGCTAAAATCTGCCCATGACTAAAATTGGGAAAAGGTTAGATTTTTATTTGGTCAAGTAGTCTAATCACCCCCCCCCATCTAGACATACTTTCGATCCTACATCATCACACTTTTATTTACTTACAACTCGATATGAAAAACTGATAGGATGATATGCCTCTATATGAATGCCTCTGGCAGTGTACCAGGATGTGCAATGATCTAGCATACTGAAAGATATCAAAAAATGGACAAGCCATGTAAATACCATGCTAGCTGTCTTACGATCATGCAAAGCAATATGACGATGGAAATACAAGTCATATGAAGTGATGGTGGACGTTGCATGGCAATATATCACAGAATGGCTATGGAAATGCCATGATAGGTAGGTATGGTGGCTGTTTTGAGGAAGATATAATGATGCTTATGTGCAATAGAGCATATCATATCATGGGGTTTGGATGCACCGGCGAAAGTTGCATCGATCCTCGAGGTGAGAATGGACAATGCACAGTACCGAAGAGGCTAGCAAATATGTGGAGGTGAGAGTGCGTATATCCATGGATTCACATTAGTCATAAAGAACTCAAATACTTATTGCAAGATTTTATTAGCTCTCTCGAAGCAAAGTACTACTTACATGCTCCTAGGGAGGAGGTTGGCAGGTGTTAACCATCGCGCGCCCCCGATTATAACAGCACAAAGGATTTCAATCAAGGATAAATTATGCTCCAATCTTCATCGCATAACTAGAGACTATACGTGCATGCTTCAGGAATCACAAACCTTTACATCAATATTCTTACTAATCCACAATCATCCACTAGTGCACCCACATATTACTATCTTAAGGTCGCAAAAAAATTCCAGGGAATCAAACATATCATATTCAGTGATCTACAAGTTTTATGTAGGATTTTATGACTAACCATGTAAATAACCAATTCCCATTGACTCTCTAAATAGGTATAAGTGAAGCATGAGAGTTTAATTCTTTCTACAAAAGACCTGGACATGCTCTAATAAATATAAGTGAAGCAAAAGAGCATTCTACAAATAAAGGTTTTCTATAGGTAGAGAAACACGCATCCAACTTCAAATGATATAAGTGAAGCACATGAAGCATTCTATAAAGCCATACTCAAAATATATAAGTGAAGTGCAAAGAGAATTCTATAAATCAACCATGGACTTTCCCATACCAGCATGGTGCATTTCTAAAAAAGAAAATAAAAGGCACACGACGCTCCAAGAATTTACGCATATCATGTGAACAAATCAAAAACCGAAACATACCGATAGTTGTTGAAGAAGAAAGATGGGATGCTTTCCAGGGCATCCCCAAGCTTAGACACTTGAATCTCCTTGAATATTTACTTGGGGTGCCTTGGGCATACCCAAGATTGAACTATTTTCTCTCCTTATTCTTCTAATATCGGGACCTCCTCAATCTTCGAACACTTCATCCACACAAAACTTGACAGAACTTTCATTAGAAACATTAGTACATAATCATCAAATCTAATCATGTCCTGCCATAACATTATTGCATAATTATAATCTAACATTACCCACTGTATTCTATCACAATTCTATGACTTCCAAGTCACTGGGGCTCAACAAGAATTCAAACATAAGCACGCAAAGCAACTATAACAAAAATCTGTGAAAAACAGGAAAGTCTGTAATGATCTATAGAGAAACTATACTTCTGTAACTCAAACAATTCTGAAAAATTAGGACTCAATAAAAAATTTGCATAGCAGTACTGTGTAAAAATTTCAGAATTTTGCATGCTCCAGTAAAATACGAAAATTCAAACACTACAGAAAAGGTTTCTGTTTTTGCACAACACATATCAAACAAGCAATTTAAACATCCCAAAGGTAATTCTTGGCACATTATTTTTATAATACAATAGATTTGTACAAGGGGATAATTATTTTTGTTGAAAAGTTTCTGTAATCATGATTCACAAAGTTTCCATGGGCATGAACAAAGTTCAAGGCTAGCCCCCACTTCAATGATGTTCGTCTTTCTTACTTTCACTTCTCTCTTTGAAAAGGTTTTAAGTTCCCCACTTTATTTTTTTGGTTTTAATCATTTTAAAAGCACACAACAGAAATAAATGACTGTCTAAAACTTCTGGGTTGTCTCCCTGGCAGCGCTTTCTTTAAATCCATTAAGCTAGGCATATAGTGCTCAAGTAATTGATCCACCTGGATCCCAAGGTATATCAAAGTCAATTTTAATTAACAATGATTTGTAATTAAGTAGTGAGAACAAAGTGATATATATCATGTGACAACGAACTCTAACTCTCTTCCTATGCATTGTCATGTCATAAAAGAACAATTCATTCACACAAAGTAAAGTTCAATACATAGCATAAGTAGTTTCTTGCAATTTTATTGTATTGGAAACATAGAGAGGTGAAGATTTGGTTCCTCTCTCATAATAATTGCAAGTAGGAGCAGCAAGCACATGCATATTATATTTATCAAAATCATCATGTGTGATAGTAAGACGCAACCCATCAATATAATCCTTAATAAGTGCCTACTTCTTTGTTATAGTGTAGTTGGGAAAATTCAAAAACATAATAGGACTATCGTGTGTGGGTGCAATAGCAACAATTTCATGCTTAATATAAGGAACTATAGCAAGTTCATCTCCATAAGCATAATTCATATTGGCATCTGATGGAGTCTGGGACTAAGGGGTCCTCGGGCCGTTGGTTCACCTCCGGTGGGCCAACACGATGGGCCGTTCAGAGGCAATTACTAGAAGGCCGAATTGCAGGGTTATCCCGTGTTCGGAAGGAAAGGTTCCGAAGACTTGGCATGACCTCCAAGACTAGAGAGAGAGAATGGGCATGTCTATGCCCGGATGGAAACCTACCATGTGTAACCCTAGGTACCCCTGGTGTCTATATAAACCAGGGGGCTTAGTTCGTAGAGGGACAAGTCAACTCATCTAGGGTTTAGCTCATTTGATCTCGAGGTAGATCAACTCTGTAACCAACATACTCATCAATACAATCAAGCAGGACGTAGGGTTTTACCTCTTCACGAGGGCCCGAACCTGGGTAAACATCGTCTCCTTCGTCTCCTGTTAACCATCGGTCCTAGATTCATAGTTCGGGACCCCCTACCCGAGATCCGCCAGTATTGACTCCGACATTGGTGCTTTCATTGAAAGTTCCGCTGCGAATCGTCAAAGGATCGATGGCTCACTTAATAATTGGTGAGGAAATCTGTAACAAGGGCGTCTTCGTTCCTGGTCAGATCTTCGCTTTCGGAAGCATCGTGCTTCATGCCGATCCCTCCAGCTGCCTCGGCCAGATTGGAAGCTTTGCCCCCGGTTTAGAAGTCAGGTTCGGGAACCTAGAGTTTGCCACCGACTCCTGGGGAGATCTTGTTTTAACAAGGACCTCTGCCCTCCTTGAAGGTCCCACGGGACCTGACATCTTGACTTTGGAGGCAGGAAACCCCGTCGCTGGGACGACCTCGGTCCCCACCTCGGTCTTAAAACCTAACTTGGTCGATGCATCTGAGTCAGCCACGGCTGCATACACCCCGGGAGCGCCGTCGAGCGACCCTGGGATGGCGGCGCCGCAGACCGACCCCAGGCGCACCTTTAGCGCCAACCCAACCGAGGCCCCATCGCCGGGCGAGCTACTCGGTCGGATCCAAGCCTTGAGCATGACCGATCACCAACCATCGATCCTAGATTCATAGTTCGGGACCCCCTACCCATGATCCGCCAGTTTTGACACCGACAGCATCATGGCCACAAGCATCGCAAGCATCAAGTTCATCAAAAAGGGATATTTCAAATGAATCCAAGGGATCACAGCACTTATCATGGCATTCATCCTTCGGTATGTGCGAAGGGAAATTAAACAATGTATGAGTTGAAGAGTTACTCTCATTAGAAGGTGGGCACGGGAAGCTAATCCACTCTTCCTCCTTTTGTTCTTCGCTCTCCTCCTCATCTTATTCATCTAATGAGCTCACAGTTTCAACAATTTCTTCTTCCATAGATTCCTGCAAAATATTAGTCTCTTCCAAGGCAGCAGTCATTCTTTCAATAAATTCAATAATATCAGCATTGTATTCACAATTCTCATAGCAATATTTAAGTATGGTGAAATTTTCAGGTCTGTAAACAACATCATCATAGTTATCATGCTTTTCAAAGAACGATTCAATTTCATAAGCACCCTTAAAAGCAACAAATTCTTCTATTTGTTCCACATCATAATAATCATATATACCATTAGCATAAGAAGCCAAGGTTTTATTATCATTAAATTCACATTGAAAGGGAAGGTGTGGAGCCTCCATCTTAGAGCAACAAGTATAATCACATCTCAAGCATAAATCCCCAGCATACCAACGCAACATTTTAATTTGATCCCATAAGTGTTTCCCTTTTTGAGACAAGCGATAATCCCTAAAGTACTCACGTTGATCCAACGTGTCTCCCATTATCAAGTTGAATGGGGATTTCTCAAGATTAACAAAGTAGTAGTTAATGTTTTTCACATAACCAGCATAGAGGGTTTTAGGAGGTTCCCCATCTCCGTGAGTAGCAAGTACAACTAATTTTTTGTGTGTTTCGTGTTCCATATCCATAACTAAAGATATAAAACAATTAATAACAGAAAATAAAACAACTAACAACAGAAAATAAAAAATACTTAGTGATAAAGCAAACAAGCACACACGAAAATATCAACCACTACGCTATTGCTCCCTGACAATGGCGCCAGAAAAAGGTCTTGATAACCCATAAGTGTAGGGGATCGTTTGTAGAATTTTTAGATAAGTAAGAGTGTCAAACCCAACGAGGAGCTGAAGGTAGAATTAATTTTCTCTCAAGTTCTATCGACCACCGATACAACTCTACGCACGCTAATTAACGCTTACTTTACCTAGAGCAAGTATGAAACTACTTTGCGGGAAGGAAACTAGAAGTACTTAGTAGGTGTAATAGATAGTTTTGCAAGGTAATAAAGAACAAGTAAATAAAAGTTAGGGGCTGCTTAGATAAAGAAAAATAAAGTAAATTGTTTAGTAGAAAGCTTTTTGTGTAATGCAAGAGAAAGATTGTCCATAGGCAATTGATATAATATGATAGATACTTGTCATATGCAATGAGGGAGAGGCATACGCTAACACACTTTCCGTACTTGGATCATATGCACTTATTATTGGACCTCTAGCAAGCATCCGCAACTACCAGAAATCATTAAGGTAAACCCAACAATAGCATTAAACATCAAGTCCTCTTTACTCCCATACGCAAACAATCCCCTTACTCGGGTGTAAGCTTCTGTCACTCTAGCCACCCACTATAAGCGAATCATGAACATATTGCAAACCCTCCAGCAGGATTCCTTCACATGTGGGCCTCATGGAAGGCACCTTAGGACAACACCATATCAACATACAACTCATATCAATAACATCATACCACAATTAACACGTAGGACAAAAGAGATCTACTCAAACATCATAGGATAGCCACATATTATTGGATAATAATATATAGCATTAAGCACCATGTTTAAGTAGAGATTACAGCAGGGAGAAGAGTTTTTACACTCATGCATAGAGGGGGAGAGAGAGTTGGTGGTGACGGCTGCGAAGTTGTTGGTGTAGATCGCCGTCATGATGGTTGCCGTGGCGGCGCTCCGGCGCTACCGGGAGAGAGAGGGAGAGAGCCCCCTCCTTCTTCTTCTTCCTTGGCCTCCTCCCTAGGTGGGAGGAGAGTTTCCCCTCTGGTCCATGGCCGCCATGGCTCCCGGAGGGCAGGAGCCCCTGCAAGATTGGATCTCTCTCTCTCTGTTTCTCTTCTATTTTTGCGACTGTTTTCGGACCCCTTCACCGTTTCTTAAGTATCCGGAGATCTGTAACTCTGACCGGGATGAAATTTTGAGGGTATTTTTATCGCAAAAATATCTTCCTTGCGGTGGAAGGAGAGCCCCAACCGACTTAAGGGGGAGGCACAAGCTATCAGGGCGCGACCCACGGGGGGCACGCCATGTTTGCTTGTGCCTCCCTCAGGCACCATCTTGCCTTGATTCTGACTCCCAAAATTCAAATATATTCCAAAAAAATCTCCGTAAATTTTGATCGCGTTTGGACTTCGTTTGATATGGAATTTATATGAAACAAAAAACACACAAAAATCAGGAACTGGCACTGGGCACTGGATAAGTAAGGTTGTCCCAAAAATAATATAAAATATTGCCAAAAGTATATGAAAGTTGTAGAATATTGGCATGAAGGAATTATAAATTATAGATACAACGGAGACGGATCACCCTACGAGGTAGGCTTCCCTGCATTCACCCACGAGCTACGGCAAGTCCGCTGGACCTCCAGCAGACCCTTCAAGCCCAAGTTGCTCGACAAGTATGATGGCAAGATAAGCCCTTCCGACTTCCTCCGCATCTACACCATCGTCGCGCAGGCTGGCGGGGGACGCGACGAAAAAGTATTCGCCAACTACTTTCCGTTGGTGCTCAAGCCCAACGTGAGGAGTTGGTTGATGAACTTGCCGGAAGGGTCCATCTTCTCTTGGGCGGACCTGTGCAACCAGTTCATTGGCGCATACCATGGAGGCCACAAGCTTCCAGGGCAGCCCAGCGACTTGCATGTGCTCCCCTAGAGAGAGGGTGAGTCACTCCGCAAATAAATCAAGAGATTCAGCGGCGTGCAACACAACATCCCCGAAACCCACCCAGCCGATGTGATCGTTGCGTTCCACACAAACGTGCGCAATCGACGGATGCATGAGGAGATGAGCATCAATAAGGTGCGGGATGTCGCCGAGCTGTATGCTTTGGCTGATAAGTGTGCGTGTGCTGAAGAAGGGAGGAGGCTCCCCGGAGAAGACGCTGGCGCAGAGGTCGATTCAGATGACAACAAAGATGCGCCAACCTTGAAGAAAAAAGGCCGGAAGCGCAATAGGAAGTGCAAGGGAAAAGCAGTGATGGCTGTCGAAGGGAACGACAACTCCGACTTCGGTAAGAAGGTTAAGTCTGAGGGGTCTGGCAAGAATGCTGCCGCATGCTCTGGAGACGACGAGGCCGCGGCTGGATAAAAGAAAGGCATGCCATACTGCAAGATGCACCTCACCAAGAGCTACGACATCACCGAGTGCTGCCAAGTAGAACAGCTTGCCGAAAACTAGAAGCAAGAGTACGAAGGGCGTGACAAGGAGAAGGGCCAAGATGGTACAGGTGGTTCCAGCAAGAAGAGTGGCGGCAGCCATGGCAGCCGTCGCGGCAAGGCCAAGAAGCGCAAAGAGAAACCTGCTAGAGGCCAAGACAAGAAATCTGATGATGAGGACGATGATGACGATGGAGATGAAGAAGAATCTGAAGGCCAGGACTCCAGGAAGCGTGCCAATGTGTGCAGCATGCCCGTCGAGGATTTACCAGAGACCTCTGCCACTGGGAGCAAGAAGAACAAGACCGCCAAGCCCTTGCCGGGTGGGACGAGTCACTAGGAACGGCAAGAGCCGTCTAGAGATCGGAAGCGACACCCAAATGAGAGACACTCATAAATGATGGGCGCTTTCGTGAGTCGCACTCGTAAGGCACGGCTGCGGGGCCGCCCGGCAGCCCCCTTTCGTGCAAGTCCGCCGCCAAGGCGTGTAATCCTTTGTATAGAGCCAGGTGATGACCCTGTGCATAGTCAGTAAAAGCTAAGTGTTCTACAACTCTTTGTCAAAGTACATATTTATGTTATGTATCTTATGTGAGATGTTGTGATCACTCTTTACTTGCATAAGGCAACTGTTGAACCACCTAGGTTCCTGGCCTACTCTATTTTCTCTTCTTTCTTTTTCTCAAAAGGGAGAAGGGGCCCCGCGTGCAAGTCTTCCCGGGGGGGTGTTGACGGTGTGGACACCTAAAAACCCGTTCGAGGACGATCGCCTTGCGACAAGAAACGCAGCGAGAGAAAGCTAAGTTGCGGAAACTTTTCGAAAAGTTAAGGCTTTCGCCTTGAACAAAGTTGACGCTTGTGTGAGAAAACCTACACGCGAAGGACCCTTGTCGAAATTGTTTGTGCACTTGGTTGTTTTGAGTCCGCTCAACATCCTAAGTAGCCGCGGCAAGGATGATAGGGGGCCTTGTCGGCAGCGGCATCACCGGCAGGCTGCCAAGGACCCATTCCTTCGAGAACTCACGGTACAGATACGCGCACCGATAGGCATTTCTGGCAAGCATAGTGATAAACAAAGACACACAAGTTCAAACTACATTGAAAGGAAATAGTCATTCACCGCAGCAAATAAATTGCATTAACAAAAGGAAAGTCACGATGCTAATTCAAGACTATTGTTTTGGATAACATGTATCGCAGGAATAGAAACCTAGTTGCCCAGAGTCACGGAACTAGCCCTGTCAGAGATAGGGCAACGAGGGCGTCAAGCTCGCTGGTGTCGAAGCCTCTCGGCAGCTTGGAGAAGGCCTTGTTCAAGTCGATGCCGGGGTTGTGGTAGGCGACCTTCACCAGGACCTTGTGGAAGGCCCCGCAGCACAGCTCGCGGCAACCCTGGAGGAATTCATCGGCTGGCCTCACTTCGTACTTTGCCAAGACGTCGACGAGCTTCCCGAAGAAGATGGACAGCCGCGCGCTCGCCGTATCGTCGACGTCAATGGAAAAGGCGCACTCCTCCGATCCCATCTTTGCGAGCTGGGCAGAGAGCCTACCAGCGATGTCAACAAGTTGCTCCGTCCATAGCTCAACACTCTCCTGGAGTTGGTTGGAGGCTTGCGCAGCAGAGGCGCGCAATTCCTTCTCCTTCCGGAGCTCCTCAAGCAAACTGCGCTCCCTGTGATGGGCGACCTCGAGACTGTCCTCCTGGGAACTCGCCTTCGCGCGCAAATCAGCGTTGGTGGCCGCGGCAATCTCCAGCTCTTTGGTCTTGTTAGCGAGTCCCACCTGCAGGTCCGCCAGGGTCTGAGTCCCCTTCTGGATGTCATCGTTCATCCTCGAGACCTCCTGACTAGAAGCAACGAGGTCTGCCTCCAGCCGCTGGACCTTGCTCTCCAACTCGATCCTGATGGATTAGGCAGCCTCGGCAGTGTTAACGGCCTCTTGGAGCTTGCCGGCATGCTCGGCAGCTTGCTTCTCGATGGCCTCTTTGTGCTTTGCCTCCAGCTCCTGGATATGCTTCTCCAGCCCAGCCCTGAACTTATCGGCAAGAGCTCTTTCTTGAGCAGCAAGATCTTCCTCACGAGAATCGAGCAAGATCTTGCGCGAATTTAGCTCTACGTCTTGGTTGGCGATGCTTTCGTCGGCCTCCCTCCAAACCTGCTCTGCCTCAGCCTTCTGGTTGATGAAGTCAGCTTCGTCTTTGGGAAGGTTGGCCAGCTGGTTGTTAAGGTACTTGCGGCTCTTAGTGAATCAGGCTTGCGTCTCGGCAAGAAGCATGCGGAACTTGTCCTCCGGCACGACAAGAAGGGCTTCCCGGCGGTCCAGCCTCTCTGAGTGGCCGGCATAAAGCGCCTGCAGCTGCCGGAAGTCCCTGCCCATGGAGGACAGGATGGCGTGCTCCCTGGCTTCGTCGCCCCCGCCAAGGGGGTCGATTGCTGCCCCTCCTCCGGGAGTGACGACGTCCCCATCGGCTGTCGCCCCTTCGGTGTAGGCACTGAGGATTGCGTCCCCAGGAAAGCTGGCGAACTGCAGATCACCGATCCTCAAGTATCGGCTCGGAGGCGGCTCCGTCGACGACGATGGACCGGCAGCGACTCTGCTGGCGTCTCCCAATGGGAAGGACGAGCCCGCCCTCGACATTCCCGGGGTGGAAGCCTCCGTGGCGTCCATTGCCGCCTCCAAGGACGGTTCCTCGAGAACCTGCTTGCCGGTATCCCTAGGGGCGCGATGGGTGGCCTCCTCTTCAGCAGCGATCCAGGTCGCCTCCTAGACGATACCCTCGATGTTGACATCAGCGTCAGGCTCCCCTGATAGAGGTGGGTCTACAACACCAAAGAAAAAGAAAAACCAAACTTAGAAGAATTTCAAGAAGTTAAAAAAAGAGAGAAGGAAGAAAACAATACAAAAAGTCTTGGGCGACGAAGACTCACCCGCGGGTTACTTCTGTTGAGGAATGCCCCCTTCCCCGGCAACGTCTGTGTTGTGGCGCCTGTAGGGGAACAAAGTTGTAGGTGCTGGCGTCTACCACCGAGCCCACCGTCGGATACAAGGGCGGGACATCCTGCTGGGGGCTCGTCGAGGGGCTCAGGTCGATCATCTCCGACTCCCATGAAGCACCCTGCTCCGACTGGGCGCCCACTGCGCCCCCTATGGCAGGATCAAGGTTCACCCTCGTGGGTCATCGTTGTGCCAGGGTCTCCTCTTCCTTGCGAAACAATCAGCCACGACAAGATTCAGCAGGGATGATACAAGAATCGAGACATTTCTACAACAAGTCTATACTTACTCGTCGTCCTCCTCCCCCGAGCTAATTAAAGGCGCGTAGGTTCCACCTCTCTCTTTGGCAAACGTGGGGAGCCGGTGACAGAGTGGGCATCCTGGAGCGCGTAAACGGTGTGGCGGAGCCAGTGGGATCGGCTGCCTGAGCCGAGCACTTGCCATACGCTTCACGACGGCCGAAAGACGTAGGCCGCGGGGTCCTCCTCCTCCTCTTCGTCATCGATCACCAAAGGTGGGGAACGGCGGACCAGGGGTGGGGACCTACGGAGTACGCGCGTCTTCTTGGGCATGTTGCGGACCAGGGGCTCCTCGAGCTTAGGCCCTGCGACAACCTCGACACCTCGACCCCGGCGTCTTCTGCGCCCGTGGGCCTCTCCGGCTGACCCTGCACTGGGGGCTGCTTGTCGGGCTCCTCCTTGCGGTCCTGCTCCTCCTCTTCTTCTTCATGTGCGGTGGGCCCTGAGCTGCTGCCGCCCACGTCAAGGCCCGCTTCCATGATGCGCCGGCCAATATGGTCGACCTCCGCATCGGTGGTGGGGTGGACTATCGGCCCTTCGTCCCGGACGCGCATTTTCGTCAAGTTGTTAAACCACTCTTGCACCAAATCCTTCGCCGACGCCTCCCACGTGGGGTCCACCCCGTGTGCGTTGCACATCGACATCATCGCCATGATTGCATCCTTGCGGGAGTTGTTGGAGAGCAGAATGATCGACGGTGGCAGTATAAACTTGCCGTCCGGGCGAAAGAGCTGATGACGAAGGACGATGAGCTGCAGGAAAGTCAGGTCCCTGTCAAGCCCGGGGCGGATCCGCATGACATCGGCAGGGCCAACATACTCCCAGGCAAAACGCTGCCGATCTTGGAGGCGAGCAATGTGCCTGGCAAGGAAATCAGAGCCCACCATCTCTATGGTGAGCCCGGCAGCCTTCAGCCGAAGCATATGGGCGATGGCGATATCCAGTTTCTTATCGCCGGGAGCAAGGGCGCTCCACTTATCGTCGCGGACAGGCTTGGATGTCCGGACTTGGAAAAAGACCGGGGGCTCCTTGTCGACAATGTAGCACCACTCTGCCCTCCATTCCTCCCACTTCTTGTGCAGGTTGCCAGGAGGATACACCTCCTTGTGAGAAGAACGAGGAATCCACGTGATACTACCGGAGAGGGCGTCCTCGCCCTCTATACGCGGGTAGTAGAAGTGGCGGAAGAGAGAGACATTGGGAGCTACCGCTATGAAGTTATCGCACAAATGCGCGAAAACGGACAAGGTGGTCATCGCATTGGGCATGAAGTCAAGCAAGCGAAACCCGTAGGTCAGCATCAGATCTACGAAGAAAGAAGAGACGGGGGAACCAGCCCGCAATAGAAGTGCGCCACGAAGAATGGGTACTTCTCATCGCCGGGCTGGGCGTTACCCAGAAGCACCACCGGCGCCGGGTGCGCTTTGGTCTCCCTTCCCCGCATCATGGAATACCTCAAGACGAGGTCTCTCATCATTAGCACGGAGGGGGAGAAGACGGCATACTTCCTCCGCATCGCCGCCAAGGCCTCCTTCGCCTCAGCATCTGACACCTTTTTGGCCTTGTTCCCTGGACCCGCGGCGGCGGAAGGGAGTCCTTGCATCGGTGCCATGGCGAATCAACGGCGAAAGCACGGAAACGGCTCAGGGGTTCCGCACTATGGGAAGGAGAAGCAGAGGTGGCATAACAGAGAGATGCGACTAGAAAGAGCAGCGCGCTCGCAGAAATTCCCTTTTTATTGACAAGGGGGGAGATGCAAGAGGCGCCTCTTCCAGTCCGATGCAGCGCGGCCTTTTAGGCGCGACCCCTCGAGCCAACCGCCTCGCTCCACCATTCACACGACCCGCAGTCAATGTGCGTCATGGGAGGAGCGGTGAAAATCATCATTGTAACCGCAGGAAATTGCGGCCGCGTGTATCTGTGCACTGTTTTTGGGCCTAGCCCAACAACGTCACGGACGCAAGTGTGGCCCAAGCCTGGGGGCTCCTGCCGGTGTACTAAGAAAGGGGGCCCTTAGTACCCTGACTTGCGCACCAGACGACCGTGGCCTCCAGACTGGCAAAACCCTGCCGGGCTGGAACTGAACTCCAAGCCACTTAGCACAAGGGATCGAGCGAACTGGCAAGCCTTCCTTGCCGGGGGGCTCGGATGCTAGCGCACCCGTCAAGACCCTCGCCCGCCAAGCCGTCGCTCCACGTCACTAGACTGGTTATCTACATCAGCTAGGTGTCGAGCGGGCAGGCGGGTAGGTGAAGTTGGTCGGGGCGCGTTGCAGTTTTCTAGGATTTACACCAGCTTTAATGACACCCGTCCTACGGCGTGGCAGAAGAATAAGAGGTAGTTGGGCGAACGACACAGAAGGAGAGGCAATCCTTTCCGGGAGACATCGCCAGCACGCCACCTCACGACATGTTAAATGTGCCTGTCTTAGTCTGTCAGAGTTAGGTATTTCTCACTACCACTCGTGCCAGTGTCTCGGGCAGCGATAATGTGCACTATTTATCATGTGTAAAGACCATTTTAGCCACTATGGTATTACCTTGGATTATAAAAGGAGGTCCACGACTACCTTTAGAAAGGTCGACACTCCGTTCATTTATACGCGTAACGACACTCGCGAAGCATCCTTGCCGGGGTGCGACGCTCCTGTAATGTGAACCCGAATAAACAACACTACACATGACGTAGGGTATTATGCTCCGACGGCGGCCCAAACCTGTCTAAACCCTCACGCGTGAAGTGTACGGTGATGCTCTTTGCGCCAGAGGATTCCCTTAGCCAAACCACGAAAGGGGCCTTGCCGGCCCCATAGATCATCGTACCACCGATAACCACGCGAGTGTTCGAAGACAACCCCCGTCTATGTGTGGCCCAAACATATGTATGGAAGTGTTGTCTAGTCGATGTTTAATTACCCAATGCAACTTTGATGTGGCACCTGCCTCATAAATCGTAAAGCCCTCACGTTGGGTTCACACGACGTGTACGTAGTATATATGCTCCCCCTCTCCCAAATTCGAGCCGGTGGGAGGCATTCATGCATACACATGCGCTCAAATTATACCATGTAATCTCACCATGACCTACCATAGCACAAACAAAAAAGAATCCACATTAATCAACCTCTATCATTGTGGTCAAAGTGATGGACCATGCGGGGCCATAGATGGGCGCGACACAGATAACCCACGCGAGGGGGCGTCCGAGGACACCGACCACCTCCATGTGTCCCAAACATATGTATGGACGTGTTGTGTGATTTTTGAATACCCAATTCACACCTTTGATGTTGCACCTTCACAAACCGGAAAGTCCCCCACGAAGGTTCACAACGCGTATGCCACTTACTTCGAGCCGGTGGGAGCACGTGTACACACGTTTTCAAACTTTCGTCTGGTATATCACCGTGATCTACACCCAACGCGGCAAGAGGGTTGTCAATCCCCTTGATCTCGTTATTTGCAAGCAAGTGAAGTGTGTAGATAATAGTAGATAATTCTAAATTGCAAAATAAAATAAAAAGTAAATAATGGCAGCAAGGTAAAGATAGGTTTTGTAAATATATAAGTGAATAGACCCGGGGGCCATAGTTTTCCCTAGCGGCATCTCTCATGTAGGCAACATACGGTGGGTAAACAAATTACTGTTGGGCAATTGATAGAAAAGCGCATAGTTTTGTGATATTTACGACAATGATCATGTATATATAGGCATCACGTCCATAAGCAATTAGGTTGACTCCTGCCTACACCTACTACTATTACTCCATCCATCGACCGCTATCCAGCATGCATCTAGAGTATTAAGTAAAATAGAGTAATGCTTGGAGAACATTCACATGATGTAGACAAAGAGAATTCAATTAATATGAACTAACCCCATCGTTTTATCCTTAGTGGCAACAATTCAAGAAGGTGTATTGTCCCCTTATGTCACTGGGATATAGAGCACCGCCAGATTGAATCCACTACATCGCACCCCTCTCACTGCAGAAATATCAATCTAGTTGACCAAACTATTTCAATAGATCAAAGAGATTTATGAAGATATAATGCTCATGCAAATAAGAAACATAATATTCAGAGGTGACTCAAATACTTTTCATGAATAATCTGAAATATAAACCCACAATTCATCGGATCCCAACAAACACACCGTACAAAAGAATTACATCGGATAGATCAAAGCGAAGATGGGATGATCATTGTATTGAAGATCAAAAGAGAGAGATATAGCCATCTAGGTACTAACTACGGACCCGCGGCTCTGTGGTGAACTACTCACACATCATCATGAGGGCAGCAAGGTTGATGAAGAGGCCCTCCATGAGCGACCTACCTCCGGCAGGGTGCCGGAACGGAGCTCCAGATGGGCTCGCGGCGGAACAGAGACTTGCGGCGGCGGAAAAGTGTTTCGGGATGCCCTTTAGGGTTTTTGGAGTATATGTTAATTTATAGGCCAGAGAACGGGGGTAGGAGGGCCACCAGGGAGGGATAAGCCATCAGGGCACGCCGACCCCCTTGGGTGCACACTGTTGGCTTGTGCCTCCCTCGTGCGTCCTCCAGTCTTCTCCCAAAGCTTCCAGGTCTTCTTTTGGTCCAGAAAAAATCATAAAAAAGTTTCAGGGCAATTGGACTTCATTTGGTACTGTAAATCTGAAAAGTAAAAAGACACGCAGAAAACAACAACTGGCACTAGGCACTGGGTCAATAGGTTAGTTCTCAAAAAAATATAAATTCGTAAATTATTACTCAAAAAGCATCCTAGAATGATAATATAATAGCATGGAACAATAAAAAATTATAGATACGTTGGAGACGTATCAGCATCCCCAAGCTTAATTCCTGCTCGTCCTCTAGTAGGTAAATGATAAAAACAGAATTTTTGATGTGACATGCAACCCAATATGTAATCATTTGCATGTATGCTCATTGAGAAACTATGAATTAACAAACATCAACATAGTATATTTATAAGCACAAGCAACAAAATCATCAATCTTTCAAAGTATACGATCCTAAAAGAATGTTTACCCCCATTCATTTTATCATATTAGCAAGGCATGGCTCCGTATTCACCACATTAATACAAATGTCAAGCACCACGGTGTCCAAGTCAGGCAATTGGATCGTAATTTTTCAATGTGCATCAACTTTTTATTCTTCACGAAATACATGAGCGTGAACCATGAACATATCGTAAAGGTGGAATAGAATATGGTGCTCGATATCAAAGGGTTAAAAAGTGGAGAAGAAGGTATCGCATCAACTAGGCGTATCAACGGGCTATGGAGATGCCCATAGATAGATGTCAATGCAAGGAGTAGGGATTGCCATGCAAATGATGCACAAGAGCTATAAGTGTATGAAAGCTCAACTGAAGCTAAGTGGGGTGTGCATCCAACTTGCTTGCTCATGAATACCTCTTGCATTTGATGAATCCCATCATTGGAATATACAAGCCAATTTTATAATAATGAAAAAGTAATTCCCACTAGCATATGAAAATGACATAACATGAGACTCTCTATATGAAGAACAAGGTGCCACTTTGAGGCACAAGCGTGGTAAAGGATACTAGCAAAGTCCCTTCTCTCTTTTTCTCTCATTTTAATTTTATTTATTTATTTATGGTTGGCTCAATTGGCCTCCCCCATTTGTATTTCATCACTGGAACAATGCTCTAATAATGATGATCATCACACTTTTATTTACTTACAACTCAATATGAAAAACTATGAAACAATATGGCTCAATATGAATGCCTCTGGCAGTGTACCAGGATGTGCAATGATCTAGCGTGACATGTATCAAAAATATGATGAACGGTGGCGTTGCCAGAAATATTATGTCAGCTCTATATGATCATGCAAAGCAATATGATGATGAACTAGTCATATGGTGTAACGATGGAATTTGCATGGCAATATATCTCGGAATGCCTATGGAAATGCCATAATAGGTAGGTATGGAGGCTGTTTTGAGGAAGATATATGAAGGCTTATGTGTATAGAGCATATCATGTCACGGGGCTTGGATGCACCGACGAAGTTCGGACCGATCCTCGAGGTGAGAATGGGCAATGCACAGTACCAAAGAGGCTAGCAAAACATGAGGTCGTGAGATTGCGTATGTCCACGGGTTCACATTAGTCATGAAGAACTCACATACTTATTGCAAAGTTTTATTAGTTTTATCAAAAATCAAAGTACTACTCACACGCCCCGAGGGAGGAGGTTGGGAGGAGTTAACCATCGCGCGCCTCCGACCCGAAACAACACTAGGATTTCAACGAGGAATAGAAATGCTCACACATCCCCACCATGCCCTTTTAATATTTGGACAAACGGGAAATTAACACCTCTTAATACCGATACTTCTACGAATCAACAATCCTGCACTCACGCCTTTTTCACATTACCACATCAATATCATTAACCCACATTTTTTGTTGTATGTGCTACATGATGGTTTTGATTATCACTCATTGAATACCTATTATTTTATAACTAGTCTTATGACCCATGCAAATTACCGTCACTATTTATTAACTCTCAAACAAATATAAGTGAAGAATGAGAGTGCAATTATTTGTATAAAATCTATACGCCACCGTGCTCAAAAAGATATAAGTGAAGTACTAGAGCAACTGCTAAGCTCAAAAGATATAAGTGAAGCACATAGAGTATTCTAACCAATTATGATGAGGTGTGTCTCTCTCAAATAGGTGTGGCCATAAAATGATGATTGTGGCAAACTAAAAATAAAAGCAAACAAAAGCAAACGATGCTCCAAGCAAAACTCATATCACATGACGAATAAAAATATAGCTCCAAGTGACATACCGATGGATTGAGGCGAAAGAGGGGATGCCTTCCGGGGCATCCCCAAGATTAGACGCTTGAGTCTTCCTAGAATATTTACTTGGGGTGCCTTGGGCATCCCCATGCTTAGGCTCTTGCCTCTCCTTATTCCTTCGTCCATTGTGATAACACCCAAAACTTGAAAACTTAATCACACAAAACTCAACAAAACTTCGTGAGATCCGTTAGTATAAGCAACATATCAAATACTTTAGGTACTGTTATAAATTGATTCATATTTCATTATTGCATAATAAGTACTGTATTCTAACTTCTCCATGGCTTATACCCCCCCGATATATTCCATAGCATCTTCAAAACAAGCAAACTATGCAAGCAAAAACATAATCTGTCTAAAACAGAACAGTCTATAAAGATCTGTAGAGAACCTATACTTATGTAGATCTAAAAATTCTGAAAAATTACGACAGCCTGAAGAATTTGTACATAAATACTGTGTAAAAAATTCATATCAAGAAGACATTCCAGTAAAATCAGAGAAATTCTGCACTGGATGCTAAAGTTTCTGTTTTTGGACCGTATCAATTCTACTCATCTCGTGAGTCATACCAAAGGCTTTACTTGGCACAAACACTAATAAAACATAAAATCACAATCATTACAGAGGCACTAATCACGTTATCATGCAAAAATAGAAAGTATTGGGTTGTCTCCGAAGAAGCTCTTTCTTTATAGCCATTAAGATAGGCTTGGATAATAATGATGCTCACATAAAAGAGAAGAATTGAAGCACAAATGGAGCATCATATGGCACGTGACAAACTCATTTAATTCTAACATACTTCCTATGCATATAGGAATTTTATAGGAAAACAAATTATCAATTCAAGAAATATCTAGCACATGCAAATAGGAGGAAGGAAGCATCGACAATTTCAACACAAAGAGAGGTAACTGAGTAACATGAAAAATTTCTACAACCATATTTGCCTCTCTCATAATAATTACATGTAGGATCATATTCAAATTCAACAATATAGCTATCACATAAATATTTTCTCCATGATCCACATGCACAAAAGTCTTACATTCTTCCAAGATAGTGGGATTGTCATCAATTAAAGTTATGACCTATCCAAACCCACTTTTAGTAGTGTTGCAAACATCATAATCAATAATAGATTCATCATGAAGCTTAGAATTACCAAGATCACAACAAAAATCATGATTATCACCCCAATCATTATCATTAGCACAATTGATATACATAGAATTTATACTAACTATATGGCAATCATGCTTTTCATTCAAGGAACTATCATGAATCACTTTATAAATTTCACAATTTTCAGATTCACGATTTTCACGCAAGAACTCATAAAGATAATCTAGTGCACTCAATTCACTAGCAATTGGTTCAACATAATCGGGTCTTTTGAAAAGATTAGCAAGTGGATGAGGATCCATTTATCTTATCTTTCTTGTTTTTACTTTCCGTTTGTGTCAGACAAAGATAAAGATAACGTAGTTGGACAAGCAAGCAAATGGAAATATTTTTTTATTTTTTTTTATTTTTATGAAACAAACTAAATATAACAACAAATAAAAATAAGAATAAGTGAATCATAATTTGTGTGAAGTTACTTGGTAGTTGGTGATGATATTCCCCGACAACTGCGCCAGAAATCCTTCCTGATACTTGTGATCTTTGTTGGGTTTTCCGTGAAGAGGAACGGGTAATTGCAGCACAATACGGATAAGTATTTCCCTTAGTTAAGAAACCAAGGTTTATCGAACCAATAGGAATATCAATCCACAACCGTCTTTAGCGGCTGCACACAAAAGAGCAAACAACTTGCACCCAATGCGGCAAGAGCATTGTCAATCCCCTTGATCTCATTATTTGCAAGCAAGTCAAGTGTGTAGATAATAGTAGATAATTGCAAATTGCAAAACAAAATAAGAAGTAAATAATGGCAGCAAGGTAAAGATAGGTTTTGTAAATATATAAGTGAATAGACCCGGGGGCCGTAGTTTTCCCTAGCGGCATCTCTCATGTAGGCAACATACGGTGGGTAAACAAATTACTGTTGGGCAATTGATTGAAAAGCGCATAGTTATGTGATATTTACGGCAATGATCATGTATATATAGGCATCACATCCATAAGCAAATAGGCCAACTCCTGCTTGCACCTATTACTACTACTCCACCGATCGACAGCTATCCAGCATGCATCTAGAGTATTAAGTAAAACAGAGTAATGCTTGGAGAACATTGACATGATGTAGACAAAGAGAATTCCATTAATATGAACAAACCCCATAGTTTATCCTTAGTGGCAACAATACAAATATGTGTCTTGAACCCTTCTGTCACTGGGATATAGAGCACCGCCAGATTGAACCCACTAGAACACACCCCTCTCATTGAACAAATATCAATCTAGTTGGCCAAACTATTTCAATGGATCGGAGAGATTTATGAAGCTATAATGACCATGCAAATAAGAATCACAATATTTAGAGGTGCCTCAAATACTTTTCATGAATAACATGAAACATAAACCAATAATTCATCGGATCCCAACAACCACACCGTACAAAAGAATTACATCGGGTAGATCAAAGCGAAGATGTGATGATCATTGTATTGAAGATCAAAAGAGAGATAGAGATAGCCATCTAGGTAATAACTACGGACCCGTAGGTCTATGCTGAAATACTCACACATCATCATGAGGGCAGCAAGGTTGATGAAGAGGTCCTCCGTGATCGATCCCCCCTCCGGCAGAGTGCCGGAACGGAGCTCCAGATGGGCTCGCGGCGGAATAGAGACTTGCGGCGGCGAAAAAGTGTTTCCGGATGCACTCTAGGTTTTTTTGAATATATGTGAATGTATTGGCCAGAGAACGGGGGTAGGAGGGGCACCAGGGAGGGACAAGCCATCATAAAAACCCTGGGCGTGCCCTGTTGGCTTGTGCCTCCCTCGTGCGGCTTCCGGTCTTCTCCCGAAGCTTCCAGGTCTTCTTTTGGTCTAGAAAAAATCATAGAAACATTTTGGGGCAACTGGACTTCGTTTGGTACTGTAAACCTGAAAAGTATAAAAACAAGCAGAAAACAGCAACTGGCACTGTGTCGGGACCCCGATCCTAAACCAAACGAATCTAGCATGTAACAAATCATATCACTTTGCGGCCTCATGCACGGTAATTCCCACAGCTGCCACCTTACCTTGGCCGGGACCGTTTGCGCCTTTTGGCTCACGTATATGAATGTGTCACTGGCAATCATATGTTAGAGAACCCGGGTCGACATGACTAGTTATAGACCCAAGTGGCACAACCGTACAGGGACAGGCATACGTAACCCAACAGTGCACGTGTCGGTCCTCAGCATGTGTAGATGAGTCGTAGCAAGCTACAAGGACTCCATTACATCGCAAGACATTTCCCCGTAGGGACAGACACATTAGCAACGAAGGATACACGCCAGTCAATCAATGTGTCCGGAGCAGTAGCAAGCTACCAAGGCTTAGTGGAAGCACAAAGAGGCATTTCCCCGTAAAGAAGGCTACTAAAGGCATACAATTATGTGCCGAATCCCACACATACCAATGCAATTCAAACATACACGCAATATGCACGATATGAGTAGATACAACATGGCATCACAACAAAACTCTATAATCATAACATTTATTTAGAAGGCTCCGAAGAGCCAACATAGTATAATGTTACAAGCAAGGGGGGGTCACATGACCCAACATTCAGAGCATACAAACAACAAGCGGAAGATACATGTCTGGGTACAGACATCTACTAAAAGCGGCTGGAAGAGCCTAAAAAGCTACAACGACCCTACCAAAGGAGCCAGACCTCTGTTTGGGATTCCCAAGCTAACCCGGTCAACATTGAACTTCACGTCGTAAGAATCACTAATGAGACCGAAGTCTCATCTGCAAAAACATAAATAAGCAAATGTGAGTAGAAAGGTACTCAGCAAGACTTACATCAGAATTATCTACATATGCATCATTGTCAACTAGGGGGTTGTGGAGTTTATTGCAGCAAGCCAGCTTTGACTCTTGGCTAACATGTACTACGACTATATGAGTACATTCTTTGAGGTGGCATATCGCACACGAGTCCACATATTCACCACATCAATACACCACTATGGATCCTCTCTCGTCTTCCTACAAGAAGCCATCCATAGCACTCACACTTATCTAGAGCATTTTAGAGTATCCATTTAAAGTTATCTATGAACAATGCAAGTCTCCAAGTAGTCCATATCCGCGGACGCGGCTATTCGAATAGATAGTTTACCCTGCAGGGGTGTACTTCCTCACACATGCTCCCTCCACTTACCGCCATGTGCACGTAAAAAGGCACCTCGGCAACCTTTAAGCGGAGGCCTGGCGAGGGAGTCGGCCACGGACATTAACTTACAACGACTCACGTCCAAGGCAGTCGCCTATCTGAGTTGGAACCCATAATGGAAGTCCGGCCGAGGTTTCCAACATGGCCTCAAACGTTGTGAGCAGGGCCCCAAGCCGGTACCGACTGGGCCGTTCATCCACTTCG
The DNA here is from genome assembly GCA_039707655.1 of Elymus sibiricus. NCBI lineage: Eukaryota > Viridiplantae > Streptophyta > Magnoliopsida > Poales > Poaceae > Elymus > Elymus sibiricus. The sequence goes on from CM077671.1 coordinate 138,753,248, forward strand.
CGGGCCCGGCCACACCTATCAACGTTTCGAACTACTGCGACTCCAAGACTGAGAACAGGGAAGTTAATAGGCCATGAGGGGTCGAGTTACCGAAACCCAATGTGCGGTAGTAGCTAGTACAAACACGGAAGTCAGTTCCTATGAGTGGCTTCTATGAGAGAACCCACCATGTACTCCTACATGGCCTCTCATCTCTACCTTTACCAAAACAGGTTCAACACTTAACCCTCATCATTAGGACACTTCCATTTCACTCCGGTTCATCACCCAGATGAATCAAACCTGACACAACTCTAACCATAAAAAGAATAATAGGGTTATGGCACAACATGGCTCAAGCATCTACCAGGTATACTAGGTTGCTTGGTTTAGCTATTTACTGTGACAATGATAGGTCATGCAGAGGAGTGGGTTCAGCTACCGAAACACAAGTACCAGTTGAAGCATTTGTCCTAATGCATTGAAATGACAGCAAGAACGAGAGAGTAGGTTTGTATAGAAATGCTCAAGGGGAGTTGCTTGCCTGACACTTCTAAAGATAACAGTGAGTCTTCATCGGTGGCATCGATCTCCACGTCGGAATAACGTCTACTAAGAGGGAACAATACCGGCAAACAAGGAAATGAACACATTCAATGCAATGCAGCAGACATGATGTATGACATGGCAACTTAAGGTACTGAATTGATCTAGAGGAAAATCAACCAGATTAATTGAAGTGGAACTCAAACAAGTTTGAGTTCAAACTCCAAATGATATTTCTTACATTGACCTAATCATAAAATTTCCTAGTTGGTGGGGTTAACTTTCTCAAACATGCATGATCATCGCATAAACAGATTCCTTGTATTTTTCATTTTTAATATATAAATTATTTCATTTGGAGCTACGGTTGAATTTATATGATTTTTAGGACTTTTTAATAATTTCTAAAATATAATAAATAATTGAAGATTTATTTTAATTCCAGAAACATTTACTGCATCATCATGACGTTAGCCTACCGTCAGCAGGTCAACGGGGCCGTTCCAGGTCAAAACTGACCAGCGGGGCCCACATGTCATTGACTGCGGTTTTAAATAAAAGGGTTTAAACTTAACCAGTAGATTGTTTAGATTGTGGGTCCCGTGTCAGTGTCCCATGCCCTAATTAAATCTGATTAGCTCTAATCTAATGGCGCCATGTCATCTCGCCGGGGTTTCACCGTCGGTGACCCAAAAACGCGGCGGAGTCTCGCCGGAGGCCATGGGAGTAGGGGCTAGGGCTACCAGGGTGTAGCTTGCGCTCGTGCGCATCTAAAGAAGTACGCGTGGGGCCTAGGAGGCACCCAAATAGGACACGGCGATGACCGGAGCGGGGAAGCAGGTCGGATGCGGCGGCGAGGTGACTATAGCGTGCGGGGAAACATGGTGAGGGGGGGGGGGGGGGGGTTGGTGGCTCTGCTAGAGCTTCAGGAGCTCGTTCTTGTGCTTGGCCTCGAGCCTTGCTAGCTCAGGCCACGGCTATGCCATGGCCAGCGGCGGGGAGCTCCTGGCTCCGGTCGGTAGGCTGGCTAGAGTAAGAAAATGGCGAGGGGAGCAGGGGAATACAAAGAGGGGCTCACGGCGAGGTGGTTGGAATGCTCAGCGTGCTCGTTGACGACCCGGAGGCGACGAATTTGACGGCGGCGAGCGACAGCTCTCGGGAGGCTCGGAGAGGAGAGCCAGAGAATGGGGAGAGAGAGCAGAGAGAGGAGGGGAAAGCAAGAGGAGGCGAGGGGCATCTCCCAGGCGAGCAGATGAGGACGGGGAGGGGTACAGCGAGGAAAGCAGGAGGTGGAGGCTCGGCCGCGCACGAGCTGCCACGCCTCGTCCTTCTGGCAAGGGGTTGAAGACGAGCTTACCCCTCGCTGGGTTGGCCTGGGCCGGCTTCTAGCGCAGGTAAGTGGCCCATGTGGCTCTCCCTCTCTTTTAATTTTGACTTTTCTATTTTCTCCAAATTGTTTTGATTTAGGAAAATCTCTAAACCATTTTTGTAGATTCTGAAAATTTCATATGTGAACTAAATGGCTAACCAGTGCCACGTAAAAAGTTTCAGAATTACTGTACTTATATTTGATATATAACATATATAACTACTATGCAAATATTTATTGAATTGACTCAAATGCCCAAAATAATTATCTCTGTGATTCCAAAAATATTGGTTTGCATTTTACCTCTTGCCAATATTTTCTTAGAATACCAGGAACATTTTCTTGGACTTATTTGAAGCAAATTTTATATTGCTCATTTTGTCAAAAATGTTTTCCGTGGCTTGATAATTCCCCAATTCAAATTCATTTGAGTTTAAAATGCATGCATGAATATGCAATGACAAGCAAACCTAAAACTAGGGCTGTGACAAATCACCCCCACTAAACAAGAATCTCGTCCCGAGATTCAGGCGTAGGGTAAGAGAGAAGAGGGAACACTAGCTATCACTATCTTCACGATCCAATTGCCCTTCTCAAAGATGTTGGTTCATTGCATCATGTTGACCTTAACATCTTTGCTCTCGAGATCTTCATCTAAACACAATGACAAAGGGAACATGAAAACCCTACAAGAATCGATCTTCTCGAAGATCGAGCAACTCATCATCAACTCATGGAATGAGATGTAAGAACATCTCTTGAGCTGAGACACCAAACACACATCAAGAGCGATGGATAGAGGTAGATGACGAAGGCTCAATTTGGTAGGCAACAATTCCACGCTTAAGCAAGATAATGCATGGGTTTCAAAATAGCGAGGAATTAATTGCCCTTCATACCATAACGGGTACCTTAGGGGAGGTGAATCATAGAGTTATTCCCTTAAGTGGCAAAAAGAATTACTTTTGATACAGAGATCATTGAAACTCTTCATAACAGCCTGAGGCAATTCACAAACGATCATTTGAAGGGATTTGGAAGAATGGCATACCTAGTTTTGGAAAGGAAACTAGAGTTATAGAACAACTCGGCAAATGGAAGGCACATTCCAGTTGATACCGAGGATATAACCTAGTGTTTGAGCATGCTCTCAAGAACTTGAGAATTTCCACATTCATCAAGGTTTTACCAACATCCATGCCAAGGATCTTGGCCACAACATACTACCACGATGAATAACGATGGAGGATGCAGATGCAAAGGAAGACAACACTTTCTCAGATTTCACCTTAGCTATGCCAAGGAATGAAATCTGGATGATCGACCGAGAGACATTTAGCACTCCACTTCTAATGTTCTCCTTGATGAAATATCATAACCCAACTATAGGTCATGTTCACTATCTAGAACATCAAGTAGAGGTCAGACTTCGGAAACACAACAAATCCATAAGGAACAACTTCTAAAATAAGTCATAGGAAATCCTTATGGGGAAGTGGTCAAATTTGTTGGATCAAGATACTACAATGATAGATCTTCCAGCTAGGTGTGTTAGTCAAAACATCAACTTAGCGGAAACCTACATCATAGATCTTGGAAGAATTCCAACCATCATATCTGTCTGAGATTCAGATATGGTTGGTGTTGGAATATTCCAGACTCAGCATGCCTGAAAGAGAAGGTTTGCTACATAAATCGACAAGATGACGTTGCAGGATTCTCAGGAAATGAACTACGGAAGCCAACTCCAAAACATGAGCTAGTTTGCAAGATACATGTGAACACACGGTCCAAGACATTTGTGACCACATAGGAATCTTACAACAAAACACTACCGAGTTCTGGGTGGGAACCATCATTGTGGATAGTGAAGCCGGGTACAAGTCCGTCTGTGCCCTTCGGGAATAACACGTAGCTTCTTTTCCTTAAACAAATCAATAAGTGGATTTGTGTGCTAGGAAATTCATGTGGATTGGAGGTAGCTAATCTCTCAACCACAGCATACTTCGCACATGCATGGCTGACTTGGGATGATTCCAGAGCAAGCAATTTAAACTTTCTCCAATTCACGGCAACATATTGCATCAAGTACACGTGAACTGGGAGGAAGTCACTTCTTACACCTAACGTATACTTCATGTACGGGACACGAAGATATTGCCTACAAAGTTTCCAACACTAGGTTAATGTTCAACATGAATCATGGAACAGATAAAGATGTTGCCGATGGGCTCAACAACAATTCATCGAGATGTCCATATAGATGGAATTCCACAACTATGTGAGCAAGATGTTAGCATTGGTCAGACCAAATGATATAATGGTGTAGGCTCGAGGATACATCCATGAGTAAAACAACATTACAATGATCGTTGGTTCTGATTTTGATTTGATGATAGCCCATACTCAAATCAAGGATTAGACAAGACAATAGGTGCAACGATTAATCACAGGGATCAACCGATGAAGATATCATCTTTTCTCAACATGCACACACCGCCACAAGATATCCCTTTGGAATGAACTAAATCAGAAAAAGCTTTTATCTTCCAACTCTCCAGGTTGTTGTTTGGCTTTGTCCATCTGGTTCAGGGTATCGAGCACCGGTTCTAGGAGATAGAGTGGGTTATAAGAAACCAACTTGATCACGAACTCAACATAATGGTCGGGAAACAACCTGGTGATACTTCCGAGAAGATACTCAGAAAATCACGAACCACCGATATGTTATTAAGCTCAAGAACAATCTTGCTCTCCAGGCAAGGCGATATGATCAAAAGAGCAAAGGGTTGACACAATCCTAACGCATTGATTGAGGAGGGCACCAGGAAAGAGGACTAGGTAGCACGATCAATCTTAGTATGACAATTCAATCACTATCACACCAATGTGAAATTATAGTCCATTAACTACCAAGCAACGGAGTTGCTCGTAGTATTGATTTCACACATCATGGTTCACTTGCCGATATTCCGGTTACAACCAACACGGAAACCGAGGAATGAACAATGATAGCGAGAAGTATCACTGTAGCAAGAATTCATAAGAGGTTGTACAATTCTCACGATACTCTTGACATAAGAGGGTAATACTCCAAGGTAGAGCAGAACAAAAGCTGGATTAGCATTTTGATCTACGGAATACAACTGCTTTGACCCAATACAAGAAATGGATAAGGTACCGGAGTTTGTTTCTCCTGGTCATCTTGAAATAGAATGGCTTGACAGACCCCAAGAATAATAGGCATCGATGAATACGAATGCACAACTACTCTTGACTATCCACTGATAGAAGAAGGTCGAAATAAAAATGAAGGGGGCAACTCAAGAGCACATGATTTTTCTAAGTTGTGGATGCATAGGTTAGCATGTCAAATGCGTTCAACATAATTCTTCCGGATAACCCATGTAGAAAGGAAAGATTGGCAGTGTCACAACTATGGAATGGAGAACTCATCAAGAGCACTCTTGTTCTGATCTTAAGCTCATGAGGAACTTGTGCCATAATGACTCATGGTATTGGAAGAATGATATACCACGAACCTTTAAGACTATAGCAAGGTTACTAACCATCCTAAAGGAATGAGCAAACACTATCAACAGGATTGAGCGGAATGATTCTCGGGTTCAAGAACCCAGAAACAGAATACCTACTGACTAAGTAGCATCATAGAATGCTTTCGATAATGATAGCCAGAATTATAACACTAGGAACAAAAGACACAACTAGACTGTCGAGTGGTTCACTGGAATAACATGGTTACCTATTAACTCCAAGAGACATGTCAAGGTAATTGAGTACCTCAACACAACAATTAGTGTGCTTTATCTGGCCCAAAATACATCGATTCGACATGAAAGAGTTTGCAATTGCGTCAGATTATTTATAACCCTTGGATAACTCGGACAGCATAACGGCTGTACGGGCGTGAAATATGAGGCAACCTGCATGAAAACTAACAACATAACAACTGAATTCTTATGGAGACATCGATTTGGGAAAACAAAACCTTTCCTATAGGTCTCCAGCATAGTAACTCGTCATCCTGATAGATCGATGAGAAAGCCTAGTTTTAAACCCCGTAGATTAAAGAAGAGGGTGACTCAGAATTAGAATGACACGAGGAAAGGAGTAAAAAGAATCTTACGTTCCCTTCCACAATCAATTCCCTTATGTAAGTAAAGCAGTTCTAGACTCAACATCGACCAGTTTGGCTTGGTAATCCTACAGGCAGTCAAGCTCTGATACCAACGCTGTCAGGACCCTGATCCTAAGCCATACAAATCTAGCATGTAACACATCATATCACTTTGCGGCCTCACGCACGGTAATTCCCACGACTACCACCTTACCTTGGCCGGGACCGTTTGCGCCTTTTGGCTCACGTATATGAATGTGTCGCTAGCAATCATATGTCAGAGAACCCGGGGCGACATGACTAGTTATAGATCCAAGTGGCACAACCGTACAGGGATAGGCATACGTAACCAAACAATGCAGGTGTCGGTCATCAGCGTGTGTAGACGAGTCGTAGCAATCTACAAGGACTCCATTACACCGCGAGACATTTCCCCGTAGGGACAGACATAGAATCAATGAAGGATACACGCCGGTCAATAAATGTGTCCGGAGCAGTAGCAAGATACGAAGGCACAGTGGAAGCACAAAGAGGCTACTAAAGGCATACAACTAGATTCGCTAATCCCACACATACCAATGCATTTCAAACATACACACAATATGCACGATATAAGTAGATACAACATGGCATCACAACAAAACTCTATAATCATAATATTTATTTAGAAGGCTCCGAAGAGACAACATAGTATAATGTTACAAGCAAGGGGGGGTCACATGACCCAACATTTAGAGCATACAAACAACAAGCGGAAGATGCATGTCTGGGTACAGACATCTACTAAAAGCGGCTGGAAGAGCCTGAAAAGCTACAGCGACCCTACCAAAGGAGCCAGACCTCTGTCTGGGATTCCCAAGCTAACCCAGTCAACATCAAACTTCACGTCGTAAGAATCACTAATGAGACCGAAGTCTCATCTGCAAAAACATAAATAAGCAAATGTGAGTACAAAGGTACTCAGCAAGACTTACATCAGAACTATCTAAATATGCATCATTGTCAACAAGGGGGTTGTGGAGTTTATTGCAGCAAGCCAGCTTTGACTCTTGGCTAACCTGTACTACGACTATGAGTACTTTCTTTGAGTTGGCATATGGCACACGAGTCCACATATTCACCACATCAATACACCACTGTGGATCCTCTCTCGTCTTCCTACGAGAAGCCATCCATAGCACTCACACTTATCTCGAGCATTTTAGAGTATCCATTTAAAGTTATCTATGAACAATGCAAGTCTCCAGGTAGTCCATATCCGCGGACGCGGCTATTCGAATAGATAGTTTACCCTGCAGGGGTGTACTTCCTCACACATGCTCCCTCCACTTACCGCCATGTGCACGTAAAAAGGCACCTCGGTAACCTTCAAGCGGAAGCCCAGCGAGGGAGTCGGCCACGGACGTTAACTTACAACAACTCACGTCCAAGGCAGTCGCCTATCTGAGTTGGAACCCATAATGGAAGTCCAGCCGAGGTTTCCAACATGGCCTCAAACGTTGTGAGTAGGGCCCCAAGCCGGTCCCGACTGGGCCATTCATCCACTTCGTAGGCCTGGCCACACCTATCAACGTTTTGAACTACTGCGACTCCTGGACTGAGAACAGGGAAGTTAATAGGCCGAGAGGGGTCGAGTTACCGGAACCCAATGTGCGGTAGTAGCTAGTCTTGGAACACAAACATGGAACTCAGTTCCTATGAGTGGCTTCTATGAGAGAACCCACCATGTACTCCTACATGGCCTCTCATCTCTACCTTTACCAAAACAGGTTCAATACTTAACCCTCATCATCAGGACACTTCCATTTTACTCCGGTTCATCCCCCAGATGAATCAGACCTGACACAACTCTAAGCATAGCAAGCATAAAAGTGTTATGGCACAACATGGCTCAAGCATCTACCAGGTATGCTAGGTTGCTTGCTTTAGCTATTTACTGTGACAATGACAGGTCATGCAGAGGAGTGGGTTCAACTACCGAAACCCAAGTACCAGTTGAAGCATTTGTCCTAATGCATTGAAATGAGAGCAAGAACGAGAGAGTAGGTTTGTATAGAAATGCTCAAGGGGGTTGCTTGCCTGACACTTCTGAAGATAACAGTGAGTCTTCATCGGTGGTATCGATCTCAACGTCGGAACAATGTCTACCGAGAGGGAACAATACCAACAAACAAGGAAATGAACACATTCAATGCAATGCAGCAGACATGATGTATGACAAGGCAACTTAAGGTACTAAATTGATCTACAGGAAAATCAACCAGATTAATTGAAGTGGAACTCAAACAAGTTTGAGTTCAAACTTGAAATGATATTTCTTACATTGCCCTAATCATAATATGTCCTAGTTGGTGGGGTGATAACCCACAAGTATAGGGGATCGCAACAGTTTTCGAGGGTAGAGTATTCAGCCCAAATTTATTGATTCGACACAAGGGGAGCTAAAGGATATTCTCAAGTATGAGCAGCTGAGTTGTCAATTCAACCACACCTGAAAGACTTAATATTTGCAGCAAAATATTTAGTAGCAAAGTAGTATGGAAGTAACGGTAACGATGGCAAAAGTGACAGTAGCAGTTTTGTAGTGATTGTAACAGTAGCAACGGAAAAGTAACTTAGCAAAGATCAACATGTGAAAAGCTCGTAGGCAATGGATCAGTGATGGATAATTATGTCGGATGGCATTCATCATGCAACAGTTATAACCTAGGGTGACACAGAACTAGCTCCAATTTATCAATGTAATGTAGGCATGTATTCCGTATATAGTCATACGTGCTTATGGAAAAGAACTTGCATGACATCTTTTGTCCTACCCTCCCGTGGCAGCGGGGTCCTAATGGAAACTAAGGGATATTAAGGCCTCCTTTTAATAGAGAACCAGACCAAAGCATTAGCACTTAGTGAATACATGAACTCCTCAAACTATGGTAATCACCGGAAAGAATCCCAATTGTTGTCACCTTGGGGTATGCGGATCATAACACATAATAGGTGTCTACAACTTGCAAGATAGGATCAAGAACACATATATATTCATGGAAACAAAACAGGTTCAGATCTGAAATCATGGCACTCAGGCCCTAGTGACAAGCATTAAGCATAGCAAAGTCATAGCAACTTCAATCTCAGAACATAGTGCATACTACGGATCAAACCCTAACAAAAACTAACTCGATTACATGGTAAATCTCATCCAACCCATCACCGTCCAGCAAGCCTCCGATGGAATTACTCACGCACGGCGGTGAGAATCATGAAATTGGTGATGGAGGATGGTTGGTGATGACGACGGCGTCGATTTCCCCTCTCCGGAGCCCAAAACGGACTCCAGATCTGCCCTCCCGAGGAAGAACAGGAGGTGGCGGCGGCTCCGTATCGTGAAACGCGATGAACTCTTCTCCTTTATTTTTTTCTCCGCGGATGTGAATATATAGAATTGGAATTAGGGTCGGAGGAGGTATGTGGGACCCACAAGCCGCCAAGGCGCGCCCTAGGGGGGCGCGCCCCCTGGCTTGTGGCCAATGGGTGGACCCCCTCTGGTTGATTCTTTCGCCAATATTTTTTATTAATTCCAAAAATATTCTCCGTAAATTTTTAGGTCAATCCGAGAACTTTTATTTCTGCACAAAAATAACACCAAGGCAATTCTGCTAAAAACAGCGTCAGTCCGGGTTAGTTCCATTCAAATCATGCAAATTAGAGTCCAAAATAAGGGCAAAAGAGTTTGGAAAAGTAGATACGATGGAGACGTATCAACTCCCCCAAGCTTAACGCATTGCTTGTCCTCAGGCAATTCAGTTGACAAACTGAAAGTGACAAAGAAAATTTTTTACAAACTCTGTTTGATCTTGTTGTTGCAAATATGTATAGCCAGCATTCAGGATTTCAGCAAAGATTATGAACTAACCATATTCACAATAACATTTAGGTCTCACATTTGCTCATATCAATGGCATAATCAACTAGCGAGCAATAATAATAAGTCTCGGATGACAACACTTTTTCAAAACAATCATGATATGATATAACAAAATGGTATCTCGCTAGACCTTTCTGAGACCGCAAAACATAAATGCAGAGCACCCCTGAAGATCAAGGACTGACATGCATTGTAATTCATGGTAAAAGAGATCCAGTCACAGTCATACTCAATATCAATTAATAACAATGCATTCAAATGACAGTGGTGCTCTCTAACTGGTGCTTTGTATAAGAGGATGATGACTCAGCAATAAAGTAAATAGATAGGCCCTTCGCAGAGGGAAGCAGGGATTTGCAGAGGTGCCAGAGCTCGAGCTTTTAAAACAGAGATGAATAAAATTTTGAGTGGTATGCTTTCATTGTTAACATAACAACCAAGAGATCTCGGTATCTTCCATGCTAGATACATTATAGGCGGTTCCCAAACAGAATGATAAAGTTTTTACTCCCCCTCCACGAATCAAACACACTCCACGGCTGGCCGAATCCACGGGTACCGTCCATACAAACAACAATCCTGGGGGAGTTTTGTTTCATTATATTTTGATTTGATTTTTGAGCATGGAACTGGGCATCCCAAATACCAACCACTTTCTTGTGAATGACAAGTGAATAAACACTCATCGTGAGAATAACCCACCTAGCATGGAAGATACTGACAGCCCCTAGTCACTATATGAGCGATTCGGGCATACAAAACAGAATTATTATTTGAAGGTTTAGAGTTTGGCACATGCAAATTTACTTGGAACGGCAGGTAAATACCGCATATAGGTAGGTATGGTGGACTCATATGGAACAGCTTTGGTTTAAGGAAGTGGATGCACAAGCAGTATTCCCGCTTAGTACAAGTGAAGGCTAGCAAGAGACTGGGAAGCGACCAACTAGAGAGCGACAACAGTCATAAACATGCATTGAGATTAACCAACATTGAATGCAAGCATGAGTAAGTTATAAATCACCATGAACATAAATATCGTGGAGGCTATGTTGATTTTGTTTCAACTACATGCGTGAACATGTGCCAAGTCAAGCCACTTGAATCATTCAAAGGAGGATACCATCCTATCATACTACATCACAACCATTTTAAAATGCATGTTGGCACTCAAGACAAACCATTATACACTCTTAGCTAATTAAGCATGGCATGAGTAACTATAATCTCTAATTGTCATTGCAAACATGTTTCATCCATAATGAGCTGAATCCAGAACGATGAGATAATCATATTTACAAAAACAAAATAGGTCGAGTTTGTACCAGCTTTTCTCCATCTCAATCACTTCATCATATATCGTCATTATTGCCTTTCACTTGCACGACCAAACGGTGTGAATAATAATAAGAGTGCATGTGCATTGGACTAAGCTGGAATCTGCAAACAATTATTTAAATAAGAAGACAAGGTAATATGGGCTCTCTGTAAGATAAACAACAATGCATATGAGAGCCACTCAACATTTCATCGTGGTCTTCTCCTCTCGACCCAAAGAAAAGAATTTCAAAACAAGAACGAGAAAAACTATTTACACGGGAAAGCTCCCAACAAGCAAAAGAAGAACGAGAAATCTTTTTGGGTTTTCTTTTAATACTACAACTAAACATACTAGAAAGTAAAACTAGAGCTAATTTTTTTGTTTTCTTAAGGTTTTTCTGACACACAAGAAGAAAGCGAGAAAAAGAAATAAACTAACATGGATAATACAATGAAAAAGTATGAATACCGACAACTGGAATGAGTGTGTGAACATGAATGTAATGTCGGTGAGAAATACGTACTCCCCCAAGCTTAGGCTTTTGGCCTAAGTTGGTCTATGCCCATGGATCAAAGTAGCCCTCTCCTGGGTACTAAGGAGGATCCTGAGGGTTCCACTGGTTAGCGAGCTCTTGTGGCTCCCACTGATAAACAGACTCCTCGTATGGGTCAAGTGATGGTTCTGGCTCAGGAACTGGGGATCGAGTCCGCTCCCAGTATGCATAAATATCATCGGGCATAATAATGTACCTGCCTGAATAAATATCGAACAAAGAAGGTGCAGGCAAAGTAATAATCTGACAGGTACCCGGGCTGAATACTAGGTTATAGATGAGCCGCTTATCATTGTCTTTGGAAATGAAATCATGTGCTACCATACTATCATAGTCTAAATACTTAGTGGGTAACAACCTTTCTTCCTCTGAAAATTTTATAAATTTTAGTGTCTCAAAATAAAAATGAACAAAACTCAACAAGATTTAAAGCAACTACTCCCATCAGTGCCTAGAGGCTATATCATGCATCAAAACTACTTGGGACCATATAAATTTGACATGCAAGCTCAAGAATAGGGTCACCACAGCAGCAAAATTTTGCAATATATAAAGCACTAGAACAAAAACTAATTGGACCATTGGAGGAGTCACATACCGAAGAACAATCCCCCAAAACAGTTTTGCAAATGAAGCTTTGCATAAAGAGATTGAAAATGGCAGCAAGATGAGCTAGGACACGGGTTTGAGCAATGGTGGGATTTTTTATGGAGGAGGACGCAGTGGATGGGTGCTGGAATAAGTGAGGGGGGCCACGTGGGACCCACAAGCCACCAGGGCGCGCCCTGGGGGGGTGGGCGCGCCCCCTGGGCTTGTGGCCCACTGGTGCAGCCCCCTGGTGTGTTCTCAGTGCCAAATATTCTTAAATATTCTATAAAAAATCATACTAAATTTTCAGGGCATTTGGAGAAGTTTTATTTCTAGGTCACTTTTTTTGTTGTACGGATAATACAGAAAACAGAAGTATAATAGTATTTTTTCTTTATTTATTCTAAACAACAGAAATTAAAAGTCGGGTACAGAAGGTTGTGCTTTCTAAATTCATCCATCTCATGCCCGTCAAAAGGAATTCATTAACAAGGTTGATCAAGTCTTATTAACAAACTTCTTTCGAGTAACATGAAACCGGAGAATTTTCGAATAACACTAAGTTACCTCAACGGGGATAGGCATGTCCCCTACCATGATTATTTCATATTTCTTCTTGACAGTAGGGAGAGGGAATTTAAAACCTCCAATAGCAATTGTTGGAATTTCTCCAATAGAGTTGATACTATGAACTTGAGGTTGTTTCTTCGGAAAGTGCACCGTATGCTCATTACCATTAACATGAAAAGTGACATTGCCTTTGTTGCAATCAATAACAGCCCCTGCAGTGTTCAAAAAGGGTCTACCAAGGATGATCAACATGCTATCATCCTCGGGAATATCAAGAATAACAAAGTCCGTTAAGATAGTAACGTTTGCAACCACAACAGGCACATCCTCGCAAATACCGATGGGTAAAGCGGTTGATTTATCAGCCATTTGCAAAGAGATTTCAGTAGGTGTCAACTTATTCAAATCAAGTCTACGATATAAAGAGAAAGGCATAACACTAACACCGGCTCCCAAATCACATAAAGCAGTTTTAACATAGTTTCTTTTAATGGAGCATGGTATAGTTGGTATTCCTGGATCTCCTAATTTCTTTGGTACTCCACCCTTAAAAGTATAATTAGCAAGCATGGTGGAAATTTCAGCTTCCGGTATCTTTCTTTTATTAGTCACAATATCCTTCATATACTTAGCATAAGGAGACATTTTCAGAATATCAGTCAAGCGCATACGCAAAAAGACAGGTCTAAGCATTTCAACAAAGCGCTCAAAATCCTCATCATCCTTTTTCTTAGATGGTTTAGGAGGAAAGGGCATGGGATTCTGAACCCAAGGTTCTCTTTCTTTACCATGCTTCCTAGCAACGAAGTCTCTTTTATCATATCTTTTATTCTTAGATTGTGGGTTATCAAGATCAACAGCAGGTTCAATCTCCACATCATTATCATTACTAGGTTGAGCATCAACATGAACATCATCATTAACATTATCACCCAGTTCATGTTCATCACCAGGTTGTGTTTCAGCATCAGAAATAGAAATATCATTTGGGTTTTCATGTGTATCTATAACAGGTTCACTAGCAGCATGCAAAGTCCTATCATCATTCTTTTTCCTTTTATTACTGGGACAACTAGGTGCATCAGTATTAATTCTCTGAGAACTTGCTCAATTCTCTTAGGCTGGCCCTCAGGATACAAAGGTTCCTGAGTCATTTTACCACCTCTAGTCACAACTCTAACAGAATGATCATTGTTCTTACCATTCATCTCATTTAGCAAATCATTTTGTGCCTTAAGTACTTGTTCTACTTGAGTAGTTACCATGGAAGCATGTTTACTAATAAGCTTAAGATCATTAACAGTTCTACTCATATAATCACCTAAGCGATCAAGCATGTAAGAATTATGTTTCAATTGTCTACTAACATAAGCATTGAAATTTTCTTGTTTAACAATAAAGTTATCAAATTCATCCAAGCATTGACTAGCAGACTTATTATAAGGAATATCACCTTTGTCAAATCTATAGAGAGAATTTACCTCCACTACCTGTGTCGAGTTATCAAGACCATGTATTTCTTCAATAGGTGGTAAATTCTTACCATCTTCAGCTTTAATACCTTTTTCTTTCATAGATTTCTTTGCCTCTTGCATATCTTCAGGACTGAGAAATAGAATACCTCTTTTCTTCGGAGTTGGCTTTGGAGGTGGTTCGGGGATGGTCCAATCATTATCATTGCTCAATATATTATTCAATAGTAGTTTAGCTTGTTCAACCGTACGTTCCCTGAAAACACAACCAGCACAACTATCTAGGTGGTCCCTAGAAGCATCGGTTAGTCCATTATAAAAGATATCAAGTATTTCGTTTTTCTTGAGAGGATGATCAGGCAAAGCATTAAGTAATTGGAGAAGCCTCCCCCAAGCTTGTGGGAGACTCTCTTCTTCAATTTGCACAAAGTTAAATATTTCCTATAAGGCAGCTTGTTTCTTATGAGCAGGAAAATATTTTTTAGAGAAGTAATATATCATATCCTGGGGACTACGCACACAACCAGGAGCAAGAGATTTAAACCATAGCTTAGCATCACCCTTTAATGAGAAAGGAAACAACTTAATAATATAGTAGTAGCGAATTTTTTCCTCATGAGCGAATAGGGTGCCTATGTCATTCAATTTAGTAAGATGTGCCACAACATTTTCAGATTCATAACCATGGAAAGGATCAGATTCAACCAAAATAATTAACTCAGGATCGACAGAGAATTCATAATCCTTATCAGTAACAAAGATAGGTGAAGTAGCAAACTTAGGATCATATTGCATTCTAGCATTCAAAGACTTTTTTTTCCACTTGCATAGTAATTTCTTAAGATCATCTCTATCTTTACAAGCAAGAAAGTCCCTAGCTACCTCTCCATCCATAACATAACCCTTAGGTATAACAGGCAATTCATATCTAGGAGAGCTAGGTCTAACAGGTGTTTGAAAGTGTTTAGTTTCAATAATTCCACCAGTTTCAGAAATATCATTAGTTTCAGTGATCTCGTTCTCTCTAACCCTAGCAAGTTGTTCATCAAGAAGTTCACCTAAAGGCATAGTATTATCAAGCATAGCAGAAGTGGCATCATCAATTACTTGCGACATATCAGAATTACTAGCAGGTGGTGGTGTCGCAAATTTACTCATAACAGAAGGTGAATCAAGTGCAGAGCTAGATGGCAGTTCCTTACCTGTCCTTGTAGTAGAGGGGAAGATCTTGGTTTTAGCATCTTTCAAAATCTTCATAGTGATCAACAGATATAAATCCCAAGTGACTCAGAGAATAAAGCTATGCTCCCCGGCAACGGCGCCAGAAAAAGGTCTTGATAACCCACAAGTATAGGGGATCGCAACAGTTTTCGAGGGTAGAGTATTCAGCCCAAATTTATTGATTCGACACAAGGGCAGCCAAAGAATATTCTCAAGTATTAGCAGCTGAGTTGTCAATTCAACCACACCTGAAAGACTTAATATCTGCAGCAAAATATTTAGTAGCAAAGTAGTATGGAAGTAACGGTAACGATGGCAAAAGTGACAGTAGCAGTTTTGTAGTGATTGTAACAGTAGCAACGGAAAAGTAACTTAGCAAAGATCAATATGTGAAAAGCTCGTAGGCAATGGATCAGTGATGGATAATTATGTCGGATGGCATTCATCATGCAACAGTTATAACCTAGGGTGACACAGAACTAGCTCCAATTCATCAATGTAATGTAGGCATGTATTCCGTATATAGTCATGCGTGCTTATGGAAAAGAACTTGCATGACATCTTTTGTCCTACCCTCCCGTGGCAGCGGGGTCCTAATGGAAACTAAGGGATATTAAGGCCTCCTTTTAATAGAGAACCGGACCAAATCATTAGCACTTAGTGAATACATGAACTCCTGAAATTATGGTAATCACCGGAAAGAATCCCAATTATTGTCACCTTGGGGTATGCGGATCATAACACATAATAGGTGTCTACAACTTGCAAGATAGGATCAAGAACACATATATATTCATGGAAACATAACAGGTTCAGATCTGAAATCATGGCACTCGGGCCCTAGTGACAAGCATTAAGCATAGCAAAGTCATAGCAACATCAATCTCAGAACATAGTGGATACTAGGGATCAAACCCTAACAAAAACTAACTCGATTACATGGTAAATCTCATCCAACCCATCACCGTCCAGCAAGCCTACGATGGAATTACTCACGCACGGCGGTGAGCATCATGAAATTGGTGATGGAGGATGGTTGGTGATGACGACGGCGTCGATTTCCCCTCTCCGGAGCCCAAAACGGACTCCAGATCTGCCCTCCCGAGGAAGGACAGGAGGTGGCGGCGGCTCCGTATCGTGAAACGCGATGAACTCTTCTCCTTTATTTTTTTCTCCACGGATGTGAATATATAGAGTTGGAATTACGGTCGGAGGAGGTCTGTTGGACCCACAAGCCGCCAGGCCGCGCCCTAGGGGGGCCGCCCCCCTGGCTTGTGGCCAATGGGTGGCCCCCCTCTGGTTGATTCTTTCGCCAATATTTTTTATTAATACTAAAAATATTCTCCGTAAATTTTTAGGTCAATCCGAGAACTTTTATTTCTGCACAAAAATAACACCAAGGCAATTCTGCTGAAAACAGTGTCAGTCCGGGTTAGTTCCATTCAAATCATGTAAATTAGAGTCCAAAACAAGGGCAAAAGAGTTTGGAAAAGTAGATATGATGGAGATGTATCATGGGGTTAACTTTCTCAAACATGCGTGATCATTGCATAGACAGATTCCTTGTATTTTTCTGATCATTTTTCAAATATAAATTATTTCATTTGGAGCTACAGTTGAATTTATATGATTTTTAGGAGTTTTGAATAATTTCTGAAATATAATAAATCATTTAAGATTTATTTTAATTCCAAAAACATTTACTGCGTCTTCATGATGTCACCCTAGCGTCATCAGGTCAACGAGACCGTTCCAGGTCAAAACTGACCAGCGGGGCCTGCATGTCATTGACTGCGGTTTTAAATAAAAGGGTTTAAACTTAACCAGTAGATTGTTAGACCGTGGGTCCCGGTGTCAGTGTCCCATGCCCTAATTAAACCTAATTAGCTCTAATCTAATGGCGCCACGTCATCTCGCCGGGGTTTCACCGTCGGCGACCCGAAAACGCGGCAGAGTCTCGCCGGAGGCCACGGGAGCAAGGGCTGGGGCTACCAGGGTGTAGCTCGCGCTCACGCGCATCCAAAGAAGTATGTGCGGGGCCTAGGGGGCCTCGGAATCGGACACGGCATTGACCGGAGTGGGGCAGCAGGTCGGATGCGGTGGCGAGGTGGCTATAGTGTGCGGGGAAACAGGGTGGGGGGTTGGCGGCTCTGCTAGAGCTTCAGGATCTCGTTCTTGTGCTTGGTCTCGAGCCTTGCTAGCTCAGGCCATGGCTAGGCCATGGCCGGCGGCGGGGAGCTCCTGCCTCCGGTGGCTAGGCTGGCCAGAGGAAGAAAATGGCGAGGGGAGCAGGGGGAATGGCAACACTACTAGGGAAAACCTTATACACAGAACCTTAGCAGTAGCGCTGGATAAAAAGAGGCGCTACTGCTAAATAGCCATAGCGCGCGTCGAGAAAAGGCGCTACTGCTAAGTTCTTAGCAGTAGCGTTGCGTTAGAAAAAGCGCTACTACTAATATTGCCCCACAGTTGCCGCCAGGCTAGGTTTAGCAGTAGCGTTGGTTCCTGAAACGCACTATAGATACGTCAGGTAGCAGTAGCACTGTTTCCTAAAACGCGCTACTGCTATCTTGACATAACCCCGGCCCGCGCCGGCTCCTCCTCCACCTCTTTCCTTCATATCCCCATTCCCCCCCTCCCCCATTCGACCCCTCTCCTCCGACGCCGCCATCGCCATCTGTCGCCGCCCGCGCGCCCTCCGTCGCCTCCCGTTCCTCCACCCGCACCCGTCCGTCGCCGCCCGCATGCCCTCCGTCTCCCCCGAGCTCCACCTCGCCGCCGGCATCTCCCCCGAGCTCCACCTCGCCGTCGGCATCTCCCCCGAGCTCCACCTCACCGCCAGCGTCTCCCCTAGCCCCTTGTAAGTCCTCTGCCCCTCCTTCTCTCTCTGTCTCTCTAGGACAGATTAGGACATATTAGGTATGTAGTATGAATTAGTATGAACCCTAGGACAGATTAGGTAGTATGAACCTAGTTAATTAGTATGAAATTAACTAGGTTTTCAAATTAGGACAGAAATTTAGCTAGGCTGAATTTAGTTTCAAATATTGTGAAGAAACACCTTATTGCATTTTCTTCAATTTCTATATTTTTCTTAATGTTATATGCAAATGATCCGAGTGGCCTATGTTTCGCCGGAATGTTGTTTCATTTCTGTTCTGGTGAATTCAGGCGCTCGATATGTCCACTTTTTAGCAGGGGTAATGTCGAAATTTTGGCATGACTTGTGCTAGAAAGTAGGCATATCGTGTGCCGGGAATTGCTGGGAAACGGCATTCCGGAAAACCGAGTCAAAAATGAGTCTAACATAAGTTTAAGAAATTAAGCATTTCTAAAATAGCAAAACATTAAACGATAAGAAAATGTTCTCATAGGAATTTGTCTCGACGTTGACGATGCCTGGCCCGCATCCTCGTCGTCGTCGAGTCGGCGGCGACATCCTGCTTGAGAGGCGCAATGTTCGGGACTCGGCTCCGCCGGGCTGGCACTGGGAGGTGCTACCTTCCCGGGCTCGGAGCTTGGTGAGGAATCCTGGTCTAGTCGTCGACCCGGAGCTTCTTTGGTGGCGGTCGCGTGGGCCACTTTCGGTGCAGAGGGAGCGGGCCCCCGCGGAGGTGGTACGTCGTCGTGTCAGGGAGGAGGACGAGCACTTCCGTCGCTACATGGCGGCGTTCGACGCCAGGTTCTCCAATACCTAGCAGGTTCTTTAGGGATCTCACCCGAGTTATGATCCGGTGATAGTTCCTTATCTTTGGGTGTCCACCGCCAGCGACTCAGAGACTGTTGTCGTCGACTTTGGATTCTAGGATATTCGATCTGTATTAGTGATCTTATATGATAATATTCGAGATGTATTAGTTAATATTTGATGATGCATTAACTGGATTATTCGAGATGATGTATTAGTGATATTATATTCGAGTTCATTATAAATGTATTAGTGACATTATATTCGAGTTCATTATAAATGTATTAGTGATATTATATTGGTATAATGCGTGTGTGACTTTCGGTCTGTCATTGCTCCTTGTGGGACTTTCATGTGTGTTCTTGATGGAGGAATCTCGACTGTTGTCGTGGGGGCGCTTCCTCCTCTTCTCTTCTTGTGATATATACCTCGGTGTAATGCGCAAGGAGAGGAGAGGAGGTGCGCCCATCACCGACGGTCGAACTATTAGTGTGAGAGAGTGTCCACCAACATATTTACACCACCATATCAATGTGAGAGAGTGCGCACCAACACACCATAAGATATGAGAGTTATTTAAGGAAAGCCTCGATGGACCGAAAGTCAACCGATATTGAATTAGGTCTATTTGGACATGTGTGTATGTTATTGCAGGGAACCCCTCCTAGTGCCTATGTTTTGCCGGAATGTTGATTTATTTCCGTTCTGGCAAATTTTAGGCGCTCAATATGTCTTACATTAGCAATGCTCATGCCGTAATTTTTGAATCATGAACACAGGAAATATCGTCGTCTGATGACGATGATAGGATCCAAGCGTGTGAACTCTGCGGCGAAGATAAGGGTCTTTCCGACCAGCCTGGGCTGCGAGACGACAGGTTCTTCACCATCAATCTTGACGAGACCTTCGATGTTTCTACGATACGCAACGATGACAAGTGTTTTTTCGTAATTAAGCATGACTTCTATTTCTTTGCTTCAACGTGTAATTTCTGTTTTATACAATTCGACTAGTTCATCCCCTGTCATGCAAGACGGTATTTCTTGGAGAGGCTCGGTTTCGAAGAGCACGAGAGTTTCGAGACGAGGAGAGCCAACCCGAGGACTAAACATGGTCACACATTTCTGGTCAAAGTAATGAATGCAGTTAATAACACAGAATTAGGGTGCTCAAATTGGGAAGCTCTTTGCAAGGCATATGGATTTCAGGAGGATATGGAAATAACCTTCGATCTTCGTCCTGAAGATCATATTGAAGGTAACATCGACATTTGGGTGGATGTCGATATGCTTCCTGTTTTACCTCCATGTGAGTTTATCAACCATGCATATTTGTCAAGTAATTTGCATTCTATATATAAAAATAGTTGGTGTTCATCCATACAAATTTGTTAATTTATAATTTACAGCTTATTTCGTTTCTTCGAGTGAAACACAGAAAATAATTGACATGACACACTACACTTATGGATCACATCTAACTTGGGAGGAGAAGGATGATCTTATCAACTTTGTTATTGGTGTCCTAGTTGGTAGGGAGATCTTCTCGTATAATTTGGGAACTGACCCAAATTATACATTGTACAGGACACTAGTGCATAGGTTGAGGGCGGATGACATTCGCCGAAATATCTTGGTAAGAGTTGCTAATTAAGTACACTACTATTGCGTAAATGGTATTGATTACATTGCTAACTAGGCTACTATTATGTTCTTCAACAGAAACTGCCAAATGAAGTTGTGCCTCCGTTGATGCAAGCCGAAGGTAATATGACAATTAAAAGCCCTATGAGGCCTGAATTCTCTTTTGCATACTCGACTGAGCGCAAACCACCAAGACGGCTCCAAATTGAAGCATGGGGACAAATAAAGAAGGATCGCAAGCCACAAGTTGGAGACCGTTGGATCTCTTTGCTTCATCATGGAGACATAGGTGTTATTATGTTTTATGTCATTTTACCTAGGAGGGGGGACTAGGTCCTATGAGAGAGAATTTTTTCTGGTTTATTTTAACTTGCATGATCGATTAGGATGATTACTATTATGATGTTTTTCTGTTTTATGACATTTTAACTTGGTATGATTAAGATGATGATGAGTTGTTAGATGAGTAAGATGATGATGAGTTATATGACATATATTTGATTAAGGTGGATGGATGCAAGTGATCATGTTGAATTAGAGGAAAATATGATGTTGCGATTGGCAACATCATATTTTCTTCTAAATCAACATGATCACTTGCATCCATCCACTTTAATCTAAATGTAGTTGCTGCCACAATAATTATTGATGTTGTATGTTAATATGTGTAACCGTGTGTAAATACAACATAAATATAAAAAAGGAATATGTGCGTTTAACAGTGGCGCGGGTTTGAGAAGCGCGCTACTGATAACTTGGTTAGCAGTAGCGCCGGTTAAGAGGAGCTACTGCTAAACTTTAGCTGTAGCGCTGGTTAACCAGCGCTACTGATACATGTTAGCTGTAGCGCCTTATTAGTAGCGCAGGACCCCATGCTACTGATACACCTAAAAACCATGCTACTGCTAGGCTTTTACCTAGTAGTGCAAGAGGGGCTCACGGCGAGGTGGTCGGGATGCTCAGCGTGCTCGTTGACGACCCGGAGGCAACGAATTTGATGGCAGCGAGCGACGGCTCTCGTGAGGCATGGAGAGGAGAGCTAGAGAATGGAGAGAGAGCAGAGAAAGGAGGGGAAAGCGAGAGGAGGCGAGGGGCATCTCCCTGGCGAGCAGATGAGGACGGGGAGGGGCACAACGAGGCAAGCAGGAGGTGGAGGCTCGGCCGCGCACGAGCTGACACGCCTCGTCCTCCTGGCAAGGGGTTGAAGACGAGCTTACCCCTCGCTGGGTTGGGCTGGGCCAGCTTCTAGCGTAGGTAAGTGGCCCATGTGGCTCTCCCTTTCTTTTAATTTTGACTTTTCTATTTTTTGCAAATTGTTTTGATTTAGGAAAAGTTCTAAACCATTTTTGTAGATTCTGAAAATATCATATGTGAACTAAATGGATCTAACCAGTGCCACATAAAAAGTTTCAGAATTATTGTACTTATATTTGATATAAAACAAATATAACTACAATGCAAATATTTATTGAATTAACTCTAATGCCCAAAATAATTATCTGTGTGATTCCAAAAATATTGGTTTGCATTTTACATCTTGCCAATATTTTCTTAGAATACCAGGAACATTGTCTTGAACTTATTTGAAGCAAATTTTATATTGCTCATTTTGTCAAAAATGTTTTCAGAGGCTTGATAATTCCCCAATTCAAATTCATTTGAGTTTAAAATGCATGCATGAATATGCAATGACAAGCAAAGCTAAAACTAGGGCTGTGACACACTAGGTCAATAGGTTAGTGCTCAAAAATAATATAAATTGGTAAATTATTACTCAAAAAGCATCCTAGAATGATAATATAATAGCACGGAACAATAAAAAATTATAGATACATTGGAGACATATCACCTCCCGAAACACTTTTTCCGCCGCCGCAAGTCTTTGTTCCGTTGTGTGCCCATCTGGAGCCCTGTTTCGTTGCCCTGCCGGAGGGGGGGTCGATCACGGAGGGCCTCTACATCAACCTTGCTGCTCCCATGGTGATGTGTGAGTAGTTCACCATAGACCTACAGGTCCGTAGTTAGTACCTAGATGACTCTCTCTCTCTCTCTCTCTCTCTATGTTCTTTGTTGACATGATCACCGTGATTTCTGCGGTGATCTATCTTATGTAATCACTCTTTGCGGTGCGTATGTTTGGATCCGATGAATTGTTGGTTTATGTTTAGATTATACATGAAAAAGATTTTAGTCTTCTCTGAATCCTTATTTTATTATTATTTCCACGATTGTTATATCTTCATAATTCTCACCAATCAATCGGTTTAGTTTGTCCAACTAGATTGGTTTATCTTCAGTGGGAGAGGTGCGTTGTAGTGGCTTCAATCTTGTGGTGCTATATATCCCACTAACAAAGTAGGGGACAAGAGACATATTTGTATTGCTTCCACTAAGGATAAAACAATGGGGTTCATTCATATTAATTGGATTTACTTTGTCTACATCATGTCATCGTTCTCCAAGCATTACTCTGTTTGTTATCAACTTAACACCTAGAGAGGCAAGCATAGAAGCGCTCTCGAAGTGGAGTAATAGTAGTAGATGC
The DNA here is from genome assembly GCA_039707655.1 of Elymus sibiricus. NCBI lineage: Eukaryota > Viridiplantae > Streptophyta > Magnoliopsida > Poales > Poaceae > Elymus > Elymus sibiricus. The sequence goes on from CM077671.1 coordinate 138,776,803, forward strand.
AGGCAGGAATCAGTCTACTTGTTTATGGATGTGATGCCTATATATATGATCATTGCCATGAATAAATATTGCATAACTATGTGCTTTTCTATCAATTGACCAACAGTAATTTGTTTACCCACTGTATGCCTTCTTCGAGAGAGAAGCCTCTAGCGAACACTATGGCCCCCGGGTCTATTCACATATATATATATATATATATTTAAAAATGCTCTTATTATCTTGCTGCAATTATTTACTTTTTATTTATTTTACAATTTATATTTATTCAACTATCATCTACACTACTCATTTGCTTGCAAGTAACAAGTTCAAGGGGATTGACAACCCTCTTGCCACGTTGGGTGCAAGTGTTTGCTCTTTTGTGTGTAGGCGCTGAAGACAGGAGTTTTGTGCTCCTCCTTTTTGTTCGATAACCTTGGATCTCACAGAGGGAAATAATTATCTATATTGTGATGCATCATCCCCTCCTCTTCAGGAAAAAACCCAACGCAGATCACAAGTATCACAGTACAATAGAGATAAGTATTTCCCTCAATGATAACCAAGGTTATCGAATCAATAGGAGAATCAATGCAAATTCCCTTAAACAAGACCTACACACACAAAATCAAACACTTGCACCAAACGCAGGCAAGAGGGTTGTCAAACCCCTTGAACTCGTCACTTGCAAGGATTAAATCTTGATAGAATAGATATTGTAATTGCAAAATAAAATAAAAGTAAATAAAGTGCAGCAAGGTAATTTAGTATTTTTAGTTTTTATGTTTTAGTAGACCCAGGGGCTGCAATGTTCGCTAGAGGCTTCTCTCTCGAAAGTAGCATATGGTGGGTAGACATATTACTGTTGGGCAATTGATAAAAAAACGCATAGTTATGACATGTTATTCATGGCAATGATCATGTATACAAGCATCACATCCATAAACAAGTAGACCGAAACAATTCGACATCTACTACTATTACTTCATCAATCAACCGCTATCCAGCATGCATCCATGGTATTAAGTTCATAAAAAACGAAGTAATGCTTGGAGCAAGATGACATGATGTAGACGAAGTAAGACAAGCAATATGTTCAGACCCCATCATTTTATCCTTAATGACACCAATACAAATACGTGTCTTGACCCCTTTTGCCATGAGGAGAGAGAACCACAATATTGAACCCACTACAACGCACCACTCCCACTGAAGATAAACCAATCTAGTTGGCCAAACCAAATCGATAGATCGGAGAGAAATGAAGCTATAAGATCATGCATATTGAAATTCAGAGGAGACTCAATAACTTTTCATGAATAATCTAATCATAAACCCACAATTCATATGATCCCAACAAACACACTGCAAAAGAAGAATACATCGAATAGATCATCGCGAAGATCGCGATGAACTTTTTGTTGAAGATCAAAGAGAGAAAAAAAAGCCATCTAGGTACTAGCTATGGACCCATAGGTCTGTGGTCAACTACTCACGCATCATCATGGAGGCATCAAGGTTGATGTAGATGGCCTCCATGATTGATTCCCGCTCCGGCAAATCACTGAAAAAGGTCTCCAGACGGCCTCCCATCAGAACTGAGGCTTACGACAGTGGAAAAAGTGTTTCGGGTGGCTCTCTGTTGGGTTCGCAATATTTGAGAATTTATAGAAGTGGAATTAGGTAAGGAGGAGCCATGAGGGCCCCACGAGGCAGGTCGGTGTGCCTACCCCCTGGGCGCGCCGAAGTCCCTTGTGGCCTCCTCGTGAGGTTTCCTGACTCCTCCCGAAGCTTCCTCGGTCTCTTTTGTCAAGAAAAAAATCGTCAGAAAGTTTAGTAGCATTTGGACTTCGTTTGGTACTGATTTCCTGGAAAACCAAAACCATGCAGAAAACGACAACTGGCACTAGGCACTGGGTTAATAGGTTAGTTCCCAAAAATGATAATATAATAGCATAAAGTATCCAAGATTGATAATATAATAGCATGGAACAATCAAAAATTATAGATACATTGGAGACGTATCAGCATCCCCAAGCTTAATTCATGCTCGTCCTCGGGTAGGTAAATGATAAAAACAAATTATTTGATGTTAGATGCTACCCAACATGTAATCTCTTTTTAGTGTGATCATTGGGAAATGATGAACTAATTGATAATAATATCCATAAACATAAATAACATAATCATTATTCCTCAAACTATACGATCCTTAAAAAATATTATTCCCTACTCGTTTTATCATATCAAGCATGGCATGACTACGTCTTCACCACATAAGTATAAATCATGAGCACCCCAGTGTCAAACCAGGCAATTGGATCATACTTCTAACGCGCGTCATCATTTTCAACTTCACGCAATACATGAGCGTGAACCATGGATATAGCATATGGGTGGAATAGAATATGTTGGTAGATATCAAAGGAGTCAAAGTGGAAAAGAAAGTTTCGCTTCAACTAGGCGTATCAATGGGCTATGGAGATGCCCATCAATAGATATCAATGCGAGGAGTAGGGAATGCAATGGATGCACTAGATAAGTGTATGAAAGCTCAACAGAAGCTAAGTCGGTGTGCATCCAACTTGCTTGCTCATGAAGACCTCGGGCATTTGAGGAAGCTCGTCATCGGAATATACAAGCCAAGTTCTATAATGAAAAATTCCACTAGCATATGGAAATGACAACTTAGGAGACTCTCTATAGGAAGAACATGGTACCAGTTTGAGGCACAAGTGTGGTAAATGGATAGTAACACTGCCCCTTCTCTCTTTTTCTCTCATTTTTTTCTTTCCTTTTTTTCTTTTTCTTTTTCTTCTTTTTTTGTGGTGGGCTCATTTGGCCTCCCCTATTTTTTTATTTTTCATCTGGAGCTCATACCGACTTGTGGGGGAATCATTTACTCCATCATCCTTTCCTCACTGGGACAGTGCTCTAATAATTATGATCACGCTTTTATTTACTTACAACTCAATACGAAACAATTATGACTCGACATGAATGCTTCTGGCAGTGTACCAGGATGTGCAATGATCTAGCGTAACATGTAAATAATGATGAACAGTGGCTTTGCCACAAATACTGTGTCAGCTATATGATCATGCAAAGCAATAGGATGATGAACACACAAGTCATGTGACAGAACGGTGGATGTTACATGGCAATATATCTCGGAATAGCTATGGAAATGCCATAATAAGTAGGTATTGTGGCTGTTTTAAGGAAGATATAAGGTGGCTTATGTGTGACAGAGTGTATCATATCAAGGGGTTTGGATGCATCGGCGAAGGTTGGGAGGAGTTAACAATCATGCGCCCCCGATTCAAAGAACACGATAGGATTTCATTTCAGACATAAAAATGCTCACACATCATCACCATGCCATGTTAATACTTAGATGAATAACAACTAACAAGTTTTAATTGCCGATATTTCTACTAACCAACAATCATGTACTCATGTATTTCATAATACTACATCAATAGTCAACTCATGTTTCTTCTTTAGGGAGCTACATGAAAGTTTTTATTATATCCCCCTCGGATACCTATCCTTTTTGGACTAGTCTTATAACTCGTGCAATGTACCGTTCCTATTTGTTTTTGTACTCTCAAAAAGATTTAAGTGAAGCATGAGAGTTCAATCATTTCTATAAACTTTAGATGCCGCCGTGCTCTAAAAAGATATAAGTGAAGCACTAGAGTAACTGCCTAGCTCAAAAGATATAAGTGAAGCATATAGAGTATTCTCTCAAATTATAATAATCGCGTGTCTCTCTCAAATAGGTGTGTCCAGCAAACAATGATTGTGGTAAACTAAAGGAAAAACAAAATATAACACATGATGCTCCAAGCAAAACACATATCATGTGATGAATAAAAATATAGCTCCAAGTGACATACCGATAGATTGGTGACGAAAGAGGGGATGCCTTCCCAGGGCATCCCCAATGTAACATCCCAAATTTTGGAATGTTATAATAATCAATTATATGTTTTGCTTGTTTGAATGACTGATTGAAATTGAGTGAAATTTGAAACTTTTGAAACTTTTAAAAGAGAGGGAATAAAAATGACTTTCCCAAAACTTTCTAATTTGGCATTTTTGAATTCAATTCCATTTCAAATTTAAAATCATAGAGAGAAGATGACATGACTTTTTCAAATAAAGGATTTCAAAATTTGGAATTTAAAACTACTGAAATTCGCTATTTGGAAATTTATTTCATGATTGGTTCTATTTCAATTTTCAAGTTGAATGAATTCAAATGCTCTTGCCCAAATTCAAATTTTTTGAGAGGAGCAATATGACACTCCAAACGAGAGGCAAATTTGAATTTCAGTTGAATATAAAATACTCAGAAAAATATTTGGAAAACATTTCATATTGGATTTCAAGCCATTTTGAATTTTGGAAAATATTTGTTTTCAGAAGTATTTAAAAAAATTCTCGAAAATATGTTCATGTTGTAGAGTCTATTTTTCTGGTCTTTTTGATATATAATATGTGTATATTATATTTTATTTTGTTTTGTTTTTATTCCTTTTTATCTCTCTGTAATTCAAGATTTGGAAAAAGGGTTTTAAATAGGAAACAAACCACGCATCCCAGTGGCAAATCGGGCCCAAATCCCTCCCACCGGATCCAAATCTTTTCGGATCGGCTCACCGATCCCCTTCCCGTTTCTCCCCCTCTCTGTACAGGTGGACCCCACTGCCCGATCCAATCCTCCCACGCTCACCTTCCACCTCTGCCCCGATTACCGGAGATCTCACCAGATCTCCTCGATCTTGACGCTTCCCTTCCTATTTCTCGCACCCGATGACTCCTATAAATAGAGGAGCTCATGCCGCGCTTGTTTTTCTATCAGACCCGAGAGCCCTTCGCCAACAACACCGCACGACCTAGCCGGACTGCCACCCGAGCACTACCGCACACAAAGCCGATGCTCCGCTCATCTCCGATGCCGTTCCCCCACCCTGACGTCACCAACCTCACCGTCGTCCACATCTACGTCACCTGGATGCTCTCGCCATCGCCGAGGACCACCGGAAGACCCCCTGCATCAACCCGCCGCCCCTGCCTCACGGGAGATCTCCAACTCCGGCGACTAACTCCGGTGAGCTCCAGAAATCCCGTAATTCCTTTTTTTCAGAAAAAGTGCAATCTTAGAAAATACATATCTATTAGTCTACAACTCTAAATCTAGTGATTCTTTTTGCTACCGGCTCACAAAAATCCCATCTATCCCGCGGACCAAAAAAATTTGAACTTTTAAATTGCGAATTCAAACAGATTTGTCTAAACACTAGATTGCTAATAACTCTTATTTAAAAATAGCTTTTTGATTGATTCTTTTTGCTAGTGGTCACTAGGTGAATTTTTTATCCAGTAGTTTAATAAAATTTAGTTTTAAAATTTATTTAGATCTGTTTAAAACAGATTCAAAAACAGTACCTATTAGGCTTAGTTTTGTTGAAAGAAATTGTTTTCTTTTATTTTTTAAAAATAATTTCGTTTGCCACTTTATTTTAATTTCAATAAAAGTTTCTGTTAGTAGTTAGGAACAAAAATTTATAGTTTATTAAAATTGTTTTATTCACTTTTGATCTAAATCTTGTTTTCTTCATAACTTGAGTTTTACAAAAGGTTTTTAATCGATTCTTTTTGCTAATAAAACTTTAGGTAAAATACTTTCTGTTTATTTATTAATTTAGTATTTTATTTTCTATTAAAACTTTAATTAGGACAGGGACTACTTTTTCTTAGTTGTTAAGTCTCTATATTTTGTTTGGTTTTCTTTGTTGCTTTTAATTGTTGGTTGTTATTTTGATTGCTAGTATTGCTTGCTAGATATGATTGCTTATGTGAATGCAATGTTTGACTATATAGATTTCATCGGAGAGTGACGAATAGTTCTATCAAGTTTTCTGAGAGCGATATTATCTTCATTACCAGGCATGTCACTTTGATCATCTCTTTACAAATCCTATGTTTTATTGAATTAGTGCCACCTTCCACCCTGCATCAAGTAGGTAAATTGAAATTGTAGTTCTTGAGTAGTATCATGAGGTAGGAAACCCAACACCTTGTTACCAAGCCTTGGGAATTGATGAATAGTTGTTATTGCTATGCTTTAGTAGACGGGGATTGGTATGAGTGATTCATGAAAGTTATGAGAGTGAAGATGATCTAAACCAACCTCAAGACTTCAAGACTTCAACAACTTCAATACACCTCTGGGTGGACTAATTGCAAGGAGAGGGCACAGGGGATTCTGGAGATGTACCAGCGATCACCTAGTTCTATGACCTTGACAGTGGATCCTAGAGATGTACCAGTGATCACCCAGTTCTATGACTTTGTTAGGGGATTCGGGAGATGTACCAGCGATCACCCAGTTCTATGACCTTGCCAGGGGATTCTGGAGATGTACCAGTGATCACCCAGTTCTATGACCTTGCGAGGGGATCCTGGAGATGTATCGGTGATCACCCAGTTCTATGACCTTGCCAGGGGATATTGGGGATGTACCTGTGATCACCCAGTTTTTATGAGGCCACCCAGGCTCAAAGAGATTGATGGATCTTTCAAGACCAGAAGCTTTCATGTGCAGCCGCAAGCTATTATGGGCTCTAGCATAGTTGAGTACTTCAGAAAGACTATGTCTCGGTCATCCTTTTCTCAAACACCACGTGGTGCGAGGACTTCAAAGGAGGCGATCGAGTCTTGTGGGAAAAGTGTGCAAACCTCTGCGGAGTGTTAAAATAATCGATTAGCCGTGTCCCCAGTTACGGACAATTTGAGCGACTGGAACTGGACTATCTGGATATTCTCAACACTTGATACGTTAAATGAATGTAGGATTTATGACAACTTTGGGATATGAGAATTTGGTTAGCGGAACCATCTCATTAATGACATCAACTTTGTAGTACAATATTCTTCTATGCAAAAACTCAGACATAGAGCCTCCACTGCCATATTGCATATAGTGATGTACTTAGTTTCATATCCGTTCATATGTGATCTTGCCAGTACATTCAATGTACTGACCTACATGGCTGCAACGTCTTATGTTGCAGGATTTCTACGATGAGTAAGAGTTACGTTGTAGGGTTACGGTCTACACTCAACTTGCCGTTGGCATTGATGGGACTCCACACCCTTATTGATTTGTTTCCGCTGTGATAAATAAGGTATACTCTGGATCTACGGTACTTCTTTTACATGTGATGTTATGGTATTTCATCGAAGTACTAGGTGTGCCAGCATACTGATCCAGGGATGGCACAGAAAGCACAGAGACTTGACCGTATTGGGTCGGGTCGCTACACCCAAGCTTAGACACTTGGGTCTTCCTTGAATATTACCTTGGGGTGCCTTGGGCATCCCCAAGCTTAGGGTCTTGCCACTCCTTATTCCTTCATCCATCGTTGTCTCACCCAAAACTTGAAAACTTCAGCACATCAACCTCAACAAAACCTCATGAGATCCGTTAGTATAATAAACATCTCTGTCGGAGTCTGGGATCTGTGTCCAAGAACTTCTCCAAGAACAAGGTTCGAACACTGGGGGGCTTGGCTGGGCGACCTGCAACACGTCGGTAAACACAGCAAGATCGACGATGAGCTCACTCCTTCTCGTCGGAGACAACAGGGACGCACGAGTTACCCAGGTTCAGGCCACCGAGCGGTGTAAAACCCTACTTCTGCTTGTGATTGGATTGCTCTGAAGGGAAGAGCTTGTGGCTCAAGTACATGAGGTGTGGGGAGAGAATGGCCCAATCCCCTTAAATGGACGTGGCATGGTCCCCTTTGTAGTGCCTTGGTCCTCTTCCCCGAAAAATCAGAGGGAAAGGGTGGCCACAGAGCGGCAATTCAAAGGGGGCAGGAGCTCAGACCTATCCTGACTAAAGGTGGTCTTCGCGTGATAAAACAGTCTTCATGACTCGTCCATGGGCTCGGCGATGACTTCCATCCTGGCGTGTCGATCCGTCCCGATCATCTTTCATCGAAATGGCAACCTTTGGGGGCGTGCTTTTGGAGGCGCAGTGGACGTTGCTCCCTAATCACTGAAAAGGAAACTGTGCCCGGTCGTGCCTAGTGGCACGACCTCTGTCACCCTTCCCCACACGGGTGTGTCACCCATGTGCCGGCCGCGGGGCTCCTGCGTCCGGTTCCGAGCGCCAAGCCTCGTTGTGCGGCTCCTCATGGGGGGCCTCGCGTGGCAACCCGGTACTTGGTGGATCAGGCCAGGCGTAGCCTGGCGGCGAGGGGCCTCGCGAGGCAGTCTCTCCGGCGCGGCTGGCGCCGAGCCATCCTCTACGGGCTAGCCCACATGTCGCCCCGTGGCCCGAAGGTAGACGGGCCGTGGTACCCTGGTTCCCATTGGACATATAGTATCCCTCAGGCTCGCGGTGTGCATGTTCCGCCCATTCGGGACGAAACAGCACGGGGCCCATCGAGCTAACGGGCCTAGGGGCGATGCATGGTGGCTTCTGTCAGTGCGGTGCCTCCACTCCCTATGATGCCTTGGTAACTGCCACCTTGGCTATAAAGCCGGTCAACGCGGAGTGTTGGTGCTCCATTGCCCTTCTTACCCGAAACCGACTCCTTGACCTCCCACTCCTCTGCTCTCCCAATCTCCGTCGGCAGTCGTCGCGGCCATGGCTCCCAAGAGGATGCTCCCGGCTGTCGAGAAAGGTAAGGGGGTGGCGGAGGAGGCGGAGCCACCAAACCCAGCGCCGGCGAGGAGCAGAGGCAGGGGCCGTGCTCCGGCCGCGGCGGCGAGGATCCACCCTAGAGGCCGGGCGCTGGCTTTTGCCCCCACAGCGGAAGCCGGCCCCACAGTCAGGCAGCCCTCTCGTGGCCCGAGGCCACGGACGGTGCGGCGCTCGCAACCGTGGGGGGCGCAACGGAGCGCGCTCCCCTTCTCCTTTGGAAGACGCCCATGCGGTGGAGGTCGCGCACGAGTTCATCATGGGGCTGCACCGCCAGCCTCGCAGGTGGCTCCGGCTCCCGGACTCCTTAGCGAGGGAGATGGTGGACAACGGTCCCTTGGGCCTGTGGCTGCAGGCGGATGGCTGCTGGAATGGCTCCTCCTGGGTCGCGGTGAAGTTTTATCACCCGGGGTTCATGTTTCTAGACCGGGGGTGGAAGCCGTTCGCTCGTTCCCACGACCTGAAGCGTGGGCAGGTCCTGCACTTCAAGATTAACGGCGATGCAACCCTCTTCATGAAGTTCTTCGGGGTTGCCGGCGGCCGCGTGGAATGCTGCGCGGAGAGCAAGAGCGAAAGCGACTTCGACTCGTCCGGCGGGAGCGAAAGCGACGGGAGCCCCCGGAGCGTCAAGAGCAAAGACGAGGATTCCGACTTGGCGCTGGCGGTGCGTATGGCGGGCCCCTGACGGATGACGGTCCTTTCCCTTTGCCCCTGCGCAAGCGATGTAGCCCGGTCGGGCGTAAAAAATATTATTGTATGGCACCGTTATGTTTTAAACACTCGTTGTTCTTGCGCACCTCTGTTTTATCTCTCAAGGCCTTTATTTCTCCTTTGCATTGCCTTTGCACCCTGCGTCATCGGGAGCGCGTGCTTAGCAGGGCCAGAGGGTGTAGGGCTCTCGGGGCTGGTAGGAGCCCCCGAGGCGCGATGCTCAGGTCTCCCCCATGATGCACAGGCTGCTTGCGCCTAGGAAATCGAGAAGCTTTGAGAGAGAAAACCGAGAGGGAAAACACGAGGGGTGTTTTAGACTTAGCTGCTTCAAGGTGTGTATCTTGGAGCGGGCCCTCTGCGAGGGGCGGCTCGTGAGGCGTGATCCCTCGCGAAGCCTTATGTCCGCGGGACGCCGCTCGTGAGGCCTCCCGAGGGGTCTCGTGAGGCCTACACCAGGGAAACTACCAAGTTTTGCAAGAGGCTCGGCGGGGTGCGCTCGCGAGGTCGCCCGTGGGTGTCACCCGAGGAGACAAGAGCACCATGGACCTGGCTAGGTGACGTACACGGGAGCAGGCCCACGAGCAGAGCTCAGACGCTTGGATTTTGTGGTGCTGCAGGGGAGTTCACGAGCCCCCACTTGTGTGGCATACACAGGGGAGTTCACGAGCGCGAACCCCTCCTAAGGCGTACTCATATGCAAGCACACATAAATTCTGGAGAAAATGAGCTTTACTGATGCATGAAGCAGGTTCATTACATAACAGAAAGATACATGTTGCCGTGTTTGACACGGATCAGCTTGAAGCTTTGGCCGAGAGGCGCCCCTCAAAGAATGACAGACGCGCTGCCATGACAGACACGGGTCTGCCTGAGGTTGATGCAGCTGAAAAGCACCCTCATGTCAAAAGGCCCGCCATGTCTAAGCATGGGGTTTCCGCCAGCGCTGAGCATGGGGCTTCCACAAGAGTGGGTAGGTACATCCACCAGCGCTGATCATAGGGCTTCCACGAGAGTGGGAAGGGACTCTCACGTGCTGAGGGCAGCGTGGGTAGAGAGAGCCCCGGAGCATGTACAACTCCATCTCGCTCGTATATGTGGGGTAACGGATAGAACTTGTGGAGATGTTGGATGTTACATGTCTTTTGTACCGGAACACCCACCGTCGTTTCGAGTCGTGCCGCGCCGGGCCTAGAGATGTGCGTGACCCTGAAGGGGCCCTCCCACATGGGTGAGAGTTTGTGGAGTCCCTCTGTAGAGAGGATTTGGCGCACTACCAGGTCGCCCATCTCGAGGGTTCAGGGGCGTATGTTGCGGCTATGATAGAGACGCAACGCCTGCTGGTACCTTGCCGCACGTAGGGCAGCCTGGCAGCGGGCCTCTTCAAGGAGAAGTAGGTCGTCCTCCCGCAGGCCGTCCTGATGAGATTCGTCGAAGGCCAAAACCCGCGGGGATCGGTGCTTGACCTCGGCTGGGAGGACCGCTTCCACCCCATAGACGAGGAAGAAGGGCATCTCGCTGGTAGGCTTGGTCGTCGTGGTGCGGATGAACCATAGCATCGATTGGAGCTCGTCCAGCCAGCCCTTGCCGCATTCCGTGAGATGCTACTTGAAGCTCTTGGTCTTGAGGCCCTTGAGGACCTCTGCATTGGCCCGCTCGGCCTAGCCGTTGCTTCGAGGGTGCACCATGAAGGCAAAGCAGATCTGCGTGCCGATGGAGGCCCGGTAGGTCTTGAAGAGGCCGCTAGTGATTCGCGAGGCATTGTCCGTGATGATGCGGTTGGGGACGCCGAAACGGCACACCAAGCTCTTGATGAACTTGACCGCGGACCCTGCCGGTATGGTCCGGACAGGCTGCACCTCCGCCCACTTGGTGAACTTGTCAATGGCGACATAGAGGAAGCAATAGCCACCGACCGTGCGAGGGAAAGGCCCGAGGACGTCCAGCCCCCAGACCGCGAAGGGCCACGAGAGGGCAATGGTCTAGAGCCCTTGCACTGGCTGATGGATTTTCTTGGCGTGGAATTGGCAAGCCTTGCATGCCTGTACCAGCTCCGTAGCATCCTCGAGCGCGGTGGGCCAGTAGAAGCCACCGCGGAATGCTTTGCCTGTGAGGCTGCGCGAGGACGAGTGGTGGGCGCAGTCGCCTCTGTGGATGTCAGCAAGCAACTCACGCCTTCCTCCTTGGAGATGCACCGCAGTGCGACTCCGTTCGGGCTGTGGCGGTACAGGTCACCCTCCTTCAAGTGGTAGAGAGCAGCTTGGTGGACCACCTGCTCTGCTTCTACATCGATCTCCGGGAGGGCACCGCCTGTCGGTGTCAAAACCGGCGGATGTCGGGTAGGGGGTCCCGAGCTGTGGATCTGGGATGGATGGTTAACAGGGGACGAAGGAGACGATGTTTACCCAGGTTCGGGCCCTCTTGAGGAGGTAAAACCCTACGTCCTGCTTGATTATATTGATGAGTATGATGATTACAGAGTTGATCTACCTCGAGATTAGATGAGCTAAAACCCTAGATGAGTTGACCTTTTTCCTACAAACTAACTCTTCGGTTTATATAGACACCATGGGTACCTAGGGTTACATGTAGTCGGTTGTTGCCGAGGGTTCAAACACGCCTATTCTACCATATGTGACTTGGAGGACACACCTAGGCATCTAAGGTTTCCTTCTTGATCACGGAGTATCCTTATAGTTTGATCTTCCCACAGTGGCCACCGAGCATCCCATGAGTTCGGCTCACACAAGATAGGTCGGCATCCCGAGGACCCCTTAGTCCTGGACTCCCTCAGTAGCCCTCGAACAAGCCCCAATGCCGAGGTATATAGTCTTCTGCAGCTCCACACGTCCATGGTCTCCGTCTTGCGAGGCGAGTTCTTTTCTTCCCCCCGGTTTGTCGAACAATAATCCGGCCATTGATAAATTCTCAACTATCAAAACATCGGGGGGCCCACAGTATTAATTTCTCTGCCCAAAGGTCAATGACACCCCTCAATTCCTGCGCTCAAATAGAGAGTAGGCAACCCAACAGTCTTTTATAGAACTGCTCTTAGTAGGCCGAGGGGGAAAACGCCTATTTAAAGCAGGCTAAATTTAGCCGTAAGCAATACTTCCTCCTCCCCCAACATCAAGAAGCCCTAAAGTCAGAGAGCTTGGAGATATGGCGAGCGCCCCAGGTTCCTCCTCGCGCCCTCATGGCCCCCTTCTAGGCGATTGGGCGAGTTGTTCTGTTTCTCTTCTCCAACTGCGCAATCTTGAAGTACAGGGGTATCTCCCTGTTTCGGATCTAGCGCCCACTCGCTCTAGATTGACTTCTGCGAACGGTGAGTCCTTTGCAGAGAATTTCCCTGCCCCACGCAAGGACGAGAGGGTATGTTTCATTTCCTTCCTCTTACGAGGCCTAGGCTTCCCCATTCACCCCTTCTGGAGGGGTCTGCTGGAGTTTTACGGGATCCAGCTCCACCACCTTACTCCCGGGTCGATTCTGCACATCTCGGGTTTCGTCGCCCTCTGCGAGATGTTTGTAGGCTGCGAGCCCCATTTCGATTTATGGAGAAAGTATTTCTATCTCGTCCCCCGCACTCGGGGGGGGGGGGACAATCCGGGAAGTGGGTGGAGCCAAAGTATGGCGCATAGCCGGGATGAGGTATCCTATCGGGACTCCAAGAAAGGAATCCGAAGAGTGGACCTCAGACTGGTTCTATATCGAGGACGTCCCCTTATTCGACCCAGCTCGGAGGGATCTGCCCTAATACTCTGACACTCCTTTAAAGAAACAATACAACTGGCGACCGGAGAGCTCCTCCCAATAGGAGAGCGCTGAAGTAAAGTGTGTAGCCGCCCATGTGAAGTTTCTGGTTCATATCAAATTAACCATCATCGAGGTGATGGCTGCTACCATTACCCGATGTGTCCAACCTCTCCAACAAAGGATACATCCCCTGTGGCGTTACAACGGGGCCAGCGACACAACCCGTTCCAGACGGCAAGGGCCTGCTGACCAGGCAGCAATGGCGGCCATATTGGCCGATCTCTTTAATGGAGAAAAAGAAGAATGTGTTCGCCTGAAAATCAGGGATGGCTATTCAACTCATAACCCTATTGAATGGGTAAGTTCAATCACGTTCCTATAATTTGGATGCTTATATTTGATTTTATTGATCGAAACCTTGTGTCTTTCCGAACAGAAATGGAGGCGTTGGATCGAGACAGTCAACTGCCCCGCTCCTCAACCAGAGAACTATTTCCGTAATGATGACCCTGGATTTCACGATGATCCAGAAATTTTGATTGACTTTGAGGACGGGATCTTTCACTAGGGGAGTATTGATGAATCTAAGGCCCTTAATTCAAAGCAACAAAACGAGAAGTTGTTGGCAGATCTCGAGTCGAGCCAAACAGAGTTGCGAGACATCAAGGCCGAACTTGAGCAGGTGAAAAAGTTCACCAGAGAGGCACACGGTGAGTAAAAAGTATTTTTATGTGCAGAAGTTGTTGGGACACCCTTTCTGACGAAAGATTGTTTCATAGCAGCTGAGTCCACAGGTTTGCTGCAGAAGGATTTGGATGTGTCCCGAGAATCTCAAAGGTATGTTGAGTCTTAGTTTGAGGCTGGTCGTCGTGTATTGACTCGAAGTCATGAGGAGAAGAACCAGCTCAAGGCGGAAAACCAGCGACAAGCCGAAGAAATTGAGAGTTTAAAAACCCAATTGGCGCAAGCCCACAAAGAGAACCAGAGATTAAAGGGTGGCATGTTCTGTAAGTGAAATTCTAACCTAGAATTCCATAAAGTACTTTTATTATGTCGAGTGTAAGAAGCATATCGCATTTCGTGCTTAGGTCTTTTGACCAGGCGTCCCGAGGAAGAAGCCAGCTCATTTAGAGGGGACCTGTTGAAGGAACTGTCCGTCGTGCATGAGCGATCTCGGAAAGCAATGAAGAGCATAACCAAGGCACTCTGGCCAACCGAGACGCCTCCGGAAGGGATGGCCGAGTTGGCCGATCGATTTAGAGGAGCCCGAAGTCGTTTTGAGTTATGAAATACCTCGGCTTGTCGAGAGGGAGCACGGGAGGCGTGGGCCATGGTGAAGACCCTCTTTACCAAACTCAACCCAGAGCACTTGGCTCGGGTTGGGCCGGTAGGGCCAGATGGTCAAGAGGTACCTCTTCACTTGGTCTAGGACCAAGTAATGCCTTCCTTATTTCACAAGAGGACCGTGCCCTGGATGCCATAATAGATCATCTCGACTGACAACCTTGTGTTTGATTCTATGTAGCTATGTACTTTACATCAAACCGACTCCGTCCGTGCTGTAAACGTTGTCTTAACCGGCCATCGGCTTCTGCCTCCCCTGCCAATAGCTGGGGAGTGTTCCGTACTGTGTGTCCTACAATAACAAGAAATCAAACCGACTCCGTCCGTGCTGTAAACGTTGTCTTAACCGGCCATCTGGTGCGAACAAACAAAACACGCACAGGGAGTTAAGTTATATTACTGTTTAACTTAAGAAACATCTTCCGAAGAAAATAGTTCCTCTATGGGTTCCTTTCTTCAGGTTGCTACGTAGATCATAGAACTCATAGCCGTGTACCCGTAGTATGTGGATAGTTGCTACTTTGGGAGAATAATCCCTGTTTGTGGCGAAGAGCACCAATTATATTTACTTCCTTTGTGGCCGACCAATTTGTTTATTAAGAACGCTAGCCTTCGGCTTCACCCATCTGAGGTACGTATCCGGGTAATCCGGTCGTAACAATCGCAGAGGTGCTCCCTTTACCCCCTAGCCGAACAATCGGGAACGTAGAGGGTAAGCATAGGAGCAAGGCAACCCGGCTTGGCTAAATCTTAAGTCCAATTGATGCATATAGTGGCATAAAACGGTACTGGAAGGATGCATACAAGACAGATTGTTGTGAAAATATATTGCTTGGCTTCGTTAAGAAGCCCCCAAGTGTTACCGGGTAAAACATTTGACAATGTATGCCGATGAAAACTTAACGTAGTTCATTCTGGCCGAACACAGCCTGGGAAAATCTGACCAAACCTATAAAAGTAAATAAGGAAGGGGGAAAATACAAGGGTGTAGAGGAGGTGACGACACCGGTCTAGCCGTAGAAGCGCCGAAGGCGAGTTGCGTTCCATGGGTTCGGTTCAAGGCGATTGTCCTGCGGGTCACGGAGGCGATAAGCTCCTCCTGTGAGTACTTCATCAATTATGAAAGGGCCCTCCCACTTGGGGTTCAGTTTATGCTTCTACTTCTCTGGGAGGCGTAAGACAAGTTCTCCCACATTATATGCTTTTGCTCAAACCTCCCTGCTTTGGTAGCACCGAGCCTGCTATTGATAAAAAGTAGACCGGGCCCGACCTATATTGCGCTCTCCTACCAGGGCGTCTAGGTCATCCCGCCGATCTAGCTCGGCCTATTTTTCTTTGTACATGCGCACCCTAGGCGCGTCATGGATGATGTCATAGGGGAGGACCGCTTCGGCCTCGTCCACCATAAAAAATGGTGTGTATCTCGTTGATCGATTCGGGGTGGTGCGTAAACCCCATAGTACGGAGTCGAGCTCCTCCACCCAATGACAGTCAGATTCTTGAAGAGATCAGACCAGACGAGATTTGATACCACTCATAGTGAGGCCGTTGGCCCGTTCGGCCTGTCCATTGGTCTGCGGATGATACACGGAGGCATAGTCGAGCTTGATGCCCAAGTTAGCGCACCAGTCCTTTACCTCCTAGGCGGTGAAGTTGGATCCTTTGTCCGTTATTATACTGTGTGGGACACCATAATGGTGCACCACACCGTATATGAAGTCGATGACCGGCCCAGACTTAGCTGAACTTACTGGTTTTGCTTCGATCCATTTAGTGAACTTGTCAACCATGACCAGTAGGCATTTCTTTTTCTTGGTACCCCCTTTAAGTGGTTCGACCATATCGAAACCCCAGACCGCGAAAGGCCATGTAATTGGTATCGTCCGAAGAGCCGTTGGGGTCATGTGGCTTTGTTTTGCAAAGAGCTGACAACCGACACAATGTTGGACGAATGTGTGGGCGTCCGCTCGAGCGGTGGGCCAGAAGAACTCGACTCAAAAGGCCTTGCTTACCAGGGCAATCGCTACTGCATGGTGGCCGCCCATGCCTGTGTGTATCTCGGCCAAGAGATGCCTTCCTTCTTCTTCGGATATGCACCATTGGAGGACCCCAGTAGTGTTGTTCTTGTATAGTTCACCCTCATGGACTTTGTAGGCCTTTGATTGCCGGATTAGGCGTCTCGCCTCAGTCTGGTCGTCGGGGAGTTCTTTGCGTAGAAGGTAGGCAAGGGCTCGGTCCATGGTGCGATTACTTCCATGACTTCATGAGCTGAAGGTGTTTCTTCAATTGCGGAGTCGCCGATGATTTGCTCATCTGGTTCGACTATAGGGGGGACGACCTGTTCTGCTCCATTGGTTCTGGCGTCCGTGCTGTCGTCCTGCCATACCACGGATGGCTTGAAGAGCCTCTCTAGGGAGGTGTTCTTAGGGACGGGATCACGCTTGGCGTCCATGCGGGCGAGGACGTCGGCAGCTTGATTGCTGTCTCTGGAGATGTAGTGGAATTCTAGCCCCTCGAACCGTGCGGATATCTTGAGGACGGCATTTCTGTATGCTGCCATTTTTGGGTTCTTAGCATCGAATTCGCCATTGATTTGTGAGATGATGAGATTAGAGTCTTCCCGTACTTTGAGCTCTTAGCATCGAATTCGCCATTGATTTGTGAGATGGCGAGATTAGAGTCTTCCCGTACTTCGAGCCATTGTACACCCATTGATGTTGCCATCCGAAGTCCGTGCAACAGTGCCTCGTATTCGGCCGCATTGTTTGAGTCGGCGTACATGATCTGTAATATGTATCGGACATTGTCTTCGGTGGGGGATGTGAGGATAACTCCAGCCCCCAGTCCAGCAAGTGTCTTGGACCCGTCGAAGTACATCGTCCAATGGAAATATGTGTTGTATTCTCTGGGGAGCTCGGCCTCTGTCCATTCAGCAAGGAAATCAACCAACACCTAAGATTTAATAGCTCGACATGGCTTGTAAGCAATTTCGAACGGAAGGAGTTTGATGACCCATTTAGCTATGTGGCCAGTGGCGTCCCTGTTGTTGATTATGTCATTCAGGGGTGCTTCGGATGCCACCGTGACCGAACACTCTTGAAAATAGTGTCTAAGCTTGCGTGATGCCATAAACACTGTATAGGCTATATTCTGGTAATGTGGGTACCTGGACTTGCACGGAGCGAGCACTTCTGATACATAGTAGACTGGCTTCTGTACCTGGAATTTGTGGCCCTCGGCCTCCCGTTCTACGACGAGAACCGCACTGACGACCTGATTGGTGGCCGAGATGTATAGTAACATCGGTTCACCGGCACCAGGGGCTGCTAGTATGGCATTACTGGCCAGCAGTGTTTTGATTTCGTCCAGTGTGGCTGCTACTTCATCGGTCCTCTCGAAGTTTTTTGTCCATTTCAGCAGCCTATAGAGTGGTAGGGCCTTTTCACCAAGGCGGGGGATAAAGCGGCTCAAAGCCTCCACACAGCCCGCCAGTCTTTGAACGTGTTTTAGCTCCGTGGGGATCGCTAGTTGGGACAATGCTCGGATTTTAACGGGATTAGCCTCTATTCCTCTTTGGGAGACAATGAATCCGAGTAGTTTACCGGCAGGGACTCCAAAGACACATTTTTCTGGGTTGAGCCGTATATCATATTCCCGCAAACTAGCGAAGGTTTGATTGAGGTCGTCTACCAACTGACTGGCGTGTTTGGTCTCGATCACCACGTCGTCCACGTATGCCTCGACTGTTTTGCCGATTTGTTTTTCCAGACATGTTTGAATCATGCGCTGGTATGTGGCGCCTGCGTTTTTTAACCCGAAGGGCATTGTGTTGAAGCAGAATGGCCCATAGGGGGTGATGAAGGCGGTTGCGGCTTGATCGGATTCCTTCATTTTGATCTGATGGTATACGGAATAAGTGTCGAGAAAGCATAGTGAGTTGTGTCCGGTAGTGGCATCAATGATCTGGTCAATGCGGGGTAAGGGGAAAGGATCCTTAGGGCGGGCTTTATTGAGGTCTTTGAAATCGACGCATAGTCGCCAGGATTTGTCTTTCTTCGGTACCACGACCAGATTTGCCAACCACTCGGGGTGTTTGATTTCTCTGATGAATCCGGCTTCGAGTAGTTTGGCAAGTTCCTCGCCCATAGATTGACGCTTAGGTTTGGAAAATCGGCATAAAGCCTGTTTGACGGGCTTCAATCCTGCGATTTTGTTCAGGCTGTGTTCCGCCAGCCTTCGTGGGATTCCTGGCATCACTACTAGGGAAAACCTTATACACAGAATTTTCGCAGCAGCGCGGGACAGGATGGGGCGCTACTGCTAATTAGCAGTAGTGCGGTATGAAGACAGGCGCTATCGGTACTAACTTAGCAGTAGCGCGTCTCGGTAGAACCACGCTGCTACTAAAATTGACCGACCGTTCCCGCCACGCTAGGTTTAGCAGTAGCACATCCACAATAACTGCGCTACTGCTAATGTGATAGTAGTAGCGCGCTTTTTGTTCAACTCGCTACCACTAAAATTGACCGACCGTTCCCGACCATTCCCGCCACGCTAGGTTTAGCAGTAGCGCGTGTTACAGAGGAGCGCTACTGCTATCTTATTAGCAGCAGCGCGTTTTGCACCCAGCGCTACTGCTAAGCCGCAGCCATATACCACCTTTTTCCTCCCCCCTCCCCTCCTCTCTTCCTCACTTTCCCCTAGCTCCCACCTCCTCTCTCCCTCACTTTGCTTCTTCCTCACTACTTCTCCCCCCATTACTCTCCTTCTTCTACCTATCTTTCTCTCTCTTTATTACTCCTAGCTAACTACACCAACCTCCATTAATGCATCTCCTTTCTCTTTTTCTTTCCCCCTCCACTAGTTGAACTTGTCTCCTCCCAAACTAGCTAGCTAGGTAGATCTAGCTAGCATTTAGTGAAGTGACCTATGTACCTCCCTAACTAGATCTATAGCCTTATCAAGAAGAGCTTTGTCCACTTTTGATCATTCCATAGGTGTGTGTGGCGACACCTATCGACATCATCATCATTTATGCTTTTGCAAGAATGGAAATATGTGTATGTGTGCGATATGACATAATCGGATGATATGATGGAAATTGTGTGTGTGGCATGAGTTGCCGCCGAATTGTGCTTGTGAGTTGCCTATGTTTTGCCGAAATGTCGATTTATTTCCGTTTCGGCGAATTCCGGGCAAACTCTATATGTCCTATTTTTAGGGAAGGTCATGCCGAATTTTTGTATGACTTTGATGCATGCATGCATTTTTATAATCAATTTGTTTAATATTACCGTGCAGGCGTTCATGATGGTCAGTGGAACGGTGGTGGACAGGTGGTTGCGGTCGGCGGTGCAGGACATGAGAGAAAATAACCTGACAGAGGTTTTATGTCCGTGTTGAAGATGCAAAGGACGAGCTTGGCTCGACCCCTATGACGATGGTCGTGTGATGGCGCACCTGCTCATGACTGGTTTCATGGATGACTATACTCGGTGGATAATTGAAGATGAGGATGATGATGTTGAGGACGCCGACGGGGCAGGCAATGACGACACAGGGCAAGACAAAGAGATGATCGATAATGGCGGCGGAGAAGGGGCCGGACATGGCGGCGGGGAAGAGGCCGGGCATGGTGGCGGAGAAGGGGCCGGACATGGCGGCAGAGAAGGGGCCGGATATGGAGGCGGAGAAAACGTGGACTCCACACCACAGAATTCGTCGGTACTAAGTTCAATCATGCGGGACCCTCATGTTCAAGCACTGCTTCGCAAGGAGACGAGTACTGAGAGAGCTGCTTCTAGAGAGGAGGCCAAGCTGCAGCAACTGGTGGTAGACTCGAACACTCCATTGTATCATGGTTGCAATCCCGAGGTGACCCGCTTGAGTTTCACGCTCGAACTCCTGAAGACGAAGGCTAAAAACAAATGGACCGACACTAGCCTCGATGAGCTTCTCAAGTACCTAAAGGATGTTCTTCCCACGGGGAATCTATGTCCTACTAGTGTGGATGAGGCCAAGAAGATCGTGTGCCCTCTTGATCTGCCGCACGTTAGATACCATGCATGCATCAACGATTGCATAATTTATCGGAAGGAGCACGCGGAAAAAACAAGCTGTCCAGTGTGCAATGCTTCTCGATACAAGAAGGCCGGGAAGAAATGTCCCCAGAAAGTTGTATGGTACTTACTGATCACTCCCCGTCTCCAGCGGTATTTCGTAGATCCCAAGGAAGCAAAGCTCATGCGCTGGCACGCAGAGAGGAAGAAGCCCGACGATGGAGATGATCCGAAGCTGAGACACGTCGTGGATGGAAGCCAGTGGAGAGCGTTCAACGGCGAATATCGGTATTTCGCATGTGATGCAAGGAACATCGTGCTCGGCGCGTGTACCGATGGCATGAATCCGTTTGGCAACCAGAACACCAACCATAGCACATGGCTCGTGTTTGTATGGATGTACAACCTCCCCCCCTGGTTGTGCATGAAGTCGAAGTACATACACATGAGCATGCTGATTCAAGGGCCGAAACAACCGGGAAATAATATTAATCTGTATCTGGGGCTACTTCAAGAGGAATTAGACACGTTATGGAAAACACCGGCCAAGACATGGGACGCCAGCAAAGGCGAGTATTTCTATATGAGAGCCGCGTTGATCATGACGGTGCACGACTATCTCGGTTACGGATATGTCGCGGGACTGGTGTGCCATGGATATTGCGGATGCACGCGGTGCATGGATGATACGACGTCTCAGCAGCTAACGTCAAGGAAAGATGGCGGGTCTGGGAAAATCATGTACATGGGGCATCGAAGATGGCTCGAGAAGGACGACCCGTGGAGAAACCGTGGAGATCTATTCAATGGTGAGGCTGAGCATCGAGGACCTCCACGTAAGCGGAGCGGCGCCGAAATCGATGAGCTGTTGAAAAACTGGGAACAGTGCCCGCGCCGGGAAAGACGATGAAAAAGGCGCCGGAGCCGCTGCTGAAGGTATGGAAGACGAGGTCTGTTTTCTGGGACTTGGAGTACTGGCACAAACTCGACACGCCTCATTGCCTTGATCAAATGCATATCTGTAAGAATGTCCTTGAGAGCTTGCTTGCGACACTGATGAACATGCCGGATAATACCAAGGATGGGCCGAAGGCAAGAAAAGACTTGCAAGATTTGGAGATCAGGGCAGATCTGCACATGCCGCCCCGTAAAATGTCAGAGGAGACAGAGACGGAGACAGAGGCGCGGGAGAAGAAGGGCAAAAAAGTAAAGGAAGAGGATTATTGCCCCCCTTCTTGCTTCACCTTAAGTCCGGCTGAGATCGATCAATTCTTCAAGTGCCTTACCGGAATCAAAGTTAGTTCCGGTTACTCTGGCAAGATAAGCAGATATCTAGACACGAAGAAGAAAAGGTTCAGCGGGATGAAGTCCCATGACTGTCATGTGATGATGACGCAGATACTACCTGTTGCCCTTAGAGGGATAATGGACAAGCACGTCCGTGACACGCTTATTGGTCTCTGCAACTTTTTTGACGTCATCTCTCGAAAGTCGATCAGTGTGAAGCAGCTCTGAAGGCTACAGGAAGAGATCGTTGTCATACTATGTGAGCTTGAGATGTACTTCCCGCCCGCGTTCTTTGACGTCATGGTGCATCTGTGTGTCCATATTGTGGACGACATAATAGACCTGGGGCCGTCATTCCTGCACAACATGATGCCGTTTGAGAGGATGAATGGGATCATCAAAGGATTCGTTCATAACATGTCCCGTCCGGATGGAAGCATCGTCCAGGGCTATCTGACACAAGAGTGCATCTCTTTCTGTGAGAATTTTCTATATGGCGCAGACCGGCCGCCTGGTGTTGGTTTGCCTGTTAACAAGCATGATGGGAGGCTCGAAGGAGAAGGTCACTCCAACGGTCGCAGGGAATTGCATGTGGCATACTCAGATCGACGCAACGACTTTGACAGAGCAAACTTGGTAGTGCTACAACACCTACGCCAGGTAGATCCTTTCGCGGCACTGCACAAAGAAACTATCGCAAAGAAGTATCGTGACCGGGGAGTATGCAGGACAGACGCCGAAGTTACTAGAGAGCACAAGTCCACTTTCCTGCATTGGTTCAAAGAGCATATCATTGCTAATCCCCTGGAAGAGGGCTCTAAGGACCGATTGCTCATATACGCCTTAGCACATGGCCCCTCGCCCAACCTCGTCACCTATCAGGCATACGATATCAACGGATACACGTTCTACACGGAGGCCAAAGATATGGGCAGTGATGATCAGAACTCAGGGGTGACGATGGAATGCATGACCGACAGTGACAACGGCGCAACTGAGAGATTTTATGGAAGGGTCGAGGAGATCTGGGAGCTTGACTACTCTGGACTGCACAACGCGACGATGTTCCATGTCAGATGGGCTAAGAATGTCGAAAGAGAAAAGCGGTATTTCACTACCATGACTATACCCGACGCCAAGAGCCGTACCGTGAACGCTATCGCAAAAAACGAGCCATGGGTACACGCTAAGCACGTGACACAATGCTTCTTCATAACCGACCCGTGCAATCCCAGCCGTGTTGTCGTGAGGAGAGGCAAAAGGAACATCATTGGAATGGATGGAGTCGCCAACGAGGAAGACTACGACCAGTACGGCAACCCAATGAGGGAAGATGACGATGACGATGAAGTATACGTCAAAAGAAGAATCAATACTACATTACCTAAGAAAGATCGTACTCCATGGAAAAGGAAAAGTCACAATGAGGGGCTCAATTATATTTCAACGAACAAGAAGGGAAAGAAGCTCACTCAAAAACGAAAACGTCGACGCTGAGGAACCGTTATCGGTCAAATGATGTAATATATATGTTCCTATTTTGTGTACACACTTAACCGTTATGCATGGGTCAAATGATGTAATCTATATGTTCCTATTTTGTATACATACTTAACCGTCAAATGATGCAATATATATCGCCTTAGTTATATACATTGTATCACCCTCCCTTCGTTCCTGCTCTTGGAAAAAAGGAAAAGAAAACGTAAAAAAGAAAAGGAAGAGAAAATAAAGGAAAAGACAATAGAAGAAACAAATTAACAGGAAAACTGCTATAGGTACTGGTTATAGCAGTAGCGCTTTTCCGAAAAAGAGCTATAGCTAGTCGAAATAGCAGTAGCGCCGTTTGGAGAAATGCGCTATAGCTACCTGTTATAGTAGTAGCGCTTCTTGGAGAAACGCGCTATAGATAACTTAGCTATAGCGCGTTTTTAGGAAACGCGCTACTGCTATGTTGACTTAACCCGCAAATCTGCTTCCCGCCTCTGCTTCTTCCCCCAAATCCCCACTCTCTCTTCTCCCCCCTCGTCGCCGCCGGAGCCCGTCTCGCCCTCGACCTCGCCGCGCCCCTGCCTCAAGCGCCGGTGCTCTGCCCTCGCCCTCGACCTCGCCGGAGTCCTGCCCTCGCCCCCGACCCCGGCGCTCGCCCCCGACCCCGGCACTTGCCCCCGACCCCCCGACCCCGGCGACCTCGCCCTCGCCATCGACCCCGGCGCTCGCCCCCGACCCCCCGACCCCGGCAACCTCGCCCTCGCCCCCGACCCCGGCCCCGGCGCGCCACGCCTCCCTCCTCTGCTTCCTCCCCTCCCAACCTCGGCCGTCGTCGGGCCTGCCTCCTTGCCCCTGCACCCTCTGTAAACCCCCCACCGCTCCTCCTCTCTCTGCTAGCTAGGGTTCTTCTATTAATTTACTTAGGTTTTAGTTAGGGTAGTAGGTTAAATTTAGGTAGGCTGAATTTATTGGACATGTGATTCGGACATGTCATATTTGGAATTTGGACATGTCATATTTGGACATGTGATGTTTTGGACATGTCATATTTGGAAAATGATGATTATGTGCAGGGTAAATGATCCGAGTGGCCTATGTTTCGCCGGAATGTTGATTCATTTCCGTTCCGGTGAATTTCAGGCGCTCGATATGTCCACTTTTTAGCAAAGGTCATGCCGAAATTTTCCGTGAATTTTGGCATGACTTGTGCTAGAAAGTAGGCATATCGAGTGCCGGGATTTGCTGGGAAACGGCATTCCGGCAAACATAGATCTTTTTTTATGTCATTTCTCATTTTTTTATAGTTCCATGTCACGGGCGAGCTGATGCTACCGCCGAAACCGCTGGAGGCAATATACGGGGATCTCAGGAAACTGCATGACCATGTGCTATCGACTGAGAAAAGCCTACTAGCCTCGAAGGATCCAGGATATCCGACATACGCGGCTCGTGTGCCTGAGGGGAAGTGCTACGTTGACACACGGCCCGCGGAGGTGGTCTTCCTGCGGTTTGATCATATCTTCGAGATGTTTCTGACAAGGCGGCTCGATTGTACAATTGTCCGCCTTTTTGCGCTACATATGAGCTCCGTCATGAAGAGAGAAGAAGTCTCGCAAATCTGTGTGGCGGATCCATACTACATGCACGAGTCCTTCTTGAGTCTCGGCGACTTTGAGCATAAAACTGCTAGGGAGTACCTCGAAAACTTCATGGTACAGAACAAGGACCAGGAAATTGTCCTCCTGCCTTATCATCCAAAGTAAGTCAGTGCCGGACAACCCTTTCGTACATTTCAATCATTCCTTCTCGCTCATATGGAGAATAATTTGAGGTGTTTTTTTCCCCGCAGCAAAGGTCGCGCCGTCCTTATCGTTCTTTACCCGCGAGTCTCCCACGCCGTGTATTTCGACCCTACCAGAAACAACGAGAAGAAGGACTACACCCACGTAATGAATATTCTAGATGATGCTCTCCAAGGCTTCAGCTTGAGGGGTGGCCACATGCAGATCAGGAAACAAAGGAACCGCAAGACGGGTTTCTCGCATAAAACCAACTTCTGCTGCATCCATGTCCCGAAATCAAGTACGAACGATGGATTCTACCTCCTCCATCTCGTGATGGAGTTCAGAAGGGATCACCAAAAGCTTCGCATGACAACCAGAAACGATGATCATATCCGCAAGTGGGTAGAATCTCAAGGAGAAGCGGATTATAAACTTAAAGATGACTTCTTTCGCATCCAGAGGGACATTGCGACGATCATCATGAAAGAAGTCGTCGAAGTGAAGGGGATGTTCCACCACGGCCCTATATCGCGAGCTGACGTCCGAACTTACATAGGCATGCAACGTCAGGACCTCATGCCGTTCAAGAAGCTAGGGTCCATCCTCGATGATCTGGAAGGATGGAAGTTCTAATGATTTACGATGCCGATGATGATGATATGTGTCGGTTGAACTTGTATATACTTTCTGTAGCGATGAAACTTTGTGATGTCCACGGTCCCTACCGAACTTGCGTAACGCTACTTTGTTAGTTTGGGTACGATGACCTGCGTACCTCTAGTTAATTAGTTTGCGTACGATGAAACTGCGTTGATTATTTATGTTTACTATATGTTGCATCTAGTTGCTAACCCTTTCTTTTTTGTGTTGCTCAAGTATATTTTGTTGCATATGATTGTACATTCTCTTGATGAAGATGCATCTCTAACAGGTACCTAGATTCTTGATGGCGAAGTACCGGTGCTATGTCGTGTACAAAGGAAAGGTTCCGGGAGTATACGACGAGTGGGCCGAGTGTCAGGCGCAAGTGGAGGGGGTCTCGGGCGCCAGCCATAAAGGCTTCAAAAGCAGACAAGAAGCAGAAGCTAGTTACGTGAGGAGGCTCACGCTAGCGCGAGAGAGGGCTCATAACCGCCGCCTCATGTACTACATAGTTTCGCTCTCACTCATATTGATAGCTCTTCTCGCATATATCATTGTTTAGATGGATGACGATGTAGTTGCAAGTATTCGAGACTTGTATCGCTATTTTCGAGATGATGACGAGAGACCACTTTGTGTTGGATGATGATTATGATGATGACATGATTTGATGAGACTATTTGTATGTATATGCTATGATTACATTCGTGGTCTCACAGCCATTTGTATGTGTATGATGATGACATTTGTATGTGCTAAAGATTCTTGTATAAAGCCTGTTCAAATACAAAACAAATATGCAGGAAAAAAATCAGAAACTAATAAAGTTAGCAGTAGCGCGTGGACTAAAGTTAGCAGCAGCGTGCCATTACTAGTAGCGCGGTCTAATACAAGGCGCTACAGATATTAGCAGCAGCGCGCTGTTTTGGAGCTCGCTGCTGCTATGCATGTATAGCAGTAGCGCGGGCCAACACGCGCTACTGCTAAAGGTTAGCTGTAGCGCCGTATCAGTAGCGCAGGTGCCCGTGCTACTGCTATACATAATACCCGTGCTACTGCTAGGCTTTTCCCTAGTAGCGCATATCTGAGGGGTGCCAGGCGAATATGTCCCAATTTTCGTGCAAAAATGTGCGTAGTGCTTCGTCAACCGTGGGGTCCAGCTGAGCTTCGATGGACGCTGTTTTATTGGTGTCCGTTGGATGCACCTGAAATTTTATGATTTCATTTGCAGGTTTGATGGATGTGGATTTTGGCCTCTTGCCTAGGATTACATCGTCCTTATCCACTATAGAGCGAAGTGCGGTCAGTTCTTCCGCAGCGAGGGTCTCAGCTAGTGCCTCAAGGGCTAGCAATGTTGTTTTATTTTCAACTCGAAGTGCTCCATCCGGGTCACTTATAATTGTGCTCACGTCGTTGGGTCTCGGCATTTTGAGCTTCATATACCCGTAATGTGGTATAGCCTGAAATCTTGTGAAGGCATCGCGCCCTAATAGAGCATGATAGCCACTATGAAAGGGCACAATATGGAAAAGAAGTTCTTTGAATCTGTAGTTCTCGGGGGTGCCGAATACTACATCGAGGGTAACTCGTCCTGCACAACGTGCCTCTTTCCCGGGGATGATCCCTCGAAAAGTTGTGTTGCTTTGTTCAATTCGAGATCCATCGAACTGCATCTTGTCCAAGGTATCCTCGTAAATGAGGTTTAGACCACTGCCACCGTCCCTTAGCACCTTGTGCAACCTGAAGCCATCTACTGTGGGGCTGAGGATCAGGGCGGCAGGTGTTCGGTCTGTGCGGGTTATCGGTTGGTCATCCTCGCCGAAAGTGATCGGTGTGTCTGTCCATGAATTCGTTGCTACCACCTGGTGTATTTGATCGAGTTCTCGAAGAGCTCTCTTCCTCTGGTTTTTGGAGGAAAATGTCTCGTAGATCGTTAGGACCTCGGCCTTGTTTTCGAATGACGTTGCTGAACGTCTGCCTGGGGGTGAGACCTCGAGGATGGCATCTCCGCTCTTTGCGACGTGCCTAATGACCCAGCAAGCCCGTAGGCTGTGAGTCGGGCTCGTGTTTAAAAAGACGGGGTGTATGGGGCCTGGCTTGTCCAATGGTCCATCAAGGACGGTTCTAGCTTTTGTAGGGTGTTTATTCTTTTTCTCGGCGGGCTCATGCTTGGCCGGTCGTCGTGGGAGTACGAGCCTCTTCCGAACTCCTCTAGGTTGTTCGACATGGACTGGCTCTACACCCATTTGTTGTGATTGCTAGGTGCTTTCCATGGCGCAATACTTGCACACCAGGTCCGACAGCTCGGTGAAGTTTCGAACGTGGCGATGGGCGAGGGCGTTGAGAATTCCTTCAGCATGGCAGTTATGCCGGAAGGTTGCTATAATCTCCTGGCCGCTACAGCCCTTCATCCTGTCTTTGTTAAGGAGGAATCTAGACCAAAAATGATGGACCGATTCCCCTGGCTGTTGTTTGACCTCCCGTAAGCCCAATGTGCCGGGCTCTCCGGCTCTTGGAGAATACTCGATTTGGGTGGTGGGTGGGGAAAATTTTCGTACTCCAATAGGATGCGAGTCCGAGATCCTGATGTTGGAAATATGCCCTAGAGGCAATAATAAAAGTAGTTATTATTATATTTCCTTGTTCATGATAATCGTTTATTATCAATGCTATAATTGTATTGATTGGAAACACGGATACATGTGTGGATACATAGACAACACTGTGTCCCTAGTATGCCTCTAGTAGACTAGCTTGTTGATCAAAGATGGTCAAGGTTTCCTAGCCATAGACATGATATGTCATTTGATAACAGGATCACAACATTAGGAGAATGATGTGATGGACAAGACCCAAACTATGAACGTAGCATATGATCGTGTCAGTTTATTGCTATAATTTTCTGCATGTCAAGTATCTGTTCCTATGACGATGAGATCATGCAACTCACTGACACCGGAGGAATACCTTGTGTGTATCAAATGTCACAATGTAACTGGGTGACTATAAAGATGCTCTACAGGTATCTCCGAAGGTGTCTGTTGAGCTGGCATGGATCAAGACTGGGATTTGTTACTCCGTATGACGGAGAGGTATCTCAGGGCCCACTCGGTAATACTACATAACAACAAGCCTGGCAAGCAATGTGACTAAGTGTTAGCCACGGGATCTTCTATTACGGAACGAGTAAAGAGACTTGCCGGTAACGAGATTGAACTAGGTATAGAGATACCAACGATCGAATCTCGGGTAAGTAACATACCGAAGAACAAAGGGAACAGCGTACGGGATTAACTAAATCCTCGACATAGAGGTTCAACCAATAAAGATCTTCGTAAAATATGTAGGAACCAATATGGGCATCCAGGTCCCGCTAGTGGTTATTGACCGTAGAGGTGTCTCGGTCATGTCTACATAGTTCTCGAACCCGCAGGGTCTGCACACTTAACATTCGGTGACGTTTCAGTAGCATTGAGTTATGTATAGTGGTGACCGAAGGTTGTTCGGAGTCCCGGATGAGATCCCGGACATCACGAGGAGCTCAAGAATGGACCGGAGGTAAAGAGTGATATATAGGAAGTCCCGTTTTGGTCACCGGAAAAGTTTCGGGTATTTCCGGTAGTGTACCGGGAGTGCCGGAGGGCCATCGGGAGGGGCCACACACGCCGGGAGGCCACATGGGCCTGAGGGGGGTGCACCAGCCCTTAGTGGGCTGGGCAAACCAGCCCCACAAGGCCCATGTGGCTAGGAGGTGGGGAAAGGAAAAAAGCCCAAGTGGGGAAGGTGGACTCCAAGTAGGAAAGGAGTCCTACTAGGAGTAGGATTGAAGGTGGAATCCTCCACCTCCACCTGGTTCGGCCGAACCCCTAGGGGTAACCCTAGGGCGGCTGCCTCCTCCCCCTCCCTCCTATATATACTAGAGAATAGAGGCCCCAAACACACAAGTCCACGTGCTAGTTCTCAATTCCCTAGTTCCTCCACCAGATAGATTCCGACGGTGCTTAGGCGAAGCCCTGCCGGAAGTGCTCCACCACCACCGTCGCTGCGCCGTCGCGCTGCCGGAGAACTCATCTACCTCTTCGCCCCCTCTTGCTAGATTAAGAAGGCGAAGATCGTCATCGAACTGTACGTGTGCTGAACCCGCAGGTGCCGTCCGTTTGGTGCTAGATCGGGACGGATCATGGGACGGCTGCGATTTGGATCACGAAGACGTTCGACTACATCAACCGCGTTTCTTAACGCTTCCCGCTTAGCGATCTACAAGGGTATGTAGATCCACTCTCCCTCTCGTAGATGCTCATCACCATGGATAGATCTTGCGTGTGCGTAGGAAATTCTTTGTTTCCCATGCAAAGTTCCCCAACAGTGATATCAGAGCTAGGTCTATGTGTAGATGAGATCACGAGTAGAACACAAAGGAGTTTGTGGGCGTTGATGCTCAGATTGCTTCCTCCCTTGGTCTTTTCTTGATTCAGCGGTATTGTGGGATGAAGCGGCCCAGACCAACCTTACTCGTACGCTTCCAAGAGACCAGTTCCATCAACTGACATGTAACTCCGTTGCATAAAGATGGCTGGCGGGTGTCTATCTCTCCTACTTTAGTTGGATCGGATTCGACAAAGGCGGTCCTGAGAAGGTTGAATAGCAATTTGTGTATCACCGTTGTGGTTTTGCGTAGGTAAGAATTGTTCTTGCTAGATACCCGTAGCATCCACGTAAAACATGCAACAACAATTAGAGGACGTCTAACTTGTTTTTGCAGGGTATGTTGTGATGTGATATGGCCAATTACATGATGAGATATATGTGATGTATGAGATGTTCATGTTTTGTATAGAATATCACGACTTGCATGTCGGTGAGTACGGCAACCGGCAGGAGCCATAGGGTTGTCTTTAATTTATTTTCGCCGTTTTGCTTTACTTTATCGCTATGAGTTAGCAATAGTCGTAGAAGCAACAGTTGGCGCGACAACCTCATGGCGACGCGTTGATGGAGATCATGGTGTCATGCCGGTGACGATGGAGATCATGCCGGTGCTTTGGATATGGAGATCAAAAGCACAAGTTCATGGCCATATCATGTCACTTATGATTTGCATGTGATGTTAATCCTTTTATGCATCTTATTTTGCTTAGGACGACGGTAGCATTATAAGGTGATCCCTCACTAAAATTTCAAGATAAAATTGTGTTCTCCCCGAGTGTGCACCGTTGCGAAAGTTCGTCATTTCGAGACACCACGTGATGATCGGGTGTGATAGACTCTACGTTCACATACAACGGGTGCAAGCCAGTGTTGCACGTGCGGAACACTCGGGTTAAACTTGACGAGCCTAGCATGTACAGACATGGCCTCGGAACATAAGAGACCGAAAGGTCGAACATGAGTCATATAGTAGATATGATCAACATGAAGATGTTCACCATTGAAACCACCTCATCTCACGTGATGATCGGACTTGAATTGGTAGATTTGGATCATGTGACACTCGAATGACCGGAGGGATGTCAATTTGAGTGGGAGTTTTTAAGTAATATGATTAACTAAACTCATTATCTTGAACAATAGTCTAAGTTGTCTTTGCAAAATTTATGTTGTAGATCAATGGCTCGCGCAGTAGCACCCCTGAATTTTAATGCGTTCCTAGAGAAAGCTAAGTTGAAAGATGATGGAAGTAACTTTGTGGACTGGGCCCGTAATCTAAGGATTATCCTTACGGCTCCCCAAAAGGCTTATGTCCTTGATGCACCACTTGGTGAACCACCCGCTCCAGTAGAGTCTCCAGACGTTGCGAACGCCTAGCAGGCACGTTCTGATGATTACTCAATGGTTCAATGTGCAATGTTGTATGGCTTAGAACCAGGACTTCAAAGATGTTTTGAACGTCATGGAGCATATGATATGTTCCAGGAGTTGAAGTTTATCTTTCAGAAGAATGCCCGGATCGAGAGGTATGAGACCTCCGATAAGTTCTATGCCTGCAAGATGGAGGAGAACGGGTCTGTCAGTGAACACATACTCAGAATGTCTGGGTATTCCACCCGTCTGGCTGAATTGGGGATGCCCCTTCCGCCAGAGGCGATCACTGACAGAGTTCTTCAATCATTGCCACCTAGCTACAAGAGCTTCGTGTTGAATTATAACATGCACGGGATGAACAAGTCAGTCGCCGAGCTGTTTTCGATGTTGAAAGTCGCTGAGTCTAAGATTCAGAAGGAGCATCAAGTGTTGATGGTCAATAAAACCACTAGTTTCAAGAAGAATGGCAAGGGTAAGAAGGGTAACTTCAAGAAGAGTGGCAAAGCAGTTGCCCCTCCCGTGAAGAAACCCAAGGCTGGACCCAAGCCAGAAACTGAGTGCTTTCATTGCAAGGGAACTGGTCACTGGAAGCGGAACTGCCCCAAGTATTTGGCTGACAAGAAGGCGGCCAACAACAAACAAGGTATATATGATATACATGTTATTGATGTGTACCTTACCAACTCTCGTTGTAGTGCCTGGGTATTTGATACCGGTGCGGTTGCTCACATTTGCAACTCAAAACAGGAACTGCGGAATAGACGGAGGCTGGCAAAGGACGAAGTGACAATGCGCGTGGGAAATGGTTCCAAGGTTGATGTGATCGCCGTCGGCACGCTCGCTCTTTGATTACCATCGGGATTAGTGATGAACCTGAATAATTGTTATTTAGTGGCTGCGTTAAGCATGAACATTATATCTGGATCTTGTTTATTGCGAGACGGTTACTCATTTAAATCAGAGAATAATGGTTGTTCTATTTATATGAGTAATATCTTTTATGGTCATGCACCCAATGTGAGGGGTTTATTCTTATTGAATCTCGATAGTGATGATACACATGTTCATAACATTGATGCCAAAAGATGTAGAATTGATAATGATAGTACCACTTTCTTGTGGCACTGCCATTTAGGTCATATTGGTGGAAAACGCATGAAGAAGCTCCATGCTGATGGACTCTTGGAGTCACTTGATTTTGAATCACTTGACACATGTGAACCATGCCTCATGGGCAAGATGACTAAGACCCCATTCTCTGGAACAATGGAACGGGCAAGTGACTTGTTGGAAATCATACATACTGATGTGTGCGGTCCGATGAGCATTGAGGCGCGCGGTGGAGATTGTTATTTTCTCACCTTCACTGATGTCTTAAGTAGATATGGGTATTTTTACTTAATGAAACACAAGTCTGAAATGTTTGAAAAGTTCAAGCAATTTCAGAGTGAAGTTGAGAATCATCGTAACAAGAAGATCAAATTCCTGCGATCTGATCGAGGAGGACAATATCTGAGTTATGAGTTTGGCAGTCACTTAAGACAATGTGGAATTGTTTCACAATTGACACCGCCTGGAACACCACAGCGTAATGGTGTGTCCAAACGTCGTAATCGAACCTTATTGGATATGGTGCGATCTATGATGTCTCTTGCCGATTTGCCACTATTATTTTGGGGTTATGCATTAGAGACAGCTGCATTCACTTTAAATAGGGCACCATCAAAATCCGTTGAGATGACGCCATATGAACTGTGGTTTGGCAAGAAGCCAAAGTTGTCGTTTCTTAAAGTTTGGGGATGTGATGCTTATGTCAAAAAGCTTCAGCCTGAAAAGCTGGAACCCAAACGGAGAAATGCGTCTTCATAGGATACCCAAAAGAGACAGTTGGGTATACCTTCTATCTCAGATCCGAAGGCAAAGTGTTTGTCGCTAAAAATGGAACATTTCTTGAGAAAGAGTTTCTCTCGAAAGAATTGAGTGGGAGGAAGATAGAACTTGATGAGGTTATTGAACCTTTACTTCAACCGGAGAGTAGCGCAGCGCAGAAAGATGTTTCTGTAAAGCCTACATCAGTTGAAGAGGAAGTTAATGATGATGATCATGAAGCTTCGGATCAAGTTGCTATCGAACCTCGTAGGTCGACAAGGACGCGTACTGCTCCTGAGTGGTACGGCAACCCTGTCTTAGAGGTCAGGTTGTTGGACAACGATGAACCTACGAGCTATGGAGAAGCAATGATGGGCCCGGATTCCGAGAAATGGTTAGGTGCCATGAAATCCGAGATGGGATCCATGTGTGAAAACAAAGTATGGGCTTTGGAAGTATTACCTGAAGGACGAAAGGCCATTCAGAACAAATGGATCTTTAAGAAGAAGACGGACGCGGACGGTAATGTCACCGTCTATAAAGCTCGACTTGTGGCAAAGGGTTTTTCACAAGTTCAAGGAGTTGACTACGATGAGACCTTCTCACCCGTAGCGATGCTTAAATCCGTCAGAATCATGTTAGCAATAGCTGCCTTTTTCGATTATGAAATTTGGCAGATGGATGTCAAAACAGCATTCCTTAACGGTTTCCTTAAGGAAGAGTTGTATATGATGCAACCAGAAGGTTTGTCAATCCAGAGAATGCTGACAAAGTTTGCAAACTCCAGCGATCCATTTATGGACTGGTGCAAGCATCTCGGAATTGGAATCTTCGCTTTGATAACGTGATCAAAGCGTTTGGGTTTATACAAGTTTACGGAGAAGCTTGTATTTACAAGAAAGTGAGTGGGAGCTCTATAGCGTTTCTAATATTATATGTGGATGACATATTGCTGATTGGAAACAATATAGAAATGTTGGAAAGCGTGAAGGAATATTTGAACAAGAGTTTTTCAATGAAGGACCTAGGAGAAGCTGCTTTCATATTAGGCATCAAGATCTATAGAGATAGATTGAGACGCTTAATAGGACTTTCACAGAGCACATACCTTGACAAAGTTTTGAAGAAGTTCAAAATGGATCAGTCCAAGAAGGGGTTCTTGCCTGTATTGCAAGGTGTGAAGTTGAGTAAGACTCAATGCCCGGTGATTGCAGAAGATAGAGAAAAGATGAGTGTCGTCCCCTATGCTTCAGCCGTAGGCTTTATCATGTATGCAATGCTGTGCACAAGACCCGATGTCAGCCTTGCCATAAGTATGGCCGGAAGGTTTCAAAGTGATCCAGGACTGGAACACTGGACGGCGGTCAAGAATATCCTTAAGTACCTGAAAAGGACTAAGGACATGTTTCTCGTTTATGGAGGTGATCAAGAGCTCGTCGTAAAGGGTTATGTCGATGCACGCTTTGACACTGATCCGGATGACTCTAAGTCTCAAACCGGATACGTATTTATTCTCAATGGGGGTGCGGTAAGCTGGTGCAGTTCCAAGCAGAGCGTGGTAGCTGATTCTACATGCGAAGCGGAGTACATCGCTGCCTCGGAGGAGGCGAAGGAAGGTGTCTGGATGAAGGAGTTCATGACAGATGTTGGAGTAGTGCCTAGTGCACTAAACCCAATGACTCTGTTCTGTGACAACACTGGTGCCATTGCTCTAGCCAAGGAACCAAGGTTTCACAAGAGGACCAGACACATAAAGCGACGTTTCAATTCCATCCGCGATTACATCAAGGAGGACGATATAAATATTTGCAACGTGCACACGGATCAGAATGTTGCAGATCCGATGACTAAACCTCTTCCAAGGGCTAAACATGATCAACACCAGAACTGTATGGGTGTTAGATTCATTACAATGTAAATCACATAGTGATGTGAGCTAGATTATTGACTCTAGTGCAAGTGGGAGACTGTTGGAAATATGCCCTAGAGGCAATAATAAAAGTAGTTATTATTATATTTCCTTGTTCATGATAATCGTTTATTATCCATGCTATAATTGTATTGATTGGAAACACTGATACATGTGTGGATACATAGACAACACTGTGTCCCTAGTATGCCTCTAGTTGACTAGCTTGTTGATCAAAGATGGTCAAGGTTTCCTAGCCATAGACATGAGATGTCATTTGATAACAGGATCACATCATTAGGAGAATGAGGTGATGGACAAGACCCAAACTATGAACGTAGCATATGATTGTGTCAGTTTATTGCTATTGTTTTCTGCATGTCAAGTATCTGTTCCTATGACCATGGGATCATGCAATTCACTGACACCGGAGGAATACCTTGTGTGTATCAAACGTCACAACGTAACTGGGTGACTATAAAGATGCTCTACAGGTATCTCCGAAGGTGTCTGTTGAGCTGGCATGTATCGAGACTGGGATTTGTTACTCCGTATGACGGAAAGATATCTCAAGGCCCACTCGGTAATACAACATCACAACAAGCCTTGCAAGCAATGTGACTAAGTGTTAGCCATGGGATCTTGTATTACGGAACGAGTAAAGAGACTTGCCGGTAACGAGATTGAACTAGGTATAGAGATACCGATGATCGAATCTCGGGTAAGTAACATACCGAAGAACAACGGGAACAGTGTACGGGATTAATTGAATCCTTGAGATAGAGGTTCAACCGATAAAGATCTTCGTAGAATATGTAGGAACCAATATGGGCATCCAGGTCCCGCTATTGGTTATTGACCATAGAGGTGTCTCGGTCATGTCTACATAGTTCTCGAACCCGCAGGGTTTGCACACTTAACATTCGGTGACGTTTCGGTAGTATTGAGTTATGTATGGTGGTGACCGAAGGTTGTTCGGAGTCCTGGATGAGATCCCGTACGTCATGAGGAGCTTCGGAATGGTCCGGAGGTAAAGATTGATATATAGGAAGTCCCGTTTTGGTCACCGGAAAAGTTTCGGGTATTTCCGGTAGTGTACCGGGAGTGTCGGAGGGCCATCAGGAGGGGCCACCCACGCCGGGAGGCCACATGGGCCTGGGGGGGGTGCACCAGCCCTTAGTGGGCTGGGAAAACCAGCCCCACAAGGCCCATGCCGCTAGGAGGTGGGGAAAGGAAAAAAGCCCAAGTGGGGAAGGTGGACTCCAAGTAGGAAAGGACTCCTACTAGGAGTAGGATTGGAGGTGGAATCCTCCACCTCCACCTGGTTCGGCCAAACCCCTAGGGGTAACCCTAGGGCGGCTGCCACCTCCCCCTCCCTCCTATATATACTAGAGAATAGAGGCCCCAAACACACAAGTCCACGTGCTAGTTCTTTATTCCCTAGTTCCTCCACCAGATAGATTCCGACGGTGCTTAGGCGAAGCCCTGCCGGAATTGTTCCACCACCACCGTCGCCCTGCCGTCGCGCTGCAAGAGAACTCATCTACCTCTCCGCCCCCTCTTGCTGGATCAAGAAGGCGGAGATCGTCATCGAACTGTACGTGTGCTAAACGTGGAGGTGCCGTCCATTCGGCGCTAGATCGGGACGGATCGTGGGACGGCTGCGATTTGGATCGCGAAGACGTTTGACTACATCAACCGTGTTTCTTAACGCTTCCCGCTTAGCGATCTACAAGGGTATGTAGATCCACTCTCCCTCTCGTAGATGCTCATCACCATGGATAGATCTTGTGTGTGCGTAGGAAATTTTTTGTTTCCCATGCAACGTTCCCCAACACCTGACGGCCGCGTCTCGTGCCATTGTGGGATCTGGCGTGGCGGGTTTGGAGTGTGTAGTATCGACGGGGCCTTTCTGCACGTACTCCAGGTCGTGTGCTAGATCGGCCACTGATCTCGAATCGTTCTCGGGGCGAAGTCTGGATTCCGGACTGCGGGAGGGATCCAGGTGGTCGGAGACCAGGATGTAAACCGTTATCAACTCCGGTGGTTGAGGGGACAAACTTTCGGCCGGGCACTCGACGGTAGCGACCAAGTGTGTGACTTGTGGGACATGAATTTCCCTGTAGTCGGGCCTAAGCCCGATCTGGTCATAGACCGAGGGTTGGCCGTCGGTCATGCCCATGACTTGAATCCGGTCGAGTAACTAATTCAACGACGAGATTTCGGCAAAGTCCTCGTTGTATGAGTGTGTTGGGTCGATCTGCAGTGCTGTTGCCCTGGGGTCGTTCGGTGACGCCCCTGGGCTGTGTGCGGTCAAGGCTGATCCGGGCATATCGACTAGGTTAGGCTTTCGGGCCGAACCAGGGACAGAGGCCTCCCGTGTGGCGGGATCCACCGCTCCCGAAGTTAAGGCTTTGGGGCTCGTGGGTTTTTCAAGGGGAGAGGAGAGCCTCGTTAAAACAAGATCTCCCCGATAGTCGGCGATGAACTATAAGTTCCCGAACCTGACCTCTTGATCGGGGGTGAAACTTTCGACCTGGCCAAGGCGGCCGGCCGGATCGGCATGCAGCACGATGCTTCCGAACGTGAAGATCTGTCCAGGGACGAAGACGTCCCTATTATAGACTTGATCGCTGATGATTAGGCGAGCCATCAATCCTCTGATGATCTCACAGCGGAACTCTCAATGAAAGCACCAATGTCCATGTCAAAACCGGCGGATCTCGGGTAGGGGGTCCCGAACTGTGGATCTGGGATCGATGGTTAACAGGGGACGAAGGAGACGATGTTTACCCAGGTTCGGGCCCTCTTGAGGAGGTAAAACCGAATGTCATGCTTGATTATATTGATGAGTATCATGATTGATAACCCACAAGTGTAGGGGATCGTTTGTAGCCTTTTTCGATAAGTAAGAGTGTCAAACCCAACGAGGATCTAAAGGTAGAACAAATATTCCCTCAAGTTCTATCGACCACCGATACAACTCTACGCACGCTAATGCTTGCTTTACCTAGAACAAGTATAAAACTACTTTGTAGGTGATAGGATAGTTTGCACGAATGACACTAGAAGTACTTAGCGGGAATAAAACTACGAGTAAATTTCAAGATAATAAAAGTTAGTTGTTTAGTAGAAAGCTTTTGTCAAACAAGAAGGTTATTTGTCCCTAGGCAATTGATAACTAGACCGGTAATCATTCTTGCAATTTTATATGAGGGAGAGGCATGAGCTAACATATTTTCCGTACTTGGATCATATGCACTTATGATTGGAACTCTAGCAAGCATTCGCAACTACCAAAGATCATTAAGGTAAAACCCAACCATAGCATTAAGTATCAAGTCCTCTTTACTCCCATATGCAACAACCCACCTACTCGGGTCTGTGTATTCTGTCACTCACGCCACCCACCATAGGCAAATCATGAACACATTGCAACACCCTACAGAGGGGATCCCCCACGTTTGCGCAAGACGGAGGGCACCGTAGGACAACACCATAATAAAATATACACTCATACCAACCACGATCATCAATTAGCCCATAGGACAAAACGAATCTACTCAAACATCATAGGATAGCCACATATCATTGGGAAATAATATACGAAGTTGAGCACCATGCTTAAGTAGAGATTACAGCAGAGAAGAGAGGCGTTACACCGCTGCATAGAGGGGGAGAGAGTTGGTGTTGACGGTGGCAAGATCATTGATGTAGATCTCCGTCACGATGCTTGCCCCGGCTGCGTTCCGGTGCCACCGGGAGAGAGGGGGAGAGAGCCCCCTTCTTCTTCTTCTTCTTCCTTGGCCTCCCCCCTAGATGGGAGGAGAGTTCCCCCTCTGGTCCATGGCCGCCATGGTGGCGGAGGGGCAGGAGCCCCTCCTAGATTGGATCTCCCTCTCTGTTCTCTTCTGTTTCGTGTTCCTGTTTTCTGGCCGAAAACCATTTCTTATATTCCCGAAGATCCGTAACTTCGATCGGGCTGAAATTTTGAGGGGATTTTTATCAAAAAATTAGCTTCCTTGTGCCCGAAGGAGAGATCCAACCGACTTACGAGATGGGCACAACTCACCAGGGCGTGTCTGGGCCTTGGGGCGCGCCCTGGTGTCTCGTGGGGGCTGTGGGCCTCCGTTTGCGTTGATTCCACTTCTCAAAATTGACAAATATTCCAAAAAAATCTCCGTAAATTTTTATCGCATTTGGACTTCGTTTGATATGGATATTCTACGAAACAAAAAACATACAACAAACAGGAACTGGCACTGGGCACTGGATCAATAGGTTAGTCCAATAGATCAAATAAAATGTTGCCAAAAATATGTGAAAGTTGTATAATAATGGCATGAAATAATCAAAAATTATAGATACAAGGGAGATGTATCAGCATCCCCAAGCTTAATTCCTGCTCGTCCTCGAGTAGGTAAATGATAAAAAGATAATTTTTGATGTGGAATGCTACCTAACATAATCTTGATCATATATCTAATCATGGCATGAATATTAAGACACAAGTGATTCAAAGCAATAGTCTAATATTTACATAAAAACATTAATACTCAGGCATCCCAACAAACAATCATGTCTTTCAAAATATCAAGGCTAAAGAACGCTACCCTACAAAATCATATAGCCTTGTCATGCTCTGTCTTCTTAACACAAAGTATAAATCATGTACTACCCCGGTGTCAGCCAAGCAATTGGTTCATACTTTTTAACGTGCTTCAACATTTTCAACTCTCACGCAATACATGAGCGCAAGCCATGGATATAGCACTATGGGTGGAATAGAATATGGTGGTAGGTTTCAAAGGGGTAAAAGTAGAGAAGAAAGTCTCGCATCAACTCAGCGTATCAACGGGCTATGGAGATGCCCATCAATAGATATCAATGTGAGGAGTATGGATTGCCATGCAACGGATGCACTAAGAGCTATAAGTGTATGAAAGCTCAATATGAAAACTAAGTGGGTATGCATCTAACTATAATGAAAAATTCCCACTAGTATATGAAGGTGACAACACAGGAAACTCTATATATGAAAAACATGGTGCTACTTTGAAGCACAAGTGTGGAATTAGCATGCCCCTATTATTTCTTCTTTCATTTTTTTTATTTCTTTTCTTTTTTTATTTTTTTTCTTTTTCTTTTTTTCTTTTTTTCTTTTTTTTTCTTTCTTAGTCCGGAGCCTCATCCCGACTTGTGGGGGAATCATAGTTTCCATCTTCCTTTCATCACTGGGACATGCTCTAATAATGAATAATGATGATCATTACACTTCTATTTACTTACAACTCAATACTACAACGATAGTAGAACAAAGTATGACCCTATATGAATACAATGATCTAGCGTAGCAAAGATATCAAAAAACGGACAAGCCATGAAAACATCATGCTAGCTATCTTACGATCATGTAATGCAATATGACAATGAATGCTCAAGTCATCACAACGGAGGCGGTGGAAGTTGCATGGCAATATATCTCGGAATGGCTATGGAAATACCATAATAGGTAGGTATGGTGGGTGTTTTGAGGAAGATATAATAAGGCTTATGTGTGATAGAGAGTATCATATCACGGGGTTTGGATGCATCGGCAAAGTTTGCACTGACTCTCGAGGTGAGAAAGGGCAATGCACGGTACCGTAGAGGCTAGCAAATTGCGGAAAGGTAAGAGTGTGTATAATCCATGGACTCACATTAGTCATAAAGAACTCACATACTTATTGCAAAAGTTTTATTAGCTCTCTCGAAGCAAAGTATTACTAGGCATGCTCCTAGGGGGTAGGTTGGTAGGAGTTAACTATCGCGCGCCCCCGACCTTCACACAAAGATAGACAATCAAGGATAAATTGTGCTCCAACTTCCTAGCATAACGGGAGACTATACGTGCATGCTTCGGGAATCACAAACCTTAACACCAATATCTTACTAAACACGATCATCCACTAGTACCTCCCACATATTATCATCTCTATATCACAAAACTATTGCAAGGAATCAAACATATCATATTCAGTAATCCCTAAGTTTTATGTAGGATTTTATGACTAACCATGTGAATGACCAATTCCTGTTGACTCTCTAAATAGATATAATTGAAGCAAGAGAGTTTAATTCTTTCTACGAAAGACCATGCTCTAATAAATATAAGTGAAGCAAAAGATCATTCTATGAATAACGGTTTTCTATGTGAAGAGAAACAGGCAATCCAAACTTCAAATGATATAAGTGAAGCACATGAAGCATTCTATAAAGCCATACTCAAAAGATATAAGTGAAGTGCATTGAGCATTCTATAAATCAACCATGGACTTGTTGGGTAACGTTGCATGGGAAACAAAAAATTTCTTACGCACACGCAAGATCTATCCATGGTGATGAGCATCTACGAGAGGGAGAGTGGATCTACATACCCTTGTAGATCGCTAAGCAGAAGCGTTAAGAAACGCGGTTGATGTAGTCGAACGTCTTCGTGATCCAACTCGCAAGTCATCCCACGATCCAATCACGATCTAGCGCCGAACGGACGGCACCTCCGCGTTCAACACACGTACAGCTTGATGACGCCTTCACCTCCTCGATCCAGCGAGCGATGGTGAAGTAGTAGATGAGTTCCGGCAGCACGACGGCGTGATGACGGTGGTGGTGAAGAACAATCTCCGCAGGGCTTCGCCAAGCACTACAAAAACTATGACGGAGGATGAACTAGAGGGGCGTGGTTGCCGGCACACGCCTTGGGGAATTATTGATGTCTTCCGGGTGCTAGCCCTGCCCCTCTATTTATATGTTGAGCCCTGGGGTCGAAACTTGGAGAAAGAGCCTCCTCAAAGTCGGTTTGGCCCGCAAGGCAAGAGTCCTGCTCGGACTCCAGGACCAGACGCCAGGGTTCTCGGCGTCTGGCCCTAGACGCCAGGGTTCCTGGCGTCTAGCCCCTGGCCTCCGCAAAACTCCTTTTGCACCTTCCTTAAAGCCTCGTGGGCTTTACCCCTTGGCCCATATAAAGTGTTCTTTTACCCGAACATTTTGGGAAACATCCGAAACCCCTTCCGGTGAATTCCGGAACCCTTCCGGAGACCAAACACTATTATCCCATATATCAATCTTTACCTCCGGACTATTCCGGAGTTCCTCGTCATGTCCGGGATCTCATCTGGGACTCCGAACAACCTTCGGTCACCAACATAATAACTCAACTATACTTATATCGTCACCAAACGTTAAGTGTGTAGACCCTGCGGGTTCGAGAACTATGCAGACATGACCGAGACACCTCTACGGTCAATAACCAATAGCGGGACCTGGATGCCCATATTGGCTCCTACATATTCTACGAAGATCTTTATCGGTCGAACCTCTATGTCAAGGATTCAGTTAATCCCGTACGCTGTTCCCTTTGTTCTTCGGTATGTTACTTGCCCGAGATTCGATCGTCGGTATCTCTATACCTAGTTCAATCTCGTTACCGGCAAGTCTCTTTACTCGTTCCGTAATACAAGATCCCGTGGCTAACACTTTAGTCACATTGCTTGCAAGGCTTGTTGTGATGTTGTATTACTGAGTGGGCCCTGAGATACCTCTCCGTCATACGGAGTAACAAATCCCAGTCTTGATCCATGCCAACTCAACAGACACCCTCGGAGATACCTGTAGAGCATCTTTATAGTCACCCAGTTACGTTACGACGTTTGATACACACAAGGTATTCCTCCGGTGTCAGTGAGTTGCATGATCTCATGGTCATAGGAACAGATACTTGACATGCAGAAAACAATAGCAATAAACTGACACGATCATATGCTATGTTCATAGTTTGGGTCTTGTCCATCACATCATTCTCCTAATGATGTGATCCCGTTATCAAATGACATCTCATGTCTATGGCTAGGAAACCTTCACCATCTTTCATCAACGAGCTAGTTAACTAGAGGCTTACTAGGGACACATTGTTTGTCTATGTACCCACACATGTATTTGAGTTTCCAATCAATACAATTATAGCATGGATAATAAACGATTATCACGAACAAGGAAATATGATAATAACTAAATTATTATTGCCTCTAGGGCATATTTCCAACAGTCTCCCACTTGCACTAGAGTCAATAATCTAGTTCACATCACCATGTGATTTACATTGTTATGAATCTAACACCCAATGAGTTCTGGGGTTCGATCATGCTTTGCATGTGAGAGAGGTCTTTAGTCAACGGTCTGCAACATTCACATCCGTGTGTTCTTTGCAAATCTATATGTCATACTGCAGATGCTACCACGCTCCACTTGGAGCTATTCCAAATGGTTGCTCCACTATACGTATCATGACTGCTACTCAGAGTCGTCAGGATAGGGGTCAAAGCTTGCATCGACGTAACCCTTTACGACGAACTCTTTATCACCTCCATAATCGAGAAATATTTCCTTAGTCCTCTAGTTACTAAGGATAATCTTGACCGCTGTCCAGTGATCCACTCCTGGATCACTCTTGTACCCCTTGACAGACTCATGGCAAGGCACACACAGGTGCGGTACACAGCATGGCATACTATATAGAGCCTATGGCTAAGGCATAGGGGACGACCTTCGTCCTTTCTCTCTCTTCTGCCGTGGTCGAGCTTTGAGTCTCACTCAACTCCACACCTTACAAATCAGGTAAGAACTCTTTCTTTGACTGATCCATTTCGAACTCTTTCAAAATCTTGTCAAGGTATGTACTCATTGAAAGTCTTATCAGACGTCTTGATCTATCTCTATAGATCCTGATGCCCAATATTTAAGTAGCTTCATTCCAGGTCTTCCTTTGAAAAACTCCTTTCAAACGACCCTTTTTGCTTTCCAGAAATTCTACATCATTTCCGATCAACAATATGTCAACCACATATACTTAT
The DNA here is from genome assembly GCA_039707655.1 of Elymus sibiricus. Taxonomy (NCBI): domain Eukaryota; kingdom Viridiplantae; phylum Streptophyta; class Magnoliopsida; order Poales; family Poaceae; genus Elymus; species Elymus sibiricus. The sequence continues at coordinate 138,821,043 of CM077671.1, forward strand.
CAGAAATTCTATAGTGCTCCCACTCACTTTATTGTAAATACAAGTTTCTCATAAACTTTGTATAGACTCAAAAACTTTGATCACCTCATCAAAGCGTATATTCCAACTCCGAGATACTTGCTCCAGTCCATAGAAGGATCGCTGGAGCTTGCATATATTTTAGCATCCTTAGAACTGAGAAAACCTTCCGTTTGTATCACATACAACCTTTCCTCACGGATACCGTTAAGGAAATGATGTTTTGACATCCATCTGCCAGATTTCATAATCGAAAAATGCAGCAACTGCTAACATAATTCCAACAGACTTTAGCATCGCTACGGGTGAGAAAGTCTCATCGTAGTCAACTCCTTGAACTTGTGAAAAACCCTTTGCCACAAGTCGAGCTTTATAGACGGTGACATTACCGTCCGCATCCGTCTTCCTTTTAAAGATCCATTTGTTCTGAATGGCCTTTCACCCTTCAGGTAATACTTCCAAAGCCCATACTTTGTTTTCTTACATGGATCCCATCTCGGATTGCATGGCCTCTAACCATTTCTCGGAATCCGGGCCCATCATCGCTTCTCCATATCTCATAGGTTCATCGTTGTCCAACAACATGACCTCTAAGACAGGGTTGCCGTACCACTCAGGAGCAGTACGCGTCCTTGTCGACCTACGAGGTTCGATAGTAACTTGATCCGAAGCTTTATGATCATCATCATTAACTTCCTCTTCAACTAATGTAGGCTCCACAGAAACAACTTTCTGCGCTGCGCTACTCTCTGGTTGAAACAAAGGTTCAACAACCTCATCAAGTTCTATCTTCCTCCCACTCAATTCTTTCGAGAGAAACTCTTTCTCGAGAAAGGACCCGTTTTAGCAACAAACACTTTGTGCTTGGATCTAAGATAGAAGGTTTACCCAACTGTTACGTTAGGGTATTCTATGAAGATGCATTTGTCCGCTTTGGGTTCGAGCTCATTAGGTGAAAACCCTTTTTCACATAAGCGTCACAGCCACAAACATTAAGAAATGACAGCTTAGGTTTCTGCCAAACCAAAATTCATACGGTGTCATCTCAACGGACTTAGATGGTGCCCCTTTTTAAAGTGAATGTAGTTGTCTCTAATGCATAACCCCAAAACGATAGTGGCAAATCGATAAGAGACATCATAGTACGCACCATATCCAATAGAGCACGACTACGACGTTCGGACACACCATCACACTATGGTGTTCCAGGTGGCGTGAGTTGTGAAACAACTTCCACATTGTCTTAAGTTGTATACCAAACTCATAACTCAGATATTTACCTCTACGATCATATCGTAGATATTTTATCTTCTTGTCACGATGATCTCAAACTTCACTCTGAATTTGTTTGAACTTTTCAAATGTTTCAGACTTGTGTTTCATTAAGTAAATATCCCCATATCTACTCAAATCATCAGTGAAGGTAGGAAAATAATGATATCCACCGCACGCTACAACACTCATTGGACCGAATACATCAACATGTATCATTTCCAATAAGTCACTTGCCCGCTCCATCATACCGGAAAAATGGGGTCTTAGTCATCTTGCCCATGAGGCATGGTCCGCATGTCTCAACCGATTCGAAATTGAATGAGTCCAAATATCCATCAGCATGGAGTTTCTTCATGCGTTTTACACCAATATGACATTTAGCGGCAGTGCCACAAGTATGTGGTACTATCATTATTAACTTTGTATCTTTTGGCATCAATATTATGAACATGTGTATCACTACAATCAAGATTCAATAAACCATTCTCATTGGGTGCATGACCATTGAAGGTATTATTCATGTAAACAGAATAACCATTATTCTCTAACATGAATGAATAACCGTATTGCAATAAACATGATCTAATCACGTTCATGCTCAACGCAAACACCAAATAACATTTATTTAGATTTATCACTAATCCCAAAGGTAGAGAGAGCGCGCGATGGTGATCACATCAACCTTGGAAACACTTCCAACACTCATCGTCACCTCACCCTTAGCTTGCCTCCGTTTATTCCGTAGCTTTTATTTCGAGTTACTAACATTTAGCAACCGAACCGGTATCCAATACCCAGGTGCTACTAGGAGTACTGGCAAGGTACACATCAATAACACCTATATCAAATATACTTCAATCGATGTTGCCAGCCTTCTTATCTACCAAGTATCTAGGGTTGTTCCGCTTCAGTGACCGTTCTATTCATAATAGAAGCACTCAGTCTCGGGTTTGGGTTCAACCTTGGGTTTCTTTACTGGAACAACAACTGGCTTGCCATCCATGAAGTATCCCTCCTTGCCCTTGCCCTTCTCGAAACTAGTGGTTTCACTAACCATCAACACTTGATGCTCCTTCTTGATTGCTACCTTCGCGGTGTCAAACATCGCGAATAGCTCAGGGATCATTATTTCCATCCCTGGCATTATATAGTTCATCACGAAGCTCTAGTAGCTTAGTGACAGTGACTTGGAGAACTATATCAATCACTATCTTATCTGGAAGATCAACTCCCACTCGATTCAAGCGATTGTAGCACCCAGACAATCTGAGCACATGCTCACCGATTGAGCTATTCTCCTTCATCTTGCAGGCAAAGAATCTTGTTGGAGGTCTCATACCTCTCAACACGGGCACGAGCCTGAGATCCCAATTTCAGCTCTTAGAACATCTCATATGTTCCGTGACGTTCAAAACGTTTTGGAGCCTCAATTCTAAGCCGTAATGCATGACGCACTGAACTATCAAGTAGTCATCAGAACGTGCCTGTCAGATGTTCACAACATCTACAGACGACACTTGAGGGGGTGGCGCACCGAGCGGTGCATTAAGGACATAAGCCTTCTGTGCAGCAATGAGGACAATCCTCAGATCACGGACCCAGTCCGCATTATTGCTACCATCATCTTTCAACTCTATTTCTCTAGGAACATATAAAAATTCAAGGGAGCTACAGCGCGAGCTAGTAATCTACAACATAATTTGCAAAGACATTTTGACTATGTTCATGATAATGAGTTTAGTTAATCATATTACTTAAAAACTCCCACTCAAATTGACATCCCTCCGGTCATTCGAGTGACACATGATCCAAATCCACTAACTCAAGTCCGATCATCACGTGAGTTGAGGTGGTTTCAATGGTGAACATCTTCATGTTGATCATATCTACTATATGACTCATGTTCGACCTTTCGGTCTCTTGTGTTCCGAGGCCATGTCTGTACATGCTAGGCTCGTCAAGTTTAACCCGAGTGTTCCGCATGTGCAACACTGGCTTGCACCCGTTGTATGCGAACGTAGAGTCTATCACACCCGATCATCACGTGGTGTCTCGAAACGACGAACTTTCGCAACGGTGCACACTCGGGGAGAACACAATTTTATCTTGAAATTTAAGGGAGGGATCACCTTATAATGCTACCGTCGTCCTAAGCAAAATAAGATGCATAAAAAGATTAACATCACATGCAAATCATAAGTGACATGATATGGCCATGAACCTGTGCTTTTGATCTCCATCTTCAAAGCACCGGCATGATCTCCATCGTCACCGGCATAACACCATGATCTCCATCATCTTGATCTCCATCAATGTGTCGCCATGAGGTTGTCGCGCCGACTGTTGCTTCCACGACTATTGCTAACTCATAGTGATAAAGTAAAGCTAAAACGGCGAAAATAATTAAAGACAACCCTATGGCTCCTGCCGGTTGCCGTACTCATCGACATGCAAGTCGTGATATTCTATACAACACATGATCATCTCATACATCACATATATCTCATCATGTAATTGGCCATATCACATCACAACATACCCTGCAAAACCAAGTTAGACGTCCTCTAATTGTTGTTGCAAGTTTTACGTGGCTGCTACGGGTATCTAGCAAGAACAATTCTTACCTACGCAAAAACCACAACGGTGATACAAAAATTTCTATTCAACCTTCTCAAGGACCGCCTTTGTCAAATCCGATCCGACTAAAGTGGGAGAAACAGACACCCGCCAGCCATCTTTATGCAACGAAGTTACATGTCAGGTGATGGAACCGGTCTCTCGTAAGCGTACGAGTAATGTTGGTCCGGGCCACTTCATCCCACAATACCGCCGAATCAAGAAAAGACCAAGGGAGCAAGAAATCTGAATATCAACGCCCACAAACTCCTTTGTGTTCTACTCGTGATCTCATCTACACATAGACCTAGCTCATGATGCCACTATTGGGTAACGTTGCATGGGAAACAAAAAAATTCCTACGCACACGCAAGATCTATCCATGGTGATGAGCATCTACGAGAGGGAGAGTGGATCTACATACCCTTGTAGATCGCTAAGCGGAAGCGTTAAGAAACGCGGTTGATGTAGTCGAACGTCTTCGCGATCCAAATCGCAAGTCGTCCCGCGATCCAATCACGATCTTGCGCCGAACGGACGGCACCTCCGCGTTCAACACACGTACAGCTTGATGACGCCTTCACCTCCTCGATCCAGCAAGCGATGGTGAAGTAGTAGATGAGTTCCGACAGCACGACGGCGTGATGACGGTGGTGGTGAAGAACAATCTCCGCAGGGCTTCGCCAAGCACTACGAAAACTATGACGGAGGATGAACTAGAGGGGCGTGGTTGCCGGCACACGGCTTGGGGAATTCTTGATGTCTTCCGGGTGCTAGCCCTACCCCTCTATTTATATGTTGAGCCCTGGGGTCGAAACTTGGAGAAAGAGCCTCCTCAAAGTCGGTTTGGCCCGCAAGGCAAGAGTCCTGCTCGGACTCCAGGACCAGACGCCAGGGTTCTCGGCGTCTGGCCCTAGACGCCAGGGTTCCTGGCGTCTAGCCCCTGGCCTCCGCAAAACTCCTTTTGCACCTTCCTTAAAGCCTCGTGGGCTTTACCCCTTGACCCATATAAAGTGTTCTTTTACCCGGACATTTCGGGAAACATCCGAAACCCCTTCCGGTGAATTCCGGAACCCTTCCGGAGACCAAACACTATTATCCCATATATCAATCTTTACCTCCGGACTATTCCGGAGTTCCTCGTCATGTCCGGGATCTCATCTGGGACTCCGAACAACCTTCGGTCACCAACATAATAACTCAACTATACTTATATCGTCACCAAACGTTAAGTGTGTAGACCCTGCGGGTTCGAGAACTATGCAGACATGACCGAGACACCTCTACGGTCAATAACCAATAGCGGGACCTGGATGCCCATATTGGCTCCTACATATTCTACGAAGATCTTTATCGGTCGAACCTCTATGTCAAGGATTCAGTTAATCCCGTACGCTGTTCCCTTTGTTCTTCGGTATGTTACTTGCCCGAGATTCGATCGTCGGTATCTCTATACCTAGTTCAATCTCGTTACCGGCAAGTCTCTTTACTCGTTCCGTAATACAAGATCCCGTGGCTAACACTTTAGTCACATTGCTTGCAAGGCTTGTTGTGATGTTGTATTACTGAGTGGGCCCTGAGATACCTCTCCGTCATACGGAGTAACAAATCCCAGTCTTGATCCATGCCAACTCAACAGACACCCTCGGAGATACCTGTAGAGCATCTTTATAGTCACCCAGTTACGTTGCGACGTTTGATACACACAAGGTATTCCTCCGGTGTCAGTGAGTTGCATGATCTCATGGTCATAGGAACAGATACTTGACATGCAGAAAACAATAGCAATAAACTGACACGATCATATGCTATGTTCATAGTTTGGGTCTTGTCCATCACATCATTCTCCTAATGATGTGATCCCGTTATCAAATGACATCTCATGTCTATGGCTAGGAAACCTTCACCATCTTTCATCAACGAGCTAGTTAACTAGAGGCTTACTAGGGACACATTGTTTGTCTATGTATCCACACATGTATTTGAGTTTCCAATCAATACAATTATAGCATGGATAATAAACGATTATCACGAACAAGGAAATATGATAATAACTAAATTATTATTGCCTCTAGGGCATATTTCCAACAGGACTATCTCATATCAGCATGGCGCATAACAGAAAAGTGAAAACTAAACACAAAAGACGCTCCTAGATTTACGCATATCATGTGATGAATAAAAATATAGCTCCAAGTGTCATACCGATGATTTGGAATAAAAGAGGGGATGCCTTCCCAGGGCATCCCCAAGATTAGACGCTTGAGTCTTCCTAGAATATTACTTTGGTGTGCCTTGGGAATCCCCAAGCTTAGGCTCTTTCTGCTCCTTATTCCTTCTCATCGTGATAACACCCAAAACTTGAAAACTTCAATCACACAAAACTTAACAGAAAATTCGTGAGATCCGTTAGTACACATAACGCCAAATCCCATCATGTATTGCCATAACATTATTGCATAATTATAATCTAACATTACCCACTGTATTCTATCACAATTCTATGGCTCCCAAGTCAATGGTGCTCAACAAGAATTCAAACATAAGCACGCAAAGCAGCTATAACAACAATCTGTGAAAACCAGGACAGTTTGTAAAGATTTCTAGACACGTATACTTCTGTAGCTCAAACAATTCTGAAAACTTAGGAAGTGATAAATAATTTGCATAACAGTACTGTGTAAAAATTTCAGAATTTTTACACGCTCTAGTAAAATATGAAAATTCAAACACTACAGCAAAAGTTTCTGTTTTTTGCACAGCACACATCAAACAAGCAATTCAAACATACTAAAGGCAAATCTTGGCACATTATTTTTATAATACAATGGATTTGTACAAGGGGATAATTATTTTTGTTGGAAAAGTTTCCGTGATTCAAGATTCACAAAGTTTCCATGGGCATGAACAAAAGTTCAAGGCTAGCCCCCACTTCAACGATGCTCATCATCTCTTCTCACTTTCACCTTTCCTTTTGTGAAGTTTTAGGTTCCCCTCTATATTTGCTTTTGTTTTTAAACTTTATAAAAGCACACAACAGAAATAAATGACTCTCTAAAACTTCCGGGTTGTCTCCCTGGCAGCGCTTTCTTTAAAGCCATTAAACTAGGCATAAAGTGCTCAAGTAATGGATCCACCCGGATCCCAAGGTATATCAAAGCCAATTTTAATTAACAATTATTTGTAATTTAGTAGTGAGCACAAAGTGATATATATCATGTGACAACGAATTCTAACTCGCTTCATATGCATCGGCATGTCATACAAGAACAATTCATGCACATAAAGTAAAGGCTAATGCATAGTATAAACGGTTTCTTGCAATTTTATAGTATTGGAAACATAGAGAGGTGAAGATGTAGTTCCTCTCTCATAATAATTGCAAGTAGGAGCAGCAAGCACATGCATATTATATTTATCAAAATCATCATGTGTAGTAGCTAAACGCAACCCATCTATATAATCCTTAAAAAGAGCAAACTTCTCCGATATAGTGTAGTTGGGAGAATTCAAAAAGATAATAGGACTATCATGTGTGGGTGCAATAGCAACAATTTCATGCTTAACATAAGGAACTATATCAAGTTCATCTTCATAAGCATAATTTATATTGGCATCATGGCCACAAGCATAGCAAGCATCAAGTTCATCAAAAAGGGATATTTCAAATGAATCCAAGGGATCATAGCAATTATCATATCAATCATCATAGCATTCATCCTTCGGTAAGCACGAAGGGTAATTAAACAATGTATGAGTTGAGGAGTTACTCTCATTAGAAGGTGGGCACGGGTAGCTAATCCGCTCTTCCTCCTTTTGTTCTTCGCTCTCCTCCTCATCTTCTTCATCTAATGAGCTCACAGTTTCAACAACTTCTTCTTCGGGTCCCTGCAAAATATTAGTCTCTTCCAAGGCAGCGGACATTCTTTCAATAAATTCAATAATATCAGCATTGCAATCATAATTCTCATAGAAATATTTAAGTATGGCAAGATTTTCAGATTCGTTAGAAACATCATCATACTTTTCCATCAAAGAAGCAACTTCATAAGCACCTTTAAAAGCAACAAATTCTTCTATTCGTTCCACATCATAGTAATCATAAATACCTTTAGCATAAGAAAGTAAGGTTTCATTATCATTAAATTTGCATGAAAAGGGAAGGTGTGGAGCCTTCATCCTAGAGCAACAAGTAATATCATATCTCAAGCATAGCTCCCGAGCATACCAATGCAACATATGAATTTGATCCCATAACAATTTCCCTTTTTGAGTCAAGCGATAATCTCTAAAGTATTCACATTGATCCAACATTACTCCCATTATCAAGTTAAATGGGGTCTTCTCAGGAATATCAAAGTAGTATTTAATACTTTGCACATAACTAGCATCGAGGGTTTTAGGAGGTTCCCCATCTCCATGAGTAGCAAGTACCACTAATTTTTTTGGTGTTTCGTGTTCCATATCCATAACTAAAGATATAAACAACTAATAACAGAAAATAAAAATTACTTAGTGATAAAGCAAACAAGCACACACGAGAATATTCACCCCACGCTATTGCTCCCCGGCAACGGCGCTAGAAAAAGGTCTTGATAACCCACAAGTGTAGGGGATCGTTTGTAGCCTTTTTTGATAAGTAAGAGTGTCAAACCCAACGAGGGGCTAAAGGTAGAACAAATATTCCCTCAAGTTCTATCGACCACCGATACAACTCTACGCACGCTAATGCTTGCTTTACCTAGAACAAGTATGAAACTACTTTGTAGGTGATAGGATAGTTTGCACGAATAACACTAGAAGTACTTAGCGGGAATAAAAATACGAGTAAATTGCAAGATAATAAAAGTTAGTTGTTTCGTAGAAAGCTTTTGTCAAACAAGAAGGTTATTTGTCCCCAGGCAATTGATAACTAGACCAGTAATCATTCTTGCAATTTTATATGAGGGAGAGGCATGAGCTAACATACATTCTGTACTTGGATCATATGCACTTATGATTGGAACTCTAGCAAGCATCCGCAACTACCAAAGATCATTAAGGTAAAACCCAACCATAGCATTAAGTATCAAGTCCTCTTTACTCCCATATGCAACAACCCACCTACTCGGGTCTGTGTATTCTGTCACTCACGCCACCCACCATAGGCAAATCATGAACACATTGCAACACCCTACAGAGGGGATCCCCCACGTTTGCGCGAGACGGAGGGGATCCCAGATAACCATCCCAGCCTCATACTATTCCTGGTTGAACTCGCGGTAGTCCTCGTAAACAGTGTACTCGGGGTACCAGCGATATCCCAGCTTCTTCAAGAGGCCGATCAGAATGGCCGGGAACCCAGTCGTATCGTGCGCGTAGGTCAGACGAACGATCTGCCTATCAGGGCGCATCTGTAACAAGGAGATTCAAGATGTCAAATGACAGTGTGTGCATCATAACTTCAAAGAAGACAATTTTCGACGAAACAATTCTCCGGTGGATGTGATCACGAGAACCTAATGTTAGATTTAGCAAAATCTTTAACCCGAAAGAGAAGAGAGATTAGAACCCAGAGTATATACGAGGAATAAAAGATCCTAATACCACCCGATTGGCGACGTGGGCCCGTAAGCCACACAGCCAAGTTAGTAAAAGTTTTTCAATGACTAGACTCAACTTCGGCCAAGGAGTTGGAAAGGGGGCTACCTACATGCAGTCGGCTCTGATACCAACTTGTGACGCCCCCATTCTCGTCCGTACGCTAATCATGCACACAATGCGTACGACCAAGATTAGGGACTCACTGATTGATATCACAACACAACAAAAGACACAAATAAAAGTCATACAGCTCCATATTAGAAGCCAGGGGCCTCGAGGGCTCGAATACAAAGCTCGACATAAACACGAGTCAGCGGAAGCAAATATATCTGAGTACAGACATAAGTTAGACAAGTTTGCCTTAAGAAGGCTAGCACAAACATAAGTAACGGGTCGAAAGAGGCGAGGCCTCCTGCCCGGGAACCTCCTAACTACTCCTGGACGTCGGAGAAGTCTACGTCGTAGCAGGCTCCATCCTGCTGGTAGGGGCCTCCGTCGGGGTAGTAGTAGTCGACATCTCCAGCGCACTCCAACTCCTGGGCTCCATCGACTGAACGCAGCAACGTATCGAGGGGGAAAAGAGAAAGGCATAGCAGCGTGAGTACTCATCCAAAGTACTCGCAAGACTTACATCAGAACTAAGCTAAATATACATCGGCATCAATGAAGGGGTTATATCTGGACTGACTGCAGAAAGCAAGAACAGGGAGAAGGCCTAGTCCCATCGAAGACTAGCATCTTCAACATCTTGCAGCATTAGAAGAGTGCAGATTGGTATCTCACATATAGTCATATTGTTGTATCAATTTTAATTAAGTAAACACGCCCAGAGATCCTTCCTCGACTCCCTGCGAGGAAGCAATCTCGGAGCCACAATTCATTTTAATTTAAAGTCACAATTATAGTTGTATAAGGTCAAGGTACAACTCCAAGTCGTCCTGTTACCGTGGACACGGCTATTCGAATAGATATTTCATCCCTGCAGGGGTGCACCACATATTCCCCAACACGCCTGAGTCACCTCAGGCCGGACACACTTTCCTGGGTCATGCCCGGCCTCGGGATATCAGCACGTCGTCGCCCCACCTAGGCTCAACGAAGAGGCCAGCCCGCCAGTCAAAATCCTATGCGCTCAGGGGTCATGGGCCCAATCACCCTTTGCACACCTGCACGATGCGTGGGCGGCCGGAAGCAGACCTAGTACACTCCAGTCCAAGAGTTGTACCGTCCAGTCCAATCCGGCGCGCGCCGCTCCATTGCTGACGTCTGAAGAGTTTCCGCTGATACAACGACGTTGAGTGCCCATAACTTCCCCACGTGAAGTTTAGTGTGTATTAAGGCCAACGACCTAACTCAGATCAAGTACCCAACCCATTAGCAATTTATTTGTGCGGGGCAAGCTCGAACCAAGAAATGCAGTCCGTCGCCCCGCCAATAACACTCGGGTGCCTTACCGGCGCACCCCACCAATATCACTCTCGCGGGTACCCTTGGGGCCGACCCGTCTTCAACATGTTTCTGCTACCCGGTCATAGTAACTGTGTGTCTATACACCAAGTGGAAATCCGAGGAATCACCCTCGATGGATCCCACTCGAGGTATGAGTAAGGCAAGAGTCGCTACCGGTAAATGGGAAGGAGGAATCACCCTCGATACCCATGACCGTTAGCTACGCTACAGAATTAACACCGGGAGTGCTAAGTGAGGTATCACCCTCGGCACTCGGTAGTAGCTCTGCAGTGCCATACTTAAAGGGGTGTGTGGTGATGTGTCGGTAACGGCTTGTCAGTCATGACGACTGAGTCTTCTGTCTTCAAGTCCTCGGTGTCGTCGATGAAAGCAGGGGCAACTGGGACTAAGGGGGGTCTCAGGGGTTCACTGATCAACCTACGCTAAGCAGTTGGTATAATTGCAGTTAAAGTAACAGTTCATCAAAAATAGGCTATGCATCAGAATAGGAGCTAGCTAATACAGTAGCAAAATCTAATGCAAGCACAAGAGGGAGAGAGATGGGTGATATCGGAATGCTCAAGGGGGTTTTGCTTGCCTTGCTGCCCTGCGGCAAAGGGCTGAACGTCGACGGGGTAGTCGTATCCGGCAGCACCGTCAGTCTCGGGGTCTACCGGAGAGAAGAGGGGGAAGAAACAATAAATATAAAGCACACAGATGCAACACGATGCAAGACATGGCAATACGCAGGGCTAGGGGTGTTTACGGCCTACCTAAGTGCGATAGTTAATTTAGAAATTTATTTGAAATTATTTTAATAATGTCATGCACTATTCACCTATCCAAAACAGGCAAAAAGTTGCATGTTCAGATAGCTAGAGGCATGTGACAGATGAATGGATGGCATATTTGGATTCGTGGGATTTTTCTGATCAACTTTCATATATAAATTATTTTCATCTGACTAACGGTTTAAAAGATATGATTTTCTAAAGTTTTATTGATTTTCTGGAATTATTTTAATTAATTAAATCCAACATTATCCAGAATAGTGAATGATGACGTCAGCATGAGGTCAGCATTGCGTCAGCAGTCAACAGGGGGCTGGCCAGTGGGCCCCACCTGTCATAGACTCATTTTAAATCCAGGGTTTTAAACTAATCTAAACAGGTTTAATTAGCAGCGGGGCCCATTTGTCAGTGGGACATCAGTGTTAATCTAATCATTTTAATTAACCTAATTTGTTAATTAGGCAACTGACAGGGGGACCCATATGTCATAGACACTGGGAGTGTGGGGCCCCACTGTCAGTGACTGGTCAACCCAGTCAGCCCGCTGACTGGGTCAACCGAGTCAACTAGGGCCAGGGGCCCCACTGGCAGTGACCCAGGGGTGGACCCCAGGTGTGCCACATCGGTGGCCAGCACCGGAGCATCGCCGGCGAGCGTCGGACGCAGCCGAAAGCTCCGGCGAGCTCGGAAATCGCGCACGGTGCATCATTTGGCGCGCGGCCGGTCGCGTTCAAAAGCTGGACGAGCCGCCGATCCATTCCGGGCATCGGGGCGAGCAACGGCGGGCCGTAGCGAGCGCTACGTCGCCGGCGGCGGAGCAGAGCTTCGGGCTCCGATGGCAAACGGCGAACGGGGGCGCTTTCGAGCTAACTACGGGCGCTACTCGAGCCTACGCAACGAGCGGAGTCGAACGGCGGCGGTGGGTGGACCAAATGGTCACCGGAGAGGCGCCGGCGACGAGGTCCGGCGGCGGCGCGTTCGGGCACCGATGGAAACTAGCACCAGGAGCATCGGCTCGTCGCGAGGAGGAGAGGGGGAGGTAGCAGGAGCTCACCGCGAGGTGTTGCCGTTCAAAATGGGCTCGGGGAGGGCGTGACGGCGACGGAATCGACGACGGCGAGCGGGGGCGATCCTAGGAGGGAGACGAGCACCGACGGCGAAGCAGAGCTCCTGGGGCGCGGGCTTTGGGTTGAGGAGGACGAGGAGGGCGAGGCGGAGCTCGTGGACGCCTCGGCGAGGCACGGGGGGGCCGGTGGTCGCGGCTAGGCCGGAGCCATGGCGGCGGTGGCGCTCGGACGCGGCGGATCTGGAGGCGAGCGAGCGGGGGAGAGCGAGAGGAGGGGGGGAATGGCGAGGGCGGCGTCCAGGGGCCCGAGGGAGGGGCGCCCTTATCCCCTCGCCCCACCTGCCCCGGCGCCGTGGCGGCCAGCGGCCGGCCGGCGGGCGCTCGGCCACGGGGACGATGACACGAGAGGGGGAGCAGGTGGGAGTGGGTTGGGCCGGTTGGGCCACTTTGGCCCAGTGGCATGGGCCCTTTTCTTTTTCTTTCTCTTTTTTTGTTTCTGTTTTCCTTTTCCATTTTCTGTTTTATTTAACTTAGGCCATTTCCATCACAGCAAAAATGTGCAGTGGGGGCCATCAAATAAGTTACAATATTAGGGAGGGCCACATCCATTTTGAACATTTTTGGAATCTGGTTGTACCTTCAATTTGAATTTAAATGCACTTTAAAATACTTTTAGCTCCTGTTATTTATGGTGGGGGTCCACATCATAAGCTTGGTGATGTTGTTTTCCTCAACAACATTTGTTTTGGCATATTCCACAACCTTGGAACATTTTATCTTTGATGTTTGAAGATTTAAATTTCATCACATAAAACCACAGGGCATTTGCATTGGAATTTGAATTGTGATTTGAATCCAAACTTGATCAAGCCCCAATTAGCAAGATGATTAGGCACTGTTCATAGCATTACTGTAGCTTAATTACAATGATCACTGTAGCCAAAAGCCAGGGTGTCACACATAGAGGGGGAGAGAGTTGGTGTTGACGGCGGCAAGATTGTTGATGTAGATCGCCGTCACGATGCTTGCCCCGGCGGCGTTCCGGCGCCACCGGGAGAGAGGGGGAGAGAGCCCCCCTTCTTCTTCTTCTTCCTTGGCCTCCCCCCTAGATGGGAGGAGAGTTCCCCCTCTGGTCCATGGCCTCCATGGCGGCGGAGGGGCAGGAGCCCCTCCTAGATTGGATCTCCCTCTCTGTTCTCTTCTGTTTCGCGTTCCTGTTTTCTGGCCGAAAACCGTTTCTTATATTCCCGGAGATTCGTAACTCCGATCGGGCTGAAATTTTGAGGGGATTTTTATCCAAAAATTAGCTTCCTTGCGCCCGAAGGAGAGCTCCAACCGACTTACGAGCTAGGCACAACCCACCAGGGCGCGCATGGGCCCTAGGGGCACGCCCTGGTGTCTCATGGGGGCTGTGGGCCTCTGTTTGCATTGATTCCACTTCTCAAAATTCAAAAATATTCCAAAAAAAAATCTCCGTAAATTTTTATCGCATTTGGACTTCGTTTGATATGGATATTCTGCGAAACAAAAAACATGCAACAAACAGGAACTGGCACTGGGCACTGGATCAATAGGTTACTCCAATAAATCATATAAAATGTTGCCAAAAATATGTGAAAGTTGTATAATAATGGCATGAAACAATCAAAAATTATAGATACGACGGAGATGTATCAATGATTAAAGAGTTGATCTACCTCGAGATTAGATGAGCTAAAACCCTAGATGAGTTGACCTTTTTCCTACGAACTAACCCTTCGGTTTATATAGACACCATGGGTACCTAGGGTTACATGTAGTCGGTTGTTGCCGAGGGTTCAAACACGCCTATTCTACCATCTGTGACTTGGAGGACACACCACGGTATCTGAGGTTTCCTTCTTGATCACGGAGTATCCTTATAGTTCGATCTTCCCACAGTGGCCACCAAGCATCCCATGAGTTCGGCTCACACGGGATAGTGTCGGCCTTCTGGGATCGGGGGTACCCAGACCTGCCTTCCTGCGGCCCAGCGCGTGGCCCACCTCGACGGCCCAGTACGGCCTGGCGACAAACCCCCCAGGACAAGACCCTCGTGAGGGCCCCGGCCTCACGAGGAGAACGACGCCAAGACCTCCAGGGGAGCGGCCTCCTCAGGTTGCCTCCCGAGGGGCGGAGATTCCTATGCAGGTGCCCAGCCTGAGGAGGCAGCGATGACGTGAGCCATGACGACCAAGGCAGGCGGGCGCCAGCGGCCGCAGAGGGGACAATTTCCACTTTGGTGCTAAGGAGGCAAGGACGTACGCGGGTCGCAAGGGATCCCCCAAAGGTTTCCATTCCGGTGCAACAAGACCAAGACCACGAGCTCGGCAGGACGGATGTCATCGACGAGCCCACCTCTGCGTCACGCCCAGTTGCTTTGCAGGCGAAGACCACCTTTAGTCAGGATAAGCTGTACCTCATGTCCCCTTTCAAATTTCGCCGTTGTGGGATCCCTTCCCGCCTATGCGATAAGGGAAGAGGACCCAGACCACTATAAATAGGCACGGGCATCCACCGAAGAGGGGGAGATCGATCCTCACCCAAGAGCCCTCGCGAGGCCACTCCATCACTGTACTAGTTCATCCTCGAACCTCCTCGTGAGGCCAATCCACCAAAGAAGGAGTAGGGTTTTACGCCGCAAGGTGGCCCGAACCTGGGTAAATCTCTTGTGTTCATCTTATTGCCTGCTCATACACATTCGACGAAGCTTGGCCGTGGGGCGACGACCTTGAGGCTTGAGCTAGGAAGGATCTTTGCACACGCCCCAGAGTTCGAACCTTCTTGGGTCTGCGGGGCCCGATTTCCGACAGATAGGTCAGCATCCCGAGTACCCCTTAGTCCCGGACTCCCTCACCGCCCTCCAGGTAGGCCTTGATCTCCACAGTCCAGCTCTCAGGTTGTGGCTCGAGCGCCAACAGCAGGCGGGCGCCTGAGGATGGTTCGCGGTCTGGGGCGCCCATGGGCGGTACGGGAGAGAGCTCCTAATGAGGCGCCGCAGGGGTGACTGCCAGAGGCATTGCCGAGGGCTTCAGGAGCCACTCTTCAAAGACACAGGGGCTCTGGGGCTGTAGGACCGAAAGTATGTCTAGAGGGGGGGTGATTAGACTACTTGACCAAATAAAAGTTTTGCCTTTTCCCAAATTTGAGAGTTAGCAGTTTTTAGCATTTCATGGCAAGTCAAGTACACCCTACACATGCAAGTCTAAGAGTATAGCAGCGGAAAGTAACAACAAGCATGAGTAGAAAGGATAGGGTAGGAAGATCAAACGCAATTGTAGACACGATGATTTTTCCCGTGGTTCCGATAGGTGGTGCTATCGTACATCCACGTTTATGGAGTCTTCAACCCACGGAGGGTAACGGTCGCGAGAGTCCACGGAGGGCTCCACCCATAAGGGTCCACGAAGTAGCAACCTTGACTATTCCATAACGGCTTCCGTCCACGAAGGACTAGCCTCACTATGGGTAGATCTTCACAAAGTAGGCGATCTCCTTGCCCTTACAAACTTCTTGGTTCACTCCACAACACGAAGTAGGAGGCTCCCAAGCGACACCTAACCAATCTAGGAGGCACCACCCTCCAAAAGGTAATAGGCTCGGTAATGACGATGAACTCCTTGCTCTTGTGCTTCAAGATGATAGACTCCTCAACACACAATCACTCTCTCACAGATTTGGCTTGGTGGAAGAGATGGGATTGGTGGAAAGCAACTTGGGGAGGCTAGAAATCAAGATCCATATGATTGGACTGGAAAATCTTGACCTCAACACAAGGGTAGGTGGTTCTCTCTCAGAAAACTGGATGGGGCAAGTATGGAATAGTTCTGAGTGCTTCTCTCTCGAGTAGGTGGTGGAGAAGGGGTATATATAGGCATCCCCAAAAATCCAACCGTTACACACAAAATGACCAACTCGGTGACACCGACGTGTTAATCTCGGTGGTACCGAAGTGACCAAAAAGTGGCAACTTTTGAATCTCGGTGAGACCGATATAGGAAACTCGGTTGGATCGATAAGGTCACCAACGGTCAGATTCCCAATCTCGGTGACGTCGATCCAACAATCTCGGTGGTACCGATATTGTGAATTTGCGTAACAGAAAGTTGGCAACCTAAACTCGGTGGCACCGGTATGGAATCGGTTGCACCGAAGTGGCTAGGGTTTGGCTGAGTCTGTCTATGGTTGAGAATCGGTGGCACCAGGATGGAAATGTTGGTTGCACCGATGTTGAGTATATGGCTATGGACAGACTTTGGTGGAAGAGTTTGTGGGTGTATTTGGTGACTATCACTTGTGCACGTATGAGCATTTTGTTCACCAATCAAAACCTTACCCCCTTTTAATAGTATTGGCTTTCTTATGGACTCAAAGTGATTTCTCACAAATGTAAAATGTAGAGTCCTCTTGCTTGAAGCTTTGCCAACCTATTTCCTTGCATCTTGGGGTATTTCCACAATCTTCACAATCCTTTTGCCATCCCTATCATTGAACTTTTCCTGAAATATACTTAGTGGAAAACATTAGTTCAATGACTTATATGTTGTTATAAATTACCAAAACCACCAAGGGAGCAAATGTGCTTTCAATCTCCCCCTTTTTGGTAATTGATGACAACATATAGATCAAAGCTTCGACAAAGATATAATCAATGAATATAATCATCGCTTTGAGAAGTATGTGATAAGCAAGAGCTCCCCCTAAATTTGTGCATTATTTTAAATTTGCGTTTGAATGCAAATGCACAATCGATTAGGTACATGGGGCACTTCTTCCATGTCACATACATCTTGGTGGTGTGCGATAATAATAAGAGTGAACAACATAGCACAACACAACCAGACAAAGATAATGATCATCTCAAAAGCATTAAGATGATAGGAAATAGTAGCACAACACACATAACGTGTATGATCAAAACACAAAGCGTAGCCAAAAGTAAATGAACCATGTGTGTTTTTGAAAAAGCAATAAAACCAAACGCTCTCTCACTCGAAGCCTAAAGATCTATATACACTTCTCCCCCTTTGGCAACAAGTTACCAAAAAGTTCAAAGGCATATGTCTAAGCGTTCTTGGGCTGATCTCCTCCGGTTGTTGATGAAGGAGTCGAGAGAACAGCGTCGGCGAAGATCTCTGCAGATGTCGTGGATGGAGTTGGTGTGGCAACAAGAGGAACTGAAGCTGATGGAGCAGGAGCTGAGGTGACAGTAGCAGGAGCTGATGAAGAGGGCCTCAAGTCTGGAGCTGGCACAGTGGCTGATCTGGCCTGAGTGGTAAACTGTGTGCCTGGCCTGAGAGGTGATCCATCCTCATCATCATCATCATCTGAAGAAGTCTGAGGAAGAGGCACTGAGTCAACTTCCTTCTTGAGCTCATTGACTGTCTTAGTCAGCCCATCCACCTTATCATTAAGGGTCTTGATCCTGTTCTCGAAGATCCTCACAACACTGTTCTGGTTGTCCAGAATCCCCTTAATGTCCTTCTGCATGCCCTGTACTGATGAGATTAAAAGATCCATTTGCTCGTTCCTGGATCTAGGGACTTGAGCACTAGTGGCTCTGGCTGCCTCTGCCTCTGCCTAAGCTGCAGCAGATGTGGGATGTTCTGGGTTCATCTCCACGACGTTGTCCTCGAGATCCGGCTGTAGGGGCAAGTGGGGACGGTCTAGAGCAAATATGTGCTTCTCCAACTTAGAGTTGATGAGCATCTGGATATAGGGTGCATAGCAGCAAGAGCGCTTCTGATCAGCAGCAACCCTCTTAACCGTCTCAACAATTAAGTCCATGACTCTAATCCTGGTGTGTCTGTCAAGATGAATCAGCATGTTGATGGAGTTGCCTCGGATCATCTTGTCATCTCCTGACTTGGGCATTAAGGTATGCCTCAGAATGGTGTTCATGGTGCGGAGGCCAGCCTGAAGAAAGTAAATAGATCCTAGCTTGTGAGACTTCACGTTAGCAGCAGGGATCTCTTTATACATGTTAGCCATAGCATTGTGGCTCTCCTTGGATTCTGAGTAGACATCCAAATCTCCATCCTGAACTTCTGGAACTCCTAAGATGGCAGCCCACTCCTCAACAGTGGACTCATATCTAGCACCTTCAGTCATCCATACAATTCTACCATCTCCATAGAAATGTGCAGTGGAGTAGAATTGCATGATCATCTCATCATTCCAAGCAGTGAACTCTCTGCCAACAAACTCATCCAAACCAATGCAGTGGAAATTGTCTTGGACACTTGGAAAATAGTCTTCATTCTCCTTGATGAATTTCCAGTCCACATACCTCATATCACTCCAAGCTGGACTTTTGTCAAAAAGCACAGTCTCATAGAAATCCTGTTGCTCTTTGGTGTAAAATCTGTAGTCCACGGCTGTCTTTCTCCTTTGGGCATATGGATCAGCAGCTCTCCAAGCCCTCAAACCAGAATCCTTCCTCTTCTTCATATCCTCAGCAAGTGGGTAGCTGGCATTATGTACTGGAAGGTGTGGCCTAAGCCTCATTAAGGAAGACATAGCATCCTCATCCTCAACTCTGGAGGCAGTCCCTTTGTTCTTCTCAGATGCTGGAATTTGCCTGGAAGTCCTCTTGGGCTTTTCAGCAGCAGCCTTCTTGGGGGCAGACTTGGTTCTCTTGGAAGTGCCAGTCTTTGGCATAGCATCAGACATAAGCTTCTTTTTCTTCTTGGGAGGGTCCTTCTCAACATGTTCTTCCTCCTCCTCAGGATTCTCAAACATGGAGGTCTGCCTGCCAGTGACATAGACTATCCTCTTCCTGACTCTCTTCTTCTCCCCTGCCCTCTTAGGCATAGATTTCTTTGGGGGGGACTCATGGTGAAGAGCCATTTTTGCCCTAGCACCCTCTGGTGCTCTCATAGCCTCAGATCTAGCATACTCTTTCCTGACAGCTCTCCTTGAAGAGGTAGCTTCATTTGCAGCTTTCTTGGCAGCCTTCTCTCGCTTCTTAGCAAGAACCTCCTCTGGAACGAAGTCTGAATCCTCCTCATCTGAATTCAGCTTCTTCCTAGCCCTTGTAGCAGCCATGGGCAACCCATGGGAACTAGGAGTGCCTGGATCTGAAGATGAACTAGACTCAGGACTAGTGCCAGAATCCAATTCAACACTCTGCTCTCTGAAGTTATTCTCAATGTCCTCAGCACTTGACATACTGACCCTGTGAATAGAGTATAGAGGAGCAGAAAAGGATAAGTCATCACAAAATGTGGCTGGTTTTTGAAAGTTTGAACAAGAGATTTTCAAAGTTTTACATTCTGTCAAATGAAAATCGGTACAGCCGAAGCAAAGTTTTCGGTGTTACCGAGAGTGACTATCTCCTTAACAGAAACTTGGCACTCCTATCGGTGAGACCGAAAGGAAGTACTCGGTTTCACCGAGACAGTTCTCAGCAACACAGACAGGCAAATCGGTGATACTGATTAGTTCACTTCGGTTCTACCGAGTTCCATCGGGCGGAAGGCAAACCCTAGAAAATCGATGGTTCTCTAATCTACGGAGTTTTCTTGTGGATAGAAAGATGTGCAAACTGTGGCTTATAGAGAAAAACAACTTTATTGCGCAAGAATCAGACGGGGAGCGCAAGAAAGATCGAATCCGTACCCTAGCTTGGTGACGGATCCGCTACGGCGGCGACGGCGGCGAAGATGCCCGTCGACGGTGAGGATTCCCAGCGGCGAAGACACACGGGGAGGCAAGGCGATGACCAGGGGGGTCCTTTTGCGGCAGCTTAGGGTTTGGGGCGCGACGATTGAAGATTGAAATTTCGAACCGTCGAGACCACAGCTTATATACCCTTCACTGTCGGTGATACCGGTTCTAAATTGTCGGTGTGACCGAGTTCCTCAACTGTCAGCTGACAGGGAAACTCGATGTAACCGAGAATATGGAATCGGTAGTACCGAGATAGAAAACCAGATCAACCCTAGGCACTCGGTGTGACCGAGAATTGTGGGTTGGTTCCACCGAGATGCACTTGGGAGGTTTTAATGGTCAGTCCTTGTCGATACGGAACTCCGAGTGCTCCACACACAGAGGGATCGAAAAGTACTTGTTCAAATTTTGTGATGCAGCATGAATGGAATATGAGGTGAGAAAGCATAGATAGCTAAAGAGTGGTCCTAGGCATTCTTGTCCATCCGATTGGCGAAAGAGAAAATCAAGAGCCAAATAGCAACAATTGGATGTCCTCGAATAAGAAAATAAATGCAGACCAACATGCTCACACAAAGAGATGTCAAATGAAATCATGGCAAACATGCACATACACACTAGCATCTAACAAGCACTTGGGCGATGACGAATTCATCTATATATGAGTATATTGACTTAGGAGCCAAGTAAGAATACTTGATCATAGGTCATACTCATCGTTTAAGCACAAGTGGGGTTACCACTTTTTCATAAAGCATTTAATGTTGTCACATACTAAGAGATGCTTTAACTCAAGTCTTAGAGTAAAGCTCCCCCTTGATGTGACATCCCCCCATAAGAGGGATAGACTAACCTTGGGTTTTGTCGATGAAGACTTCATGTTGGTGAGGTAGTGGTGGATGCTCAAGGTTGATGAAGATCACCAAGAGTTGGGAGCATCCTTGTTGTTTCCTTACTCTTCTCACCTACATGGGTTAGTCCCAACACACAAGAGACAAATACAAGGATATCTATGGACATGGAGTGCAAGGCATGTGTAATGATGTCCATTGATTTGTTGATTACCTTGTCCCTTGCTTACCTTTGAGGGAATGGGTGACTCCTTGAACTATTGCATAGAGTTGATGTTGATTGCAAATAATTCTTGCCAATAATGAATGTGAGTGAATTTCATTGGCGGAGTCACCCCTCAAGAACTCTCTAGTTCTTCTTCTTGGGGACCCACATCAAGTTGATGGGGATCCTTGGTGTTGTAGTAGCCTTTGTAGAAGTTGAGCTTGACGTAGCCTTGGGAACCCACTCCACCATAGCTAGGGATTCATCTTCATATGAGTCAATGTCCTCTTGAAGCTTGTTCTTGCCCTTGAGCTTGTGGTCTTGTGGTGGAAGATCATCTTGAGTGCTTGTCCCCTTGGGAAGAGTATTTTCATACTTCTCCTTTTGAGGAACAAACTTGGGCTCGGGATATTGACCTTCTTCCCATTCAACTCCATTTGCGTTGAAATATCCAACACCACGGTTCTTTCGGTATCCTCCATGCTTGCGTACAATTTCCTCAAATTGCTTACACCCGGCAAGACTCTTGTAGATACCTTTCTCTATAATTCCTTTCAATAAAGCATTTTCTTGCTCAAGTGTAACTTGGCTAAGAGAAACATCATTAGTGGAATCAATAGAACTACTAGAAGCAACATTATTGGGTTTAGCATTTTTATTGTTGCTACTAGATGAAGAACCTTTCTTGCCTTTGTTACTAGATTGCTTAGTTTTAACTTGAGGCATGAATGTAGACAAGAGTAGTTGTTTGGCTAGATAAGATAAAGTCTTCTTTCGGAGATCGTCATTGATAGCTTTAAGAAACTCATGCTCTTGCTCCAAGTTGAGCTTCTCGAAGCGTAGCTTCTCATGAGTTCTCACAAGCTCTCTATGATCTTCAAGAGTAGATTCATGAGCTAACTTAAGAGTGTTTAGTTCTTTAGTTAGTTCTTCTATTTTCATCTTATCATCATCAATTGACTTATCTTGACTAGCATGAGAATCATCAAGTTCATTTTGACTAACATCACTAGTTTTATCAAATATCAAGTCATCATCACAAAGCAAGTCATCTTCATCACTATTGAAATCAAGATACTCGGGGTGTGATACCTTGGGGCCTTTAGCCATGAAGCAACTTCCACTCCCTTCGTTGGGTGAATCAAATAAATCATGGGAGTTGGTAGTCACTAGAGCAATCCCGGCAACACCATCATCTTGACTATAGTCAGAGTCAGAGTGATAGCTTCTCTCGGAGTTGTTGTCGGAGTCGGAGCCGGAAACCCATTCACCAACATGAGCTTGATGTTTTCTTCTTGTATAGCTCTTGGTGTACTTGTCCTTCTTCTCTGAATCTCTACTTCTCCTTGAGGGTCTTCGTTCATAACGATCATCTCTACTCCTTCTCTCTTTTTGAGGTGATTCATTCCTTGAGCTTCGTCTTCGAGGTGACTCTTCTCTTCGTTTGTAGGGAGGTGTGCACTCATTGGAATAGTGTCCGGGCTTCCCACAATTGTAGCAATTGTGGTCATGACTTGACGAACGCTTCTCATCATATCTTGAGTTGGAGCTTCTTTCTTTGCCTCTATTCTTGTAGAACTTGTTGAATTTCTTGACCATGAGGCTTATCTCTTCATTGGTGACAAGGTTGTTGCTTGAAGTTGCGGGAGCATCATTTGTGGCTTTGTAAGCACCGCTAGACTTGTGGTGAAGCTCTTCTTTGTCTTTGAGTGTCATCTCATGAGCAAAAATCCTTCCAATGACTTCCGTAGGCTTGAGATCTTTGTAGTTGGGCATCATTTGGATCAATGTGCACACGGTGTCGTATCTCTCATCCAAAGCTCTAAGTATCTTCTTGATGATGAATTTGTCGGTCATCTCTTCGCTTCCTAAGCCGGCAATCTCATTGGTGATGAGAGCTAGCCTAGAGTACATCTCAGCGACTCCTTCACCATCCTTCATCTTGAACTTGTCAAGCTGACCTTGAAGAACATCTAACTTGGATTCTCTCACGGACTCGGTTCCTTCGTGCATATCAACCAAAGTATCCCAAATCTCTTTTGCATTCTCAAGACGGCTGATTTTGTTGAACTCTTCTGGGCATAGGCAGTTGAATAGAATGTTGCATGTTTGAGCGTTGTATTGCAACATCTTCAATTCATCAGCAGTCGCTTCACGATCCGGTTCCTTTCCATCACCAAAGAATTCACCTTGCAAGCCAACACGAACAACAGCCCAAACGGTGGGATTATGACCAAGAATATGCATTTTCATTTTGTGCTTCCAACTAGCAAAATTAGTGCCATCAAAGTACGGACCTCTACGGTGATAACTTCCCTCACTAGACGCCATACTCTCCTAGGTTGTGAGACCAATGCAATGGAGACCAAAGCTCTGATACCACTTGTAGGACAGAAAGTATGTCTAGAGGGGGGATTAGACTACTTGACCAAATAAAAGTTTTGCCTCTTCCCAAATTTTAGAGTTGGCAGTTTTTAGCATTTCATGGCAAGTCAAGTACACCCTACACATGCAAGTCTAAGAGTATAGCAGCGGAAAGTAACAGCAAGCATGAGTAGAAAGGATAGGGTAGGAAGATCAAACGCAATTGTAGACACGATGATTTTTCCCGTGGTTCCGATAGGTGGTGCTATCGTACATCCACGTTTATGGAGTCTTCAACCCACGGAGGGTAACGGTCGCGAGAGTCCACGGAGGGCTACACCCATAAGGGTCCACGAAGTAGCAACCTTGACTATTCCATAACGGCTTCCGTCCACGAAGGACTAGCCTCACTATGGGTAGATCTTCACGAAGTAGGCGATCTCCTTGCCCTTACAAACTTCTTGGTTCACTCCACAACACGAAGTAGGAGGCTCCCAAGCGACACCTAACCAATCTAGGAGGCACCACCCTCCAAAAGGTAATAGGCTCGGTAATGACGATGAACTCCTTGCTCTTGTGCTTCAAGATGATAGACTCCTCAACACACAATCACTCTCTCACAGATTTGGCTTGGTGGAAGAGATGGGATTGGTGGAAAGCAACTTGGGGAGGCTAGAAATCAAGATCCATATGGTTGGAGTGGAAAATCTTGACCTCAACACAAGGGTAGGTGGTTCTCTCTCAGAAAACTGGATGGGGCAAGTATGGAATAGTTCTGAGTGCTTCTCTCTCGAGTAGGTGGTGGAGAAGGGGTATATATAGGCATCCCCAAAAATCCAACCGTTACACACAAAATGACCAACTCGGTGACACCGATGTGTTAATCTCGGTGGTACCGAAGTGACCAAAAAGTGGCAACTTTTGAATCTCGGTGAGACCGATATAGGAAACTCGGTTGCACCGATAAGGTGACCAACGGTCAGATTCCCAATCTCGGTGACGCCGATCCAACAATCTCGGTGGTACCGATATTGTGAATTTGCGTAACAGAAAGTTGGCAACCTAAACTCGGTGGCACCGGTATGGAATCGGTTGCACCGAAGTGGCTAGGGTTTGGCTGAGTCTGTCTATGGTTGAGAATCGGTGGCACCAGGATGGAAATGTTGGTTGCACCGATGTTGAGTATATGGCTATGGACAGACTTTGGTGGAAGAGTTTGTGGGTGTATTTGGTGACTATCACTTGTGCACGTATGAGAATTTTGTTCACCAATCAAAACCTTACCCCCTTTTAATAGTATTGGCTTTTTTATGGACTCAAAGTGATTTCTCACAAATGTAAAATGTAGAGTCCTCTTGCTTGAAGCTTTGCCAACCTATTTCCTTGCATCTTGGGGTATTTCCACAATCTTCACAATCCTTTTGCCATCCCTATCATTGAACTTTTCCTGAAATATACTTAGTGGAAAACATTAGTTCAATGACTTATATGTTGTTATAAATTACCAAACCACCAAGGGAGCAAATGTGCTTTCAGGGGCTCGCGGCGAGAGGTGCGCTTGGCGATCGTGTCCGCCTCACTGTTATCGCCGCGAGATATGTGATGGAGCTCCATGCCCATGAAGCGCTTCTCAAGCTTGCGCACCTCCTCCAGATAGGCCGCCATGTGCTCATCCTTCGGCTTGTACTTCTTGTTGGAGAACTTGACGAGGAGCTGCGGGCCCCCCTTGATGATGATGTGCCTGACTCCAAGCGCGATGGCAGCCTTGAGCCCAGCGCTGAGTCTCTCGTACTCGGCGATGTTGTTGGAGACTGATGTCTACTATGCAACTTTATTCTTGTAGACTTTTTTGGGCCTCCAAGCGCAGAGTTTTGTAGTACAGTAGCAATTTTCCCTCAAGTGGGTGAAGTAAGGTTTATCAATCCGTGGGAGGTGTAGGATGAAGATGGTCTCTCTCAAACAACCATGCAATCAAATACAAGAAATCTCTTGTGTCCCCAACACACCCAATACAATGGCAAATTGTATAGGTGCACTAGTTCGGCAAAGAGATGGTGATACAAGTGCAATATGGATGGTAGATAATGGTTTTTGTAATCTGAAAATATAAAAACAGCAAGGTAACAAATAGTAAACAGCGAGCAAAACGGTATATTAATGCTTGGAAACAAGGCCTAGGGTCCGTACTTTCGCTAGTGCAATCTCTCAACAATGCTAATATAATTGGATCACATAACCATCCCTCAACGTGCAACGAATAATCACTCCAAAGTTCTTATCTAGCGGAGAACATAAGAAGAAATTGTTTGTAGGGTACGAAACCACCTTAAAGCTATCTTTTTCGATCGATCTATCCAAGAGTTCGTAATAAAATAACACCAAGTTATCCTTTTCGATCAATCTATCTAGAGTTCGTACTAAAATAACACCATGTGATACGCATCAACCAACTCTAATGTCACCTAGATACTTCAATGTCACCACAAGTATCCATGAGTTAATTATACGATACACATCAAACAATTTCAGATTCATAATACTCAATCCAACACAAAGAACCTCAAAGAGTGCCCCAAGATTTCTATCGGAGAACGTAGGACAAGAACGTGCATCAACCCATATGCATAGATCACCCCAATGTCACCTTGGGAATCCGCAAGTTGAGTACCAAAACAAACATCAAGTCAATCAATAGAACACCCCATTGTCACCACGAGTATCCATATGCAAGACATATATTAAGTGTTCTCAAATCCAATATTCAATCCAACATAACGATATCTCAAAGGGAAAGATTCAATTCATCACAACATGATAGCAAGGGAATAACATCATATGATCGGACTATATTAACAAAGCTCGTGATACATCAAGATCGTGACATCTCAAGAACACGAGAGAGAGAGAGATTGAACACATAGCTACTGGTACATACCCTCAGCCCCGAGGGTGGACTACTCCCTCCTCGTCATGGCCTCCGCTGGGATGATGAAGATGGCCACCAAAGATGATCTACCCTCTCCGGCAGGGTACTCGAACGCCTCAAGATTGGTTTTTTGTCGATACAGAGAGTTGCGGTGGCAGAACTTCTCGTCTAGGGTTATTTCTGGGGGTTTCTGAATATATAGGATTTTTGAGCGTCGGTTTCACGCGGAGGTGGGCCACGAGTGGGCCACAACCCACCAGGGCGGCGCTAGAGGGGCCTGGCTTGCCCTGGTGGGTTGTGCCCACCTCGTGGCTCTTCTGGCCCTCCAACGAAGCTTCTAGTGCCTCTTTTGTTCCAAAAAAATCATCAAAAAGTTTTGTTGCATTTGGAGAACTTTGATTTCTGCACAAAAAACAACACCATGGTAGTTCTGCTGAAAACAGCGTCAGTCCGGGTTAGTTCCAAAAAACGATATAAAATTGCTATAAGATGATTGTAAAACATCCAAGAATGATAATATAATAGCATGGAACAATCAAAATTGTAGATGCGTTGGATACGTATCAGAGACCTTGTCGGTACACCTGAAACAGAGATGTACTACGTAGTAAAGCTTGAACCTGTGGGCGTAGTGAGAACCACGCCAGCCCCCATGCCCTGGTGCGCAAAGGCCCCATCAAAGTGCATGCTCCAGCCCCCGGATATGGCCTCCTTGGGCAAGGGCGACTCCTCGTGAGGCTCGTCCTGGTGCGGGTATGTCCACTCTGCCATGAAGTCTGCTAAGGCCGCACCTTTGATGGTCCTGGTGGTGAGGAACTCCAGGTCAAAGGGCTGCAGCTCGATGTTCCATTTAGCCACACGGCCGGTGGCGTTCGGGCTCCGCAGGACCTGCTCCAGCGGGTAGGAGGAGATCACTCTGATTGGGTGCCCCTGGAAGTAGTGACGCAACTTCCTAGAGGCCATGAGGAGCGCCAGGAGGAGCTTCTGCTGCATGGGGTGTCGCTCACATGCGTCTCGTAGCACCGAACTGACGAAGTAGATGGGGTGCTCGACAAGGCATGTGACCATAGTGTCCGAGTCATGCTCATCAAGGGGCTCTGGCGGTAGCGGCGCGAGGGCCTCCGGGAGCGAGACCCCAGTGGCCTCCTGAGGGTGATCTGGGGCCTCCGGAGGGGGGCCCTCGGTGGGCGCCGGTAGCGCCTTGAGGGGCTCATGCGGTGCCTCCGCAGGTGTGGCGCCCGTAGGGGCAGACTCGGCGGGCTTTTTCTTGACGCGGGCTTGCTGATCCCGTTCCACCACGAGGGCCGTGCTGGCCATTTGAGGGGTGACCGCCAGGTACAACAGCAGGTGCTCGCGAGGGCGCGAGGCGACCATGACAGAAGGGCTTGTGAGGTACCTCTTGAGGTTCTCGAAGGCACGTCGGCCTCGGGGGTCCACTTGAAGGGGCCAGATCTCTTCATGAGCTTGAAGAATGGCAGACCCCGCTCGCCGAACTTGGATATGAAGCAACCGAGCGAGGCCATGCACCCCGCCAGTCGCTACATCTCCTTGAGGTTGCGGGGTGGCCGCATCTGCTCGATGGCCTTGATCTTCTCGGGGTTCGCCTCGATGCCGCGATGGGAGACCAAGAAACCCAGCAGCTTGCCAGAAGGACTCCGAAAACGTACTTGGCGGGGTTGAGCTTAAGGATGACCTTGCAGAGGTTGGCGAAAGTTTCCACCAGGTCCTCAATGATAGTGCGCACCTCGCGTGTTTTGATGACGATGTCGTCGACGTATGCTTCCACATTTCTCCCTATCTGGCACCCAAGGCAGATGCGCATCGGTCTCTGCAAAGTGGCTCGCGCACTCTTCAGGCCAAAATGCATGCACACGTAGCAGAACACCCCGCAAGGGGTGATGAAGGTGATTTTCTCCTCATCCTCCTTTGCCATCTTGATCTGATGGTAGCACAAGAACGCATACAGGAAACATAGCAGGTTGCACCCCGCGGTGGAGTCCACTATCTGGTCGATCCTAGGCAGCAGGAAGTGGTCCTTAGGGCATGCCTTGTTGAGGTTGGTGAAGTCGACGCACATACGCTTGCCGCCGTGCGGCTTGGCGATTACCACGGGGTTGGCGACCCACTCCGGGTGGATTACCTCGTAGATGATGCCAGTGTCTTGTAGTTTCTCGACCTCCTGAAGGATGAAGTACTGCTTCTTGATCGCATGGCGTCGGACCTTCTGCTTGACGGGGCGTGCATTGGGGCACACTGCCAAGTGGTGCTCTGTGACTTCCTTTGGCACGCTGGGCATGTCTAAGGCCGTCCATGTGAACATATCGACGTTTGCCTAGAGGAAGGTGACGAGCGCACTCTCCTACTTGGGGGAGAGACCGCTGCCGATGGTGAGGAAGGGACCCACGACGCTTCTGTCCAGCGATACTTTCTTGGTCGTGGCCAGCTCTTGAGAGAACATGATCTTCTTCTTCACGGGCGCCCAGAGATGGAGCTAAGGGAGACGAGGGGGGGCGAGACCCCCATAACGATTTGGTTGTACATGAACTGGAGCAGCAATTTTTCGTCCATGAACTAACGAACAAGCTGTCATGCCCCCCTATGAGCTCGAACAGGCCCGTACAGAAACCAGTCGTGGATGATTAGCAGACCTAATTAACATGATTCGCAGGCCCATATGATCAACTTTTTTTGGGGAAAGCCCATATGATCAGTTGTATAGAGTAGCCCTAGATGATTGGCACTAGCGCAAATAGCCTGTAGTCCACGACCTCTCATTTTGCGGTGATTGATCGATCATGTTTGTTTTCTTCTGATCTCCTTGCTCTTTCTTCTCCCATGCGCGCCGTCCTCCACCGAACCGGCCAGAGTTTGAGATTGCAATTTGGCACTACCAAAGATCCCAGATCAGGATAAAATAGGATTAATCCAATCCATGCATCGACGACTCCAACTGCAAAGGCGCAACCGAAGAAACGCAGCGAGAAAAAACTAAGTTGCTTGTGTAAGAAAATCTGCACGCTAAGGGCCCTTCTTGATGGCATACTGCTAGGCTCTCCTCCTCCTAGGCTCTTGCGCCGGTGGCCACTCCGGCCCCGACGGCCACCTTTCCTTGAGAGCCGGTGCATAGAGCTCCCTCTCTGGCCATGGAGCCTCCCTTGCTCAACTTTACCCGAGGTAAGGATTTCCAACTTGCCATGAGGCAAAAGTTTGGACACCCGGTGGTGTTTTCGCCTGGTTTTCACCAAAGAGAATTTGTTCTTGTGGTATCCTTCTGTCGTGCTCGGTTTTCGTTTGGATATTCACACGGTTAGCATTGCACTCCAAGCTTGTTTTGGTGGTTACCCTCAAGGATTTAGTGTTCTTCATCTTAAGGATAGAATCTTTAAGTTCTCGGTGGCTTCTAAAGCGGTAGGTTTTGAGATCTATAATTTGGGTCGTATTGTTAAGAAGGATTTTGAAGTAGTTTTTAATCTCTGGAGTTGGGGTGGACCTAACTGGCGTCATGAAGAGAATGTTCTACCAAGAGGAAGATAATTCTTGGACCTTGGTGTCATGTTCTAATCGTGTTACTCCTCAGTCCAGCTCCGGTGATCACCGCCGGCAGTCATTTCTTTACGGTTATCAAACAGGGAGACAGTTAATTCGCCGGTGGTTAATGGGGTGCTCAATACCCGGGTATATGAGGAGGGCGTAATCCCTGCTTCAGGTCATAGTGGCACTAATCAAGCCATTTCAAATGAAGAACCACATTGTTTTGCATGCAAAGAGCTGGGCCACGTAGCCAGATTTTGTCCCAAGCCCCGCTTACCTGGGCTGTTCGCATGCATGCGTTTTGCCACTTTCAGAGGCCCACGTGAGGAGGCCTGGGAGCCAGGCGCGGTCAGCGGTTGGTTTCGGTTAATTGGACTGGCGCGGGACCCACCTCAGGTTTCCTCTTTTAGTGACCTTTTTTGGGAAATTTTCCTAATTTTCAGCCCAGGTCGGGACTTGCCTCCTCGGCTTCTCCTCCCTCTATTCCTCCACTGCTAAACCCGCCTGCTACTCTGCTCCCATCGCAGCTCTCATTGCCCCTGATTCCTGCTAGAAGTGCGACAATGGCGAATATCGCCATTGACCCGAGGCCTTTTGTTCCACAATGGTTTGCAATCCAACAAGTAGAAGGACGCAATGGTGTAGAAAGGGTGGTGCTTCCCCCGCGGCCGCGGAAACATGAGGACTGGGCGATTGCCACCATCCACCCTCTTCCTGACGAGGTATTCTTCCCGAATATCAGAGAGGTTCTAGAGGAGTTTGTTGTTGAGCATATGCATCTGGGGTTAAGAGATATTCAGAGGTCCCCGTTTGGAGAAGCTTATGTTAGGTTTACACATGTTCGTGATAGATACAGGCTTGTATTGGACAGTCTGCATGAGTTTGGGGATGTATTCATCTCGTTTGCCAAGCATGATGAAGGCCATAACCATCGGAGAGTTCAACTCAATAGGATTGTTTGGCTGCTTGTCATGGGAGTCCCTTTTGATTTCCGCACCACTGAAGACCTTGTTAGAGCAGTTAGTCCCTTTGGTTGTCTAATCTCTTGGGAAAAAGAAGATGATCATATGGGGTGCATTCTAATCAAGGCCAGGGTTAAAGACCTGGAAGTTATCCCTAAGAGCTTGCGTTGGTCGGAAGGAGAAGATTCTTGGTCTTCTTCACTTGAAATTCTGATGAGTGAGATGCTGGGGGGAGGGCCAGCAGATGAGGACTCAATTCCACCTGACAATGTGGATCCTCACCCTCTCCCAAATAATGAGGGACCATTCCCTGGTTTCCATGCTGCTGCTCTGCAAAATGTTCCACCTGTAGCTGATGATGAGGAGTGGGAACAGGACAACCACTCGGCCTTTCAGCAGCATGGACAGCAACACAATCCACATCAAGCTATGGACAATCTCCTAGAAGTTGTCCAACATGAAGAAATGGCATGGGCTGATGGAGAGCAGCTGGGACCTGTTCTTGAAGACAGCAGCAACATCACTTTCTCTGATGGAGATCATTCAAACAACCTGGGGCTGATCTTTGCCCTAGGGGAAGTCAATCAGTTGCACATTCTGCAGCCTGCTCTAGTGCCTCAGATTGAAGGGGGTTTTGGTATTGGTCTAAACAATCTCATGCAGGCATACCAAGCTAAGGAAGAGGAAGATCCTCTAATCCAAGTAGCTGATATTCAAGATATTAACCAGCAACCTGCTAATGTAGTTAATATGGGTGAAGCACAAGAGGGTGAACCTGTTCTTGCCAACCCTTCTGAAGAGAGGATTTTGCTGGATGATACATTTCCTCCAAATGCTGCTGCTCCCCATGTTCCAGTTAATGCTGCTAATGATACTCCCATTAAGATGGCCTCTGATAGTCTGGAATTTTCTGCTGCTAGGCCTGTGAACAATGGAGAAGAAATCCAGCTTGCTGTAACTTCATAGCACAGTTTGGGGGCACAATTCTCAGTTGCCCAGCCTGATGCAGCAAATACAGATATGCGCAACGCAGATACTCCTTCTCGTAGTAGGCTAACTCATACTGCAGGTATTATTCATTGTGCAATGGTTTCACATTCCAATTCTCCCTAACCTGCTATTTCTGAAACCAATAGAGAGCAACTGTTTGGAAAACAATTAGATAACAATTGTGATTTTGTTATTTATGAGTCTATTCTGGAACTTCAAAATCTACACTCGGTTGCAGCTGCTAACTATGAAACTATCATGTCTGATGAAGGGGTAGAACTCTGGGCCCAGCATTTTGCTACCAAAGATGAAGATAACAAGAGCACTCTTTCAGTGGATATACTTGTAAGTTGGTTCAATTTCATCCTACACCTGCTCATGACACCTGATAAATTTGGTTGGACTCTGAAACTCCTCAAGTCCCCAATATGGAAAGTGATCACTGAAAATGAAGATATTAATGGAGCCATTACTTTTCATATACCTGATTGCTGCTCTACTTCTCAGGCCCCAATCTGTAAAGCATCATTGGATCTGGATGCCTCTCAGGCTCAGGACAAGGAGTTTGCCACAAATGGCTAACAAATGACAATGAACTCTGACAAAGCGCTACTCCTTCCTTTTGGAGCTGAAAATACAAGGAAAAGGAGGGGGGGCAAAACCCCTCTAGTGGAATCAGAGGTAAGGAGAAGAGATAGGATCAGAAAAGAAAATGTAGGCTTCAAAAGGAACTCTTGTTCTAATATTAAATGTCTGCCCTATAATGCTGCTCCTCCTGTTTCTAACAAAAGTGTGCCTAAAAACCTTGCTGCTGCTTTCTGCAAGGTGGCTGAAGAGGAGCTAGAAGGAAAATTTTCCAAAAGGCCCAAGAAGAAGGATTCTGAAGGTTTGGTCAAGGTGCCCTTGGCCAAAGGGAAAGCTAGCACCTCGGAAGATAACTGATGTGGTGGAAGCCGAGAAATAGGGCTCTAGGGAGTTGGAGTAGTTTGCTTTTGGGGCATGAAGTTGTAAATTTTTGCTGGCAATATGTTTCTCTTAAGATGAGTAAACCCATGAATACTAAACCTAAGTATGGGCAGAAGTGCAAGTTGGTTGAATGGTACACTGTTATTTCCATGACAAAAGATTTCTGTGATGTTTTGAAATGTGGTATGTGTTGGCACTGCCAAAAGTGGAACCACTATTGTTATTTTATGAATAGTAACAGAACTTGGAATGTGTTAAACTGGAACATTAGGGGAATTAATGACAAAAACAAGTGGTTGGCCATCAAGAACAAGATTGAAGAAAGTGCTTGTGCTATTTTGTGCCTTCAGGAAACCGAAAGAGAGCATTTTGATGCTAGTTACCTCAAAAACTTCTGTCCTAACAGGCTTAATAAATTCCAGTTCCTTCCCTCAGTGGGAGCATCTGGAGGCCTCCTTATTGTCTGGAATGGTGCTCTTTTAGAGGGAGAGATGGTTTTTCAGAACAGATTCTCCTTGTCTATTCAGTTCACTAATAATCTTTCTAATCAGTCCTGGATTCTCACAAATATTTCTGGCTCATGTGCTCATGAAGACAAGATTGAATTTTTAAACTGCTTTTCTACTATCCAAATGCCAGCTGAGATTAATTGGATTATCATGGGGGATTTCAATTTCATTAGAACACCTGCTGACAGGAATAAACCAGGGGGGATGTTAATGAAATGCTGATATTCAATGATGCTATTAGCTCACTGGGGCTTGTGGAACTTCCTCTCAAAGGTAGAAAATACAGTTGGAGTAACATGCAACAAACTCCACTTTCGGAAAAACTGGATTGGTTCTTCACATCTGCCTCTTGGATGACCACTTATCCTGACTCCACTGTTCTCCCTCTTGCAAAGCCTATTTCTGATCATCTGCCTTGCATGATAAAGATTGGAACTTCAATACCCAAATCCAAAGTGTTCAGGTTTGAGAACTATTGGCTATAACACTCTGATTTTAAGGATGTGGTGACTAATGCTTGGCATATTCCAGTAGGCCATACTGATGCAGCTAAGAGAATTAATGCCAAGTTTAAAAATCTCAGCAGAGCCATTAAGTTATGGGCTAAAAATCTATCATGCCTAAAAAACAAATTGCTGACATCAATGAAGTGATATTCTTTTTTGATGACTTGGAGGAATTCAGAGACCTAGGAAGATTTGAGGAGAATTGTAGATGTATTTCCAAAGAGTATCTTCTAATTCTTCTCAATAATCAAAGGATTTACTGGAGGCAAAGAGGAAAGATCAAAGGGGTGAAATTTGGGGACTCTTTTAAGAAGAGACTGGGTCAAACTGAGAAGACCTTCATGCATTTTGATTTACCTAATCTGTATGGTAATGATCATGATCCAGATATCTTTAATGAGTTGGAGAAACCTTTTACTGATGAAGAAATCCATTTGGTTGTTTCTCAATTGCCCAATGAAAAATCTCCTGGACCAGATGGTTTCAATAATGAGTTTTTCAAGGCCTGCTGGGACATAATTAAAAGTGATTTCATAGAGCTCATTCACAATTTCTATGAAGGCACTGTCTCTTTGGAAAGTATTAATAATAATGCTTACATTACCTTGATCCCTAAAAAGAGTACCCCTCTCACCCCCAATGATTTCAGACCCATTTCCCTGCTTAACTGTTATCTCAAGGTCATTACAAAACTGTTAGCAAACAGGCTCCCAAATGTGATACTTCAATTAGTTCATGTCAATCAATATGGCTTCTTAAAAGAGAGATCTCCTTCAATTCAAGGTCTACTCTCCCCTCCAATTCATGTCAATCAATTAGTTCAAAATTGTTTGTAGCAAATCAGCAGCCAAGACAAATAAAAGTGGGGACAGAGGATCTCCTTGTCTGACCCCTCTTAAGCAATAAAATTGCTTACCAGGCACACCATTGAGCATTACTGGAAAGTCTGGGCTAACCATTGAGCATTACAAGGAGATCTCTCTTTTAAGCATTACAAGAGAGATCTCCTTGTAATGCTCTGAAAGTACACTCCCCTCCAATTCAAGTACACTCCTGCCCAGACTTTCCAGTGGTGCAATATGCTGATGATACCCTGGTAATACTTAAGGCTGATACTAGACAACTTGTTTGTTTAAAGGCACTTCTGAATACCTTTGCAACTGCCACTGGCCTAAAAGTGAATTACAACAAATCCAACCTTATTCCAATCAACATTGTAGAAGAAAGAGTGCAACTTTTCACTGGTATACTAAAATGTACAAGAGGGGCTTTTCCAATCTAATACTTGGGCATACCATTGGGGCTGGTCAAACCAACTGTTGAGCAATGCTTACCTCTAGTGATAAGGGTTTCTACCAGACTCTCTGGCTTGGCTACTTTCATGTCTATGGATGGAAGACTACTTCTAGTGAAATCAGTGTTAGCTTCTCTTATTGTTTTTTTCATGACATGTTTGGATGTCCCAATTACCATAAAGAACCAAGTGGCCAAGTATTTGAGGCATTGTCTATGGAGAGGACCAGACCTTGAAGATCACAGGCCTGCCATGGTAAAATGGACAACTGTATGTAGGTCCAAAAGCCAAGGAGGTCTAGGGGTCCTGGATATTCAAATCAAAACAAGGCTCTGCTGCTGAAGAACTTACACAAATTCTACAACAGGCACAATATACCTTGGGTAAATTTAATCTGGGAGTCCTATTACACTAATGGTCAGTTACCTGGTAATCAGCTAGAGGGCTCTTTCTGGTGGAAATCAATGCTTGGCCTAGTTGATTGGTACAAAGCTATGTCAAGATGCCATGTTGGTGATGGCAAAAGCACTCTCTTCTGGACAGATCTTTGGTAAGAAGGATGTTTGCATCATAGGTTTCCACACCTGTTCTCCTTCTCAAGAAATCAACAAATCTTAGTGGCACAGGTACTACAACTTGAATACATGGAAGACATGTTCCACCTGCCACTTTCTATTCAGGCATTCCAAGAATTCAATCAAATGGAAATGATTTGTGACACATTGAGAGCATCCCCTGATATTAACTGCACAGATACCTGGTCTTATATATGGGGTACCACAAACTTTTCCACAGCTAAAGCTTACAAGGTTCTTATTGGCTCACAAGTGGCCCACCTCATTTCAACTGGCTCTGGTCCAGCTCCTGCCAACCTAAACACAAAGTCTTCTTCTGGATGCTTTTGCATGATAGGCTCAACACTAGGAATCTGCTAAGAAGGAAAACTTTTTTCCTGGAGTCTTATCTCTGCGCCACTCTTAATTGTCAGAGGGAAGAAACACTTCATCACCTGTTCTGCAGCTATCCATTTGCGGCTGAATGCTGGGACTATGTATGCCCCAACAGAAACCAAAATCTTTCAATCCTAGAAGCTTTTGCTGACATCAGAGGAAAACTTAATATACCTTTCTTTTTGGAAGTTATCATTCCGGCAGCTTGGGCAATCTGGATCACAAGGAATAATTACATTTTTGAGAATATCCCACCATCATTTCAGAGATGGAGAAACACTTACTTCACAGAATTGGAATGGCAAAGATTCAGAATCAAGAGGAAATGATGCCTCATTCAATAACTGGCTAGATTCACTTGTTTCATAATTTTTTCTTTTAGTTTTGTTTTCCTTCTTCTCCTTTTTTCCTTTTCTTCTCCCTCTTTCTTTTTTGTTGCTTTTAGGCTTACCTCAAGCCTTATTGTAATTTCTAAGACTACTTTATGATTTATAAAAATTGCAGTGGGGTTTTACCCTACTGTTTATAGTAAAAAAGAGGCGCAACATGACCGGCACCGGCAACAACACAACAAAATTCTCGTATTTTCCTAGTTTTGTCTAGTTATGTTGTGCAAGAAATTTTCGAAGTAGTAGCTACAAAGATTAAACACCAGTTTTATAATTGAAATTATTCGATTGTAAACTCATGTTTGTGAAGACTGAAGAGGAGACGAAAACTAAGTTTAGTTCTGAACAAATTATCGAGGCTTTGGTCCTTTTCTTAGTTATTAAGTACAAAGCCTCAACCACTAAATACATAAATAAGTACAAAGCCTACTTTAAATAAAATTAATACAAATTTAATTATGTTCTTTTGTATCTCGTCGTACACTAGACGTGTGGATGATTATAATTTACCATGTACTTAATATATGGTATGATACACGAGAATGCTACATATATCGTATCTTTCTATGTGTCTTCTTTCATTGTCATCTTCACCCCCTCCATGTCGAAATCCTGGCTCCGTCCCTGCGAGCTCCAGCTCGGCCGGCTCGGGGGCATCTTCCCCGGCCGGGGATATGGTGGCAGCCGTCTTGTAGGCACGCGCGAGGGCGTGCGTCACATCCTTCTTATTGTAGCAGACGGTGAGGGTGCCGCTGCACCCGGGCATCTTGATAAGGCCGTAGGCGTGATGAATCGCAGCCATGAACTTGGAGAGTGTTGGGTAGCCCAAGACGGCACTGTAAGGCATGCCGATGGGAGCCACATCAAAGACGATGAAATCTGTGCGGTAGTTCTTGCGGGTGCCGAAGGTGACGGGGAGGCACACCTGCCCCAAAGGTTGGGCGGTGCCGCTGGTGACGCCCAAGAAGGGTCTGGTGGGGGCCAGAAGCTCGTATGACACCTGGAGCATCTCAAAAGTCCTCACTGAGAGCAAGTTGAGGCCCGCGCCGCCGTCGACGAGTGTCTTGGCAACGACCGCACCGCTGATGGTGGGGGTGCACAGCAGAGGAACAATGCCCACAACCCTAGTATATCTGGGATGGTCACTGGCGTCGAAAGTGACGGGGGTCTCGGACCACCTAAGGCGGCCCGCAGACTCAAGCGCCGACAGGGCCGCGTTCACCTTACGCGGGAAACGATTGAGGTGGCGGCTTGATGGAGGGGCCTGGGCCCCGCCGAGGATGCAGGCCACCCTGCGGGGCTCCCCGGAGCCCCCCTTGAGGGCAGCGCTCCCGGCTAGAGCTGCGAGGCCACCGCACCCAAGCATAGCCATGCCGCACGGGATGATGACGCACTCAGGACGCCCAGCGCGCGGCGGTGAAGAAGACGGTGAGGGAGGGGACACCTGGTCGCTCCGTGCGGCGGGGATGAGCCCGGCGACCGGCCCGAGCCAGGCGTCGTGGCCATCGATGGAGGGGCGGCAGCGCGCCCCCGCGCCATGAGTAGTTGGCGTGCGGAGCTGGGGGTCGCAACTTGCCGGAGAGGAAGCAGCGATGGAGCGGACGAGCGCCTACTTGCCTGTCGTCGGGCGGATGGTGAGGGCCGCCCGCTCCTTAGCTGGTTCGGTGGCGGCACGAAGGCGCTACCCCAGGGCACCTTGGGTGGTGGGCGCCGCGTGGAACACGGTGCGGCGCGCAGCGCGCACGCAGCGGGTGGCGGTGTCGTCCATGTCAATGTTGATGTCAAGATCAAAGATGCGAAGACGACAAGTCCCCCTACCTGGCGTGCCAAATGTCGGAGTCTCGGATCAGTGTCCAAGAACTTCTCCAAGAACAAGGTTCGAACACTGGGGGGCTTGGCTTGACGACCTGCAACACGACGGTAAACACAGCAAAATCGACGACGAGCTCACTCCTTCTCGCCGGAGACAACCGGGACGCACGAGTTACCTAGGTTCGGGCCACCGAGCGGTGTAAAACCCTACTCCTGCTTGTGATTGGATTTCTCTGAAGGGAAGAGTTTGTGGCTCGAGTACATGAGGTGTGGGGAAGAGAATGGCCCGACCCCCTTACATGGACGTGGCCCAGTCCCCTTTGTAGTGCCTTGGTCCTCTTCCCCGAAAATATCAGCGGGAAAGGGTGGCCACGGGTCGGCAATTCAAAAGGGGACAGGAGCTCAGGCCAATCCTGACTAAAGGTGGTCTTCGCCTGATAAAGCAGTCTTCATGACACGTCCATGGGCTCAGCGATGACTTCCGTCCTGGCGCATCGATCCGTCCTGATCCTCTTTCACCGAAATGGCAACCTTTGGGAGCCTACTTTTGGAGGGGCAGTGGGTGCCGCTCCCTAATCACCAAAAAGGAAACTATACCCGGCCGCGCCTGCTGGCATGGCCTTTGTAACCCTTACTCACACGGGTGCATCACCCATGTGCTGGTCGCAGGGCTCCTGCATCCGGTTCCGAGCACCAAGCCTCGCGGTGCGGCTCCTCATGTGGGGCCTCGCGAGGCGACCCAGTACTTGGCGGATCAGGCCAGGCGTAGCCTGGCGGCGAGGGGCCTCGTGAAGCTAGACCCCTCGTGAGGCAGCATCTCCGGGGCAGCTGGCACCGAGCCGTCCTCTGCGGGCCGGCACACGTGTCGCCCCTTGGTTCGAATGTAGACGGGCCATGGTACCCTGGTTCCCACTGGGCCAACAAAATCAAATACTTTAGGTACTCTTATAAACTGATTCATATTTAATTATTTCATAATAGTTACTGTATTCTAACTTCTCCATGGCATATAACCCCCGATACAGTCCATAGCATCATCAAAAAAAGCAAACTATGCAAGCAAAAATAGAATCTAAACAGAACAGTCTGTAAAGATCTGTAGAAAAACTATACTTATGTAACTCCAAAAATTCTGAAAAAATAGTAAAACCTGGGAAATTTGCATACCAATAATGTGTAAAATTTCAAATCAAAAAGACGTTTCAGTAAAATCAGAGAAATTTTGCACTGGACGTAAAAGTTTTCATTTTTGCACCGTATTAATTCTACTATCTTCCAAATCATCCCAAGGGCTTTACTTGGGACAAACACTAATTTAAACATAAAAACACAATCATTCTAGTATCAATAATTATGTCAACACACCAAAACAGAAAGTAAAATAAAAATTTAAAGATAACTATTAGGTTGCCTCCCAACAAGCGCTATTGTTTTATGCCCCTAGCTAGACATAATGCATAGTATCAAGTGTTATCATCCTTCAAATAAATTCCATAGGTGGCCCTCATAATAGATTAGTATGGTGGTTTAATTCTATTTATAGGGAAGTGTTCCATCCCTTTCTTTAATGGGAATTGGAATCTTATAGTACCTTCTTTCATGTCAATAATAGCACCTATTGTTCGTACGTAAGGCCTACCAAGTATAATTGGACAAGGCGGATTGCATTCAATATCAAGCACAATAAAATCCACGCGCACATAATTTATTTTAGCAAGAATAAGATCATCATTTATTCTACCCAATGGTTTCTTAATAGTAGAATCCGCTAATTGCATGTTAAGGGAACATTCTTTCATATCGGTGAGACCTAGCACATCACATAAATATTTCGGTATTGTAGAAACACTAGCACCAAGGTCACACAAAGCATTGCATTCATAATATTTAATTTTAATTTTAATAGTAGGTTCCCACTCATCATATAACTTTCTAGGTATTGAAACCTCTAACTCAAGTTTCTCATCATAAGCTTTTATCGTAGCTTCTACGATAGGTTTAGTAAAAGGTTTATTTTGTTCATAAGCATTGGGTGAGATAATCATGGATCGTAGCAAGGAAATACATTCAACTAAAGAGCAACTTTAATAATTAAAGTCCTTGTAATCCGAAGTAGTGGGTGCATCACTATTTAAAGTTTTGACCTCTCCAAACCCATTTTTTTCATTTTTATCGATAAGATCATCACCCTCCCAACAAATGGGACACCTTCTAGCTAAAGTTGACTCATTTCCAGTCCCTTTATCATCTATTTTCAGTTTAGTAAATAAATATCCAATAGGAGAAACACCAATCATTTTAACATCTTCATCATGATTACGATAAAAACCGGGAGGAAGAGCTTTTTCTGGGAATTCTCGCTTAGATCTCAACCTAGCGGCTCTCTCTTACTTTCATTAATAGATATTTGGATGGATTTAATAGTCTCAATAATAGCATGCTTGGGTGACAAAGTTTTAGTTTTAAGAGTTTCCACATCATGAGCAATCCTATCCATGTTTCTAGCCATATTGTCAACTTTATGTAGTTTTTCTTCTATCATAGTATTGAAAACTTTTTGAGAACTAATAAATTCTTTAATTGTGTTCAAAAGATCATAGGGCATCCTATTATTATTATTGGAAGAGTTACCATAGGAATTACCATAAGAATTGCCATAATTATTAGTGGAATTTCCCGGATACGATCTTGAATTGAAATTGCCTCTATAAGCATTGTTATTGAAATTGTTTCAAGAGAGAAAGTTCACATCAATAGAATAATTATTTTGCTCAATCAAAGTAGATAATGGTGTTGGAGATATGCCCTAGAGGCAATCATGTATGATGATATTTCCTATGTGTTTATGATTAAAGATAGTCCTTGGACATTATCATTGATGTGTATTAACAAGTACGTGACTTGTTTGTGAGACTATGCATTGTATGATGACTGTCCTAAATGGTCCCTAGTCGAAAGGGTTATGTGGACGCGCAGCCAGTCAGACTAGCATATGACACGGTGGATGGTTCGGTCTCACTGACCATGTAGCATTGGATGCTAGCCGGATAATATGGACTCAGAAAGATCTAGTCGAATTCGACATAGTCGGATCCGAGTCAAGATAAGGCATGAGTTGGATAGACCCAACTATGAGAGGCAGCGATAGGTCATCTGTGAGTCTCTAGTACAACATACGTTCTATGTCCTAAGACCTGAGCTGGCGCATGTACTCGGGATAGTGACAGACTTGCTTTGGGCCTACCAAACGCTACTCCGTGACTGGGTAGTTACAAAGGTAGGTTTCGGGCTTGTCCAGACCCATGCTGCGAGACATGGTCGAGCAAGATGGGATTTTCCCCTCTGATCAGGAGAGATATACTCTAGGCCCCTCGGGTGATCCGACCTCGATAAGCATGGCCATGCGATGAGGATTATGAGATAATTCGAAGTGTTGGTTGGATTCACCGGAACGAGAAAGAGGTCGTGCTGCAACAAGGATGATCATGTCGCCTTGAGCACGACAACATATATCATGTGGCAAAGGGAACAGAAGTGTGATGTACAGGTTTGCCTAACCAGCTTCATCGAACACTTGGAGTCGGCACGCTTTGCTAGAGGCCGCTACCGACTAGTCGAGTCAGATGTGATCTGACTCGCGACCAAGTGAATGAGAACCTAAGGGGTCGCGCGCTTAAGGGAAGGAACACGTGGGCTTTAGAATCCGTGCGAGGCCCAAGAGTTGAGCCCGTGTCGGATGCCTATATATAGTGGAGGTGCGGCACACCCATCTGGTTGATCGCTTCGGCGCCGTGATATGTCTCCATCGTATCTATAATTTTTGATTGTTTCATGCCATAATTATACAACTTTCACATATTTTTGGCAGCATTTTATATGATTTATTGGACTAACCTATTGATCCAGTGCCCAGTGCCAGTTCTTGTTTGTTGCATGTTTTTTGTTTCGCAGAATATCCATATCAAACGAAGTCAAAACGCGATAACAATTTATGGAGATTTTTTTTTGGAATATTTGTGAATTTTGAGAAGTGGAATCAACGCAAACGGAGGACCACAGCTCCCACGAGACACCAGGGCGCGCCCTGGTGGGTTGTGCCCAGCTCATAAGTCGGTTGGAGCTCTCCTTCGGGCGCAAGTAAGCTTATTTTTGGATAAAAATCCGCTCAAAATTTCAGCCCGATCGGAGTTACGGATCTCCGGGAATATAAGAAACGGTTTTCGGCCAGAAAACAGGAACGCGAAACAGAAGAGAACAAAGAGGGAGATCCAATCTAGGAGGGGCTCCTGCCCCTCCGCCGCCATGGCGGCCATGGACCAGAGGGGGAACTCTCCTCCCATCTAGGGGGAAGGCAAAGGAAGAAGAAGAAGGAGGGGGGCTCTCTCCCCCTCTCTCCCGGTGGCGCCGGAACACCGCCGGGGCAATCATCGTGACGGCGATCTACACCAACAACTTCGCCATCGTCAACACCAACTCTCTCCCCCTCTATGCAGCGGCGTAACACCTCTCTTCCCCTCTGTACTCTCTAGTTAAACATGGTGCACAACTCCATATATTATTTCCCAATGATATTTGGCTATCCTATGATGTTTGAGTAGATCTCTTTTGTCTTATGTGTTAATTGTGGTATGATGTTATGGATGTGAGTTGTATGTTGATATGGTGTTGTCCTATGGTGCCCTCCGTGTCGCGCACACGTGAGGGATCCCCACTGTAGGGTGTTGCAATATGTTCATGATTTGCCTATGGTGGGTTGCTTGAGTGACAGAAGCATAAACCCGAGTAGGTGGGTTGTTGCATATGCGAGTAAAGAGGACTTGATACTTAATGCTATGGTTGACTTTTACCTTAATGATCTTAATTTGGTAGTTGCGGATGCTTGCTAGAGTTCCAATCATAAGTGCATATGATCCAAGTACGGAAAGTGTGTTAGCGTATGCCTCTCCCTCATTGCATATAACAAGTATCTATCATATTATATTCAATTGCCTAGGGACAATCTTTCTCTTGCGTTACACAAAAAGCTTTCTACTAGTTATTTACTTTTATTGTTCTTTTATTAAAACAGCACCTAACTTTTATTTTCATGTTCTTTATTATCTTGCAAAGTACTTCTAGTTTTATTCCCGCAAAGTAGTTTCATACTTATTCTAGGTAAAGCAAGCATTAGGCTGTGTAGAGTTGTATCGGTGGTCGATAGAACTTGAGGGAATATTTGTTCTACCTTTAGCTCCTCGTTGGGTTCGACACTCTTACTTATCGAAAAAGGCTACAAACGATCCCCTACACTTGTGGGTTATCACGCCGTCATTAGGGCTTTGCATGTGTTGCAACTAGCCACCTCCACTCGCCGCCGAGCTGTGTGATCAGACCTAGCAGTCCGCCGCACGGTGTTCCTCCTGAACGCGTGGATACCATTAGAGCCGGTGCACTTGCGCCACTCCGGCGAACCTGTACGTGGGCTCTGGCGACCGGCAATTCATGGGAGATCGGACCGGCTGTTCAAGGGAGATCGGACGAGGAGGAGATAGACCTCGTGGACGTGCTGCCCCAACTCTACTTCCGCTGCACGGCACTGCGCATCTAGTGGTAACGATCTGTG
This sequence comes from Elymus sibiricus, assembly GCA_039707655.1. Classification (NCBI taxonomy): domain Eukaryota; kingdom Viridiplantae; phylum Streptophyta; class Magnoliopsida; order Poales; family Poaceae; genus Elymus; species Elymus sibiricus. The sequence continues at coordinate 138,865,387 of CM077671.1, forward strand.
ATCCATCTCCGTAGCATGTTCTTGGTTGTTCTGCGCGCAGGAAAATTTTAATTTGCATGCGATGCACCTACGGTAGAACCCAACAAATGGCAGATCATTAGGATCAACTTGAGCATTCTTATTTGCAAACATATTCATAAGAGAGTCCAACTCATCACTCAAAGTAGAGATTTCTTCAATATTATTTACCTTCCTACCAGCTGGAGCTCGTTCGGTGTGCCATTGAGAATAATTTGTCATGATATTATCCAGTAATTTAGTAGCATCTCCCAATGTAATCTCCATAAAGGTACCACCTACAGCACAGTCTAGGAGATTTCTCCACATAAAGTTTAGTCCCGCATAGAAATTTCGTGTTACCATCCATAAATTTAAGCCATGAGTGGGACAATTTCTAATAATCATTTTCATTCTCTCCCATGCTTGTGCAACATGTTCTTGCTCATGTCGTTTAAAATTCATAATTTGGTTTCGGAGAGATATAATCTTAGCAGGAGGAAAATACTTGGCATTAAAAGCATCCTTACACTTATCCAACGTTCCAATACTATTACGAGGCAAGTATGAAAACTAAGTTTTGGCTTTATCTCTTAGTGAAAAAGGAAATAATTTCAATTTAACCACATCATTATCCATGTCATGTAGCACATAAAAGAGAAATTGTGGGTTAATGCTATTGATGTGGTAATATGAAAGGGCATGAGTGCATGGTTGTCGATTAGCAGGAATACCGATAGTAAGGATGTTAATTTGTTGTTCATCTAAATATTGGTTATGGCATGGTGATGATGTGTCAGCATTCCTCGTCCTCGTGGGAATCCTAGTGTTGTTTAGGTCGGAGGCGCGCGATGGTTAAATTGTCCCAACCTCCTCCCTAGGGGCATGCGAGTAGTACTTTGCTTCGAGAGAGCTAATAAACCTTTGCAATAAGTATGTGAGTTCTTTATGACTAATGTGAATCCATGGATGTACGCACTCTCACCTTTTCATATTTGCTAGCCTCTTCGGTACCGTGCATTGCCCATTCTCACCTCGAGGATCAGTGCAAACTTCGTCGGTGCATCCAAACCCCGCGGCATGATAAGCTCTGTTGCACAGAAGCCTCATTATATATTACTCAAAACGGCCACCATACCTACCTATCATGATATTTCCATATCCATTCCGAGATATATTGCCATGCAACTTCCACCGTTACATCATATGACTAGTACACTCATTGTCATATTGCATTGCATGATCATGTAGCTGACATAGTATTTGTGGCACAGCCACCGTTCATCATTGTTTACATGCTACACTAGATCATTGCACATCCTGGTACACTGCCAGAGGCATTCATATAGAGTCATATTGTTCAGTAGTTTTTCATATCTAGTTGTATGTAAATAAAAGTGTGATGCTTTTCATTATTAGGGTACTATCTCAGTCGAGAAAGGATGATGGAGACAATGATTCCCCCACAAGTCGGGATGAGACTCCGGAGGAAAAAGAGAAAAAAAAAAGAGAAACAGAAAAATAGAAAAATAGAAAGAAAAAAGAGGAAAAAGAGAGGGAAAAAAGAAAAAAATGAGAGAAAAGAGAGAAGAAAAGCGCTACTATCTCTCCACACTTGTGCTTCAAAGTATCACCATGTTTTTCATATAGAGAGTCTCATGTTTTGTCACTTCCATATGCTAGTGGGAACTTTTAATTATAGAACTTGTCTTGTATATTCCAATGACGGGCTTTCTCAAATGCCCGAGGTCTTCATGAGCAAGCAAGTTGGATGCATACCCACTTAACTTCATTCGAGTTTTCATGCACTTATAGCTCTAGTGCATCCATCGCATGGCAATCCCTACTCCTCACATTCATATCTATTGATGGACATCTCCATAGCCCGTTGATACGCCTAGTTGATGAGAGACTTTCTTCTCCAATTTTTACCCCTTTGATATCTACTACCATATTCTATTCCACCTATATACTATGTCCATGGTTCACGCTCATGTATTGCGTGAGGTATAAAAAGCTAAAGCGTGTTAAAAAAGTACGATCCAATTACCTGACTTAACACTGTGCTGCTTGACATTTGTATTTATGTGGTAAAGACAGAGCCATGCCATGCTGATATGATAAAATGAATGGAGGGTAAACATTCTTTAAGGATCGTATATTTTGAAAATTGATGATTGTGTTATTTAAGCTTATGGATATTAAAATGTTAATGTTTATTGATTCATCATTTCTCAATGATCATACCTGAAAGAGATTACATGTTGGGTAGCATGTCACAACAAAAATTCTGTTCTTATCATTTACCTACACGAGGACGAGTAGGAATTAAGCTTGGGGATGTTGATATACATCTCCAACGTATATATAATTATTGATTGTTCCATGCTATAATATTATCATTCCGGGATACGTTTTGGGCATTTATTTGTTGATTCATATTATTTTTTAGTACTAACCTATTAACCCAGTGCCAAGTGCCAGTTGTTGTTTTCTGCATGTTTTTGGCTTTTCAGGAATACCGTACCAAATGAAGTCCAAATACCTTGAAACTTTTTAATGATTTTTTCTGGACAAAATAAGGACCTGGAAGCTTCGGAGGGAGACCGGGGGCCACACGAGGTGCCCCCAAGCTAACAAGGCGCGCCCAGGCGGGTGGCCGCACCCTTATGGCTTGGGGCCACCTCCCCGGCCCTCCGACATTGTTCTCTGGCCTATAAATTCTTATTAATCCCAAAAACCCTAGAGAGCCTCCCGAATCACTTTTTCCGCCACCGCAAGTCTCTGTTCCGCCGTGTGCCCATCTGAAACCCTGTTCCGGTGCCCTGTCGGAGGGGGGGTCGATCACGGAGGGCCTCTACATCAACCTTGCTGCTCCCATGGTGATGTGTGAGTATTTCACCACATACCTACGGGTCCATAATTTGTACCTAGATGGCTCTCTCTCTCTCTCTCTCTATTCTTTGTCGCCATGATCACCGTGATTCCCGTGGTGATCTTTCTTATGTAATCAATCTGCGGTGTGTTTGTTGGGATCCTACGAATTGTGGGTTTATGTTCAGACTATTCATGAAAAAGATTTGAATATCCTCTGAATTCTTATTTGCATGATTATTATAGCTTCGTAATTCTCTCTGATCTATCGGTTTAGTTTGGCCAACTAGATTGGTTTATCTTCAGTGGGAGAGGTGTGTTGTAGTGGGTTTAATCTTGCGGTGCTCTATATCCAAGTGACAAAGTAGGGGACAAGACACATATTTATATTGCTGCCACTAAGGGTAAAACGATGGGGTTTATCCATATTAATTGGATTTTCTTTGTCTACATCATGTCATCATTCTCCAAGAATTAGTTTGTTTCACTTAATACTCTAGATGCATGCTGGATAGCGGTCGATGGGTGGAGTAATAGTAGTAGATGCAGGCAGGAGTCGGTCTACTTATTTATGGATGTGGTGCCTATTTGCATGACCATTGCCATGAATAAATATTGCATAACTATGCGCTTTTCTATCAATTGTCCAACAATAATTTGTCTACCCATAGTATGCCTTCTTCGAGAGAGAAGCCTCTAGCGAACACTATGGCCCCCGGGTCTATTCACAAATATATTTACAAACACTCTTATTTCCTTGCTGCCATTATTTATTTTTTACTTATTTTCTATTTTATATTTATCCAAATATCATCTACACCACTTATCGCTTGCAAGTAACGAGTTCAAGGGGATTGACAACCCTCTTGCCCGTGTTGGGTGCTCTTTTGTGTGTAGGCGCTGAAGACCGAAAGTTGTATGATCCTAATTTTGGTTCGATAACCTTGGTTCTCACTGAGGGAAATACTTATCTATAATGTGCGGCATCATCCCCTCCCCTTCGGGGAAAAACCCAACGCAGATCACAAGTATCACATGTAACATCAAATTCTGTTTTTATCATTTACGTACTCCAGGACGAGCATGAATTAAGGTTGGGGATGTTGATACGTCTCCAACGTATCTATAATTTTTGATTGTTCCATGCTATTATATTATCAATCTAGAATACTTTATATGCAATTATATGCTGGATGAGTCTGCATCTCAACCTCGTGGAAGCGCAAGTCAGTGAGAGCCTCCATCGCGGCAAACTGGATCGCCAACTCCGGGGTGGAAGCCGTTCCGCCCTTGGAAGAGCGAGAGTAGCAACCAAGGTCCAAGCTCGCGACCAGGAAAGCCTCTGCACTGGATCTTCGCCGTGAGGGTACAGTCGAAGCCAGACGTTCCGGAGCAGTACTGGAAAGGTGGATGGTGCAGGCTCCAAATGATAGTGGTATGGAACCGGTGCCATCTACACTCACAAGGCCACGGTTAGTAGAATAATGAATTATGATGCATTCCATGTAACAATCAAATGCAGCAATCAAATGCAGCGAGCAAGATGCACACTCAAGATCCTATACTAATCGCAGTTCTAGCGCAGGCTAACTATGGTGTCCTACAGTCAGCACGACTCTGATACCAAGCGTTGTGGCACCCCGGCTCAGAGAACCGGATTTACCAGTGTTTCCAACCCAGAGATCATGTCTTCTGGAAACACTCAACAACTTGGTACAGAACAGAACTGAACTTTTATTGATAGAAGTTGAGTACAAGCGCATATTTTACAATGGTGACGAGGCCAAAGGCACCCTCGGTGCTATGACAGTATCTACATTATTTATGTCACATAGCAGGGCCTCGGATTACTAAGTACTTCTACGGCATAGCGGAACATAGCGCAACTCCATCCACAGGGACACTGCTGTGGACACATCCTAGTTAGCATAGCCAGCACCTTCAGGACCTCCGTCCTCGGATTCTCCTGCATCTGGCATGATACGCCAGGTGAGTACTTTGAATGTACTCGCAAGCTCACGACAACCAAGTAATGCAGCAAACAATAGCATGGCAATCAACATGATAGCACCGAAATAATTCACTACGGTAACCGATCATCAACTTACTCTCTTCCGGGTTGTTCCACAACCCTCGGAATAGTCATAGCCATCGAGTGCTTCCGAGCACAAGACGAGTTCTTCCATCATTACTATCACTGTTATGATTGACCACCTAGTGAGGTCTGGACGGGCTGTCCAATACCGTGGACTCGGCTATTCGAATAGATTTTTCACTCTGCAGAGGTTGCGCACTTTACCCACACCATGAAGCACCTGGCCTCGTGATCCCCACTCGGGTGGACCAGCGTTGCTTCAACAAAACCTGCTTGACCCGTGACTCTTTCATCGTACCACCGGCACTCATCCTCCCCCGGAGGTCTGCCTTGGGTGGCCCCTGTGTCCTCATGACACCTGCCACCGTTGTGGCCAAACTAAATAGTCCCAAACGGGGGCTATCTGTCCCAAACGAGGACGCCGGCACAAACAAACAATCAACTGGGCTCACAGGGTTATCACCGCCTACCTGATCAGGGTAGCACGCGTGCATAACCCTCCCTCTTTGGAGGTACCGGTGAAAGATCACGCAGTCAGGCCAGGTCAAGGCCGTCCCATACCGGCAAATGTGGTTGCACGAGTATGCCCGGACAGGTAACTCAAGATCAATTGACTAAGCTCATCTTGCAACCATAGTGATTCATCACCATGTTTAGGTATTTAATATTACTATGATTTATCTATGGCAAATACATTAACATAATGCATATAAAGATGCAATGCTATAGAAATGCATGCATGAAATGGGTATCATGGCTTGCCTTGCTCTGTTGGGTTGTGCAAAAGCTCTGGGTCTTCAAATACACCACAATCTTCCTCTGAAAATAATTTCAAAATGCAATTGAAAATGTTACATAAAGCATTTTCATTCACCAGATATTCTGTGGGTATAGGAAAAATACCAAAATTTGTCAGCGATAAAAGGGGTTCAAAACAAACACAATGCCAAAAGAATCAACTGAATTGGAGCTATAGATAAAAAGTTATTCATGGTCAAAGACTGGTCAAAAATCTGGAATTTAAATAAAAAGCAGAAATCTAATAGGGGAGCACGTCGAAGGCGTAAAGTGGAGGGGCGCCTCCACTTATACCGCTTCGGCGCGGGCCTGGGTCGCCGATAGGTCGGACCTGCTTGGTTTAAAACAGAGGGAGGGAGGAGGCAGAGGGGAGCGGCGGCTCACCGGTGAGGCTCACCAGCGTTAGAGACGACGGCGAGCCCGGGAAAGGGTCGGAATGGATCGGGCGTTCAACGACGGTCACGCACGTGCCCGCAGCTCCTCTGGAGATGGACAGACGGCGTCGCCCCCTTCCTCTCCGGCGGGTGGAGCTCGCGGTGGTTGCCAGCGATGCCGATTCCGACGGGGATTGGGCTGGGCAAAGGGTCAAGGAGGACCAGGAAGATCTACTGGTCTCGATGGCAGGCTCGGGAGGGCTAGGAAGGGGCTGGTGGTGGCTGGCGACAGGGAAGATTCAGGCGGTGGAGCCTTCGCCGGAGTCGAGGGAGACGAGCTCCCGGCTCTTGCTGGGGGACTCTATGGGTGATTCAGAGGTGGGGTGGTGGGTTGAGGAGCTAGGAGGGGCTGGGCAGGGCCTTTTATAGGCTAGCGGCGAGCTCTGCCGAGCTCTCCCAAAGCGGCGAGGCTCAGGCCTGCCACTGGAGTTAGGACGGTGAGCTGGCCGTCGCGGCGCGGATTGAGGTGATGGAGGAGGGCAGGGGAGCGACGGGACAGGTCCAGAGCCATTAAGGGCTTGCGGACGACCACAGTGGCCGGAGCCCACTGTTCTGCCCATGGAGGAGTTTGGCTGGGAGCGGCGGCGGCCTTCGCCTGCGGTCAGGAGGGTTCGGGAGACGCCACGCGTTCGCCAGGGGCGCTGTCGGCACCAAGGACAAGGGGGGCAGCGAAAGACGGCTCGGGCGAGCGCATCCGTCTCTAGCGCTGCGCAGAGCGCGCGCTGTGGCATGCCAGCACCGTGCTCACCACGGGTGCGGCCATCAGGAGGCCACGCAGGTCTGGCGCTCCTTGTCCAGGGTGTCGACCTTCGACCCCCTAGCCTCTCTATACCACTGGCTCGACCAGATACACTCTGGTGTGATGGGTAACCTCAGCAACAGCTTCTGCCAGCCATCTTGAGAGGGTTCTGGAGGAGAAATGGAATAGAGATAGGGCCAATGGAGATGTCTAGGGTCATCTAGCTTGGAAGGACTATAGACTGGCAAAATTTGAGAGAGTTTGAGGAAGAAATGAATAGGGTTGCTTTGAAAACCATCATTCTGGTCCAGAATTTAAATGAGCTTGTGGCCCTCACATGGAAGCTCTGCTACTAATGAAACTTGGTGGAAAGAAGTTATTTGGTGGTGCACACATGCCATAAAAATTGCAGATCAATTGTGCACTCCTGGCTTGTACTTCCTTCACAAAGGTTCAAAATAAGCAGAAACTTGATAGGGTCCTGCTGCTCAAAACTTGTACTAGACCAGATGATGTTTTTGGATATTGGGGCTAGATAGGATCTCTAGGAGCTTGAGAAATTTATTGGGAATTTTCTGGGATAGGAAAGATAGGGTTGCTTCACAATGGACAAATTCTGGTCAGAAATAAAAATAATTATTCTGGCCAAAATTTTACATTGGCCACTAGAATATTTTTGGAGATTATGGAATCATATGATGATAATAAGGTGGGGAAAAAGTTTGGGAATTTATTGATCATCCAAACTATAGGTTGCTTCATAACCCATAGTGGTGACATAATTTCCCAAATAAAGAAAAGGGTTTAATGGAAAAGATTAAATATTGGAAATTAATCCAGGAGTGATGAAGAAAGGTTTTGGCAAAATGAGGAAGGTTTTGGGTTACTAGAGAAAAGGTTCAAAGATTCATCAACTGAAAAAGTTTGAAAATCATCCAAGTTTGCAAATAAAATCCAAATGATTTTGGAAAGAAAAAGTTGTCAAAAACCAGGGTGTCACACAAGTGCCAAGTGCTAGTTTCCATTTTCTGCATGTTTTTGGTTTTCCAGGAAATCTGTACCAAATGAAGTCCAAAGCTACAAAACTTTTTGACAATTTTTTCTGGACAAAAGAGACCCAGGAAGCTTCGGGAGGAGTCAGGAAGCCTCACGAGGAGGCCGCAAGGGACCTCGGCGCGCCCAGGGAGCAGGCGCGCCGACTTGCCTTGTGGAGCCCTCGGGGCTCCTCCTGACCTATTTCCACTTCTATAGATTCTAAAATATTGCGAAACCAACAGAGAGCCACCCGAAACACTTTTTTCGCCGCTGCAAGCCTCTGTTCCGACGGGAGGCCATCTGGAGACCTTTTTCGATGATCTGCCGGAGGGGGAATCGATCATGGAAGCCATCTACATCAACCTTGCTGCCTCCATGATGATGCATGAGTAGTCCACCACAGACCTGTGGGTCCATAGCTAGTACCTAGATGGCTTATTCTCTCTCTTTGATCTTCAATACAAAGTTCATCGCGATCTTCGCGATGATCTATTCGATGAATTCTTCTTTTGCGGTGTGTTTGTTGGGATCCAATGAATTGTGGGTTTATGATCGGATTATTCATAGAAAGTTATTGAGTATCCTCTTAATTTCAATATGCATGATCTTATAGCTTCGTATTTCTCTCCGATCTATCGATTTGGTTTGGCCAACTAGATTGGTTTATCTTAAGTGGGAGTGGTGCGTTGTAGTGGGTTCAATCTTGCAGTGCTCTATCCTGATGACAGAAGGGGTCAAGACACGTATTTGTACTGTTACTATTAAGGATAAAATGACGGGGTCTGAACATATTGCTTGTCTTACTCCGTCTACATCATGTCATCTTGATCCAAGCATTACTTCGTTTGTTAGAACTTAATACCATAGATGCATGTTGGATAGCGGTCGATTGATGAAGTAATAGTAGTAGATGCAGAATCATTTAGGTCTACTTGTTTATGGACGTGATGCATGTATACATGATCATTGTCATGAATAACATGTTATAACTATGCGTTTTTTATCAATTGCCCAACAGTAATTTGTCTACCCACCGTATGATACTTCCGAGAGAGAAGCCTCTAACAAACACTATGCCCCCCCCCCCAGGTCCACTTAAACATAAAGACTAAAAATCCTAAATTACCTTGCTGCACTTTATTTTATTTTATTTTATTTTACAATTACAATATCTATTCTATCAAGATTTAATCCTTGCAAGTGACGAGTTCAAGGGGCTTGACAACCCTCTTGCTCGCGTTGGGTGCAAGTGTTTGGTTTTGTGTGTGTAGGTGTTGTTTAAGGGAATTTGTAATGGTTCCCCAATTGGTTTGATAACCATGGTTCTTACTGAGGGAAATACTTATCTCTATTGTAATGCATCTCCCCTACTCTTCGGGGAAAATCCCAACGTAGCTCACAAGTAGGAGGAAGAATTTCTGGCGTCGTTGCAGGGGAGCATCATCAAATTCTCTTCAGGTCCCTACACATAAATTATATTTCACTTGTTCTACTTGTTACTTTCTTTATATTTTACTTTATACGATAATCAAAAATACAAAAATATTTCTATTTGCTTGCTTGCTTAGTTATCTAGTTTACTTGTTAGTTTACTCGCATGCTTTCTAGTTTACTTGCTTTGCCACTATGTCTCAAGAAAATACCAAATTGTGTGAATTCTAAAATACTAATAATTATTATTTTATGTACTCCGATTCCATCCGCCGCTAGTGCGGAATCTTTTGATATTAAACCCTAAACCCTAAACCCTTTGATTATGCACTCCTTGAATACCTATTATTTTTGGACTAGTCTTATAACCCATGAAAATTACCGTCACTATTTATTAACTCTCAAACAAATTTAAGTGAAGAAATAGAGTGCAATTATTTCTATAAAATATATACGCCACCGTGTTCTACAAGATATAAGTGAATTACTAGAGCAACTGCTTACCTTAAAAGATATAAGTGAAGCACAAATAGTATTCTAACAAATCATGGTGAACATGTGTCTCTCTCAAGTAGGTTTGTCCAGCAAACAATGATTGTGGAAAACTAAAACAGAAGCAAACTAAAACAAACGACTCTCCAAGCAAAACTCATATCAGGTGATGAATAAAAATGTAGCTCCAAGTGACATGCTTATGGATTGAGACGAAAGAGGGGATGTATTGCGGGGCATCCCCAAGCGTAGACACTTGAGTCTTCCTAGAATTTGACTTGGGGTGCGTTGGTAATCCCCAATCTTAGGCTCTTGCCGCTTCTTATTCCTTTATCCATCATGATAACACCCAAAACTTGAAAACTTCAGCACACAAAACTCAACAGAAACCTTCGTGAGATCCGTTAGTATAATAAACATATCAAGTAATTTACGTACTGATATAAATTGATTCATATTTTATTATTACATAAGGTACTGTATTCCAACTTCTCCATGGCTTATGCCCCCCGATACAATCCATAGCATCATCGAAACAAGCAAACTATGCAAGAAAAAACAGAATCTGTCTAAAACAGAACAGTCTATAATGATCTATAGAGAAACTATACATTTGTATCTTAGAAAATTCTGAAAAATTATGATAACCTGGGGAATTTGTATAGCAATATTGTGTTAAATATTCATATCAAAAAGACGTTCCAGTAAAATCATAGAAATTTCAAACTGGACGCAAAAGTTTCTATATTTGCATCATATCAATTCTACTTATCATGCAAGTCATCCGAAAGGCTTTACTTGGTAAAAACACTAATTTAAACATAAAAACGCAATCATTACAGTAGCAACAATCATGTTATCTAAAACAAATAGAAATTAAACAAGAAAAATAAGATAACTATTGGGTTGCCTCCCAACAAGTGTATTGTTTTACGCCCGTAGCTAGGCATAATGCATATGATCAAGTGTTGGACCCCTTCATGTCCTTCAGGGCTAGCTCTTCCAAACTCTTACTTAATAAATCACCTTTATCAAATCTAGTTGACGAGCTCAAGTGTTCAAAAGGACTTCATATCATCACTAACATCACCATCATCATAGGGATCATCATATAAGATATGAATTTCATCATTAATAGGTTCCCTAATAGTATTGTCATGCCAATCTTCACTAAACCCTTAATTAATTCCTTTATCAATCCATTCAAATTTATCACAAGTTTGGAGGAACAAGGCTTGCATTAATTCTTCGGGAGGAACATTCCTCCTCATATTCTCACTAAAACCTTGACGATCACTAGATTCCAGCATACGTAAAGCATCTTTATTATGTAGGATTACTTCTATGGGAGGAACTTCAGATTTTATTCTATAGAAGGAAAATATTTCTCTCGCTTCCCGCACTATGTAATCAAATTCATTCATAAGAATAATAGTAGCAATTTTCTTAATCTTAGGATTGCGTATGCTTGGGAGTCCTAGAAATATCGTTTGAAGCATAGGATGAAGATGCACAAACTTTCTTTCTAGCTTTAATATTAGCATGGTAATAGCGTCCACGTAACAATTTGTTTCATCAAGTATAGTCCCTTTAGTAAAAGGGATGGCTCCCGAGCACTCAAAAAATTCTTGAATGACATGTTTTCCAATATTGTTCCCACTACCCACATGATAAATTTTGGATTTTAAAACCGTGTGAGTATCACTATTAGGAACTTGACTTTTAGAAGGATCATGAGTAGCATCGATAAATTTTGGTCTTTCCTCCTCCGATTCACTAGCACTATCTACAATAACATTTTCAAATTCAGACATGATAGCAACTTCAAGCAAACAACTAACAAACTAAACAAGTAAACTAGCAAAGATAAATATTTTTAAATTTTGATTTCTATAGCAAGCAAAATATAACAGCAAATAAAGTAGAACAAGTGAATGATAATTTTGAGAAGGTACTTGATAGTAATTTGATGATACTTCCCAGCAACGGCGCCAGAAATCCTTCCTGATACTTGTGATCTGCGTTGGTTTTTCCCCGAAGAGGAGGGGATGATGCAGCGCAATATAGATAAGTATTTCCCTCAGTGAGAACCAAGGTTATTGAACCAATAGGAGGATGACACAACTTCCCGTCTTCAGTGCCTACACACAAAAGAGCACACACTTGCACCCAACGCGGGCAAGAGGGTTGTCAATCCCCTTGAAGTCGTTACTTGCAAGCGATAAGTGGTGTAGATGATAGTTAGATAAATATAAAATAGAAAATAAATAAAAAGTAAATAATGGCAGCAAGGAAATAAGAGCGTTTGTAAATATATTTGTTAATAGACCTGGGGGCATAGTGTTTGCAAGAGGCTTCTCTCTCTAAGAAGGCATACGGTGCGTAGAAAAATTACTGTTGGGCAATTGATAGAAAAGCACATCGTTATGCAATATTTATTCATGGCAATGATCATGCATATAGGCATCACGTCCATAAACAAGTAGACCGACTCCTGCCTGCATCTACAACTATTACTCCACCTATCGACCGATATCCAACATGCATCTAGAGTATTAAGTGAACCAGGGTATTGCTTGGAGAATGATGACATGATGTAGATAAAGTAAATCCAATTAATATGAATAAACCCCATCGTTTTACCCTTAGTGGCAGCAATACAAATACGTGTCTTGTCCCCTACTTTCTCACTGGGATATAGAGCACCGCAAGATTGAACCCACTACAACGCACCTCTCCCACTAAAGATAAACCAATCTAGTTGGCCAAACTAAACCGATTGATCAGAGAGAATTACGAAGCTATAATAATCATGTAAATAAGAATTCAGATGAGACTCAAATCTTTTTCATGAATAAACTGAACATAAACCCAGAATTCATCGAATTCCAACAAACACACCGCAAAGATTGATTACATAAGATAGATCACCGCGGGAATCGCGGTGATCATGGCAACAAAGAACATAGAGAGAGAGAGCCATATAGGTACTAACTATGGACCCGTAGGTTTGTGGTGAACTACTCACACATAACCAAGGGAGCAGCAAGGTTGATGTAGAGGCCCTCCGTGCTCGATCCTCCCTCCTGCAAGACACCGGAACAGGGCTCCAGATGGACACACGGCGGAACAGAGAGTTGCGGTGGTGGAAAAAGTGTTTTGGGAGACTCTCTAGGGTTTTTGGGATTAATAAGAATTTATAGACCGGAGACCAATGTCGGAGGGCCGGGGAGGTGGCCCCAAGCCATCAGGGTGCGACCACCCCCTGGGCGCGTCCTGTTGGCTTTGGAGCACCTCGTGTGGCCCCCCATCTCCCTCCGAAGCTTCCAGATCCTTTTTTTGTCCAGAAAAAATCATAAAAAAGTTTCTGGGTATTTGGACTTTGTTTGGTATGGTATTCCTGAAAAACCAAAAACATGCAAAAATAGCAACTGGCACTTGGTACTGGGTTAATAAGTTAGTGCTCAAAAATAATATGAATCAGCAAATAAATGCCCAAAAAGTATCCTAGAATGATACATTGGAGACGTATCAACATGCTACCCAACATGTAATCTCTTTTTAGTATGATCATTGAGAAACGATGAACTAATTGATATCAACATAATAATATCCATAAACATAAATAACATAATCATTACTCTTCAAACTATACTATCCTTAAAGAATGTTATTCCCTACTCGTTTTATCATATTAAGCATGGCATGACTCCGTCTTCACCACATAAGTATAAATCATGAGCACCCCCGTGTCCAACCAGGCAATTGGATCGTACTTCTAACGCGCTTCGGCATTTTCAACTTCACGCAATACATGAGCGTGAACCATGGATATAGCATATGGGTGGAATATAATATGGTGGTAGATATCAAAGAATTTAAAGTGGAAAAGGAAGTCTTGCATCAACTAGGCGTATCAACGGGCTATGGAGATCCCCATCAATAGATATCAATGCGAGGAGTAGGGATTGCCATGCAACAGATGCACTATACCTATAAGTGTATGAAAGCTCAACGGAAGCTGTAACATCCCAAAGTTCTAAATTTTGGAATGTTACACTAAATAAATAATTATGATTGTTTGTTTGATTGTTGTGTGATTGATTGTTTGAAATTGAGTGGAATTTGAAACTTTTGAAAACTTTTGAAAAAAATGAAAAGAAAGGCAATAAAAGGACTTTCCTAAAAGTGTTCCTGTTTGAAAGTGATTTGAATTCCATTTTTAAATATTTTGGAAAACTTCATGCCACTTAAGGACCTTCAAGAGAGAAGATGAAATGACTTCTTCAATTAAAAAGAAAGAGAGTGGGAAGTAAAGAAAATCATTCTTCGAATTCCATTTGGATCCATTTCATTTTTTCCCTTGACCAAATTCAAAATAAAGAGAGGAGCAACATGACACTCCAAACTAGGGGCAAATTTTGAATTATATTTGAATTTAAAGACTCAGAAAACAATTAAAAATATTTGGTTTTGGAATCAAAGTCATTTTGTGAATTGTGAAAATAATTGTTTTTAAAAGTATTTCAAATGAACTTGAAAAATAGTTCATAAATTTTCTTATAAAATTCTGAGCATTTTGGTATATTATATGCCTATATAAAAGTTTTATTTGTTTTCTTTATTTTTAGTTTTCTTTTCTATCTTTTGTTCTAAATAAAAAAGGGGGCCCAGCCAGGCCAGCGCAAACCGCCGGCCCAGCGAGAAGAAACGGCCCAAGACCAACCTCGCGCGAGCGAAGTGCTACGCACTCGGTCGCCCGACCCCTCCTCTCGCTCTCGCTCGCCTCCCACCCCCACTAACACACGGGACCCGTATTTTTTTATTTTTCTTTATTCTTCTTCTTCCTCCCCACGACAAGAGCATGCCCAGCTCGCGCACGACATGGCACCTAATCCGCATTTTCTCGGGATCGCGTACCGAGCCTTTCCTATTGCGCGAGATGTTGTCCCTATAAAAGCTTGAGCAATCCTCGACCGATTCCCAAAATAACCCAACACCAAGACCACCTCTATTGCGCGCAAGAACCAAACCAATCTCGCCGAAGCCAAAGCCGTTCATCAAACATTCCCGTCGCTGGTGAGCATCTCCTACACCCCCTCGCCTCACCGTTCGACTTCTCTCGTCCATGCGCTTCGGTTTGCCACCGTTTCCATGCCCAGATCTCACCAGAGGAGTCGCCCCGAGCTCGTTTGACTCGCCGGAGCGCCAAGGTTCTGAGGAGCATCTCCAAGCTTGCCTCGCCACCGTCCATCGTCCCCGGAGGCCTACGACCCCACCACCGTGACCCCCTTGCCAAGCCGCGCCACCCCGTCCCCTCGCCCAACGCCGGAGGTCGCTAGAGCCGCTACCTCGCCGGCACCCTTCTCCTCTGCCGGCGCCCACCCGCCTCTTTGTAAGTCATACCACCACGCGCCTCTGTTTGTTCCGTTGAAAACAAAATAATTTGTTTAGATTTTTTTTCTAGATCGGTTTAGAACAATTTAGATTGGTTTTAGTAGGTTCGATCGAACCAGCGGTCCGTTTTTTCTGTCTATTAAGCCGCCAACACCAAAATAGTTAAGGATCGGCCGTCCTCCTCTTAGCCCTGTAACAAACACCTCACAGCCATCCAGAGTCCGCCACGTGTCCCTGGCCGAACCGCAACGTTTTTCTTCATTTTCAGTTTCTGTTTTAAAAACAGAATTTGTTCCAATTTTAGATTATTAATATCTTCTATGTTTTTAATCTGATTTGAGTGATTCAAATTGCACTAGTTTCACAAAAATATGTAGTTTCTGGTGAAACCAAAAGTTTTCATATTTGAAAATTTTAAATTTGTTTTTTGGTAGATTTGCTTTAAACCCTAGATTTCTTATAACTTTTATTTAAAAATAGGTTTTTAGTTAATTCTTTTTGCTCCTGTTTTGTACTTCAGTTATTTATCCAGAGGAGCAATAAACTTATTTTTGTTTATATTTTTATTTCTGTTTGAGCCAGATTCAAATATGACTTGTTTAGGTAGTTTTATTAAAAAAGAAAAGTATTTCTTTTATTTCTTAGTATTTTCTTTTGTAAATTTTGACAAGTTGTTTTATGTTTCTGTTAGTCAATATTAGCCACTTTTATTTGTTAGTAAAATAAATTTTATATTTTGTTTCTTTTGTTTTGTATGAAAACTTGTTTAGGTCATAAGTAGAGTTTTATAAAAGCTTTTCAATTAATTCTTTTTGCTACTAAATCTTTAAGTAAAATACTTTTTGTTAACTTAGTTGTTTAATATTTTTTATTTTCTATTAAATTATTATTTTAATTTTTTATTAAATTTTAAGTTTTAATAGGACAAAAACTTTTATTGTGTAGTGTGTTACTCTTCATAATTTCTTTAGTTGTTCTTCAAAAGCAATTCTTTTTGCTAGTAAAAGATTTACTAATATACTTTCTGTTGAGTCTTTATTTTTTATGTTTTGGTTCTAAGTGATAATAGGTTATTTATAGAAAAAACTATTCCTGGTTGCTTTGACAAAGTTTTGTTGTTTTAACTTTTGTCTTAAGCATTTCCTTCATCTCAACACTAGTGTGGTTTAGAACTTGCTTTTGCAGCTTGATTGTTAGAATGATTTCTAGATTGAATGCTTATGAATGCCATGTTTGATTATAATAGATTTCATCAAAGAGTGATGAATAGTTCTGTCAAGTTATTTCTGAGAGCGATATTATCTTGATTAAGTAATACCAGGCAAGTTCACTTTGAGCATATTTTCATGCCTATGCTTTCATTTCATTTAGTGTCACCATTTCACCATTACCTCGAGTAGTGATATTGAATCTTGTAGTTGAGTAGAATGCATGAGGTAGGAAACCCACTACACTGTTATCAAGCCCCGAGACGTTATTTATTCTGATGCTATGCTATAGTAGACGGGGTTGGTATGAGTGTTCGGGAGTGGTGTGAGAAGGACTCTACATCAAAGACGATAGCTCCATGATGGCATCTTCAAGGCTTGCATCTTGAAGACCTCAAGACTTAGAGACTCGAGACAAGATTTTTAATACACACTACTGGGTGAAGGATGGTTTTGATGGGCACCCTGGAGGAACCAGTGGATGGCCGGGATTCATGGAGAAGCGCCATGACATCTTGCGGAAAGCTTCACCCAGACTCAAAGAGACGGAAGAATACTTCATGCCCGTATGCTTACCTGTGCAGTCACAAGTCACTATGGGCTCTGGCTTGGTTGATCATCGTAGTGACTCTGACTGGTCCAGTGCTACGAGATGTAGAACTACAGTAGGATGGGATGGGCACAGGCAGTAGTTAGGGAAACTCCTTGAAAGACCATGTTTCATTCATCCTGTTCTCAAACACCCGGCAGTGCGAGGACTTACAAGGAGGGGATGATTCTTGTGGGTAAAGTGCACAACACTCTGCAGAGTTAAAACCTATCAATTAGTCGTGTCCCAGGTTACGGACAGTTTGAGCCTTTGGACTTGGATCTACCTCTGAACTCTCAACACCAGACTGATAACTAATTGTGGGTAACTTATGATACTTGTGGGCTATGAGACATCGGTTGGCGGAACCATGTCATGGTATATAACTCTGTAGTGAAAACTCCTGATATTCCTTTGTTGTAGGAAAAAGAAACTAAAACCAACTTTTATGCAAAAACTCAGACACAGAGCCACAAAGCAATGTTGCATATAGAATAGTTTTATCATCTGATTCTATTGTGATCTTGTCGGTACATTCAATGTACTGACCTACACGGCTGCAACGTATCATGTTGCAGGATTTCTACCATGAATTGCACCACTCAGTTCCCGAACACCACTGTTAAAGCCATGGACAAGCCTACCTCTGACCATATATCCTGCAATGTGATCATTGATACTAAAATCCCGACAAGCAAATTGTTCAGATTTGAATCATACTGGATTGCCCACCCTGGCTTCATGGAGGTGGTTAAACAAGCTTGGGAACGCCCGGTTAAATATGGCAAAGACAAAAGTGCAACCTCAACACTCTGTCAGAAACTTAAAAATGTCAGACAAGCCCTATCCAGATGGAGCAAAAACATCTCTCGGTTGAAAATTGTCGTCCAGAACACAAACCAAGTGATTTTGAAATTGGACACCCTTGAAGAGGGAAAATGCCTAACCAGACTAGAGGCCAACTACAGAAAAATTCTCAAGACACACCTGCTCCGATTGTTGCAATACCAGAAACAGTACTGGAGCAAGAGATGTACAGTTCGATGGATACGCTTTTGCTACCAAAACTCTAAGTTCTTCCAGTCAATTGCAACTGAACGCTATAGATAAACAACATTGCGTCTATCAAAACTGAGAACGACACTGTTGTGGATGACCATGTGGGAAAAGAATCCATAATTTTCAGCACCTTCAAGAAAAGGATGGGCAGCTCGACTACAAATGATATGCGTTTCAATCTGGCTGACCTGATACAACCAAACTCGCAGGTGGATGTCCTCACAATACCATTCACCGCGAAAGAAATGGATGATGTGATTAAGGATATGCCTTCTGATCGAGCACTAGGAACCCGATGGTTTAAGTGGTGCCTTCCTCAAAGCCTGTTGGCTGCTTATTAAAGAAGACTTCTACAAGCTTTGCCATGAATTTCATGATGGCAAGATCAGTCTGGAAAGTTTGAATTATGGATATGTTACCCTCATTCCCAAGAACAGCTCTCCGGAGTCTGTCAACGACTACAGGTCGATCACCCTCCTCAACAGCTGTCTGAAGCTAATCACTAAACTACTGGCTAAGAGACTTCAAAGGGTGATCCTCAACAATGTCCATCGTAATCAGTATGGATTCCTGAAGAACTGCTCGATACAAGACTGCATTGCTTGGTCGTTTGAATTTATACACCAATGTCACAACTCTAAGCGAGAAATTATTCCGCTCAAACTAGACTTCGCCAAGGCATTTGACACCGTTGAGCACGAGGCAATGATCCAGATTATGAAACACATGGGCTTTAATGATAAGTGGCTTGGGTGGATTAAATCTATCTTTAGCTCAGGAAAATCCTCAGTACTTCTAAACAGTCTGCCTGGCAGACAATTCCATTGCCGAAGCGGGGTAAGGCAAGGAGACCCCATGTCACCCTTAATCTTTGTGCTTGTAGCAGAACTTCTTCAGGTGGTCATAAACGATGCATGTGCTTGAGGGCTGATCTTCCACCCAATACCACCACGAAGCAATACAGATTACCCGGTGATCCAATACGCCAACGACACAATCATTGTGATGCCGGCCTGCCCCCATTCAAGCAAGAGCAATGAAGAGTATATTGGCAGACTATGCGACATCAATTGGCTTGAAGCTTAACTTCCAAAAATCCACACTCATTCCTATCAACACACTTTGAGGGGCTCTGCCGAGACATAGCTAATATTTTTGGATGTTCAGTGGCCAGCATGCCTTTCATGTACCTAGGCCTGCCCCTTGGAAACACCAGACCATCGATGCAGGATTTGATGCCGCTCATGTGCAAGACGGAAAGAAGTATTACGGCCACCATGTTAACTATGTCATATGCTGGAAAACTCTCCCTCCTAAACTCTATTGCCACTTCCTTGGTGATCTATGCTATGTGTGTGATCAAGATAAATCTGAAGATTCTGGAACAATTGGACAAACTTCGAAGGCATTGTTTGTGGAACAAGAAAACTGAAAACGGAGAGAAATGCAATTCGTTGGCGGCCTGGGAGATGGTTTGCCAACCAAAGAAACACGGGGGATTGGGAGTTTTGAATCTTCGGGTACAAAATGAAGCACTGCTACTGAAGTTTCTGCACAAATTCTATAATAAAATGGACATACCTTGGGTTACTCTCATCTGACACACCTACTATGAGGGATCTGTGCCACATGCCGCGGACATCTGTGGCTCACATTGGTGGCGAGATGTTAAGAACCTGAGCCCAGTTTATAGAGGGATCACCGTGGTGGAGATTGGGAGCGGCAACACGTCCCTATTCTGGAAAGACCAATGGATGAAGGAGATTGATGGTGATACTTACCCGAGGGCGTACTCATACGCAATTGATGAAGATGCGTCGATTAAGGACGTCCTGCTTGCAGAGAACCTGCGAGACGTGTTCCATCTCCCGCTCTCGACCCAGGCGTGTGCAGAAGTGAGGGACATGCAAAACAATATGGCAGACCTTGGAGTCGACGTTGAAGCGCATGACAAATGGACTTGTGTTTGGGGTGCCAAGGAATTTAAAGACAGATACTACTATGCATTCTTCTACAGAGAATTGAAAGCTCACAATGCCTTTAGGTGGTTATGGAATACAAAGTGCATCCCGAGGATCAAAAAATTTGGCTGGCTACTTCTGTCTGATAGGTTAAAGTCCAGGAACATGCTGAAACGCAGGCATTACAATGTGGTTGATGAACTAGATTGCCTGCTCTGTAGATTGCACATTGAAGAAATGGTGGAACATCTCTTTTTTTTTGCTGTCAGTTTAGTGCGTCCTGCTGGCGATACCTGGGAGTGACGTGGGGAGATCACCACCATCGCCTCCAACTAATTGAAAGTGCGAGATCAACATGGGAGGGGCCTATGTTCCGCGATGTATTCTTAGTAGCAGCTTGGAGCCTCTGGAAGGAACGTAACAATAATCACTTCAGGAAGATTGCTCCCACGTTTTTCTCCTAGAAACAGAGGTTTACTAAGGATTTTGAGGACATTTCATATAGAGCTTCTGATAGAAAAAAGAGGTTTATTACTGCTTTCCTAGCCTCTCTATCTCAGAATACCCCTCATTAGTTTTTTGTTGTAGACAAGGTTTTGGTTGGGTGTGTAGCGTTGTAACACATGTAACCTGTACGCAAGTTGGATAGCAATACATATGCAGTAGGGACCTCCCCTACTGTTTAACCTGTCAAAAAAGAGTTAAGATATAAGGTTACGGTATACACTCAACATGCCATTGGTGTTGATGGGACTCCACACCCTTAATGATTTGTTTCCGCTGTGATATAAGGTATATTCTAGATCTACGGTATTTATGTCACATGTGATGTTATGGTATTTCATCGAAGTACTGTGTGTGCCAGCATACTGATCTATGGATGGCACAGAAAGCACAGAGGCACCGATTCATTTGGGTCGAGTCGCTATAGAAGCTAAGTGGGTGTGCATCCAACTTGCTTGCTCATGAAGACCTCGGGCATTTGAGGAAGCCTGTCATCGGAATATACAAGTCAAGTTCTATAATGAAAAATTCCCACTAGCATATGAAAATGACAACTCACGAGACTCTCTATATGAAGAACATGGTGCCACTTTGAGGCACAAGTGTGGTAAATGGATAGTAACACTGCCCCTTCTCTCTTTTTCTCTCATTTTTTTTATTTTTATTTTTTTATTTCCTTTTTTTCTTTTTCTTTTTTCCCTTTTTTGTGGTTGGCTCATTTGGCCTCCCCCATTTTTTTATTTTTCGTCCGGAGCTCATCCCGACTTGTGCAGGAATCATTTATTACATCATCCTTTCCTGACTTGGACAATGCTCTAATAATTATAATCATCACACTTTTATTTACTTAAAAATCAATATAACAACTCAATATGAAACAATTGTGACTCTACATGAATGCCTCTGGCAGTGTACCAGGATGTGCAATGATCTAGCATAACATGTAAACAATGATGAACGGTGCCTTTGCCACAAATACCATGTCAGCTATATGATCATGGAAAGCAATATGATGATGAACACACAAGTCATGTGATGGAACGGTGGAAGTTGCATGGCAATATATCTCTGAATGACTATGGAAATGCCATGATAGGTAGGTATGGTGGCAGTTTTGAGGAAGATATAAGGTGGCTTATGGTGATAGAGCGTATCATATCACGGGGGTTGGATGCACCGGCGAAGGTTGCACCGACTCTCGCGGTGAGAATGGGCAATGCACGATACCGAAGAGGCTAGCAAATAGGGAAAGGTGAGAGTGCGTATATCCATGGATTCACGTTAGTCATAAAGAACTCACATACTTATTGCAAAGCCTATTAGCTCTCTCGAAGCAAAGTAGTACAACATACCCCTAGGGAGGAGGTTGGGAGGAGTTAACCATCACGCGCCCCCGATTCAAACAACACGATATGATTTCATTTTAGACATAAAAATGCTCACACATCATCACATGTCATGTTAATACCTAGATGAATAACAAATAACAAGCTTTAATTGCCGATGTTTCTACTAACCAAATATCATGTACTCATGTCCTTTCATATTACTACATCAATATAATCAACTCATGTTTCTTCTTTAGTGAGCTACTTGAAATTCTTTATTATATCCCCCTCGAATACCTATCCTTTTTGGACTAGTCTTATAGCTCGTGCCATATACTGTTCCTATTTCTTATTATATTCTCAAAAATCTTTAAGTGAGGCATGAGAGTTCAATCATTTCTACAAAATTTAGACGCCGCCGTGCTCTAAGAAGATATAAGTGAGGCACTAGAGCAACTGCCTAGCTCAAAAGATATAAGTGCAACATATAGAGTATTCTAACAAATCATGATGACCACAAGTCTCTCTCAAATAGGAGTGTCTAAAAAACAATGATTGTGGCAAACTAAGGGGAAAACAAAATATAACACACGACGCTCCAAGCAAAACACATATCATGTGATGAATAAAAATATAGCTCCAAGTCACATACCGATAGATTAGAGACAAAAAAGGGGATGCCTTCCCGGGGCATCCCCAAGCTTATACGCTTGGGTATTCCTTTAATATTACCTTGGGGGTGCCTTGGGAAACCCCAAGCTTAGGGTCTTGCCACTCCTTATTCCTTCATCCATCGTTGTCTCACCCAAAACTTGAAAACTTCAGAACACAAACCTCAACAAAACCTCGTGAGATCCGTTAGTATAATAAACATATCAAATACTTTAGGTACTGTTATAAATTGATTCATATTTCATTATTGCATAATGGTTACTATATTCTAACTTCTCCATGGCTTATACCCCCCGATACAATCCATGGCATCATCAAAACAAGCAAACTATGCAAGCAAAAACAAAATCTGAACAGAATAGTCTGTAAAGATCTGTAGAAAAACTATACTTATGTAACTCCGGAAATTCTGAAAAATTAGTAAAACCTAGGAAATTGCATACCAATACTGTTTAAAAATTTCAAATCAAAAAGAAGTTCTAGTAAAATCAAAGAAATTTTGCACTGGTGGCAAAAGTTTATGTTTTTGCACCGTATCAATTCTACTATCTTCCAAATCATCCCAAAGGCTTTACTTGGCACAAACACTAATTTAATATAAAAACACAATCACAATAGTAGCAATAATCATGTCAACACACCAAAACAAAAAGTAAAACAAGAATTTAAAGATAACTATTAGGTTGCCTCCCAACAAGCGCTACTGTTTTATGCCCCTATCTAGGCATAATGCATGGTATCAAGTGTTATCATCCTTCAAATAAATTACATAGGTGGCCCCCATAATAGATTAATAAGGTGGTTTACTTCTCAATCTAGGGAAGTTTTCCATCCATTTCTTTAATGGAATTGGAATCTTATATTACCTTCTTTCATGACAATAATAGCACCTACAGTTTGTAGGAAAGGCCTACCAAGTATAATTGGACAAGACGGATTGCATTCATGTGACACCCAAATTTTTGGCCCTTTCTTTTTCTTTTTAATTTCCTTGGATTTTGATTTGATTTCCATTGGATTTCTTTTTCTGTGGCTCTATGGCCTTGAAACCTGGGAAGATCATCTCTTCTCACTCTCCCAAGTGGCTTGTCATCCTCAAATCCTTCCCAAGGTCATGTCATTTCCACCCTTGGCCAACCTCAATATTTATTGGGAATATTCCTTTTTCTATTGAAGTAATAATCCTTTTTGCCATATGTTGTGAAGCAACCTATATTTCTTTCTTGCCATAAATTCCCACTAAATTCTCATAAATTCTTTGGATCATATCTTCCACAAATATGTCAAAACTGTTCCTTGCCCAGTTCAAAAATCATTCAGGAATATTAATTTTTCTATTCTGTTCAGAATGGCACTTTGTGAAGGAAGTGCCATTTATATTTTCTTGATTGCCCTCAAACTTTTTTAGCACTCTTTCATATCCAAATCATTGCCTCATGACAAAATTTAGCTCCATTTGCCTAGTTAATCTTCCTCAGAAAATTTCCCCAATTTTTTGTCCAGTGGGAAGCTTTGTGAAGGAAGTATCGGCTAGGTGAATACAAATGGGTTGCAGTTTTACCAGGATCTCCTTATGCTCAAATCACCAATCTGCATTAAATTTCAGCTCCACCCAACAATCTATGTGAGCACAACATCAAGTCTTTGTTTCTGGTCGTGATTTGAGTTTGTGAAGCAACTATATTTTATATTGCTCCATAATTGCTGAAAATTTACCACGACATTCTCCTACCAATAGAACTCCTCTCCACAAAATTTGGGCTCATTTCATGTAGCCAATTTCTCTCAATAGTTTACCGAAGTTTCTGTGCAGAGAAGTGCACTGTGAAGGAAGTACCATTTTTACTTATCCAAATGGTATGAAATTTTTACAGTGCCTTCATATGCCCAAATGATCATGTTCTACCAAGTTTCATCTCAATCCATTTAGCCAATTGAGCGCAACTTCAACATTTATATTTTTGTCCAGATGGGTACTTTGCGAAGCAAGTGCTAGCTAGATCCTTCCATTTGGGCTGAAACTTTGCCAAGTTGGTCATCTTAGTGAGTGATCAACCTCCCCTTAAGCTCAGCACCCTTACCCAAGTGAATCTTCCTCAGTTCACATCAAACACCTTGCTGTTGGATGGTGTATGAGCCTTGTCCAGCCACCTCTTGAGCCGTTGTTGTCGTCTCCTTCCTCCTAGCTTCTACCCGGGGAGTGCTCAACATGCGAGACACACTTGGGCCGGCCGGAACGCGTGTGTATGCCATGGCCACACGGTGACCACACGACTGACATAGCGTGCTCTGGCAGTTGGGGGGCCCTACCTCATGCATGCAACGAGCTCTCGCCACGGCACAATGTCCAGGAGATTTGCCTTTGCCACGCGTTCGCTCCAAAACCCTCTCCCCCTCCTCTTTCTTGCCCGACGCGCCATGATAGCCGCGCTCTGCCCGTCGGCCCCAACTCCATGGATGTGTGAGCAGGTCGACTTCGAGCTCGCTGATACGTCTCCAACGTAACTATAATTTTTGAGTGTTCCATGCTATTATATTATCATTCTAGGATACTTTTTGGGTGTTTATTTACCAATTAATATTATTTTTGAGCACTAACCTATTAACCCAGTGCCCAGTGCCAGTTACTGTTTTCTACATGTTTTTGGCTTTTCAGGTTTACAGTACCAAACGAAGTCCAATTGCCAGGAAACTTTAATATGATTTTTTCTGGACCAAAGAAGACCTGGAAGCTTCGGAAGGAGGCCGAAGGCCCCACGAGGGAGGCACAAGACAACAGGGCGCAACCCAGGGCTAGGGCGTGCCATGTTGCCTCGTGCCCCCCTCGGGCGTCCCCCGATGCCCCTCTCTGGCCTATAAATTCACATATATTAAAAAAAACCTAGGGAGCATCCAGAAACATTTTTTCCGCCGCCGCAAGTCTCTGTTCCACCGTGTGCCCATCTGGAGCCCTGTTCCAGTGCTCTGCCGGAGGGGGGATCGATCACGGAGGGCCTCTACATCATCCTTGCTGCTCTCATGGTGATGTGTGAGTAGTTCACCACAGACCTATGGGTCCGTAGTTAGTACCTAGATGGCTATCTCCCTCTATCTTTATTATCCATGCAATGATCATCGTATCTTCGCTTTGGTCTATCCGATGTAATGCTTTTGTGCGGTGTGTTTGTTGGGATCCGATGAATTGTGGGTTTATGTTCAGATTATTCATGAAAAGTATTTGAGTCACCTTTGAAATATATTATGATTCTTATTTGCATGATCATTATAGCTTCGTAAATCTCTTTGATCTATTGAAATAGTTTGGCCAACTAGATTGATATTTCTTCAGTGCTAGGGGTGCGTTGTAGTGGGTTCCATCTGGCGATGCTCTATATCCAGTGACAGAAAGGGACAAGACACGTCTTTGTATTGTTGCCACTAAGGCTAAAATGATGGGGTCAATTCATACTAATTGAATTCTCTTTGTCTACATCATGTCATTGTTCTCCAAGCATTACTCGGTTTTACTTAATACTCTAGATGCATGCTGGATAGCGGTCGATGGCTGGAGTAATAGCAATAGGTGAAATCAGCCTATTTGCTTATGGACGTGATGCCTATATATACATGATCATTTCCGTGAATATGAGCATAACTATGCGCTTTTCAATTGCCCAACAGTAATTTGTTTACCCACTGTATGCCTACTACATGAGAGATGACATTAGGGAAAACTATGGCCCCCTGATACATCTCCAACGTATCGATAATTTATGAAGTATTCATGCCATATTCACCTATGTTTACAATACTTTTATATGGTTTTGATGCAATTTATATGATTTATTTAGAACAAACCCGGACTGACGCTGTTTTCAGCAGAATTACCGTGGTGTTGGTTTTGTGCAGAAAATGAAAGTTCTCGGAATCGCCCGAAACTTTTTGGTGATTTTTTGTTGACCAAATAAGCAATATTGGAGCGAAGAACCACCGGAGGGGGTGGACCAGAAGGCCACCACGCAACCGGCGCGCCCCCAGGGGGCGCGGCCAGATGGCTTGTGGGGCCCTCGTAGCTCCGGTTGGCGTGATTCCAATGCTGAAAAATCCCATAAATACCAGAAACCCCAGAAATAAAGAGAGACTCCTTGTTCTACCGCTGCGACTCTCTGTATCGACGAGAAACCAATATGGAGGTGTTCTAGTATCCTGCCGGAGAGGGTAGATCATCTTCGGTGGCCATCTTCATCATCTCGGCAGAGGCCATGACGAGGAGAGAGTAGTCCACCCTCGGGGCTGAGGGTATGTACCAGTAGCTATGTGTTTAATCTCTCTCTCTCGTGTTCTTGAGATGTCATGATCTTGATGTATCACGGGCTTTGTTAATATAGTCGGATCATATGATGTTATTCCCTTGCTACCTTGTCGTGATGAATTGAATCTTTACCTTTGAGATCTCGTTATGTTGGATTGAATATTTTGGTTTGAGAACACTTGATGTACGTCTTGCGTGGCATACCCGTAGTGACATTGGGGTATTCTATTGATTCACTTGATATATGTTGAGGGATCAACTTGCGGATTCCGGTGACCTAGGTAATCTATGCATAGGGGTTGATTGCAAGTTTTCATACCACGTTCTCCGATAGAAATCATGGGGTGCTCTTTGAAGTTCTTTGTGTTGGATTGAATATGTTACATCTGAAATTGTTTGATGCATGTCGCATAATTTACCCACGGATATTGGAGGTGACATTGGAGTATCTAGGTGACATTAGGGTTGATTGATATGTATCATTGGTATTATTCTAGTAGGAACTCTAGGGTTGTTTGTGACACTTATAGGAATAGCCCAATAGATTGATCGGAAAGAATAACTTTGAGGTGGTTCTACTACCTACACCAATTTCATCTTATTGTTCTCCGCTAGATAGGAACTTTGGAGTGATTCTTTGTTGCACGTTGAGGGATGATCATATGATTCAACTATGTTAGCATTGTTGGGAGATTGCACTAGCAAAAGTATGAACCCTAGGCTTTATTTCCAAGCATTTATACACCGTTTTGCTCGCTGTTTAACACTTGCTATGTTGCTGTTTTTATATTTTCAGATTACAAAAACCTATATATATCATCCATATTGCACTTGTATCACCATCTCTTCGCCGAACTAGTGCACCTATACAATTTTCCATTGTATTGGGTGTGTTGGGGACATAAGAGATTTCTTGTATTTGATTGTAGGGTTGTTTGAGAGAGACCATCTTCATACTAAACCTCCCGCGGATTGATAAACCTTAGGTCATCCACTTGAGGGAAAATTGCTACTGTCCTACAAAACTCTATGCTTGGAGGCCCAACACGAGTCTACAAGAATAAAGTTGCGTAGTAGACATCAAGATCTTATCTGGCGCCGTTGCCGGGGAGGTGAGTGCTTGAAGGTATATCTTTAGATCTTGCAATTAAATCTTTTAGTTTCTTGTTTTTCACTAGTTTGGTTTTATAAAAGAAAACTACAAAATAAATATAAATGGATCCTCACCCACTTGCTATTCTTTTCAAAAGACCCGATGATGTTGGAACAATTGCTAGTGAGAGTTCACTAGATTATCTTTATGAGGTCCTGCTTGAAAATCATGAATCTAAAAATTGTGAAATTAATAAAGTGATTCATGATGGTTCCTTGAATGAAAAGCATGATTGCCATGTTGTTAGTATGAATTCTCTGAATATCCATGATGCTAATGATGATTGCACTAGTCATGATAAAAATATTTCCTATAAGCATGTCAATTTTTGTGGAGTGAATAAAATTTGTAAAGACATGCCATATAGGGATGATAGATTTTGTAAGAATCATAAACAAGATCAAACTAATTGGTGGCTTAAAGTGATAGATGAACTTGCCACAACATTATGCTCTCTTCATCCCATTACTTGTGAACTTTGCAATAGGGTTGGTCATCTTAATTTCCAATGCATGCTTTTTCATGAACGAACCCTTTCCAAATATTGTGATAATTTGATCTCCCGTGAACTCTATAATGAACTTTGCTTATTTTTGGGGAATGAAGAATTATCACATAAAAATGATTGGTTTGATATATTCATTACCACAGATGATAATGAAACTAATCTACAAGAAATCTATATGTTTTGCATAGTGAATTACAATGAGAATGCTTATATTGCCAACTATAGAAATAATGAGAAACCAATAGAATATAAAAGGAATACTAATGAAAGGATAAAGGTCTCCCAATACCCTCCTATTGTTTCTCGTGACAAATCAGGTTGCAAGGAAGAGCTTTCCATCGAACCAATCTCTTCAATAAGGAGCTCAGAAAAACTACTTAAACCCACACAAAATGTGGTAAAGGAGAAGAAGAAGAGAAGAAAAGGTAAAGGTAAAAAGGTATCTCTCCCAAATAATGTTGCTCCTATAATCGTTGAAAATGAATACGAAAGTAGTTGGGACGATGATAAACTTGATGATTATTTTGTTATGCCTACTACTTGTCGTGATGAGGATGATTGGGAAGATAATGATACGCCTTATAATATTGGAAATCTTTTTGGCACCAACTTGGAAAACTATGATGATAATTGTTACACTATTGGTTCTATTCATGCTATTGATGATTATGCTAATGATTCGCAAAGCCACAAGCTTGGGGATGCTATGCTTGATGAGAATGACATATTTGAGAATATATTTGCTAGAATTGATGTGTGTCCCAAGCTTGGGGATGCTATGCATAATGGAGACGATCTTTTTAGTTCCCCACTTCGAATGATCAAATTTGTTATGATGATTACATGCCTCCTGTTTATGATGATTATTGTGATAATACTTACGTTATGAAAAGTAGTGATGATTATTATTATACAACTTGTCACAATTATGAATAACCTTTCTCTGAACATTACTCTTTTAATGTAGAAACAATTTATAATATTCAAGTCTCCTATGATACTCCCACTACTATGTATGAGAAGTTTGCTTGGGGGGAGAATAATAAATTTTCTATGCTTGTGAATCATGAAAAGAATGCTTTATGTGATAGTTATATTGTGGAATTCCTTCATGATGCTACTGAAAACTATTATGAGGGAGGAACTTATGCTTGTAGGAATTGCAATAATATCAAATTTCCTCTCTATGTGTTCAAATTTTTGAAGATATGCTTGTTTTGCCTTCCTATGCTAGTTGATTCTTGATCCCATAAGTTGTTTGCTCACAAAATCCCTATGCATAGGAAGTGGGTTAGACTTAAATGTGCTTGTCATGTGATTCATGATGATCTCTTGCATTTTCAACTTTTATTCCTATACAAGCATCATTAGAATCATCATGCCTAGCTAAAAGGCATTAAAGAAAAGCGCTTGTTGGGAGACAACCCAACACTTTTAATTTCTGTTTTTGTGTGTTCACATGATTAAGCTACTGTATTAATCATGTTTTGTGTCTTCTATTTCAATAAAGTGCCAAGTAAAGCCTTTGGGATAGTGTGGAAACTTGTTAGTTTGATTCTGTGCAAAAACAGAAACTTTTGCCTCCAGTAAAGAATTTTTATGATTTTACTGGAGCATCAAAAATTTCTGAAATTTTTACACAAAATATCTATGAAAATTCTATGCTCTTAGGAGACAACCCAAGGCCATGACGAGGAGAGAGTAGTCCACCCTCGGGGCTGAGGGTATGTACCAGTAGCTATGTGTTTAATCTCTCTCTCTCTCTCTCTCGTGTTCTTGAGATGTCACGATCTTGATGTATCATGAGCTTTGTTAATATAGTCGGATCATATGATGTTATTCCCTTGCTACCTTGTTGTGATGAATTGAATCTTTACCTTTGAGATCTCGTTATGTTGGATTGAATATTTTGGTTTGAGAACACTTGATGTACGTCTTGCGTGGGATACCCGTAGTGACATTGGGGTATTCTATTGATTCGCTTGATATATGTTGAGGCATCAACTTGCGGATTCCGGTGAACTAGGGAATCTATGCATAGGGGTTGATTGCACGTTTTCATACCACGTTCTCCGATAGAAATCTTGGGTGCTCCTTGAAGTTCTTTGTGTTGGATTGAATATGTTAGATCTGAAATTGTTTATGCATGTCGCATAATTTACACACGGATACTTGAGGTGACATTGGAGTATCTAGGTGACATCAGGGTTGATTGATATGTATCATTGGTGTTATTCTAGTAGGAACTCTAGGGCTGTTTGTGACACTTATAGGAATAGCCTAATAGATTGGTCGAAAAGAATAACTTTGAGGTGGTTCTACTACCTACACCAATTTCATCTTATTGTTCTCCGCTGGATAGGAACTTTGGAGTGATTCTTTGTTGCACGTTGAGGGATGATCATATGATTCAACTATGTTAGCATTGTTGGGAGATTGCACTAGCGAAAGTATGAACCCTAGTCCTTATTTCCAAGCATTTATACACTGTTTTGCTCGGTGTTTTACACTTGCTAACTTGCTGTTTTTATATTTTCAGATTACAAAAACCTATATCTATCGTCCATATTGCACTTGTATCACCATCTCTTCCCCAAACTAGTGCACCTATACAATTTTCCATTGTATTGGGTGTGTTGGGGACACAAGAGATTTCTTGTATTTGATTGCAGGGTTGTTTGAGAGAGACCATCTTCATCCTACACCTCTCACGGATTGATAAACCTTAGGTCATCCACTTGATGGGAAATTGCAACTGTCCTACAAAACTCTACGCTTGGAGGCCCAACACGAGTCTACAAGAATAAAGTTGCGTAGTAGACATCACCCCCGGGTCTATTCACTTATATATTTAAAAACGCTTTCAATACCTTGATACCATTTATTTACTTTTATTTTATTTTGCAATTTACAATTATCTTCTATCATCTACACACTTCATTTGCTTCTAAATAACGAGACCAGGGAGATTGACAACCCGCTTGCCGCGTTGGGTGCAAGTGTTTGCTCTTTTGTGTGCAGTCGTTGAAGACAGAGGTTGATTGATATTTCTATTCGTTCGATAGACCTTGGTTTTTAACTGAGGGAAATACTTATCCGTATTATGTTGCATCACCTATTCCTCTTCACGGAAAACCCAACGCAGATCACAAATATCACTCGCCACAGCTATATATAGCCATCCCCGAGCTCTCCCGCATCCCATAGCCTCCTCCCCATGTCCCGCAGTCCCTCCTCGTCCGCCATTGCCGCCATGACCGCCGCCTCTGTCCGCCTAAATTTGAGCAATGTCGGCCTCCCCTCTCCCTCCTTACCTCCACAAGGGCTCTGCCCTAGCCTCCCTGACCCCCTGCCCCTCCTCTCTGTAGCCGAGCCGCGCGCCCCAAGGTAACCCATGTCTGCCATCCGCCATGGCCGAAGGTGAGATTGCTCTGGTCCTCCTCGGCGAACGCATCTGGCCCAGGTGGATGCGCCGCCCCGTCCTGAGCCCGCCGATGCCTTCCCCTCGGCTGGAGGTGGCCACAGGCGCCGGAGCCAGCGCCGGTCATGCCCGGCCTCGCCCTCTCTTGTGCATGAGTCGAGAGGAGGGAGAAGGAGTGGGGAGGAGAGAGAGAGAGAGTCAACGGGAGACCCACACATCAGCGACCGAAGCCCTAGGCCCGCGCAGTTTAAGTGGATACGTATTGGCGAAAATACGTTTTCTGCTTACGAAGGCGTATTTCATTACGACTTCGGCCAGGAATGCGCTTTCCCTTTGTGGAAAGCGTATTTTCTAAAAAGGCGCATTCTGTAACCCCGCCGACTGAATCTGTTAAATAGTGGACGTTCGTAAGTTAAGCGCAGAAATGGACAGATTTTTTTTGTTTTCTGCCTAACGAACGAACAACTGTGTCTCCTCAACCGCAACTCCGATTCAGGTGATTCAAAAGCCCACGTTCTTTATTCGTCGAGGCCATTCTGTTGGTGTCATTTTCCTGATGTTGCCACACTCTGAAAATGACCATTTTTCCCTTGCCCTCTAATCAGCTATGTCGGGAGAGAAACTTTTCCAACAAATGTTTCCGCGAGTTCATCACACTTCTTCCCGATGATTCCTTCATCCCCAGGCAAGCCACAACAACCACTTGCATGATGGCCATGCAGTAGCCATGGTTTCCACTTGAATGATTGAACAACTAATTGTTTATTTCATAAAATACTATATATATATAGGTAAATTGTTTGGGGCACCTAGGTGCCTTGGCACCTAGCATTTAATAGCATGCATGTCAATCCATTAATATATATATGAGTTTTCAATGTCCTCAACAGCATTCACTTATTGCTAATTCTTCAAGTTGATTGTCTTCTAAGTGAATGTGATCGGACCCGTTCCCCCTCTATCCTAAACTCAACCCAGTCTGTTCACAAATTCTTCATATGCGTTCTATTTAAAACCTGTTCAAAGTCTTCACTGTGTCCATGTCAGCTGAAGAATTTGCGAACGAAACATTAAAATTTTCAATTTCAATTTTTGGCGGTTGCTGCTCTACCTTATCCTGCTTCCCACGACAGGATAACCCACGATCCCCCACTATCTCCACTTCTTAGTACGTGGGTGACACATGTTGCTAGGATAGCAAGGGTCAGGGGTATACCTATCCAAAATCTTCAGACTATTCAGTTTTTCACCTTCCTATATATACCCCATCCCTTTCACTGACTCGAGCTACTCGTCACTTCCATCGCTCCCGAGCTCAACCCTAGCGCCTCCGCAAAGCTTCATCGTCACCGGAGAGGAAGAGCTTCACTGCCTCGACCTCCTCGCCGTCGTAATCGCATCGGTCGTGGAAATCTTCACTCCGCCGTCGTTGTAGCTGTCTTCCACCGCCAAGTTAGGGCGTGGGAGATCTGGACTAACGAACTTCTTCGTTATAACTCCCAGTTCGTCGTGTTCTTCATAAAGGCGTTCCTTGAAGAAAAATTGCATACATCTTCAGAATCTTCAAAAGTTCAAAATCCTCAAGTGAAGAAAATGGCAGATGGGAAAAGACCTTAGAAAGGAGGGAAGAAGCCAGAAACAAATACTGCATTTGAAATCCCTGAGGATATCTATCTTGAGTATTGCACTCCTGATGAGGAAATCTATGGGAAGGAAACAAAGGAGAAGCGCAAAACGCGCATCCAAAAAATTGAGAGGAGATGGGCAAAAGAATGGAGGGAGTACAGATATGTTACTCCCAAGTACAAGAAGAAATTCGCTGTTAATCCTCCCTGCCCAAGACCTCTGCTAGTTGAAGGCCAACATGCTGATCCCACTAGCATCAAAAGTAGTGTGGAATTTCCCAAGGAATGGGCTAAGCGTCAAGCTAAGCTGAAGAAGATCGTTGCAGAAGCAGTGAAGAAATTCAATCGTGATACTGTTGTTGTTGTTGCTGCCAATGTTGGGGCCTCTACAAGTGGAACTGCTCCAAAGAAGGCCATGGCAGAGAAATCTTCTATGAAGCCCAAGCCTTCAAGCTCAATGCCCTCACGGCCAAGTTCCTCAACAGCAATATCCTCACAGCAAAATCATCAAGCTATTTCTTCAAGGACTGCTCCAACTCCCACTGTTGCTGCACAATCCTAAGCCGCTGCTGCAAAATCCTCAACATCGGTGCATCTTGCAACATGCCAGCAGACTGCAGGATTCTCAATTGCTTCAGGGGCATTTGCAACTTCCTCATCCCAAGCACTTTCATCAAGCAGTCCAACCTTGCTGAAAATGAAAGCAACTGCTGGACGAGGCAAGAGACCAAGTCCTCATCCAAAGAAAGTGATCTTCCATGTTCCCTCGGAATCTGAGGTGATGATGAACTTGCTGCTATCATTAGAAACAAACAAGAGAGAGTGTCTCAGGCAAAGGGCACTCAAATTCCTCTTATGCTGGCTGCAAGGACTGTGCTTGACTTTATTTACTTCTGGCACAAAGATCCTCACACTCCAATAGATGACTTGAAGCTGCCCCCTGGTCCAAGCCATGTGCTGACTGCCTTCATAGGTGAAGAAAAATGGAAGTATGAAAAGGCTAGAAAGGCCAAGAAGGATCAGTACAAGAAGGAGCGTTTCATGAAGAACAATGTTCTGAAATTGACTCCCGACCAACTTGTGTCTACTCAAGCTGACATCCAAAGCCTCAGCGATGAATATGACCGATACTATGCTGATTGGCAAGGCGCCAAGGTCAGGTTCATCAATGTGGTTGACAAAGTCATCAAAGACCACAGCACAAGGGTTGCTGCTCGATCGCAACCACAAGTTCTTCAGGCTGGAACATCTGCTCAGCCTGCTGAAGAAACTGCAAGCGCAGCTAAAGAAATTCATGGTGCTGAAGAATCTGGCAGGGCAACATCAACAGTTGCACCTGAAGAAATTGCCAGGCCAGCTAAAGAATTTGTTGTGCCTGAAGAATCTGAGACTGCCAGGGCGACTGCATCAGACGTGCCTGAAGAAACTGCACCAACTTCATCCTCTGCCCCTCCTGCAAAATCTTCAAGGGAGAGGAAAGACACACTTCCTTCTGCATCAGAAGTGAAGAAAACAAAGGCTGTGGAGAAGGAAGCCGCTAAGAAAAGGAAAGCATCAACTTCTGCAGAATCCTCGGCTCCCAAGAAATTAAGGACTCTGACAAGTTCCTCAACTGAACGAATTGATGCTACTCCTATTTCTTCTGTGCCATCTTATGAGATTGTCCCTTTTGTAGAGGAATATGTCATTCCTGAGGACAATGATGATGAAGAAACTCATTCTGTTGCTTCCTCAGAGCAGATTGATGAGAGATTGAGGTGGAAGCAAATGCTTCACCCCTGTCAGAATCATCACATCAGCCTCAGCTCACAGCTGAAGAGGCTGGTGTTGAAGAAATTGAAGAGGACGTGGACATTGGTTCTACCACTCCTGTCATCAATGACGAATTTTTGGAAGCAACTCACCCAAATTCGCCAATGACCACCCCTCTTGCTCAAATTCCTCAGTCGCCTGCCCAAACTGAAGAAATTCTTACAGGGTCTGAAGAACGCCATACTCCACTCCAGCCTATCACTGAAGAAATTCCAGCTGCATCGGCTGAAGAAATTGTCACCCAGACTGCACCTGAAGAACCTGCCGTTCAAATTCCTCAAACTGAAGAAGTTGAAATTATGCAAAGAGAGGTTGTTGGGCATTACAAGCCAAAGCTTCAACCCAAGCCCTCGCTGCCACTCAAAGGCACAAAGCGGCCCAAGTTCAACAAGGCCAATTTCTTCGATGAGCATCATTTCTTCACTGGAGCAAATCCCTATGACTCACCAAGAATTAGGAGCAAGAGGTTCTCGACTCGTACCCAAGTCAATTTCTATTCTGTTGTCATATTTGATAAGAGCAAAGTCTTCCAGCACCGTCAAATTCCTCATGTGGATATGGAGTCCATTCCATGCTTCAACCCAGTCCTCAATGTTCTTCATGAAGCTGGTCTCCTACCATTCTGTGCTGACATATGTGACTGGAATGAAGAGCTTATTCTTCAGTTCTATGCAACCTTGCACCTCTCTGGTGACGCCTCTGATGTTAATTCCTGGATCCTCAATTGGATGACTGGGGACACTCACTACACTGCTCCAGCCACTGAATTGCTTCGAGCTGTCCTAGTTGGAATTCCCTCAGAAGGTGCAAGATGCTTATATGACGAACCTGAACTTCCAAATCACTTGATGCAAGTGTTGATGAAGCCTTTGCCTCATGGCCAAGCTCCAAGAACCACCTTCCTTGTGAAGGATTTGATGTATGTGCCCAAGACAATATACCGCATTATGAGTAAAACCCTCAGTCCAATCAAGGGCCACAACTCTGAAGAAGAAGAGGTTGTTGGCATCATGAAGAATCTGTTGTTCAATATCATTCATGAGATTCCCATAAATTTTCACGATTTCTTCATGAGGACTTTGGCCAATATTGCTGTCACCATTTGAGTTGAAGCCTTATGCTCCCTAGATGATGAAATTCATCAAATCAAGGTCTTCAATTCCTTACAAGGCTGACTTTTAGAATCACTTTAGCTTTCTGCCTCCGATTGAAGTCCTCAAAAGGACATTTTCCTCAGTGGAAGGAAAAGGAAAAACTGTTGTTGAAGAAGGCACTCGTCCATTGGATGGCCAATTTCGCAAGGCTGCATCTTACTCCACCAATGATGACTCTGCCACTCAAGACTCTGCAGCCAAGGCCATAGCCCAAAATCCTCAAGGTTCTGCCCCACGTGTGATGAATGATTGTGAGCTTCTACTAAGTCTTCATCAGAAGAACGATCGCAACCACAAGTGGGTCAAGCATCAGTTTGGTTCAACTCTTCAAAACATGACTGTGATGCAGAACTCAGTGAAGAAGAACCATTACTATGTGCATGACATCTTTGACCGCACCTGGGACATCCTCTCACACTTCAAGACTCCCGAAGAACTCAAGGAGATGGATTTTCAGCAGGACTTTGACTGGTCTCACCGTCAGAAGAAATACAAGAAGTGATATGGGGCAAACCCGTGGGTGTCGATATTTCTCAAATTTGAGGGGGATTCCACGAAGAACACGAAGAAAATGGGGAAGAACGAGGAGAAATCGCAAGGGAAACACTCAATAACAAGTCCAATCACACATCCACTAGACTCATATCCACACAAGATCCACAAAGGTACAAGAACAACAAAGAGAAAGAGGATACATGGTAGAGTTCATCCCAAATCCCCTGGGGAGATGGGGCCTTGAATCCCGGAGGATCTTCCCTATGAAGGGGCCTTGGCATCCATAGGATCTTTGTAACAGCCCGAGACCGACGCTCCAGAAGATTCCCATTTTATTC
Organism: Elymus sibiricus; assembly: GCA_039707655.1. Taxonomy (NCBI): domain Eukaryota; kingdom Viridiplantae; phylum Streptophyta; class Magnoliopsida; order Poales; family Poaceae; genus Elymus; species Elymus sibiricus. Next base: position 138,902,797 of record CM077671.1, read on the forward strand.
CGTTGTCGCCGTGTGAGTTATGTGGTTGTCGCATTCATCATCGCATCATTCGCATCATCTGCATAGCATCGGCAACTCTGTTGCCATCAATTTTTCAAAACCGCATCTGTTCGTAGTCGCCGGTTCTCTCCGTTCTTGTCGTTGACCGTTTTGAGACCAACCACACACACGCGCGCCCGCGACATCGTTTAAAAAATGTTTTTAAAACACGCGAAAAATATTCTCGGATTGGGTCGAAAGTTGGCGAGCGGTCTTGTTATATTGTAGGTAGACCGCCTGCCAAATTTCATCCCAATCAGAGTTTGTTTGATACCTGAACGGTCGACCGTAATGGCACCATCATCGGTTTATTCGTCGGGCGTTTTCGGTGTTTCAAAACTCTGTCACGGGCCGCAAACCTCCCTCTCTTCTTGGCCCAACCCCCTCTACACAGCCCAACAACCCACCTAGCAACCCCCTCCGTTTCCGAGCCGTCCGATCGAGATCGAACGGCTCGAAAACGGGTGAAACCCCTCAAACCCTAGCTGTTTTGCTATATATAGACCTTCCCCTTGTCCAAAAATGGCTTCTCCCACACCTAGCTTCGTTTTCCGTGCCGTCCAACCCAGCCGCCGTCACTTGACGCCGCCCTGCTCGCCAGCCGCCCCCTTAGCGCCGCCTCTAGCCTCTCCCCGTCAGCCACGTTGCCCCTGCACAACACCCCCACCGCACCAGGCACGCAGGACCCGAAGCCAGCCCGCCCGAGCCCATCCAAGGCCGGGTCGGCCACGCGCGCGGCGCCACCCACCAGCCGTGCCCCGTGCTAGAGCTCCCGTCACCAGCTCCGGCGACCGCCACCTCGCCGTGTGCCGCCGCCTTGCTGCCGCCGCCGGAGCCCGCTCTGACCTCGCCGGCGACCCAGCGCCCGGCACCCGAGCCCCGCGCCCGCTGCCGCACCTCAGTCGCCTCCCCGCGCCGTCCGCTGCCGCCTCGCTGTTCCGCCGCCGCAAGCCGTGCCGCGCCCGGATCAGGTCGGGGATCACCGGATCAGCTCGTCCCCGACCACCGGCCGTCCCCGTCGCCCCAAGCCCCGTCGCCGGAGTAGCCGCCCCTCGCCGGCGTTCGTCCCGGTTTGATCTGGATCGGGAGGAGCTCCCGCTCACGCCGCCCCGTTGACCGGCTCCAGCTGTCGCGTGGGCCCCGCGGCCCAGCCAAACCAGGCCTCGGCCCGCGAGGTGAGAAGCCTTTCGCCGCCAGCCATGCGCTATGTGTTGCCCGTGCATGATTTAACTACATTGCGCCCATGTACTGTTCGGGCCCTATTGTAGATTTGGCCCGTTAGCGGGGTTTTTTTCAGATCTGCGATTTTGTCTAATTTCCAGGGGATTTCACAATTACAAAAAAACATGTTTTTGAAATACTAATAAAGAAATAACCGTGCATCGCATGTAATAACTTTATATATGTAAAATGTGTAGAATTTCATGTAGGTTCGCAATATCCCCTTTTCATCCATGTTTAAAATGTTTAACATGCCATTTTCTGTTAATTTACATAAATGTCATGTATTTGCATTGCGCATAATTGTTTAACCATGCATCGGAATTAAATAAACCATATATGTAAAATGTGTAGGTTATTTATATCCCTTTTTCATGCATGATAAAAATGTTTGATGTGATGTTTGCATTTAAATGGCATAAATAACTTGCTAAAATGGTTTATGTCCTAATCTCGCATATATGTGGTGGCATTTGTTTTATAGTTAAAAACCCACATATTATATATGATTTTGGGGTAGAAAAATCCATAGAATTTATCTGTGCAATTAGTTTTGTCATTTGAGCAATTTTGTGCGCATGTCATTTTTGCTATGATGCCCTTTTGTTATTTTCGTGTGAATTAATCCATGCATATTTTGGAATAGTTGCAAACATGAGATATGCCCTTGGACATGTGTGCTAGGCCCTGGTATTTTTGGTTGCTATAGAAATGCATGTTTAGGTGTTATTTTCTTGTTGCCAACATGCTATAAAATACTGCTGTTTTGAGGGTCCAAAATATTTCAAAGTCTGAAAACTGTTATTTTGTTGCCATGTGGTTTGCTATTGATCTAGAAGTCTGTTGTGGTTGCTCCCAAGGGGACTTTTGTTAAGCATGTTATTGTCTATCAGGTTATGCCATTTGTTGCCATGTATAAGATTTGCATCATTGCTATTTCTGTTGTCCAACATGCCAATCTGTTAAAAACTGCTGCTCATGTCTACCCTAATTTTCACTAAGTCTGAGAATCTGTTTTCTTCATAATGCCATGTTGTGTTGATGCTAGCCATGATTCTATGCCACCATGGTATGAATTGTAGTGCATCATGTCCTCTACCATGCTGTAAAGTTTCATGCCAATATATGACCTATAGCATATAGTTTTGCTGCTGCCAATATGCCTCCATGAAAATCTGCTATGCTAAAAACTGTTATTTTCACTAAGTCCTAATCTGCTATATTTTATTGCCATGTTGTGAGCTTCCTACCATGTGATCCGTGACTCTTTTGAGTATGAAATGTGAAGATGAAATGAAGTGTGTGTTATATGCTACTGCCCCATGCTTAGTTTGTGCATTTTAGAATCTTGTAGCTTGTTGTTTTCATGTGTGCAAAATGCTATGTTGCTGTTTTGGACAGATTTTAAATAAAACTTGTGTTGCTTACTATTGTTGAACTGTAGCTCCGTTTTGAACATGTTCCACATGAAACTTGCTTAAAATCTCATGTAGTTTCATAATATCTTGTTGCATCCATGATTTGACATGTTTATGGTTCATGTTTGCATGCATTTTGCATTCATGTCATGTGTATCTTGTGTTGGTCATATCTTTTAAACCGTAGCTCCGTTTCAAACGTTCTATATATGTAAATCTCCTAGAATAACGAGTAGAATATCATTGTGAACTTTATTTCCCTGTTTAATAAATATAAAACATGATTAGTTCAGATCTGGACCAATTTCGAAATTAACATATGGGGTCATTTCGGAAGTACTATATGTTGTTTCCGACCTCATTTAATATGCCTAGATGTCTAGTTTACTTATGCTTCACATCTTGCCTTGTTAAACAACATTTAAGATTGCCATGTAAATAAACGAGAGTGAACTAAATGATTCGAACATGGAGTTTCGTCAATATGCAACTCGTTGCATATTGAGCTTCACTTAATGTGTAGAAGTCGATTGTTGTGCTTTGCCATGTCATGCATAACATGCATCATATTTGATGTGCATCATGTCATGCATATGTTGTGGTGTTTATCATGTGTTGATTGTTGTTTCTAGATTGCTTCTTCTCGATAGAGTTCCGAAAGCGTTCAGAGTGTGAGGATTCGTTCGACTACGTTGGCTCGTCTTCTTCATGGACTCGATCTTCTTCCAAGCGGGATCTTAGGCAAGATGATCATTTCCCTGGATACCATTACTATCATTGCCATGCAAGTTGTCTCGTTTCTATCGCTGTCTCGCTACCTACCACTTGTATGTCAAGCCTCCCAAATTGCCATGAAAAGCCTCTAACCCCTCCACATCCCAGCAACCATTGTTTGGCTATGTTACTGCTTGCTCAGCCCTTCTTATAGCCTTGCTAGTTGCAGGTGCAATGTTTCCATGTGCCAACATGGATATCCTTTTTGATATATCACAATATTAATGCTATTTAATTTAATGCACATATATACTTGGTAAAAGGTGGAAGGCTTGGCCTTTTGCTCGGTGTTTTGTTCCACTTTTGCCGCCCCGGTTACTTGTGTACCGGTGTTATGTTCCATATTTTGCGCTCCTAACATGCTCGGGGTTGTTATGGGGACCCCCTTGACCATTCGTTTTAGATTAAAACTTGTCTGGCAAGACCCAACTTTGGTACTACATTTACTAAACAACTTAATAAAATGCATAGGGACCCGCCGGCACCCGCGGATAATTAATCAACAACCCGGGCCAGTGCTCCTCCTGAGTGTTGGTCCAAAATAGAGCCACTTGCGGGGCCACCTCGGGGCAACTCGAGGGATTTCTATCAGGTCGCCGTACGTAGTGTTCATCCGGTCGTGTCCTGAGAACGAGATACGTGGCTCCTATCGGGTTCGTCGACACGTCGGGCGGTCTTGCTGGACTTGTTTTACCTTTCTCGAATGTCTTGCGCGAGGAATTCTGATACTTTGGGCTATCTCGAGGTTGAGGTTTTCCAATGGAATTTCCTAGGAAATCACGGGATTCGTGGTCGAGGTTATTCCCGCGGCGTGTGGTTAGTTTGTGATGGATGAGTCGGAGCACCCCTGCAGGGTTAAATCTTTCGGAAAGCCGTGCCCGCGGTTACGTGGCAACTTGGAAACTTTGTTTAACACCCGGTCATAGCAAACTTGAAGTAAACTCTAATAAAATACACCAACCGTGTGCGTAACCGTGACTGTCTCTTCTCGTGATTTCTGAACCGAGAGAGAACACGGTGGGGTTATGTTTGTTCATAAGTAGGTGTTCAGGATCTCTTAGAGATCATTACTAGTTCACGTCCGTTTATGCGACGATCATCCCCCTTTATTCTTGTACTCGTAAGTTAGCCACTCAAATAAATGCTTAGTGCTTGCTGCAGCCTCACCACTTAACCTTACCTCACCCATTAAGCTTTAATAGTCTTGATACCCTTGGAAATGAGATTGTTGAGTCCCTGTGGCTCACAGATTACTACAACAACAGTTGCAGGTACAGGTAATGCGATGCTTTGACGTGAGAGCGATGCTTATTTGATTTGGAGTTCTTCTTCTTCTTCTTCATCGATCTAGGATGGGTTCCAGGCGGCAGCCTGGGATAGCAAGGGTGGATGTCATTTTATCGTTTGTTTTCGTCCGTAGTCGGACCCTGCTCTTCTGTATGATGTTTGGATATGTTGTTGTATTGATGTGATATTGATATACCTTGTGGCGAGTGTAAGCCAATTCCATATACTCATCTCTTCTTTACATGTACTTGTAATGATATCCATTCTTGCGAAACGATGAGATGCGCTTATATCCCTGTCGAGGCCCTCGTGCCAAAATAAGGATAGGATCGCATCTTGGGCGTTACAATCTTCTCACATGGAGGTATCTAACTCCAAAGGAGAAGGATATGGAAGGAGCAATGCTCAACTAATCTATGAGCTAAACCATTGCTAACCCTAAAATGAGGAGGGGGGTCCCTTATATAGTGCTAGAAGAGATAGGGCGAGAAAGAGGGGTACATGGCCACTTGGGCCCGTGGCTTCCCACACAGGGGTCGGATGTTCGGGCCAGGGTGGTCGGATGTCCGGGGCTTCGGCAGTGGGTCAGATGTCCGGGCCTTGGGGCCGGATGTCCGGGGTTCGGCGCCGGTTGCTGGTGCTCTCTGGATAGAAGGTGCCGGATGTTCGGGGGATTTGGGCCAGATGTCCGGGGGCCGTCGGATGTCCGGGCCGGGGCCGGATGTCCGACGCATGTAGCTTCTGCAGCTTGGCCTTGGCGCCTGTGTAGACTCCAGGGGCGGACGTCCGGGGCATGGGCCAGATGTCCGGGGCCTGGGAGGTGAGTTTTCCTTCTTTTGGTGCTCTTGTCCATCCTTCTTCATGTTCGTCTTCATGGGGGCTTGGCCTTCACTCCGAGTGTCTCCGAGGTCACCTTCATGGTACCTAAGCATGCATAGTATTTCCGCTTGAGGTAGCATCCATGTCTCGAGTGAATTGAAAGGAGAGGGACTTAGGAGCGAGTTCACCTTATGTCCAATGGCACATGGCGCTTGGGGAGTATTCAGAGTGTACATGGGGATGACCGTAGGATGCTCCGCACCATCTCCCTCCCTTGGGAAAGATCCGTCCTCGGATTAAAATCCTTATCACCATGGAAACGGTAGTCGTGTACGGACTTGTAGTTTGACGGGGTGGACGTCATGGTGCAAGTTTCCAAATGCATGGTGAAATTCCCAAGTATAAATGGATGCACATGAGATGTTGCTTCTCCATCCATGAGATGTATCATGTAAACGACAAGCAGGAAAAAACAATGGAAATGTGAACCATTCAACAAGTGCATCGGAAAATGACCCAAAAGGAACGAGCTCACCATGGGAAAGTTCTCGAAGATGTTGTTGTCTCTCATCATGTGTGCCTTGCATGACCAATATGTCTCATGATGACACCACCTTGCAAAGCCAGCAAAATGAAAGAACACGACAAACACTCGGAAAAACAAATGAGGTTAGCGTGAATGCAAAACCTATCATTCGTGTGGTGAAAGACCCAACAAGTGTCATCATCATTCTTATCATAAGAAGGGACAAGAGAATGCGACATGGCATGTAAGTATATGATGGTAGCACAACCCAAGATATGAATCTCAATCCAAGTAGCATGCATCACAAGTAATATGTCCAAGTCTCCAAGATCATCAATAAGCATAACATGGGTGCACTCACTACAAGATGCAAGTAAAGGAGACAAGAGACAATGATCAACACTAATCATGTGAGAGGCATGGCCATGTATATCATCAACCCAAGGAAAAGAGCAAGCATGTAACATGGGTGATGCAACATGGCAAGTGATCATAGTAATCAAGGCATGTGAACTAGTAGTGCGAAGATGCAACATACTAGATGGAATCATGGCAATCATGTCATGTGTGCAAATAGTGGTAATACATAATGCACATGACATATCACAATCATGAAAATGAGATATGAGCAAAGTTTCGTCATTGCATTTGCAAGAAGTCCTATGTGAATAGCAATGGAACATCATGACTCTCCCAACACAAGAAGCAACAATAGCATAATGCACAAAGTAAACATGGCAATAACTATGATCTCCACCAAGTGTGCACATACACATAGAAGGAGTAGAATAGTGAATCATGAGTAAATGCAAGCATGGGTCACAATTGCATCGCACAAGCATAGAAGGAGGCATATCATGCAAAGCGAACATGAGAAAATGAGCATAAGATGACAAGTGGTATATAGCCCATAGTCACGTGAGAACCAAGTAGAAGAGGTGGGCATAGTCCTTGCGCGAGGGGAATGGTTGGAGACACATTCCAATGAATCCCAAAGCATCGATGCTCTCAAGAGATCTTTTCGTCAACTCATGGGATTGTAAGGTTGACGAGTAATCATGAGTACCTAAACACAACAAAGGCAAAGGGAAAATTGTGTGTGCGTGGTATATGTACACATCATCCGTTAGGATGTGCATGTGCATGTGTTCGTTAGCACAAAATATCCAATGCTCAAATAAGTGAGATGCATGATATAAGAGCATGTCATCCATCATGAAAGGTTTGTTGTTATATATGGCATAATGGAGACTAGAAATATGTAGTGCATCACTTGAAATATCGGGAGCATTGTTATTCATGAAATGCGGATGGTGCACACAATAATTGGGATCATGCAATGGATGGGATGGAACAAAATCTCCTAACATGTATGAGGAAACTATGGGGGTCTCCTCATGTGAAATAGCGGAAGCATAATGCGGAGAGTACGGACAACATCCAAAACAATGCATTTCCAAATCATGGAGATCATGGCATGGCATATGAGAATTATTGCGCAAATGATGCAAAGGAAGCATGGAAATATCATCACAAGAAAAGCAAATTCCAATAACCATGGGCTTGTCGTCTATGCCATATGAGCAAATGGGATTAATTTTTATGGGATATGCATAGTTGCTACGGTGAGATTGCAAAGATGCAATATGGGAAATTTCACGCATAGCATATGACAAGTTTAGCGGATTGTCAAACATGATGTGACCAATAGAGTTTTCACATGATATCCTATGGAGTATAGCATCACAACTAGGTAAGTCAACATGCTCATCATCATATTCATCAAAAGTAGGTGGCACATCTAAGCATGAAGAATACATAGCATGTGGTGTGTCCATAAGGTGATCAACATCATGCAAGCAATCGTTGTCAAGATATTCCACTAGTGGGACAAGCAAAGAACCTTCACCTATGTTACTTTTAGAGCTCCGCTCATGTGATGTAGGTGAGGTGGGAAGTACCAACTCGTGGTCGACATCATGATGGAACCATGTGGGTGGGGCATCATCATCCACCATGGCCATCATCATTCCCATTGGAGGGATGGACTAGTCGAGGGTAGGCACGTCGTCATGTAGGGAACCTTGCACCAAAGAAGAAGACGCAATAGGAGTAGAGGTTAAGTTGTTAGAAATCATAGTGGCCTCACGTGCCCTCTCAACTACCTCACTCACTAAGTGTTGTGGCTCACTCACTCCCTCTAGGATGCTCTCACTCATATGGTTGGTTGAATCACTCAAAGGGTGGTGATGGCTCTCAACCTCACATAGGAAATTTGGCATGTTTTCGTGTATGGGGCTAGTGGTGGTCACACTCATCCTCTCATAGGAAATGCACTCAATGTCACATATGGTGGAGTCACTCATCTCACTCATGTGGTGGTGGCTCTCCTCACATGGAAGTTGGGGCATCTCGTCATATGTCGGTGTCGGAGAGATGTAGGTGCTAACATCTCCATGCTCAACTCCTTGCGCCGCCTCGGTTGAAGAGATAGTCCCATGCTCAACATCCTCGTCCATAACGCCTCCGAAGATGAATGCCGTAGGATGTGGCCAAACATCAATCTCCTCTAAGACCGAAGGGAACATCCCAAGCTCGGCCTCGGTGCTTGACTCCAAGTATGAGTCCCATGTGGGCACCGTCTTCAAGTCGTTGAAGAGGGCCGCGCTCGCCGCCATGGTCGAAGGGAAAGTCCCATGCCCGACCATCTTGTCGCCGTTGCCTTGTATGAGGGCCGAAGATGGCACCTCGCCGCTCGCCTCCATGACCGAAGGAAGATTCCCATGCTCGGCCATCTTCCTTGGGATGCCTCTGAAGATGGAAGGGTCATCCATGCGTGTAGTCGGTTGCCTTGGTGTTTGCGTCGAAGCTTGTGGTTGACGGCATTCTTCGTCTTGGCGCGCTTGTTTCTTGTCGTCGTCTTGGCGGTCGTCTCGAAGATGAGGACGTTGTCGCGTGATGCTTACTTCGGTTGGGCGTTCCGACAATGTGCGACTTGAGTGTCTCTGCCTTGAAGATGACGAAGGGGGAGAAGACTTGTAGTTGGCCACCATGTGTCGAAGTTGCTCCATGTGTGTGTCCAACTTGTTGTCGATGTAGTCTCTTTTCCGAGCTTTGGAGTGTCATATGTCGATGGCGAGCAGCTTGAATTTTTTGTTGATGTAGTGGTTCATGCTGATGTAGTCGTCGAAGACCGAAGATGATGTGCTTTGCCTAGCCATCACAAGACTCGAGCCAAGGTGAGTGGGAAATGAGATAAACAATACCAATATACCGTTCCCAAAGTTGAGGATGTATCCCGTTTCACTCAATGTGAATTGAGAGAATAGTGGAATTGGTATCGGACTTGTTCACTCACACCTACAAAGTAAAGCTTATCGAGTGGCTTGGTTAGGACAAGTGGCACAAAATTCAAGCAAATGTTAATCCAGGATATCGAAAATGTTGAGGAAGATTCACAAAATTGCAATGCAAAGCAAATAGATCAATAGCTATGGTGGCACTAGGAACACACACACAGATAGATAAATGGGATACGCGCAACCAAGGAATGAGCACAAAATGTGAGAGACCCGGAAAAAGCTCGTGTTGCACGGATTCTATAAGAGATAATAGCTCGATTGCTCAAATAGGCTAGATACGCGCTTGTGCACCAACCTAAAAGAGTAAATGTGTCGTCTTCAATCCCAAGTATGCTATGTATGTATGATCCAAGAGTATCTACTATGCAAAATGGCTCAATGCTTTTTCTATTGCTTACAAGCTCTTTTGTATCTCCTCTTTTGCTTAAAAGCTTTTTCTTCTTTCTTTTCTTCTCTTTTTTTTGATAAGCTACGCTTGATGCTCAAACCAAGATATGAGACAAGTATGTTGGATATGCACGGGAGAGACTTATGGCACAATGTAGATAGCAAGATGGTTGCACGCTAAACTAGCTATGCGGCATAAGAGTAACACTACAGTGCACACGTAATGTGGCCCGGCAATTCTCAACTCGCTAGTCTCAATGGGTAAGGTACGCAATAGGCTCGAATCGATCAATGCAATGGCAAGGAAATAGACAATGATGTCATCGAGGTTACCGTCCTTGCTTATGGTTGGGGTGCCAAAAGGCGAAGTGGCCGATGTCGATGTCGACGCCGAGGCGATGATGAGTGGCGGCATTGTCGATGTCGAACCGTCCCTAAGTATCCAAAACACCTTAGGAAACGAAAACCGCAACTCAAAAACTCAAACAAAATTGGGTTAGGGTGGCGGAAGTGTATGGTGGCAAGGCTATGCGGAAGTAGTGGTGGAGGCCTAGGCAAATATACCAAAATATGAAAAATATGATGGAGTTAAATGGTTATGAATCTATTTTTTTGGGATGTAAGATGTCAATAGCTATCCAACGAGCTAAAGAACGTCAAAATCGGACTCCGAATGAATTAGTTATGGCCGAAACAATGAAACCGGAAAGCTGAAACCAACAGGGGTCGGACATCCGGGGATTAGGCCGGAAATCCGGGGCATGATGTTCAGAAACTTGCGCGAATTCGCGCTTCAGGGGCCGGATGTCCGGCCCAATGCCCCGGATGTCTGGGACCTGATGTCCAGATCGGGATTTGGGCTCGGGAACTCGATTTGGGCGGAAATTTTCGAGCCCGGGGATCAAAATTGATGGGGGAAAAGAAAAATTGGGGTGGATTTCGCGATGGGAAAGCTAGATCTACTTGCCAAACACGAATTCCATGGATCAAAATCAACAAAATCTCACAAGAATCGACAAATCCAAGAAATTTTGGTATGGCTATTTTTGGTGGGGATTTTCGAATTGGGACAAAAACACACAAAATTAGGCTAGAAAACAAAGGGGTGGACTACAATTCGTGAGAAACGTGGCTCTTTATACCAAAATGATACGGGGCAAACCCGTGGGTGTCGATCTTTCACGAATTGGAGGGGGATTCCACGAAGAACACGAAGAACACGGGGAAGAACGAGGAGAAATCACAAGGGAAACACTCAAGAACAAGTCCAATCACAAATCCATTAGACTCATATCCACACAAGATCCACAAAGGTACAAGAACAACAAAGGGAAAAAGGATACATGTAGAGTTTATCCCAAATCCCATGGGGAGATGGGGCCTTGAAATTCCAGATGATCTTCCCTATGAAGGGTCCTTGGCATCCATAGAATCTTCTCGCATGGAGGTATCTAACTCCAAAGGAGAAGGATATGGAAGGAGCAATGCTCAACTAATCTATGAGCTAAACCATTGCTAACCCTAAAATGAGGAGGAGGGGTCCCTTATATAGTGCTAGAAGAGATAGGGGCGGGAGAGAGGGGTACATGCACACTTGGACCCGTGGCTGTCCACACAGGGGCCGGATGTCCGGGCCATGGTGGTCGGATGTCCGGGGCTTCAGCGGTGAGCCGGATGTCTGGGCCTTGGAGCCGGATGTCCGGGGTTCGGCGCCGGTTGCTGGTGCTCTGTGGGTAGAAGGTGCCGGATGTCCGGGGGATTTGGGCCCGATATCCGGGGGCCGACGGATGTCCGGACCGGGGCCGGATGTCCGGCGCTTGTAGCTTCTGCAGCTTGGCCTTGGCACTTGTGTAGACTCCAAGGGTCGGACGTCCGGGGCATGGGCCGGACGTCCGGGGCCTGGGAGGTGAGTTGCCCTTCTTTTGGTGCTCTTGTCCATCCTTCTTCGTGTCCATCTTCATGGGGGCTTGGCCTTCACTTCGAGTGTCTCCGAGGTCACCTTCATGGTACCTAAGCATGCATAGTATTTCCGCTTGAGGTAGCATCCATGTGTCGAGTGAATTGAAAGGAGAGGGACTTAGGAGCGAGTTCACCTTATGTCCAATGGCACATGGTACTTGGGGAGTATTCGGAGTGTACATGGGGATGACCGTAGGATGCTCCGCATCAAGAAGGTCGGAGTTCCTCTACTCGTCACAAGTTCATATTCTTCATCGCGCGTGATGGATGAAGCTGAGGATCTTGACGACACTGTTGCGGGCCCTGCATCAACAAACGACCCCGACAACAACGCTGGCGCTCCTTCACCAACCTCAAGATGAAATTCTTCAGGGGCGTTAGTCCTCAATTTTCGTCTCTTTTGGTCACTTGATCCCAAAGGGGGAGAAATTTCAGTTAGTCTTCAAGCGGGTCTCTATTTATGGGTTGTTTTTGTTTAAGTTACAACTCTTGCTCTTCTGAAGTATTTGTTTGATGAGTTGTAAACTTAAGTCCGATGGTGGTCTGACTCTTTGGAACTGCTTTCCGCATGCTTATTTTCTCAAGTACCTTAATGCACGCATGCTGAATTTTGTCAGACGCCATTTTCCATTATGCATTTCAATTTCCTCATGATATATGTTAAATGCGTGTATGGATTACAAGATATAGGAGGAGATCTCCAAGATTTTATCCTGCCATGTGCATTTGCATTCCAAACAAATTCCTCAAATGTGCACATCTTCAACGGGAGTTCTTCTATATCTTGCAATCAAATTCCTCAAACTCAGTACTTACACTTCATATGTTTATCCCCGTTAAAAACTTAACCTATTTGTCATCAATCACCAAAAAGGGGGAGATTGTAAGTGCATCTAGTGCCCCTTAGTGATTTTCGTGTATTGAAGACTTATAGGTTAAGGGACTAATGTGTTTGTGAGTGTACACAGGTTTTATAAGTCGTTGAGGAGTTTGATATATCCGAAGAATGTCGACCCCTAAAAATGAATGTCTTCAACTGAAGACTTTGATGCTTTCTTGAAGACTTTGCAAATGAAGAATTTGGTGTAACCTTGAAGATATTGATACGTGGACTATGAAGCGTGAAGACTTTTGTTTTCATAGTTTCATTTCCTTTCTTTGAGTCATAGGAAACACCGTACTGTTAAAGGGGGTCGAGGTAATACTAAGAAAAGAATTCCAAGTGATGCTCATCTCAAAGCCTACACATACCCAAAACCATCGAGTGAAGCCTTTGGAAATATCTTGCAGTTTAGTCAAGTTCTTCAGTGACAGGGACGAATGTCTTCTGGTCTCTGAGGAAATTGGTCTGACTGAGGAGTTAGGATTTCGCCAGTGCGAATTGCCTACCGTGAGGAATATGATAGCCCAGAGGAATTTGAGAGTTCAAATCTCCAACCATTCTTGTACCTTGCGCTAGCTATCCAGGTATCTTATCCACATAACAGTCATATCATTAGGAGCATTTATGTCATATCATGTCGGGTTGCACCCTGGCTATAAATAGCTGCCCCCCACAACCACTAGTTGGTTGGCTGCTTCGAGAGAGATTGACAAGTGTCATTTGAGAGCAACCCATCCTCTGAGGACTTTGATACAAAATCATTAGTGAGGAAAAACCCAAAACCCAAACCACCAAAACCCAAAGTGATTGAGCATCACTGAAGAGATTGTTCCTGTGTGGAACCGACGCTTGTTACCTTTGAAGACTGTGCATCTTCCAGACGGTTAGGCGTCATGGTCTAGAGCATTCAAGAGGAAATAGTGGATCGTCGGGTGACCGAGTTTGTGAGGGTTTGGAAGTCTACCTTGAAGACTTACCACGAGTGTTGCGCGAGGTCTGTGTGGCCTTAGCTCAAGGAGAATACGGTAAGGACTGTGTGTCCTGGGACTATGTATCCTTTGGTTTAAATACCAAGCCGCTCCGAACCATACGTACGATTGTCACAGCAGTTGGAACTGGGTCATCAATTCATTGTCTTCACCGAGCTCTTGGTTCTATTCCTCAACCCTTTCATTTCCTTGATAACTTGTTGATGAAATTGATCGTTACTGTTTGAAGACTTTGACTGAAGACTTTCTCAATTTCCTCATCTCAAATTCTTCAGTCACTTTTTCTATCGCCTCCTTATCCTATGTTCACGCTACTTGTGCTCTGTGTATGTTTCATTTCATCATGATGACTATGCTACTGCTATGTTTCTCATGCACTTGAGTACTCATTCCGCTGCTAGTATTTCATCACTTAGAAAATTCCTCAATTAGTAATTCCTTAGTGACGAATTTGTAAAAATCGCCTATTCACCCCCCCCCCCTCTAGTCGATATAACGCACTTTCAGATTGGATCATGAAGAGTACGACTACATCAACTGCGTGATATACGCATCCGCTTAACAGTCTACGAGGGTACATAGACACACACCCCCCTCTCGTTGTTATGCATTTGATAGATTAGATCGTGGGTGTTTCGTAGGAATTTTTTCTATTTTCATGCTACGTTCCCAATAGAGACTTGGGTTGGGAAACATGGCCGGCCTTAGGATCGCATCTCCTCGGGAACTAATTTAGCTCATGTGTGTTTCGCCAACGCTGAGGTGCAGCTTGATAGGAAATATGTCGAACTGCGGGTTGGAAAAAATATTTACTGAACAGAAGTATCACACTACCACTCATTACAACCCAGGCCGGTTCTGCAGGACTCGTTGCTCGAACTGCAAGACGTCGGCATGGAAATAATTTAGCCATCAATGGCGTGGAAGTTTTTGCTATCACAGCTCCTCGGCGGCTTTACGGGACATGTTGGTCAACCTACAAGACGTCGTCTTGTAAATTTTGGCTTTCACAACTCCTCGGCTGGCTCTGAGGGACCCGTTGGTGGACCTGCAAGATGCTAGCAAGGAAATTTTTCCTTTCACAGCTCCTCGGCTGGCTCTGAGAGACCTGTCGGTTGACCTGCAGGATGCCAGCGAGGAAATTTTTACTTTCACATCTCGGGTGGCTCTGAGGGACCCGTCGGTCGACCTGCAAGATGTCGGCAAGGAAATTTTTGCTTTCACAGCTCTTCGGCTGGCTCTAAGGGTCCCATCGGTCGACCTGCAAGATGTCGACGAGGATTTTTTTGCTTCCACGGCTCCTTGACTGGCTCTGAGGGACTCGTCGGACGACCTACAAGATACCGGCGAGGAAATTTTTGCTTTCATGGCTCCTCGACTAGCTCCAAAGGGCCTGTCGGTCCACCTGCAAGATGCCAGCAAGGAAAAGTTTGCTTTCACAGCTCCTCGGGTGGCTCTAAGGGACCCATTGGTCGACCTGCAAGATGTCGGCAAGGAATTTTTTAAACAGTCCAAACTGAATTATGACTTTATGATCTATGTGATACTTGTGATCTACGTTGGGTTTCGTGAAGAGGAACGGGTGATGCAGCACAATACGGATAAGTATTTCCCTCAGTTAAGAACCAAGGTTTATCAAACCAATAGGAATATAAATCAACCACCGTTTTCAGCGACTGCACGCAAAAGAGCAAACACTCGCACACAACTGAAAGCACATATGCTCCCTTGGTGGTTTTCATAATTAATGACAACATACATTGTCTCTTGGACTAACATTTTTACCTAGTGTATTTCAGATAAAAGTCCATAGAGGAAGATGGGTTGGCTAAGGATTGTGAGGAGACCCCAAGATGCAAGGAATAGGATTGGCAAAGCTACAACCATGAAGACTCTACATTTTTACTTTGTGAGAAATCACTTTGAGTCCATAGGAAAGCCAATACTATTAAAAGGGGGTAAGGTACTGTTGGTGAACAATATGCTCCATGTGCACAAGTGATAGTCACCAAAAACACCCACAAGCTCTTCCACAAAAGTCTGTCCAAGCCTATTATGAAAATCGGTGCTGCCAATATTTCCCACTCGGTCCCACTGATTCCACCTCAGACAGACCCATACCAAACCCTAGCTCTTCGGTGCAACCGATTCTGGTTCGGTGCCACCGAGTTCAGCTTGCCAACTTTTTGTTACCTCGATTCTTAAAATCGGAATTTCCGAGATTTTGGATCGGCGTCACGGAGTTGTGGAAACTGACCATTGGTCACCTAATCGGTACTGCCGAGATCTTTGTATCGGTCTCACCGAGATTCAAAAGTTGCTACCTTTGGACCAACTCGGTACCACCAAGTTTTATACTTCAATGTCACTGAGTTGGTCACTTTAGGTGTAACAGTTGGATTTTTGGGGATGCCTATATATACCCCTTCACCACCACCCACTCGAAAGAGAAGCACTCAAAACTATTCCATACTTGCCCCATCCAATTTTCTGAGAGAGAGCCACCTACTCATGTGTTGAGATCAAGCCATTCCACTCCATCCATATGAATCTTGATCTCTAGCCTCCCCAAGTTTCTTTCCACCCAATCAATCTCTTCCACCAAAGCCAAATCTGTGAGAGAGTGATTGTGTGTTGAGGAGTCTATCATCTTGAAGCACAAGAGCAAGGAGTTCATCGACATTATCGAGACTATTACCTTTTGGAGGGTGGTGCCTCCTAGATTGGTTAGGTGTCGCTTGGCAGCCTCCTACTTCGTGTTGTGGAGTTGAACCAAGAAGTTTGTACGGGCAAGGAGATCGCCTACTTCGTGAAGATCTACCCATAGTGAGGCTAGTCCTTCGTGGATGGAAGCCGTTATGGAATAGTCAAGGTTGCTACTTCGTGGACCCTTATGGGTGGAGCCCTCCGTGGACTCTCGCGACCGTTACCCTCCGTGGGTTGAAGACTCCATAAACGTGGATGTACGATAGCACCACCTATCGGAACCACGGGAAAAAATCCTTGCGTCTCCAAATTGTGTTTGATCTTCTTATCTCCACTCTCTCTTACATGCGCTTGTCTTACTTTCCGCTGCCATACTTGTTGACTAGCATGTGTAGGGTGCATTAGACTTGTTATAATTGCTAAAAACTGCCCACTAATTAACTTGGTAAAAGGTTAGGTTTTAATTCTTGCAAGTAGTCTATTCACCCCCCCTCTAGACACACACTTCTAGTGATCCTAAAAGTGGTATCAGAGCCTTGGTCTCCATTGCATCGGTTTCATCACCGTGGAGGAAGATGGATGTGTCTAGTTTGGAGAGTTTGAGTTGTAGAGTGCCTATTCTTGATGGGGAGTACTATAGTCAATGGAAATATAAGATTCTTGAGCTATTCAATGAATTTCATTTGAGCAAGTATATTAAGAACCCCTATGTACCCCCCATTGATCCTTTACATCCCACACACGAAGAGGAAATTGATATGCTATGCAATCTTAGAATTGTTAATCTTATCACTAGAGGATTGCCTAGAATTGTGCTTAATCAAATGAAGAATTCTGAATGTGCTTATAATTTATGGAATGACTTGGAGAAACGATATCCAAGTTATTCATTGAGTAATCTTGATGAAGTTCTTCATAAGACTATTGTCTTTCACAAAATGATGCCTAGTGATCCCAAGTTTGATGACTATCTATTTGAGCTTAGAGACCTCATGCGTGCTAAAGGAGATGTCATAACTATCAACAACATCATTGTAGAAGCCATTCGCATTCATAATCTTGAACATTGTCATGATCACAACCCTAACGAATCTCTTGTTCCTTGTGACGAGGATTTCTCACTTGATGATGACAATGTGGAACATGGCTACTATGATGAAGACGAGTTGTTTGACATCGAGCATGAGAAGATCATGAAGAATCTAAGCCTCATGGCAAATTTCAAGGATTACATGTCCGGAGGAAAAGAGTGGATTCTCGATAGTGGATGCACCAATCATATGACCGAAGATAGAGACATGTTTGAAGAGATCACACCAAACCATGGACCGCGAAGGTATGTAACTTTTGGAGACAACTCCAAGGGTAAAGTACTCGGTCTTGGTAAGGTGGCCATATCCCATGATAGCTCTATTCAAAACGTCATGCTTGTTGAATCCCTTGGCTACAATCTTCTTCCGTATCTAGACTTGCCGACTTTGGTTTTAATGTGCTATTCACGAAAGTAGATTGCCAAGTGTTTCGTCAAGATAATCATAACATGGTCTTTACTGGTTTCCGTAGAGGTGATCTATATATTGTCGATTTCACTAAGAGATCCAAACCTCATACTTGTCTTATTGTGAAATCTTCTAAAGGTTGGCTTTTCCATAGAAGACTAGGACATGTTGGCATGCGTAATCTAGACAAGCTTATCAAAGGTGATCATATACTTGGTGTTAAAGATGTTATCTTTGACAAAGATAGACTTTGTAGTGCTTGTCAAGCTGGAACGCAAGTAGGTGGAAGTCATCCCGTAAAGAATATCATGACTAATAGGAGACCACTCGAGCTACTTCACATGGATCTTTTTGGTCCCAATGCTTACAAGAGTCTCGGTGGAAATTCCTATGGTCTAGTCATAGTTGATGATTTTTCCAGATTTACGTGGGTATTCTTTCTTGATGATAAGTCGCAGGTACAAAAGATCATCAAGAACTTCGCTCGCAAAGCGCAAAATCAGTTTGAGGTGAAGATCAAGAAGGTTCGGAGCAATAACGGATCGGAGTTCAAGAACACCCATGTAGATACCTTTCTTGACGAAGAAGGTGTTTCACATGAGTTCTCGGCTACGTACACGCCTCAACAAAATGGAGTTGTTGAGAGGAAGAACCGAACTCTTATTGAGATGGCAAGAACGATGCTTGACGAATACAAGACGCCAAGACACTTTTGGGCAGAAGCTGTGGAAACAGCATGTCATGCCACAAATCGACTCTACTTGCACAAGCTTCTCGATAAAACTGCATACGAGCTACTCACCGATAACAAACCCCAAGTTGGATACTTCGGGTATTCGGCTCAAAGTGCTACATTCTTGATAAGCATCGTCGTACGAAATTTGCTCCTAAATCTCATGAAGGATTCCTACTTGGTTACGGATCGAACTCTCACACTTACCGTGTCTACAACAACTTCACTCAGAAAGTTGAAGAGACGGTAGATGTGAAGTTTGATGAATCTAATGGTTCGCAAGTCGAACAATTTCCAAATGATGTAGGAGATAAGGATCCTTCGGAAGCTATCCAAGACTTGTCCATCGGCAAGATTCGTCCCATGGAGGTGAAGGAAAGTACTTCGTCAACTCAAGTGGAAGCGCCTACTTCACGTCAAGGTGATCCTCAACACGACATGGAGGCATCCACAAGCGGTACACGACAAGATGAAGAGGAGGAAGTACATCATGAAGATCCACCACAACCTCCTTCACCACCACCTCAAGGAAACGACACCTTCAACAACAACGAAGATGAAGGAGATGAGGATGATGAAGAAGCTCCACCATCCAACAAGCCAAAGCTACCCCGAGTTCGAGCAAGAGTGACCAAGAACCATCCTCCAAACCAAATCTTCGGTGACATACAAACGGGGAGAATCACTCGCTCTAAAACTCGCTTAGCTAATTTCTGTGAGCATTATTCTTTCATCTCTAGCATTGAACCCTTGAAGGTTGAACAAGCTCTTGAAGACCCGGATTGGGTGAACGCCATGCATGAAGAGCTTCACAACTTCGAGAGGAATGAAGTGTGGACACTCGTGGAGAAGCCCAAGGACGAGCAGAACATCATCGGAACCAAATGGGTGTTTAGGATCAAGCAAGATGAAGACGGTCAAGTTGTACGCAACAAGGCGCGTCTCGTAGCCCAAGGATATACGCAAGTCGAAGGTATGGACTACGGTGAGACCTACGCACCCGTTGCTAGACTTGAAGCTACTCGCATTCTTCTTGCTAATGCTAATCACCATGATATCACGCTTTATCAAATGGACATTAAAAGTGCCTTTTTAAATGGTGAGATTGAAGAAGAGGTCTATGTCAAACAACCCCCTGGTTTTGCGAATCCCAAGAAACCTAATCATGTCTACAAGCTTCGTAAAGCTCTTTATGGTCTTAAGCAAGCCCCACGTGCTTGGTATAAATGCTTAACGAAGTTTCTCATTGAAAAGGGTTTTGAAATTGGTAAAATTGACGCAACCTTATTCACTAAAAGAGTTAATGGTGAATTATTTGTGTGCCAAATCTATGTGGATGATATTATCTTTGGATCTACTAACCCACAATTTAGTGAAAGATTTGGAAGGTTGATGTTTGAGAAGTATGAGATGTCCATGATGTGTGAGCTGAAATTCTTCCTTGGTTTGCAAATCAAGCAAACGAGAGAAGGAACTTTCATCTCTCAAACCAAGTATACCAAGGACTTGATCAAGAAGTTCAACATGCAAGAGTGTAAAGGTATGAAAACTCCTACGCCTACTAGTGGACATGTTGATCTTACCAAGGAGGACGAACCGGTCGATTAAAAGGTTTATCGATCTATGATTGGTTCATTGCTATATCTATGTGCCTCCCGTCCCGATATTATGCTTAGTGTTTGCATGTGTGCTAGATATCAAGCTGCACCTAAAGAGTGTCATCTTTTGGCCGTGAAACGTATTGTGAGATATCTGATACAAACACAAAACTTTGGCATTTGGTGTCCCAAGGGATCTTCTTTTAACCTTGCTGGCTATTCCGATTCGGACTATGCTGGTGACAAGGTTGATAGAAAATCCACCTCGGGTACATGTCAATTTCTTGGGAGATCTCTTGTGTCTTGGTCCTCCAAGAAACAAAACTTGGTATCTCTATCTACCGCCGAAGCTGAGTATATTGCCGCCAGATCGTGTTGTGCACAATTACTATGGATGACACAAACGCTTAAGGATTATGGAATCCATGTGAAAAATGTTCCATTACTTTGTGACAATGAAAGTGCTATTAAGATTGGTCATAATCCTGTGCAACATTCTCGAACTAAGCATATTCAAGTTCGACATCATTTCATTCGTGATCATGTTGCCAAAGGAGATATTAATCTTAAGCATGTTCGTACCAACAAGTAATTGGCCAATATCTTTACTAAGCCACTTCATGAGAAAGTATTTTGTTATTTGAGAAGTGAGTTGAACATCATTGATGCTTCAAACTTGAGCTAGACTCACTCGGATGCATGCAAGGGGATGAGCTTACTTGACCATTCCATGCTATCATTACCATGAATCTCATATGACTTGGAATTCTATGCTCCCTTGTATTGCACCTAACCCTTTTGTAGGTACTTGGAAGAACTTCATTCCACGAGATTGCCGACAACTCCAATCATAAGCAATCTTGTCATGGCCAAGTATCCACAACCCCTTTTGATGATGGAAGGAAGAGGACAACAAAAACATATCCTTGACACATATTTGAATTTCACAATTAGTATCATGTTCTTCCTTGCATGACCAACCTATGTAGGTGATAAGTGAACCAGAACAAAGAAGGATTGCTCCCAACTCAAGATGAACTTCATCAATCCCGAGCATCCTCATCAAGTTCACCTACAAGCCACTTCATCAACATCACTCAAAGGTAAGTACTCATATCCTTGAAAAAGCTTTACTCCAAGTCATGAGTTAAAGCAACTCAAGTGATATGAAAATATTAAAATGCTTAATCGAAAAATGGTAACCCCATTTGAGCTTAACGATGAGTATGACCTATGATCAAGTATTCTTGCTTGACTCCTTAAGTCAATATACTCTAATATAGGTGACCTAGTCACCGCCCATCATCTAGATTAAGTATCTTGTTTGGTTCATTCACTATTTGCAAGATTTCTTGGAACCACTCAAATCTTCTCTAGTTGATATTTCTTTGTAAATTCTTCTGTATTTCCTTTGCAAAACCTTTTTTAAATTTTATTGCAAGTTTTCTAAAATCTTTTGAGAAGTTCTAGTAATTTCCAAGTTTCTGTTATATCCTCGGAGCCTCCGATTCAAATGACTCGGTTCTACCGATCATGCAGATAGGCTGCAAATACACGTCTCGGTTCCACCGACTTATTTGCCTCGAAGCCACCGACTTTGCTATCTTTTCTATCCTTTGTTAAACTTAGCAATTCTCCATTTCTTCGATGATCCCTTATAAAAAAATAAAAAAAGGGGGGGAGAAACTTTATTCTAGGATCCCTAACTCAAAGGAGGAGAAGTCTTAAATGCTCTCTATGATTCACACTGTTCCATGAACCCTACATTCTAGGACCCTAGTTCTCAAGAATCCCTTCTTACTCCATGATCCCTGTGTCTGACCCTGTGTATGGACCTTTTTGGGAATTAATGCCAAAGGGGAAGAAATACCAAAGCTTCAATGCTAAAGGGGGAGATACATGCTTCAATGCAAAGGGGAAGATACAATCAAGGGGAGGATATCAAAGCTTATGCTTGCATAGACAAGGGGAGAATACCAAAATAAGGGGAAAAGTTTCGTTGTTTCCCAAAGGAGAGAAATATTCTCATGTTAGACTTGTCTCACCCTATCCAATCCTAATATCTACATGTTAAGATTCAAGGGGAGAGGATGACCTACTATTTCATATCTAGGGGAGAAAGTTCTAAATGTTCTTGGAGACATATCAATCTTAAGGAATACTATCTTCTATATGTTCTCCACATCTTGGTACTGTTAAGTTCTATCGCTTTTTGATTTGTAGAATACTCTTGTGTTCCCTAACATTGTTTTCTCAAGTGTGTTTCTACTACTAGAATGCTCAAGAACTCAAGGTAAGTATATGCATCATATCTTTCATCAAGATGATCTCTTGCTTATTGCACATATTGTTTGCAAGAGTGAAGTCTTGAACAAGGATACACCTCATTCATATATATTTGATGCATATAGCCAAGATACACATGACTTATCATATCCCTTCTACTATATGTGTGTCCATGCATTCCAAAGCAACTATCATCAAAAGGATTGCACACATTTAGGGGGAGCGAGTTTTAGTCATGTGTCTCTCAAAGTCTTCATTATATCTTTGCATATCTTTATTTGAAGCTTTGATTGTATGTTGTCATCAATTACCAAAAAGGGGGAGATTGAAAGCACATATGCTCCCTTGGTGGTTTTGATAATTCATGACAACATACATTGTCTCTTGGACTAACATTTTTACCTAGTGTATTTCAGATAAAAGTCCATAGAGGAAGATGGTTGGCTAAGGATTGTGAGGAGACCCCAAGATGCAAGGAATAGGATTGGCAAAGCTACAAGCATGAAGACTCTACATTTTTACTTTGTGAGAAATCACTTTGAGTCCATAGGAAAGCCAATACTATTAAAAGGGGGTAAGGTGCTGTTGGTGAACAATATGCTCCATGTGCACAAGTGATAGTCACCAAAAACACCCACAAGCTCTTCCACAAAAGTCTGTCCAAGCCTATCATGAAAATCGGTGCTGCCAATATTTCCCACTCGGTCCCACCGATTCCCACCTCAGACAGACCCATGCCAAACCCTAGCTCTTCGGTGCAACCGATTCTGGTTCGGTGCCACCGAGTTCAGCTTGCCAACTTTCTGTTACCTCGATTCTTAAAATCAGAATTTCTGAGATTTTGGATCGGCATCACCGAGTTGTGGAAACTGACTGTTGGTCACCTAATCGGTACTGCCGAGATCTTTGTATCGGTCTCACCGAGATTCAAAAGTTGCTACCTTTGGAGCAACTCGGTACCATCGAGTTTTATACTTCGGTGTCACCGAGTTGGTCACTTTAGGTGTAACGGTTGGATTTTTGGGGATGCCTATATATACCGCTTCACCACCACCCACTCGAAAGAGAAGCACTCAGAACTATTCCATACTTGCCCCATCCAATTTTCTGAGAGAGAGCCACCTACTCATGTGTTGAGATCAAGCCATTCCACTCCATCCATATGAATCTTGATATCTAGCCTCCCCAAGTTGCTTTCCACCCAATCAATCTCTTCCACCAAAGCCAAATCTGTGAGAGAGTGATTGTGTGTTGAGGAGTCTATCATCTTGAAGCACAAGAGCAAGGAGTTCATCGACATTATCGAGCCTATTACCTTTTGGAGGGTGGTGCCTCCTAGATTGGTTAGGTGTCGCTTGGGAGCCTCCTACTTCGTGTTGTGGAGTTGAACCAAGAAGTTTGTACGGGCAAGGAGATCGCCTACTTCGTGAAGATCTACCCATAGTGAGGCTAGTCCTTCGTGGACGGAAGCCGTTATGGAATAGCAGTAGCAGCAGCAGCAGCAACAGCAGCAGTAGCAGCAGTAACAGTAGTAGTAGGAGTAGTAGTAGTAGTAGCAGCAGTAGCAGCAGCAGGAGGAGGAGGAGCAGCAGCAGCAGCAGCAGCAGTAGTAGTAGCAGTAGCAGTAGCAGTAGTAGCAGTAGCAGTAGCAGTAGCAGTAGCAGTAGCAGTAGCAGCAGTAGCAGTAGTAGTAGTAGTAGCAGTAGTCGTAGTAGTAGTAGCAGTAGCAGTAGCGGTAGTAGTAGCAGCAGTAGCAGTAGGAGCAGCAGCTGGAGCAGCAGCAGGAGGAGCAGGAGCAGTAGCAGCAGCAGGAGCAGCAGAAGGAGGAGGAGGAGCAGCACTAGCAGCAGCAGCAGCACCAGCAGTAGCAGTAGCAGTAGTACTAATAATATACTCCCTCCGTCCCATAATGTAAGACGTTTTTGACACTAATGTAGTGTTAAAAACATCTTACATTATGGGACGATATTTTTCATTTATTCCACAATAAGGGCCCGTTCGAATCTCCTCTGGGATCCAGCTTCCCGAGAAGCCCGTGAGAAGCCACACGAACAGCTCATCTCCGAGAAGCTCGCTCCTAGAGAACGAGCAGAGTGCAGTGCAAATTTTGGGAGCAGACCCGGCCCAGCTTCGAAAAAACAAGAAGCAGGAGTTGTAGGAAATTACGCTGGATTTCCCTCCCGAAGTGCAACCTCGAACCGTTAAGCCTGGCCCGACGAGAGCTCGTTCTCGAGAGACCGACGCCGCTGCTGGCTCTGCTCTCGCAACCCTAGCTGCGGCGCCGCCAGTCCACCGTCGTGCCGTCGCATCGTCGTCGCCGCCCGTCGCGCCGCCGTCGCCCCGTCTCATCGCGGCCTCGCCCCGCAGGTCTCCGTCCATCACCGCCCGCAGTCGCCGGATGACCTGCTCCGTCCACCCTCCAGCAATATCCACGCCAGAGCCTTCCCCCAACTCTAGGTGAGCAGCCTCCTCCCCTTACTGTACTACTTTGGTCCTTTCTGCATGTATGTACCACTTTGATTTGGTTAGGTTCAGCAGTGTAGGCAGATGCAATTTCTGAATGATATGTACAGATGTGTGCACGTTTTTCGTACGTATGTGTAGTTCAGTTTGTGTAATGATATGAATCTGTTTCTATAGTTTAGTAAGACCAAGAATTTCATTGTTTTGATGGTACATGTTCAAGCTGGTAGTGATAATTGTATATATTTGTCATATGGTGCTGATTGCTTTTGTAGTATCCGTAAAGTAACGTCATTTTTATATAGAAATGTCAAATGTGTCTGCCGAATGAACTGATGAGAACACTCGGATTATCGTCGAGTTGTTTGTGAAACAAGTGAATGCTGGAAATATGCCAAGCACTCATTTGACACCCGATGCATATGATGAGGTGGGAAAGGAATTCATGATGAGAACTGGACTTGAGTACACACAAAAGTAAGTGAGGAACAAATGGGACAAGTTAAAATGTGAGTACAACACATTCAAGAAGCTCAAGTTGCGCGAGACTGGAAGGGGGTGGGACTTTGAGAAAACACCGTGAAACAAGATAATGAGTGGTGGAAAAAGGCGAGAGTTGTAAGTTCTCATGCTTATGTTTTCTCATAAAAAAGAATCTAAACTTGTAGTGCTTTATAGACTAATGTCTTCTCTTTTGTACAATATAAGACCTCCCGGGTTGTTTCAAGTTCAAGAAGCATGGACTTCGTAATGAAGAAGGCTTGCGCATCTTGTTTGAGGATATCAGTGCTGATGGAAGTGACCATCTTCGAAACAATATTTATGCCTATGTTGGTGAACCTATTATTATGTTGTGCTATCGGAATAATATTTATGTCTATGTTGGTGAACCTATTATTATGTTTTGCTTGATGCTAACTATTGTTTGATATGACAGATGTCATCGGATACTGATAGTGAGGATGACAATAGTTATGAAACAATGAGGAATTTGGTTGCGCATCAACAACATAATATGGACATACTTTGTTTCGGTGTGGCAGTCATATTTGGCAAGTATTGTGAAAGTTGGGTGATAAAGGTGGAGCCTAGGAAATCTATTTTGAGTGGATTTGGATGGCTTCAAGAGACTATTGCCACACCGGGAGAGACCTACACAATGTTGAGAATGACGGCAAGTGTGTTCTTTGATTTTCATGACTTGTTGGTACGTAACTATGGTCTAAAAGAAACAAGCTTTGTTAGCACTTATGGGTCTCTTGCTATGTTCTTGTGGACATTGGGAGGTTGTGAATCAAATAGAAGAACTCAAAACCGCTTCAAACATTCAGCGGATACAATCCATTGTAAATTTCATGAGGTTCTACAATGTGTGGTCAACATGGCATCTCACTACCTTAAGCCACAAGACCCAAACTTCCACATTGTGCATGATATCATTAAGACAGATAGAAGGGCTTATCCTCATCTCAAAGATTGCATTGGTGCAATTGATGGGACTCATATAAGAGCTTCTATTCCTGAAGGGCCTCCGAAAGTGAGGTACATTGGAAGAATGGGCGCGACAACTCAAAATGTGATGGCGGTATGTGACTTTGACATGCACTTCACTTATGCTTCAATTGGCCAACCTGGTTCTATGCATGATACAAATGTGTTATACCATGCAATTGAGAAGGACAGTCCCTCCTTCCCCCATCCTCCAAAGGGTGAGCATTTCTTTTCATTACAAGTTTACACATGATGTAACCTATCCTAGAACTAATATGTATGTGTGCTGTTGTTTGTAGGCAAGTATTACCTTGTAGATGCCGGGTATCCTAATAGAGATGGATATCTAGCACCATACAAAGGAGAACGGTATCATGTCCCTGACTTTCAAAGAGGCGCACCTCCAAATACTCCGAAGGAGAAGTTCAACAAGATTCACTCCTCCAACCGCAATTGCATAGAGAGAACTTTTGGAGTGTGGAAGATGAAATGGCAAATTCTCCTCAAGATGCCAAACTACTCATTTCAAACACAAATGAAGATTGTTGCAGCTACTATGACATTGCACAACTATGTTCGCCTCCATGACAAAGATGATATCCACTTTGTTAGATGTGAAAGGGATCCGGATTATATTCCAACAATTCCAGATAGATATAAGAAGTATGTTATTCCTTCGAGTGCATCGGATGCTTCAACTTCGGAAGCAAGTACTCCTGACATGGATAGGTTTAGGCATGAACTAGCTACCGACATTGCTCTTGGTTGGTGAAGTCATGCTCGTGGTGCTTGGAAATGTGTCCCCATTTTGATTTGCAAACATATGCAAAACTGATGAAGCTTTTGTTGTAAGAGATATGTCAAACCTTGTTGTTCTTCGTCCTTGGTGAAATTCGAAATTCTACATGTTCTGTACATTTCTTTCACTTGTACTATCCTAAAGTTTTATCTGTATAGCAAAAAACTGCTCTTTGTTAAGTACAAAACGTAGCAAGCAAAGAGAAAAAAAAAACAAATGTGCTCATCCAGTCTGGCCCGCAACACATAGCGTGCACATATTTTCAGCCCAATTCTTCAAGTGACTTGGCCCATCCCATGGCTGAAAAGGCCAAGCCCATTTCCTGGGCTGCGTACGTGAGGAGTTGCTCACGTCCAGCCGAACGCAGGCTGGCTCCAGCGAGAAGCTGGAAGCTGGCGATTTGGGAAGCCAGCGGAGATCCGAACGGGCCCTAAATCTTTGTACAGTTTCGTTCAATTTCGAAAACCTTTTATTTCTGCAAAAAACAACACAAAGTTAGTTCTCCTGGAAATAACGCCAGTCTGGATTAGTATCATTGAAATCAGGCAAATTGAAGATCAAAACAAGAGCAAAAGTGTTTGGAAAAGTAGATACGTTGGAGACCTATCAACCCCCCAAGCTTAAATCATTGCTTGTCCTCAAGCAAATTCAGTTGACAAACTAAAAGTGATAAAGACAAACTTTTACAAACTCATTTGCTTTTGTTGTCATATATAAGCTTAACTAGTAATCAAGTTTTCAACAAAGATCATGAAGTAAACACATATATGACAACATTTAGCAGCCACATTTACTCATGTCAATGACATAATCAATTAAAGAGCAATAATATTATATCTCAAATACCAACATTTTGTCAAAATAACCATGATACAACAAGATAGGGTGGTTCCGGCGGGCGAGGCCGGAGCGTGTCTCTGGTCTCTCCCTTCGCACATGGATGTGCATCTAGCCGTTTTCTTGCTTGGTCATACGTGCCCTTTGCCGCCTTCGGAGGCTTCTTTGCCTGGTTCGCCTGGCGATGTTGGGACACATGTCCGGCATTTCCCATTTTACGCGGATGTAGAGTCAGGTGTAGCCTTGTCGGGTCCGGATGGCCCTTTTCTGGGTCCGGGTACCTCTTTGCCAGGTTTGGATGACATATTGCCGAGACCGAGTGGCCCTTATGCTTTATTCAACCTGGTTAAAAGCCATGGCAAAGGAGTATATGATAATGATGGATATAGGATGTGTCGTTTTATGTGTGATCATTATTTCTTTTGGGGGGTCCATGGTCTTGATATGCATAGCAAGAAGCGTTATGTCGAGGGGCTTCCTTGCCATCTAAATAACATAAATATCGTGCGTTCACGTATGAAAGCAACATATGGGCGACTCCGGAGGCGCACCCAGCCGCCACCTAAAGAACCGTCGGTCACCACCAGAATCCTCGCCGCCGCCGGAGGAGGCCGTCCAACGGCGGCGGCGGGGCGCTGTCCCGTCCCCCTTCCCCTTCCCCCTTCCCCCTTCCCACAACCTTCATTGGCTTCTGATCTTGTTCGTCAGCACGCTTAGATCCAGATCGAGTGGGCAGGTCCCTACTCATGGTAGCCTTAGTGGCAGCCATGAGAGGCCGACTTGATCCCATCCCCAGAGGCATCTGCTCGTGAGGTTTGACCTGGAGATTGCTCCCTCTCGTGTTGGTGGCTGGCCACGTCCTACAAGATCTGGCAACATCCAGTTGGGATTGTTTCACGACGGTCGGAGGGGCAGCTGTCATCCCATGACGTGGAAGCCTTGCGATGGAACAACGATGCTTCAGTCCGTGTTGGTCCCTGTGGTGACAACTTCAGGCTGCGGTGACGGCCTCGTTCTGGATTGCGGTGGCCACCGAAAGATCTTTGTGAGATTTCTTCATCCAGATCCGGTGGTTGATTTCGGCGATGTGTAAACTACAGACAACGGCCTGACGCAAAGGAATGGTTGTGCAGCGGCGGCGGTTGCACATCGCATGTCGTTGTCGGGGTCATGGAAAAGTGGTGGTGACAACACATGAGCGACATCGTTGGTGGTGCTACTTGAGCACCCGGTCTCGAGCTTCGGGGCGAAAGCCTTGGTCTGACCCGAGTTGGTTATACCTGGCAATGGCGACGTCTTAACGTCGTTACCTTTTTGGAGGCATTGCTCGGAGATGCTCGGACTGGTTCTTCAGGGTGAAAACCTAGATTTTGGCCTTGCGTGCTTGGATCCAGTGACGGTGGCGTTTGAGCGTCGCTCCCTTCCTGAAGGCGTTAATGTTGAAGAACTTCGTCATATGTGTGGTGTCATGAAATGATTGGTGCGGATATTGTCATTGTTGTAGTTTGCCGAACACAGATCTAATAGCTTTGGATTTTTTTCCTCGCCTACACATAGCTTTGGTCTTCTATGACTTTGCTATTTTTGGCGTGTTTTTGTGTGTGTGCGTTGGTGTTGGCTGTGCATCCTAGTTATGCAGAGGCCGGGTGTATGCTCATTGTGTTTGTATCCTCTTGATGTTTCATTTTGAGCCAATAAAATTCACCCTTTTTCGAAAAATGAAAGCAACATCTTCCTCTAGCAAAGAATGCTTTGGTTCGAAGGACCATGCCGACGGAGTGGTTTGTGGCAAATATAAAGCATTTAAAAGCCAGGTCTTCCACGTATCATATTTTTCTAACTAGATGGGCTTGGGTGGCAGAGTGCCTGGGTTGAAATACCATGTGGTTGTACGATTGGCAGGATATATTATATGCATCGGTCCAGCAGCAATCTATACTACTTTAGGATGATTTTGATGATTGTGAATGTGCGACGTGTTATGCTGATGTCACGACTTACAATGGTATTGTGTATGCAACATTTAGGCTTTGTTCGGTTCCACCGAAAATGAGGGGGATTGGCATGGATTGACGAGGATTAAATCCCATCTAGTACAAATTCCACCCCATTTTCCTTCAATCCACCTCAATCCACTTGGACAGTGGATTAACCGAACAAGGCCTTAAGGAAGCTTGCTCAGCGAGGGGTTTGCTCGATGATGACGCCGAGTGGTATATTGCATTTGACGAGACTTTAAAATGGAGAGTGGGAGGGCTATTGCGTTAACTTTTTGTTACGATGATTGTTCATTTCCATGTTCGGGACGTGAACCTTTTCTTTGTAAAAACTGGAAATGTCTCAATGCCGATATTTTCCATCGAATTCATCGCTGCATGCATGATTCCTCCTATCATGTTTCTGATGCGGAGGTAAGAGATAAGCTTCTTGATGAGATGGTTGTCATTTTTCTCAAAAGCAGCCGGATTGTCTTAAATTATAGCTTGCCTTTAAAATCTACATATGATATTGTTGTGTTACGCCAAGACATGGTTGTTGAGGGTTTAGATGTTGACTATGTGACCATGCTGGCCAAAGCAAGTGCAATGCACAAGCAGTTAAATTGCGACTAGTTGCATGAGCCTATTTAAAACATTTGCAACACTATTATTTGAAGAAGTCATATTATCTGCACTCTTTTCTTTCATCACGATATTGGAAATTACTAGCTAATTGCCCGTGCATTGCCACGGAATAACAAACTTAAGCATAGAGACATTGATCAAACATCTTGTTAAGACATCTAGTTGAATGCCCGTGCGTTGCCACGGACAACAAACGTATCTACCGGGACATTGATTAAAACATCATTGTAACTCCGAGAATGAGATCTCAAAAACATTGCTTTACACTTGCTTTCCCTATACATGTAATCACCTCATGTAATTCAAGCTTCTTTATTTGCGCACATGCAAATTCACTTGTGTACGAAAAATACTCAGAATAGTCCAAAACAATAAGATCTCACTTTGATTTCAAATGTGTTTCAAGTAAAGCTATTGACATCGTATGCAAGTAAAAACAAAACTAATTCTCGCAGCTATATATTCCTTGATGATCTGCTTGACTATTTCACAATTGCTTCCATTTTTGTCGAACAATTTGCGAATAGAAGCATAATACAGAAACAAAAAACACAAATGCACTTTGAATTTCCCCGTCTGAACTCAAAGCAGACCACTTGACACTTCTTCTCTGTTCACTTTCTCCGTTCTCTTTTTGTTTTCTGTTTGTATCACTTCTCAACCCATTGTTCCTAGGTTTTGTCTGGCAGAGCAAACGATTGCAATGCCTATTAGATTAATTATCCATATGCTTAGTAATTCAAAAGAACATCTGGCTGCAAACATGTACTGAACATTATCAAAAAAATTACAACAAAAATTGACCATGTTTTCTCCATGAGCATACTCATGCTTCCAGGAATGTGCACATAAAAATAGAAATTTCTTGTGTTAGATACTCCTTGTATCACAATAATTGAGTATGCTAGACTTCCATAGATTCGGTTTGGCATGGGGGATTTTTTTTGACTCAACAGGCTGATTCCTTGAAGGTATTACGTGTTTTCTTTTGTTGGGCCGAACTCATTTACTTCTCTATTAGAAAACAGAAGAAATATGTTATTCTAGCAACAAGCACTCAGTACAGTACCCTACATTGAGTCCCTTCACACCATGATCTCTCTAGATAGAACAGAGGGCATGGAACATTTCCTTCTATAGCACTGGGTGCTCATGATTTGTTGGAGCCTTGGACGTGCATTCGTTGTTTCATAACTTCACAAGGCACATCACACAAATAAAAGATGCAAGTGTATCTGCTGGAATGAGCTTGAAAAAGCTTGTGCTGTGTTAAGGAATCAACACATTATTCTGATGAGAAAGCAAATCGTATCGGTACGCATTACATGAGTGACAAAACAGAGACCAGAAAATTTCGAATGTACAAAGACCCCATGCGTGGCACTAAAAAATGACGAGGAATAACTTGTTGAGTCAAACCTGTCTACGACTGACATGCATGGAGCGGCAGCAGCTGTTACTTAGCAAGGTTGCAATGGGCAGGTCGGCAGCAGCAGTAGTTGCGTGCCTTACTAGCTAAGGTAATAGTTAGCAGCTTAGCTTACTAGTGTAGGTAGTAGGCTGATATATGTGCTCACGTCACAGATACAAAATATCCCAGTCCTAGGTCGGTTTGTAAGACTATAAAAAGGGCTGATGCCCATCGATGGAAATCATTCCACTCCAATCCAGTGCAAGTAGCGATTCAGGCATCGAGTAGTAGGATAGCTAGCTTATGATGTACTAGTCTGTATGAGTGCGTACACTGAATATAGGCAAGTTCAGCTTATCTAGTTCTGCTCGTGTCCACCATAGCTACTCTCTTTGATCTTGGTTTTGGTTCACTCTGTATCCGCCGAAGCTAGCTAGTCTGCATTCTGGGCTAACAATTGGTATCAGAGCCTCAGATTGCTGTAGCAATGTCGGGTGGTTTCAAGTCGCAGCCATCACAGGACGGCTCCCAGTCGCCGGCTCCGCGGGAGCGGCGAGGGCACAGCCGGTCCAGGCGCGGCCGTGACGGTGAGGTCGTGGTTAGGGAGATCGTGCGCGAGGCCGTAGTCACCGGTAGCGTGCCCATCACCTTCTCGATGCTCACGCGCTCAAACTACAACGAGTGGGCGTTGATCATGGAGTGCAACCTCCATGCGGCGAGCCTCTGGGTTCCCATGGAGGACGACACAGTCGAGAGGAAGGAGGACAGGAAAGCCGTGGCAGCACTCATGCGCGCCACGGCGCCGGAGATGCACGGCATGCTCGCGACGAAGGCAAGCACCAAGGAGGCGTGGGAAGCTATCCGGACCCAGCGCCTCAGCAGCAACCGCATGCGCGAGGCGAACGCGCAGAAGCTGCGGGCGGACTTCGAGAACATCGCCTTCAAGGAGGGCGAGCTCGTTGACGACTTCGCCATGCGGATCTCCAGCCTTGCGTCGCAGCTCCGCGCGCTCGGCGACACCATGGACGACGCGAGAGTCGTGCGGAAATTTCTCCGCGTCATGCCACCTCGCTTCGCTTCGGTAGCAATCTCCATCGAGACCTTGCTTGACCTGACCAAGCTATCCATCGAGGAGCTCACGGGCCGGTTGCGGGTGGTCGAGGACCGCCTTGAAGACGGCCGCGAGAGCTTCGGCGGCGGACAACTCCTACTCTCGAAGGAGTGGGAGGCGAGGAAGCGTCATGGACGTGGTGGCGGTGCCCCGAGCGGCGGAGGCGGCACAGGCAGAGGCGGCGGTCGCACCCAGGGCGGGGCCGAACGAGGTGCCGGCAAGGACGACCGAGACAGGTGCCGATATTGCAGCATCAAGGGCCACTGGGCCCGTGATTGCCGTAAGAGGATAGCTGACGAGGATGCCGCAGCCGCGACGAACCTCGTCCAAGCTGAAGAGGATGGTGGGCCAGCAATGATGATGGCTTGCGTCGAGACCATGCAGGAGGGCCCAGCGCCTCCGGCGACCATGGTCCCGACAAGCATCGAAGCCGTGCAGGAGGGCGCAGCACCTCCGGCGACCACGGTGCCGGCAACCGTCAAGTCCGTGCGGGAGGCACGGAGCTCTTCAACTAATCCCGTCCCGACATCGGTAGCGCTCTCCCCGACAACAACGTTCTCGGGGGCCTACGATTGGGAGGCGATGAAGACCCGGGTGTGGGGGAGCCACACCCCCGCAACCACGTCCCCTGTGGCGCTGGTCAAGCCCGTGCAAGTTGGCACCGCAATCGTGGACCCGACATCCTCGGGACCCGACAACCCCGTGCAAGTTGGCATGGCAACGGCGTCCCCGACATCCTCGGGACCCGACAAGCCCGTATCAGGAGGCACGGCAACGGCACATCTGGTGGGCCACGTCCCGACAATGATGCTGGCGACCACTGAGCCCGTGCAGGAGCACACGTCAACTCAGGTTGGCCACACCCCGAAAACCAGGTTCTCGGGGTTCACTAAGCCCGTGTGGGTGACGCGGCACTCTTTGTTCGCCTCAGCACCAACTCTGACAAGCCACTCCCGACAACGTTGTTTTCGGGGCCTATCAACTGGGAGGCGATGAAGAGACGGTCATGGGGCGGCAAGGCCTCGACCATGACTCTGGCGACCAACGAGGCCGTGCAGGAGGCGCGGCGCTGTCTGGTCAACCATACCACGACCCCGATGCGCTCGGGGCCCATCGAGTCCGTGCAGGAGGCACGGCACTCTCTGTTCGGGCACGCCCCGACCACGTTGGTGGCGACCATCGAGACCGTGCACGAGCCACGGTGCCCTATGGTCGGCCACGCTGCAACCCCGACGCGCTTGGGGTCCATCGAGTCCGTGCGGGAGGCACGACTCACGACTGTCGGGGGAAACCCGACAAGCAAGTCTGACGCGAAGAGCGACAAGGACTCCGCTACCATGAGAGGAGCCACTCCGGTTAGTGCGACGTCCGGCACATTGACCTTGGGAAGGGAGTTCCCGGGCAGTGCGGCGTCCGGCACAACGACCCCCGGAAGGGAGTTCCGGGGAAGTGCGATGTACGACAAATCAACCCTGGGAAGGGAGTTCCCAGGCAGTGCGGCGTCCGGCACAACAACCCCAGGAAGGGAGTTCCCGGGTAGTGTGACGTCAGGAACTGCGACCCCAGCAACACTGACACTGACGCCAACAACAGCATTGGTGGCAAAGCACGAGCAGGGTGTAAGGGTGACACAAAGCCCGAGAAGGCAGACACCCCGACGAAGGCACTTGGTCGCGTCCGATTCCAGGAGCTGCGCGACAAGGCCAGGATCATCGGCATCAAGCCTCTTCGACAGGTTTGAGGGGGAGATTGTTGAGTCAAACATGTCTACGACTGACATGCATGGAGCGGCAGCAGCTGTTACTTAGCAAGGTTGCAATGGGCAGGTCGGCAGCAGCAGTAGTTGCGTGCCTTACTAGCTAAGGTAATAGTTAGCAGCTTAGCTTACTAGTGTAGGTAGTAGGCTGATATATGTGCTCATGTCACAGATACAAAATATCCCAGTCCTAGGTCGGTTTGTAAGACTATAAAAAGGGCTGATGCCCATCGATGGAAATCATTCCACTCCAATCCAGTGCAAGTAGCGATTCAGGCATCGAGTAGTAGGATAGCTAGCTTATGATGTACTAGTCTGTATGAGTGTGTACACTGAATATAAGCAAGTTCAGCTTATCTAGTTCTGCTCGTGTCAACCATAGCTACTCTCTTTGATCTTGGTTCACTCTGTATGAAGCTAGCTAGTCTGCATTCTGGGCTAACATAACTTACTGAGAACTCCATGTTGTCAGCATGTACAAAAATCCATTTGTGCAGCTAAATCCTAGTAACACGCTGAGAACCAGTCTAAATTTTATGCCACATGCAAATTTTCTGGAAAGAAAATACAGTAGACATAAGAAGTAATTTCTCACCAATTCCTCCAGCAAATAAGTGAGAGAAATGACATCTTAGATTAGGATTAGTGTGCTCCAGCCGTGTCTTAGTTGATTCAGTGACAATTGAACCAGTAATGCCTGGACTAATTCCTCTGTAAAAACCTGCAAATAGGTCAAAAGTAGAAAACATCAAGAAATAGAAAGTCAAGAATACTAAGTTTATCAAGATTACTGTTAATGTTGTGAACAAGTTCAGTCTATTGGCCATTCTTAACCTTAGGGTTCAGGCAGTATGAAATTTCGCCGATTACAAAAGCTAATACTATAGTGTTTCAGGTTTCTCATATTTTCAATACAAAGCAAAGAAAGGTCAAAATTGTTCTAACGATCTGAAAGCCATTCTTCTTAACTTGTTCAGGACAAGTGAATAAAAACATGGCATCCATGTGCCAAGACCATTCAAAAAAAAAAATCACAGTTCAGGCCCATGTGAAATGAACATAAAACTTTAGGAAATGATATCACACTTTTAGCCCCCGTCATTACAGCTTAACTCCAACGCCTTGTTTTCTGGGAGTCAACTGGACGCGTCACGCCTTTTCCAAATGTGCCTGGAACTGCTCACCACACAAATTCCTTCCATAATGCACCATAAAATATATTTCAGTAATAATGCAGTGCACAGTTTTGGAACTGTGTGTTGCCCAGTTTCTGAACTGTATTACAAATTATCACATAGTCTAGTGTCAAAGTGCAGCTAAATGTTGGTGAAAACAAACCATCATAAAAATCTGTAGCTAGTATTGTGAAATATATAACTCTTTCTAAAAAAATTGAACTATTTATCAGCTTCATGAGTGGGCAAAGATGGAGAGGGGACGGGGACCTGCTGCCTCGCTGCTAGGGGGCGGAGGGACTCAAGTAGAACCCCACGTAGATTACCTCGTGTCGAGGAGCACCTGAGTGCGTACGTTTACGATGCCATCCTCGGAGCTAAAATGCAGCCGCGGGCGCGTCCAACTCCGGCGTTGGCCAGCGCTAGGAACTCGGTGGGCGTGTCGTCGCGCTCGAGCACCTTGTATTAGTACCACAAGCTTCATCAGTGCATGTAGTGAGCAACCTACAGATTTATGCAACACAAGTATTAGCACCTTATTATATTTCTTGATTCCAGTTCAGTTTAGTAAAAAAATCTTGTAATATACAATATTTGGTTGTCATGACAACTCTAGCTTATATAATTAAAAGAAAATACTTCGTCACTTCTGTTGATTGCACAGGAGGCATCAAGCTTATTACCCTCTAGAGAAAAGTAATTGACATTTCAGTTTCACCAAAGTATTCAAATGCCACCTACATAGTATATTTTACTTCAGTTTAGCTAGCAGAGCACCTGTCCTTCTCATTGTTATTTTGCTCAGAATTAATAGAGTAGTTGGTACATTAATTAGTTGATTATATAAAAAGACATGGTGGTGTATTTTTGGAAGAACATGCTACTCTAAGTGCACTGGTGCCAAATCCATCAACGGTCCATAGTGCGCTGGTGCCCATTTTGTACTAATCTTTTTCTATCTGCAGTTTCTTGAACTTCATCAGCGATCCGTAGTGCGCTGGTGCCCATTTTGTACTAATCTTTTTCTATCTGTAGTTTCTTGAACTTCATCAGCGATCCATAATGCGCTGGTGCCCATTTTGTACTAATATTTTTCTATCTGTAGTTTCTTGAACTTCATCAGCGATCCATAGTGCGCTAGTGCCAAATCCATTGCAACGAAGACCATACATGAATCAGCGAAATTTCCATTAGCAGGAGGAAGACCATGCTCCCCTCAGCTTCATGGCGTAGAGCAATACAAAAGGCAGAGCAAGTAAGCTCCTATTAATTCAATTTCTACTGTAAACACCAACAAAACAAAGCTGATGTTCACTACGACATTGGAAACATTGTAGTACAAGCCACAGTAAGGGGCGAAGGTGCCATCAAACCTATACCCATAAAGCATGTCGTGCAGCTCGCCTTCGCTAAAGATATGCCAGTTCGCCACATGTTTCCCATCCTATCCATCAGGGAACCAAGGGGAATCTCCTCAGTCACCCTATTCTGCACCAATCCCCCAAAGAAAGAACTAAAATTGCAGATTAAAAAGGGCGCACGGGGCACATAAAGCAAAATCTACTCATGAAGCAAGCCCCACCTGCCTTGAGATCGGCAGGCGTGAAGAGGCGGAGCTCACCAGGGGGTGGCGCGACTGGATTAGATGGCGAGATTGACCCCACCGAGGATCACGGTGGCGCCAATCGGCATGGGCATTCCGGCGAGCACCCTGCACACACTGCCGAGCGCGTACCTCTCCTCCTCCTCCTCGACCTCCGTCATCGCCTCCACCACCGCGGCTCGCATACTTCTCCTATTCCTCCTCCTCGACCTGCGCAGCGGCTTAGAATCACCAGTTCACCGCCGCCCACGGTGAAGGTGCGTAGAAACAGCGGAGGGTGGAGAGAGAGGCGTCGTCTGCGGCCATACCACATCGCGGTGCTGGTCCCGGGCCTGGCTGCCTCGGCGGGCACGGAGAAAGGTGCATAGACGGGCGGCAATTGATGGGGAGGCGGATTGGGTAGAGGGAGCAAATGGTGCAGTCATGGGAGAGGAGAACGACGTTGGGCGTGGGGCGACGTGAACGAGGGCGAGGGTTTCAGGGGAGATTGGATCGTGGGACGGGGTGTTCGTGGGGTCGTGGGTGTTACTTTTTCCTTCTTTTTTCTCGTTCTTTTTTTGACGTGGGGTAAAAAGGAGAGAAGCTTTTTTTCCTTACGCGGGGTGAAAAGGAGCGAGGCGGGAATCGAAGGAGCCTAACGAGGTTGAACCATCACCAGTTCACCACCACGACGACGGCTGATTGTCCTTCTTTAATAGTAGAGATTTTAAATAGTCTCTCTTTATCAAATAAACTTCAAATTCAAATAAGAAATCAAATTTTGAAATAAAATTATGTGAAATCAAATATTTTTGTACACATATTATAGGAAATCAAATTCGAACTGACAAAATGTGGTTATATTGTGTTTATTCTAGGAGAAAAACTACTTTTTTTGGAGAAGCAGAAAAATTACTACTCCCTCCGATCCAAATTGATTGTGGAGGGATCCAAATTAATTGTCGCAGCTTTAGTACACAATTAATTTGGATAGGAGGGAGTTGTACCTATCAGAAGCCAAAGAGGAGTTAGAAAATAACCAGATAAAACATTCATACATAGGATGCAGTTATGTCAGGAACATACTACATGCAACCACAAATATATTACATAAAGTATGGCATCCAACCATCTGTATTATACAAAGTGGAAACATGAATGAGAACCAAAAAAATATCAATGTGAATGAAAAGCCACAATGATATCATACAGATTTTTCCCCGGGAAGGTATGATGGAGAACTGCCATCGACATGGCTCTTCTTCTTATGAAAGATGCCTGTGATGTTTGGCAACACAAAGCCCTTCCTCAATAGCGTTCTGTTGCTCCTTTGATGCCCATCATTCTTCTCGGTGGCTTTTCCAGCAGAAGCCTTATGTACAGATGAAGGTATGCTTCCGTGTGCGTGCGCTTCTGCAGAAGACACGGATTCTGCAGCTTTCCTCTGTTCCTTTTCACGCCACTTCATAAGCTCACCTTCTACAGCCTTCTTTGCTGCTTCAGCCATCTCCGCCCTCTTCAGTGCCTCCTCTGTTGCTAATTCCATGTCCTCCATCTCTCTCCGGGCAGTTTTCATTTTCTGTATTGCCTCATTCTCACTGGCTCTAACAGCTTCCACTTGCGCCATGGCAGCAGCTACTTTCATCTCACTCAACTTCTCTGACTCCTTTACCTTCCGGCTAAGAGATTCAAACTCCACTTTTGAGATTGTGACCTTTCCTCCGTGTTCAGAAGTTGAAGCTTGAACAGCGCTTGCTCTGTCTGATAGTTGCTTAATCTGATCAAGGGCCTTCGCTTCAGCTGCTTTTGCTTCTTCTGCTTCTTTCAAAGCTGATTGCAACCTTTCCTCAACTTCAGTTAACGCAACACGTGCTGCTTCAGCTTCAGTTCTTAACTCGGTTGCACTCTTCTGCATCATGTCAGCTTCTTGCAGGGCAGTTTTAGACTCGCATGACAGCTGTTGAAGAGCTAGCATCAAGTCATCAGAAGCTGTTGCAGCTTTTGTTTCAGCACAAACAGCTACCTCAAGCTCAGATTTGCATTTCTGAAGCTTGACATGTAGATCTGCAACAATGGATTCAGTATCTGTATCCTTCTCTTTGAGTTGACTGTGGTCCTCCTTTACAGCTGCTAACTCCAGCTTCAGTGATTCTACTAAGTTCCGAAGTGTGCTTTCCTCTTCAGCTACTTTCTGCAACATTTCCTTCGCATCATCCAATTCTGTGGTGATAGCAGCAACAGTTTCTAAATCTAGAGCACGGGCATCTTTGATCTTTTTTTGCATTGATGAAATCTCAGAGTTGGTCTCATCTAGCTTTTCTTTAAGGGTTTTATAAGCAGCAGGATCAAATTCATTTCTCAAATATGACAATTTCTTCTCAGTTTCTTCCAAAGCCTGTTTATATGTATTCCTGGCAACACCCTTCTCAGCAAGGACTTGCGACTCTTCTTCCTGTAATTGTTCTGTAGCTGCCTTCATATGCATAAGCGACTCTTGAATTGCTTTAGCCTCATTACGAAGTTGAGCAGCCTTTTCCTTGTTGGCTTCTATCGAGTCCAATGATTCCTCTTCCTGCTGGGCAGCAGACAGCCTCATATCTAATGAGGTTTCAAAATCCTTCTTGAGCTTCCTCAGTTCCTGTTTGGCTGCATCGAGGTCTGCCAGAGCAACTGCATACTGTTGCCTTGCACTGTCCAGTTCCTGCTTCAAGGGGCTATCTTTTCGAACAGCTTCCTTCGGGCTGCTTCCTTCAAGCTGCTTGGTTCGAGTCTTTGTATCTTCCGTGGCTTGAATAGCCATCTCTTTAGATTTATTGATCGCATCCAGCTTAGTAGTTAGCTCATCAACAGTTTTTCTAGCTTTCTCCAACTCAGAGAGGGCCTGTAGTCTGGCTGTTTCAGCATTACTCAGTTGTTCCTTGTATTTATTCAACTCTTTCTGGGCCAAATGAAGTTCGGTCTCCTTAGCTAACACCCTCTGCCAAAAGTATGTTTCAAAAATTGCAGAGTCAGAGTATATTCGGATAATCAGATACCAAATAGATCCAGTGAACTGTGTTACGTGAATAATAAGGAAGAGATATGACAATTATGCGATGTAATTGCATCAGTAATTATGTGAACTGCAGAAGCCAGATATGAAGGGGCAAAGGCAATACACTGTTCCTGACTGACAGCACAAGTAATATCAGAAGTCATGAAAAAGGGGAACATGTGAAATAACTGGAAAAAAAACAAGAAGTTTAGGCCAGCAAACGTAGAACTAGTGGGCGGTTAAGCTGGTTGATTATTTGAAAATGAGATACAAATTTCCATCATACAAATTATGTTCGACTATCTGCCTATATGTCACTTCTGCAAAAACTAGTACAGTTGAGCAAAATTTCAACTGCAATTTCTAACAATCCATCCTTTTTTCCTCCATTGCCAAAGAT
This sequence comes from Elymus sibiricus, assembly GCA_039707655.1. Classification (NCBI taxonomy): domain Eukaryota; kingdom Viridiplantae; phylum Streptophyta; class Magnoliopsida; order Poales; family Poaceae; genus Elymus; species Elymus sibiricus. The sequence goes on from CM077671.1 coordinate 138,943,966, forward strand.
TAAACAAACAAAATAATGGAAAAACCAGACCAGTTTAAAATATTAGTCCAGTAACTCCAGTTCCCACTGGTACTAATTACATAAATGACACAATTCTCCGGCCAAAGAGAAAGTTATCTACCATGAATATTAGGCTACTTGATATTCTACCAGGAACAAAACAAAGATGTTATCATGTGTAGCCGCTGCATTGCACGGCAAGGTGGGTATTGTATGTTGGTTGGTTGAAATATCTGCATGTCATGTCTGAAGGACTGGAATATCACCAAAGATTTAGCCATGGACAGGGGTGCATGGAAGTTAGCTATACACGTGCCAGAACCATAACTTGGTTTCGATATCTTATGGGTTTCAACTCTAGCTTACCCCCAACTTGTTTGGGACTGAAAGGCGGTATTGTATGTTGATTGGTTGAAATATCTGCATGTCATGTCTGAAGGACTGGAATATCATCAAAGATTTAGCCATGGACAGGGTGTGTGGAAGTTAACTATCCACATGCCAGAACCATGACTTGGTTTCGGTATCTTATGGGTTTCAACTGTGGCTTACCCCAACTTGTTTGGGACTGAAAGGGTTTGTTGTTGTATATATGTGTAGGCAGATTGATCTGATAGGGAAATTGCAAATTTAAGGGTATCTTTGATTTCAAAGATTCAATAGAGGAATATGAACCAAAATTGCAATGGCATGTCTTCCTGCCATAAAGGATTGGAAATCATAGGGTTTTCACCAAAGGGTGTCTGATACACCGTAGGGAAAACACAGAGTTCTTACAAGACATTTGTATGAATGGGAATTTTTGCATGGAACAGTGCAAAGGGATCCTACGAATTACAATCGAAATTAAGTAGCCTAGATAGAAAAACATGATATGGATTAGAATTCATAGGGATCATCATAAGACTCATTACACGAGGATGTAAATTTAAAAACAATCCACATTCTTAACAAAAATCATTGTTTTTATAAGGTAAAGACCTGACAATTCGAAATGGGAGAACACCCTCGCCCTCACCATCAATTAAGAAAATAAAAATGGAAAACATATGTAACTGAAAACATTGGTTGGGTACCAAATTACAGCATATATTAGAAAGGGGATAAATTTCTCAACAACAAAATGCTGCATGGGAAATAGTTAGACATTTCAGAGCAGATAAACAAGCAAGATCAATACCAAAATTATCACATATACTTTCAACAAGTTAGAAACATCTAGAACTTCTCAGTGAAGAAATTTATGACACAACATTTCGAGCTAGCAGTTTTCGCAACAGACGATGCGTTTCTTTTTCAAATTTACACTTGTAAGGATGTCAAGGGTTAGAGCAGGCGTCCTCAGTATTCATGCTATGCGAATGAATCATGGCAAACATGCATGTGCGCATGTTAAGTATTTGAACTTGCATAGTTGATTTCAAAGTAACTACCTCTGCTTGAGGAGCCTTTGGCTTTCTCGCAGCTGATTTGTCAGATGAAAACCTTACTTCACCAAATAAGCTCACTGCTGCTTTGACAGATTCAAAAGGAGCTCTTGTATCTATTTCCCCAACCTCCAATTTTTCTGCGTCAGTAGAAGGTGGGCGAACTTTTGTAGCCATATTTACTGTACCACTATATTATATGCAAGCTGCAATAGAAAAACAAGGAGTTACAGAAAAGCATTTGCAGGAAAGCTAATGGTAGTACACAACTTTCTGTAATATATACCAGAATGATCAATTTGATTAAGGAATACTAGGATGTGGTTATAGGACATGACACAACATTAATTATGTTCATAAATTGTTACAAATGACATGACACTGTAATTTCTTTTAAAAAAACATGCTAAAAATGCAAACAGTTTCGTTGCGGGTATGCCCTACTGCTCCAAATTTTATCTTACAGAGTCACAGTACAGATGTACATTCCGCATTTCTGATTCATTGTCACACTGCAAACCCTAAAGAGGCCACAAATATTGCCCCAAAATTCCCTTGAATATTCACATAAACATATCACAACGGGCGTGGCATCTCTCAAAGGGCAAAAGGGTTTCACCCAGCTTGAAAAGTGAACAGAAAATAAGGAAATCAATCCAGACAACCAATTCTAGGGCTTAGCAGGAACAAAAAAAAATGTCAGTCCGAAACGAACCAGTAGATGCGCAGAGAGAGGTGAGGAACAGTGCTTCAGGGAGAGGCCCAAGTCGGCGGTAAACTAGAAAACCGCTACGGTGGAGAGGCCAGAGAGGAGGGTTGCCGGCCGGCGGCGGCGGAGGGGCTTGTGGGGCTTGTTGGGGTTAGGCGGTCCGATCGGTCCGAAAGGAACGTGCGGCTTGGTCGGAAAGAGCAAAAGTTGGTGGGGCGCACGTATTTTCCGGGCATCCAATAGCCAATTCAATGGCAGTGGCGGGGCCCCACGTTTTGTTGGGTTTGACTCATCAATATCCGGTCCTTCCACAAAAGTATCTATCACAGCATCTGCAGCCGGCCGAACTTGCTAATCCGACCCTTCAAACGCTTCCGGATGCGCGTTTGAGGGCACTAACCGATCAGTCCTTAAATCTTTTCCTTCACATCTGAGTCTTTTATATTTAACCCCCTAGATCCATACAAAGCAGGTAAAAGAAACTCACGCACTACACACTACGTGCTATTCTAGTTTTCGTCGTCGAAGATGTCCACGACGTCGGTGCCGGGCGGCTGGTAGACGGGCGCGTTGGAGGGCTCCGGCTCCTCGTCCTCCTTCGTGACCTCATCCATGTAGGCGAGCATCCCCGCCTCCTCTGCGGCCTGCTCCGCCTTCATCTCTTGCTGACGACGCCGTCTGTCCTCCGCATCCGACTCCGAACTGTTGAGAAGGGAGATAGGGATTTGGTGGAATGTGATGGATGTTGTATTGAGCCTCATGGGTGAGTATATATAGAGTATAAGACTTGGAGGGCAAGACACCTCCTAGAGATAAGATGGAAACAATTCCTATCTAATCCCGGACAATCTCTAACTGCCAAATATATCTCTAACATCCCCCCGCAGTCGTAGCGGTAGTGTTGCGAACAACAAGAGCGTCGCGGACGGTCAGACTGGAGAGAATAACAGCTGACGGGCTGACATCCCCCCGCAGTCGCAGCGGGAGCGTCGGGGATGGTGTCGTGTCGCGGACGCGTGGACTGTAGAGGAAGCCGATGAGTTTCTCAAGCGAGATGATAGCCCTTTGTGTCGATGTCGAGGTAGCCGAGAGCGTAGGGTGGTGTAGCCGTGGTCGAGGTAGCCGTGCGAAGAATGTTGTGGTCGATGTTGAGTCGGGGTAGCCGGTGTCGAGGTAGTCGCCGAGGAGCCGCGGGCGCAATGAGGCGCCGAGTTAGTCATGGGCGCAGTGGTGTCGAAGTAGTGGTGCGCCGGGAAGAAGACGAAGTTAAGACGCGTCGCACCGGGATTGCCAAGTCCGGGGACACATCGTGGACGAAGGCACGCATCAGTGTTGCCAGCACCGGGCATGCGTAGACGGACGAAGTCGATGTTGACGATGCGTCGCTCCAGGCTTGCCAGACCTGGGAACACATCGGGGACGAAGGCATGCGTCGGTGTTGCCAGCACCGGGCATGCGTAGACGGGGACCTGTACACAACTTGTACGCCATGTCGAGGAGGCTAGAAGAGAAGCACTCGACGACGGTTGCGGCGCAAATCGGCGGGGGGCGATGTCGCCCGCGATGGTCGAAGTAGATGAAGTGGTCGGGGTAGACGACGGCGTCGCTGGCGATGAGCTCGTGCTGGACGAAGAAGAAGGGGGTGGACTGGCGGCGCGGCTCAGGTGAGCGAGCTCAGCGGCGCCATAGAAGAGCGGCGGCCGCGGCCTGCCGGCGGCGGCCGCGGCGGCTGGTTAGGAGCGTGGCGACGAGGCTCGAAGTAGGCGAGGAAGAACCCGACAATGTGACGAAGACCAGCGCAGGCGGTGGTGTTCCCGCGCCAAGGGAGGCGGCATGGCGCATACCACATAGAGTCGACGCGCGGAGACGGCGGAGTAAACCGCGGGCCGCGGCGCTACGAACCGAAGGGGCGATGCAGCGGCAACAGGCGATCGGGGCGACGACGGGAAGACCTCGGGCTGGCTACGTGGACCGCGTGCCGCGGCGCTACGGCCCGAAGGGGCGACATAGCGGCAGTGCTTGGGTCGGTGGAGCCGGCGGGAAGACCTCGGGGCGGCGGCGGGGACCGTGTGTCGCGGCACTACAACCCGAAGGGGCGGTGTAGCGGCGGCTCGCGGGGCGGGGCAGCCATGGAGAGAACCATTGGCCGAGGGAGACGCGCGTGGACCGCATGCCGCGACGCGTCAGCCCTAAGGGGCGACGTAAAGGCGGCGGCGGCGGGTAGCCGGCGGAAGCATCTTGGGGCGGCGGTGTGGACCGCGGGCCGCGACGTGATAGCCCGAAGGGGCCTCGACGGGAGCGGCGCACGGGTTGGGGCAGCCGGCGGGAAGACCTCGGGGCGGCGACGCAGCGGTCCGAAGGGACGACGCGACGGCAATTTTTGCTTGTTCCATGCTGTTATATTATCATTCTTGGATGTTTTACAATCATTTTATTACAACTTTATATCATTTTTTGGGACTAACCTGTTGACATAGTGCCAAAGTGCCAGTTGATGTTTTTGCTTGTTTTTTACTTCGCAGGAAATCAGTATCATACAAAGATGAAACGCTGCGGGGATTTTTCTGGATTTTTTACGGACCAGAAGAAACCAGATGGGCCAAAGAACACCGGAAGAGGGGGCCCAGGGTGGCCAGCCCCCACCAGGGCAGGCCAGAGGCCCCCTGGCGCGGCCTGGTGGGTGTTGGGCACCTCGGGCACCCCCTCAACCGACTATCGTGCCTATAAATTCCCAAAAAATCCAAAAACCCTAGAGGAGTCGACGAAACACAATTCCAGCCACCGCAAGTTCCAGAACCGCGATATCCAATCTAAACACCATCACGGAGGGGTTCATCTTCCTCATAGGTGCCTCTCCGATGATGCGTGAGTAGTCCACCATAGACCTACGGGTCCGTAGGCAGTAGCTAGATGGCTTCTTCTCTCTCTCTTATGATTTTCAATACAATGGTCTCTTGGAGATCTATTTGATGTAAACTTTTGCGGTGTGTTTGTTGGGATCCGATGAATTTTGAGTTCATGATCAGTTTCTATCCATGAATATTATTTGAGTCTTCTTTGATCTCTTATATACATGATTGCTTATAGCCTCGTATTTCTACTTCGAATCTTTGGTTTAGTTAGGCCAACTAGATCGATTTTTCTTGCCATGGGAAGAGGTGCTTTGTGATGGGTTCGATCTTGCGGTGTTCTTTCCCAGTGACAGAAGGGGCGGCAAGACATGCATGTATCGTTGCTATTAAGGATAACAAGATGGGGTCTATTCCTACATGAATAGATCTTGTCTACATCATGTCATCGTTCTTATTGCATTACTCCATTTTTCCATGCACTTAATACACTAGATGCATGCTAGATAGCGGTCGATGTGTGGAGTAATAGAGGTAGATGCAGGCAGGAGTCGGTCTATCTATCTTGGACGTGATGCCTATATAATGATCATCGCCTTGGATATCGTCATGACTATTCGGTTTTCTATCAATTGCCCAACAGTAATTTGTTCACCCACCGTGCGCTATACTCATGAGAGAAGCCACTACTGAACCCTACGGCCCCCGGGTCTACTTTTCTATCATATTGCTTTCCGATCTACGTTTTTTGCAATCTTTCTTTTCAGATCTACAAAACCAAAAACCCAAAAATATATTGCTGCATATTTACTCTTTTTATTTGTGTTCTTGAGAGATTTATCTCTCCTATCTATCACTACCTAATCTATCTTATTACCGTAGAGAGATTGAAAACCTCTCTTTCGCGTCGGGTTGCAAGTATTTGTTGTTTGTGTGCAGGTGCTGCTTATTGGGTGGTGGTGATCCTCCTACTGGTTCGATAACCTTAATTTCATAACTAAGGGAAATACTTACCGTCGCTGTGCTGCATCATCCCTTCCTCTTTGGGGAAATACCGACGCAGTCCAAGCCACGTCAAGGCGCGACGTAGATCGACGGGCGGGCCGGCACGCGAACGGCGGTTGTGATGGGCCGCCGCATGGCGCGAGGCCGTCGGGTTGGGGCGATGCAGGAGTCCCGATCGGAGCAGGCGGTGACGGTCGGCGTAGATCGACGGGCGGGCCGACGTGCGAACGGCGTCTTTGAGGGGCCGCCGCGTTGCGCGAGGCCGCCGGGTCGGTGGAGAGGCTGGATCGCGCCGATGTCGGAGTAGAGGCGTGGTGGTCGACGGCAGCGGCGAGCGACACAAACCGATCTAAGATCGGAAAACCAAAAAGAAAACACCGATCAATGCGACCGATGGAAGAGAGAAAAACTCGGATCAACAGATCGGGAAAAAGACTCTCTAGGGCAGCCGGTCAACACAACCGGCGGACGAACCCTAGGTATGGGCGGCGCGGCTCCCGGCTGTGGTCATGGAGGTCGACCGCCCCGGGGGCGGCGCGTGGTGCGGAAGCGACGGGTGGCGGCTAGGTCTGGGAACTTGCGACAGATACCATGTTGAGAAGGGAGATAGGGATTTGGTGGAATGTGATGGATGTTGTATTGAGCCTCATGGTTGAGTATATATAGAGTACAAGACTTCGAGGGCAAGACACCTCCTAGAGATAAGATGGAAACAATTCCTATCTAATCCCGTACAATCTCTAACTACCAAATATATCTCTAACACGAACGGATGGAGTCGAGGATGGCCTGTTGCTCCGCCTGCAGATCCGCGTCACCGGCGTCCCCTACATCATCCTCCCCGTCCTCCTCCTCAACATCCTTCTCCTTCTCCTCCTCCAACTCCTCCTCCGGATCCACTACATCCGGAGGTAGCCCCGTGTAACAGCCCGGGACCGACGCTTCAGAAGATTCCCCTTTATTTCGTTGTCGTCGTGCGATTCTTTTGTTTGTCGCGTTCATCATCGCATCATTCACATCATATGCATAGCATCGTCACTCGTTTTTGAAAACTTGCATCCGTTAGTAGTTGCCGGCTCTCCCCGTTGTCCGTTTCGAGTCCAAACACACACACATGCGCGCCCGCGGCATCGTTTAAAAAAATGCTTTTAAAAGTGCGCGAAAAATATTCTCGGATTGGGTCGAAAGTTGGCGTGCGGTCTTATTATATTGTAGGTAGACCGCCTGCCAAATTTCGTCGCAATCGGAGGTCGTTTGATACCCGAACTGTCGACCGTAGTGGCACCGTCATCGGTTTATCATCGGACGTTTTTTGGTGTTTAAAACCTCTGCCACGGGCCGCAAACATTCCCTCTTCCCTCTCTTCCTAGCCCAACTACACATCCCACCGTAGCCCACCTAAACCTCCCCCGTGACCGGAGCCGTCCGATTGCGATCGAACGGCTCAAACCGCCCCAAAACCCTCAAACCCTAGCCAAAACTGCTATATATGGACGTTCCCCACGTCCAAAAATGGCCTCCCTAGACTCCACCAACCTCTAGCCCCTCCTCCTCATTTTCCGTGCAGGCCACCTCCACCCCGCCACTTGTCGGCCCGCCGACCAGCCAGCGCCGCCGCTAGCCACCCCGCCACTAGTAGAGAAATGGCTAGTCACAACTCTTGTTGGTGGCGCGCCGTTTTCGGCCGACGCCAGCACTACATTTTTCAAATATCACTGGCGTCGCCCGTTTTGGTATGCCATCGCTAGTTACTTAGTGCTGGCGCTGGACGTACGTGGAACGCCACTTGTATGTGGCCTCCAACGTTGTGTGCAGGCGTAACTTACTGTTGGCGTACTAGGTTGGTAGTACGCCGGTAGTATTTCATATATCTATGGCGTTGACTTAGTCCGGACGCCAGAAGTTTATTTTCTGGGTCCATTTTTTTAGTCAACATTGGGTCCCACGTAACACCGGCGTAGCATACAACGGCACGCTAGGAATATACATGTTAGTGTTGGCGTTACGTTCTCTTTAAACGCTAGTAATAAAGTCACGTCACTACCACGTACATGCTAACCCTTGTGTATACACTAGATTCCCCTTTCTTCTTCGTCTTGCTCTTCCTCTTCCTCCTCTCTCTTCCCTCTCCTCATCTTGAGAAACTCAGTTATTTATCATGATTCTTAATTAGGTAGTTAGATCTAGTTAGGTGATGCGTTAGTTACGTTTGCTAGCCTCCTCCACACACTCTCTAATTAAGCCAGCTATATCTAGCTCTCTCCTCCACCCACTTGCATTAAGTTTTCCTTCAACCTCCATTAATGGCACCCACCAACTTACGTACGGTCGACCGGCTTCTCGCGGGATCGATCGAGGACTAGGTCGACTCGTGTCTCTTCTGCTTGAGGTAATTAACACAAAAAACACTTCCTCATCATTTAATTATGCATGTTACGTACGAGTGTGATTGCTAAATGGCGAAACGTGCATGGATGGCGAATTTGTAGAGAGAGTTGCCAATGTTTTGGCAAAACATTGATTCATTTTCATTTCGTCAAATTTCTGGTACTCAATATGTACCACTTTTAGCAAAGGTCATGCCGAAATTTTGTATGCCCCCGCTTGATATATATGTAATTCTTTTTGTATTTCCCTTTACAGGCTACTTTGATCTATCGAAAGATTCAATATGGATCGAAGTGTGAAGGCCTTTCTCAATTTCGCGGTGATGAATATGATACAAAAGTGTGGAACACAGATATTATGTCCATGTAAGGCCTGCAAAAATGGAATTTTCCATAACCCGTTCGATGGTAGCGTCCTCGCGCACTTGCTTCGTCGTGGTTTCGTTGAAGGTTATACACGATGGACAAAGCATGGTGAGGAGAATGACGACGAGGACGGAGCGGCGGATATGGAAGCAGAGAACCCTTTCAATGATGAATTAGCAGGGCCGCCAGAAGGAGGAAACAATAATGAACATGCGTCTGGAGGAGGAAATGATGAAATGCCACCCGAACATGAAGAGGACCATGTCACCCAGGATATGTCGTTGGCTGAAATGTTGCAGGATCCCCATGTTAAAGAACTGCTTCAGAAGAAGACGACAAATGAGAGAGCTGCTATTAAGGAGGCTCTCAAGTTGGCGCAATTGGAGTTAGATGCGACTGCTCCACTGTATGAAGGTTGTGATCCTGAGCACACCCGCCTGCACATCACGCTCAAACTTCTAGACATCAAGGCAAGATTCAAGAGCACAGACGCAAGTCTGGACGCTACATTGGAATATTTACATACAGTTTTGCCCAAGGGGAATTTGTTGCCTAAGAGTGTTAATGAGGCGAAAAAGATCGTGTGCCCTCTTGATTTGCCGCATGTAAGATATCATGCATGCATAAATGATTGCATATTATATCATAACGAGCATGAGCACAAAACAGAGTGTCCAACTTGCAAGGAACCCCGATACAAGCCTGGAAAGAAGGATCCTCGAAAGGTTCTATGGTACCTTCCGTTGATTCCACGCCTGCAACGTTATTTCGCTGGCGCGAAGGAAGCAAAGAACATGACTTGGCACAAGACCAGGAAATCCAAAAATGATGGCATTCTGAGACATATTGCGGATGGTTGTCAGTGGAAAGCACTCGACTGCATTGAACCAGAATTCGCAACAGAACCAAGAAACCCCAGGTTGGGTGTCAATAGCGATGGACTAAATCCATTTGTCAAGCAGAGTAGCACACATAGTACATGGCCTGTGTTTGTTTGGATGTACAACCTCCCGCCTTGGCTCTGCATGAAACAAAAGTACATACACATGGTAATGCTCATTCAAGGACCGCTCCAACCAGGCAACGATATCAACACATATCTTGAGCTATTGAAGGAGGAGTTAGACATATTATGGAAGGACGAAGGGGTCAAGACGTGGGACGCCAGCACTGGAAACTATTTTCCAATGAGAGCAGCATTGCTCACGACCGTTCATGACTATCTAGGTTACGGATATATTTCCGGACAAGCGTGTCATGGACATTGCGGATGTGTTAAATTTATGGATGACACATCTTTTCCCCAGCTATCAAAAAAGGGCAGTTGCAAGACAGTGTTCATGGGCCATCGAAGGTGGCTTGACAAAGATGATCAGTGGAGAAGTCGTGGCGACCTGTTCGACAACACGGATGAGTCCCGAGGGCCACCACGTAAGAGGAGTGGAGAAGAAATCCATAAGATGTTAAAGAATTGGACAGATTGCCCGAAGCCAGGAAAGAAGAAAAAGAAGGCTGAGAAAATGCTGCTAAAAGTATGGAAAAGAGAGTCTGTTTTCTGGGGCTTGAAGTATTGGGAACTACTCAGTTCGTCAAGGATTTAATTCATTCTCGAAGTATTCTTCAAGATTCTTGTGGTAGTTTCTCATGTATCCTTTATCTTGCTTTTAAAGTGTGATTCTTTCTCTCTATCTTTTGAGATGGTATTATAGCATTCTTGATTCATGAGGAGTCCCGAAGAGAATTATCAAGAGTGAGATAATTAAATCCATCAATTCTTTCTTGGAATGATCTTGGATTGGATTTCACCTAAGGCGTTTCCTAAGGGTTGTTGCTATCATGGTGTTTATCAATGATCCAAGTTCTCAATGTATCCTCTTGGTGAAAGAAGTTTGCATCTCTTATTGCTTCCAAGCAATCAAGTGTTTTCCATTTGTGGCCGGTTGTCACATCATAATTTTGAGATGTTTTCCATAAGCCCACACCAAGCATAATTCATTCGTTGTTGATTTTTCAACAACTCCGTTCAATCCTTCCTTGTAACGATGCTTTTCAATTCAATTGTGATGGAAGTTGTCATTTTCTTCTCCGTTCTTTTCTTCCCAATGATCTAGTTTCTATTCTTTTGTTCACGAGGCTTTGTGATGTTGCTCTCTTTCATCCATTATCTTGTTTTATCAAGATCATGTGCTTTCTTGCTTATCCATTTAACCGGAGTGTGGTGCTTCCTCTTCAAGTTCTTTCCATCTTATCAAGTTTTGCCTCTCTTTTTCTACCGAAGTGCTGCCCAAATTTCTCCTGAATTCTTGCTTGTTCCTCATATCATTCTTCATCTCTTGCATCCTTCAAGATTCGTTGGTTTCACTCGTTGGCAAAGAAGCAACTAAGTTTTACCTTTTACTTTTATCTTCTTATTCTTCTTCTTCTTCTTCTCATTCTAAGATCTCGGGTCGAGATTGTAACAGGCCGAGACCGACGCTCCAGAAGAGTCCCCTCTTATTTCCATTCTCGTCGTGTGATTCGTTTGGTTGTCGCATTCATCATCGCATCATTCGCATCATCGGCATAGCATCGTCGCTCATTTTCGAGAACTTGCATCCGTTCGTAGTCGTCGGTTCTCTCCATTTCTTGTCGTTGGCCGATTTGAGACCAACCACACACGCACGCGCCCGCGGCATCGGTAAAACATTGTTTTCAAAAGCGTGTATTGAACTTTCTCGGATTGGGTCGAAACTTGGCGTGCGGCCTTATTGTATTGTAGGTAGACCGCCTGCCAAATTTCGTCGCGATCAGAGCTCGTTTGATACCCGAACCGTTAGTCCTAGAGCGGCTCCGCCGCCGGTTTAATCGTCAGATGTTTCGCAGTTTTAAAAAAAAACTACCGCCGGGCCACCACTTCCCTCTCTTCTCAGCCCAACACCCCTCTACACAGCCCAACAACCCACCTAGAAACCCCCTCCGCTTCCGAGCCGTCCGATCGAGATCGAACGGCTCGAAAACGGGTGAAACCCTTCAAACCCTAGCTGTTTTGCCATATATAGACCTTCCCCTCGTCCAAAAATGGATCCCTAGTCCCTCCACCTCAAAATCCGTGCGCCGCCGCCGCCAAGTGTCAGCTCCCCCGCGCCCACCTTCCTCCTCCCGTCGCTGGCCCTGTCAGGCCCATCCGCGGCCCGCCCGAGCCCATCTGGGCCCGAGGCGTCCGCGCCGCCGCCCGTATGCCGAGACCGCTCCCGAGCTCCATCGCCCGCGCCTCGCCCCGCCGCCTCGCCGGCCGGTCGCCGGCCAGACCTCGCCGCCGCTGGACCCTTGCCCAGGTCGCCCCTTGCCCCTGGCCTCTCCTTCTTCCCGCTGCTCTCTCTAACCTCCCTCTCTTCTCTCGTTCTCTGTCCAGGAAGCCGCCGCCGCCATGGAGCTCCTCTACGAGCTCGCCGTCGCCCAGATCTGAAGGTCTGGAGGCCGGATCCCGCCGTCCCCGACTCATTCCCGGCCTCGCTGGACCCCGTCGTCGCCTTGTCCGGCGCCGTCGACCGCGTTGACCTGCGCCACCGGTCTTCTGCCGTGCAAGGGCACGTGGGGGACGAAGCCCCGCCCGCTCGCTCGCTGTGCTCGCGTGGGCCGCGCCTCCTCCAAGGCACACCGAGCCGCCGGCCCAGCTCGCTGCGCCAGCCTCTCCACCAAGCCGGCCCATGGCCGCTAGGTGAAACCCCCAACCCGCTCCTGTTGCTCTATGTGCCGCCCTATGCGTAGTATAACTACGTGACGACCAGTGCCATGTTTAGCCGCTGTAGTTTCGGCCCGCGTAGTTTTTTTTAGGTTCTGTGATTATCCAATTAACCAGGATTGCATAATTTCAGCAATCGCATGATTTTAAAATGCATATATGTAATTGACCGTGCATCTTATCAAAATGTTTTGCATATAAACCTGCTCAGAAAAATGCGTAGAATATCAATATGTCATTTTCATCCATGATAAAAATACCCAAGTTGCTGTTTTGCATCATGTTGCATAAATGCCATCATTTAGCATTGTCATATTTATTTAACGTGCATCGGGATTTAATCCAACCATATATTAAAAATGTTCATATTATCCGCATCGCATTTTCATGCATGACACACATGTTCATTGTAATATTTGCATTTGACTTGCATTTATAATTGCTATAAGGGGTTATTCTATTAATTTGCCTAATGAATTGTGATTTATTTTCCTACATGCACCTATGCATATTATATATGTTTTCGGGGTAGAAAAATCCATAGAATTTAACTGTGCATTTAGTTTTGTCATTGGAGGAAGTTCGTGTGCATGTCATTTTTGCCATGATGCCTGTTTGTCTATTTTGTGGGATTTAATCCATGCATCATATGAAATAGTTTTGAACATGAGATATGCCCTTGGACATGTGTGCTAGGCCCTGGTATTTTTGGTTGTCATAGAAATGCATGTTTAGGTGTTGTTTTCTTGTTGCCAACATGCTATAAAAATCTGATGTTTTGAGGGTCCAAAATATTTCTAAGTCTGAAATCTATTATTTTATTGCTGTGTTTCCATGTGAATTGCTAGTGTTCTAGGAGTCTTTCGGTGATGCCACCAAGGAGTCTTTTGTTAAGCATGTTGTTGCCTATCATGTTGTGCCAATAGTTTGCATGAACAGGTTTGCATCATAGTTATATTCGTTGTCCAATATGTCAATCTGTTAAAAACTGCTGCACATGTCTACTCTAATTTTCACTAAGTCTGAGAATCTGTTTTCTTCAATATGACATGTTGTGTTGATGGTTGCCATGAATCTAAGCATAATTTGATGTTGCCATACAGTAATGAGTTGTAGTGCATCATGCCTACTACCATGCTGTTAAGTTTCATGCCAATATATGACCTGTAGCATATAGTTTTACTGCTGCCAATATGCCTCCGTGAAATCTGCTAAGCTAAAAACCTGTTATTTTCACCAAGTCCTAATCTGCTATATTTTGTTGCCATGTTGTGAGCCTCCTACCATGTGATCCATGACTCTTTTGAGTATGAAATGTGAAGATGAAATTATGTGTGTGTCATATGCTATTGTCCCATGCTTAGTTTGTGCATTTTAGAATCTTGTAGCTTGTTGTTTTCATGTGTGCAATATACCATGTTGCTGTTTTGGACAGATTTGCACTAAAACTTGTGTTGCTTGTTATTGTTGAACCGTAGCTCCGTTTTGAACATGTTGCATATGTAACTTGACTAAAATTTCATGTAGTTTCATAATATCTTGCTGCATTCATGTTTTGAAATGCTTGGGGTGGACATTTTTATACATTTTGCATTCATGGCATAATATCTTGTGATGGTCATATCTTTTAGACCGTAGCTCCGTTTGAGATGTTCCATATATGTAAATCGACTAGAATGGCGTGTAGAATTGCATTGTGCACTTTATTTCCCTGATTAATAAATATAAAACCTGATTAGTTCAGATCTGGACCAATTTCGAAATTAACATATGGGGTCGTTTTGGAAATGCTATATGTTGTTTCCGGCCTCATTTAAACTTGCCTAGATGTGTAGTTTACTTATGCTTCACCTCTTGCCATGGTTATCAACATTTAATATTGTCGTGTACCTAACGAGAGTGAACTAAATAATTCGAATGTGGAGTTTCGTCAATATGCAACTCGTTGCATATTGAGCTTCACTTAAAGTGTAGTATTTGATTGTTGTGATTACCATGCCTTGCATATTTAAACCGAACATGCATCATATTTGTTTGCGCATTATGTCATGCATATGTTGTGGTGTTCTCGTGTGTTGATTGTTGTTTTCGGATTGCTTCTTCTCGATAGAGTTTCGAAAGTGTTCGGAGTGTGAGGATTCGTTCGACTACGTTGGTTCGTCTACTTCACGGATTCATTCTTCTTCCAAGCGGGATCTCAGGCAAGATGATCATTTCCCTGGATACCATTACTATCATTGCCATGCTAGATGTCTCGTTTCTATCGCTTGTCTCGCTACCTACCACTTGTATGTCAAGCCTCCCAAATGCCATGATAAGCCTCTAACCCCTCCACATCCCAGCAAAACATTGTTTGGCTATGTTACCGCTTGCTCAGCCCTTCTCATAGCGTTGCTAGTTGCAGGTGCATTGTTTCCATGTGCCAACATGGATATCCTTTTGTTATATCACAATATTATTGCTATTTAAATTTAATGCACATATATACTTGGTAAAGGGTGGAAGGCTTGGCCTTTTGCTCGGTGTTTTGTTCCACTCTTGCCGCCCTAGTACTTGTGTACCGGTGTTATGTTCCATAATTGAGCGCTCCTAACATGCTCGGGGTTGTTATGGGGACCCCCTTGATTTTCGTTTTAGGATAAAACTTGTCTGGCAAGGCCCAACATTGGTACTATTTGCTTAATAACAACTAAAATTTGCATAGGGCATGATCACCCCGTGGATAATTAATCAACAACCCGGGCCAGTGCTCCTCATGAGTGTTGGTCCAAACCGGGCTGCCTGCGGGGCCGCCTCGAGGAAACTCGGGGATTGGTATTCCCCGTAGCTAGTCCCATCTGGTAGTGCCCTGAGAAAGAGATACGCGCAGCTCCTATTGGGATCTGGCCTGCCGGGCGGTCTTGCTGGACTTGTTTTACCTTTCTCGAACGTCTTGAGCGAGGAATTTCGAAAATACTTCAGGCTATCTCGAGGTTGTGGTTTTCCAGTGGAATTGCCTAGGAAGATCATGAGATTCGTGGTCGAGGTTATTCCCGCTGCGTGTGGTTAATTTGTGATGGATCAGTTGGAGTACCCCTTCAGGGTTAAATCTTTCGGAAAGCCATGCCCGCGGTTACGTGGCAACTTGGAAACTTTGTTTAACGCCCGGTCATAGCAAACTTGAAGTAAACTCAAATAAAATACACCAACCGTGTGCGTAACCGTGACTGTCTCTTCTCGTGAGTCCTTATCCGAGAGAGAACACGGTGGGGTTATGTTTGACGTAAGTAGGTGTTCAGGATCTCTTAGAGATCATTACTAGATCACGTCCGTTTATTCGACAATCATCCCCCCTTTATTCTTGTACTTGTAAGTTAGCCACTCAAATAAATGCTTAGTCGCTTGCTGCAGCCTCACCACTTAACCTTACCTCACCCATTAAGCTTTAATAGTCTTGATACCCTTGGAAATGAGATTGCTGAGTCCCCGTGGCTCACAGATTACTACAACAACAGTTGCAGGTACAGGTAATGCGATGATTTGACGTGAGCGCGATGCTTTGTTTGATTTGGAGTTCTTCTTCTTCTTCATCTATCTAGGATGGGTTCCAGGCGGCAGCCTGGGATAGCAAGGATGGATGTCATTTTATCGTTTGTTTTCGTCCGTAGTCGGACCCTGCTCTTCTGTATGATGTTGGGTATATTGTTGTATTGATGTGATATTGATGTAGCTTGTGGCGAGTGTAAGCCAATTCCATATACTCATCCCTTCTTTACATGTACTTGTAATGATATCCATTCTTGCAACACGATGAGATGCGCTTCTATCCCTGTCGAGGCCCTCGTGCCAAAATAAGGATAGGATCGCATCTTGGGCGTGACAAGTTGGTATCAGAGCCTGTACCGACCTAGGAGCCCCCTTGATTGATCGAACTTTGGCCGAGTCGAGTCTAGTGAAAAACTATTTTGAGTCTAGTTATATCGGAGAGTAGGATTCTTTTACTCCTCTTCTATACTCTGGTGAGGTATTTGGCTTAGGAGTTTTCATGCTACTCCTCTTCTCGCTCAAAAAAAATTTAGGATCACGCAGGTATTTTGGAATCTATATGATGCCGATGTGATGGAGTTCTGTCTTGGTGCCTCCTGTCTGACTTGATTTCTTCCGGGGAGTTGAGCTCCAGGGGATTCTTGTGCACATCGTTATCATTCAGTTTCCTTAGTATCTCAGGACGGAGGATGTTCGAAATTGCTTCAATACTTTTCGTGGCGAGATAAGGCTGGAGTCACCCAGTACTGGGGAGGCGTCCGGGGTACTGCCATGTTTAGTATTGTTGTGACTACGAATGTCTGAGGTAGACGAGTTTGCGGAGTTTCTTGGATTATGGTGTGGAAGGTTGCGGGTGCAGTTGTAGCTGATTACCTTGGGTACGTTCCTGGGTCCGCAACCCGAATCGCATAAACAAGAAAGACTTCGGAAATTCTTAGGTGGGAATTCAAGTAGTTACCTAGGTTATCTTTCAACAGATGCATGATGTGAGGTTGGGGTTCGACATCTAGTGGTTCGTTTGTTCACGGTCTTTCTTACAGAGGACAGTCTCGGTATGCTTCGTCAAGCCTTGTAGTTCGCTACGCCTAGGGAGCATATTCGAGCGTCATTTCAATAGGACAATCCAATGTACGATCGAGCCCGTGCGAGCCTTACCACGAAAATATCGGACGGAATCTCTGTCATGAATTTGTTTCCGGCTTGTTTCAGGAGCCTCATCCTTTGTTTTGTTGGAATATAGTAATTCAAGTTGCTTCGATGTCAAACGTTGATTTCATATCTTTTCTAAGCGATGTTCTCATAATTCTATGGGAATGCTAATCCTTTTGCTCAATCAAGTTGTCATGTCAATTCCTTTCCATCCAGTGTGTTCTCATCAAGTTAATTCATCCCTCCCCAATATTTGCAAGATCTATCCTCATCCTTCTTTTTCCCGGAGTTCATTTCATCCGTCCCAAGTTGTATTTGTTTTTCCCACCCTCCCGCCCTTTTTCTTCAATAATTAAATTCGCATTCAAGCGCCTTTTCTATTCACGTGATGCTTCTGCTATCTTCTCTTCCGTGATGTATCCGGTGATTCTCATGAAGATCCTCAAGTTTTAAGTTCATCATTTCTTCGTCTCGTTTTCTTTCTCGGTGGATTCAATTCAACCTCTCGGTGTCGTCATATCCTTTGCATTCGCTAAATGCTTCATATGTTGGAGACTCTCATCCAAGCCTCTCTTGTTTAGTCATCTTTCTTTGTCATATCCGGAGTGTTGAAGACATCTCAGAAGACTCGTGTTCCCATTCAAATCCTTTAAATTATTTCGAGGCTCTCACCTCATCAAGTTCTCAATTTGTACCGGTGCAATCTCTCTTCCTAAGCAATCGTTTAAACGGTAGTTTCTGTTGAGTGGGCCCATATCCCACAAGTTTTTCCCCAGGATCTTACCTGGCTCTTTTAATCTTTCCGGAGATGTCCTCAAGTTCTTTTCAATATGACATAAGAATGAATTTCATCAGTCATATCCCCTCTCGAAGATCGCTGCTAAATCATTCTCATCATTGGCTCAACCTTCTCTTATTCATTATTCCGGAGTATCTCAGTAATTCTTGGTGGTGTTTCTCGTCATTATTCTTAGAGTTGAAGACCGAAGAAGAGTTCTCTTAAATATGGTTCCATTCTCAGATATTCATGGTTTCAGCTTGCTGCTATTCTTCCAAATTGTTGACAATCATGAGTAATTCCTTCCCTATCTATCCGGAGCATTTGAGTGTTGTTTTCATTTCTCGATCCTCCAAAGGCCATCATTTCAGAAGATTTCTTCGTTCTTAGCTTTCAGCTTTCATTCTCAAATTCTTCCCTATTGTTGTCTCTTCGTTCGTCTCTCAATTATTCCGGTGCTTCGTTCAAGTTTTCTGTTAGTCGGATCATGATCTCCTCGTTCTCATGTATCTCCATTCATTCGTAGTTTCCTCATTCGTTCAAATTCTTACCGGTGTTTCGTTGAAGACTTCTTCAAGCTTGTTTCATCTCTCTTCAATCTTTTGCAAGAAGAATAAGTCGTATGCTAAATCCGTGCTTGTCATCAATTTAACTTGATCAAGGATAAGCATAACATAATTCTTATTCTTGTTTCATCAAGTGATTTCAATCCTTCTTCCGGAGTTGTTCATGATATCAAAGTCTTGGTTCTAAGTGTTTCATCTTCTCTTTTCCGGAGTTCCAAGTTTCTCAAGACTCTCTTCGCGAAGCTTCATCTAATCTTTGCAAGACCTCAATCTTGTTCATTCTACAACCTTCAATTCTTTTCTATCATCCTTCATTTTCGGAGGCTCTTCATGGTGGTTCATCAATATTTCTTTCATTCTCAAAGTGCTCTTCAAGGTTCTTGTTGGAGGAGCTCAAGTGTTCCTTATCTTGCATTTCAAAGTGCAATTCTTTCTTCCTTACCTTTTGAGATGGTGTTATAGCATTCTTGATTCATGAGTAGTTTCGAAGAGAAGTATCATGAAGGAGATAATTAAATCCATCACTCCTTTCTTAGAGTTATCTTGGATTGGATTTCACCTAAAGCACTTCCTAAAGATTGTTGCTATCATGGTGTTTATCAATGATCCAAGTTCTCAACGTATCCTCTTGTTGAAAGAAGTTTCCATATCCTGTTATTCCCAAGCAATCAATTGTTTTCCATTTGTGGCCGGTTGTCATCTCATAATGTTGGGATGTTTTCCATAAGCCCATAACAAGTTTTTCTTTTCGTTGTTGATGTTCCAACAACTCCGTTCAATCCTCCTTGGTTAGGATTCTTTTCATGTTCAATTGTGGTAGAAGTTGTCATTTTCTTCTCCGTGCTTTCTTTCCAATGATCTAGCTTCTATTCTTTTGTTCCGGAGGTGTTGTGATGTTGCTCTCTTGAACCATCATATCGTTCTGTCAAGATCATGTTCATTCCTTGCTTATCTTTAACCGGACTGTTGTTTTCTCTTTTCAAGTTCTCTCCATCTTATCAAATTTTCCCTCTATCCTACCGAAGTGCTGCCGAAATTTCTTTTGAATTCTTGCTTGTTCCTCATGTCATTCTTCATCTCGTTGAAACCTTCAATGATCATTGGTTTCACTCGGTTGTCAGAGAAGCAACTAAGCTTTACCTCTTCCTTTCGTCTTCCTCTTCCCCTTCTCATTCTAAGATCTCGGGTCGAGATCTCTTGTAAGTGGAGGAGAGTTGTAACAGCCCGAGACCGACGCTCCAGAAGATTCCCCTCTTATTTCCATTCCCGTCGTGTGATTCGTTTGGTTGTCGCATTCATCATCGCATCATTCGCATCATCGGCATAGCATCGTCGCTCATTTTCGAGAACTTGCATCCGTTCGTAGTCGTCGGTTCTCTCCATTTCTTGTCGTTGGCCGATTTGAGACCAACCACACACGCACGCGCCCGCGGCATCGGTAAAACATTGTTTTCAAAAGCGTGTATTGAACTTTCTCGGATTGGGTCGAAACTTGGCGTGCGGCCTTATTGTATTGTAGGTATACCGCCTGCCAAATTTCGTCGCGATCAGAGCTCGTTTGATACCCGAACCGTTATTCCTAGAGCGGCTCCGCCGCCGGTTTAATCGTCAGATGTTTCGCTGTTTTAAAAAAAAAACTGCCGCCGGGCCACCACTTCCCTCTCTTCTCAGCCCAACACCCCTCTACACAGCCCAACAACCCACCTAGAAACCCCCTCCGCTTCCGAGCCATCCGATCGAGATCGAACGGCTCGAAAACGGGTGAAAACCTTCAAACCCTAGTTGTTTTGCTATATATAGACCTTCCCCTCATCCAAAAATGGATCCCTAGTCCCTCCACCTCGAAATCTGTGCGCCGCCGCCGCCAAGTGTCAGCTCCCCCGCGCCCACCTTCCTCCTCCCGTCGCTGGCCCTGTCAGGCCCATCCACGGCCCGCCCGAGCCCATCTGGGCCCGAGGCGTCCGCGCCGCCGCCCGTACGCCGAGACCGCTCCCGAGCTCCTATGCCTCCCGAGCTCCATCGCCCGCGCCTCGCCCCGCCGCCTCGCCGGCCAGTCGCCGGCCGGACCTCGCCGCCGCTGGACCCTTGCCCAGGTCGCCCCTTGCCCCTGGTCTCTCCTCCTTCCCGCTACTCTCTCTAACCTCCCTCTCTTCTCTCGTTCTCTGTCCAGGAAGCCGCCGCCGCCATGGAGCTCCTCTACGAGCTCACCGTCGCCCAGATCTGAAGGCCTAGAGGCCGGATCCCGCCGTCCCCGACCCATTCCCGGCCTCGCCGGACCCCGTCGTCGCCTTGTCCGGCGCCGTCGACCGCGTTGACCTGCGTCGCCGGTCTTCTGCCGTGCAAGGGCACGTGGGGGACGAAGCCCCGCCCGCTCGCTCGCTGTGCTCGCATGGGCCACGCCTCCTCCAAGGCCCACCGAGCCGCCGGCCCAGCTCGCTGCGCCAGCCTCTCCACCAAGCCGGCCCATGGCCGCTAGGTGAGACCCCAGCCCGCTCCTGTTGCTCTATATGCCGCCCTATGCGCAGTATAACTACGTGACGACCAGTGCCATGTTTAGCCGCTGTAGTTTCGGCCCGCGTAGTTTTTTTTAGGTTCTGTGATTATCCAATTAACCAGGATTGCATAATTTCAGCAATCGCATGATTTTAAAATGCATATATGTAATTAACCGTGCATCTTATCAAAATGTTTTGCATATAAACCTGCTCAGAAAAATGCGTAGAATATCAATATGTCATTTTCATCCATGATAAAAATACCCAAGTTGCTGTTTTGCATCATGTTGCATAAATGCCATCATTTTGCATTGTCATATTTATTTAACGTGCATCGGGATTTAATCCAACCATATATTAAAAATGTTCATATTATCCGCATCGCATTTTCATGCATGACACACATGTTCATTGTAATATTTGCATTTGACTTGCATTTATAATTGCTATAAGGGGTTATTCTATTAATTTGCCTAATGAATTGTGATTTATTTTCCTACATGCACCTATGCATATTATATGTGTTTTCGGGGTAGAAAAATCCATAGAATTTAACTGTGCATTTAGTTTTGTCATTGGAGGAAGTTCGTGTGCATGTCATTTTTGCCATGATGCCTGTTTGTCTATTTTGTGGGATTTAATCCATGCATCATATGAAATAGTTTTGAACATGAGATATGCCCTTGGACATGTGTGCTAGGCCCTGGTATTTTTGGTTGTCATAGAAATGCATGTTTAGGTGTTGTTTTCTTGTTGCCAACATGCTATAAAAATCTGATGTTTTGAGGGTCCAAAATATTTCTAAGTCTGAAATCTATTATTTTATTGCTGTGTTTCCATGTGAATTGCTAGTGTTCTAGGAGTCTTTCGGTGATGCCACCAAGGAGTCTTTTGTTAAGCATGTTGTTGCCTATCATGTTGTGCCAATAGTTTGCATGAACAGGTTTGCATCATAGTTATATTCGTTGTCCAATATGTCAATCTGTTAAAAACTGCTGCACATGTCTACTCTAATTTTCACTAAGTCTGAGAATCTGTTTTCTTCAATATGACATGTTGTGTTGATGGTTGCCATGAATCTAAGCATAATTTGATGTTGCCATACAGTAATGAGTTGTAGTGCATCATGCCTACTACCATGCTGTTAAGTTTCATGCCAATATATGACCTGTAGCATATAGTTTTACTGCTGCCAATATGCCTCCGTGAAATCTGCTAAGCTAAAAACCTGTTATTTTCACCAAGTCCTAATCTGCTATATTTTGTTGCCATGTTGTGAGCCTCCTACCATGTGATCCATGACTCTTTTGAGTATGAAATGTGAAGATGAAATTATGTGTGTGTCATATGCTATTGTCCCATGCTTAGTTTGTGCATTTTAGAATCTTGTAGCTTGTTGTTTTCATGTGTGCAATATACCATGTTGCTGTTTTGGACAGATTTGCACTAAAACTTGTGTTGCTTGTTATTGTTGAACCGTAGCTCCGTTTTGAACATGTTGCATATGTAACTTGACTAAAATTTCATGTAGTTTCATAATATCTTGCTGCATTCATGTTTTGAAATGCTTGGGGTGGACATTTTTATACATTTTGCATTCATGGCATAATATCTTGTGATGGTCATATCTTTTAGACCGTAGCTCCGTTTGAGATGTTCCATATATGTAAATCGACTAGAATGGCGTGTAGAATTGCATTGTGCACTTTATTTCCCTGATTAATAAATATAAAACCTGATTAGTTCAGATCTGGACCAATTTCGAAATTAACATATGGGGTCGTTTTGGAAATGCTATATGTTGTTTCCGGCCTCATTTAAACTTGCCTAGATGTGTAGTTTACTTATGCTTCACCTCTTGCCATGGTTATCAACATTTAATATTGTCGTGTACCTAACGAGAGTGAACTAAATAATTCGAATGTGGAGTTTCGTCAATATGCAACTCGTTGCATATTGAGCTTCACTTAAAGTGTAGTATTTGATTGTTGTGATTACCATGCCTTGCATATTTAAACCGAACATGCATCATATTTGTTTGCGCATTATGTCATGCATATGTTGTGGTGTTCTCGTGTGTTGATTGTTGTTTTCGGATTGCTTCTTCTCGATAGAGTTTCGAAAGTGTTCGGAGTGTGAGGATTCGTTCGACTACGTTGGTTCGTCTACTTCACGGATTCATTCTTCTTCCAAGCGGGATCTCAGGCAAGATGATCATTTCCCTGGATACCATTACTATCATTGCCATGCTAGATGTCTCGTTTCTATCGCTTGTCTCGCTACCTACCACTTGTATGTCAAGCCTCCCAAATGCCATGATAAGCCTCTAACCCCTCCACATCCCAGCAAAACATTGTTTGGCTATGTTACCGCTTGCTCAGCCCTTCTCATAGCGTTGCTAGTTGCAGGTGCATTGTTTCCATGTGCCAACATGGATATCCTTTTGTTATATCACAATATTATTGCTATTTAAATTTAATGCACATATATACTTGGTAAAGGGTGGAAGGCTTGGCCTTTTGCTCGGTGTTTTGTTCCACTCTTGCCGCCCTAGTACTTGTGTACCGGTGTTATGTTCCATAATTGAGCGCTCCTAACATGCTCGGGGTTGTTATGGGGACCCCCTTGATTTTCGTTTTAGGATAAAACTTGTCTGGCAAGGCCCAACATTGGTACTATTTGCTTAATAACAACTAAAATTTGCATAGGGCATGATCACCCCGTGGATAATTAATCAACAACCCGGGCCAGTGCTCCTCATGAGTGTTGGTCCAAACCGGGCTGCCTGCGGGGCCGCCTCGAGGAAACTCGGGGATTGGTATTCCCCGTAGCTAGTCCCATCTGGTAGTGCCCTGAGAAAGAGATACGCGCGGCTCCTATTGGGATCTGGCCTGCCGGGCGGTCTTGCTGGACTTGTTTTACCTTTCTCGAACGTCTTGAGCGAGGAATTTCGAAAATACTTCAGGCTATCTCGAGGTTGTGGTTTTCCAGTGGAATTGCCTAGGAAGATCATGAGATTCGTGGTCGAGGTTATTCCCGCTGCGTGTGGTTAATTTGTGATGGATCAGTTGGAGTACCCCTTCAGGGTTAAATCTTTCGGAAAGCCATGCCCGCGGTTACGTGGCAACTTGGAAACTTTGTTTAACGCCCGGTCATAGCAAACTTGAAGTAAACTCAAATAAAATACACCAACCGTGTGCGTAACCGTGATTGTCTCTTCTCGTGAGTCCTTATCCGAGAGAGAACACGGTGGGGTTAGGTTTGACGTATGTAGGTGTTCAGGATCTCTTAGAGATCATTACTAGATCATGTCCATTTATTCGACAATCATCCCCCCTTTATTCTTGTACTTGTAAGTTAGCCACTCAATTAAATGCTTAGTCACTTGCTGCAGCCTCACCACTTAACCTTACCTCACCCATTAAGCTTTAATAGTCTTGATACCCTTGGAAATGAGATTGCTGAGTCCCCGTGGCTCACAGATTACTACAACAACAGTTGCAGGTACAGGTAATGCGATGATTTGATGTGAGCGCGATGCTTTGTTTGATTTGGAGTTCTTCTTCTTCTTCATCTATCTAGGATGGGTTCCAGGCGGCAGCCTGGGATAGCAAGGATGGATGTCATTTTATCGTTTGTTTTCGTCCGTAGTCGGACCCTGCTCTTCTGTATGATGTTGGGTATGTTGTTGTATTGATGTGATATTGATGTAGCTTGTGGCGAGTGTAAGCCAATTCCATATACTCATCCCTTCTTTACATGTACTTGTAATGATATCCATTTTTTCAACACGACGAGATGCGCTTCTATCCCTGTCGAGGCCCTCGTGCCAAAATAAGGATAGGATCGCATCTTGGGCGTGACAGAGATCTCTTGTAAGTGGAGGAGAATTGTAACGGCCCGGGACCGATGCTTCAGAAGATTCCCCTTTACTCCGTTGTCGTCGTGCGATTCTTTCGTTTGTCGCATTCATCATGGCATCATTCACATCATATGCATAGCATCGTCACTCGTTTTTTTAAAACTTGCATCCGTTAGTAGTTGCCGGCTCTCCCCGTCGTCCGTTTCGAGTCCAACCACACACATGCGCGCCCGCGGCATCGTTTAAACAAAAATGCTTTTAAAAGTGCACGAAAAATATTCTCGGATTGGGTCGAAAGTTGGCGTGCGGTCTTATTATATTATAGGTAGACCGCCTGCCAAATTTCATCGCAATCGGAGGTCGTTTGACACCCGAACAGTCGACCGTAGTGGCACCGTCATCGGTTGATCATCGGACGTTTTTCGGTGTTTAAAACCTTTGTCACGGGCCGCAAACATTCCCTCTTCCCTCTCTTCCTAGCCCAACTACACAGCCCACCGCAGCCCACCCAAACCTCCCCCGCGACCGGAGCCGTCCGATTGCGATCGAACGGCTCGAACCGCCCCAAAACCCTCAAACCCTAGCCAAAACTGCTATATATGGACGTTCCCCACGTCCAAAAATGGCCTCCCTAGCCTCCACCAACCTCTAGCCCCTCCTCCTCCTCATTTTCCGTGCAGGACACGTCCACCCCGCCACTTGTCGGCCCGCCGACCAGCGAGCGCCGCCGCTAGCCACCCCGCAGCCACTCCCGCAGTGCCAAGTGGCGCTCCAGCCGCCGCCAGCCGCTCCTCCACCTCCACGCGGCCCACCTGGACCCAGATCCGGCCCGCCCGGGCCCGATCTGGGCCGACGGAAGCCCGCTCGCCGCCGCATGTGGAGCTTCGTGCCGCCCTAGCCAAGCCGCCCGACCCCGCTAGCCTTCCAGCGCCGCCGGCGACCCTCCGCCGCCGCACCGCTCGACCCCGAGCGCGCTTGGACCGCGCCGCCGCCTGCGCCCGAGGCCCCGACCTGCCCCGATGTAACAGCCCGGAACCGACACTCCAGAAGATTCCCCTTTTATTTCCGTTCTCGTCGTGTGATTCGTTTGTTTGTTGCATTCATCATCACATCATTCGCATCATCCGCATTGCATCGGCACTCCGTTGCCGTCATGTTTTCAAAACTTGCATCCGTTCGTAGCTGCCGGTTCTCTCCGTTCGTGTCGTCGTCCGTTTCGAGCCCAACCACACACACACGCGCCCGCGACATCGATAAAATGTTGTTTTCAAAAGTGCGTATAAAATATTCTCGGATTGGGTCGAAACTTGGCGTGCGGCCTTATTGTATTGTAGGTAGACCGCCTTCCAGCACCGTCTTCGGTTAATTATCCGGTGTTTTCGGTGTTTTAAAACTCGGTGCCGGGCCGCTCATTTCCCTCTCATCTCAAGCCCATGGACTTCTACACAGCCCACCTAGCCCACTTAACCTATTCCCACGACCGGAGCCGTCCGATCACAATCGGAGGGCTCGAATCGGTGCAAAAACCCCACCCCTAGACCTCCCTGCCTATAAATGGACGTTCCCCCGTCCAAATCGGTCAACCCTAGCCTCCCCTACCTCTAGCCGCCGCCCCTGCCTCGTTTTCCGTGCCAAGCCGCTGCGCCGCCGCCACTTGTCGCGCCGCCGAACACCCAGCCGCCAGCCAACCACCGCCTCCACCACTCCCACGCTGCCACGCGCCCCTCCAATGCCTCCCACCACCGCGGGCCCGCCGAAGCCCATCCGGAGCCCGCCCGGCCCGGATCGCGCCGCCGCTGCTCCTCCCGAATCCCCGCTCGCCGCAGCCACAGGAGCGTCCGAGCCCCCTCATGCCCGATGGCCTTCCCCTCGCCGGACCCCTCCGCTATCGTGCCGGCGCCGGAGCGCGTCGCCGCCGCCTCGCCCGTGCGCGCCGGGGCGTCGGCCCTGTCCCCGTCGCCTCCCCGTAAGATCTGCCGCCATGGGAGCTCGCCCCAATCTCTCTGTCGGATCCGGCGAAGCAAGCTGCGTTGGAGCCCTTCCCGCCGGATCTGGACCCAGGTGCCCCGCACGCGGCCGTTCCCGGCGGTCCCGGACCTCGCCGTGCCTTCATGCCCCGCCGCCCGCCGCGTTGACCGAGCGCCATGCCCCTGCCTCGCCTCGCCTCGGCAGGAGGTCGAGGACGACGCCCGCTCGCGTGCAGCGCCCGCACGTGGGCCGCCTCCCCGCTCACCCTCACGCTGGGCCGCGCCAAAGGCCCAGTCGGCCTCCTCTGCTCCCAGCCGGGCTTGGCCCATGGGTGAGCCCCCCCCCCCGTCGCCCCGCTGTTTTGCGCCTATGCACCGCTTAGTCTTATTGTGCCCAGTGCTCTGTTCCAGATTCATCCATAGTGTGTTTTTTTCCCTGTTGCGATTTTTCCATTAAAAAAACCAGGACATGCTAATTACAAAAACCACGATTTGAAGAAACTAATATTAATTAACCGTGCATCCGAGGAGGATATTTCATATATGTAAATGTGTAGAATTTGGGGTAGATTATTTATTTCTCGTTTTCATGCATGTTAAAAAAATGCTTAACATGCCATTTCTCTGTTAATTGCATAATTGTCATGATTTGCATTGCGCATAAACAATTAACCGTGCATTGGAATTAATCAAATTCTATATGTAAAATGTGTAGATTAAATGTATCGCATTTTCATGCATGATAAGAATATGTAATCTGATGTTTGCATTTTATTTGCATAAATAACTTGCTAAAACGGCTTATTGCCTAACCTCGCATAAATGTTGTGCCATTTGTTTTATATTAAGAACCCACATATTATATATGATTTCGGGGTAGAAAAATCCATAGAATTTATCTGTGCAATTAGTTTTGTCATTTGAGCATTTTTGTGTGCATGTTATTTTGCTATGATGCTCTTTTGTTTATTTTGTGTGAATTAATCCATGCACCATATGAAAAAAAATTGAACATGAGATATGCCCTTGGACATGTATGCTAGGCCCTGATATTTTTGGTTGTCATAGAAATGCATGTTTAGGTGTTGTTTTCTTGTTGCCAACATGCTATAAAAATCTGATGTTCTAACGGTCCAAAATATTTCTAAGTCTGAAATCTGTTATTTTGTTGCTGTGTTGCTATGTGATTTGCTAGTGATCTAGGAGTCTTTTGTTGTTGCCACCATGGAGTCCATTGTTAAGCATGTTATGCTCTATCATGTTGTGCCAATAGTTTGCATGAATAGGTTTTGCATCATAATTAAACCCGGTGTCCAATATGTCAATCTGTTAAAAACTGCTTCTCATGACTAGCCTAATTTTCACTAAGTCTGAGAATCTGTTTTCTTCAATATGCCATGTTGTGTTGATGGTTGCCATGAATCTGAGCATAATTTGATGTTGCCATAAAGTAATGATTTGTATTGCATCATGTCTACTACCATGCTGTTAAGTTTCATGCCAATATATGACCTGTAGCATATAGTTTTACTGCTGTAAATATGCCTCCGTGAAAATCTGCTATGCTAAAAACTGTTATTTTCACTAAGTCCTAATCTGCTATATTTTGTTGCCATGTTGTGAGCTTCGTACCATGTGATCCATGACTCTTTTGAGTATGATATATGAAGATGAAATGAAGTGTGTGTTATATGCTACTGCCCCATGCTTAGTTTGTGCATTTTAGAATATTGTAACTTGTTGTTTTCATGTGTGCAATATGCTATGTTGCTGTTTTGGGCAGATTTCAAATAAAACTTGTGTTGGTTGTTGTGGTTGAACCGTAGCTCCGTTTTGAACATGTTGCAAATGTAACTTGACTAGAATTTCATGTGGCATCATAATATCTTGCTGCATTCATGATTTGAAATGTTTATGGTTGATGTTTGCATGCATTTTGCATTCATGGCATATTATCTTGTGAAGGTCATATCTTTTAGACCGTAGCTCCGTTTGAGATGTTCTATATATGTAAATCGACTAGAATGACGTGTAGAATTGCATTGTGCACTTTATTTCCCTGTTTAATAAATATAAAACATGATAAGTTCAGATCTGTACCAATTTCGAAATTAAAATATGGGGTCGTTTCGGAAATGCTATATGTTGTTTCCGGCCTCATTTAAACTTGACTAGATGTGTAGTTTACTTATGCTTCACATCTAGCCATGTTTAACAACATTTAATATTGTCGTGTACCTAACGAGAGTGAACTAAATATTCGAATGTGGAGTTTCGTCAATATGCAACTCGTTGCATATTGAGCTTCACTTAATGTGTAATATTGTTGTTGTGATTGCCATGCCTTGCATATTTAAATGGACATGCATCATATTCGATTGCGCATCATGTCATGCATATGTTGTGGTGTTCTCGTGTGTTGATTGTTGTTTTCGGATTGCTTCTTCTCGATAGAGTTCCGAAAGCGTTCGGAGTGTGAGGATCGTTCGACTACGTTGGTTCGTCTTCTTCATGGACTCGATCTTCTTCCAAGCGGGATCTCAGGCAAGATGATCATTTCCCTAGATACCATTACTATCATTGCCATGCTAGTTGTTTCGTTTCTATCGATGTCTCGCTACCTACCACTTGTATGTCAAGCCTCCCAAATGGTCATGAAAAGCCTCTAACCCCTCCACATCCTAGCAAAACATTGTTTGGCTATGTTACCGCTTGCTCAACCCTTCTTATAGCGTTGCTAGTTGCAGGTGCAATTGTTTCCATGTGCAACATGGATATTTTTGATATATCACAATATTATTGCTATTTAATTTAATGCACATATATACTTGGTAAAGGGTGGAAGGCTTGACCTTTTGCTCGGTGTTTTGTTCCACTCTTGTCGCCCTAGTTACTTGTGTACCGGTGTTATGTTCCATAATTGAGCGCTCCTAACATGCTCGGGTTTGTTATGGGGACCCCCTTGATTTTCGTTTTAGGATAAAACTCGTCTGGCAAGGCCCAACATTGGTACTACATTTGCCTAATAACAACTAAAATTGCATAGGGACCCGCCGGTACCCGCGGATCTTTAATTAACAACCCGGGCCAGTGCTCCTCATGAGTGTTGGTCCAAAACTAGAGCACTGTGCGGGGCCACCCCGGGGCAACTCGGGTGATTTCTATCAGGCCACTGTACGCGTCGCTTATCCGCCGTGTCCTGAGAACGAGATGCGCGGCTCCTATTGGGATCGTCGACACGTCGGGAGGCCTTGCTGGATTTGTTTTACCTTTCTCGAACGTCTTGTGCGAGGAATTCCGAGAATACTTCGGGCTATCTCGAGGTTGCGATTTTCCAGTGGAATTGCCTAGGAAGATCACGAGATTCGTGGTCGAGGTTATTCCCGCTGCGTGTGGTTAGTTTGTGATGGATGAGTTGGAGCACCCCTGCAGGGTTAAATGTTTCGGAAAGCCGTGCCCGCGGTTACGTGGCAACTTGGAAACTTTGTTTAACACCCGGTCATAGCAAACTTGAAGTAAACTCAAATAAAATACACCAACCGTGTGCGTAACCGTGACTGTCTCTTCTCGTGAGTCCTTATCCGGGAGAGAACACGGTGGGGTTATGTTTGTTCGTAAGTAGGTGTTCAGGATCTCTTAGAGATCATTACTAGATCACGTCCATTTATTCGACAATCATCCCCCTTTATTCTTGTACTCGTAAGTTAGCCACTCAACTAAATGCTTAGTGCTTGCTGCAGCCTCACCACTTAACCATACCTCACCCATTAAGCTTTAATAGTCTTGATACCCTTGAAAATGAGATTGCTGAGTCCCCGTGGCTCACAGATTACTACAACCACAGTTGCAGGTACAGGTAATGCGATGATTTGACGTGAGTGCGTTGCTTGTTGATTTGGAGTTCTTCTTCTTCTTCTTCATCGATCTAGGATGGGTTCCAGGCGGCAGCCTGGGATAGCAAGGATGGATGTCATTTTATCGTTTGTTTTCGTCCGTAGTCGGACCCTGCTCTTCTAGATGATGTTTGGATATGTTGTCGTATTGATGTGATATTGATGTAGCTTGTGGCGAGTGTAAGCCAATTCCATATACTCATCTCTTCTTTACATGTACTTGTAATGATATCCATTCTTGCGAAACGACGAGATGCGCTTCTATCCCTGTCGAGGCCCTCGTGCCAAAATAAGGATAGGATCGCATCTTGGGCATGACACCCGAGCCGCGCCTGAGCCCTGCCGCCGCGCCCCTCCGGTTGTCGCTCCTCCGCGCCGCCCCGAGTCGCCGAGCTCCGCCGCTGGAGCTTATCCTCGCCGCCCGCGGCGTGCAGACCTCCGCCGGCCGCCGCTTCGATCAGATCCGGTGGCTCCATGGCCGGATCCGGCGGGACCCGAGTCCGTGGGACCTCCCCCTCGCCACGCCGACCTCGTCCTGCGCCGCCGTCGCCGTTGGCCGGCGTTGCCACGGCCGGCAACTGCCACCGGGACGGCCCCGTCCCGGGACCGGCCGAGCCCCCGATCCAAACGGCCGGCTGCCTTCGTCCCGCCTCGTCCCCGCACCGCGCCATCCAGTCTCCTCGCAAGGTTGATTTTCTCTAAGTCCCCGTTGTCTGTTTTAAACATCATTTTGCCATGTTAGAGTGCTTGCAACTTTTAAACCGTGCATCGGATTTCGATGTGTTATATATGAAAAATGATCTACTTTTCGTGCTCTTCCTCATTGTTGCCTTTGCATGTGCATTAGGGTTCATATTCATGCCCTAAACTCTATTGCAAAAGTGCATCGTGTCGTAGGTGCAAATCTGTTATTTTGTTCGATTTTGTGTGGATGATTGCAATTAAACCGTAGGTCTTTTCCATGTGGTTTCTTCATGAGATGTGCTCTATAATATGTCTACTTTGATGACATGCCTCTGGTTGCTAGGTAGGACTTCATTAACATGTTTGTTTGTTGCTCTAAAGTAGTCATCGCGTTAAAACTAAAATTTGTTAACGACAAGTTCCGTTTTGCGAGCATCATGTTAAGCAAACCATGACTATTTTGAAATTGTGATAATGGAATGATTTGAAGTGTGTCATGTATTCTTGCTGTTAGTGTCCTTGCCATGCTCATAAATGATTGTTATGCTACTGTTATTGCCATGTCTTCATGCCTAGTCAAACTGCAGTTTTGGGAGATAGTTAAATTTCACCAAGTCTGAAACTGTTATTTTGTTGTCATGTTGCCATGTGATTTGCTAGTGTTCTAGGTGTCTTTTGTGGTTGCTCCAAAGGAGTCTTTTGTTAAGCATGTTGTTGTCTACCAGGTTGTACCATTTGTTGCCATGTATAGGATTGCATCATAGTTATTTCTGTTGTCCAATATGTCAATCTGTTAAAAACTGCTGCTCATGTCTACTCTAATTTTCACTAAGCCTGAGAATCTGGTTATTTCAGATTGCCATGTTGTGTTGATGGTTGCCACGAATCTGTGCATTATTTGATGTTGCCATAATGGTATGAATTGTAGTGCATCATGTCCTCTACCATGCTGTAGATTTTCATGCCATAATATGCCCTGTAGCATATAGTTTTATTGCTACCAATATGCCTTCGTGAAAAACTGCTCTGCTAAAAACTGTTATTTTCACTAAGTCCTAATCTGCTATATTTTATTGTCATGTTGTGAGCTTCCTACCATGTGATCCATGATTCTTTTGAGTATGATATATTAAGATGAATTGAAGTGTGTGTTATATTCTACTGCCCCATGCTTAGTTTGTGCATTTTAGAATCTTGTAGCTTGTTGTTTTCATGTGCGTGATATGCTATGTTGCTGTTTTGGGCAGATTTTAAATAAAACTTGTGTTGGTTGTATTTGTTGAACCGTAGCTCCGTTTTGGGCATACCATATATGAATCTTGCCTAGAATTGCATGTAGTATCATGTTATCATGTTGCATCCATGTTTTGAAGTGCTTGTGCTTGTCATTTTTCATGCATCTGCATTCATGACATGTTCATCTTGTGTGTGTCGTAACTTCTAG
This sequence comes from Elymus sibiricus, assembly GCA_039707655.1. Classification (NCBI taxonomy): domain Eukaryota; kingdom Viridiplantae; phylum Streptophyta; class Magnoliopsida; order Poales; family Poaceae; genus Elymus; species Elymus sibiricus. The sequence continues at coordinate 138,976,793 of CM077671.1, forward strand.
ACCGTAGCTCCGTTTCGTATGATCCATATATGTAAATCGACTAGAATGACGTGTAGAATCACGTGGAGCACTTTATTTTGCTGATTAACAAATATAAAACATGATTAGTTCAGATCTGGACCAAACTTATAATTTGCATATGGGGTCGCTTCGGAAATACTATAAGTTGTTTCCGGCCTCATTTAAGATGCCTAGATAGTGTAGTTTCATTATGCTTCACCTCTTGCCATGTTTAACAACATTTAATACTGCCGTGTACCTAACGAGAGTGAACTAAGTAATTCGAATGTGGAGTTGCGTCAATATGCAACTCGTTGCATATTGAGCTTCACTTAATGTGTAGTATTTGATTGTTGTGATTGCCATGCCTTGCACAATTAAACCGGACATGCATCATGTTTGTTGGCGCATCATGTCATGCATATGTTGTGATGTTATCATGTGTTGATTGTTGTTTCCTTCTCGATAGAGTTCCGAAAGCGTTCAGAGTGTGAGGATTCGTTCGACTACGTTGGTTCGTCTTCTTCATGGACTCGATCTTCTTCCGAGCGGGATCTCAGGCAAGATGACCATTTCCCTGGATGCCATTACTATCATTGCCATGCTAGATGTCTAGTTTCTTTAGCTTGTCTCGCTACCTACCACTTGTTTGTCAAGCCTCCCAAATGCCATGATAAGCCTCTAACCCCTCCACATCCCAGCAAACTATTGTTTGGCTATGTTACCGCTTGCTTAGCCCTTCTTATAGCGTTGCTAGTTGCAGGTGCAAGTTCTTCCATGTGTGTGACGCCCCCAATTTGACCGTACGCTAATCATACACGCAAATGCGTACGACCAAGATTAGGGACTCACTAATCAATATCACAACACAACTCTAGATACAATTTAAAGTCATACAGCTTCATATTACAAGCCAGGGGCCTCGAGGGCTCGAATACAAAGCTCGACAAGCACGAGTCAGCGGAAGCAATAAATATCTGAGTACATACATAAGTTAAACAAGTTTTGCCTTAAGAAGGCTAGCACAAACATAAGCAGCGGATCGAAAGAGGCGAGTCCTCCTGCCTGGGAGCCAACCTAACTACTCCTGAGCGTCGGCACTCTCCACGTAGTAGTAGGCTCCAGCGGTGGTGTAGTAGTCGTCTCCGGCGTACTCCATCTCCTGGACTCCGTCATCTGAACGCGGAAACGTATCGAGGGGGGGGGAGAGAAAGCAAAGCAGCGGTGAGTACTCATCCAAAGTACTCGCAAGACTGACATTGGAACTATGCTAAGTATGCATCAGTATCAAGGAATGGGGTTATATCTGGGCTGACTACAGAAAGCAAGAATAGGGGGAAGGCCTAGTCCTATCGAAGACTAGCATCTTCAGCATCTTGCAGCATTAGAAGAGAGTAGACTGGTATCTCACAAATAGTCATATTATTGTAGCAATTTTATTAAGTAACCACGCCCAGAGATTCTTCCTCGACTCCCTGCGAGGAAGCAATCTCGGAGCCAACATTCATCACAAATTAGAGTCACAATTTTAGTTGTAGTAGATCAAGGTACAACTCCAAGTCGTCCTGTTACCGTGGACACGGCTATTCGAATAGATGAATTCATCCCTGCAGGGGTGCACCGCATTTCCAACACGCTTGATCACCTCCGGCCGGACACACTTTCCTGGGTCATGCCCGGCCTCGGGATATCAACACGTCGTCGCCCCACCTAGGCTCAATAGAGAGGCCAGCCCGCCGGTCTAAATCCTAAGCACACAGGGGTCGTGGGCCCACTTGCCCTACGCGCTCCTGCACGATGCGTACGCGGCCGAGGTCAGCCCTAGCACACTCCAGTCCAAGAGCTGTACCGTCCAGGCCACTCGGGCACGCGCCGCTCCATTGCTGACGTCCGAAGAGCTTCGGCTGATACAACGACGCTGAGTACCCATAACTTCTCCCACGTGAAGGTTTGGTGCGTAAAAGGTCAAACGACCAACTCAGATCAAATACCCAACCCAATAGCATTTTATTAATGCGGGGCAAGCGCGACCCATGAAGTGCGGTCCCGTCGCCCCGTCTTGAGGATGTGTGGCAAGGGCCTCTCCTGCCCGTCCACGCCTCATCATCATCAAAACGTGGGTACCCCTCAGGGCCGACCCATCACCAACATGTTTCTGTAACCAGGTCATAGTAACTGTGTGTATAAAACATCAAGACGGAACCTGAGGAACCACCCTCAAAGGGCCCCGCTCGATGAAAAACCGTCAAGGTGGACTTAGAGGAATCACCCTCGAGGGTCCCACACTTGAGGGGTTGCACGACAGAGTCATCGTCGGGAGTGGTGAAGGAGGAATCACCCTCGATAACCACGACCGACTAGCTGTACTACAAAGTTAGCATCATGAGTACTTCACGAGGTGTCACCCTCGGTACTCGATAGTAGCTCTGCAGAGTCGTGCAACTAAGGGGTGTGCGGTGAGGTGAGGGGCCTGGCTCGTCGGTCGGTTGACCGAGTCTTCGAGTCGTCGAATCGTCGATGAAGAAGCAGGGGCAACTGGGTCTAAGGGGGGTCACAGGGGATTCATTGATCAACCTATACTAGGCAGTTGATATAACAACAGGTGTAGTAGCAGTTTATCAAAAACAGGCTATGCATCAGAAATAGGAGCTAACTAATACAGTAGCAAAATCTAATGCAAGAATGAGAGGGAAAGAATTGGGTGATATCGGAATGCTCAAGGGGGGGTTTGCTTGCCTTGCTGCTCTGCGGCAAAAGGCTGATCGTCAACGGTGTAGTCGTACCCGGCAGCACCGTTAGTCTCGGGGTCTACCGGTAAGAAAAGGGGGGAGAAACAATAAATATAAAGCAGACAAATGCATCACGATGCATGACATGGCAATATGCAAAGCTAGGCATGCACTAACGTAGTATTACACGTTGCAGACGGATCGGAAGAATATCTGACGATATTTTCCGGGTCTCGGGCTACTACCGGACAGATGAAAACGATGAAAAAGTTCCATGTTCGCTATGCTAGGGGCACGTGACAGACTAACGGACTGCGTATTCGGATTCGTGAGATTTTTCTGAACAACTTTCATGTATAAAGTATTTTCATCCGAGTTACGGTTTATTTTATATTAATTTTTAAACTTTTATTAATATCCAGAAATTAAAATAGATTATTTTAATTCAATAAATGCATTTATGACATCAGCATGATGTCATCATTACATCAGCAGTCAACAGTCACAGTTGACTGGTCAAACTGACCAGTGGGCCCCACATGTCATTCTCACAGTGTTAATTAAGTTTAAATTTAATTAAAACAAATTAATTAAGGGGGGTGGGACCTACCTGTCATTCTCTGATTAGGTTAATTAATTAACATAATTAATTAACAGTTTTAATTAATTATCAGAGTGGTTAATTAATATAATTAACCTTTGTAAGTGCACATTTCTCCATGTGTGGTTTTGGGTAATTGATGACAATCCCTATGGACTAATGGTTGCCTTAAGTTATATTCGAAGGATTTGTCCATAGGCACTTCTTGAAGTCCATCTGTTGGTTTCAAGGTGTTTATATGGTGACCAAGGTGGTATTCAAGGTTTTATCCAAAGATTGGTCATAGAGAAGATAAGATACAAGGTTGATCAAGACTAAGTCAAAGAGTGAATCAAGTTGATCAACACACAAAGTGTACAAGATGTACCGAGAGGGATCAAGTGATCCCATGGTATGGTAAGCATTGTCCATTACGCTTTGTGTACTAACCCATGTTCCCTGTGAGTGTTCTTTGTGGGGTTAGGTATGTTTCCATGGGCGAGCATCAATAAGAAGATCCCATACAATCCATGGAGGATGACATCAAGTGGTGATCGTCATCAAGGTTGCGGTGTGCCGAAGAGTGGCTCACCCATAGTGGAGTATGGGGGAGCAATCAACTAGTCTTCATCGAGCCAACGCAATCAAGAAAGGTGGTCCATCTTGAGGAAGTCAAGATCGTCATCATCTAGCTTAAGTGGACTATGCGCAAGGCTAAGGTTTGACCTTGATAGGGTTTTCTATTTTACCGGTCTCATACTGGTAGTTGGGAGACTGGGTTATAGGATAGATAGCCGAACTATCAAGGGGGCTCTCAAGTGAGTAGCTTGATCGTATCGTTTGTTGAGAGCTCAAACCATTGCATTCTTGGCATCATCATCTTTCTTGGTTCTTGGTTGGTTTTTCTCTTTGAGGTTTCTTGAGCTTATGGTCAGCTTCATGACAAGCTCAAGTTCATCGAAAACGGAGTCCATATGCATCTTCTATGATGTTTTCGATGTTGGAGTTTTTGCCGGTTCTTCATTGATAGAGGTTTCACATCTCTATACCATTGGCATTTTTATACTGCCTCTTCTTAAGATTGAGTTTGCTCAATTCGGAGCTCTTGTCGTCCTGAATCCAACAAGCTTGAGTTTGCTCAATTCGGAGCTCATTTGCAGAAGTTATGGCAATTCTGGTTTTTCTGTATCCATCTGGTTACTTGGGTTCTTTATTTCTCTTAAGCGGTACTACCGCCCTGCAGTGCCGCTTATTCTTTTTAAGCGGAAGTACCTGGCGGTACTGCCGCCCTGAGGGTCCGCGGCCTCTTTCGCATGCTTTTTCTTCCGGACTTCTGGGACTTCTGAGCGGAAGTACCGCTCTCTCCAGAGCAGTACTACCGCCCCAAGCGGATGTACCGCTCCCTCCAGAGTGGTACTACCGCTTTGTTGTTCCAGGACGAGTTTAAGCGGAAGTACCGCTCCCCTGAGCGGTACTACCGCTTGTGTGCGGGCTGTGGGGGTAACGGTTGGATTTTCCCCCACCTATAAAAGGGGGTCTTCTTCCCCATTGCTCCCTAACTCTTGAGCTCGTGTTCTTCCCCCATTGTTGACCTTCTTCGAGCTTGCTAACTCTCAATCCCTCCAATGATTCTTGCTAGTTCTTGAGGGAAAAGAGAGAGGAGATCTAGATCCACATTTCCACCAATCACTTTCTCCTCTTTGTGAGGGGAACCCCTTGGATCTTGATCTTGGAGTTCTTCGTGTTCTTCTTCGTTCTTCCTCTCATTTCCTCCATAACATTTGTTGTTGTGGTGGGATTTGGGAGAGAAGGACTTGGGCACTCCGTGTGCCCTTGCCATTGCATTTGGTGCATAGGTTTGAGTTCTCCACGGTGATACGTGGAAGTGAGAAGTTGAGAAGCTTATTACTCTTGGGTGTTTGAGCACCCTTGAGCTTGTTCCTCTTGGGTGCTTTGGCGCCCTAGACGGTTGGTGGTGCCTCGGAGCTCAATCATTGTGGTGCAAAGCTCCGGGCAAGCTTCGGGGTCTCCAATTAGGTTGTGGAGATTGCCCCGAGCATTTGAGGTCACCTCGGAGCCACAATCCATTGTGGTGAAGCTTCGTGGTGTTGTTGGGAGCCTCCAATTAAGTTGTGGAGTTTGTCCCAACCTTGTTTGTACGGGTTCGGTAACCACCCTCAAGGGTCCCTTAGTGGAATCACGGCATCTTGCATTGTGCGAGGGCGTGAGGAGATTACGGTGGCCTTAGTGGCATCTTGGGGAGCATTGTGCCTCCACACCACTCCGAACGGAGATTAGCATCCGCAAGGGTGTGAACTTCGGGATACATCGTCGTCTCCGCGTGCCTCGGTTATCTCTTACCCGAGCCCTTTACTTATGCACTTTACTTTGTGATAGCCATATTGTTTCATGCTTTATATCTTGCTATCACTTAGTTGTTTATCTTGCGTAGCATAAGTTGTTGGTGCACATAGGTGAGCCTAGTTGTTTTAGGTTTTGTGCTTGACATATTAAACGTTAGTTTTATTCCGCATTTGTTCAAGCCTAAACCGTAATTATTTTAAAGCGCCTATTCACCCCCCCCCCTCTAGGCAACATCCACGTCCTTTCAACCTTAGTTAAGTTAATTAACTAATTAATTAATTAATTAAACTAATTATCTAATTAAGTAATTAATTTACTAATTAAATATTTTTATTAATTTATTTTTATTTTCATTTTAATTAAAACGTTCTTAGGGGGGTGGGCCCCCGTGTCATTCACACAGGGGGGGATTAGTGGGGCGGTTAACCCCCACTAACCAGATCGGCAAAGGGGGGGAGGCAGGGCCTCACCGGCGGGACGCCGGCGGCCAGAGGGGGCGGGTGTGGCCAGCAGCGGCGACCGAAGGCAACGCCAGGGGCGGACGGCGGCGAGCGCGCGGGGCTGGCGAGGCGGAGCGCGGGCGCAGGCGCGGCAGGGGGGTAGCGGGCGGCCGCGGGCGCGCGTGGGCGCGAGCGGGTGAGGGCGAGCGCGCGCGCACGGTGAGCGAGGCCGGAGGGACGCGGGGGAGCACGGGGAAGGGGCGCTGCGAGCGCGGGGTGAGCATGACCGGGGGCAGCGCGCCAGAGTGGCCCGGGGCGGGGCAGGCGACCGTGGGCGCGCACGGGCGCGGTCGGCGCACGTGCAGGGGTGAGTGGGGCGCGGCACAACGGCGGTAGAGGCGCGGGGCCGTAGCGAGGTGAGGGCGCGGTGGCCGCGGCGGCCGGAGGGGGAGAGGAGGAGGGGAGGAGCCCCGGGGGGCTCACCGCGTTGGAGAGGGGGCGGGTTCGGCGGGGCTCGAAGGAGCCGGCGATGAGGAGGAGGCCGGAGAGGCGGGCGGCGACGGGGAGGAGGGCCGGCGGCGCGGGGCGGCGGCCGCCGCAGCCCTGATCCAGATCTGGATCGGGGGGGAGCGGGGGATCGTGGGGGGAGTGGGGGATGGGGTGGGGGTGTCGGTGGGTGCGGGGGGGTTTATCCCCCGGGGTGGGGCTTGGGCCGGCCTGCTGGGCCGGTGGCCCAGTTGGGCCGGGGGGGCTTTTGCCTTTTTCTTTTAATTTTGCTTTTTTTAATATAATTTCCTATTTTAGTTTTATTTTAATTTAGCGAATTTAAATACTCCCAAAAATGTTGATTCCCACAACACAATTACCTATGCATTAATTGTCGCATTCCGAACATTTTTGATTTGGCATTTTGAAAACTTTAACTTTCAACTTTAATTTAATTTAGAATTTCATCGTGATTCGAAACAAAGCGGGTTTAGCAACAGTGAATGCGATGACAGGGCATCATTAGCGTGGGATTACTGTAGCCTAATTATCCGGGCGTTACAATTCTCCCCTACTAAAAAGAATTCTCGTCCCGAGAATTAAGAGGTAGAAGGAAAGAGCCCGGGGTATTCTGCACGAAGATGATCTTCGCGTTCCCAAGTGGCTTCATCTTCAGAATGATTAGCCCACTGCACTTTGAAGAACTTAGTAACCTTCTGACGAGTCCGACGTTCAGTTTCACCAAGAATGCGGACCAGTTGCTCCTTGTAAGAAAGGTCTTGTTGCAGCTCAAGCATATCATGATCCACTGCTCGGATAGGATCCTTGAAGCAGCGACCAAGCTGTGACACATGGAACACGTCATGAACCTGAGAAAGGTTTGGCGGCAGTTCCAGTTGATATGCCACCTTACCACGCCTTTCGAGAACAGTGAAAGGACCAATATATCGAGGAGCCAGGTTGCCCTTGATTCCAAAACGGTGTGTACCTCTCATTGGCGTGACTCAAAGATAAGCCTTTTCGCCAGGTTGATAGACCATATCTTTGTGATGACGGTCATACTGACTCTTCTGACGAGACTGAGCAGCCTTCAGATTTGCATGAATAATGCGGACTTGATCTTCGGCATGTTGGATAATATCCAGACCGATAAGTGTACGTTCCCCAGTTTCTGACCAATTCAGAGGAGTCCGACACTTACGTCCATATAACACTTCAAAGGGAGCCATCTTCAGACTAGCTTGATAGCTTTTGTTGTAGGAGAACTCAGCATACGGGAGAGATTCCTCCCATTTCTTGCCGAAAGAAATGACACAAGCACGAAGCATGTCTTCGAGAATCTGGTTGACTCTTTCAACTTGTCCCTGGGATTGAGGGTGAAAAGCGGTGCTGAATGACAAATGAGTTCCCATAGCTTCCTGAAAACTTGCCCAAAATCTTGAAGTGAATAAACTGCCACGGTCCGAACTAATCACCAGTGGAATACCGTGGAGTGAAATAACTCTGGACATGTAAAGATCTGCTAGCTGACTAGCAGTAATAGTTTCCTTGACAGCCAGAAAATGTGCAACTTTGGACAGTCGGTCAATGACGACAAGAGTAGCATCATTACCTTTCTGCGATCTGGGAAAACCAGTAATGAAGTCCATTTCAACATGATCCAATTTCCATTCAGGAATAGAAATCGGTTGCAGAGTTCCGGCAGGCCTTTGATGTTCTGCTTTGATACGACGGCAAATGTCACATTCTGAAACATAGCGTGCAATGTCTTGCTTCATGTTAGACCACTAGAATCTTTGACGGATGTCTTGGTACATCTTGGTACTACCAGGATGAATAGACAGCGGAGTGTCATGTGCTTCCTTCATGACCTCCTGAGTCATATCATTTTTTTTCTCTTTACTCGGTACCACTAGGCGGCCTTTGAAGTACAAAGCGCCATCCTCAGCAATAGTGAAGGATGAGGGCTTTCCTTTTGCGAGATCGAGTTTAATCCTCTCGACTTCATTGTCACACTTCTGGATCCACTTGATGACGTCCAGTAGATCTGGTTTAGCAACCAGGGTATTAAGAGAACCCTGGGAAACAACGTGGAGGTTCATTTTGTAGGACCCTTCAGGAGGGGGAGCGAGTGCACCAGGCGGAACAATATGGAGATTCAGCTTGCGAAATTCTTCTTGAAGCAGGGGGTGAACCTTGTGAACCTGAAGGTGGTTGCAGTATGACTTGCGGCTCAAAGCATCAGCCATTACATTAGCATTGCCTGGTGTATAAGAAATACCCACGTTGTAATCTGCTATGCTCTCCATCCATCTCTGTTGACGGAGGTTCAGATCTGGCTGAGTAAACACGTACTTCCGACTTTGGTGATCGGCGTAGATCTCGCAACGATTACCAATAAGGTACTGCCGCCACTCTTTTAGTGCGTGAATTACTGCGGCAAGTTCAAGGTCATGAACTGGGTAGTTCCCTTCATGAGGACGTAATTGACGAGATGCATAAGCAACCACCCTACGCTCTTGCATTAAGACACAGCCTATTCCCTGACGCGAAGCGTCACAATAAATGATGAAGTCCTTACGAGTATCTGGAGGAGCAAGCACTGGAGCAGATGTCAGCTTGTCCTTAAGTGCCTGAAAGCTCTCCTGACAATTTTCTGTCCACTCATATTTAACACCTTTGTGAAGCAAATTGGTTAAGGGCTTTGCAATCTTGGAGAAGTTCTCGACGAATCGACGTCAATAGCTGGCGAGTCCGAGAAAACTTCTGACTTGCTTCACATTCTTCGGGGGAGTCCAGTCGAGAATAGCCTGAACTTGTTCAGGGTTGACCGCAATACCACCCTTGGAGATCACATGACCAAGGTAGGTCACTTCGTCCATCCAGAACTCACACTTTGAATACTTTGCATAAAGTTGGTGTTCTCGAAGCTTCTCCAGTATAAGACGAAGATGTTCAGCATGCTCTTCTTTGTTCTTGGAGTAAACCAGGATATCATCCAGATAAACCACGACGAATTTATCGAGGTAGTCCATGAAGATATAATTCATCAACTGAGAGAAGGTTGCTGGAGCATTGGTTAAGCCGAAGGACATGACGGTGTACTCGTATGAACCATAGCGAGTAACAAATGCAGTCTTGGGAATATCTTCTTCGCAAACCCGGATCTGATGGTAACCAACCTCAAGTCGAGTTTTGAGAACACTGATGAACTAGCAAGTTGATCATACAGATCGTTGATCCGAGGGAGCGGATATTTGTTTTGAATCGTTGCTTGATTGATGGGACGGTAATCTTGGACCAATCGATTCGTACCATCTTTCTTCTTGACAAAGAGAGAAGGTGCTCCCCAAGCAGAGGAACTTGGACGAATGAAACCCAAATGAAGCGAATTGTCAATTTCTTGCTTAAGTTCAAGGAGCTCATGTGGTGGCATCTTATACGGACGCTTGGCTATAGGAGTGGTACCAGGTACCAAGTCGATGACAAACTCGACAGTTCTAGCAGGGGGGATCCCTGGAAGTTCTTCTGGAAAGACATCTTGAAAATCACGGACCACTGGAATATTTTCAATCCCCTCAAGAGGTGACGTGTTTAATGCATTCCAGGCATACAGGCGGGCTTCAACATCTAACAGCTTGGAAAGACATGATTGAGTATAAACTCATAAGCAAAGAAGATTCTAAGAGTCGTTGAATCGCAAAGCGTACTCGATTCAGATATCGGTGTTCCTGAGTGTCCCACAACTCAGAACACGAGGAAATTGGAATCAGTGAAATATCATAGTTGATGAGGAGCTCATAAGAAGTTATATAGCTCCGTGATATTCTCGAGATACCAGGGATAAAACTCGGAGGTAGATCAGAATAAAGGTTAGACTAGTGTATTGATCTGTGGAAGACAGACACTTTAACTTCTCTGAGAATGAAATCGAAGTAGAACAACATGGTCGGAACCACGATTGCAAAGGACAAGATCAAAGATACAAGATCAAATCATACAATGAATTATTATATGAAAGGAGAAGCTTGTATGATAAGATCAACATCGTTTCCATGGGCATGAACACAAGGTTCAAGGTCGACTCCCACTTCATCAACGCATCACCTTCCATTTACACCTCGCCTTTGATGAAGTTGTAGTTTTGAAAGTTTAACTGGCAAAACACCAGGAGAGTATGACTCGTGAAAACTGTCGGGTTCACACGAATTAAGGAAGGCATAGGTCCAACCCATCGTGGCATCTTAGGAACATATACCACAAGCTTCAAGAGTAATTAACACATGCTTGACAACAGAGCATGGCTGACAAAAGCATAGGATACAACTTATCAGAGGGAGAAGGCACAATTTACCAATGGCATCCTGTATCAGGAGATGAACATCACGATAATTTTGAATGTGAAGGACGCCATCGGATAATAACCCAACAATGGGTCTGGCGGTCCACAAAGGACCTGATGTGAATATCGGTGCTCAATCAGAGGGAGAAGAATGCAAGGCATCAGATTATAGAACATCCAATAATTTGATGCTCAAATAATCCAAAAGAATTAAGATTCCCCATTTTGGTGTATCGGAATCAGATGCTCCGATAATTACAAATAAGTTGAAAGGACTTAGATGGGCAATCAATCCAGGTTGATTTGTCGGGAACCAACTCATGTTTGGAAAGACGTCTGAGTCGGACAGATAATTTATGAGAAACAACTGATGACTGCGTGCATCCACACACATGTTGAATCAATAAAATCGAAAGACAATCACAAAGGATTTAAAGAATATTGCTAGACATATGGAATTAACCATAATGCAACCATATGAGAAAGGTCAAGAGCAAAAGGCTACTGAGGATTTCGGAAGATCGAATAGCAATTCGAAGGATTTTGTGAAACCCATGACAACTGAGGACGAACGAATCACTGGTAAGATAATTTGATGTACCTTGTAATAACAAGAACAACTGGATATGAAAGTATGAGCGGCAATTGTATGTAATCATCCATAGGGGTTGACAGTGGAAGGGAATCGCAAAAGCGATGAGCACAAGTTCTCGGGAGAACATCGGAGAGTATCTTCAAAGTCTTCTGATGAATCGAGCCATCGTCTGAAATGAGGGGCTCTCCGGGAGGAGTAGTTACGAGAACTTAGAGTTAGAGTTAATAAAATCTTTAACCCGAAAGAGAAGAGAGATCAGAACCCAGAGTATAGATGAGGAATAAAAGATCCTAATACCACCCGATTGAGATGTCGGCCCGTAAGCCACACAACAATGTTAGTAAAAGTTTTTCAAGTACTAGACTCAACTTCGGCCAAGGAGTTGGAAAGGGGGCTACCTATAGGCAGTCGGCTCTGATACCAATTTGTGACGCCCCCAATTTGACCGTACGCTAATCATACACGCAAATGCGTACGACCAAGATTAGGGACTCACTAATCAATATCACAACACAACTCTAGAAACAATTTAAAGTCATACAACTTCATATTACAAGCCAGGGGCCTCGAGGGCTCGAATACAAAGCTCGACAAGCACGAGTTAGCGGAAGCAAATAATATCTGAGTACATACATAAGTTAAACAAGTTTTGCCTTAAGAAGGCTAGCACAAACATAAGCAGCGGATCGAAAGAGGCGAGTCCTCCTGCCTGGGAGCCAACCTAACTACTCCTGAGCGTCGGCACTCTCCACGTAGTAGTAGGCTCCAGCGGTGGTGTAGTAGTCGTCTCCGGCGTACTCCATCTCCTGGACTCCGTCATCTGAACGCGGAAACGTATCGAGGGGGGGGAGAGAAAGCAAAGCAGCGGTGAGTACTCATCCAAAGTACTCGCAAGACTGACATTGGAACTATGCTAAGTATGCATCAGTATCAAGGAATGGGGTTATATCTGGGCTGACTACAGAAAGCAAGAATAGGGGGAAGGCCTAGTCCTATCGAAGACTAGCATCTTCAGCATCTTGCAGCATTAGAAGAGAGTAGACTGGTATCTCACAAATAGTCATATTATTGTAGCAATTTTATTAAGTAACCACGCCCAGAGATTCTTCCTCGACTCCCTGCGAGGAAGCAATCTCGGAGCCAACATTCATCACAAATTAGAGTCACAATTTTAGTTGTAGTAGATCAAGGTACAACTCCAAGTCGTCCTGTTACCGTGGACACGGCTATTCGAATAGATGAATTCATCCCTGCAGGGGTGCACCGCATTTCCAACACGCTTGATCACCTCCGGCCGGACACACTTTCCTGGGTCATGCCCGGCCTCGGGATATCAACACGTCGTCGCCCCACCTAGGCTCAATAGAGAGGCCAGCCCGCCGGTCTAAATCCTAAGCACACAGGGGTCGTGGGCCCACTTGCCCTACGCGCTCCTGCACGATGCGTACGCGGCCGAGGTCAGCCCTAGCACACTCCAGTCCAAGAGTTGTACCGTCCAGGCCACTCGGGCGCGCGCCGCTCCATTGCTGACGTCCGAAGAGCTTCGGCTGATACAACGACGCTGAGTACCCATAACTTCTCCCACGTGAAGGTTTGGTGCGTAAAAGGTCAAACGACCAACTCAGATCAAATACCCAACCCAATAGCATTTTATTAATGCGGGGCAAGCGCGACCCATGAAGTGCGGTCCCGTCGCCCCGTCTCGAGGATGTGTGGCAAGGGCCTCTCCTGCCCGTCCACGCCTCATCATCATCAAAACGTGGGTACCCCTCAGGGCCGACCCATCACCAACATGTTTCTGTAACCAGGTCATAGTAACTGTGTGTATAAAACATCAAGACGGAACCTGAGGAACCACCCTCAAAGGGCCCCGCTCGATGAAAAACCGTCAAGGTGGACTTAGAGGAATCACCCTCGAGGGTCCCACACTTGAGGGGTTGCACGACAGAGTCATCGTCGGGAGTGGTGAAGGAGGAATCACCCTCGATAACCACGACCGACTAGCTGTACTACAAAGTTAGCATCATGAGTACTTCACGAGGTGTCACCCTCGGTACTCGATAGTAGCTCTGCAGAGTCGTGCAACTAAGGGGTGTGCGGTGAGGTGAGGGGCCTGGCTCGTCGGTCGGTTGACCGAGTCTTCGAGTCTTCGAGTCGTCGAGTCGTCGATGAAGAAGCAGGGGCAACTGGGTCTAAGGGGGGTCACAGGGGATTCATTGATCAACCTATACTAGGCAGTTGATATAACAACAGGTGTAGTAGCAGTTTATCAAAAACAGGCTATGCATCAGAAATAGGAGCTAACTAATACAGTAGCAAAATCTAATGCAAGAATGAGAGGGAAAGAATTGGGTGATATCGGAATGCTCAAGGGGGGGTTTGCTTGCCTTGCTGCTCTGCGGCAAAAGGCTGATCGTCAACGGTGTAGTCGTACCCGGCAGCACCGTCAGTCTCGGGGTCTACCGGTAAGAAAAGGGGGGGAGAAACAATAAATATAAAGCAGACAAATGCATCACGATGCATGACATGGCAATATGCAAAGCTAGGCATGCACTAACGCAGTATTACACGTTGCAGACGGATCGGAAGAATATCTGACGATATTTTCCGGGTCTCGGGCTACTACCGGACAGATGAAAACGATGGAAAAGTTCCATGTTCGCTATGCTAGGGGCACGTGACAGACTAACTGACAGCGTATTCGGATTCGTGAGATTTTTCTGAACAACTTTCATGTATAAAGTATTTTCATCCGAGTTACGGTTTATTTTATATTAATTTTTAAAGTTTTATTAATATCCATAAATTAAAATAGATTATTTTAATTCAATAAATTCATTTATGACATCAGCATGATGTCATCATTAGATCAGCAGTCAACAGTCACAGTTGACTGGTCAAACTGACCAGTGGGCCCCACATGTCATTCTCACAGTGTTAATTAAGTTTAAATTTAATTAAAACAAATTAATTAAGGGGGGTGGGACCCACCTGTCATTCTCTGATTAGGTTAATTAATTAACAGAATTAATTAACAGTTTTAATTAATTATCAGAGTGGTTAATTAATATAATTAACCTTAGTTAAGTTAATTAACTAATTACTTACTTAATTAATTAAACTAATTATCTAATTAATTAATTTACTAATTAAATATTTTTATTAATTTATTTTTATTTTTATTTTTATTAAAACGTTCTTAGGGGGGTGGGCCCCCGTGTCATTCACACAGGGGGGGATTAGTGGGGCGGTTAACCCCCACTAACCAGATCGGCAACGGGGGGGAGGCAGGGCCTCACCGACGAGTCGCCGGCGGCCAGAGGGGGCGGGTGCGGCCAGCAGCGGCGGCCGAAGGCAACGCCAGGGGCGGACGGCGGCGAGCGCGCGGGGCTGGCGAGGCGGAGCGCGGGCGCAGGCGCGGCAGGGAGGTAGCAGGCGGCCGCGGGCGCGCATGGGCGAGCGCGCGCGCACGGTGAGCGAGGCCGGAGGGACGCGGGGGAGCACGGGGAAGGGGCGCTGCCAGCGCGGGGTGAGCGCGACCGGGGGCAGCGCGCCGGAGCGGCCCGGGGTGGGGCAGGCGGCCGTGGGCGCGCACGGGCGCGGCCGGCGTGCGTGCAGGGGCGAGCGGGGCGCGGCACAGCGGCGGTGGAGGCTCGAGGCCGCAGCGAGGTGAGGGCGCGGTGGCCGCGGCGGCCGGAGGGGGAGAGGAGGAGGGGAGGAGCCCCGGGGGGCTCACCGCGTTGGAGAGGGGGCGGGTTCGACGAGGCTCGAAGGAGCCGGCGGTGAGGAGGAGGCCGGAGAGGCGGGCGGCGACGGGGAGGAGGGCCGGCGGCGTGGGGCGGCGGCGGCCGCAGCCCCGATCCAGATCTGGATCGGGGGGGAGAGGGGGATCGTGCGGGGGGGAGTGGGGGATGGGGTGGGGGTGTCGGTGGGTGCGGGAGGGGGTGTTTATCCCCCGGGGTGGGGCTTGGGCCGGCCTGCTGGGCCGGTGGCCCAGTTGGGCCCGGGGGGCTTTGGCCTTTTTCTTTTAATTTTGCTTTTTTTAATATAATTTCCTGTTTTAGTTTTATTTTAATTTAGCGAATTTAAATACTCCCAAAAATGTTGATTCCCACAACACAATTACCTATGCATTAATTGTCGCATTCCGAACATTTTTGATTTGGCATTTTGAAAACTTTAACTTTCAACTTTAATTTAATTTAGAATTTCATCGTGATTAGAAACAAAGCGGGTTTAGCAACAGTGAATGCGATGACAGGGCATCATTAGCGTGGGATTACTGTAGCCTAATTATCCGGGCGTTACAATGTGCAACATGGATATTTTGATATATCACAATATTATTGCTATTTAATTTAATGCACATATATACTTGGTAAAAGGTGGAAGGCTTGGCCTTTTGCTCGGTGTTTTGTTCCACTTTTGCCGCCCTAGTTACTTGTGTACCGGTGTTATGTTCCATATTGAGCGCTCCTAACATGCTCGGGGTTGTTATGGGGACCCCCTTGACTTTCGTTTTGGGATAAAACTCTTCTGGCAAGGCCCAACATTGGTACTACATTTGCCTAATAACTAATAAAATTGCATAGGGACCCGCCGGCACCCGCGGATAATTAATCAACAACTCGGGCCAGTGCTCCTCATGAGTGTTGGTCCAAAACATAGCCACTTGCGAGGTCACCCGGGGCAACTCGGGGCATTTCTATCCGGCCACCGTACATACTGCTCATCTGGTCGTGTCCTGAGAACGAGATATGCGGCTCCTATCGGGTTCGTCGACACGTCGGGCGGCCTTGCTGGAATTGTTTTATCTTTCTCAAACGTCTTGTGCGCGGGATTCCGAGGATACTTTGGGCTATCTCGAGGTTGAGGTTTTCCAACGGAATTTCCTAGGAGACCACGGGATTCGTGGTCGAGGTTATTCCCACGGCGTGTGGTTAGTTTGTGATGGATGAGTTGGAGCACCCCTGTAGGGTTAAATCTTTCATGAGAGCCGTGCCCGCGGTTATGTTGCAACTTGGAAACTTTGTTTAACACCCGGTCATAACAAACTTGAAGTAAACTCTAATAAAATATACCAAACGTGTGCGTAACCGTGACTGTCTCTTCTCGTGAATTTCTGATCCGAGAGAGAACACGGTGGGGTTATGTTTGACTCGTAAGTAGGTGTTCAGGATCACTTAGTGGTCATTACTAGTTCACGTCCGTTTATGCGATGATCATCCCCCCTTATTCTTGCACTCGTAAGTTAGCCACTTAAATAAATGCTTAGTGCTTGCTGCAGCCTCACCATTTAACCATACCTCATCCATTAAGCTTTAATAGTCTTGATACCCTTGGAAACGAGATTGCTGAGTCCCCGTGTCTCACGAATTACTACAACAACAGTTGCAGGTACAGGTAACGCGATGCTTTGACGTGAGAGCGATGCTTGTTTGATTTGAAGTTCTTCTTCTTCTTCTTCTTCATCGATCTAGGATGGGTTCCAGGCTGGCAGCCTGGGATAGCAAGGATGGATGTCATTTTATCGTTTGTTTTCGTCCGTAGTCGGACCCTGCTCTTTTGTATGATGATTGTATATGTTGTTGTATTGATGTGATCTTGATTTAGCTTGTGGCGAGTGTAAGCCAATTCCATATACTCATCTCTTCTTTACATGTACTTGTAATGATATCCATTCTTGCGAAACGACGAGATGCGCTTCTATCCCTGTCGAGGCCCTCGAGCCAAAATAAGGATATGATCACATCTTGGGCGTTACACCCCGCGGCGATCCGGGCTTCACGCCTTGCCCGGACCTGCTCAAGGAGCTGCAGTCGGCGCTCCGGCGTTAGAAAGTGGCAGCGACGCGGGGGGGGGGGCATGGCTAAATAGTCGGGATAGGGACGAGGGCGGCGGACGGGGAATGGAAAGTGACGACGGCGGCAGACAGGAGGAGGAAATGGTGGATGGGTAGGGTTTCGGTGCCGGCGATCGGCTTAAATAGCCGGGATAGGGAGTACGCGTCCCGCCGGAGCGGCGCCACGCGGCTACATCGGTCCGACGGAGGAGACAAGCTTCGGACCGTCGGGTTTCCGAACGAGTCCGCGTGGGACCTCATCGTCAGGCCGACGTGGCGGGCGTGCCCGGTCGCGCCCGGGCTCCCCATATCCGCCTCATATTTGGGCTCGATATGGGGGTGCCGGTCAGCCCGGGCGTTTGAGGCCAATTTGAGAGGCCCACCTGGGTCGCATTTTCGTGACCTGTCAGTGACCGGGTGGCCCACCCGGACGTTTGAGACGGGTTTGAGGGGTCCGGTTGTAGATGCTCTCAAGCTCAAACAGAGTTCACTTTTTATATGGGGCCTCGAAACCATTTTGCAATGTCTTCTTTGGTATAATCCATGTTTGAGCTTAGTTTAAAACTTCGACACTTACTATGCATTGGAGGGAGTAACTTTATTGAACACTGTAGAATCGAAGTCGCTCACATATACGAGCATACACTCACTTCTATGAACGCATACACACACACACACACCATATCTCTATGAGCACGTTCGAGAGACTGAGCCAGCATATCATTTTAAGATTGACGAAGTCGTCACATACGCCTTTGTTGTCGATGGAAACGTCTCTTTCCATTGAACACACAGAAGAATGGGGAAATAGCAGGAAGAAGGAAAGACCGAGGAGGCCCCTGCGTCGCCCCGCGTTGGGCGACACGGGTGGTGTCTAAACCCTAGATGTCGTCCTCGCTTCCCTCCCCCTTCTCCCCCTCGCCGTCGCCTGAGGAGACCTCCGGCGAAGCCCGCATGGTCGTCAAGGACGGCGGCGGCGAGGATTTCCCTGGGCGGAGAGCTTCGGGCGCCGAGGCGGCGGCCTGGGGCGGCGAGGCGACGTCGTCTTCCGCGGCAAGCGGCGCTGCAGGTGTTGCCCCTCTGTTTCCTCGGCCGCGAGAGCGGCGATGTACGGCGGGAGCTGTCGTCGGTAGCAGTGGGTGTTGCGCCTCCTCGCTCGCGTCCGGATCTGAAGACGGGTTCCCTCCCACGCGCAGGGCTTCTTCCGGTCGGATCTGGTCACCGGCGACCAGAGCCGCCGGATCCGTTGCGGGTGGTCTGCCTGGAGTTGCAACTTCGAATCGGGAGAAATCCTTGGCTAGTTTTGTGCCACCACGACGACGACACCAGCGGTGCCGTTCCCTTCCCCGGAGGCGTCGTCGAGGTTCGTTCCCTCTTCCTTCCCTCAAAAAAGTTAAGGCCCTGTTCGGATTGAAGGAAAGAAAAACATGGGATTATGGTAAAACAAAGGAAAAGGAAAGGAAACGAGGAGCAAAACTTTGGGGCGAAAAACTGCACAGTACCAATTGTTCGGCTGTTCGGAACGTAGGAAAATTTGGAAAGAGATTCAACCTATGTTGGTCCAACCAAATGAATATAATACGTTAAAAGCACCCAGTTTACGTCGTACATCCATCATGTTCTATACATTACGTGGGCCCAAGGGGGTCCAGATTCATGGTTGAGCAGGCTTTTCCTTCACCTTGCCTCGGGCCTCCGCGAATACAAGAGGTGGGAGTGGATGTCACTTTTCCTTTAAAAAGTACAGGTAGAGAAAACTTTACAGAGGACAGGAAGCGATGCATCCTTTGTTCCGAACGCACCAAACGAAAGAATATCTACTTCTAAAGGGCCACTTGGTAACTTCTTGTCTCGGGTTTTTTTCGTCTCATCTGGTGGGGTTTATTTTCGTCCCTTTTTTTTCACCCCACCTCCCCCACCCCTTCCACGAAACCCCAATGTTTTAACTGGTTTTTTTCACGGTTCACGCTCACCTCTACCGTACAGGCGTACACCAGTTCGATCTAGATCCAGACGAGGGGTCTCCTCCCGTACGCAATCCCCGCCTCCCCTTTCCTCCTTTCCCATCGAGGGCCGCCGCACGCCGCCACTCCCGCTCAGATCGAGATCTCCCACGTCCAGTCGCCTGCCGGCGAGCTGCCACCGGCAGGGTCGACGTCGGCCCCGCCGTGCTCGCTCCCCCTCCCTACCCCTCCACCACCGCCGACACCTGCGCCCCTGCCGCGTACATCTCGCGCTCGCCCGAGCAGCGACGGGCTCGGCCATGGCAGCTGCCGCGTGCGCTCGGGAGCTCCGCCGCCAGCCGTTCGCTCCCCTACGTCGCCCAGCTGCTGCACCAGCCTGTTCCCGACCTCCCTTGCGCAGCAGCAGAAGAAGAAGAAGATCGAGGAGGAGGCATGGACGACGCGTCCCTCGAGCACACGCCCACCTGGGTTGTGGCCGCCATCTGCTTCGTCATCGTCTCCGTCTCCCTCGCTACCGAGCGCTTCCTCCACTACCTAGGCAAGGCACGCCTCCCCTCTCCGACCCTCCCTAGACATTTTCCCCCCATATTAGCTCTTTTTTTCACTCGATTGCTCAGTCTATTTTGTTTTTGGGAAACAGTCTATTTTGTACTTAGGACTTCTATAAGGGTGCTACCATCTTATATTATTTGATTGAAACCATAACAGTGATAAACTTTCATCTTGCACATTCCAAAAAGCATGCAATCCATTGTTAAGGTCTTGACACAGGAATTAATACTCAACAACAAATTTGTTTCCTTGACTTACTTTTGAAGTCAGTAGTGAACAATGCGAAGAGATGCCAAGGATTTCCCCATCCTACTTATGCTTTCTTCTACAACCGTGCAGGCATTAAAACATAAGCAGCAGAAAACATTGTATTCAGCTCTACAGAGACTAAAAGAAGGTAACATTCAGGAATATTGTTGTATTGTGTAAACTTATCAGTTAGCATCTCAGCATGCCTTATTAATCGGACCATTCAGCTTCATTCGTTATTAGTAACTGTAAGCTAAATAGTTTATTGTAGTATGTTTTTTCGGCAAAGATGTACATGGTTGAAGAGCTTTGACTTCAGAAAATGCTAGATAGGAAACACGACAAAGGGCTGGCAAATATTTTGCTCACTTACTATATGATATTGATTTCTTCTTCTTGTTGTTCTTCTATGTCTTATCTGGTTCAATGGCTACCTATGCAGAGTTAATGCTTCTTGGATTCATTTCCTTCATCCTGAGTCTCTCACAGAGTTTTATTGTTCACATTTGCATTCCGGAAACCGCTACACATTTTATGCTTCCATGCAAGAGAGAGAATCACAAAGTTGTAGAAGAAGGTGCCATAGTTTGCAAGAAAAAGGTTAGGAAATACCATATTCGCAAAAATGTTGAGCCATCATTTTCCTGGATCTGAAACCTGATCGTGTCTTCGAACTGGATGTCTTATTGTTGGGCACTTATTTTATGAGATACAGATCCTTCTATATTGGGTAGAAACGCCTTGTGTCATTTATCTGTCCCAGGAAGCAATGTAAAGTGAGATTCCTTAAAAAAGGAAGCAGTTGAAGTGTATTATGCAGAAATGCATTCTGGAATGATCATTATAAAGATAGGCTTGCTCTGTTTCAGGGTGATGTCCCCTTTCTATCACTGGAGGCATTGCATCAGCTGCACATATTCATATTTGTACTTGGCTTGGTCCATGTGGTTTTCTGCGCTACAACAATATTTCTTGGTGGAGCGAAGGTACGTCTTGAAATATAAAGTTAGGCATGACCATGTTTGTGGACGACAAATTTACTCCATTTTTTTTAAGATAAGAAGATGGAAGCATTGGGAGACTGGAATTCACCGAGATATACAGCAGAAATGTGCGTTATTGCCCTATCTTTTTTGTTTCCTTGATTGATTTAGTAAGTACTTGATGCGGACTTCCTAGGTGACATTATATAATTTAGTTATATACGGGACATATAATCAAATATGAAGAAATATGACATAGTAAAGAGAGTGTCGGTCATGATTGGTGACTGTTATCCATATGCACTGTTAATTTAGAAGTGCAATTATATTCTTTAGACCCGTTTAAATTCAGCACCACCCCCACCCCCAGCATTCTCGTGCTTCTACGCAGTTATTCAAGCTGTTCGTACTGGTTCTTGCCTGTGATCTTTCTGAGCTTCAAGAAATGTTAAAATTAAATAAGCATTGGAGGGCTGGTATTTGGTACATTATTTGCATCAAATCAAACACTTTTTCAAGTTGTCTTCTGCAGATTCAGTTGCCTTTGTACTAGAAAATTTTGAATGGGTGTGTGCAGCTACAGTCAGAAGTTGTCCTGTCCAGATACATAATTTCACAGTCCGACACAAATGAGCCTGGAATTTCTCAACAGTTCAAATAACGACTTGCAATTACACACCATGCATTTTTATTCCTCGTAAACACTTTAAGAAAACCTCTTGCTCATGCAATAGTTGATTGTCGAATGTCGATACTTATTTTAAAACTTTGTTTTCACAAGATAAAAAAATGCAGAAAATATTTGTAAACACTTGCCCTCTCTACCGGTCAGAGCAATACCAAATTTAGAGACAAATTCCATAACTTATAATGTTGAATAGGAAGCCAATCAAAATTATTTAGGTCTTTAACATTCATAACATATTGGGGCCATATGCCTATATACCTATACATAATTTATCCCTGAAAAAAATCTAGCATATGGGGTTGCCCAGGTGGTTTGCGCACCCTATGGCTCTACTAGATATGCCCCATGTGTCCACAACTCCACATCTTGGCCATTTGTCAAATTCTGCAAGAATTATGCGATTTGTTGTCCGTTCTGTTGGTTTTACACCACAAAATGAAAAACAACTGACATGGCAGAATAAATGAGTACTTCGCAGTTGGATGGAAACCGAGTCTCCTTGTTTGCACTGGCTCCTAATGGTGCCGATGCGTTATAATCTTATTCTGCCTATAATTGGCCCTTTTCCCCTTCATTTATGATGTAAAGGGACTCTTCGTGTTTTACATAATACTCCCTCTGTCCCAAAATAAGTGTCTTAACTTTATACTAACTTTAGTAGTAGGTGTTAAAGATTTCTCGCTCAATGTTCTGTCTTCTTCCTGGAGAAACAGTTGAAGTACAAAGAGATATTGTAGGAAACGCTACACCATTGCATGTTTTGCTATGCCGTAATCATCAGGGTGAATTGGTCAGTGAGCGAACAGGGGGATTTTGGAAGCAGCTGGCTGTTGTGAGCTGGATTGTAAGTCGTCTGCCCATCCTGTTATATTGCTCCATTCAGTTATCTAGAACGGTCTATCTGCATCCTTGATTGCATGGATGCATTTATCCAAATTATTATCTATATGTAACATAAGGATTCAGTATGGTAAACCTGTTTATCACATTGCATGCAGTAGCCTCAATTAAATTGCATGCGTTCACTGCTTCTCATTAGCATAACATGCAAAAGTAAATTTGACCAAGGTTTTTAAGGCGGTAAGACTTCATATGGTGATCTACCCCCACCTTACCGCCTAAGCGACACATAAGCGCCTAAGGCGGACAAAATGATAGGGAACTGCCAGGGCGCCTTATTGCCTAAGCGTCGCCTTAGGCATTGCTTATGGATGCCTTAAAAACATGGAATTAGACAGAACTGACAACTTTTATTAACTGACACTGGATGAAAACTATAGGAAATCACAATATCATATTTACATATCATGCTGCTTAGTAGATTATCATAGTTGTCTACCAATGAATGCTCTATCATTTATTAGTTTGGAGAAAATGAATCAGCAGCTGGGTTTATGGCCTGAACACACACTGTCCTCAAAATATTGCCTGAACACACACTGCACAAAACTGCATTACGCCATTATCATTCAGGGCTTCAAGGTGCTCCTGCTGTATGATGTTTTCAGTGGATCAATCAGTATCCAGAAAACATCCATTTATCATTTACCATAATGAATTGCTCCCAATCTCGCAGTATGTAATTATGTATACAGTTATTGCAATAATATTTATATTTATTTGAACTGTCTTCGTTTTGTGTGTCACTATGTTAGTATATCTACAACTTGACCATAAAGGTTTGATTCGCTCAATGCAGATTGCGTTCTCGAAGAAATTTCATGATTCTGTGGGTAAATCAGATTATGAAGTGCTTAGATCAGCATTTGTCTTAGTAAGATATATTATTTAGCTTAACTATTGCATATTTTTCTCGTGTATTTCTCTGTACTGCTATTGAAGGCTTGAAGCTAATAGGGTATTTTCTTCCTTCCAATTAATTCAGATACACTACCCAAGCCACCCAAAATTTGATTTCCACAAGTACATGACCCGTGCCCTTGAGCATGACTTTAAGAGGGTTGTTGGTATCAGGTTGGTATTTTTGTAGAGAAGTTCTAACTTTGACTTGAATATATACGTGCCTTTAATATTAGTAACTTTCATGCAGCTGGTACCTGTGCCTTTTTGTTATCCTTTTCCTTTTGCTAAATATAAATGTAAGTCTGACTGAACCACTCAACACATGTATTTTTAGGTCTTTAGATATGCAGTGTAGTAATATCCCCGGGAATTTTACTTATTTTTTCCACTATATGTTGTTATTTGAACTCTAACCAGTCGAATCTGATGAATAACCTGAGCCAAGCACTTGGCTGTTGAACAAATTTTAAGCATGCTTTACATCAGTTATCTTAAGGTTTCATACATCAGTATCGACCTTTTTGTTGAGCAATGACCAGGATATGCTTTAATAGGTTTCTGTTGTGCATCTTCTTTATAATTTTATTTACCACCAAATGCAGGATGGCACACATACTTCTGGTTAGCTTTCTTGCCTTTATTTGTAAGTATTCCTCTGCTACAACACATCTGTTGATTCAAATATCCTATTTTGTACTTCTCAGATCTGATCATGCCTATGTTAGTTGTTATGCTTATTTAGTAAAAGTAAGCTCAAAATAGCCCTTTTATCTTAGTGATGACAATTCTTAACAATGTCGTTGGTGCAAAGCTGCAGCACATTATTACCCGATTAGCTCAAGACGCAGCGGCATCGTTAGCAGATACAACAAACCAAGTCCCGAATATAAAGCCATCCAAGGAGCATTTCTGGTTTGGGAAACCTTCAATTGTCCTTCATCTGATCCATTTCATCCTATTCCAGAATGCCTTCGAGATTGGTTTTTTCTTCTGGGTCTTGGTATTATCCGTTCCACGTCCTCACCTAAGCATTCCAACTGTTTGTATAATAAGGCCCTGGAGCTAACTGACAAAGTCATCACCTCCACAGGTAACATATGGGTTCGATTCATGCATCATGGAGAAGAAGGCTTACGCCATTTCCAGGCTTGTTATTGGGTCAGTAAAATTCTGGAGAAGTTATAAGTACTTGTTTGCACATTGTAAGAATGATTTATGTGCTCCTTTTTGCAGTCTGATCATCCAGGTGGTGTGCAGCTACATCACCCTACCATTATACGCCATCGCCACCCACGTAAACTCCCTGAAATATTCCCTCCTCCCTGCTTCTCCTCAATCCAGGAGTATTATTTGACTTTTGTGCTAATGCATGAAAATATATGTTATAAAATTGTGAGTTGTGACCTATATTTTCTGGGCAAGTTTTAGCCTTGTTATTCACAATTGACGATGCATGTCATTCATCCTTTCATCCTTATATTTGATGTCAATGCTTCAGTGTATGTCTAATTAGGGTTGTTCGATTAGAGGATGCTCGCTTCCCTTTGATTTCATAATGAATATTACAACACACACATTTCCCTTGAGTCGTATGTGAAAATCCTTTTGAGTTGATACACAAAATATTAAATTACATAACTCAAACAAAACTGGCAAATTATTACAAAAATACAAATAAATGGCAATAAAAATTTAAACAATAAATATTATCAAAGATTGATATATCTACCTGTCACAAGAGAGGTAGGAGTAGCACGTTCTAGAAGGTGTGTTTTGTTGCAGTAGTTTCTAAATATGTAATAGTTTGCCAGTCAATAGCATATTGAAATGAAGTTTCTGGTTGTAACATCTTCTAACCTTTGTTTAAAGGGAAAAATCGTCCATGTGTTGTTTTTAATTAGTGGATAATAACAATGGACATGCTTTCGTGAGACAATCGATCTCAAGAATAAAAAAAAGGCATAAGTGTTATTATCATTTGTAATGTAGTGCACAATACAGAGTTCAATGTTTGTGTACTACCTTTATTTTGTGCAGCAGGTGTATAGGGTCGAATTACATTTTTTTATCGAAATACATTGCAAGCGAAGTAGATTCCAATTATTATTTTTCATTTGTTATTGGTTATCTTTCTATCATTTGTTATTATATAAGAGTCATTTGACATGTCTTGGTACCACGCTTTTGCCCTACACGAGGTCGGTTATTTTCGGTACTTCTTCAATTCCTTAACTTGACATTCAAGTTAGTGATCCCAAATTATAATACTTGAATTTCCGTTGTGTCTTCAATACATCTTCAGCACTAAATCCATTAAATCCATATAAGATTTGGAAATGCTTTAAATTGATGTGAAGCATCTTTCACTTCACTGCCAGATAGCATATATTTCACTTAGAATCATGTTTGGATGGATAATGCCCCCCTGACGAGGTTATCCCTCTACTTGTAAATGATGCTACAATATTTTTGAATGAATAAAGGAGGAGAAGTTTGTATATAAAAAAATAATGACCAGAGAAGGTATGTACGTACATAAGTAACAATTTATATTTTATTCTTTTTATGTTATTGGAAGCATCCATGATGTATGAAACAGAAAAATAAAATCTATCGCATGTCACAAGAGAACCCTAATGGTACATGTTACATGATAGTTTTGAACTACTAAATGAACCCTTATAAGGTGGTGTGGAACCAGTAGGAGCTCTTGGTCAACTCAAAAAAGAAAAAGGAGCTCTTGCTATTGCGTCCTGGACGATGATTTGAGCAGGTCGGTGCCTCTTAGGAACCATTTGTTCCTTTGCTTCCCTTTCGGATTGATACCAAGCACCCAAGTTCAATTAAGATCCTTGTTGTCGGCACTTCTAATTGGAATATATTAATTACCTGCTCAGGCCAGTGTTTTTTTATTGATCAATTCTTCTCAGTGTTCTTTTATCGATCAATTATCCCCCCCCTCCTAAAATCCTTCCGCAAGCTTCTATATATGCTGCATCCTTTTATACCCAATTGATTTAGTTTTATGTGTTTGTGCTCTTGTTAATTTCTTAACTACAGTTATGGTGTGGTGATGTAGAGCTATTTGGAAGAGTTCACGGGCGAATATGCTAGAGAGAGATCTGATGTAGCAAGAGACTCCTTTCTGTCGGACTTGCGTTCGATGCTGAGAAGACTACAAACAAAGGGGTTGATAAAAGACAAGTCCCAAGAGAAATCAAAGGACGGCAAGAGAATGTTGAATTCTCGGTGATCTAAGGATCTCAAGGTAGTTGTTAGTATGATGATATTGTTATGGTGCCCTGGTGTGTACTGCTTGGCATCGCGGATTGACTTGGGATGTCTTTATCATTGAGATCAATGGCGACACAACACGAATGTGCTTAGAACGACTCGGCTGGGTAGAAGATCGTGCCCGACCACAAGGGCGTCATCCCACCACAACGACCTCCATCATACCTCCCACCTCCCACAGCGAACTGCGGCCATATACGACTTAGATGAGATAGGCCATATTTGCAAGATGGAACACCCGTGTTACAAATTTGAAGTCAAATTCATAACATAGTTCAAGGAAAAAGACGAATTCGATAGTACACAACATTAGTTGGGTTTAAATTTGGCCCATTACCATTGTCGGTACTATTTTTGTTTTTCGAGTTGGGTCTCAAAAGGTACTTCATTTTTGTGACAATCGGTTTGTTTTATGCATATCTGTGGACCTTTTCTCATTTTGTTTGAGATGTTTTTAAGTACAAACCGATGTCGGGTGCACTACAAACCTGTTGCACTATATACTTACCAATGGCCGCAGTTCGCTGTCCAAAATAAATAAATTACCAATGGCCGCAGTTATCAATTTGGGCCTAATATTTTACATGAACTTAAACAATTTGCAGTGTTTTTTCGGGCTGATTGTATCTATGAAGAATGGAATGGTCATGCTATTGATAAAGAACACTCTCGGAAGTTGGATTTCTCTTTTTGTGCTATTATTATTGCTGAAATTAATAGGCTCATTACAAGGAATTGTCGGGTTTTGTGTACCTTGTAATAGTGACACGCATGGACGTGTGAAGTTGAGTGATATTGATACTATTTAATAATGGACGGTATAAGTTCTTTGGCGGCGAGCGATTTTCTGGTTTGGGAGACACCAAGACTGTAGAGAAAGAAAAAAGGCGAATAGAGTTCGAGTTTGTTGCTATTTGATGAAACCAGATGCAACCATGCTTAACACGTATTTCTGAATTAAAATAATAATTTGATAAATGTGTATAATTTTATTATTTCATAGCAACGCACGGGCATTCTCCTAGTTCCTATAGGATCAGCGTTCCCCCCAAAATTCCTGCACGATTCCTACGTACCGAACGGAGCCTAAACCGGCCGCAAAAGACCGGAAACGTTAAACCGGCCGCAAACTAGCCTCCCCTCAAAAAAAAAAAAAAGGTAAAACTCTGTAGCCGCGAAAAAACGGGAGGAGAATCGAGAATCCCCAAATCGCCGAAACTCTGAAACACCCGAAATGGAGGAGCAACCCCATGCTGCCGATTCCTCCTCCGCCGCCAGCCCGACGAACTGGCGGAAGGAGGTGGAGGAGCGGCTTCGGCGGATGCACTCCCTCCTCTTCGGTGCCGACGCCGCGCTCGAGCGCGGGGATGCAGCGGCGGCGCAGGTTCTCGTGCTCCGCCTCCTCGGCTTCCTCGATTCCCAGACCCTCTCCGCCGACACGGGTCCTGAAGCCGCCTTCGTCGCGCCCATCCGCGCAGCAGCCTCTTCCCGTCTCGCCGCTGCCTCCTGCGCCCGCGCCTCCGACACGGACCGGTACAAACCCTACCTGGCGTCTGATTCATTCAGTTTGACGTTTCATGCTTAGTTCGTGATAGATGCAATGATTTGGTAGCTCCATCACTATTTTATATTATACAAAAGCTGAATTGCTATTGCTTAGATCCACTAAATGTTGTAGTTATGAAGCTTTAAGAATACGCAAATCCTTGGAGAATGTGATGACCGACGATGTGGTAGTTTGCCTACAAAAATGGCTATAGTTTTTTATTTGCATGTACATGCCCTTTTGTTTATTTAAGCATATATAGTAGGATACTGTCACACTGTTCCCCCCTTTAAAATGATGGATGAAGCACAAAAAAGGAAGATGGATGAAGCACAAGCATCTCAACTGCCATGACTGCTTTATGCGTTTTCACGTTCTCTATACCAGCATTTTTGTTCCAAATACCATAACATAACGCATGCTAAATCTAGGACGCTAATATAGGGGGAACCTTCCCTCAGGAAGGTTTCCCGAGCATACAATTGTTCCCCAGAGAGGTAGAAAGGAGAGAACGCTTCCGTTCCCTCACTCATGCCCTCCAGCGTGACTGCCCCCTTCCCCTGCTGGGCCACCCGATCAGAAGCGCACCATTTTTTGGCGCCAGTCTCTGTCCATTTTTTTGGCTTACACTGCCTAACCCCCACTAAAGCAAACAAAAAAAGAACACACAAGACTGGGTTTCTCCCAACTTGCCATGGTCTAATCTACACCCCCCTCTCCAAAACTAAGGCCATCTCCATGGAGGATTACCGGAAAAAGTTCCATGGACTACGAAAGAAAAAAAAACCCTACATGAGTGCCATGGACCACTATAAAAATCATCCATACAGAAAAGAAAAAGAAAAAATACACACTACCAAAATAATCTGCAGGAAGAATTGCCATCATTCACTTAGAAAAAGAATACCTACAAAGCAAGAAAATTGTCAGGGTCCACTACAAAAATAACTACAGGAATATTTGCTGTAATCCAGTAAAAAAAGAAAACCTCCACATTGCAAATTTGCAAAGTAACATACGAAAAACAAAAACCCCACCAGAAACTTGCCATGGCCTAGTCAGCAAAAAGAGCACCTCAAAAATAATTTGCCATCCAGACTATTGCCATGCAGTAACACAAAACTAACTGTACATAGAAAAATTTGTTTAAACATAATGCTCTAATACCATGTTAGGAAATATGCAACTTGTATTTCCAGGTGGTCATAGGCCCGTATATATACACATACAGGTGCGGTACAATATGTAGAAAGCCCCTTATAGTACGCAATTTTTTTTTACAAAGGGTAATATATAACTCTAGTAGTGTGGAACTCCCCGTTGATGGGCGGCGTAGATCATGGCTCGCCCGCAGGGCAGTACCCCAATACATGGAGCGCAGTACCCCGATGTGTGGACCTCCGCCTCGCCCCGACGATGAGGCGGCCACATCCACCTCTTGCAGCAGCTACGGGTCCCTCGTGCGCACCCCCGATGCCTTCACGAGCGCGACGAATTAGAGTGGGCATGAGGTCCTCGCTGGTGAGCCCCGCTTCCCCCCCCCCCCCCCCCCTCATCCGGCGACTAGGCGAGCCACCTTCACCATCGGCAACAGCGACCCCCTGCCTTGCCCACCGCGATGAATTGGAGCTGGCGCGAGCTCCTCGCTGGTGAGCCTCGTCGCCTACCCCTTGCATGGCGATGATGCTGACGACCTCCACAGCCAAAAGCAGCGGCGCCCCCTTCCGACCCGCGCACTCCCCACGCCTTGACTGCCGTGATGAATTAAAGCTACGCGCGAGCTCCTCGCTGGTGGGCTCCATCTCCCTCCCTGGCGACGAGGCGGGCCACCTGACGGCCTGCAGCAGCGGCGAGCTTCTCCGACGAGTGAGTGTGGTAGCAAGACTGAGAGCGAGACGAGGAATGGGAATGAGCGAGCAGCGGATCTCTTCCTCTCACCCCTAGTTTCTCGAGGGGATAAGGTGCTGAAGTCAGCGAGTGAGATGTGCGTCGTGCGCGTACGGTACAACGCGAACGATTGATCCAAGCCAAGTCAGCAAGTCATCAGTGCATGGAGATTCATGCGTACATCCAACGGCCGTCGACACATCGTGCGAAAAACGTTCTGAATGAATGTCAGCTACATAGCTTTTCCGTAAATCTAAGGTGTAGCCATGTAACGGTAGTGGGATATATATTGCAATTTATTGGCATGGAAACATATCTACCCTAAAAAGTAACTGCCATTCGCTTCCCAGCTCCAAGACCAGTAAGGGCGAAATTTTATGGACCTAGAAAAGTAATTGCATTTCACCTCCCAACGTCAAGAACAGCTTCTCCGGAGGCCAAAAGGGCGAAATCTGAGTAATCTACACGATGTTTAGCAGCATTATGAAGGTCGATTTGTTCAGAGGGGGTTTAGTATCTGTGATCCATCGACTGTTGATGAGGCCTTCTGTGATGGTGCGCTTCTTGAGGGTTTTGTACTTTTGTAGGACATGAGCGTTTCTCCATACCGCAGAGGTTGCGTGAAAATTGTCTTTTCTAAATCTCCAGAGGGAAGCTGTATATCCTTCTACGTCCTGTCAGAACTTGTTTTCTGAAGCCAGAACCATCTAACCTTCAAAGTGACCTAGGTTTGGTCCAAAGTCCACCAACTTGTTTTCACCTGTTATAGTAAAATAAATAAATTCACATGCATAGGAGAAAAGCCTCTGAAAATCCTCCCATCAGAACTTCTGTCATTCCGTTTCTCTTTCCAAAATAGCACATAATCCCCAAAGTTGACCGAACAATTTGAATCCCTCGATAGATATGACTTAAATTCATGATTACATCGCTGTCCGAAGAGCCACAAGAGTGTGCTTGATGTGGAACAATCTTGGAATCCTTCAAGTACGGAACAATTTCCTTAAGTAAAGAAAATAAGATAATACACGTGGGCACGGGAGTCAAAACCTAATACAGTTTCAATTTTTTCCCCTTAAAGTACGGGGTTAATTTTTTATGAATGTCCACTATTGTAACTCGGGCCCATTTCAATGGATGGCTAGATGTTCTTTTGTGTGTGATTACCTATAAATTTCTAGTATGTACTCCCTCCGTTTCTTTATATAAGGTGTATTTGTTTTTTGATAGAATTCCAGAATGTAAGGTGCATTTCTTCTAATTTCTCATAATTCCCTTGTTAGCCCTCCTGAAAAAAGGAAAGTATCTCTCTTCTGATTGTCTATATCTCTTCTTATAACAAAAGAAGGAAACTATCTCATTGTCGATTGCATGTATCTCATACTTTCCTGGACTACCTGATTCACTTTCCACTAACTAACAAATTTGCCAAGGGTAATTTAGTCTTAACATCTCTATAACTATGTGTCTTGGTCACCGTGCCGAAAATAATACACCTTACAAAAAGGAACGGAGGGAGTAATTAGTATCTTTCTTTCAAGCATGGGATTATTCTCTTTTTCATGATGAATCTCTACTTTTATGATTCATGCCCACTTTGGTGGATGGCAAGATATTTTTATTCCCCCCCACCACCACCATTAACGTTGATGCTGCTATACTAGAGAATGCTTGTACTGTGCAAGGAGAATTTAGATCATCAAATATGTGCAAAATGCATGCTATATGTGGCAAAATACTAGTGCCAAAATTGAGGGGAGACATGTAATTGTGTGAATGTTTTCTTCGTAGTAATGTTCAAAGGTGATGGTGCTCTTGTTATGTAAACCTATAAAGCTTCAGGCAGAAGAAGTCAGCCTAGCTCACTTGGTTAGGGGAGTACATGTACAACCTAGCCGCCCGGGTTCAAGTCCTCAGGGACACCAATTTGCAGTAGGGGCTTCCCCTACCACACTCCTTAAAAAAACAGATAAAGCTTCAGGCATGTCCAGATAAGTATGGGATACCCCTTATCTAAATAGGATAATTCTAAGATTAGAGTTAGAGCTTGGATTGGTATCTCTTGGTTGTTGCAATATGATCAAGTAAGTACTGTATAAGGAGTGCAATATGTCTCGACTATGAATGAGGCAAGCCTTCTAATAGATAACAGCCTAGTCCTAACTAGGGTTCAGTAAAATTGAAAAAGGGTTTAATAAACACTATTGTTCATAAATATCATGTAAAGTCCGATTTAGAAGATAAATGAACAACTCAAGCATGCGTGTTCTACTTTCATTGCACATAACAGGCCCCTCTCCTACTGGAATACATGTGTTTTTACTTGTGATCGTTATTTATGTGAGGGAAAAGAAGTTACCACCACCGAAAAATTGCCTGAGTGTGAATTCATTTTAAGAATTGACATGTGTTGGATACGTCTCAGTGTTCTTGGGTCATCACCTGTGTTTCGTACTTACATGTCCATGGATGAGGAATTGAGGATAGAGGTGTTTACCTGTAGCATGTTGCAGAAAATGTAGAACACGGCCTAGATTGTAAAGGGGTGCCAATTGTGCCAAGTTGTGGTATTGTTCTGGGTTTTAACTTCAGATATCTGTAATGATCTCTGCGACATCATTTCAATGGATATAGGATAGGGATTAGTAAATATAATCAGTGAGAGTACTGAAACTGAGAGATCTTTTTTCTTCTGTGCTGACGAAGATATAACATTTTATCATCGCTTGAAATTATTAAGAAATTTCTTGGGTTTATCGTGAACGTATAAGCCACACATCTAACCAAATTTACTATTGACGCCATGTTATATGCGGGAGCGTTCAAGTTTATACTTTTGAAGCATGCTATCTTGAGCATATCCCTCAATTTGGTATCAGTCCTCACTTTGGATGTGTTTTGAGCTCAGTGCAGCGTTTGAGCTCGCAAAAAAGAATGCTGGTTGTGTTTTTCCAAAGCAAGGAGATGTTAGCGTTGAAAAGATAAAGTCTTCAAAATATTTTCAGGTGTTTCATCAGAAATCCAAAGGAAATGTTGCTGATCAACTGGTATGATCTAGTTTATATTATTCTTAAAGCGCATCTTCATCACTCAGACTCCTTTTTCCTTCTCTATCTCGCTTCACCTTTTCTTTGGCGCGCATCCAGACGGAGCCCCTTTTGCTTAATTTCCTTTTCATTTCTATTTTTTCTGAATGCCAAAAGCCACAGAACACATCTTGATTAGTTGCAAATAATGGTGTTTGCCTGCTAACTTTTGTTGCCCTTTTTCTCTCCTTGGCATGTATTCAATTCAAAAGAACTCAGCTTGCAAAAAGTTCACGATTCAAGGGGGTCCACATATTGAGGAAAGCCCAGCTGGCATAGACAATGAAAAGCTTAGCATTGGGGCTTCAAAATTGATGGCACAAACAAAAATAACATCATTGTACGGCAACAAGTTCTTGAAGGCGAATAGTGTGTCAGACAAGAATATGTTCAAATCAGAGGGGAACATGTCTAAAGAGTTTGCTTGTGTTGAGAATGAGATCAGAACAAATCAAAATGATAGCAAGCATCCTGCTTATCTTGGGGTTGAAGAGGATAAGAAACATTGCGGGTCATTGCAGACTTCAAAACGAAAACATACAGGGTTCAGAAGTCCAATATGTGAACATGCGAATTCTCCATTAAGCAAAGATGCAGCTGATGCTCCTGCCAATGGGTTTGTGACTGCTAGGATAAAGTTGGTATGTGCACTTGTCAAATTATGCACTTAGCCGTGCTTGCAATACTGGTTCAAAATTTTCATTCCCTGTTTGATAAGCATTTTAGAGAAAGCTCTTTACAGGAATTCTTTTATGTTCCTCCAAG
The DNA here is from genome assembly GCA_039707655.1 of Elymus sibiricus. NCBI lineage: Eukaryota > Viridiplantae > Streptophyta > Magnoliopsida > Poales > Poaceae > Elymus > Elymus sibiricus. Next base: position 139,010,988 of record CM077671.1, read on the forward strand.
AAAAGTGGACACGCCATAATCACCTACTACCTGTCTCAAAATGTATCCTAAAAAACGTCCTACATTTTGAGACATAGGTAGTATGGTTTATATTAGGTTGCTGCCGATTTTTACCATTCAAACTTAACTCATATGTAATAAGTGACTTCTGTCTTTCACAATTTTTCATGTCAAGATTTTTTTTTTTGCACATTGCATATATTTGGATATGAGATAGTTTCTTTGTTTTGTTCATTTTCTTTGTTGTGATGCACGATGCTCTTGCTGCATGGACCCACACCAACAACAATGTCAGATGGCATCACTATCCTTTTAGCAGAAGACATTTTTATTCCATTAAATCCCTAAATTGCAAGAGTTGATTAGGCTTTTATCCACTGCGGTTAAAGTTCAATATATCTGTACTTGCTGTAACCTTGTTTAGTGGGTGCCTTTTGCCTTTTGCTTTGTAGGCGATGGACGCTGTGCAAAAGCATGGGCATAATGGTCACCAAGGTGCTTCTGTATCTCCACAATGTGATAACAGCCTCAGTACACAGAATTATGGTGTGAGGCCAAGCTGGAGTTCTCGTCGTGGACCACGCGGTAATTTTGTCCCCCCTATCCGAAATAATGGAGGATCTGCTTGCAATGCAATCAACTCACGAGGAATTACTGGAAAAAATGATGATTCCATGGAAGATTCAATAAAAAAATGGTATGTAATTCAAACTTCATTGTCTGGTACCGTTTGAACCAATATGGAGTGCTGAACATATCTAGTGAGTTTGTTTGTCATTTTAGCGTCTGGTTTCTTGCTTAGTGATGGTAAAACGCAGCATTTTGTGGTTGTGTCCTCAAATATCAACCATTCCCTGTCAGGGAAAAAAGTGTCGCCCCTCCCTTTCCTGGCAAAGTCCCCCTTGAATTGGGCATTGCTATCATTCACCTCAAAAGTTAATTGACTTAATTATCAATAAATGTAATTGCTTGTTTGTCTAATGTTAAACTAATACGTGAACTTAAATTTAATCACATAACTAAATGTACATCAGTAAAAACCGTCCAAATCACGCGCATGCAAATTACTATTACAGTTTCTTGCCATTAACTGTATTTTGGATCAATTTATATGTTATCCAATCTGGATTTCACATGCATGAGTAGCCTTAAAAATATATGCGTCTGTTCAATATATTGGTGATGCTTGCTATCATATCTTACTAATAAAAATCGCCACCATCAGCTTAGAAATGCTTTGTGGCCCTGATGGCGAGCTTCCTGAGAAGTTGAGGAATTTGGAACCTCGCCTTATTGAGCATGTTAGTAACGAAATAATGGATAAAGACCCTAATGTTCGCTGGGATGACATAGGTAGGTACATATCTTTCTAGTTCTTCAGATTCTTTTATTAATCTTGTGTAACTAATTCATGCCAACTTGCAATAGCTGGTTTGGATCATGCAAAGAAGTGTGTGACAGAGATGGTTATTTGGCCCCTATTGCGTCCAGACATCTTTCGTGGTTGTCGGTCTCCTGGAAGAGGACTACTACTATTTGGACCTCCTGTGGGTACTTATCTCATCTGGCTGTGTTGTGCTTGCCCTTCTTTCTTAATGTTAATGCATGCACACTTATTTCCACAGGGAACAGGCAAAACCATGATTGGAAAAGCAATTGCTGGTGAGGCTAAGGCAACATTTTTCTACATATCTGCAAGTTCACTCACGAGCAAATGGGTATGTCTGGCACTTGTTTTGATTTTTTAATACTGACACATTTCTGTCATTTTGCAGTCATTATTTTTCTGTTATGCTATGTAAATATCTGACATACTAATGAGGTGTTACAACTGAATTTATTTTTCTATCTGATAATTGATGCTTGTTATATGTGATAATAAGTTTGTCATTGTCCATGCTTCCAAGCTTAATAACAAAGAACTTGAAGCAGTATTTAGTAGGGTGTGTAAACATGTTTCTAAGAATATCTGTTCCTGTACTCTTTTGACAACCTGCTCCTAACTGCCTATACAAATAATCTTGAGGCAGGATGCAGTTTTTTGTGTTCCCCAAAAGTACTGATAGTTGACAACTCGAGATCAAATTTGTTTAGAATGAAATGGGCAAACATATGTGTTCCAAAAATTATTCGTTTGGTATTGTTAGTTCATTCCCATGTTTACGCCGCATTAACTGACTGCATTATGCAATTCTGATTAGAATGGGAAGTGACTTATTTGGGCAGTTTAATGTGATCAGTATTTTGTATACAAATTATTTAGACTCAACATAAATCATTTGTAAATACCTTGTATGATCTAACTTGGTAATTTTTCTAATTCTTAAACCCAGTAAATAATGAAACGGTCTGTCTTGCCGAGATTCCTGCAACTGTATAACTGCTGGACTAGCCAAGCAATACACGGAATATTGGTGTCTGTTGTAGCTTTAAGCTGTATTAGTCATGAGAACATAAAGTGTATTATTTTTTCTGTCAAAGGTTATATCCTCGGATATTTGTATCATGTGTAAAACACTATTCTATGGTCATAGAAGAAGTGGAAGATTTTTTGCGTTCAAAAGTCTGGATGGAGATTCTATTTCCACCTGTATGTAGCTGCCTATTTTTGGGAGTTTGAACATGCTTACTTCACAGTCAAAATCAGCATGCTGATTGTCCTAGTCTCCTAGTTTTTTTCTCTCTCTCCCATAGGTAGTAAAAGAGGGCTGACATACCGTGATTCAGTATCAGTATATTCAGTATCTCACAGTTTATATTGATTCTAAATTCGTTTGCTATCTTGGGGCTTAACCCTCTCAGCGACGCGCCATATCGGAACCCTAGTGTGGTGTTAAACGGGCAAGGGCCAGGACGTCACCCCCTTTGTGTCGTGCCGTATCTTGATCTGGATACGGTGATAAGTAAGCAAGGATCGGTCCGTCGCATCCTTAGTGGTACGCTACATCGACGCCCGGGTGTAGTGAAAATGAGCAAGGGTCTTCACATTTGACTCGACAAGTGCGGAGGGTAAGGAAGCTAGCCGAGCCTAGTAGAATCCGCTTAGGTAGCTGGAACGTAGGGTCCCTGACAGGTAAGCTACGGGAGCTAGTTGATGCAGCGGTGAAGAGAGGTGTTCATATCCTATTCGTCCAATAAACCATATGGAGGGGACAGAAGGCGAAGGTGGTGGAGCATACCAGCTTCAAGCTGTGGTACACGGGAACAACTACAAATAGAAATGGAGTAGGCATCTTGATCAACAAGAGTCTCAAGTATGGAGTGGTAGACATCAAGAGGCAAGGGGACCAGAGTATCTTGGTCAAGCTGGTAGCCGGGGACTTAGTTCTCAATGTTATCAGCGCACATGCCCCGCAAGTAGGCCACAATGAGAGCACTAAGAGGGAGTTCTGGGAAGTCCTGAAGGACATGGTTAGGAGTGTACCTATTGGCGAGAAGCTCTTCATAGGAGTAGACCTCAATGGCCATGTGGGTACATCTAACACATGTTTTGAAGGGGTGCATGGGGGCTTTGGCTATGACATGAGGAATCAAGGAGAAGATGTCTCAAGTTTTATTGTAGCCTATGGCATGGCTGTAGCTAACACCCTCTTTAAAAAGAGAGAATCCCATTTAGTGACTTTTGGGTAGTGGCCTACACTCTAGTCAGATTGATTTCTTTCTCTCATGAAGAGAAGACATGCATGCTTGCCTAGATTGTAAGGTGATACCTGGAGAGTGTTGCCCCTCAACATAAGCTTGTGGTGACTTGACTTCCGCTTTCAGATTCATGTCCAGCAGGATAGGCGGGCCAAAGTCGCTATAACCAAGTGGTGGAAGCTCAAGGGGAAGGTAGCTCAGGCTTTCAAGGAGGGCCCTTGGGAGGAAGGAGGTGATGCAAACAATATGTGGGTGAAGATGGTGACTTGCATTCGTAAAGTGTCTTCATAGGAGTTTGGGGTGACCAGGGAAGTAGAAGCGAAGCTAAAGATACCTGGTGGTGGAATGATGATGTCCAGAAGGCTATTAAGGAGAAGAAAGACCGTTTCAGACGCCTACACATGGATAGGAGTGCAGACAACATAGTGAAGTACAAGGTGACAAAGAAGGCTGCAAAGCGAGCTGTGAGTGAAGCAAGGGCTCAAGCGTATGAGAATCTCTACCAGTGCTTAGACATGAAGGAAGGTGAAAGGGACATTTATAAGATGACCAAGTTTCGAGAGAGGAAGACGAGGGGTGCCAACCAAGTTAAATGCATCAAGGACAGAGCAAATCAACTCCCGGTGAAGGACGAGGAGATCAAGCATAAATGGCGGGAGTACTTCGACAAGTTGTTCAATGGAGAGAACGAGAGCACTACCATTGAGCTGGACGACTCCTTTGATGATACCAACATGCGTTTTGTGCGAGAATCTAGGAGTCTGAGGTCAGAGAGGCTTTAAAAAGGATGGAAGGAGGCAAGGCGATGTGCCATGATTGTATCCCCATTGAGGCGTGGAGAGGCCTCAGAGAAATAGCGATAACATGGCTTACTAAGCTTTTCAAACTCAGTTTTTGGAAAAACAAGATGCCAGAAGAATGGAGGTGGAGTATATTAGTACCAATCTTTAAAAACAAGGGGATGTTTAAAGTTGTGTACTAATATTGTGGAATTAAGCTGTTGAGCCATACGATGAAGCTATGCGAGAGAGTCATTGAGCACCGCTTAAGTAGAATCACAAGCGTGACCGACAAACAGTTTGATTTCATGTTGACCATGGAAGCCATTTTCTTGGTATGACAACTTATGGAGAGATACATGAAGCAAAAGAAGGACTTGCATCTGGTGTTCATTGACTTGGAGAAGGCCTACGATAAGATACCGCAGAATGTCATGTGGTGGGCCTTGGAGAACACAAAGTCCCAACAAAGTACATTACCTCATGAAGGACTTGTACGATAATGTTGTGACAAGTCAAGTGATAGCGACACTGATCACTTTCCGATTAAAATAGGATTGCACCAAGGGTGAGCTTCGAGCCCTTATCTTTTTTGCTTTGGTGATGAATGAGGTCACAAGGGATATTACAAGTGTTAAGCTTCATGCACTAGCCAACACAACCAAAAGACCGAATTGATGGAAAGGGCTAGTGCAATCCACATATACTGTAACACCCCCTCTCACGTGTGACGGGGAAGATAAGTCAACACGTGCAACTGGAAGAGAGCGACGGCGCGCGAAACTCACGTATGACTCAAGAGGCCTCTATGTGGACACAAAGGGGGCTACCAGCAATTTTTTAAATAAATTGCGAAAGCCAGGACTTGAACTCAAGACCTTAGCTCCGATACCATGTTAAGCTTCATGCACTAGCCAACGCAACCAAAAGTCCGAACTGATGGAAAGGGCCAGTGCAATCCACATATACTGTAACAACAAGGAGATATCCCATGGTGTATGATCTTTGCGGATGGTGTGGTGCTAGTAGACGATAGTCGGACGCGGGTTAATAGCAAGTTAGAGGTATCAAGACAAACTCTGGAATCGAAAGGTGTTAAGCCTAGTAGAACTAAAACTGCTTACACGAGGTGCGGTTTCAGTGCTAGTAGACACGAGGAGGTTAGCATTGATGGAAAGGTGGTACCTCAAAAGGACATCCTTTGATATTTGGGGTCATTGCTGCAAAGGGATGGTGATATCGATGAGGATGTGAGCCATTGAATCAAAGCCGGATGGATGAAGTGGTGCCAAGTTTCTGGCATTCTCTATGACAAGAGAATGCCACAAAAGCTAAAAAGAAGGTTCTATAGGACGGCGATCCGATCTGCAATGTTGTATGGCGTTGAGCGTTGACCGACTAAAAGGCGACATGTTCAACAGTTGGGTGTAGCAGAAATGTGCATGTTGAGATGGATGTGTGGCCACACAAGAAAGGACCGAGTCCGGAATGATGATATACATGATAGTGGGGTAGCACCGATTGAAGAGAAGTTTGTCCAACATGGTTTGTGATGGTTTGGGCATATGCATCGATGGCCTTCAGAAGGGATGGCAATGGTACCCATTACCCATATACGCGGTGGGTAAAAACCCCATTAGGGTAAGGGTATGAGACAAAAATTTACCCACGGGTATATAAATAGGAAAATTTCAGACCCATCGGGTAGAGAGGGTACAGGTATGGAATCATATAACCCATACCCGAATCAAATCTGAGGAAAAACGAATCTAGCCATGTAGAAAAGTGCACAATTGTCCATATCTTGATCTAGAATTGGTACTGGCACTTGAATGCGAATTCAAATCAGATGACAAGCTCAATGAGGAATTCTCCATGTCGGCCTGATCTTGGCGTGTCACTTATAGATCCTCTAGCTATCATTCAGATCTAGGAATGTATGACGAAGCAAGCTTCGATAATGGGAATGATGCCCTTTCTTCCTGCATCACAAAAACAATCCTGCCGCTCTCTTTTATCCTACTTCTATTCCACATTTCAGCGAAAACCAGTCACATTCACTGTGTAGTAGCCACAAGCGTACAAGCCACTTCCAAGGGAAAAACCTGATACACAGGGATATGAAGAGGATGAGACACGGAGTTGAATCCTTGACTAATTGGAATAAGAATCTCTCTGTTGGCATGTATCCGCATACCCTCGACTAATTAGGCATACCCATGTACCATGTATCTGCATAAAATCTCACAAGTACGATCCAGTTACCTCTACACTTTGTCTTGACTTCGTGAACTTAAAGGTATGCCTAATTGACAACTTAAAGATATGCCTAATTGACAGCTTCTGTTTATGACTCTGTGTTGTTGTTTTGATATGTTGTTGTTTATGAGAAAGTGATGTTGCTTATTCGAATTTGTTGTTGTTTATAATGTGCTCTTGTTTATAAGTATGTGATCTTGTTATGATGAGTTGTTGTTTATAAATTACGATTATATGATGTTTATGACCGTGTGCTGCTCAAATTGATGCTTTGCAAACGTGGGTATTTTTACCCGCGGGTACCCACTTACCCTGCCGGATGACCGGTATTGAGAAAAATTATGGTCGTTGGCAGTATGGGTACGGGTGATGAAGAGGGACGGGTAAGGCTATGTGGTGGCTCCACCCATACCCAAACCCGGCAGGTGCCATCAAGCTCTAGTGTAGCAGACAGTTTAATGTCAAGAGAGGTCGGGGTGGACCAAACTTGACATGGGAGGACAAAGAACTAGCCATGGACAGAGGGGCGTGGAAGGTAGCTATCCACGTTCCAGAACCATGAGTTGGTTTCGAGATCTTATGGGTTTCAGCTCTAGCCTACCCCAACTTGTTTGGGACTAAAGGCTTTGTTGTTGTTGTTGTGTTGTTGTTATGTTGATATTGATTGTTAATTCGTCTTCTATGTTGATATTGATTGTTAATTCTTCTGCTGGTGCAAGATTGGCGAGGGCGAAAAGCTAGTCCGGGCGCTATTTGGTGTAGCCTGCTGTCGTCAGCCTGCTGTCATATTTGTGGATGAGATTGATTCACTATTATCTCAGGTTTTGTTCTATGTGTTGTTTTTGTTGTGCCCATATCCGTTGCATGTTTTGACACTTGACAGCCTTAAGCATGATTGCAGCGCAAATCAGATGGTGAACATGAATCAAGTAGGAGGTTAAAAACACAGTTTCTAATCGAGATGGAAGGTTTTGACAGCGGAAACGAGCAAATTTTACTTATAGGTACCTCATGCATGGAAAGGTGTAATTTCTTATATGATATTACAAGTATCATTCTAGGATTTGCCTCATGGGATTGAAGCACCAACAAAGGCTGTATTTTTCCTCTGTGCAAATGCAAAATGCGTATGCACATTTGTTAGAGATGTACTTTGAAGTTCTACTACATAGCCCGTGGAGTGATGTTGAACATCATATTGTGATGAACAACAATGGCGGAGCTTACCAACGCACCCCTAATAAACAGGCTAAAGCTCCTCCATGGGTTAGGACTTATGACGACCATTACTTGTTATGCCTGTCTTCATTGCATATCTGCTTTTTGCTCCATGTATTTTTTAGTTTGGGATCAACAGTTTGAACTTGGAACATCATTCACCATGTCTTGTAGCACATACTAATATTGTGGAGTAAAAATGATGGCAGGAGCAACAAACAGACCTCAAGAATTAGATGAAGCAGCACGCAGGCGACTTACAAAGCGTCTATACATCCCCCTTCCTTCATCAGGTAATTCTCTATTTCTGTTCTATGCAATAGTTGTAGAAAACTGACTATTTCATGGTTGTGAAGAAGCACGTACTTGGATAATTCGCAATCTATTGGAAAAGGATGGCCTTTTCAAGCTCTCAGAGGAAGAAACAGGTGTCATCTGCAAGTTAACAGAAGGTGCAAAGCTTTCATTATGTTTCTAAACCTAGATCATCATGCCATTTTACTGAATTTTCCTGTTGTAAGATTTAAACAATGTTCTCTGTTATTTCCAGGTTACTCGGGATCTGATATGAAAAATCTTGTGAAAGATGCCTCAATGGGGCCACTGAGAGAAGCTCTCCAACAGGGTGTTGAAATCACAAAGCTCAACAAGGAGGATGTCCGACCGGTGATGCTCAAGGTACTAGTCATATCGTATTTGATTTCAGAAAGTGATGGTCTTCTGATCAGCAAGGGCATCTCCAACACCGACCCTCATATCGCGCGCAACCGTCCGGACCACGCGGTCCATACGCGGTTCTGCATCTGTCTGCATGCCGGTCCGGACGCGCTTTCTCCCGCAAACCGGAGACAAAATAGGGGGGAGGGGCGGGGGGTTGCGGGCATCCGGGCTGCTGCCACGTCCGTGTCTGGCAACTGTGGCCCACCCAAACCCCTCCTCCCTCGCCCGTGTGCGTTCCCGTGCGATGCCAGCTGTCCGCATTGATGCTGTCCCAGAGCAGACGCGACCTCACTGTCGGCATTGAAGCGGCATGCCGGCCGAGAGATCGCCGCCCGCTGCACGCCGGGCTGAACACGCCTCCTCGCCACATCCAAACGGCTATAGACTGCCCGCCTACCTCCATTAAACCAGCGCGTGTGCCGAGAAACCTATTCCAGCCACACATCCCTTCATGAGCCCATCGACATTAAACACAACGCCGGTTGGCTCCTCGCGTCCACCCGCTATTTAAACGAGGCCAGACGCCGGGTGAAGAATCCCACCACACCTTCGCTCCCCATCTCCTTACACCTTAATCTCCACACTATCCATGGCATCCGGCGAGCAGGAAGAGGAGTTCTCCGGCATAAAACCGGCTGGGTGGCCCGCCAAGCCCGCCGAATACGAGCCAGGCAGCTCGCTGCTCCACCTCCCTCGCCGCTCTAGGCCGTCAGTACCATGGACGAGGCTCCAAGCCGGCGCGTCCCGCAACAACTCGCTGCTCCAAGCCAGCTCAAGGAGGAGCGGCGAGTTGCTCCAGGCCGGCACGCGGGGGAGCATGACGGCACGGGCATCGTGGCTGCCGTGGACGAGGCCCGCTCCTCCCGCGCCGGCGACCTTGCCATCCGTCATCAACGTACGCGAAACCGCGCCCTGCCGACGGAGAAAGAAGCCGGCTTCACGGAGATCGACGAGGCGGCGGCCAGCACGTCTGCGGCCGCCGCCAACATCGAGGAAAAGTAGAAGATGGGAAGCCGCTGCCGCTTGGTTCCAGGAAGGCTACCGCTGACGCGTCACCGGCGTGCACAGCCGGTGTCTTGCCCACTCGCAGGCCACTGTCGTCCCTCCGCCCCCCCAAACCAGGCCATGATCCGTGCTTCACGATAGCGAAGGCCACCCTTTTTGTCCGGCTGAAGCACATCCCTCTGGTGCCACTCCAATGAGCGGCACTGTCGAACAAAGAGAAGACAGAGGCTATTCTTCCCCTCTCGATGAAGCATATACCTCCAGGGCTCCCGTCATTCCGAGGAGCGGGCTGCTGGACATGGAGAAGACATGTCGTCTAAATGGAGGGCTGCGGAGGAGGCGGGGCCTTCATTTTCTGGGGCTCATGGCCGGCCTGGAATGGGGAACGGGCGCCTGCGGTCATTTTAGTCTAGATTTGGAGTCCGGTCTAGTTGAAATATGTGTAACTGTAATGACTTTGCTCCGGTTTAGTTGAAAAGCATCTGGTTTTATGTAAAAATCATCCAAGTATGAATGAATGTGGTCCGGTTTGTTTGAGTTTGCATCAAATTTGTTCATTTTCGTTAACATTCATTTGAAATGTAAGCGGACATATGCGGCTAGCTTTTGATGGCCGTCTCCTGCATCCGTGTCCGCGGACGGACGCGGGAGCAAATTTTTGGGGTCAGCATGATGCCCTAAAAACGTACTCCCTCTGTCCCATAATATAAGATGTTATTACAACCTATATATGGGACGGAGGGAGTACTATTTTTCCCCAAACGATACGAAATGTTTATTTCTATCAAGCTTCTGTCTTATGAATCATTCCCCTAGATGGTAATGTTCTAATTCTGAACGCTTATTTGGATGACAGGACTTTGAGGCTGCTCTGCAGGAGGTTAGACCTTCTGTTTCCACAAGCGAATTGGGGATTTATGAAGAATGGAACAAGCAGTTTGGCAGCCTATCAATCTAATTTGTATGGGGATATTCTCAAGTAAGTACAAATTAAATCATCACAATAGATAAGTGGCTCAATGATTCACCATGAATACCAGTGGTTCATTGATTAACCCACAACATAACACATGACTAGTAGTGCCATCTGCTGTGCACCTCTTCAGTATCACCTTAGTGAAAATTATCTATGGAAAATAACAGTTAACCTGTTAATACATAAATTTCAAGTTACAATATGTCTGAGCTTCTATGCTTCATAGCAGCACTACACTTCCTAAATGATGGGTGGTTTATTAGTAAGAAGTCCATTTTAGACCCTGTCAATTCAGGCTATGAGGAGGCGAGTAGAGGCAGCAGCAGGCGGCGTGAGGAGCGCAGGAGGCGCTCGGAGGCTTGGCCGGTTTCGGTCTGCACGGGCCCTACGACGGCTGGGGGTGGCTGGTGGTGACTCAGATCCGACGGCTCGGATCTCGAGGTGGAAGGAGGACGATTGATCTAGGGTTTGTGGTGGCGGCTGGGAGAGGGATTAGGTTTGAGGGAGGTTAGGGTTTGGAAGGAAGCAGATCTCTCCCAACTTTTAGGGTTTGCCTGCTTTTGGAGCGAGGGCTTGCCTTATATAGCAGGGGTAGGTGGGATCTAGGTGGGCTGCGTAAGAGGGGAGTGGGCTGGCCCAATTAGCACAGTTTTATTAATAAACTGATTTATTATTTAAATGGCTAGTGCACCCACATATTAATTTGTTGGGGCATCAAACGAGCTCCAAATGACCTAAAATTTTATATGTGTCTTCATTTAATATTTATTACTCCCTCCGTAAAGAAATATAAAAGCGTTTACATCACTCTTTAGTGATCTAAACGGTTTTATATTTCTTTACGGAGGGAGTAGAAAATAAAACCATTTAATTGAATAAATGAGTTTGAACTACGAGTGATAGCTAGGCTTGTGCTAAAATTATGAAATAATTTGGGTAACTCCCAAATATCATAAAAAGGGCACGTGCAAAGTGTGGAGGTGAGTCTTGGTGTAGAACATTGAAAGGGAGAATGGCTTACTTATTCACCACTTAACAAATGGCGAAATAAAATAGGACTCGTTTCTTTTAATAAAATGTCCAAATGAAAACAACATGATGCTGATGCGATGCTTATGATGCAAAATTAAAATAACAATCAATTTCTAATTTTGGGGTAACCCCGGGCTGTTACAAAGATTAGGGTCTAAAAGTGGATTTTTTTCCTGGCTTATTAATGGTATGCACTTTTGTTAACAGTCATACCGATCAAACTGTTCAAACCATTAAAGCACGTCCAGTTTTATTTATTGATGAGTAGAAGCATTTCCGACGACATATAGAAAGAACATCATTTTTGTTGTTCATTAGGTGACTTTTCTGTTTGAACTATGGCTTGCTATCTTTGAACTATAATGCCGAACAACTTTCTCTAATCATCCCTTTTCTTTCAGAAACCATAATAGACTTGTAACACAGACTATTGTGGTGTCCAGGAAGCTTCACTAACCGTTGTGAGTATTGTGATAATCCTGACCCTACTATGGAATATAAATGCAGTTATGTGTCTTTTACGGTGAATCTTGTCTCATGTAATTTGACTACTTTGGAGTGAATACAGGCAAGTTCGAGTTAAATGGCTTGTACCTTGACTGACCCCCACACCTTCAGTTACTTGTCAGTATTCAGCGATTCAGTTCTGCGGTGCTCTATGTTTGTCAGCAGAGCACAATTTGTGGGAGCTCAAGATGCTAATAACTTGGTTTTGTATCATATCTGTTGCCCAACGCTAAATATTTTGCAACTTGTAACTTTGTATAATTGATCTTGGGGTCGTTAAAGTCAAGACCCCTCGAAGGTACACAAATTTTCATCGTTGTAAAGACACGCCAGGTCGAATGAATTCTGCGAGGTCAAAAATAAAAGGGTTGAATGAATTCTGCTGAATTCTTCTGGTTTTCTTGTGCTTAGTTGATTTCTAGATGATAAGATGTAATCTCGCCACCTTCGTTGGCTGACATTTGGGGCGTATTTGGTAACATAGGTCGAATGCTCAACTTCCAGGTGCACGATTTTTTTATCCGAGAGTACGCCAGTGGTGTACCTTAGTTTTATAGAAGGGAGCAGAAAATTTTACAAGAGTTCTAAGCGCAGTGGAGCAAGAAAACACCACACTACAGAAAACAATATGTAGTGCTGTCTCACAAAAGCATCTGAGCACACCACACCAGCCTCTCTACGAGCATGTAGTATATGATCGACGAGGGCAGTAATAGAGCTGTGTTGAGCCATGTTGAAAGCTCTAGTATTTCTTTGCTTCTATAGAGTGGAAGCGATGGAAAACACCAAAGTGCTGAAGCCCTTCACCTCCTTGCTCTGATATCTAGATCTCACCCTATGCTACCACTCCTAGAATGTTCATCATATTTTAGGGATATCAACCGTGATTTGTAACTGTACGAAACATGGAATGCCAGGTTTCCCGTGCGACAACACATTTCATGAGAATGTGATACAAAGTGTCTTCCTCTTGGCCGCAGAGAAAAAGGAGGTTCAAAGTTCGCAAACCATGTCGGGCACGTCTATCAGAGGTACAAAGTCTGTTGGAATGCAAGCCATCCAAAAATTCTGTGCTTTAGTGGCGCCTTGTTCTTCTAGATGCAATCAGCTCCTGTGAAACGAATAACACCTTGGCAAAGCAATTGGTAGGCCGATCTAGCAGAGCATTTGCTAGAAGAGTTCTAGATCCAGTGAAAACCATCGGGAACCCCAGGTTGAAGTGTAATCAATCAAATTCACCACACGCCAAAGGTTGTTGTACTATAGTTGCTCAGGGAAGGGAATCCCTGTTGGAAAGTCCCGCATCCAGGCGTGGTTAATAATGACAGATCGAATAGTTCACCCTTTGGACAATAAGTTCACCCTTTGGACAATAAGGGGACAATAAGGGCATCTCCAAGGCGGGTCAGGGTGAGGATGAGAATAGGTCAGTGGGGAAGGAACTTGAGAGTGTGGTGGATTCGAGAGGGGCTGTGGTTGCTGTAGTGGGGATGCGTTCTCTGCCGGCCAATGTAGGGGTTGGGGTCTCCCTGCTCCCATCTACTCCTGATCGTTTGGGGATGAAGGCGTCAGGGCGTCCCCGTGGCGAGGGCCGTCCTCTTGTTATCGACATGGAGGCCGCTCGCAAGGCCGTCAACGGGTATCTGGTGGTCGGTCGTCTCCTTTCCCCCTTCCAGGCCAACCCGCAGGTCATCGTCGACGAGCTCCGGACCACGGCGTGGAAGAACCAAGGGGTGGTCACCATCCAAGAGATGGCCAACGACGACGGGAGGTTCATCCTCAATTTCGCTGCTGAGGGAGACATTCGGTTCGTGCTTAAGGCGCAACCATAGCACTTCAAGCGGGACTGTCTCATTTTTGCCGAGTTCGACGACAAGGGCGACCCGACGGAGGTTGACCTTGGCGTAATGGCCATTTGGGACCAGGTATGCGATCTTCCATTCGAACTCAAGACGGAGAGTATGGGTTGGTCTCTCGGGGATCAACTGGGGGAGGTGCTGGAGGTGTCGCACCATAATCATGTTATTGTTGAAAAATTCTTGCGTGTGCCTGTGGAGATTTTATTGCATGAACCTCTAAAGAGCTATGTAGAGTTTACTCCTCTGGGTAGTTCTAAGATAGTTAAATTTGATGTAAAGTATGAGAAGCTACCTCTGTATTGTGAGTGCTGTGGGATTGTAGGTCATACATCCGAGAGATTTTGTAAAATCCCAAGTGAGAGGAGAGTTGCTTGTTATCCAAAAAATCTTAGTGTCAAGGCCTACCGGAAGGGTCAAGACGCTAGCAAGAGGGTTCTTATCTTTGGGAACTCCTCTCGTGGTGAAAAGAATATGTCCACCGGCATCGACAACAACAACAACGCCAAGGCCATGGACGTCGTCAAGGTGGCCACGACCGTGACTGGCCTCACGGTCTCCAAGAAGGGGGTTGCTGCGTCCGTCAAGGCGGCCGTCGTGGCGGCGACGGGGACTGTCCAGGCCTTTGTCCCGCTCGGCCAGGAGGACCGAGCTCAGGAAGCCTCAGCGCGGGCTTCTGCTGGCGGTGTGCCTTGTCAGGAGGACTGGGTGGTCGCGACTTTTGTCCCTTCCAACCTTGGCCAGGAGGGCCAAGGGATGGCGATGGGAGTTGTCACTCACCTGCATACAAAGCTAGTCCGGGAGGTCCAATGGAACCGGCTGGATCGTCCTAGCTCGGTTGCTGATGTGGGCACGGGCCAGTTCCCTTTGGCTGGGCGGGAGTGCCTGGAGAGTCAGGTGGGGGCGCGTCCAGCAGCAACGCCCCCATGGCGGACGCCGGAGCCGGCCAGCTCTTGTTTCAACCAGGGGTTCTCGAGTTCCTTTCTAGTGTTGTTGTGGCGAGGATCTCTGCTGGTGACACAGGGAAGGTTAACACATGTTTTAATTTCAACGATGTAAAGAATCCAGTGCAGGGTCACCCACGAATCAGGCTGGCAATGGGGATTACCCATGCGGGTATTGGACTCCCATCCCCGTCCCCGCGAGAGCCTTCCCATGCCCGTCCCCATCCCCATACCCGTCCGCGGGGATAAAAATATTCCCATCCCTATCCCCGTCGGGTTTTGTATCCCCGTGGGGAAACCCATTTACGCAATCAGCAACAACCTTCGATAGAATTTCAGTAGAAAAGATTAGCATTTCAGTCCAATAAATAATATATTGTGCTAGGTTAGATTTTTTACGGGTTTTTTGGCCAAATGGATGAGATGAATAGAAATTTGGGTGGGTAAGGACAGGAATTACATTATGTCTAGTAATTATAGATGACACGTGTAAGGGCTTCATGGGTAAGGCGGGTAACGGCATGGGTAATGCTATCCCATCCCCATCCCCGTCTTGCGTGCTGGGTAAGGTATTTGACCCACCAACTTCCCCGTGGGCATTAAAGCTGGCATATCCCCGTCCCCTGATAGAGCAATTACCCGTGGGGACGCGGGTAACGGTTAACCATTGCCAGCTTGACCCACGAAGGAAGGGAAAGAAAGAGAAAAAGAGAGGGGACACAAAGAGATATGAGGAGGCACGCAAGCAAGTCCTGGGTAAAAAAGGACACACACTTCTGTTGCTCGTGCGACGGGTAGTGACATAGAGTTTTCCTTGTAGAAAACCATGCATAGCTACAAGCGCATATTATATGGTGATATCTCTTCCAAGCGGGTGTGCACGAGCGGAGTTGAAACAGTGAAGGACGTGAAGGGTGTGGTCATACATGTTGCAAAGGAGATAGATGAGAAGGAAGAAGAGTATGGTCAGCAAGGGGTGGAATCGGTTGGAGAAAAGAAGGGCGATAATGGCGCATCGGCGGCCTCCGAGGAGGAGGTCCGCCGTGCCAGATGAAAATCTTAGGATGGAACTGCCGTGGCATGCTCTCCCACATGGTAGTTCACGAGCTCCTGGACCTGCAGGGGCATGTAAGGGCAGATTTACTTTTTCTTTCAAAGTTCCATTTGAATAAATGTAAAGCCGATGAGCTACGTCATGTTTTAAATTTTGATTATATGTTTGTAGTGGAGAGTGATGGTCGGGCCGATGGCCTTGTTATGTTTTATCATAAATAAAATAAAATCGAGTTGAACTATGTATCGCCTTATTTTATTGATGTTCTGTTTATGAATGAATATGTTGTACAATGGCGGTTCACGGGCTTTTATGGTCATCCGAATTGGAATGAACGCAACTTATGTTGGGATGATATTTGCAATTTGCACGGTAAGGGGCCATCCTTGGGTAATTTTGGGGGATTTTAATGAACTATTATATTCTTCGGAAAAACGGGGCGGTAATGTGAGACCAAATGGTATGATGAGGGAGTTCCGTGAGTGTCTTATGGACTATGGGCTGGAGGATTTATGTTACATCGGCGATCCTTTTACTTGGAGGAGAGGTGATATTCGAGAGCGTCTTTATCGCGCAATGTGCAATGTGGGGTGGGCTCATAAATTTCCTCGTGCGACGGTGATTATCGAAGAACTTGTTCATTCTGACCATCGTCCGCTGGTCCTGGACATGGATTATCTGGATGATAATATTTTTAGGTGACCAACGAGGCGTGTAAAACAATTTGAAGCTAGGTGGCTAAAGGAAGAGACTGTAAATGAAATTGTTAAGGCATCTTGGGAGAAAGCTAAGTTAGCAGGCACTGGCCCTTCTCTTGCTGATCGAACGAGAGCCGTGCACCGATTTGCACAATTGGGATCATGAAATTCTAAAGGGCCCAAAGCAAAGAATTAATAAATTTTAAAAATAATTAGAGAGACTGAGACGCGGTCCAATGAATATCGAGTCTCGTTGCCAACAGAAGGAGATAATTGTGGTAATTGAGAACCTTTTGGACCAAGAGGAAATCTTCTAGCTATAAAGAGGTCGTGCAAACTGGTTGATGCACGGGGATAGAAATACGTCGTTCTTCCATAACGCAGCCACGTCCAGGAAAAAGGGAAATAATATAGAGAAACTACTAGATGACTCGGGGATCTAGAGAGAAGATAAGGAGATGAAGGATCATATAAGTGGTTATTTTTCAAAACTCTTCACTTCGGAAGTTCAACATCCAAATCAAGAGGCTTTGTCCCTTGTTCGTAGGAGAGTTTCTACTGAAATGAACAATGCTCTTCTTGCCCTTTATACCGCCGAAGATGTTCGTAAGGCGTTGTCGATATCGGGGACCTAAAAGCTCCAGGGCCAGATGGACTCCATGATATCTTCTATAAAATATTTTGGCCGATGTTAGGGGACAACCTAATTGAGGAGGTTCTGCAAGCAATCAATACATGCACTATCCCAGCCGGTTTGAACGATACTGTGATTGTGATGATTCCAAAGGTTAATTCACCGGAAAAGATAACCCAATTTAGGCCGATCAACTTATGTAATGTGGTATATAAGATAATTGGAAAAATGGTGGCTTCTCGTTTGAAGGTTTTCCTGCCAGATACTGATAACGAATAATATATTAGTAGCTTATGAATGTATTCACACAATCAAGAATAAAAGAGAAGGTAGAGAAGGCTTCTGCGCTACAAAACTTGATATGCACAAAGTTTATGACAGAGTTGAGTGGCCTTTTTTGAAGGAGATTATGTTGAGACCGGGTTTCCGTCAAGACTGGGTGAATTATATTATGCAATGCATCTCAACGGTTGAATACAGAGTAAGGATTAATGCGGAGGAAAGTGAGAGTTTCAATCCTATAAGGGGTTTGAGATAGAGAGACCCGTTGTCACCATACCATTTCTTGTTGTGTACCGAGGGTTTGAATGCTCTACTTACACATGCAGAGGAAAATGGAAAGATCTCAGGGGTAAGAGTATGTAGAGACGCCCCACCTATCACAAATCTTCTCTTTGCGGACATTCATTGATCCCTATGAAAGCCAACCAATAAAGTGCGGAAGCTCTAAAAGCATCACTGGATCTATAGTGTGAGGCATAGGGACAATTGGTAAGCGTTCAAAAATCCAGCATTTTGTTTAGCCATAACACGAAGGTGGAGATAAGAGAACAATTGTGTACAACACTGAGTATAATGACGGAGGCCCTTAGTGATAAGTATTTGGGCTTGGCAGAAAATGTGGGAATAGACAAAACAGACTGTTTCTAATTTCTGATTGAGCGAATTGTTAAGAAAATTAGTGGCTGGAAGGAAAAATTACTGTCTACCGGGGGAAAGGAGATCCTTCTCAAGGCTATGATCCAAGCCATACCCTCCTATGCAATGTTGGTCTTTAAAATTTCTAAAAATTTTGTAAAAGAATCATTGATGCGATAACGCACTTCTGGTGGGGAGACGAGGAGAACTAGAAGAGGTTGCACTAGATGTCCTGGTGGAAAATGTGCGTACCTAAAAATCAAGGAGGGATGGGATTCCGCGATATTCACTGTTTCAACTTGGCGTTGCTCGCCAAACAGGCGCGGCGTCTTCTGGATAACCATGATTCCTTGTGTGCTTCTATCCTGAGGGCAACGTATTACCCCGATGGTGATTTGTTGAAAGCTAAGCTAAGGAAAGGCTCCTTTTTTACATGGAAAAGTATTATGGCAGGTAATTCTTGCTCGTCCTCGAGTAGTTAAATGATAAAAACATAATGTTTGATGCGACATGCTACCCAACATGTAATCTCTTTCAGGTATGAACTTTGAGAAACGATGAACTAATAAACATCAACATAGTAATATCCATATACATAAGCAATATAATCATTAACTTTCAAAATATATGATCCTAAAATAACGTTATTCCCCACTCATTTTATCATATTAGCAAGGCATGACTCCGTCTTCACCACATAAGTACAAATCATGAGCACCACGGTGTCAAGTCAGGCAACTGGATCGTACTTCTAACGCGTTTCAACATTTTCAACCTCACTCAATACATGCGCGTGAACCATGGATATGGCATATAGGTGGAATAGAATATGGTTATAGATATAAAAAGGAGTCAAAGTGGAAAGAAAGTCTCGCATCAACTAGGCGTATCAACGGGCTATGGAGATGCCCATCAATAGATATCAATGCGAAGAGTAGGGACTGCCATGCAACAGATGCACTAGAGAGAGCTCAACGAAAGCTAAGTGGGTGTGCATCCAACTTGCTTACTCATGAAGTCCTCGGGCATTTGAGGAAGCCCGTCATCGGAATATACAAACCAAGTTCTATAACGGAAAATTCCCACAAGCATATGAAAATGACAACTGAGGAGACTCTATATATGAAGAACATGGTGCCACTTTGAGGCACAAGTGTGGTAAAGGATAGTAGCAAAGTCCCTTCTCTCTTTTTCTCTCACTTTTTCTTTTTTTTCTTTTTTTCTTTCTCTTTCTCATTTCTTTTTTCCTTTTTCTTTCTTTCTTTTTCTTTCCTTTTTCTTTTTCTCTTTTTTTTTGGTGGGCTCATTTGGCCTCCCCCATTTTTTTTCATTTTTCGTCTGGAGCTCATCCCGACTTATGGGGGAATCATTACTCCATGATCCTTTCCTCACTGAGAAAATGCTCTAATAATGATGATCATCACACTTTTATTTACTTACAAATCGATATAACAACTCAACGATGAAAAAGAAATGACTCTATATGAATGCCTCTGGTAGTGTACCAAGATGTGTAATGATCTAGCATAACATGTAAACAATGATGAACGGTGGCCGTGCCACAAATACTATGTCAGCTACATGATCATGCAAAGCAATATAATGATGAACACACAAGTCATGTGATGTAACGGTGGAAGTTGCATGGCAATATATCTTAGAATGGCTATGAAAATGCCATAATAGGTAGGTATGGTGGTTGTTTTGAGGAAGATATAAGGAGGCTTATGTGTGATAGAGCGTATCATATCACGGGGTTTGGATGCACTGGCGAAAGCTGCACCGATCCTCGAGGTGAGAGTGGACAATGCACGGTACCGAAGAGGCTAGCAATATGTGGAAAGGTGAGTGTGCATACATCCATGGATTCACATTAGTCATAAAGAACTCATATACTTATTGTAAAGCTTTATTAGCTCTCTCGAAGCAAAGTACTACCGCATACCCCTGGGGAGGAGGTTGGGAGGAGTTAACCATCGCGCGCCTTCGACCCAAATAGCACTAGGATTTCAACGAGGAATATGAATGCTCACACATCATCATCACGCCATAACCAATATTTAGATGAGCAACAAGTAGCACGTTTTAACTACCGATATTTCTACTAACCAACAATCATGTACTCATGCCCTTTCATATTACTACATCAATATCACTAACCCACAATCTCTCTTATATGATGAGCTACATGAAGGTTTTGATTATACACTCATTGAATACCTATCCTTTTTGGACTAGTCTTATAACCCATGCAAATTACCGTTACTATTTATTAGACTTTCAAACAAGTTTAAGTGAAGCACGAGAGTTCAATTATTTCTATAAAATCTACACGCCACCGTGCTCTAAAAGATATAAGTGAAGTACTAGAGCCACTGCTAGCTCAAAAGATATAAGTGAAGCACATAGAGTATTCTAACAAATTATGATGAACATGTGTCTCTCTCAAATAGGCGTTTCCAGCAAAACAATGGTTGTGGCAAACTAAAATTAAATCAAACTATAATACACGACGCTCCAAGCAAAACACATATCATGTGATGAATAAAAATATAGCTCCAAGTGACATACCGATGGAATGGAGACGAAAGAGGGGATGCCTTCCGGGGCATCCCCAAGCTTAGACGCTTGAGTATTCCTAGAATTTTACCTTGGGGTGCCTTGGGCATCCCCAATATTAGGCTCTTGTCGCTCCTTATTCCTTCATCCATCGTGATCGCACCCAAAACTTAAAAACTTCAGCACACAAAACTCAACAGAAAACTCGTGAGATCCGTTAGTATGATAGGTAAATCAAAAACTTTAGGTACTGTTATAAATTGATTCATATTTTATTATTGCATAAGGTAATGTATTCTAACTTCTTCATGGCTTATACCCCCTGATACAATCCATAGCATCATCAAAACAAGCAAACTGTGCAAGCAAAAACGGAATCTGTCTAAACCAGAACAGTCTTTAATGATCTGCACAAACACCATACTTCTGTAAGTCCTAAAATTCTTAAAAATTAGGAAAACCTGGGTAATTTTTATACCAATATTGTGTAAAAAATTCATATCAAAAAGACGTTCCGGTAAAATCAGAGAAATTCTGTACTAGACGCAAAAATTTCTGTTTTTGCACCGTATCAATTCTACTATCTTCCAAATCAATCCCAAAGGCTTTACTTGGCACAAACACTAATTAAAACATAAAAACACAATCATTACAGTTTCAGTAATCATGTAAACACACCAAGACAGAAAGTAAAAACAAAAATTTAAAGATAACTATTGGGTTGCCTCCCAACAAGCGCTATCGTTTTATGCCCCTAGCTACGCATAATGCATAGTATCAAGTGTTGTCATCCTTGACTTTTGCATCTTGGGATGTGTGTTCATGAGGAAGATTTTCAAAGACAATAGGAAACACATCATCTAGTAAAATTTTAGCATTCTCAAGGCTACTTTCCTTGAACCCTTCTTGATTCTCTTTCACTATCCAAGAATATTGTTTATTATTGGCATTGAAAACTTGTTGGATAATATGCAACGGAGGCACTTCCCTTTTAGTATTTTCATCAAAAGTATGATTGTCACGAAACACGTACCTCATCACATAATCCTCATTATATAAAATTTCATCTATCATAGGATGTTCATGACTCATATTATAAAAGTCAAAGATCTCTCGAGTCTCTCGTACTATATAATCAAATTCATTCATGAGGATAAGAGTAGCTATCTTTTTAGCCTTAGGATTGTTTATAATGGGTAATTCATAGAAAATCCTTTGCAAAGTAAGATGAGTGCGCATAAATCTTCTTTCAAGTTTAAGAACAAGTGTGGAAATAGCATCGGCGTAACTATGCGTACTTTTAAGAATAGGAACATCATTGCAAACCAAAGCACCCGTACAATTAAAGAATTATTGGATAACATTTCCCCCTATGATATTCCCTTTTCCCGCAACAAAAGCTTTTAAATCCCTATTTTTGGGAATTTCCTATTTTTGAGTTTTGCCATCGTCACTCTTCTCAATGATAAACTTAGACATGATAGAAAATCCAAGCAAACTAACAAGCGAAGAAAGTAAACTAGCACGTTAAACAAACGAGTAAACTAGATAACTAAGCAAACGAGCAAATAGAAATATTTTTGTATTTTTGATTTTTATATAAGTAAAATATAACATCAAATAAAAAGTAGAACAAGTGAATAATAATTTGTGCGAAGGTACTTGATAAGAATTTGGTGATCCTCCCCGGCAACGGCGCCAGAAATTCTTCCTGCTACTTGTAAACTGCGTTGGGATTTTCTCCGAAGAGGAGAGGAGATGCAGCATAGTAGAGATAAGTATTTCCTTCAGTGAGAACCAAGGTTATCGAACCAATAGGAGGACCACACAAATTCCCGTCTTCAACACCTACACACAAAAGAGCACGCACTTGCACCCAACACGGGCAAGAGGGTTGTCAAGCCTCTTGAATCGTTACTTGCAAGCGATAAGTAGTGATAGATAGATAATATAAATATAAAATAAAATAACAGTAAATAAATGGCAGCAATATTTTTGTGTTTTTGTGATAATATATTTCGCGAAGACCCGGGGGCCATAGTTTTCGCTAGAGGTTTCTCTCTCGAAGAAAGCATACAGTGGGTAAACAAATTACTGTTGTGCAATTGATAGAAAAGCGCATAGTTATGCAATATTTATTCATGGCAATGATCATGTATATAGTCATCACGTCCATAAACAAGTAGACCGACTCCTACCTGCATCTACTACTATTACTCCACCCATCGACCGCTATCCAGCATGCATCTAGGGTATTAAGTAAAAACAAAGTAATGCTTGGAGCAAGATGACATGATGTAGACAAAGTAAATCCAATCAATATGAATAAACCCCATCATTTTCCCCTTAATGGCAGTAATACAATACGTGTCTTGACCCCTTCTGTCACGAGGATAGAGCATCGCAAGATTAAACCCATCACAACGCACCACTCCTGCTGAAGATAAATCAATCTAGTTGGTCAAACCAAACCGATAGATCGGAGAGTAATACAAAGCTATAACAATCATGCATATAAGAATTCAGTAATGACTCAATATATTTTCATGAATAATCTGAACATAAACCCACAATTCATCGGATCCCAACAAACACACCGCAAAGGAAGATTACATCTGATAGATCACCGCGGGAGTCACAGTGAACTTTGTATTGAAGATCATAGACAGAGAGAGAGCCATCTAGGTACTAGGTATGGACCCGTAGGTCTGTGGTAAACTACTCACACATCATCATGGAGGCAACAAGGTTGATGTAGAGGCCCTCCGTGATTGATCCCCCCTCCGGCAGGGCACCGAAACAGGGCTCCAGATGGCTCCCGTCGGAACTGAGACTTGCGGCGACGAAAGAAGTATTTTGGCTGTCTCTCGGGTATTTTACCGATTTTAGGGAATATATAGAGGCGGAATTAGGTCAGGAGGCCGTGGGAGGTGGCCCCAAGCCATCAGGGCGCGACCACCCCCTAGGCGCGCCCTGTTGGCTTGGCGCCACCCCGTGTGGCCTCCTGTCTCCCTCCGAAGCTTCCAGGTCTTATTTTTGTCCAGAAAAAATCATCAAAAAGTTTTGGAGTATTTGGACTTTGTTTGGTATAGTATTCCTGAAAGGCCAAAAACAAGCAGAAAACAGCAACTGGCACTGGGCACTAGGTTAATTTGTCAGTTGTAAAAAATGATATAAAACAACATATAAATGCATATAAAGTATCCAAGAATGATAATATAGTAGCACGGAATAATAAAAAATTATAGATACGTTGGAGACATATCGGCAGGCACAAATTCTCTGAAACGTGGTTAGATTTGGTGAGTGGGGAATGGACAAAATATCAGTATTTGGGAACATTCCTGGATCCCAAGCTGTGCCACTAGGAAAATTGTAACGCATAAGGGGGACATCTGTTAACTAAGGTAGGTGATATCATTGATCCTGCTTCCAATAATTGGGATGAAGACCTGGTTGCACAAACTATGTGGCCCATCGAAGTACAACGAATTCTTCCAATTCCACTCCCGCAACATGATATGCCAGATTTTATTGCTTGGAGTTATATGAAAAATGGTATGTTCTCGGTTCGACCAGCTTATTCTATGGGGTGGGACCACCAGTATGGAAGCAAATTAAAACACTCTAATGGGATGGGGCGAACCATAGTTAACCCTATTTGGAGTAAGATATGGAAGTTATCCTGTCCGGCAAAAGTATTTTTTATATGTCGTACGCTACATGGAACACTCCCATGTCGGGTTACACTCGCTAATAGACATATGAAGGTCTCGCCCATTTGCCCCACTTGCTCCGAGGGTTTAGAAGATACAGAGCATATGCTTTTCCGTTGTAATAAAGCAAAGGAGGTCTGGAAAAGGCTGGGGATGGATGAGATTATTGATAAAGCTTGCGAGGTTGACCGTGCTGGAGAGGCAGTGTTGGAGTACCTACTACTTCTTCCAGACCAAGATTTGTGGATAATGGGTTACCACAATGTGCGTGAGATGATTGCAGTCTCAGCATGGTATCTATGGTGGGAAAGACGGAAGTTGGTGCAGACGGAGAAAACTCAAAATGCACTTCAGATTTCAATGGGGGTTCTAGCTGAAGCAGCAAAAGGTTGTGGAGGAGCAACTCCACCTTGCTGCTACAATGTGCACAACACAAGTGTCGAAGGAACTACTTCAACGTGCTGCGCTAGATACCGCTCTAGAGGCGGAGGTAGGGTTGATATGCCAACAAGAGTTCAATCAAAAACTCCTAGAGCACAAGATCTAGTCCAAGATCTTAAATAGAACAACAAGTTCTATTATAGGTAGTGGTACATAGTTTGGTTACAAACTAGAGGTGAGAACCTCTATTTATAGGGCTTTGGGAAGCCTTCACATACTTCTACTTATACCTGGAACACTCTAGAAAACATTATTTAAGATTCACCATTCTACTCATAGCTACTCACAACTAGAGGACTCTAGAAAATAGTAGGCAGGGTAGAAAAGAAAAGAAATACTACACTAGAGTGGAAGCATCTAGAAGCAGCCAAACAAATCTGACATACAATTTCTTTCCTCATCTAGTGTTCCTCATCATTCTCCCCTGGTTGTTTGGAACTCGCCCTCGAGTTATCTTCATAGAGCCCTTCTTCTGGATGGTAGAGAGTCAAATCCGCAACATTGAAATTGTTGGATATACCCATGCCGCTTAGAAGATCTATCACATAAGCATTATCATTTATCTTCCTCAAGATAGAGAAGGGCCCATGCCTTCGCTGCCTAAGCTTCCCTTTAACACCTAAAGGCAGGCTCTCTTTTCGGAGGTAGACCATCACCTTATCACCAACTTGGAATGATTTCGGCCTCCTTTTGCAGTCATCAAGTTGTTTATATTTCTGATTTTGTGCTTCTAGAATACCACAAATTTCTTCAAATAACTCAATGTAATTATCAGCAAAGGACAGTGCTGATTTTGAGTTTCCCCTTGATGGTAGCTTCACTAGGTCCACCACATGTGTTGGAACTTTAGTGTAGACAATGGAAAAAGGACTCCTTCCTGTGCATCCATGCTTGGAGTTATTGTAGGAGAACTCTGCAAGAGATAAAGAAAAATCCCATTGTCTCTTTCTTTCTCCACAAATGCACCGGATCAGATTACCCAATTTTTTTCACCAGTTCAGTTTGTCCATCTGTTTGTGGATGGGCAGTGCTAGAAAATTTCGATTCTGTGTTGAATTGTTTCCACAAAGTGAGCCAAAATGCAGCAAGAAATTTGCTATCACGGCCTGAGACGATGGACCTTGGAACTCCATGAAGTCTTACAACTTCTCGAAAGAATAGGTTTGCTACATGATGAGCATCCGTTGTCTTGCGACATGGGATGAAATGAGCCATCTTAGAGAACCTGTCCACAACCACAAAGACAACATCACTCCCTCGTCTTGTTCTTGGCAAGCCCAAGACAATGTCCATGAGATCTCCTCCCATGGAGAAACATGAATGGGCAAAGTCATGTGTAACCATGTGTTCTGGACTTGGCCTTTGCATGTACGACATATAGGGCATCACTGAGGAAACTTTCCAGCATCTCTCTTTAGTTGTGGCCAAAAGTAGCGAGCTTCCAGGTTAGCGATAGTATTTTCTCGTCCAACATGGCCACTAAGATCACTTTAATGGAGTTCTCTAATTAGTTTGTCATGCAAAGAACTCCTTGGGATGCACAAATGATCATTTTTGAAGAGATAGCCATCCTGCACCAAATAGTCATCACCTAATGATTGGCCCCTGATGTGCTTTAGCCAAACATGGCCAAAGTCTTCATCACCCTCATACAACTCCTTTATTTGATCCATGCCTGGAAGTTAAGCCTCAAAAGAAGTCAAGAGGCATGCACGACGACTCAAAGCATCGGCCACTCGGTTAGTTGTTCCAGATTTATGCACGATGAGATAGTTAAATCTCTCTAGATATGCTGCCCATCTTGCTAGCATGTGATCAATATGCTTTTTATTTCTAAAATGTTTCAAGGATTGATGGTCACTATAAACAATGAACTCTTTAGGCGGCAAATAGACTTCCCAAGTTTTCAAGGCTCTGAAAATGTCATACAATTCTTGCTGATAGGTACTCCATTTCTGTCTAGCTTCACTCAACTTCTCACTAAAGAAAGCAATGGGCTTCCTTTCTTGAGATAGAACAACTCCAATGCCTACTCCACTTGCATCACATTCCAACTCAAAAGTCTTGTTGAAATCAGGTAGCACCAAGACAAGAGCTTGTGAGAGCTTTTGCTTGATCTCATTGAAACTAGCTTTAGCCGCTTCTGTCCATTGGAACTTTCCTTTCTTCACACACTCTGTAATTGGTGCCATGATAGTGCTGAAATTCGTCACAAATCGTCTATAGAAAGTAGCAAGGCCATGAAAACTTCTTACGTCAGAAATTGTCTTCGGAGTTGGCCATTCTCGGATTGCTTCAACCTTAGAATCATCAACATGAATACCGCCACATGTTATGACGAATCCTAGGAAAATAAGTCGTGTTTGCATGAAAACACATTTCTTCAAGTTGACTTAGAGCTCATTTTCCCTAAGTACTTCTAGCACCTTCCGAATGTGATCAAAGTGTTCATCCTCATCCTTGTGATAGCTCAAGATCCCATCAAAATAGACCACAACAAAGTGGGATAAGAAGGGTCGAAGGACTTGATTTATCAAGTGCATAAAGGTACTTGGTGCATTTGAGAGTCCAAATGACATGACTAGCCATTCAAACAATCCTTCCTTTGTATTGAAGGTTGTT
Organism: Elymus sibiricus; assembly: GCA_039707655.1. Lineage (NCBI taxonomy): Eukaryota > Viridiplantae > Streptophyta > Magnoliopsida > Poales > Poaceae > Elymus > Elymus sibiricus. The sequence continues at coordinate 139,038,565 of CM077671.1, forward strand.
TTCCATTCATCCCCGGGTCTGATACGGATTTGATGATATCTGCTTCTTAAATCTAGCTTTGTGAATACTCTTGCTCCACTAAGGTGATCCAACATATCATCCAGACGGGGAATAGGGAATCTATACCTTACAGTGATCTTGTTAATGGCTCTACTGTCCGTACACATGCGCCAAGATCCATCTTTCTTTGGCGCGAGCAGGGCTGGCACAACACATGCGCTAATACTTTCTCAAATGTGCCCCTTTTGCAGCAATTCCTCCACTTTCTCCTTCAATATATAATGTTCTTTTGGGCTCATTCGATTGTGTGGGAGATTAGAAACACTTTCTCCCGGAATTAAGTCAATTCTATGTTGAATTCGTCTCTCGATGGCATGCCTTGTGGCTCTCCAAGTATGTTATGAAATTCTGCTAATAGGCCACGTACCTTTGCTGGAATTTCAACCACCAGGTGATCTTTTCCTTTTACAACAAGTGGAGCACACAAATGTGCCTCCTTCAAGTCTTCCATAAACTCATGAGAGGTATGGGAGATAGTTAGCATACCTTCCCCCTCCTCCTTAGAGGTATTACCTTCAATTTTGTTTGCTAGAATAATGATCTTCCTCTTGTTCCAAATGAAAGAGTAAGAATTCTCCTTGCCCTTGTGTGTAGTATCCACATCAAATTGCCAAGGTCTCCCAAGAAGAACATGGCTGGCGTTCATATCAACTATGTCACACAACACATTTGAGCGATAATGCTTGCCCAAAGAAAGTGACAGGTTGCATTGTTTGGTGATCCTCATATTCACTCCTTTCTTGATCCATCCAATAGTGTAGGGATTTGGATGATCATGGGTTTCAAGTTTTAAGTGGTTCACCAACTTCTGGGAGATAAGATTCTCATAGCTGCAACTATCAATCACTAATTTGCATACCTTGCCATTCACCGTGCATTTGCTCTCAAATATTTTCTTCCGCTGTGTGTCATCAGGTTGTGGTGTGGAACATAGAAGACGCTGAATCACACATACCACCTCTTCACCTTCTTCTTGACAAACCTCGTGTCCCTCTACATCTTCAGAGTCGTATTCCTCCTCATTGTCTTCACCATCATGGATAGTTGCATTAACAAATTTCCTTAATGGGCAACCGCTGCATATGTGCCCCACTTCACCACATTTATAGCATTTTGGGCCTTTATTGGACTTATCCTAGCCTTTAGTTTGCTTCTGGATGGATCGTTTTGCCTTTGGTGGAGCGGTCTTTTCTTCCACTCTATTAGGTTGACTCCTAGATGAGCCTTCGGTATGGGAAATGGAGGATATGGAGACTTAGTTGTCTTTCTCGACCTCACAAACCTCTCGGCCTTCAGGGCTAGAGCTTGTGCTTGATCAATGGACTAGATTTGTTGCATCATCAATCAATCTTGAATAGCATCATTGATACCATTGATGTACCTTGCAACTTGTTGATCTTCAGTTTTTGCAAGGTTGCACCTCACTTGTAGCCTTAGAAACTCCTCCGTGTAATCTGAAATGGTCCTATTTCCTTGAGCACAATTTGGAATTGGATAAATAGGATCTGGTCATAATCAACGGGTAAAAATCTCCCTTTCAAAATACTTTTCATTTGCCGCGAAGTTCTCACACGAGGTTCTCCTCTCAACCTGCGTTCTTCTTGAATGCGATGCCACATGCACCGGATCCTCCTTTTAGCTTGTACACGACCAAAGGAACTCTATGATCTTCCAGAATCTCCATGACCTCAAAGAAGGTCTCCACTTCATATAACCAATCAAGGCACCCTTCAATAAGAACATTTCCATGAAAACTTGGGATCTCAGCTTTCACCTTGTATGTATCCCTTGCATATGTTGGATTGGGTACTCTCCGATATTCATAGAGATCAGGCTCTTCAAAGGCATCACCATATTCTTCACCTTCAGAAGCTTCAACATAAATAGGCCTCCTTGAAGTACGTTGAACTGCATGTTGTCGTGGTGGTCTTGCTCCAATATTACCTCCCCTTCTTTGTCGTTGAACATCTTCTTCTTTAGATGAATCTTCTTCATTGGCAGCAGGGGAACACCCCTTCTTATCATCTCAACCAGCTGGTCAAATCTTCGATTAAGATGTTCACGCAGCTCCTTAATTTGTTGTTCTACAACATCCATCCTCTTCTCCAATTGTTCCATTGCTTTCTGCAACTTGCTCTCAAAGAGAACAACAAGAACTTGTATGGATCGACGAGGCTATGATACCACCTAAAGAAGCACAAGGTTGCGGAGGAGCAACTCCACCTTCCTACTACAATGTGTACAACATAAGTGTCGAAGGAACTACTTCAACGTGTTGCACTAGATATCCCTCTAAAGGCGGAGGTAGGGCTGATATGCCAACACGAGTTCAATCCAAAACTCCTAGAGCACAAGATCTAGTCCAAGATGTTAAATTGGAATAACAAGTTCTATTATAGGTAGTGGTACATAGTCTGGTTACAAACTAGAGGTGAGAACCTCTATTTATAGGGCTTTGGGAAGCCTTCACATACTCCTACTTATACCTGGAACACTCTAGAAAACATTATTTAAGATTCACCATTCTACTCATAGCTACTCCCAACTAGAGGACTCTAGAAAACAGTAGGCAGGGTAGAAAAGAAAAGAAATACTACACTAGAGTGGAAGCATCTAGAAGCAGCCAAACAAATATGACATACGATTTTTTTCTCATCTAGTGTTCCACAAACTTCGTAAATGCATTATCCCCCAAGGATTCTATGAAGAAGGGGGGTTGGTCTTCTTCCCCTAGAGGTTTTGTGAAACTTAACGTTGATGCTTCTTTTGACCACGACCTGCTTAGGGGTACGATGGGGGCGGTCCTGAGAGACAACAGAGGCAGGTTTATTACTGGAGGGAATGGGAAGTTTGACTACTGCGTGGATGTGTTGATGGTGGAAGCTTTAGCTCTCAAATTTGGTCTAACACTGGCGCAAAGGGTGCGATGTAATCGCCTTATTATTAACTCGGTTAATCTGGAGGTGATAGATACTATGCAGGATGAAGGGCAGTCGACGGGCGCGGCGGCAACAATCTTCGACGATTGTTTTCATTATGAATGCGATTTCGTTACTACTACATTTGAACATTGTAATAGAAAAGCAAATAAAGTAGCTCATGAGCTTGCTAGAGTAACTAGATTTTCTTTGACTTCTGATTGGTTTGAGAAACCTTTAAATGAAATTGTAATGATCCTCACAAGCGATGTACTATTTATCTCTAATGAATAAAGTTTCGTTTTTTTTAAAATGGCATCTCCAAGGCGGACCCGCAAATTTCCTCCCGCATCCGTCTGCGGACAGGGGGGACCAATCTGTAGAGATGGATGCAGAAGGACGCCATCCAACCGTAGCCGCGTACAACCAGTCTTTCTCTTTTTTTTTCAAGTCTGCACGATCAAACATCCGCATGCAAAGGGTACAGACGTTAAAATAGCCAAATGCAACACTAGTTCAAATTTGAAAAAGTTCAAATATTACATCCCAACATTGTTGTCCCCTTTCAACGCCCACTGATACTCAATCAAATCTTCCTTCATCTCCTCGTGAGTTGGTTGATGCCGAATTTGTTGATGCATTTGAATAAACTCTTCAAATGTGTCCGGATTCTGTTCCAGAAGTTGGATAGGATCACCCATGTTCTCAAATTCCAGACCTGCGGCACCATCATCACCCTCATCCTCATTGATCATGTTGTGCATGATCACACAACATGTCATCACCTCCCACAAGGTTTCTAGATCCCATTGTTTTGCAGGTCCACGAACAACTGCAAAACTCCAAATGCCCTCTCGACATCCTTCCTAGCTTCTTCTTGTCTTTGGGAGAAGTTAGACTTTTTTGGCCTTTTGGGTTAGAGATGGTGCTGACAAAGGTAGCCCATGAAGGATAGATACCGTCAACCAGATAATAACCCATGTTGTACTCATGTCCATTGACAATATAGTGGCAAGGAGGAGCTTTTCCTTCAGTCAGCCTCGCAGACAATGGCAGACGTTACAGCACATTGATGTCATTGTGAGATCCGGGCATGCCAAAGAAAGCGTGCCAAATCCAAAGATCATGTGATGCAACTGCTTCAAGAATGATGGTGGGCTTCTTAACATGACCCTGATATTGCTCTTGCAAAGCCTTCGGACAGTTTTTCCATTTCCGATGCATGCAGTCAAGAGATCCAAGCAAACCTGGTCACCCTTTTGCTTATGAGATTGCCAAGAGCCTCTCGGTGTCTTCCACAATTGGTTCTCTTAGGTATTGAGGTCCGAACACCTCGACGATGGTAGTTGCAAACCTAACCATGGCATCTCCACAGGTGCTCTCAGACATCTATAGGTACTCGTCCCACGAATAGGCGGTCGTGCCATATGCAAGTATCCAGAGTGCCGCCGTGCACTTCTGGTAACCAGAGAAGCCAATCGTTCCCACGTCGTCCTTCTTCAGGATGAAGTAGTCATCGTATGACCGGACGACATTGTACAATCTATCAAAGACAATCCTACGCATCCGAAAACGCTGGCGAAAATGGTCAACGAATAGTGCATCGGGGGCAAAGTAATCGACCATTAGTGTCAAATGCCCGCACACCCTATTACGGTTGAGCATTCAATGATCCTTGATCGAGCCCTTAAAATTGAGAACATGCTCCTCCGCATGCTTCGCTTTGAAGATGCCCTAAGGGGAGCAGTATCCGTAGCCGTATGACCATTGATCCATATGTCTCTCCAAAATAGGATTCTACTTTTGTCACCTACAATGATGCGGACCCCAATGTCATTGCTAAGGTTTGTTTGGGTCAGTTCATTTAAGCCACTCCCAACACATTCTCAGAGCAAACGCGGAGCTGTCAGTTTTTAACTCCGAGCCCTCCAAAGCATTTTGGTTGACATATCGTCATCCAAACCACAGGGCACTTTCCACCATTGGTTTTCTCCGTTCCAGCCCAAAAAGTGCCTTAATCCACTTGTAAATTTCCTCCAGCACCGAGACGGGGGGATCCAAGACTAGCAGGTGGTGTATGGGTTTAGAACCAATCACAAAGTTAACTGAAACGAGACGTCAACTAGGGGATCCGGTGCCCACACAACCACTTCTTGGGCCTGGCCCAATAACGCGTTGCTTCGCTGCTACCCTAAAAAAAGTCGCTTCACTGCTGACTGGACATGGTTGACCGGTCAACCATTGACTTTGGGAAAAAAGCAAAACAAATAAAAACCGTGAATTCAAAAATGTACATGAATATTTAAAAAGTTCACAAATTTAAAAAAAGTTCATCGAATTTGGGAAACATTTCATCAAATTTTGAAAAAAGTTCATCGATTTTGAAAACAGTTCATCGACTTTGAAAAATAAATCCATTCAATTTAGAGAAAGTAAAAAGAATATAAAGGCGAACAAAATCGTCCTAAAACAAAAACAAAAAGAAAAAAAGAAAAATTAAAAAAAAGAAAAAGGAAAAAGACGTTAGAAGAAAAGAGAAAAGTAGATGTAACTGATCACGTGATGTGATGGTAGTCGGGTGGTTAGTGCAACCTGGTGTTGACCAAGAGGTCACTGGATCGAATCCGACCATGTACTTTTTTTTTGTTTTTACAAACCCAAGTAAATGTGCCGTGAGCGCGGGTTTGCAAAAAGTATAGAAAACGACGCTCAAAGCGCTAAATAGGGATCGCCTTCGATCCTCGCCATGAGATCTCTTTGCCAAAGCTAGAATGAATTCACAAACAGAGTAGCATTGGTTGCCAATGCTTAGTTGTAGCCTAAGATATCAACAAGGGAAGGTCCCGAGCTGACAGTCAAGAATGACAACAACTCTTGCGGTATGAGCCTCCGCTCCTTGGAACAAAATTGCGAAAAAACTCGAGTAATTCACCTTTAGCCTTGATGCCTCCCCAAAGATGCCCAAAATATTGTTGATCAAATTCAACTCCACAAAAGAGGGCCACATGAACATCACCGCATCATTCATAAATATCGAGAGTCATTGCATTAGGGTGATACCTGGTAATTCCACAAGGACACATTCGTGAGCTGTTTTAAGCATGAGGGTCGTAAGTGCATCCATTGCAATGACAAAGAGCAAGGGGGAGCGCAAGAGCTCTGGGATGCCGATGACTTGGCCCTGGTAGTATAGAAGGCCGATGAGTTTGTGCACCAATTCTGGAATCTCTTTCTCACAAAGAAGAATTAGATAGTTGATTGCAGCGACGTGGAAACGCTTGCAGCATTCCGGAATAACATTAGCGTCGAGTGACTGTCTAGAGACTTCAGGCACAATAAGCCGAGAAACATGGCCACCCTCACACAGATGATGACTAAGTTCTGCGTTGGTGATGATAACTTGCTTGCCAAGAAGAAAAGTAGGAACGACGAATCGGGAACATCCAAAGTGCATGAGGACAACATGAAACCACGCCGAAACAGGAAGAACATGCGTCACAATAGGAGGGATAGTGATTCCAAGAGCGGTGATGTCAACGTCGAATTTGGCACTAACTTCAAGCCGACATTGTCGGTGTCTAGGATCTGCGGGCAAGAACTTCTCCGTTGATAAGATTCGAACACTGGGGCTTGGCTTGGCTACCTACAACTCGACGGTTAACGTAACGGGACCGACAACGAGCTCGCTACTGCTCGCCAGACACGACAGGGACACACGAGCTACCCAGGTTCGGGCCACCGTGCGGTGTAATATCCTACTCCTGCTTAGTGATGGATTTCTCCGCCAAGAAGAGCTGTGCCCAAGGTACACGAGGTCTCAGGGAGAGAAAATGGCTCGATCCCCTTACACGGAGGCACCCCTGCCACCTTTGTAGTGCCTTGGTCCTCTTGCTCGAAAACATCGGCGGGAAAGGGTGGCCATAGGGCGGAAATTCAAAGGGGGACAGGAACCCAGTCCTATCCTGACAGAAGGCGGTCTCCGCCAGCTAAAGTAGCCTTCGTGACGCGCTAGTGGGCTCGGCGATGACCTCCATCCTGCAGCGCCGATCCGTCCTGATCCTCTTACACCAAAGAGGGAATGCTTTGGGACTTGCTTTGGGTGAGGCGGGCTCCACTGCCTCCCTTATCACCAGAATGGAAACTGTCCCGTTCTTTCCCCTCTGTCCTCATAATGACATCGGGGGGATCACCTTTGTAACGAGAGCCGCATGCCACGGTTGGCCCCTGATGAAAGCACAACATGCTCCCTTGGTGGTTTTGATAATTCATGACAACATACACTGTCTCTTGGACTAATACTTTTACCTAGTGTATTTCAGATAAAGTCCACAGAGAGGGTTGGCAAAAGGATTGTGGAGATTGCGGAAATACCCCAAGATGCAAGGAAATGGATTGGCAAAGCTTCAAGGAAGAGGACCCTACATTTTACATTTTTGAGAAATCACTTTGAGTCCATAGGAAAGCCAATACTATTAAAAGGGGGTAAGGTTTTGTTGGTGAACAAAATGCTCATACGTGCACAAGTGATAGTCACCAAAAACACCCATAAGCTCTCCCACCAAAGTCTGTCCAAAGCCATATACTCAAAATCGGTGCAACCAACATTTCCATCCCGGTGCCACCGATTCTCAACCTCAGACAGATTCAGCCAAACCCTAGCCACTTCGGTGCAACCGATTCCATACCGGTGCCACCGAGTTTAGGTTGCCAACTTTCTGTTACGCAAATTCACAATATCGGTACCACCGAGATTGTTGGATTGGCGTCACCGAGATTGGGAATCTGACCGTTGGTCACCTTATCGGTGCAACCGAGTTTCCTATATCGGTCTCACCGAGATTCAAAAGTTGCCACCTTTTGGTCACTTCGGTACCACCGAGATTTACACATCGGTGTCACCGAGTTGGTCATTTTGTGTGTAACGGTTGGATTTTTGGGGATGCCTATATATACCCCTCCACCACCACCTACTCGAAAGAGAAGCATTCAGAACTATTCCATACTTGCCCCATCCAGTTTTCTAAGAGAGAACCACCTACCCTTGTGTTGAGGTCAAGATCTTCCACTCCAACCATATGGATCTTGATTTCTAGCCTCCCCAAGTTGCTTTCCACCAATCCCATCTCTTCCACCAAGCCAAATCTGTGAGAGAGTAATTGTGTGTTGAGGAGTCTATCATCTTGAAGCACAAGAGCAAGGAGTTCATCGACATTACCGAGCCTATTACCTTTTGGAGGGTGGTGCCTCCTAGATTGGTTAGGTGTCGCTTGGGAGCCTCCTACTTCGTGTTGTGGAGTGAACCAAGAAGTTTGTAAGGGCAAGGAGATCGCCTATTTCATGAAGATCTACCCATAGTGAGGCTAGTCCTTCGTGGACGGAAGCCGTTATGGAATAGTCAAGGTTGCTACTTCGTGGACCCTTATGGGTGGAGCCCTCCGTGGACTCTCGCGACCGTTACCCTCCGTGGGTTGAAGACTCCATAAACGTGGACGTACGATAGCACCACCTATCGGAGCCACGGGAAAAATCCTTGCGTCTCCAATTGTGTTTGATTTCCATATCTCTACTCTTTACTTCATGTGCAATGTCTTTACTTTCCGCTGCCATATTTGTTGACATGCATGTGTAGGGCTGTTAGACTTGCTAGACTTGCTATAACTGTTAAAATCTGCCAACTAATTAACTTGGGAAAAGGTTAGGTTTTAAATTCCTGCTAGTAGTCTATTCACCCCCCCTCTAGACACTCTTCTAGTGATCCCTCAATTGGTATCAGAGCTTTGGTCTCCATTGCTTCGGTCTAATCACCGAGGAGGAAGATGGATGTGTCTAGTATAGGGAGTTTGAGTTGTAGAGTGCCTATTCTTGATGGAGAGTACTATAGTCAATGGAAAACTTTGATGCTTGAGCTGTTTAATGAATTTAAATTGAGCAAATTTGTTAAGAGCCCCTATGTGCCTCCCATTGATCCCTTGCATCCCACACACGAAGAGGAAGTTGATATGCTATGCAATCTTAGAACTGTCAATCTCATTGTTAGAGCTTTGCCTAGAAATGTGCTCAATCAAATGAAGAATTTTGTATGTGCTTACACCTTGTGGAATGACTTGGAGAAACGATAACCAAGTTATTCATTGAGTAATCTTGACGAAATTCTTCATAAAACTATTGCCTTCCACAAAATGACGCCTAGTGATCCTAAATTTGATGATTGTCTATTTGAGCTTAGAGACCTCATGCGTGCTAAAGGAGATGTCACAACTATCAACAATATCATTATAGAAGTCCTTCGCATTCATAAACTTGAACATTGTCAATATCACCATCCTAACGAATCTCTTGTTCTTTATGACGAGGATTTCCCACTTGATGATGACAATGTGGAACATGGCTACTATGATGAAGATGAGCTGTTCGACATCGAGTATGAGAAGATCATGAAGAATCTAAGTCTCATGGCAAACTTCAAGGATTACATGTCCGGAGGAAAAGAGTGGATTCTCGATAGCGGATGTACCGATCATATGACCGGAGATAGAGAGATGTTTGAAGAGATCACACCAAACCATGGACCACAAAGGTACGTAACGTTTGGAGACAACTCCAAGGGTAAGGTACTTGGTCTTTGTAAGGTGGCCATATCCCATGATAGCTCTATCCAAAATGTTATGCTTGTTGAATCTCTTGGCTACAATCTTCTTTCCGTATCTAGACTTGCTGACTTTGGTTTTAATGTGCTATTCACGAAAGTAGATTGCCAAGTGTTTCGTCAAGATAATCATAAAATGGTCTTTACCGGTTTCCGTAGAGGTGATCTATACATTGTTGACTTCACTAAGAGATCCAAACCCCGCACTTGTTTAATTGCTAAATCCTCTAAAGGTTGGCTTTGGCATAGAAGACTAGGACATGTTGGCATGCGTAATTTAGACAAGCTTATCAAAGGTGATCATATACTTGGTGTTAAAGATGTTATCTTTGACAAAGATAGACTTTGTAGTGCTTGTCAAGCTGGAAAGCAAGTAGGTGGAAGTCATCCCGTTAAGAATATCATGACTACTAGGAGACAACTCGAGTTACTTCACATGGATCTTTTTGGTCCCAACGCTTACAAGAGTCTCGGTGGAAATTCCTATGGTCTAGTTATAGTTGATGATTTTTCCAGATTTACGTGGGTATTCTTTCTTGATGATAAGTCGCAGGTTCAAAAGATCTTCAAGAACTTCGCTCGCAAAGCGCAAAATCAGTTTGAAGTGAAGATCAAGATGGTTAGGAGCGATAATGGATCGGAGTTCAAGAACACCCATGTGGATACCTTCCTTGACGAAGAAGGTGTCTCACATGAGTTCTCGGCTACGTACACGCCTCAACAAAATGGAGTTGTTGAGAGGAAGAACCGGACGCTCATTGAGATGGCAAGAACGATGCTTGACGAATACAAGACGCCAAGACACTTTTGGGCAGAAGCCGTGGAAACAACATGTCATGCCACAAACCGACTTTACTTGCACAAGCTTCTCAGTAAAACGGCATATGAGCTACTCACCGGTAACAAACCCCAAGTTGGATACTTTCGGGTATTCGGCTCAAAGTGCTACATTCTTAATAAGCATCGTCGTACTAAATTTGCTCCTAAATCTCATGAAGGATTCCTACTTGGTTACGGATCGAACTCTCACACTTACCGTGTCTACAACAACTTCACTCGAAAAGTTGAAGAGACGGTAGATGTGAAGTTTGATGAATCTAATGGTTCGCAAGTCGAACAACTGCCAAATGATCTAGGTGATAAGGACCCTTCGGAAGCTATCCAAGATTTGCCCATCGGCAAGATTCGTCCCATGGAGGTGAAGGAAAGTACTTCATCAACACAAGTGGAAGCCCCTACTTCATGTCAAGGTGAACCACAACATGACATGGAGGCATCCACAAGCTGTACACGACAAGATGATGAAGAGGAGGAAGTGCATCATGAAGATCCACCACAACCACCTTCACCACCACCTCAAGGGAACGACACCATCAACAACAACGAAGATGAAGGAGATGATGATGAAGAAGAAGAAGCTCCACCATCTAACAAGCCCAAGCTACCCCGAGTTCGAGCACAAGTGACCAAGAACCATCCCCTAAACCAAATCTTTGGTGACATCCAAACCGGGAGAATCACTCGCTCTAAAACTCGTCTAGCTAACTTTTGTGAGCATTATTCTTTCATCTCTAGCATTGAGCCCTTGAAGGTAGAACAAGCTCTTGAAGACGCGGATTGGGTGAACGCGATGCATGAAGAGCTTCACAACTTTGAGAGGAACGAAGTGTGGACACTCGTGGAGAAGCCCAAGGATGAGCAAAACATCATCGGAATCAAATGGGTGTTTCGGAACAAGCAAGACGAAGACAGTCAAGTCGTGCGCAACAAGGCTCGTCTCGTAGCCCAAGGATATACGCAAGTCAAAGGTATGGACTACGGTGAGACCTACGCCCCCGTTGCTAGACTTGAAGCTATTCGCATTCTTCTTGCCTATGCTAATCACCATGATATCACGCTTTATCAAATGGACATTAAAAGTGCCTTTTTAAATGGTGAGATTGAAGAACAAGTCTATGTTAAGCAACCACCTGGTTTTGTGAATCCTAAGAAACCTAATCATGTTTACAAGCTTCGTAAAGCCCTTTATGGTCTTAAGCAAGCCCCTCGTGCTTGGTACAAATGCTTAACGAAGTTTCTCATTGAAAAAGGTTTTGAAATTGGTAAAATTGATGCAACCTTGTTCACTAAGAGAGTTAATGGTGAATTATTTGTATGCCAAATCTATGTGGATGATATTATCTTTGGATCTACTAACCCACAATTTAGTGAAAGATTTGGAAGGTTGATGTCGGAGAAGTATGAGATGTCTATGATGTGTGAGCTGAAATTCTTTCTTGGTTTGCAAATCAAGCAAATGAAAGAAGGAACTTTCATCTCTCAAACTAAGTATACCAAGGACTTGATCAAGAAGTTCAACATGCAAGAGTGCAAAGGTATGAAAACCCCCATGCCTACTAGCGGACATGTTGATCTTACCAAGGAGGATGAACCGGTTGATCAAAAGGTTTATCGATCTATGATTGGTTCATTGCTATATCTATGTGCCTCTCGTCCCGATATTATGCTTAGTGTTTGCATGTGTGCTAGATATCAAGCTGCACCTAAAGAGTGTCATCTTTTGGCCGTGAAACGTATTGTGAGATATTTGATACAAACACCAAACTTTGGCATTTGGTATCCCAAAGGATTTTCCTTTAACCTTGTTGGCTATTCCGATTCGGATTATGCCGGTGACAAGGTTGATAGAAAATCCACCTCGGGTACTTGTCAATTTTTGGGTAGATCTCTTGTGTCTTGGTCCTCCAAGAAACAAAACTCGGTATCTTTATCCACTGCCGAAGCTGAGTATATCGCTGCTGGATCTTGTTGTGCACAATTACTATGGATGACACAAACGCTTAAGGATTATGGAATCCATGTTAAAAATGTTCCATTACTTTGTGACAATGAAAGTGCTATTAAAATTGGTCATAATCCTGTGCAACATTCTCGAACAAAACATATTCAAGTTCGACATCATTTCATTCGTGATCATGTTGCCAAAGGAGATATTAATCTTAAGCATGTTCGCACCAACAAGCAATTGGCCGATATCTTTACCAAGCCACTTGATGAGAAAACATTTTGTTATTTGAGGAGTGAGTTGAACATCATTGATGCTTCAAACTTGAGCTAGTCTCACTCGGTTGCATGCAAGGGCATGAGCTTTCTTGATACTTCCATGATATTTCTAACGTGTTATCTTATGCCATGGAATTCTATGCTCCCTTGTATTGCATCTAACCCTTTTGTAGGTACTTGGGAGAATCTCATTCCACAAGATTGCCATCAATTCAACTCTTAAGCAATCTTGCCATTATCAAGTATCCACAACCCCTCTTGATGATGGAAGGAAGAAGACACCTCAACCATATCCTTGACATACATTTATAATTCTTAATTTGGTATCATGTCAAATGGATATATCTATTGCCCTTCCTTGCATGACTAACCTTTGTAGGTGACAAGTGTACTAAAACGAGAAGGATTGATCCCAACTCAAGATGATCTTCATCAACCTCGAGCATTCTCAACAAGTTCACCTACGAGCAACGTCATCAACATCACTCAAAGGTATGTACTCATATCCTTGAAAAGGGTTTGCTCCAAGTCATGAGCTAAAGCAACTCAAGTGATATGAAGACATTAAAATGCTTAATCGAAAAATGGTAACCCCATTTTGAGCTTAACATAGAGTATGACCTATGATCAAGTATTCTTACTTGGCTCCTAAGTCAATATACTCTAATATAGGTGACCTAGTCACCGCCCATCATCTAGTTAAGTATCTTGTTTGGTTCATTCTCTATTTTGCAAAGATTTCTTGAAACCACTCAAATCTTCTCTAGTTGATATTTTTCTGTAAAAACTTTTGCATTCCCTTTGAAAAAGTTCTCTGTTGACGCCTTGAAAACAGAAACTTGGTCCCTTATTTCTGTTGCTGTTTTAGCCTCGGAGCCGCCGATACATATTTCTCGGTTCTACCGAAATTGCAGATAAACTGCACTACAAAACTTCGGTACCACCGATTGATCTGTCTCGGAGTCACCGATTTTTTTCTTTTTCTTATTTGTGTTTTTTTTGCAAATCTATGTTTCTTTTGCAATCCTACAAGCAATACTTCTGTTACTTCGATGATCCCGTTAAAAAAAAATCGGGGGAGAATAACAAAAGATAATCTTTGGGAGAGAATTTCTTTATTCAAGGATCCCTACCTTAGCGGAAGAAGGGGGAGAATAACAAAATCTTACAACATCTCAAAGGGAGAGAAACTATTTTCCATGATTCCCTCAGTTTTCATTTCTATGAACCCTACACTCAGTGACCCTTGTTCTCAAGGATCCCTTCTCAGTCAATGATCCCTGTATCTATCCCTGTTTTTGACCTTTTTGGAAATTAATGCCAAAGGGGGAGAAGAACAAAGCTTCATGCTAAAGGGGAGATACGTGCTTATGCAAAGGGGGAGATATGATCAAGGGGGAGAGCCAATATCAATATTCATACTCACTTAAACAAGGGGAGAATATCAAAGTAGGGGGAGAAGACAAATTTGGAAGTTTACCCTTCTCACCCTATCCAATCCCAATATCTACATGCTGAGATTCAGGGGGAGAGGATGTTCTACTATTGTCATATCTAAGGGGAGAAAGAAATAATTTCGGAGACATATCAATCTTAAGAAATGCTATCTTCTATATGTTCTCCATATCTTGGTACTGTTGAGTTCTATTGCCTTGTTGTTTGGTAGAATACTCTTGTGTTTTCTAACATTGTTTTCTCAAGTGTGTTTCTACTACTAGAATGCTCAAGAACTCAAGGTAAGTATATGCATCATACCCTTGATCAAGATGATCTCTTGCTTCTTGCACATATTGTTTGCAAGAGTGAAGTCTTGAGCAAGGATACATCTCATTCATATATGTTTGATGCATATGGCCAAGATACACAGGACTCATTATATCCCTTCTACTACTTGTGTGCCCATGCATTCAAAAGCAACTATCCTTTAAAGGACTGCACACATTTAGGTGGAGGAAATCTAAGTCATGTGTCTCTCAAAGTCTTCATTATATCCATGCATATCTTTATTTGAAGCTTTGATTGTATGTTGTCATCAATTACCAAAAAGGGGGAGATTGAAAGCACAACATGCTCCCTTGGTGGTTTTGATAATTCATGACAACATACACTGTCTCTTGGACTAATACTTTTACCTAGTGTATTTCAGATAAAGTCCACAGAGAGGGTTGGCAAAAGGATCGTGGAGATTGCAGAAATACCCCAAGATGCAAGGAAATGGATTGGCAAAGCTTCAAGGAAGAGGACTCTACATTTTACATTTGTGAGAAATCACTTTGAGTCCATAGGAAAGCCAATACTATTAAAAGGGGGTAAGGTTTTGTTGGTGAACAAAATGCTCATACGTGCACAAGTGATAGTCACCAAAAACACCCACAAGCTCTCCCACCAAAGTCTGTCCAAAGCCATATACTCAAAATCGGTGCAACCAATATTTCCATCCCGGTGCCACCGATTCTCAA
The DNA here is from genome assembly GCA_039707655.1 of Elymus sibiricus. Classification (NCBI taxonomy): domain Eukaryota; kingdom Viridiplantae; phylum Streptophyta; class Magnoliopsida; order Poales; family Poaceae; genus Elymus; species Elymus sibiricus. The sequence continues at coordinate 139,053,711 of CM077671.1, forward strand.
CCTCAGACATACTCAGCCAAACCCTAGCCACTTCGGTGCAACCGATTCCATACCGGTGCCACCGAGTTTAGGTTGCCAACTTTCTGTTACGCAAATTCACAATATCGGTACCACCGAGATTGTTGGATCGGCGTCACCGAGATTGGGAATCTGACCGTTGGTCACCTTATCGGTGCAACCGAGTTTCCTATATCGGTCTCACCGAGATTCAAAAGTTGCCACCTTTTGGTCACTTCGGTACCACCGAGATTTACACATCGGTGTCACCGAGTTGGTCATTTTGTGTGTAACGGTTGGATTTTTGGGGATGCCTATATATACCCCTCCACCACCACCTACTCGAAAGAGAAGCACTCAGAACCATTCCATACTTGCCCCATCCAGTTTTCTGAGAGAGAACCACCTACCCTTGTGTTGAGGTCAAGATCTTCCACTCCAACCATATGGATCTTGATTTCTAGCCTCCCCAAGTTGCTTTCCACCAATCCCATCTCTTCCACCAAGCCAAATCTGTGAGAGAGTGATTGTGTGTTGAGGAGTCTATCATGTTGAAGCACAAGAGCAAGGAGTTCATCGACATTACCGAGCCTATTACCTTTTGGAGGGTGGTGCCTCCTAGATTGGTTAGGTGTCGCTTGGGAGCCTCCTACTTCGTGTTGTGGAGTGAACCAAGAAGTTTGTAAGGGCAAGGAGATCGCCTACTTCGTGAAGATCTACCCATAGTGAGGCTAGTCCTTCGTGGACGGAAGCCGTTATGGAATAGTCAAGGTTGCTACTTCGTGGACCCTTATGGGTGGAGCCCTCCGTGGACTCTCGCGACCGTTACCCTCCGTGGGTTGAAGACTCCATAAACGTGGACGTACGATAGCACCACCTATCGGAACCACGGGAAAAATCCTTGCGTCTCCAATTGTGTTTGATTTCCATATCTCTACTCTTTACTTCATGTGCAATGTCTTTACTTTCCGCTGCCATATTTGTTGACATGCATGTGTAGGGCTGTTAGACTTGCTAGACTTGCTATAACTGTTAAAATCTGCCAACCAATTAACTTGGGAAAAGGTTAGGTTTTAAATTCCTGCTAGTAGTCTATTCACCCCCCTCTAGACACTCTTCTAGTGATCCCTCACCTGACAACCTGCCTCGCGAGGCTACCCCACGAGGGGAGAGGGGCCCTCGCGAGGCGCTCACACATGCCAGGCAGCGTCGGCAGGGCTAAGCCTCACGCCAAGGGGCCCTGCCCCTCATGAGGCAACTCTCCTGGGAGAGGAAAGGCAGGGATCATCCTTCTTGGGCTGGCCCAGCATCGCCTCCTGGTTCGGCCGGCAGACGGGCCGTGGTACCCCTGGTCCCACTAGGCCGACAGTAGCCCCCAACCCCACGGTGTGAACGTTCCGTTGAGATGAAACGGTGCGGATCGAAACGCCACGGGTCTTGACGAACGGCCAGGCCGGGAGGTGACGTGGGTCAGCCACGATGGGACGTGACGCTCCCACTCCCTCACGACGCCCCGGGGACTGCGCTCCTGCCTAGAAAACCGCCTTGCGCACCGAGCGAAACCATCATTACTCGCCTTCCCCCACACACTTCCTTTGTGCGCCGCTCCTCCTTCCTTGTGCACAAGCTGCTTTCCTCTCCTCCTCCATCTCCCCCTATGTTCCTGCTCCCTTTGTTTGCCATGGCGCCGAAGAAGAGCACCTCGGGCGCCGGAGCGCAGGCGGGGCTTGCGTCGCCGTTCTCCTCCCCTGGAAGCGGCAGAAGCCGATGTCCGAGGCCAGCTCCGACGCGGTGGCGCTGGATCATCGCCGATGAGTCAGTGCTCCAGCCTCCCCGTTTACTTCTGCCTGTCGCATTCGGGGTTAGTGAACCTGATCATCAATCCCTTCAGGGCGCCCGCGTGCAAGAGGCAGAGGGGTGCCTCGCCCGCGGCGCCCTCGTGCGCGCTGCTTGCAGGGGAGGCCTTCGCCCCTCTGTCTAGCTCGGTAAGGCTCGGAGGGACCGCCCACTAGCCCGAGATCACGGCGGAGCTCTAGATGCGTGAGGTCGCCTCTGCTGCATGCATTCATCAACACGTCGCCCGCGAGGAGGAGCTGGCTCGGAGGGAGGAGGCCATCACCAGGCGGGAGGCCGACGTGGGCCTCTGTGAACGGGAGGCCGACCGGACCACCTTCGACCAGGAGGCGGAGCACGAGCACCTCATGACCCTAGAGGGCCAAGTCCTTGCCGACAGGGCCGCCTTCAAGGCGACGCGCGACGCGGCCCTCGCGCAGATCGAGATGAGGGAGGCCACGGGCAGCGCCGGCGCTGTCGCAAGGGTCGTCCGGGAGAGGGAGGCCGCTTTGGAAGAGTACCGCGGCAAGCTGGCGCAGCAGGAAACCCGCTTCCAGTTCCGGCGCGACAAGCTCCAGAAGGAGGTGGATGAGCTCAAGGCCCAGTTGCAGGATGTCGAGGCCGACCTCGAGGCTGCTCTTGAGGGCAAGGTGGACGTTGAGGCGTCGCTGGCGTCGCGGCAGGCTCAGGTCGGCAAAGTCGTTAATGCCGTGCAGAAGGCCAAGGACGACGAGGCGCTGGCGTGGATGATGGAAGCGCAGTGCGCCAAGATATTCTTAGACCTTGCCACGCACGCCGATGGCGCGCTCCGCCGCTTCGTCGAAGATGTCCTGGAGTTGCCTCGCGCACACCACGACTGGGGCTACCTTGACTTCTTCACCAAGGAGGTGGAGGCGCTGGAGTCGGGCGTCTCCAAGGTGGACGAGGACATCGAGTCGGGCGCCCGCGACCTCCTGGACTGCGTGGTGACGAGCGTCTTCTTCAACCTTCACCGCCTCGACCCTGCTTTTGACTTCTTCCGCGTGGTGGAGCCGTTGACCGTGGAGCTCCAGGCCCCCCTCAGGGACGAAGTGCGCGAGCACGTGGAGTCCCTGGTCGAGCGGTTTGCTCAGGTTGTGTCCTCCGAGGAGAGCGGCAGCCTAGGCGCATATCTCCCCAGCAGCAATGGCAAAGACATCGCCTCCTCCGCTTGAGATTTTATCCTTTCTTTCCTGTTGCACCATGAACCACCTGGCCCCACGGGGGCATAAAGATGTTTGTGGGGTACTTTTGTATTAAGTACTTGATGTTTTATGCATTTTTGCTTTTCTCCTGAGGCCCTTCTTCCCCTTATACGTTGCCTTAGTGCAATGCATCGCTGGGACCCAACACCCAAGGTGGGCTACACCATCGCTGGTATGCCAGGAGCGCGCGCTCGGCAAGGCCAGGGGGTGTAGGGCTCTTAGGGCTGGTAGGAGTCCCTGAGACACGATGCTCAGGGTCCCCCCTTGACGTGCATGCGGCTCGTTCCAAGGGAATCAGACCTTCTCGAGAGGGCACGAGAGGGAGGAGACCCGGGGGGTGTTTAAATTTATCTCCTTTGGGGTGTGCGACCTGGGGTGAATTCTCCACAGGAGGCGGCTCATGAGGCCCAGTCCCTCATGAAGCCCCCTTGCCGCGAGGCGCCGCCCGCGAGCCCCCCCATGGGGAGTGCTCTTGAGGCCTCCTATATCCTGCATCATGAAAATAGCCAAATAGCGCCATGAGGCGCGTTCGTGGGGTCGCCTGTGGGTGTCACGCGAGGAGATGAAAGGCACCAAGGACCTAGTGAGGTGAAGTACATGGGAGCATGAAAGTGCAAGTTATCGACTAGGGGGGGGGGTGAATAGGCGATTTTTATGAAAGGTTTCGAAACAATGAATGTATTCGAAATATGCGGAAGTGGAACATGATCAAGTAGGGATAACTATCAAGGATCTAGGCAAGGCATGAAATACAACGAAGACATACAAGCAAGTTGAGCATTATCATCATACACACTAAGAAGAGTCGAAGACAAACTTAGACAGTATGAAGATAAACAACAAATATGAATGTCTTCGGGGTATGTCTTCAAACAGTAGTGTTCAAGCAATTGAACGGGAATGTAAAAGAGTGAAGGATAGAACCAGTAGCTTGATGAAGACAGATGATTTGTTGGACCAGTTCCAGTTGCTGTGACAACTGTACGTCTGGTTAGGGAGGCTAAGATTCAACTCAGAAGACCCTATCTTCACCTTGTTCCCCTTGAGCCGAAGTCACTTAGACAACGCCCAATCACTCAGGTAAGTCTTCAGGGGAGACTTCCGAAACCCGTACAAACTTGGTCTCCCGGCAATGCACAATGACTCTTGAATGCTCTAGACCCAGACGCCTAACCGTATGGAAGATCACAGTCTTCAAGTGTAATAAGTCTTTAGTTCACTCAGAACAGAACGACTTCGGTGATGCTCAAAAACTCTAGCTCTAGGTGTTTAGGTTTATCCTCACAGGATAGTTCTCTCTCTCAATGTCTTCGAGGTGGGTTGCTCCAAAATAACAACAACAGTATCTCTCTGTGAGCAGCCACCTGCTTATGGTGGAAGGGGGGAGCTATTTATAGCCAACAGGCAACCCGACCTGATATGACCGAAATGACCCCGGGTCAATGGCCAACCGACACGTGTCCCAACGGTCAGATTTCAAATACACGCGGCAACTTTACTTGGGCTACAAGTAAAGCTGACTCAGCCAACTCTGGAAGAGATTCCTCTCATTGTCTTCATTTGAAGACATAGGTATGGGTTGAGCATCACATCAACGTCCGACTTCGATCACATCGACCCCACTTAACAGTACGGTGGTTCCTATGACTTAGGAAAAAAGAAACAAAACTACCAAAGGACTTCGTCTTCGCGTTTCATTATCTTCAAGCGATTATCTTCGTGTACCACCAATGGCCTCGGCCATGATCAATGTCTTCGGACATTTTTAGGGGCCGTCTTTGACGGTTAAACCGAATCTCCAGGGACTTCTATCTGTGTTAACCTGCGAACTCTCACAAGCACATTAGTCCCTCAACCACGTTTGTCTTCAATACTCCAAAACCAAATAAGGGTTGCACTAGATGCACTTACAATCTCCCCCTTTTTGGTGATTGATGACAAACTGGTTGAAGTTTTCAAAGGGGATAAAATATGTGAAGATAAAGACTTGGAGATTGTGATTGCAAGATATAGAGAGCTCCCCCTGAAGATGTGCCTACGAAGATTTTGCTTGGAATGCAAAAGCACATGGCAGGTTAGAGTTTGTGGAGATCTCCCCCTATATCTTGTAATCCAATCACTATGCATTTAAATGATATTTCGAAGATAAGGAAATGCATAATGAAAAATGGGCATCTGCAGTATGGCTTCGGGCGCATATGATAGAACATGCAATAGCGCCAAAAGTATGATAAACATAAAGTGTGCAGACGTCCATCAGGACTTAAGTTTTACAACCCAAATAGCAAATGTTCAGAACGAGAGTTGTAATCTTAACAAAATAAACACCCAAACCCATATAGATAGACCCGTTTGAAGACTATCATCCCAATGCTTCTCCCCCTTTGTCATCGAATGACCGAAAAGGGCGAAGACATTGAGCACTACTCGTCCCCAGCAGGAGTTGAAGACGATGGTGCAGTATGGTCCCTGTTTATTGGTGCAGATGAGCATGGTGTAGTATGGCGTTGCTGAGTTGGTGCAGGCAGTGAGGTTGCATCATCAGCATCATCATTGGCGAGCCTGACGTTGACTGAAGGTGCAGAGGATGAATAGTCACTGTCTTCAAGAGAGGGGGTCTTGTGCCATTTCTCCGTGCGAGGAGGTGGTGCACCAAATTTGTAGCGTTGCTCGAAGCCATCCTCTCAAAGATCTTCCTCAGGAGCCAGCATGGACAAAGTCTTCCATGAGCGACGACTGGTTTCATAGGCCACAAAGGCATTCTTGGTGGTGAGATTGCAAATGCGATTGATGTCTTGCACCATAGAATGCATTTGTCTTCGTGACCACTCGTGGTGCCGATCCTACTTCTGGAAAAGTGAGACGAGAAGCTCTTGATCAGTTAGGGCACGCTCTCTTCTGGGGACTTGTAGGCGTGGTAGAGTGTTTGCAGTGGCTTCAGTAGCAGTGGCTTCAGTTGCGGTAGCACTGGGCCGAGGTTGACGAATGGAGCCAATCAACCTAGCTCTGGATGGATCAGAAGGAATATGAAGCCCTTCATCTACAGCAGTACCACTAGTGCCTTCCACGATGGCGTTCTTGCTCTTGGATGGATAGAGATCTGCATGAACGACTTTGACGTCTGGAAGATAAACACCATGGTTGCGAGCAGAAGGTAAAAACCTGGTGTTTGTTCTGTACTTTATAAAGTGCATGATCCATGGTGCATAGATCTTCGGTTCAAACAGATTGATGCCATTTGCTGCCAGGTTGCGTAGGAATAAGTCTTGAAGATTAAACCTGATGCCATAGACGGTGTTGTAGACCAATGTCTTCAGAGCCCCTCAAGCTTGCGAGTAGAATTATGCCCTTTGATTGGCCAGATGGTATGCTGAAGAATGTGATAGATTGTCTTCGGCAGATACTGAAGATCATCAACAAAGAATAACGTGGGCAACTCTGCATCTGGAGCCAAAGTCTTCATCAATGTGAGCATAGCAGTCATGTTGAGCTATGGCATTTGAAAAATGCTTCTATTGGCAACAACATAGGCTTCAGATCATGGGTCTAAGTCTTCTCCGGAGGCAGCAAGAGGTGTAGCAGGGAAGAAGTCCAATGCAGAGGCAGTGATGTGCTCATCATGTATCATGAAATCCATCTTCCAAGTGTTCAAGTCTCTTCCGAATCCAGAGATGTGGAGAGTTGCATAGAACTGGAGAATGAGTTCCTCATTCCAGTCTTCATGGTCAGTGACAAATGACAACAGTCCAACATCCCGAAGACATTCCAGTGCTTGATCAAAACAAGGAAGATCCTTCATAGCTTCAAAGCTAAGATGTTTGTGGGGGAAGATCCTGTTTTGTCCATAGAGCACACACATGTAGTACTTCCATTGTGGCGCACTCCAGAATCTATCAGATTGTATCTTCCGACGATTGTATGGATTTCTGTCTGAGTCAAGGAATGTGTTGCTCAATCTGAAGCTTTTGACATCAAAGGCCAAGGGTCTTGCAGGGCTAGACCGTCAAAGACATGGATGTCTGGGCATTGGATTCATGACACTGGGGCAGCGATGGATGTTGAATTTAAATTGCGGACCATCCTTGGTGGTGGAACTAGCCTGGGCCATCTCGTAGGCACCATCTCTCCTTCTCTATTGCGAGCCATGACAATATGTTCAGCATTGTCTTCAGTTGATGGCGTGGCAGGGACAGGAGGACCATCAGGGGATGGGGCATTGGCTTCGCCCACAGTGTTGTTGGCAGCAATGTCTTCGGCTGCCTTGGCTTCAGTCTCAGGTTGATCACGAGGAACGTCTTCAATCCTGAGCACTTCATCGACTGATGCAGTCGGAGTAATACACACTTCATCTTCAGGGATGGAAGACATAACAGCTCTGGGTCCTCGACGAAGCCGTTTCAGTGCAGACACATTAGCAGAGGCTTCAATTTCCCTGGCGACGAAGGGTGATTCAGGGGATCTTGGTACAAGTGGAAAGAATGGAGGTGAAGGAGTGCCCGGATCAGCTTCAGGAATCTCTGGCCTAATTGGGGTGCCAATATCCATGAACTCACTTTCTTGTGGTGGCGATGATACCATAGGTGCATCAATTTGAGGCACCAGATCTTGCTCAACATTGTCTTCAGGAGCAATGTCTTCAGCTGCATGGGGTTTGACAGCTGGTATCTCTTCAGTAGTCTGAGCCTCTATGGGAGCAGGCTCATGAAGAATAACTTGCCTCTCAGTATTTTCATCAGTGGGGGGAGCAACAGAGATAGGCGTCACACGGAGAAGCTCCCGTTGAGCAGGAGGTATAACAGACGAAACTCGAGCAGGGCGCGAAGACTTTGATTTCTTGGGCTTCGGCTGAGTCGAGTGTTGGACTTCAGCGGTCTGAGCTCTCTTGCGCTTTCTGGCTTCAGCTTCTGCCTTCTTTGTCTTCTTGCTGGATACATTAGAGGAAGGAGGAGGTGATCTTGAGCCTGAGAAGCCAGCTGGGAAGACGATGCCTCGAGATTCAGATCTTGAGGGAGCGTGTTGAATCGAAGACATTGAAGCCTGCCTGAATCTCTCAATGATCCTTGGATCAAGAGGAGGATGTCCAAGAGCTTTTCTCTTTAGCATGCCATTGTGTGCTTGAACCATGGTTGCAACTTTCTTTTTGAGACGCACTAGGGTGCCTTTGACAGCTTCACACCTCTTTTCAAACTCAGCCTTGAGATCTTTCATCATAAGCTGATAGCCATGAATTTGATCAGCATTGAGCTTGTGGATGTTGGCCTTCAAGACTATCTTTTCATGGCTAATCTTAGCCTGTTGCTGTATGACCTTTTGTGCCACAATAAGCTCCTCATTCACCAGCCCTTGGAAGGTGACACTTAGTCCAATGGGAAGCTGGAGGGTGTCGATGGTGAGGGAGGGATCAACAAATCATTCATCAATGAAGTGATCGAGAATGGATGGATCAAAGAGAGGTAAGTCTTCAAGACGTTTAGCTTTCTCTTCTTTCTGCTGGATAAGCTTCGCTAGTGCTTCATCATCAAATTCATCATCTGATGGCTCGATCATATTTGCAGTGTCCATCAAGGAGACAGATGGCTTCGGTCCTCGGGCAGCAGAAACTTTCCTTTTCATTCGGCTGACTAGGCGAGATTCATCCTCAGTTTAAGGTGACCGTGAAGCCTGAGGTGTTGTGTCAACAGGCTTGGAAGCCTTTGAAACCTTAGACCTTGAAGCCTTTGTTTTCTTCACAGGCTTCGGATCAGAAATAGGAGGATGATCTGCATCTCACTCTTAAGGTTCTGGGCATCCATGAATGCTGGATGGATCTGGATGCCTTGGCATTGGAGGCCTAACCATGCAAGGAAAGAAGCTAATTTTTCTAGCTTCGGCCTTAGTCTTCGGGTGAAGATTCTTGTAGATGATGTCACTCCATGGGGGCTTTCTCAGCATTCTTTTCTGCGTACTCATCTGTGACAAACTGATAGTTGAACCATTTTTCGACCCAATATCTTCGGATCAATTGGATGTGATTCTTGCGCTGTGTATAGGTCTCATCTTCATCAGACTTATATCGTTCATAGAGTTCTGGAGGAAGATCTTTGGCAGTGTTTAGACGCCTTTGCCTGCCACCCTTCTTTAGAGCATTATATTTGGCCATTGGCTTCGGCTTCGACAAAGGCTTCGTAGGGGAGCGCAAGTATGAGCCGGCTCTAGGTGAGTTCAGATGAATCTGCAAGTAGTATGCAAATGAATTCAGACTATGAGATCCTAGCGATTCTGCTACGGACATGTACCTGTGAAAGAATTAGAGACACGAGGGAATAGAAGAGGTCATATGCATTCTCAGAAGATTTTGAAGATAAATCATGGTTTGAAGACATTGAACTAGTTCACCGAAGACATTCACTTTTGTAAAGGATATGGTGGTTTCAGATTTGTACAAGTCCGAGAATTTGTACAGGTGAGAAATCAAACAAATTTAGGCCAAAAAGTGAAGGCATTAGGTAGATTGAGTTCAGGATCTGAGTGCTGTTGTAGGAAAGGTGGAAAAACAGCAATCGAAGATTTTTGGTAACTTTTCAGATCAAAAATACAGTAAAATAGCGATTTATTTACCACGATGAAGAGCTCGATGAACAGCTCGATGAGGCGGAGAAGCCGAGAGGTTCGATCTGCCACACCCTAACTTGGTGGTGGCAGACAACTACGGCGGCGGCGAATCGGAGATGATCACGGCCGACGTGATTACGTCATCGGAGAAGTCGCGGCAGCTAAGCGCTTCGTCTCCGGCGGCGATGAAATCCAGCGACGGCGCTAGGGTTTGAGAGCTCGAGCGGTGGAGGTGGCGAGGAAGGGCAATAAATGTGCCGGGGCAGATGTATTTATAAGGACTGGAACATCCGATATTTTTGGACGGTTATGCCCCTGTAACATCCCAATTTTCCTTAATTAGGATGTTAATAGATCATTCATATGCATCTCATATTTTCTATGCATTATTTGTTTTTATGAAAAATTCTTTTCATTATGCAACCCAAGGCAAATTATTGGAGTGGAGATAATATGACTTCTCCCCTATGAAATAAAAAGTTCATAATGTCCAGAAAAATATTTTGAGTTCATCTGAGGTGTCTTTGCAATTTTGTAAACACCAAATATTTTTATATTTATTTTATAATCTGTTTATGTGGCCTATTGCATAAAACTTATGTTCAAAAAAATTGCATTAGGCTTGGAACAAATGTTCCTGTAGTATATATTAGTATTAGTGCTTTTCTGTATGCTATTAGTATTTTGAGGAATTATCTGGGATTTGATTTATCCAGAATATTTATATTTTGCACTGTATTATATTTTCTATAACAATTTTGTTAAAAAAAAAGAAGCAGACCGCACTGTGCAGTTGGGCTGCACAGTGGCCCAACAGGGGCTTCGCACGCGCGTGCAACTTAGCCGCTGGCAGGCCGGCCATGGCCCAGCTAGCCGAAGCGGTACGCCGCCCTCGCGTCAAAGTCGCTGACGGGTGGACCCCGCCTCACTTTCTTCTTCCTCCCGAGCCGGACGCGCCGCATGCACAGCCAAGGCCGAGCCGGATCGATCTCACGCCCTGGCCGACCCCGTGTTTCCCTTGGACTCATTGGACGCGTAAGGGTTGCCCCGTGATACGTCTCCGTCGTATCTATAATTTTTGACTGTTTCATGCCAATATTATACAAATTTCACATATTTTTGGCAACATTTTATATGATTTATTGGACTAACATACTGATCCAGTGCCCCAGTGCCAGTTCGTGTTTTTTTGTGTGTTTTTTGTTTCGCAGAAATTCCATATCAAACGAAGTCCAAAGACGATAAAAGTTTTGGAATATATGTGATTTTTGGGAGTTGGAATCAACGCAAAAGGAGGCCCACAGCCCCCACAAGACACCAGGGCACGCCCTAGGGCCCACGCGCGCCGTGGTGGGTTGTGGTCACCTCGTAAGTCGATTGGAGCTCTACTTCGGGCGCAAGGAAGCTTATATCTGAAAAAAATCGTGTTAAAATCTCAACGCAATCAGAGTTACGGATCTCCGGGAATATAAGAAACGGTTTTTGGCCAGAAAACAGGAACGCAAAACAGAAGAGAACGGAGAGGGAGATCCAATCTCGGAGGGGCTCCTGCCCCTCCGCCGCCATGGCGGCCATGGACCAGAGGGGGAACTCTCCTCCCATCTAGGGGGGAGGCCAAGAAAGAAGAAGGAGGGGGGCTCTCTCCCCCTCTCTCCCGGTGGCCACAGAACGCCGCCGGGGCAATCATCGTGATGGCGATCTACACCAACAACTTCGCCGCCGTCAACACCAACTCTCTCCCCCTCTATGCAGCGGTGTAACACCTCTCTTCCCCGCTGTAATCTCTACTTAAACATGGTACTCAACTCCATATATTATTTCCCAATGATATTTGGCTATCCTATGATGTTTGAGTAGATCTCTTTTGTCCTATGGGTTAATTGTGGTATGATGTTATTGATATGAGTTGTATGTTGATACGGTGCTGTCCTATGGTGCCCTCCATGTAGCGCAAACATGAGGGATTCCCGCTGTAGGGTGTTGCAATATGTTCATGATTTGCCTATGGTGGGTTGCGTGATTGACAGAAGCACAAACCCGAATAGGTGGGTTGTTGCGTATGGGAGTAAAGATGATACAACCTATTATAGTTCTACTAGTCATATGGAAACTGACTACGTACAAGTTGTTGGTCAAGACCAATCTATCATAGCTCCATTAGAGGTCATATAGTTGACAGCGTATACGTTTCGGCCAATTTACAACTCAGGTATAACGAGATGCATGAGTTAGTTGCCACAGATTCATACCAGTTGACGGAGAGCGTCATTATATGTGTTGATCAGAAAATCAAACTTGAGCTGACTACAGTAGCAAGCATGGAGGTAACAGGATGTATTAGCATGAAGCAAACTGATGCATGCGTACATGGGGAAGATGAATATTATTTTATTCCACCAAATAGAAATCAGCAACCAATGAACGGTTTTGCATGCAAGGAGATTTCTTGGAGTTGCAAAATCAAAAGAACACCACGTTGGTTTGGTAATCCCAGATACAAAACAAGGCGACATATGCTATTTTTATTTCTACCGTGCAAGCAGAAGTGCACGTCATATACGATCAGAAGACTCGATGCGTGGAGCTATTTGTCCTTGCATAAAGTAGGATGGGGCCCACCAGAACAAATTAAAGATAGACGGCGCACCTAAATTAAAGGTTAATTAGGCGTGGTTAGTTAGCAAATCTAATCTGAGATGTAAAAGGATTGGACTCTTTATTTTATGTGTTATTTTCTTAATATGGTTGTGTGCGTGCGTGAGGAGCCTTAGGCCAGGTTTACTCAGGTTATTTAAAGCCATTGTGCGGCCATGTAATAGTTTAGGTTATTTTGAGATGAATTAGACACGTGTGTGTTTTCCGGCCATCGGTCATTATTGAGTTTAGAGAAACCTTGTCAAAATTCTCTACTGGCGTGTGAGTTCCTACGACGCGACGCGTCGGAGATTACATGCTGAGCCTATACGGTTCGTCCACGTTATTCCTTCGGATCGAGGGGTTGGCGTGTTGTTTTTGCAAGGTTTGTGAACATCTTCGTAAACCAGCATCTTGCTCTTGCTGCGATCGAGTTTTGTGCCGTGAAAGATCGGGCCAACAACGGATCGACTCTCGTCTCGAGATTCGCTGCTCATCAAGTGGTATCAGATACCGGCGTTGCTCACGGCACTTTGGAGGAGATGACTGGCGCGTCGTCATCAAGGAGGAGCTATTGGAAACTATCCGGCGATTTTTTGCTGGAGGAGAAAGGCTATGGTGCTGAAATTTTTCACACCTGCTGTAAAGTGGGAGAGAAAGTTTGCGCCATGACGATCGACCATGAAAGTTCGATCAATGCAGTTGGCATCGACATGGTGGAGAAGCTGCAGCTACCGATGATGCCACATCCACGACCGTACTCATTGAGGAGGTGCTACGACAAGCTCGACATCACACACCAAACTACGATGCAATTTTCAATCGGCAGATATTCTTGTGAGGTTTTGTGCGACTTAATTCCGATATCGATGGTTTCGTGTCATATGTTGTTGGGGAAGCCAAGGTACAAGAAAAATAATGCTAGGCACGACTACCTTTCCAACACATACACTGTCGTACATGATACAAAATATGTTCTCATGGTCATGGAGAAAAAGTCGTTTAAGGCTTGCAGGAAAGAACGACTAGAGAAAATGAAGGAGCAAGAAGAAGCAAAGAAGAAGGTGAAAGCATCTGAATTCTTTTCGACGCATGTTCAATCTGTAGGCTATGATGTTACTACAGAGATGGATTCAAAACCGAGGACGGTTTTGCTTGAAGGGAGGGAGGATGATACGACCTATTATAGTTCTACTAGTCATATGGAAACTGACTACGTACAAGTTGTTGGTCAAGACCAATCTATCATAGCTCCATTAGAGGTCACAGTTGACAGCGTATACGTTTTGGCCAATTTACAACTCAGGTATAACGAGATGCATGAGTTAGTTGCCACAGATTCATACCAGTTGACGGAGAGCGTCATTATATGTGTTGATCAGAAAATCAAACTTGAGCTGACTACAGTAGCAAGCATGGAGGTAACAGGATGTATTAGTATGAAGCAAACTGATGCATGCGTACATGGGAAAGATGAATATTATTTTATTCCACCAAATAGAAATCAGCAACCAATGAACGGTTTTGCATGCAAGGAGATTTCTTGGAGTTGCAAAATCAAAAGAACACCACGTTGGTTTGGTAATCCCAGATACAAAACAAGGCGGCATATGCTATTTTTATTTCTACCGTGCAAGCAGAAGTGCACGTCATATACGATCAGAAGACTCGATGCGTGGAGCTATTTGTCCTTGCATGAAGTAGGATGGGGCCCACCGGAACAAATTAAAGATAGACGGCGCACCTAAATTAAAGGTTAATTAGGCTTGGTTAGTTAGCAAATCTAATCTGAGATGTAAAAGGATTGGACTCTTTATTTTATGTGTTATTTTCTTAATATGGTTGTGTGCGTGCGTGAGGGGCCTTAGGCCAGGTTTACTCAGGTTTCCTGGGCGGTTGCTAGGCGTCATCCGGATGCTAAAAAGCAAAACAGCATCCGCCTTTTGAACCATGCGATCTGAACGCCCTAGGAGTTTGATGGAAGTCAACGCAAGAACGTCGCACACACATTCTCGTCCTGCGTAGCAAGCTTCGGTGGCATCGCAGCACGACGGCAGCACACATCACGACGGCGCCGTTGCGGCACGGCGAAGCCGTCGCATCACCGCCGTCGTAGCCCGAGTCATCGTGGCAGCATCGTCGTCATCGCAGGCTCGCAGCATCCATCGCATGTACGCATGTACGCATACATGGCGTTTGACTACAGCGTCGCAGCACGTCTGCCTTTGCATTGTGGCGTGAAGACTTTCAGCCATGCACGTCTACCGCTTGTGGTGGCATGACATTAAAAAATGAGTATTCTAGCTAGTGCATGGTAGCACCGTGCAACAATGGAAGACAGATCGCATTCTCCATTGGAGCGACAGGAGCTACTGCAAAGACAAGCCCCTGCGTGGCGCTATGAACAGTGGCGGGGTCAGAAAAAATGTATCACCGGGGCCAAGTTCTCTTAAAATTCATCAGGGAGGGCCAAACCATTAAAAAACTGATTTTTAGCTACAAATAACCACTATTTTTTCACTTTTCATTAGCAAATATGCTCTAAATCCCTGATGTTAGGGGGGGGGGGGGGGGGGGGGAGCAGCCCCCGTCTCTGCCACTGGCTATGAACGAGGGTTGACACACTACAAGCCGAGACGACAATGCTGCTGCTGCAGGAGCCATTGTGAGGCGGCAAGCAGTTCTAAGTCGGATGGTGGATGCTACGATGGTGACCCGACTCCGTCGACGGACACAGTGATGCTATGAGGCGTGCTGGGATGGCATGCTTCGACGGGCACGGTGATGGCGCGACAACGTGCTTCGAACGGCCATTGTGTGCTTCGACGGCAACGACGATGCTGCGATGGCATGCGCCGATGGCCATGGTGATGCTACGATGGCGGCACGACTGCTTCGGTAATGTTGCGACGGCGTGCTTTGATGGCTGCGACAATGTTGTGATGGCAGCTTGGCTGCTTCGATGCTGCAATGACGACATGCTTCAAAGGACGCAACGATGTCACCACTGTGTTCTTCAATTGGCCGCAACAATGCTGCGATGTCAGCTTGGTTGCTTCGATGATGCTGCCACGACATGCTTCAATCGGCACGATGATGTCACGACGGTGTTCTTCAAACAACCATGATGTGCTTTGATGGCATGCGTCAACAGCCGGAGCGATGCTACAACGGGAGCCTAACTGCTTCAATGATGTTGCCACGACGTGCTTCGATAGCGGCATTGGGTGCTTAGACGGCCGTAGATGCATGCTTCGAACGATAACGGCGATGTTGTGTCGACGTGCTTCGGCGACCGCGGCGATGTTGCAACGGAGGCCCGACTACTTCGGCGATGCTCCAAAGGCGTGCTTCCTGGCCATGGCAGTGTTGCGATGATGGCACGATTGCTTTGACGATGCTACAACAACTGTCTGACTGGTCCCATGATGCTGCAATGGCATGCTTAGACGGCCGCGGCGTCATGCTTCGAATGATCACGATGATATTTGTGACGACGTGCTTTGACGACGGAACGATGCTGCTACGAAGGCCCGACTACTTCGACGATGCTGCAAAGGTGTGCTTACTGGCTATGGCGGTGCTGCGATGATGACACGACTGCTTCCACGATGTTACAACAACGGTCTGGCTGCTCCCATGATGTTGCAATGGCGTGCTTAGACGGCCGTGGCAGCATGCTTCGAACAATCACGGTGATGTTATGACGATGTGCTTCCACGACCGCGACGATGCTTCCATGGGGCCCGGCTACTTCGACGATGCTGCAGGGGCATGCTTCCCGGCCATGGCAATGTTGCGATGACACGACTAATTCGACGATGCTACAACAGTTTGGCTACTCCAATGATGCTGCAATGACGGCCGCGGCGGCGGTGATGACGTTAAGGACGCTAGCGAGAGTGTTTTGCATGCAGCGGCCACACCCAACTACCGCTAGTCAAAAGAATGATTAGTGCCAATCCATGTACTAGAGCTAGCTTGCTTAGAATGATTGATGCATGCAGGAGACGTGAAAGGCAGATAAGGGAGAGTGAGTAGCATGAGTAGCGGTGTAGGCGCGAACTAGCTACATAGGCCATGCGTGTGCGCGAGAACAACAGCAGCAGCAGCGCGAGGTGAACGTTGTTTATCACGGAAGGGACGTCGTGGAATCAGCGAGGACCAAAGACACGTGGCGTCTGGGGGAGGCGGCTTACGCCCGGGCTGAAAGCAGCCGGATGATTAGAAACGTTTTCCTTATTTAAAGCCATTGTGCGGCCATGTAATAGTTTAGGTTATTTTGAGATGAATTAGATACGTGTGTGTTTTCCGGCCATCGGTCATTATTGAGTTTAGAGAAACCTTGTCAAAATTCTCTACTGGCATGTGAGTTCCTACGACGCTACGCGTAGCGTCGGAGATTACATGCTGAGCCTATACGGTTCGTCCACGTTATTCCTTCGGATCGAGGGGTTGGCGTGTTGTTTTTGCGAGGTTTGTGAACATCTTCGTAAACCCGCAATTTGCTCTTGCTGCGATGGAGTTTTGTGTCGTGAAAGATCGGGCCAACAACGGATCGACCCTCGTCTCGACTTAATACTTAATGCTATGGTTGTGTTTTACCTTAATGAACTTTGGTAGTTGCAGATGCTTGCTAGAGTTCCAATCATAAGTGCATATGATTCAAGTACGGAAAGTGTGTTAGTGTATGCCTCTCCCTCATTTCATATAACAAGTATCTATCATATTATATTCAATTGCCCAGGGACAATCTTTCTCTTGCGTTACACCAAAAGCTCTCTGCTAAGCTATTTACTTTTATTGTTATTTTATTAAAACAACAACTAACTTTTATTTCCACGTTCTTTATTCTCTTGCAAAGTACTTCTAGTTTTACTCCCGCAAAGTAGTTTCATACTTGTTCTAGGTAAAGCAAGCATTAGCGTGCGTAGAGTTGTATTGGTGGTCGATAGAACTTGAAGGAATATTTGTTCTACCTTTAGCTCCTCGTTGGGTTCGACACTCTTACTTATCGAAAAAGGCTACAAACGATCCCCTACACTTGTGGGTTATCAAGTCCTTTTTCTGGCACCGTTGCCGGGGAGCAATAGTGTGGGGTGAATATTCTCGTGTGTGCTTGTTTGTTTTATCACTAAGTAATTTTTATTTTCTTTTATTATTTGTTTTATATCTTTAGTTATGGATATGGAACACGAAACACCCAAAAAAATTAGTGGTACTTGCTACTCATGGAGATGGGGAACCTCCTAAAACCCTCGATGCTAGTTATGTGGGACGCGTTAATTACTCCTTTGATAATCCTGAGAAATCATCATTAAACTTTATAATGGGAGACACGTTGGTTCAATGTGAGTACTTTAGGGATTATCGTTTGTCTCAAAAAGGGAAACACTTATGGGATCAAATTAGAATATTGCAATGGTTTGCTTGGGATGCATGCTTGAGATGTGACTTTACTTGTTGCTCTAAGATAGAGGCTCCACACCTTCCCTTTGAATGTAAAATTAATGATAATGAAACCTTGGCTTCTTATGCTAAAGGTATTTATGATTACTATGATGTGGAACGAATAGAAGAATTTGTTGCTTTCAAATGTGCTTATGAAATTGCTTCTTTGCTTGAAAAGTATGATGATGATGTTCCTTACGAATCTGAAAATTTATCCATACTTAAATATTGCTATGAGAATTATGATTGCAATGCTTATATTATTGAATTTATTGAGATAATGACCGCTGCCTTGGAAGAGACTAATATTTTGCAGGAATTTATGGAAGAAGAAATTGCTGAAACTGTGAGCTCATTGGATGAAAAAGATGAGGAGGAGAGCGAAGAACAAAAGGAGGAAGAGCGTATTAGCTACCCGTGCCCACCTTCTAATGAGAGTAACTCTTCAACTCATACATTGTTTAATTTTCCTTCGCACATACCGAAGGATGAATGCCATGATGAATGCTATGATGAATGCTATGATGATTGCTATGATCCCTTGGATTCATTTGAAATATCCCTTTTTGATGAACTTGATGCTTGCTATGCTTGTGGCCCAGATGCCAATATGAATTATGCTTATGGAGATGAACTTGCTATAGTTCCTTATGTTAAGAATGAAATTGTTGCTATTGCACCCACACATGATAGTCCTATTATCTTTTTGAATTCTCCCAACTACACTATATCGGAGAAGTTTGCTCTTATTAAGGATTATATTGATGGGTTGCGTTTTGCTACTACACATGATGATTTTGATGAATGTAATATGCATGTGCTTGATGCTCCTACTTGCAATTATTATGAGAGAGGAACTACATCTCCACCTCTTTATGTTTCCAATACGATAAAATTGCAAGAAACTGTTTATACTATGCATTGGCCTTTACTTGATGTGCATAAATTGTTCTTTTATGACATGCCGATGCATAGGAAGAGAGTTAGACTTCGTCATTGCATGATATATGTTGCTTTGTGCTCACTACTAAATTACAAATCATTGTTAATTAAAATTGGCTTTGATATACCTTGGGATCCGGGTGGATCCATTACTTGAGCACTTTATGCCTAGCTTAATGGCTTTAAAGAAAGCGCTGCCAGGGAGACAACCTGAAAGTTTTAGAGAGTCATTTTATTCTGTTGAGTGCTTTTATAAAGTTTAAAAACAAAATAAATAAATAGAGGGGAACCTAAAACTTCACAAAAAGAAAGGTGAACGTGAGAGAGATGATGAGCATCGTTGAAGTGGGGGCTAGCCTTGAACTTTGTTCATGCCCATGAAAACTTTGTGAATCTTGAATCACATAAACTTTTCAACAAAAATAATTATCCCCTTGTACAAATCCATTGTATTATAAAAATAATGTGCCAAGATTTGCCTTTAGGATGATTAGATTGCTTGTTGGTATGTGCGGTGTAAAAACAGAAACTTTGGCTGTACTGCGTGAATTTAAATTTTTTACTGGAATGTCAAAAGCTTCTGAAATTTTCACATAGTATTGCTATACAATTTTTTTATTTCTTCCTAATTTTTCGGAATTTTTGGAGTTACAGAAGTATGGTCAAATTTCAGATTACTACACACTGTCCTGTTTAAGACAGATTCTATTTTTGATGCATTGTTTTGCTTGTTTTGATGAAACTATCGATTTTATCGGTGGTATAAGCCATGGAGAAGTTATAATACAGCATGGATAATTCAAATATAAAATATGAATGGGTTTGCAACAGTACTTAAAGTAGTAATTTGCTTTATTATACTAACGGATCTCACCAGTTTTCTATCAAGTTTTGTGTGGATGAAGTGTTCAAAGATCGAGGAGGTCTCGATATGGGGAGAACGAGGAGAGGCAAGAGTTCAAGCTTGGTGATTCCCAAGGCACCCCAAGTTAATATCCAAGGAGACTCAAGCGTCTAAGCTTGGGGATGCCCTGGAAGGCATCCCATCTTTCTTCAACAAGTATCGGTATGTTTTCGTTTTTGTTTCGTTCATGTGATATGTGTAAATCTTGGAGCGTCTTTTGTGTTTAGTTTTTGCTTTTGTTTTATGCACCATGCTGGTATGAGATAGTCCATGGTTGATTTATAGAATTCTCATTGCACTTCACTTATATCTTTTGAGTATGGCTTCATAGAATGCTTCATGTGCTTCTCTTATATCATTTGAAGTTTGGATTACCTGTTTCTCTTCACATAGAAAACCGTTATTTGTAGAATGCTCTTTTGTTTCACTTATATTTATTAGAGCATGTTATTTTGTAGAAAGAATTAAACTCTCTTGCTTCACTTATATCTATTTAGAGAGTCAACAGGAATTGGTCATTTGCATGGTTAGTCATAAAATCCTACATAAAACTTATGGATCACTGAATATGATATGTTTGATTCCTTGCAATAGTTTTGCGATATAGAGGTGATAATATGTGGGAGGTACTAGTGGATGATCGTGTTTAGTAAGATATTGGTGTTAAGGTTTGTGATTCCCGAAGCATGCACGTATAGTCTCCCGTTATGCCAGGAAGTTGGAGCACAATTTATCCTTGATTGTCTATCTTTGTGTGAAGGTCGGGGGCGCGCGATGGTTAACTCCTACCAACCTCCCCCCTAGGAGCATGCGTAGTAATACTTTGCTTCGAGGGCTAATAAACTTTTGCAATAAGTATGTGAGTTCTTTATGACTAATGTGAGTCCATGTATTATACACACTCTTACCTTTCCGCAATTTGCTAGCCTCTACGGTACCGTGCATTGCCCTTTCTCACCTCGAGAGTCGGTGCAAACTTCGCCGGTGCATCCAAACCCCGTGATATGATACGCTCTATCACACATAGGCCTTATTATATCTTCCTCAAAACAGCCACCATACCTACATATTATGGCATTTCCATAGCCATTCCGAGATATATTGCCATGCAACTTCCACCGCCTCCGTTTTGATGACTTGAGCATTCATTGTCATATTGCTTTACATGATCGTAAGATAGCTACCATGATGTTTCCATGGCTTGTCCGTTTTTTGATATCTTTGCTACGCTAGATCATTGCATTCATATAGAGTCATACTTTCTTCTACTATCGAGTTGTAATATTGAGTTGTAAGTAAATAGAAGTGTGATGATCATCATTATTCATTATTAGAGCATGTCCCAGTGAGGAAAGGATGATGGAAACTATGATTCCCCCACAAGTCGGGATGAGGCCCCGGACAAAGAAAAGAAAGAAAAAGAAAATGAATAGAAAAAAGAAAAAAAAGAGAAAAAAAGAGAGACAAAGAGAGAAGGGGCATGCTAATTCCACACTTGTGCTTCAAAGTAGCACCATGTTTTTCATATAGAGAGTCTCCTATGTTGTCACTTTCATATACTAGTGGGAATTTCTCATTATGGAGTTAGATGCACACCCACTTAGTTTTCATATTGAGCCTTCATACACTTATAGCTCTTAGTGCATCCGTTGCATGGTAATCCCTACTCCTCACATTGATATCAATTGATGGGCATCTTCATAGCCCGTTGATTAGCCGCTTCGATGTGAGACTTTCTTACCTTTTTGTCTTCTCTATATTTACCCCTATCATCATACTCTACTCCACCCATAGTGATATATCCATGGCTTGCGCTCATGTATTGCGTGAGAGTTGAAAATGCTGAAGCGCATTAAAAAGTATGAACCAATTGCTTCGCTGACACCGGGGTAGTACATGATTTATACTTTGTGTTAAGAAGACAGAGCGTGACAAGGCTATATGATTTTGTAGGGATAGCGTTCTTTAGCCTTGATATTTTGAAAGACATGATTGTTTGTTGGGATGCCTGAGTATTAATGTCTTTATGTCAAATTATAGACTATTGCTTTGAATCACTCATGTCTTAATATTCATGCCATGATTAGATATATGATCAAGATTATGCTAGGTAGCATTCCACATCAAAAATTATATTTTTTATCATTTACCTACTCGAGGACGAGCAGGAATTAAGCATGGGGATGCTGATACGTCTCTGTCGTATCTATAATTTTTGATTGTTTCATGCCAATATTATACAACTTTCACATATTTTTGGCAACATTTTATATGATTTATTGGACTAACATATTGATCCAGTGCCAGTGCCAGTTCCTGTTTTTTGTGTGTTTTTTGTTTCGCAGAAGTTCCATATCAAACGAAGTCCAAATGCAATAAAAATTATGGAGAATTATTTTGGAATATATGTGATTTTTGGGAGTTGGAATCAACGCAAAAGGAGGCCCACAACCCCCACAAGACACCAGGGCGCGCCCCAGGGCCCAGGCGCGCTGTGGTGGGTTGTGGTCACCTCGTAAGTCGGTTGGGGCTCTACTTCAGGCACAAGGAAGCTTATATCCGAAAAAATCGTGTTAAAATCTCAGCGCAATCGGAGTTACGGATCTCCGGGAATATAAGAAACAGTTTTCGGCTACAAAATAGGAACGCGAAACAGAAGAGAACAGGGAGGGAGATCCAATCTCGGAGGGGCTCCTGCCCCTCCGCTGCCATGGCGGCCATGGACCAGAGGGGGAACTCTCCTCCCATCCAGGGGGGAGGCCAAGGAAGAAGAAGAAGGAGGCGGGCTCTCTCCCCCTCTCTCCGGGTGGCGCCGGAACGCCGTCGGGGCAATCATCGTGACGGTGATCTACACCAACAACTTCGCCGCCGTCAACACCAACTCTCTTCCCCTCTATGCAGCGGTGTAACACCTCTCTTCTCCGCTGTAATCTCTACTTAAACATGGTGCTCAACTCCATATATTATTTCCCAATGATATTTGGCTATCCTATGATGTTTGAGTAGATCTCTTTTGTCCTATGGGTTAATTGTGGTATGATGTTATTGATATGAGTTATATGTTGATATGGTGCTGTCCTATGGTGCCCTCCATGTCGCGCAAATGTGAGGGATCCCCGCTGTAGGGTGTTGCAATATGTTCATGATTTGTCTATGGTGGGTTGCGTGAGTGACAGAAGCACAAACCCGAGTAGGTGGGTTGTTGCGTATGGGAGTAAAGAGGACTTGATACTTAATGCTATGGTTGGGTTTTACCTTAATGAACTTTGGTAGTTGCGGATGCTTGCTAGAGTTCCAATCATAAGTGCATATGATCCAAGTACGGAAAGTGTGTTAACGTATGCCTCTCCCTCATTGCATATAACAATTATCTATCATATTATATTCAATTGCCTAGGGACAATCTTTCTCTTGTGTTACACTAAAAGCTCTCTTCTAAGCTATTTACTTTTATTGTTCTTTTATTAAAACAGCACCTAACTTTTATTTCCACGTTCTTTATTCTCTTGCAAAGTACGTCTAGTTTTACTCCTGCAAAGTAGTTTCATACTTGTTCTAGGTAAAGCAAGCATTAGCGTGCGTAGAGTTGTATCGGTGGTCGATAGAACTTGGGGGAATATTTGTTCTACCTTTAGCTCCTCGTTGGGTTCGACACTCTTACTTATCGAAAAAGGCTACAAACGATCCCCTACATTTCTGGGTTATTAGCCCGCACCCCCCCGCTTCCGAGCTATTCTGTTGCCGCAAGCCACAGGTAGGGCGAGTTGGATCTCGCCAGGAAGCTCATCAGACCCCCGCCGTTCGCCGGACGCCCTCGTCGCCTTAAGAGCTCGCACAGCCGCGACGCTTGCCCCCTTCGATTCCCCTCTTCACTACGCATCGTTCTGACACCGCCTCGTGGACAGTAGAGCATCGGAGAGACCGCCCGACGCCCTAACCTGCCGGAGTTCCCCTCGTCTCCGCCGGCCACAGAGGACTCCCGCGTCGCCGCTCTTGCCACCGGAGTGACCTCCGTGGTCCGCCGCATCCAATCCCCACCTCCCCTTCGCTTGAGGGTTGCCGGAGAAGCGCCACCGCCGACGCCCGTCACACCGCCGTTTTTATCTGTTTCTGGTGAGCACACACGCACAAAACACCTCAGCCAATCCTAGGGCAACACATGGCGTATGCTACAGTAACCACATCACCTCAATTTTGTTCTGTCTATTTTGGACAGATTTATACCCAGTTTTCAATTAGCAATATCTCTTAAACCATATACCCGTTTTTAGTAATTCCTTTTCCTGTGCACTCACAATGACCAGTAGAATATGACAGAACCAAAATTTGCATGTTTGCAATGTTCAAATTTGAATTTGACCAAATTTACTTTGAACCTTCCGGAGGCCATAATTTGCAAACCGTTTTAGTGAAATTAATTGATTCTTTTTGTGGTGTGTTCCTAGTGGTTTCTAGATGATTTGTACCTACTGTTATGCTACTGTTTTTGTAATTTTAAAAATGATTTCTTGCTGTTAGTTTTATTTGGTGTTATTTGAGTGTGGTGATTTATTTGTTGTGATTGTTTGAAACGTGTAGATTGCCCGGAGTGCGACGCGAACTATTGTGAGGAGTGTGACCTTCTGAACCAGAATCAAGGCAAGTTACATGTTGATCATACTTCACCTATTGTTTTTCTATGCATGTAGTATATATCACACTATGAATTTATGCATGTATAGGAATATTTTTATATTATGCTATGCTATTGAGTTTTCTCCTCATCAATGATGATCGTGGTACTTGTAGTTCTGCTATGCTATGTAGACGGGGATTGGTTCATGTATTCATTGAGATTATGTGAGTACTATGATATAACTTGTGTTGAAACTTAATATATATATAATTCACCTATGGGCGGATGTGGTATTGCTGGGTGGTTTCAAGAACATCATGGTTCCAACCCTCTGAATGTAAGTGGAATGCCGCCCAGGTTCAAAAAGAACAGACACACTTAGTGACTAGTAGCTTCTGTGTGCGACCACTGGCTATATGGGCTCTGGCTTAGTTGATCAGTAGTGCAAACCTTACCCGGATGTGCCAGCAGATGTAGTTATGATAGTTGGGATGGGCCTCCTATGGGACTAGGTGACTGCTGCTGAAAGACTTCGTTTCAATCTTCGGGTTGGGTCCAGTGGGTAAAGCGGACTAAACTCTGCAGAGTATTAAAACTAATCATGATTAGCCGTGTCCCCAGTTATGGACAAATTTGAGCAGCTAGGCCATTACAGCTGTTGGATGATCTTGACAGATGTTACCCTTAATAAAACTTGGTGGGAAACTTAATAAGGGTAATAGGTTGGAGTTGGAGATGCCAATTCAACCATATGTATTTAATTGTAGCAAATAAATTAAAACTTGACTATTATGTAGTTATGAGGACAAAATTAGCTTTTCTGCAAAATAACCATCAAGCCTTCCTTTGTTATCCTATGCATGTACATGTAGGTCTGCTTATTATTTCTCCTGTGTAACTTGCCAATACATTCAATGTATTGACCTATACGACTGCAACGTCTCATGTTGCAGGATATTCAGACGAAGAGTAAGGTACCGTTAGGGTCGCGAGTCTTCATTCAGCATCGCCAGTGGGATATGATGGGGCTCATCGTTATTTTTTGCTACTTGTCCGCTGTTTGATTGAATAAAGCTAGCTATGTGCTATGCAGATTGTCATACTTTATAAATTCTGGATCATACATTGTAATAAATGATGCACTTGTTATTCTGGTATTCATCTATACTGTGTGTGCTAGCGAATCGATCCAGGGACTAGCACAGTAAGCATAGAGACTCAAACCCTTCGAGGTTTGGTCGTTACAAATGGCATCAGAGCAGTGTGTTGACTGTAGGTCGTGACCCTAGAAAATGGATTAGAAAAGCCATAGGAGTGAAAATTATTTTAGAAACTATCTATACTGCTTACTCTTTCATTAGTCAACCCCTCAAGTATGTGACCAGTTGAAGTAGTAACTAGTGCTGAGACCTCCATTTATCTTTGTTTTATATTGCGATGTTATCGTGTTAGCGTATTTGTTTATGCCACTTTTGTGGTATGATGGTACTAGATTGCTTGTTTGTTTGTTTGTTAAACTAGGATCTTGTCGCAATTATTCGACTATATATAATGCTATGTTATTGATTCTTGTTTTTTTTCTATTGGTGTTATTCGTTATTGCGTTTTGTTTGCCTCATATATATTGCCTTGATCATATTATGCATATGGGTAGAATATATATATTCCTTTAGACCTATTCTATCTATCACTCATCTATTCTTGCCCACCAGATGCCGCCGAGATGTGAGCCTAGAGACAGGGGTTCAGGAGGAGGCAACAATGACAATGATGTACCGCCATATGTGCAGCAGATCCTTCAGGGACAAGGCCAGTTGATCCAGTTGCTTGTTCAGAACATGGGAAACAACAACAACAACAATCCGCCGCCTCCGCCACCTATGGATATGCTTACCAGGTTCTTGAGGTTGAATCCTCCGAGGTTCTCCAGCAGCCCTGAACCTATTGTGGCTGATGATTGGCTCCGTTCAATCGGTAGGAACCTGCAAACCATTGGATGCATAGATGCAGAGAGGGTGAGGTTTGCCTCACATCTGTTGAAGGGTCCAGCCGCAGCTTGGTGGGACAACTACTTGGTCACTTATCCCATTGATACCATCACCTGGGCGCAGTTTCAGGCAGCTTTCCGCGCTGCACATGTGTCTGATGGTGCCATGAGTCTGAATAAGAAGGAGTTCCGCAGCTTGCGTCAGGGTGGTCGCACGGTTAATGATTATGTGGAGGAATTTAATAACCTTGCACGTTATGCTCCTAATGATGTTAATACCGATGCAGCTAGGCAGGAGAAATTCTTGATGGGCCTGTATGATGATTTGGGCATTCAATTGCCAGTGGTCATTTTTGGTAATTCCCAGGAGCTTATTGATAAGGCTATTGTACTTGAGGGAAAGCACCATGCCATAGAGAACTGCAAGAGGAAGTACATCAATAGTAATAGGTATAATTCAGGACCACAGCAGAAGCCACACACTTCATATCCTGGCAATGGAGGTAATGAACATAATCATCATGGAGGTAATGGACATAATCATCATGGAGGTAATGGGCATAATCATAATGGAGGGAATGGCCACAACCATAGTGGCCACCATCATCATAATGGGCACAAGAGTAACAATGGTAATGGTAATGGAGGTAATAATAACCAGAACCACCAGAGTGTGCCCGTGCAAAGGGACCTTAGTCAGGTTCAGTGCTACAAGTGCAGGAAGATGGGTCACTACTCCAATGCATGTCCATATAGCAATAATGGTAATGGGAATTCAGGAGTCAACAAGCCAAACCCCTTTCAAAAGGGTCATGTCAACCATGTTAATGTGGAGGAGGTCTATAATGAGCCTGACGCAGTGATTGGTAAGTTTTTGATCAATTCAGTACCCGCGCTTGTTCTTTTTGATACTGATGCATTGCATTCATTTATTTCGAGGGTATTCGTTGATAAACATGGATTGTCAACCAAAACCCTTAGTATGCCTATTAGAGTGAGTTCCCCAGGAGCTGAGATGATAGCAGGTGTTGGTTGTCGTCAGTTGACCTTGTCTATTGGGAAGTATGAGTTTCCTTCAGATTTGATTATATTGAAGTCACAAGGTCTGGATATTATTTTGGGTATGTACTGGTTACATTTGTATGAGGGTGTTATTGATTGTGCCAGTCGAGCTATTTCTCTCAGTGCGCCAGGAGGGAAGAGAATCAAATATGTATGTAAGTATCAGCATAAGTGGATGCAAGTGAACTCTCTTAAGGGGGGTAGCCTGGAAGAGGTGCCAGTTGTGAAGGATTATCCAGATGTGTTTCTAGAGGAGTTGCCAGGTATGCCACCAGATAGAGATATTGAGTTTCTTATCGATTTAATACCAGGCACTGGACCTATTGCAAAGAGACCATATAGAATACCTCCTCAAGAGTTGGAGGAATTGAAGAAGAAGTTAAGGGAATTGCAACCACAAGGATTTATTCGCCCAAGTTCATCACCTTGGGGAGCTCCTGTTTTGTTTGTTGAGAAGAAGGATGGAACTCTGAGAATGTGTGTTGATTATCGCTCTCTGAATGAGGTAACCATTAAGAATAAGTATCCTTTGCCTATGATAAATGATTTGTTTGATCAATTGGAGGGAGCTACTGTGTTTTCTAAGATTGATCTTCGTTCTGGTTATCATCAATTAAAGATTCGTGAGCAAGATATTCCAAAGACTGCTTTCACTACGAGGTATGGGTTGTATGAGTATACTGTTATGTCATTTGGATTGACTAATGCACCTGCATACTTCATGAATATGATGAACAAGGTGTTTATGGAGTTCTTGGATAAGTTTGTGGTTGTTTTCATTGATGATATATTGGTGTTTTCCAAGAATAAGCAAGAGCATGAAGTGCATCTGCGTTTGGTATTGGAGAAATTGAGGGAGCACCAATTGTATGCCAAGTTCAGCAAATGTGAGTTTTGGCTGGATGAGGTAGCATTCCTTGGACATGTTATATCAAGAAATGGAGTTGCAGTTGATCCATCCAATGTTGCCGCAGTTACAGAGTGGGAGTCACCCACGTCAGTTGGGGAGATTCACAACTTTTTGGGCCTTGCAGGTTATTACAGGAGGTTTATTGAAAACTTTTCCAAGATTGCAAAGCCTATAACTGAATTGTTGAAGAAAGAGAAGAAATTTGTTTGGACTGATGAATGTGAAGCCAGCTTTTAGGAGTTGAAGCAGCGTTTAGTTACAACACCAGTCTTAATTCTGCCAGACATACATAAAGACGTCCAGGTGTATTGTGATGCTTGTTGTCAAGGACTTGGGAGTGTTTTGATACAGGAAGGTAAAGTTGTTTCTTATGCGTCACGCCAGCTTAGGAATCATGAGCATAATTATCCTACACATGACTTGGAGTTAGCCCCAGTTGTGCATGCATTGAAAACTTGGAGGCATTATCTTGTTGGTAATCATTGTGATATATTTACTCATCATAAGAGCTTGAAGTATATTTTTACTCAGAGGGAGTTGAACCTCAGACAAAGGAGATGGTTGGAGCCTATTAAGGATTATGATTTGAATGTCCAGTATCATCCTAGTAAGGCTAATGTTGTTGCTGATGCATTGAGTCGTAGGAGCCATGTTAATGCAGTTAATATTGATGATATGCCACCGGAGTTATGTGAGCAGTTCAGAAATCTCAGATTGGAGATGGTTCCTAAGGGCTATTTGGCAACACTTGAGGTAAAGCCTACTTTGCTTGACAGAATCAGAGAAGCTCAAAAGGATGATAAGTATATTGCTGAGGTAAAAGAGAATATGCTAAAAGGGAAGGCACAAGGTTTCCATGAGGATGAACATGGAGCCATATGGTTTGAGAAGCTATCTGTGTACCTCACAATACATAGATTAGAAAGTTGATTCTCCAGGAGGCGCATGATTCACCTTATTGTATTCACCCAGGTAATACTAAGATGTATTTGGATTTGAGGGAGAGATTTTGGTGGCCTAGCCTGAAGAGGGAAATTACTGAGTATATTGCAATATGTGATGTGTGCCAGAGAGTTAAGGCAGAGCACCAGAAACTAGCATGTTTGTTGCAACCATTGCCTATACCTGATTGGAAGTGGGATGAGATTGGTATGGATTTCATTACAGGGTTACCAAGGACTCGATCAGTTTATGATTCTATTTGGGTAGTTGTCGATCGTTTGACTAAAGTTGCTCACTTCATCCCGGTAAAGACTACCTATACAAGCGCTAAACTAGCAAATATTTATATGGCCAGGATCGTTTGTCTGCATGGAGTCCCAAGGAAGGTAGCGTCTGATAGAGGTACTCAGTTCACATCTAAGTTTTGGGATCAGTTGCATGAATCATTGGGCACTAGGCTGGAGTTCAGTACAACATTTCATCCACAGACAGATGGGCAGACAGAGAGGGTGAATCACATATTGGAGGATATGTTGAGAGCTTGTGCTTTGGACTATGGGTCCAGTTGGGACGATAATTTACCATATGCAAAGTTTTCATATAACAACAATTATCAGGCTAGTATGAAGATGGCACCGTTTGAGTTTTTGTATCGTAGAAAGTGCAGGACACCATTTATGTGGGATGAGGTTGGAGAGCATCAATTCTTTGGACCAGACTTGATTAGAGATGCTGAGGAGAAAGTCAAGTTGGTTCGTGACAGGCTGAAGATAGCACAGTCCAGACAGAAGATTTACGCAGATACAAAGCGTAAGGAGGTGACATATGAGGTAGGAGACCGTGCATATCTTAGAGTTTCACCACTTCGTGGAATTAAAAGGTTTGGAATCAAAGGTAAGTTAGCACCACGTTTTGTGGGGCCTTACAAGATCTTGGAGCGTAGAGGAGAGGTAGCTTATCAACTGGAGTTGCCAGAAGCCTTGTCAGGAGTTCATAATGTGTTTCATGTATCCCAGTTGAAGAAGTGCCATGCAGATATGGCGGACATTCCTTTGAGAGATACAGTGCCACTTGAGGCAATTTAGTTGGAGATTGATTTGACATATGAGGAGAAGCCTGTTAAGATTTTGGAGATAGCGGAGAGAGTTACTCGCACCAAGACAATCAAGTTATGCAAAGTTCAGTGGGATCATCACACAGAGGAGGAGGCTACTTGGGAACGAGAGGAGGACCTCAAGCAGGATCACCCACACCTATTTGCTAGCCAACTCTCGAGGGCAAGATTCATCTTAAGGGGGGGGGGGTAGGTTTGTAACATCCCAATTTTCCTTAATTAGGATGTTAATAGATCATTCATATGCATCTCATATTTTCTATGCATTATTTGTTTTTCTGAAAAATTCTTTTCATTATGCAACTCAAGGAAAGTTATTGGAGTGGAGATAATATGACTTCTCCCCTGTGAAATAAAAAGTTCATAATGTCCAGAAAATATTTTGAGTTCATCTGAGGTGTCTTGGCAATTTTATAAACTCCAAAATTTTTTATATTTATTTTATAATCTGTTTATGTGGCCTATTGCATAAAACTTATTTTCAAAAAAATTGCATTAGGCTTGGAACTAATGTTCGTGTATTATATATTAGTATTAGTGTTTTTTTGTATGCTATTAGTATTTTTAGGAATTATCTGGGATTTGATTTAGCCAGAATATTTATATTTTGTACTGTATTATATTTTCTGTAACAGTTTTATAAAAAAAAGAAGCAGACCGCACTGTGCAGTTGGGCTGCACAGTGGCCCAACAAGGGCTTCACACGCGCGCGCAACTTCTCCGCTGGCAGGCCGGCCACGGCCTAGCTAGCCGAAGCGGTATGCCGCCCTCGCGTCTCAGTCGCTGACGGGTGGACCCCGCCTCACTTTCTTCTTCTTCCCGAGCCGGACGCGCCGCACGCACAGCCGAGGCCGAGCCGGACCGATCTCACGCCCTGGCCGACCCCGTATTTCCCTTGGACTCCATGGACGCGTAAGGGTTGCCCCGCACACCCGAAGCCCCGCTTCCGATCCGTTCTATTGCCGCAAGCCATAGGTATGGCGAGTTGGATCTCGTCGGGAAGCTCCGCAGACCACCGCCGTTCGCCGGACGCCCTCATCAACGTAAGAGCTCGCACAGCCGCACCGCTTGCCCCCTTCGATTCCCCTCTTCACTACGCGTTGTTCTGACACCGCCCCGTGGACCGCAGAGCACCGGAGAGACCGCCCGACGCCCGAACCCGCCGGAGTTCCTGTTGTCGCCGTCGGCCACAGAGGACTCCCACGTCACCATTCTTGCCACCGGAGTGACCTCCGTCGTCCGCCGCATCAAATCCCCACCTCCCCTTCGCCGGAGGGTCGCCGGAGAAGCGCCACCGCCGACGCCCGTGACGTCACCATTTTTCTTTGTTTCTGGTGAGCACGCACGCACAAAGCACCTTGGCTAATCCTAGGGTGACACGTGGCGTATGATACAGTAACCGCAACAACTCAATTTTGTTCTGTCTATTTTGGACAGATTTACACCCAGTTTTCAATTAGCAATATCTCTTAAACCACATACCCGTTTTAAGTAATTCTTTTTCCTGTGCACTCACAATAACCAGTAGAATATGACAGAACCAAAATTTGCATGTTTGCAATGTTTAAATTTGAATTTGTCCAAATTTACCTTGAAACTTCCTGAGGCCATAATTTGCAAACCGTTTAGTGAAATTAATTGATTTTTTTGTGTTGGGTTCCTAGTGATTTATAGATGATTTGTACCTACTGTTATGCTACTGTTTTTGTGATTTTAAAAATGATTTCTTGTTGTTGGTTTTATTTGGTGTTATTTGAGTGTGTGGTGATTTATTTGTTGTGATTGTTTGAAACGTGTAGATTGTCCGGAGTGCAACGCGAACTATTGTCAGGAGTGTGACCTTTTGAACCAGAATCAAGGCAAGTTACATGTTGATCATCCTTCACCTATTATTTTTCTATCCATGTAGTATATATCACACTATGAATTTATGAACATGAATATTTTTATATTATGCTATGCTATTGAGTTATCTCCTCGTCAATGATGATTGTGGTAGTTGTAGTTCTGCTATGCTATGTAGACGGGGATTGGTTCGTGTATTCATTGAGATTATGTGAGGACTATGATATAATTTGTGTTGAAACTTAATATATATATAATTCACCTCTGGGCGGATGTGGTATTGCTGGGTGGTTTCAAGAACATCATGGTTTCGACCCTCTGAATGTAAGTGGAATGCCGCCCAGGTTCAAAAAGATTAGACAGACTTAGTGACTAGTAGCTTCCGTGTGCGACCACTGGCTATATGGGCTCTGGCTTAGTTGATCAGTAGTGCAAACCTTACCTGGATGTGCCAACAGATGTAGTTATGATAGTTGGGATGGGCCTCCTGTGGGACTAGGTGACTGGTGATGAAAGACTTCGTCTCAATCTTCGGGTTGGGTCCAGTGGGTAAAGCAGACTAAACTCTGCAGAGTATTAAAACTAATCATGATTAGCCGTGTCCCCGGTTATGGACAAATTTGAGCAGCTAGGCCATTACAGTTGTTGGATGATCTTGACAGATGTTACCCTTAATAAAACTTGGTGGGAAACTTAATAAGGGTAATAGGTTGGAGTTGGAGATGCCAATTCAACCATATGTATTTAATTGTAGCAAATAAATTAAAACTTGACTATTATGTAGTTATGAGGACAAAATTAGTTTTTTTGCAAAATAACCATCAAGCCTTCCTTTGTTATCCTATGCATGTACATGTAGGTCTGCTTATTATTTCTCCTGTGTAACTAGCCAATACATTCAATGTATTGACCTATACGGCTGCAACGTCTCATGTTGCAGGATATTCAGATGAAGAGTAAGGTACCGTTAGGGCCGCGAGTCTTCATTCAGCATCGCCAGTGGGCTATGATGGGTCTCATCGTTATTTTTTGCTACTTTTCCGCTGTTTGATTGAATAAAGCTAGATATGTGCTATGCAGATTGTCATACTTTATAAATTCTGGATTATACATTGTAATAAATGATGCACTTGTTATTCTGGTATTCATCTATACCGTGTGTGCTAGCGAATCGATCCAGGGACTAGCACAGTAAGCACAAAGACTCAAACCCTTGGAGGTTTGGTCGTTACCGTCCCTGACTCTTCGATTTAGTGGGACACGTGGCGAGCATGCAACACGTCTGACAGCCCACTACACGACCGGAAGCGACGGCGCGGGAAGTTGTTGCGATAAGTGCGGTAAAAATAAATTGGAATTTTAAATGTTTCGTTGAGTTTGTCTTCGACTGACAAGGATGTAGTGAAGACAATCAACATGTGTCAAGTAGAATGCATATGACTGGAGCTGAACAGAGTTAGAAGAGAATAGAATAGATGAGGATGGTGGGTCGGATCATATTGGCCTAGATAAAATCGAAGATATAGCTATAGGCACAATGCTGTAGAGGACATAACTCCATATAACATGCAAAATATATTCAACTGAAGTGTATGCAAGTTCGAAAGAAACA
The DNA here is from genome assembly GCA_039707655.1 of Elymus sibiricus. Classification (NCBI taxonomy): domain Eukaryota; kingdom Viridiplantae; phylum Streptophyta; class Magnoliopsida; order Poales; family Poaceae; genus Elymus; species Elymus sibiricus. Next base: position 139,087,373 of record CM077671.1, read on the forward strand.
GTCTACTCCGAAGACAAACATGGTTTCCTGAAGACATAGACAAAGGCGAAGATAAAAGCAAAGTCTTCAGGTTGGGTGGTGGCGTTACCCACCGTATAAGAATGTTTGACCCAGACACGATGCACAATTATTGTGGCTCTCTGTAGTCATATCCTTCGTTAATGTTTTCACACTTAGAGTGTAAGTCTTCATGAGTTTGAAGACATATGTTACTTCGTGTGTTCCGCATCAAAGTCATCAACATGCATAAGCATTAGGATGTATTCCCATTCAAAGGACATTTGACGATTCTAAGATATTTAGCTCACACCGCAACTTGCAAAATCTCTTCTCATCCAAAGGCTTCATGAAGATATCCACCAACTGATCTTCAGTGTCAGCATGCTTGATGTTGATGTTGCCCTTCATCACATGATCCCAAAGAAAATGATGTCGTATCTGTATATGCTTCGAGTGATGTACTAGGTTGTAGGAGATCTTGATGGCACTCTCATTGTCGCAGTAGAGAGGAACGTGCTTCAGGTTGATGCCATAGTCCTTGAGGGTCTGCTTCATCCAGAGAAGATGAGTGCAACAAGCGCCAGCAGCAATGTATTCGTCTTCAGCCATGGAGAGTGATACACAATTTTGCTTCTTCGAAGACCAACATACAAGAGATCGTCCCAGAAAGTGACATGTGCCTGATGTAGACTTGCGATCAACTCTGTCGCCAGCGCAATCAGAATCTGAGTAGCCAATGAGCTCAAACTTCTAACTCTTTGGATACCATATTCCTAGTGTTGGGGTGTGTTGTGGGAGTAATCCTGACAATAGTACGGGGGGTACGAATGAGTAGGGGGAAGCCTAGCTACGGAATAAGTGTCACACTCGGAATTTACGAGTTCGGACCCCACTCGGAAGTGGTAACAGTCCTACGTCTCGAGCCCTGGGGCTGTGTGTTTTCCTTGTATGGGTATCTGATTACAGAGAGTTCGTAACCCTTGTTCTGGCGTCGGAGGGCAGCTTATATAGAGTGCGCCGCCATCAACCGAGCGCCATCCCTAGGGCCATTAATGCTAGTAACTGCAGGGGTTACTAGAAACTGCTAAGTTAACTACAGCCATTACAGGTGACGTGGTCTTTACAATACTTAAAGCGTATTATGTCCCTCGAACGTTGTCTCTCCCACGACGGTCCTGCTCCTTTCTATCCGAGTGTCCCGAAAGGCGCCGAGTGACGAGTGACATCCGAGTGACTTTCTAGGTTCCGAGTGTCGAGGTGAACCAAGGACTTCCATGAAGTTGTAGGACCCCCGGGGTGTCCTAGTATAGAGGTATGTGACCCTACCTAGGGTAGGTGACCTCGTCAGTAGCCCCCGAATCGATTGAGTCTCAGGGGACCGAGTGACCTGCATGTCGTGATGCTGAAACCGTCTCGGGGGCATTTTGAAAACAGATCGGATCTTTTCCAGCTCGGTGTTCGAGCCGCAATCGATTCAAGGTGTAATGTCTTCCGAATGGCCCTCACAGCCCGGACTGCCCGGGCCACTCGGTTCAAGTTTGATGAACTCTCGGGAGAGATGAACCTTGAGCTTGATGCTGTCATTAGAACTTTTGCCTGATCTTCATTCGGAGGTTTCAGGAGTGTTTGGAGAACAACCCGAGTGTCAATGAAACTTTGTCCACTCGGTGGAAATTTGACCAGTCATTAGACATTCGGTCAAATTTGGTACGTCGGAACGCCCGAGCAAACGCGGAGTCCACTCGAAACGCAGCGTCGCGAAATCTTCGGTGATTTCGAAATCGCGGGGAAGCGCGCACGCGTGATTGTGACGGTTGTGTCAGAGGCGTGGGGGAGGTGGGCTCGTCCCCACTACTCCGCCTCGATTTCCACACCGCCAATTTCGCCACGCGTCCCCACTACTCTGCCCCAAAGATTTGGCGGACCTGGGCTCGTCCGTTGATTGCGCGGCCCTTCCAAATCCGACGACTGGAAATCAGCCAAACAGGGGTATAAAAAGAGGACCGGGGGGAGGCAAGGAGAAGATATCCTCTCTTTCTCCTCCCGATCTCCACTGTAGCTCCACCGTGAGTTCCGCTAGCACCACCGGACTGCCGATTTGCCGCCAAGTCTTGCCGGAGATGTCGAGGAACTCCACTGCCAAGGCCGAGAAGGCGAATAAGGCTTTGCGCGACTCCTCCTCGAGCGCGGGTGGCTCGGCTGGCTTCGTCCAAGGCGAATGGTTGGCGCCCCAAGTCGCCGCCAGCCGATTGAAGGAGTACGAGAGCCAAGGTCTCCTCGCCCCGTGGAGCTAGCGGCTGCCGGAGAAGGGAGAAGTCGAGCCCGCGCCGCGCGGAGGCGAACGAGTACTCCTTACCACTCATATCGACCGAGGGTTTTTGCTCCCGCCTCATCCTTTATTTCAGGCTTTCTTGGATTTCTTTGGGGCTCAACTGCATCATCTCCCTGTCAATTCCATCACGTACTTAGCTGCTTTCGTCTCCTTATGTGAGAACTTTCTTGTCTGTCACCCGCATTGGGGCTTTTTGAAACACTTGTTCACTTGCCGAATGATGACGGTAAAGAAAACCGCCCTCTCGGAAGAGAAAACAAACGTAGCTCAGTTATGCGGGGGTTTGGGAATCCAGTTGAGGGGCAAAGGTAGCTTCCCCACACTAAATTTTCCAGATACAGTCAAGGGTTGGCAATCCACATGGTTTTACTGTAATGATGTCTTAGTCGGTGGGGGTCAGTCGGGCCTTCCCCCATATTCCACCGAACGCATTCGGCGGCTTCCAAAGCTGACCGTGTCTAAGGAGGAGAAGGTCGATGTAGATTTGCTCGTGATCAAACTGGTAGCTTTTGTGAACCAGGGCGTCAACGGGCTAGATTTACTGGAGGTCTTCTTCCAGAGAAGGATCCAGCCACTTCAGGCCAGAGCCCATCCCATGTGGCAGTACTCGGGTCCGAGTGATGTCACTCGCACGCACCCGGAAGAGCTCAGCGCCGAAGCAGTGGCGAACAAACTGAAGGCCATAAGTCCAGCTCGGGACAACCCCAGGGGGTCGAGGCTCATGCCGCCATACTCAGCCAACCACCTACCGAGTGAGGTAAACTCCGAATGCCAGTACTTCTGAGTGATGTCATTTTCCTTTGACAAGTTTTGATCTTTGCGACTTCCGTTTCCACAGGGTTACACGAACATGGAGAGCTTGATTCCCGCGGGTGCCAACGCGACTGCAGACGTGGCCAGTGACAACGAGCGCCGTGGCGAATCGGGCGGGGAAGAAGAGTCTGAAGATGGAAGCGACGGTGAAGAAGAGGAGGAGGAGTTTGACCCGGGAGATGAGGCGGAATCTTCCCCTTCAGAAGAGGTGCTTCCCGAGCCCCGTTCCAAGGCCCGCCAAGACCCTGGAGTCCTTGGAAGCCGTACGGGTGGTCTGGGTGCCACGAAGCCTTCCGCGAGCATCCCTCCCACTCAGACTTCGAAGCGTGGGCGCAGCGATCCCGTCATCTCTCCAGAGAAGACTGCGAAGCAAGTAAAGATCACGACCAGTAAACCCCGGAAGGTGGCCTTGCCCAAGACCAAGATGAACGTGCCAGTGGACTCCACGTAAGTTTCTTCACGTCGATTCACATTTTGAGTGATTAGCCGATTAGAGTAAGCAATCCGAATGACTTTGATGCAGGGCCGACACTTCATCTGCCTCGCTAGGGAAGGACAAGGCTGAAACTGATGCAGTAACATCAAAAGGTATCACTCGGCTTCGCCTATTTGTGAATTTCGGATCCTTAGTTTCTCCTGTCGGCTCATTTCCGAATGACTGTCGCTTGTTTGTAGAGTCACGTGAGGTGATCCAGATTGACACGGACGAACAAGTTGACCCGCCGAATCCTGCTATTGACGCGGACGTCGTGATGCGAGATGTCTCGCCTGTCCAGGAGTTGCCTCAGGCCCGAGGAACTTCTTCAAGGGCAAGATCAGCACTCGGAACTCCTCCTCCAACTCCCCCTGTGACCAACATCATCGGTCTGCAACGTGTCCCGAAGGACCAGGTGGGAGCAAGCAAGGAGGCGCTAATCCAGCTGAAGTTGATGAACGACAAGCTGAAGGAGGCCCGCGATGCCGGCGAGGCTCTGGAGGAGACTGTCCGAGTAAGTACTCTCGTAAGTACCTTCTTTAGACATAATATTTGTGTTGAAAAATGTTTTCAGAATCCTGTAGGATCCCGAGTGAGTTTACGTAGAGTCCCGAATGTGTTTACATCAGTAGTGGGAGTACACCCACTAGGTTGGGAGTACACCCACTGGGTGTTTTAGGTAGTAGGATCCGAATGGTGGGATACTTGTCGAAGAAGATGCGTTGATGGCCCATGGACCAGAGCCTCTCGACGTCGACCGTCGGGGTGTAGAACCTGTAGTTCTCCAGTGGGGGCGCGCTGAGCGCACCCACTGGGTGTAGTCCCCGAGGCTGCCATCTACTGAAACAGTCGGCGACAGTCTCAAAATCCGAATGTTGAAGTAGTAGGATCCGAATGATGAGATACTTGTCGAAGAGGATGCGGTGATGGTCCATGGACCAGAGCCTCTCGACATCGACCGTCGGGGTGTAGAACCCGTAGTTCTCCACTGGGGGCGCGCTGAGCGAACCCAGTGGGTGTAGTCCCCGAGGCTGCCGTCGACTGAAGCAGTCGGCGTCAGTCTCAAAATCCGAATGTTGAAGTAGTAGAATCCGAATGATGAGATACTTGTCGAAGAGGATGCGGTGATGGTCCATGGACCAGAGCCTCTCGACCTCGACCGTCGCGGTGTAGAACCTGTAGTTCTCCAGTGGGGGCGCGCTGAGCGAACCCACTGGATGTAGTCCCCGAGGCTGCCGTCGACTGAAGCAGTCGGCGACAGTCTCAAAATCCGAATGTTGAAGTAGTAGGATCCGAATGATGAGATACTTGTCCAAGAGGATGCGGTGATGGTCCATGGACCAGAGCCTCTCGACGTCGACCGTCGGGGTGTAGAACCTGTATTTCTCCACTCGGGGCGTGCTGAGCAAACCCAGTGGGTGTAGTCCCCGAGGCTGCCGTCGACTGAAGCAGTCGGCGTCAGTCTCAAAATCCGAATGTTGAAGTAGTATGATCCGAATGATGAGATACTTGTCGAAGAGGATGCGGTGATGGTCCATGGACCAGAGGCTCTCGACGTCGACCGTCGGGGTGTAGAACCTGTAGTTCTCCAGTGGGGGCGCGCTGAGCGAACCCACTGGGTGTAGTCCCCGAGGCTGCCGTCGACTGAAGAAGTCGGCGACAGTCTCAAAATTCGAATGTTGAAGTTGTAGGATCCGAATGATGAGACACTTGTCGAAGAGGATGCAGTGATGGTCCATGGACCAGAGCCTCTCGACGTACACCAGTGGGTGTAGTCCCCGAGGCTGCCGTCGACTGAAGCAGTCGGCGTCAGTCTCAAAATCCGAATGCCATTGTACCTCTACATTGTATCTGATTGTCAGCTCTGATACTCTTTGTTATTGTTGTCGTCATATGTAGGGTGTGTGCGAGATCAGATCTCGCTATAAAACTCTTGAGGAGGAGGTGCAGGAGCTGCGTCGCAACCTCGAAGTTGAGAAGACCAAGAACGCACGTCTGGAGCAGGAGAAATTGACACTCGGAGGTAATCAGATTTCGACCGAGAACTTTAAGTTTGATCCTTTTCCCTATCCGACTGAAAGTACTCCGCTAGATGTATGTAGTGAAAATCTCCAGCTTGCTAAGAGACTGCGGGTTTCCATTTCTATAGAGACCATGAAGACTGCCTTGGAGAAGAAGGACAAGGACCTGGCACTTGCCCAGAAGGAAGCTAGTCGGAATGCCAAGGAGGCAGAGGACAAACTAAAGGCATTCGGGAAGTGGGAGGAGGAGAAGAATACATTGGAGGATGTCGCGAAGAGGAGCACCCTGGAGGTTGTCGAGGCTGAAGCAAAGCTGAAGGGCGTCTCAGCCAAGAAGGCTGAGCTTGTGAAGGACTACTGTGGTGAAATGAACAAGAGGCTCAAAGGTATGCACTCGGCCTGGTCAAACCTCAAACCTTTCCAACTTATCTTGCTCCCCCTCTTACGTTTTACCCCTAGAATGTGCATTAGATCTGTGCACGGATGAGGAAGAAGAAACTTCCAAGATTGAGGAGGAACTGGATCCGAGTGCTGGACTCCTTCACGACAGTGCTGCACTTGCGTTGCTTCGCCTAGACGAGCGCACCACGGAGGCAGCCCACTTCCTCAACCGTCTGCGTGAGGCCGCCAAGGAGATCGACAAGGAGTCTGGCCCCAAGGAAGAGCTCCCGAGTGACTTGGATGTTCTCATCAATCGCCTGAAGGATGTGCCGCACCGGGTGCAGTTATGGAAGAAATCCGCAGCTCGGGCCGGGGCAGACATCGCTCTTTCCCTTGTTCGCGTGCATTGCACAGGCGTGGATGAGGAAAAACTGAAGTCATTGAAGGTCGTCAACAAGAAGAATGCCAAGATCGATGACTTCATGGAGACTTTCTTGCCAGCCGCCACTCGGATTGCGGACGTCATCGACTTGGACACCTTCACAGACGCAGCATCTCCACCATCTTCCGATTGATCGTCGGGACAAAACTTTAAATTACATTTTCCTCGGAATGCCGAGTGGTCCTATACTGATAGTTTCGCTGTGAATTTGCGACTCTGGTTATCTGCAATTTTGCCTTGAACATCATGACATTTGAATGCTTTTGCTTAATCATTTTAGATGCTTGTTTGCACTTTTGTCGAATGCGGATTTTTAACTTAGGCGATACAGAATCACAGCTAAGTCCCCGAGTGCGGATGAAGTTCCCACTCGGTGTAGTTTTTAACTTAGGCGATACAGGATTGCAGCTAAGCCCCCGAGTGTGGACGAAGTCCTCACTCGGAGTAGTTTTTAACTTAGGCGATACAGGATCGCAGCTATGCCCCCGAGTGTGGACGAAGTCCTCACCCGGAGTATTTTTTGCTTAGGCGATACAGGATCGCAGCTAAGCCCCCGAGTGTGGACGGAGTCCTCACTCGGAGTAGTTTTTACTTAGGCGATACAGGGTCGCAGCTAAGCCCCCGAGTGTGGACAGAGTCCACACTCGGAGAAGTTTTTACTTAGGCGATACAGGATCGCAGCTAAGTCCCCGAGTGTGGATGAAATCCTCACTCGGAGTAGTTTTATCTTAGGCGATATAGGATCACAGCTAAGCCCCCGAGTGTGGATGAAGCCCTCACTCGGAGTAGTTTTAACTTATGCGATACGGGATCGCAGCTAAGTCCCCGAGTGTGGACGGAGTCCTCACTCAGAGAAGTTTTTTACTTAGGCGATACAGGATCGTAGCTAAGTCTCCGAGTGTGGATGAAATCCTCACTCGGAGTAGTTTTTAACTTAAGGCGATACAGGATCGTAGCTAAGCCCCCGAGTGTGGACGGAGTCCTCACTCGGAGTAGTTTTTACTTAGGCGATACAGGATCGTAGCTAAGTTCCCGAGTGTGGATGAAATCCTCACTCGGAGTAGTTTTATCTTAGGCGATACTGGATCGCAGCTAAGCCACCGAGTGTGGATGAAATCCTCACTTGGAGTAGTTTTTAGCTTAGGCGATACAAGATCGCAGCTAAGCCCCCGAGTATGGACGAAGTCCTCACTCGGAGTAGTTTTTACTTAGGCGATACAGGATTGCAGCTAAGTCCCCGAGTGTGGATGAAATCCTCACTCGGAGTAGTTTTATCTTAGGCAATACAGGATCGCAGCTAAGCCCCCGAGTGTGGATGAAATCCTCACTAGGAGTAGTTTTTAGCTTAGGCGATACAGGATCGCAGCTAAGCCCCGAGTGCGGACGAAGTCCTCACTCGGAGTAGTTTTTACTTAGGTGATACAGGATCGCAACTAAGCCCCCGAGTGTGGACGGAGTCCTCACTTGGAGTAGTTTTTAGCTTAGGCGATACATGATCGTAGCTAAGCCCCCGAGTGTGGACGAAGTCGTCACTCGGAGTAGTTTTTACTTACGCGATACATGATCAAAGCTAAGCCCCCGAGTGTGGACGGAGTCCTCACTCAGAGTAGTTTTTACTTAGGCGACACAGGATCGCAGCTAAGTCCCTGAGTGTGGATGAAATCCTCACTCGAAGTAGCAAACAGTTTGAACAAAGAACTGAGAAAGTAGATACTTTATTCATCGGGTTCACTCGGAAGTGTATTACAAAGATGGCAAAGTGTCTTAACACTAGGTATAGAATTTGCGGAGCAGGTCCGCGTTCCACGCTCGGGGCTCCTCCTTATCGTCAACAATGTTGTACAATTGATAAGCTCCATTGTTTTGAACTTTGGAGATGACAAAGGGCCCCTGCCACGGAGGCGCTAGCTTGTGTGGCTTCTACTGATCCAGACGGAGGATGAGATCACCTTCCTGGAAAGCATGTCTTCTGACTTGCCTGTCGTAAAGACGCCTCAAGTCTTGCTGGTAAAGCGTCGACCTGATCTGGGCTTGATCTCTTTCCTCTTCCAAAAGGTCAAGGCCCTCCTGGCGCGCCACTTCGGCTTCGTCTTCGTTATAGAGCTCCACCCGGGGAGCGTTGTGGCGAATGTCACTCGGCAAAACAGCTTCGGATCCGTATACCATGAAGAAAGGAGTGCGCTTGGTGGAACGATTCGGGGTCGTTCGAATGCCCCACAAGACAGAGGGTAATTCCTCGACCCACACACCAGCAACAATCTCTAGGTCTCTCATCAATCGGGGTTTCAATCCTTGAAGAATCATTCCGTTCGCTCGTTTTGCTTGTCCGTTCGACTGCGGGGGAGCTACGGAAGCATAATTGAGCCGAGTACCTTGAGAGTAACAAAACTCACGGAACTCATCCGAATCAAAATTCTTCCCATTATCTGTGATGATGTCATGCGGGACTCCGAATCTGAATATGATCTGCCGAATGAAGCTGACAGCGATAGCTGAATCCAAACTTTTGATGGGCTTCGCCTCAACCCACTTGGTGAACTTATCCACAGCGACCAGCAGGTGGGTAAAACCACTCGACCTTGTGCGTAGAGGACCGACCATGTCGAGACCCCAGACGGCGAATGGCCAGGTGAGCAGAATAGTCTTCAGAGCGGATGCTGGCTTGTGTGTATGATTCTTGTAGAACTGGCATCCAACACAAAGATCCACCATGTCCTTCGCTGCTGCATTGGCTCGGGGCCAATAAAAACCCGCACGGAACGCCTTTGCAACCAATGTCCGCGAGGACGCGTGATGACCGTAGGTTCCCGAATGAATGTCATGTAGAATTTGTAATCCTTCTTCTGGGGATATACATCTCTGAGCCACACCAGTAGTGTTTTTTTTGTATAGCTGATCTCCCACCACTTCAAAGGACTTGGATCGTCGGACGATCCGTCGGGCTTCCTCTTCATCGTCAGGGAGCCCTTGCCAGAGCAAGTACGCTAAATACGGTTGGGTCCACTCGGGAGTGATCACCAACATCTCTTGGACGAGATCCACTACAGCTGGGATGTCTACTTCAGTCGGATTTGAAGGACCGATTGGTTGTGGGGGCTCTTCGGTAAAAGGATCTTCTTTGACCAAAGGGGAATGAAGGTGTTCAAGGAATACATCTTTCGGTACGACTTTCCGAGTGGAGCCTATTTTAGCCAGGTCATCAGCTGCCTGATTCTTCACTCGGGGGATATGATGCAGCTCTAAACCTTGGAAGTTCTTCTCTAGTTTTCGGACTGCATTGCAATATCCAGTCATAGCAGGACTCCTTATGTCCCATTCCTTCATCACTTGGTTGACAACAAGGCCCGAGTCTCCGAATACCATCAAGTGCCGAATGCCAAGTGCGATTACCATTCGGAGTCCGTAGAGGAGTGCTTCGTACTCGGCCTCATTATTGGATGAATCAAAATGAATCTGTAAGACGTAGCTCAGTCGATCTCCTTTGGGGGAAATGAGAACTACTCCAGCTCCGGATCCTTGGAGCATCTTAGATCCATCAAAGAACATGGTCCAGTGTTCAGGGATACTTGGCGCTGGCTGTTCCTGTTCAATCCACTCGGTCAGAAAGTCAACTAGGGCTTGCGACTTGATCGCCTTCTTAGCTTCAAAATTGATCTCCAACGGGAGGAGTTCGATCGCCCACTTTGCCAGTCGGCCGGTAGCGTATCTGTTATTTAGAATTTCCGACAGAGGAGCGTCGCTAATAACTGTGACCGAATGCTCTTGAAAGTAATGAGCTACCTTCTTGACAGTGAGGTAGATGCCATAAACCAACTTCTGGTAATGCGGATATCTTTGCTTGGAGGGAGTCAAGACTTCTGAAATATAGTACACATACCTTTGCACCTTGAAAGTTTTTTCCCACTCTTCACGCTCCATAGTGAGGACTGTGCTGACCACTTGGCTAGTAGCGGTGATGTACAAGAGAGAAGGCTCTCGGCTGCCTGGAGCAGCTAACACCGGCTTGGTGAAAATCAAAGCCTTGAGCTGATCGAATGCCTCTTGCGCTTCAGGGATCCACTCGAACGTGTCAGACTTCTTCATCAATCGGTAAAGAGGTAAGGCCTTCTCACCAAGACGAGAGATGAATCTGCTCAGGGTAGCCAGGCAACCCGTGAGTTTCTGGACATCGTGCAAGTGGACAGGTTTCTTCATTCGGATGATTGCTCCAATTTTATCAGGATTAGTGTCGATCCCTCGTTCGGAAACAAGGAAACTGAGAAGCTTACCCAAAGGGACTCCGAATGTGCACTTTGCAGGATTGAGCTTTATTTGGTAGCGTCGGAGGTTTGCGAAGGTCTCGGCGAGGTCAGCTAGGAGGTCGGAACCTTTCCTGGACTTAACCACGATGTCGTCCATGTACGCTTCGACATTCCGACTGATTTGTTCCTGCAAACATTTCTGAATCATGCGCATAAATGTTGCTCCAGCATTTTTTAGACCGAATGGCATATTGATGTAGCAGAAACACTCGAACGGGGTGATGAAAGCCGTTTTTATTTCATCTGGTCCATACATTTGGATTTGATGGTACCCGAAGTACGCATCTAAGAACGATAGGCATTCACATCCGGCGGTGGAATCTACTATTTGATCTATGCGGGGAAGGGGAAAATGATCTTTCGGGCAGGCCCGATTGAGGTGGTTGAAATCGATACACTTTCGGAGAGACTTGTCCTTCTTAGGCACCTACACTGGGTTGGCAAGCCACTCGGAATGGAAAACTTCCTGAATGAATTCAGCAGCTAGGAGCCGAGCGACCTCCTCGCCAATCGCCTTGTGCTTCTCTACGGAAGATTGACACAAGTTCTCTTTGACTGGCTTGATCTTCGGATCCACTGGGAGTCGATGCTCAGCCAGTCCCCTGGGTACCCTCGGCATGTCAGACGGCTTCCATGCGAAGATATCCCAGTTCTCACGGAGGAACTGGATGAGCTCGGCTTCCTATTTGTCGTCAAGCGATGTCGAGATGTTGGTCGGAGCCGCACTTGGATCGTTGGGATGAATGTGAACCTGCTTGGTTTCGCTAGCTGACTGAAATGCCGATTATGTTGCCGGGCGCTTATACTTGAGTAAGTCTGCAACATCCACCGCTTTCTTGTAGCTGTCAAGTTCGGCTGCGAGAACTTGCTCACTGGCTATTTTGGAGCCCCGCTGGAGGCACTCCTCGGCAATTATCCGATCACCAGTTATCGTGATCACACCATTCGGTCCTGGCACCTTAAGTTTAAGATATACGTAACATGGTCGGGCCATGAAACGTGCGTAGGCGGGCCTACCCAGGATGGCGTGATAGGCACTCCGAAAGTCCACCACTTCAAATGTTAGGCGTTCCTTCCGGAAGTTCTTCTCTCCTCCGAATACAACATCCAGAGCGATCTGACCGAGTGACTCGGCCTTCTTCCCAGTAATGACCCCATGGAAATGCATATTACTCTTACTCAGTCGGGACATCGGAATGCCCATCGCACTAAGTGTATCCGCGTAAATTATATTGAGTCCGCTGCCACCATCCATCAAGACTTTGCGCAGTCGGACCCCATTCACAGCTGGATCAACAACCAGCACCTGCCTCCCAGGGGTGGCTATGTGGGCCGGGTGATCAGACTGATCGAAAGTGACAGGAAGCTTCGTCCAATTAAGGTGCTTCACGGCAGTCGGAGCTACCATGTTCACCTCCCGATTGATGACTTTCAATCGGCTCTTACTCTCTGTGGGGACCCCGACTCCTAAGTCGTGATCACCGAATGCACGTGTACAGTGATCCCAGAGATCAATGCTCACTGAACACACAGAAGCTGAATAACAAGAGTCTTACATCCACATTTAGCGTCTTACACAAATAAAGACCATGAAGGTCTAGTCTTACATGGATAGGGCCACAAGGGCCAAACACTTAGACATAACAAGCAGCGGAAATCTTGATCGAAAGCGTGAACCCATGCCATCTGCCTTAAACCTACAGGCATTCTGACTGGGAAGCGTCCTAGTTCGCATGTTCGTCACCAACGAACTCTTCACCGTATTCCTGTTCTTCCATGCCTGGCCAATTAAATAACCAGTGTCAAGCCAATGAGTACTTTGAATGTACTCGCAAGCAACCCAAGTTGTGGAACAAGGTATAACAATGCATGATATAGCACTAAGTAGGTAAGTTTGCAGAAAGCTGATTTTAAGTGCAATGATATGATCAAGTAACCTTAAGAAGACATGCATCAACTGTTGACAGGTATTCATGTGAGCAAATCTCAGTTATCATCATAAGCAGAGGTTGAACATCTCATGTTCATCATCATGCTAAGTCATCGGACTTAGCCCAAGTATCACCGTTATCACCAACACACTCACACCGAGTTTATGAAAACCCAGGACATAGTTTAAGCAGCACCACCCAACTGTCCTTGACCGTGGACACGGCTATTCGAATAGCTTTATACTCTGCAGAGGTTGCACACTTTACCCACAAAACTCGGGGAACTTCCGTGTCATCCACGACTCGCGGTATATTGCATACCCGAGGTAAGCACCCGAACAATGCCTTTCCCCTAGCGATACTAAACAAAGAGTCCACTCGTTGGTCCGTGTCTTCATGATGTACAAACACGAGCCTTGCTCTACACAGTACCATCCATGAAGGAACACAACGGTGTGCCCGGTGCCTGTAAAGATAGCGCATGGTCGCCCTTCCAGGCACGACCCCGTATCGAGAGTGACCACGCCACTCCCGCCACTAGTAATGCGGGCTCTATGCTAGTACCCACCAAGGTAATCAACAAAGCCCCATCCCATAAGGGGTATCATGGTTGTGCATGTAAGGTTGGGACGGTCGACAAATCTTAAATCTAATCCGTTTTCGAAAACACACACACTCACTTGCTCCAGTACACCACTTCTTTATCAAGTGGTTACCTAGCTCATCATCATCTCCCTCGGGCATTAGTGGCACCCGACGGGGTTTTCGAAAAAGTCTTTGAAACCATTTTGTTTCCATCACCATGCATATTCCCATCCCACTTGCGTAGCACTACTAGCAACCTAACTACTCCCACCCGCACAACCCTCATAAGAATGGTAGGGTCATGCACAATGCAAGTATCAATGGTAAAGTATCGGAGGCATCCCACCGAAGGGGGAACACCACGTCATGATCAAATCACCGAAACAACAAGTGCTATATGTCATGCATGAAAAGTTTCTTAACATGGTCAAAGGGCTGCTTGCCTGGCTCAACAAAGTCTTCGGGGTCTTCGAAATCTTTGGGTCCAATCCCTTCGTCAACAACGCAATCTATCGTCGCGGAATAAACGGGCAAAAATAAGCATCACCCAAAAATAGAGCACAATCTTTACTTCTAAAATGTTACCCTACTCTGATAAATACTACAAACTATTCTAAAAACATCTATCTATGGTTTTGATGTGAATTTTTTTTTAAAACTATTTAAACAGAGGCTAAAAAAATTAAAAACTAGGTTTTAATTAAAATCACTATGTAAAATATTTACACAAAAATGCACAAGTGGCTCTGTTAAATTCTACAGAATATTCTAAGATTTATGGTGGAAAATATTGGGCATTGGATTTTTATTTGGAGCTGTGGGATTTTTGGAAAACCCCACAGAAAAGAAAAAGAAGAAGAGGAAAAGCCTCTGTGCCTGGGCCAGAGGCAGCCAGCAGCTGGGCCGGCCCAGCTGGCCAGCCAGCCAGCCGTGCGCGCGGCCAGGTTCAAACCTGACGCGCGGGCCCCGGCTGTCGACGACAGCGAGATGAGAGAGGGAGGCGGGGCTCACCGGCGACGTCTTCGGCGATGGCGAGGGCTGGAGAGCATGGGAATGAGCTCAGGGTCGAGCCGCCGTTCTCCTGGAGGTCGATGGAGCGGCGGGGATGGCCGGAGTCGCCGGTGGCGAGGAGGCCGTGGCGGAGGGGACTCGGGAGGTGGTCGCCGTCGTCTGATCCGTCTGCAAAACATGGCGAGGAGAGGGGGAAAGGATTCAGGGCACTGAGGGGAGACCAACGGGACGGAAATGAGGGCCGGGGAGGCTCTGTACCCGGAGATCACCGGAGACCCGACGCGGCGGAGCTCCGGGTCGATCTACGCACAGGGGCCTCGGGGGCTTGCTTGGGTGGTGCTGTCACACTATTGGGAGGAGGAGGGGGGTTCCAGAGAGGGAGAGGGGGTCTGGGAGGCCCATTTTATAGGAGTATGGCGGTCCACCAAGCTCGGGTGCGCCGGCGAGCTCGGGGCCGAGGCCAGGGGTCACGGGAAGGGGCGAGGGCGTGTCTGTGGCGTTGCTGCGGACGTCCACGAGCAGAGGGAGAGGAGAGAGAGGCGGGGGAGCGCGCGCGTGCGAGCCCCGCGGTTGGTCGAGCTGGGCGGCGTCGGGCACGCGCGGGGGAGGCCGCCGGAGAGAGAAGGAGGAGGGGGCCGAAAGGGTGGCGGTTTGCGGACGTCGAGGGCATCTCGGGGGACAGCTCCCCGCATCCCTAGGCTGTCGGGAGGCTCGGGATGGGTGCGGCTACAGTGCGGGAGCACACGGTAGCGCGCTCCAGAGCGTGCATATGGCCGGTATTGCCGTTGCCCGCGCGCTCTGGGGTGCCCCACCTTGTCCAGTAGCTCCTGGATGATCTGCAGATGCTCAAGGAGCTAGGGGAAGCTAGGGAGAGAAGAGATGGAGTAGGGGAGAGGTTGAAATGTTGCTGTCCTTGCTGTCCAGAGAGGTAAATGTGGGTTTTACCCCACTTAACCATTGAGTCTTGGCCAGAGAAGGTTACTGGAGGTGCAATGCAATACTACAAGGTTGTGGTAAAGATTTGAAGTGAAGGAGAATAGCATAAGGGGGTCAAACATGGCTTTTTACAGGATAAGCAAAAGTGTTTGATGAAGGTTTGGCTAAGAAAATGAAGTTTGCTTGACTTGAGATTTAACAGGGTCAAATGGTGGTTAGAAATAGGGTTGATCACCAAGTTTGAGCTTGATTGAAGAAAGTTCACAATATAACTTTGTGAAACCCTAGAAATCAACATAATCAAATTTCTGTAGATCTAGCCATGCATTTCACTTCCCACAAATCCACCACTTGGTGTGGTATCATTATTTGGGGTTTAGCGCATGCCCACAAAGTTTGGGGTCAAGGGAAGAAACTTCACAATGTAAAGTTGTTCAAATTTGGCTCTGGACAGGAATGGTTTTGGAATATTTTGATGAAGCAAATCAATCGGGATTGAGATGAAACTTTGCAAGATCATCACATATGACAATTGTGACTTGCTGGAATTTTCATGGAATTTATTGAGAATATTTCTTATAGAAATATTTCAAAAGCTTGATTTAAGCAGAAAGGGTTTTGAGGTGTTCTGCCCATTGTTTTGAACATGACCATGTGTTGAAACTCATATATATGGAAAATATATGTCCACTGAGTTTCCCTAAATTTTCTCAAATATTTTTAAAGCATTTAAATAATTTTTCCCTATGAAAAACCATTTCTGGCTTTTAGAAAAAGCCTTTAAATAAAATAGCAAAATAATCTTTAAAAATAATATTTGGTGGTTTTGGGAAGCCATATATATAGTAGGTTTCAAATAAAGCATTTGGGGAGAAAGGATCCACCCAATTTGAGGACTTGTAGTACAAACCTCAATTCAGGGGCTTTTGAAAACCTAATTTGAATAAAACCTTTTTTGGCCAAAATAATATTTGATAAAAATAGTTTTGGGTACTATTCACATGGCATGATCATTGGGCAAGAAGCTTGGATCAAGGAATATGAAAATATAAGAGGAGTAGAACCTAGGAGTGCCATACACAAACAACCAAACAAGCAAGCAAGCAACAATTCAAACAAGCATGCACTCAAAAAGTTTTAATTGGTTCCAAATTTTGTAAATCCAAGCATAGCAGAGTGATAAAAACACAGGGTGTGACACTCTCGACGTCTGCAAAGATCATGTTTAAAACCTTGTCGACGTGTGGGTATTCTGGATTACCCTCTTCTTCTTCATCGGTGTCTTTCTCTGCAGAAGTCTCTTTTCCCATCTCATGCTTGAGCAAACGGCATTCCCGAGTGGTGTGCTTCGGGTAAATGACGTTGCCCTCTTCATCTTTCTTCGTGTGGATCACACAGGGCTGATCCATCACCTCAGAGTTATACTCGGGTTTCTTCTTGTTAACCCAATCTTTTTTCTTATTTTTCTTAGCCTTCGGCTTCCCGTGGCCAGGAACAGCTGCCACTTCTGCTTTTCCTGGAGGATCAGCCTTCCGCTTCTGCTTCTTGTCGGCTTTCCCAGCCGACTGTCGGGCGTCGCCTGCTCGCCCTTTGCCGCTTCGGAGGCGGTCTTCTTCTTCGCCGTTGGCATACTTATTGGCGATTTCCATGGCCCGACTGAGAGATAGATCTCCCGATCGACCAAACTTCAAAACGAGCTCTCGGTACAATGTACCAGCCTTGAAAGCACAAACGGCCTGATGTTCTGTGACATTCTCTACCGTGTTATGCAGCATAGTCCATCGCTGAATATACTCTCGGAGAGTCTCATTGTTCTTCTGGACATAGTGCTGCAACTCAGTTAGACCACCCGGACGCTTGTAAGTGCCTTCAAACGTCTTGATGAACACTTGGGCCAGATCCTCCCTGCAATAGATGCTACTGGAAGGTAACTGGTTCAACCACGCCCGAGCGGATCCTTCCAGCATGAGGGGGAGGTGTTTCATGGCCACGAAGTCGTCTCCACCCCCAATTTGCACAGCCACTCGATAATCTTCGAGCCAGGTCTCCGGCTTGGATTCGCCGTTGAACTTTCCGATTCTGGTCGCTAAACGGTAATTGGGGGGTATCTCGGCTTCTCGGATATACGTGTAGAAGCACTCGAGACCCGATGTTCCCCAGCCGCTCACTCGGTCTCTGATCATTCGTTTCCTATCTACCATCCTTTGTGTGATGGTAGACCTGGCGTTGGGCAGTGGAGGCCGCCGGCCAGCTCCCTCATAGCCACGGGTTCGAGAGGGAGTCTGATTATGATCTTCTCCGTAGTGGCGGCCATCATCAAATGGACGCTTGCCGTACGAATCCCCTCGCGGAGGAGGGGTCCGACTGACATCGCGCTCATCTCGCCAACGCCCCCCGTATGGACCTCTCGGAGGAGGAGGAGAGTGTATGCATTTTCCGTATGCGTGCGGACTATGAGCAGACTACACTGTGTCCGCCTGCACAGACCGTCCGTGAATCTGCAGTGACGACTGCGAAACTTCAGAATTTTGCTTTAGTGCAGTCTTCAGCAGAGCTTGGATCTGCCGAATACCCTCACCAGTTGTCGATCCGGACGGCTGAATAGATTCAGCGATCCGAGTGGCCGCAGCCAGGTTCTCTATCGGTGTGCGCATCACCGGGACTTTGGGGGGTCGGCTATTCTGGATCAGTGGACGCCTTAGGTTGCTAGAACTCGGTCTGTCCCGTGCTGCGCGCTCGTCGAGCGACTGCTTGAGACGCTTGAGGCGCTCGCTCTCGGCCAAAGTGGCCAAGCGCGTAGCCTCCAGAGACAACTCCTCCGGAGTGGTCCCTGTGATCAGAGTGAGGAGGACCATCGTCCCTCCTCCTCCTATCCTCTCACTGCTCCCGAGTGAGAGGCCGGGGAACATAGCCGCTTGTGTCTCGAGAGTGATGGTCGCCGTCGCGACTATGAGGACCACCCCCAAAGTACCCGGGAGGTCCTTTGTTGGTGGTGTTGGCCATCATGACTTCTGCGGTGTCTCCGCTGCTTCCGAATTCCGACTCATCGGACATTTCGTCCCCCGAAGAGGGGAACAAATCGACGGTGGGTTCGTCGGAGTCGATCACAGCCACTTGGGCGTCAGCCGACTAACGAGCCATGGCATGCTCGACCCACCGTTGCCACCAAGAGCGCCCGGAGTGCCTGCGGTGACTCCCAGAGCCGAGAACGGACGAGGAGCCGTAAGGCTCTGACGGCTGCCGCAAGAGGACGAATAGATTCAGCGATCCGAGTGGCCACAACCAGGTTCTCTATCGGTGTGCGCATCACCGCGACTTTGGGGGGTCGGCTATTCTGGAACAACGGATGCCTCAGGTTGCTAGAGCTTGGTCTGTCCCGTGCTGCGCGCTCGTCGAGCGACTGCTTGAGACGCTCGAGGCGCTCGCTCTCGGCCAAAGTGGCCAAGCTCGTAGCCTCGAGAGACAACTCCTCCAGAGTGGTCCCTATGATCGGAGTGAGGAGAACCTCATTGTCCATCCTCCTCCTATCCTCCCGCTGCTCCCGAGTGAGAGGCCGGGGAACATAGCTGCTTGTGTCGCGAGAGTGACGGTCGCCGTCGCGACTATGGGGACCACCCCCAAAGTACCCGGGAGGTCCGTTGTTGGTGGTGTTGGCCATCATGACTTCTGCGGTGTCTCCGCTGCTTCCGAATTCCGAATCATCGGACAATTCATTGCCCGAAGAGTGGAACAAATCGACGGTGGGTTCGTCGGAGTCGATCACAGCCACTTGGGCGTTAGCCGACTGACGAGCCATGGCATGCTCGACCCACCGTTGCCACCGAGAGCGCCCGGAGTCCGTGCGGTGACTCCCAGAGCCGAGAACGGACAAGGAGCCATAAGGCTCTGACGGCTGCCGCAAGAGGACGCCGTGGGCCACGGCGCTGAAGTGCGACGCTCCCCGTGCGGGGAACTAGTCAGGATCCAGCGGTGCCTCGTGCAACCAAGCTGAACCGTCGGCGACGAAACGCAAGGTGCCGAAGAGAATCTCACCGCCGAGTGCCAACATAGTGAACGAGAAAAGGCTTGAATCCACTTACGCCGGAATTCGCTAGACCCTCCACCCCACGGTGGGTGCCAATTGTCGTGGGAGTAATCCTCACAATAGTACGGGGGGTACGAATGAGTAGGGGGAAGCCTAGCTACGGAATAAGTGTCACACTCGGAATTTATGAGTTCGGACCGCACTCGGAAGTGGTAACAGTCCTACGTCTCGAGCCCTGGGGCTGTGTGTTTTGCTTGTATGGATATCTGATTACAGAGGGTTCGTAACCCTTGTTCTGGCATCAGAGGGCAGCTTATATAGAGTGCGCCGCCATCTACCGAGCGCCATCACTAGGGCCATTAATGCTAGTAACTGTAGGGGTTACTAGAAACTGCTAAGTTAACTACAGTCATTACAAATAACGTGGTCTTTACAATACTTAAAGCATATTAAGTCGCTCGAACGTTGTCTCTCCCATGACGGTCCTGCTCCTTTCTATCCGAGTGTCCCGAAAGGCACCGAGTGACGAGTGACATCCGAGTGACTTTCTAGGTTCCGAGTGTCGAGGTGAACCAAGGACTTCCATGAAGTTGTAGGTGAATAATTAATCTTAGTCAGGCCAATCTTTATGTATGCAAGACATGTTTCTTTATGCTAAATGAATGTTTGCTTCCCTCTTGATTAATTCCGTCCTTGCATATATCTTATATCCTACGCTGTTTGGAAACCTTGCCGGTGCGCACGTTTGCCGCGAGCGCTAGGTGCGGGACTTTAGCAACCTGCTGGAAACACCGCCGCCGGCAAGGCGACTTGCCGGGTCAGAACGCGGCTGCTAAGCCTGCCGAGCGGACTCGAGGCGAAACTAGAGCGCGAGCTCACCACGACAAGGTTCCTTCGCGTGCAGATTAATGCACAAGGACGAAAAATTAATCAAGACGACCCATGCTTGCCGGAAAGCTTTCCGGCGCGCACGCTCCAGACAGCAGCGCTTGGAGGAATGGGTCCTTAGCGGCTTGCCGGGAATGCTGCCTCCCGAAAAGGTTTACCTTCCCGGTGTCTGTGCAGCCGCCTAAGTTGTCGAGCGGACTCGAGACAACTAGGGGCGCTATTGGCCCCGGGAAGGCTCCTTCACGTGTAGGTGTAAGGAGCAAGCGAGGACAGCAAAAGAAATGCAATTGTCACAAGTTCTTGTAACTTAGCTTTTCCTGCTGTTCACCTCGCATAGCGAGGCTGCGCTCGTGGTGATGACCGACAGCTCTCTAGAAGGCTATTCTCTAGGACGTTGCCAGCCCCCGAGCCCGCCTTCCATGCGTATCCTGCAACACTGATTGGGCATGTAATGCCACGATAGCGTTTTAGCACAACAAGTTAATTAGCTCCTGGTTTATGATTAATTTGTTGTAATCTTGACTTCTGTCGAATGTTCCCTTGCTTGCCGGAACACTTTCCGGTGCGCACGATCCAGTCAGCAGCCCTTTGAGGAACGGGTCCTCAGCAGCTTGCCGGGAACGCCGCCTCCCGAAAAGGTTTACCTTCCCAGCTTTAGTGCAGCTGATCACATCGCCGAGCGGACTCGAGGCGACTAGGAGCGCAACTAGCCCCGGGGAGGCTCCTCAGCATACGGGTTTACGCAGAAATCCGAAAATAAAACTCATCGAGCCTTTTCCTTGAACAATTGCATTTTGTACAATGAATCCCTACGCTTGCTGGAATACTCCCCGAATGCGCACGTTCTGGTCGATGGCGCTTAGGATCGGGTCCTGTCTAGCAGCCTATCGAGAACGCCGCCTCTTCAGGAGCTTAACGCTCTAGAGACAACCGCAGCTGCATCTGTGTTGTTGGGCGGACCCAGAACAACTAGGAGTGCAGAGTGTTTCTAGAGCGCTCCCTTGCGCACAGATTATACAAAACTACCATCAAGGATAAGGCCACACAACAAAAAGCAATCAAAGTTTTAGGACTTAACTTTCTGTAAGTAGAGCGAAGTTGCCATGGACGATGAAGCTGATGCGCTGACCGCTAGATCAGGTTCATGCAGCCTTTCCCCCTACCTGGCGCGCCAAAGATGTCGGCGTACGACACCTATGTGATCGTGTGGATCCCTTTACGGTTCGGCAGGGAAAAGGCTTGCACAAAGAGCGGATCTAACGATCAACGCGGGGGATTTTTACCCAGGTTCGGGCCGCTGAGAAGCGTAAAACCCTACTCCTGCTTTGGTTGTATTAGATGTGTTTAAGCCCAGGCTTCAGGAGCGCTTGCGATGAACAGTACGTTCGAGCAGCAGCTACGCATACAGAATGGGCCAAAAGGTCCTCCCCTCTGAGCCAGAAGCTCCTCCCCTCTGAGCCAGAAGCCCCTCTCCCCCTCTGTAGCTACGCCTTGGGCCCCCTTTTATACGTCGAAGGGGTCACCAACAGTGGCGAAGTACAAGAGGTGTAAAGTTGCTACAGTGTTATCATACCTAATACTGACGACTTAGGACAAACGCATTAAATGCTCTGTCTAGGTGTCCCTTACTTTCTTGGGGATGGAAAAAGGGGCCATCCCATCAGCACCGCTTAACCCCATCCGCCGCTAATGCCATGACACGCATCCAGGAGGACAAACCCCGTCTGACAGACTGGTCGCTGCACTGGAGCGGTGGCAAGGTGGCGGGATCTTGCCGGGGGCGAATCTTGCCGGGTCTTCGCTAGCCATCCTGGCAAGCATCTTTGCCGGGATCCCAGCCTTCGGTCTTCTGTCTTCTGATCATCGGCTTGAATGCCTTCTTGATAGTCTTGTGCTTGTTCCCAGTTGTCCCCCAGCAAGCATCTTGTCGGGAGTCCAACATCGGGTCTTCTCGGTGACCTGCCTGGAGGTCTTCTCCCAGGAAGGCTCGCTTCCCGGAAATTCTATCCTGATCTTGCCGGCCTTTGAGCTTGCCGGTGATGCGTAGGCCTGTTCCCGGCAAGTAATCCTTGCCGGAAACCTGGGTCCTAGATGTGTCCTATAAGCGGATTTCTTCTCTGCCACGCCATTCCCGCCTGGAGGCCGCAACTTGCCGGTGCGTGTCCAGGGGTAATGAACACCCCTTGTTCACTACACCGACAGGAGCTGTTCACTACACCGACAGTTAGAGTACTCGAATGAATATGCAGAAAAATTCTTAGTAGGATGAACATATCGGTTCATGCCATAGTGCACATATTCATGAGCCCTTTCAGCTCTACCCTGCGAAACATAGGTGTTAGAATGATCATATGAAGATTTTGGTCCATATGAAGATTTTATTTTGGGGTTTGTCTTCTTCCTTGGCGGTGTCATGACATTGACTAGAAGCTTCTCAAGAAGACATTTGGGAACCCAGATCCTCTTCATAGGTGAATCATTCCTGTAGTTAATTAGTTCCAATGTACCTCACAAACGCTTCACCATTCATAGATTTGAACAACTTGTAGTTGGAGTCAAATGACTCGTCAATGATAATAGGGTTAGTACAGTTAAAGCCAGGACGGGTCAACTGAAGGGCCTTTTGCAGCAACCCATGTGGTTTTGGGATACTGCTCAGGTGTCCAGTAGGAACCGTCAACATCGATGTTTCTTTCGAAACCCACACCGTCTTTCCTAGGGTTTTTGTTCAAGATAGTCTTCTTCAGGACATCATAGAGAATCTGATGTCCCTTCAAACTCTTGTATATGCCAGTTTCAAGCAATGTCTTCAACCTGTCATTTTCATCAGTAATAGCAGTGGTTTCCTCAGATGAGGGGTTAGATACCACAGATTCAGTTGAAGATAATGCCTCATCAGAAGCATTTGAACATTCAACAGTTGAATCATTAGCTTCACGAGCAAGACATTTGAAGCATGGAGCGTTAAATCCATCCTGAGCGGTACTGCTCTGTTCTGCTAGGAGTGAGTCGTTTTCCTTCCATACGTCTTCATGAGCTTCTCGCAACTTTTCTAGATCAAGCTTTCTTTGAAGATATTCAAGAGAAAGTTTCTCATGATCAGATGTGAGAATTTCATGAAGACTTTGGAGATCCTCAAACTTTCAACGAAGACTTTGCATATCTTTAGCCATAGTTTCGTCAGACTCATCTCGTCACGTAATAGGTCATCGCTTTTCTCTAGAGCACTTTGCATTTTTTCCATGGCACTTTGTTGCTTAGTGGCAATTTTTACAAGTTTAGCATAGCTAGGTTTCATGTCATCATCGGATTCAGCTTCAGATTCAGATTCACGACATGAGAATTTTGATGATACCTTGGAGGCTTTTGCCATGAAGCAGTAGGCTGGAGTAGTATCATCATCACTGGCTTCATCGGTGAAGAAGGAGCCATTGTCTTCGGGTTCGAAGACATATGTGGAGACGAATGCCGAAGCCATAGCCAGTCCAGCCACTTCAGCGTCAAATTCCTCCTCAGATTCTTCCTCAGCCTCAAAACCAGATTCAGACTGTGAATCCATCTCCTTTCCGATAAAGGCATGTGCTTTGCCTGATGAACTCTTCTTGTGTGATGAAGACTTTGCATACTTTTTTTTTCTTGTCATCTGAGTCATAGTCCTAGATCTTCTTCTTGGATTCTTTTTCCCATCGAGGACAATCAGCAATGAAGTGGCCAACTTTCTTGCACTTGTGACATGTTTGCTTCTTGCTGTCCCGAGAGGACATTTCACGAGATATCTTGGAATCACGCTTCGAAGAATTTGCATAGCGTTTTGATTTGGCAAACTTCCGGAATTTCCTAACGAGCAGAGCAAGTTCTTTTCCAAAGTCTTCAAAACTGCATTCATAGACGTCGTCAGATGAGGACACAGCCTTGGCTTTCAAAGCACGAGAGCGACTATAACTGGGACCATAGATATCCCTCTTCTCAGCTTGTTGGAATTCATGTGTGTTCAACTTCTCGAGGATATCGGCGGGATCCAAACTCTTGAAGTCAGGGCGTTCTTGGATCATAAGTGCGAGAGTGTCAAAGGAACTATCGAGTGATCTAAGTAGCTTCTTCACGACTTCATGTTTGGTGATATCGGTGGCGCCAAGTGTATTCAGCTCATTTGAGATGTTAGTGAGTCGATCAAAAGTGAGCTGGACATTTTCGTTGTCAAGTCTCTTGAAGCGGTTGAACAGGTTGCGAAGCACATCAACACGAGAGTCTCTTTGAGATGTGACACCTTCATTCACTTTGGACAGCCATTCCCAGATTTGCATTGCAGTGTTCAGTGCACTCACATGGCCATACTCTCCTTTGGCCAGGTGACCACAGATGATGTTCTTGGCAGTGGAGTCCAGTTGTGCGAACCTCTTCACATCAGCAGCAGTAACACCTTCGCAACTTCGGGAATGCCTTCCATGAGGACATACCATAGGTCATTGTCAATGGCTTCGAGATGCGTGCGCATCTTGTTCTTCCGATAGGGGTAGTCGGTGTCATCAAAGACAGGGCACACAACGGAGACCTTGATAATCCCTGCAGTCGACATAGCTAAAACTCCAGGTGGTTAAACCGAAACATAGAACAAGGGAGTACCTTGCTCTGATACCAATTGAAAGTGCTAGGTATTGACTAGAGGGAGGGGGGTGAATAGGCAATTTTTATGAAAGGCTTCAAAACAATGAATGTATTCGAAATATGCAGAAGCGGAACAAGATCAAGTAGGGATAACTATCAAGGATCTAGGCAAGGCATGCAATACAATGAAGACATACAAGCAAGTTGAGCATTATCATCATACACACTAAGAAGAGTCGAAGACAAACTTAGACAGTATGAAGATAAACAACATATATGAATGTCTTTGGGGTATGTCTTCAAACAGTAGTGTTCAAGCAATGGCTTCACGGTTTAGAATGAGAATGTAAAAGAGTGAAGGATAGAACCAATAGCTTGATGAAGACAGAGAATTTGATGGACCAGCTCCAGTTGCTGTGACAACTATACGTCTGGTTAGGGAGGCTGAGATTCAACTCAGAAGCCCTCATCTTCACCTTGTTCCCCTTGAGCCGAAGTCACTTAGACAATGCCCAATCACTCAGGTAAGTCTTTAGGGGAGACTTCCGAAACCCGTACAAACTTGGTCGCCCGGCAATCCACAATGACTCTTTGATGCTCTAGACCCAGACGCCTAACCGTCTGGAAGATCACAGTCTTCAAGTGTAATTAGTCTTCAGTTCACTCAGAACAAAACGACTTCGGTGATGCTCAAACACTCTAGCTCTAGGTGTTTAGGTTTATCCTCGTAGGATAGTTCTCTCTCTCAATGTCTTCGAGGTGGGTTCCTCCAAAACGATCACATTCGTATCTCTCTCTGAGCAGCCACCTGCTTATGGTGGAGGGGGGAGCTATTTATAGCCAACAGGCAACCCGACCTGATATGACCGGAATGACCCTGGGCCAATGGCCAACCGACACGTGTCCCAACAGTCGAATTTCAAACACACGCAACAACTTTACTTGGGTTACAAGTAAAGCTGACTCAACCAACTCTGGAAGAGATTTCCTCTCATTGTCTCCACTCGAAGACATAGGTATGGGTTGAGCATCACGTCAGCGTCTGACTTCGATCACATTGACCCCACTTAACAGTATGGTGGTTCCTACGACTTAGGAATGAAGAAACAAAACTACCAAAAGACTTCGTCTTCGCGTTTCATTATTTTCAAGCGATTATCTTCGCGTACCACCAATGTCTTTGGCCATCATCAATATCTTCGGACATTTTTAGGGGTCGTCTTCGACGGTTAAACCTAATCTCCAGGGACTTCTATCTGTGTGAACTTGTGAGCTCTAACAAACACATTAGTCCCTCAACCACGTTTGTCTTCAATACTCCAAAACCAAATAAGGGTGGCACTAGATGCACTTACAGAGCAGGCCCGAGAGACAGAGCTCGGTCGCCTGGGTTTTGCATTGCTACATGGACTAACCCGAGCACATACACCGCGCCAAGCCACCGCTCGCATGATAGACACAAGGGAGACCACGAGGGTGCGCCCCTCCTAAGGCGTCCTCAGCTGTGACAATGCATGAATGTTGGAGAAAACCAGCTTTACTGATGCATGAAGCAAGTTCATTATACAACAGAAAGATACATGCTGCCGTTTTTGAAATGGACCAGCTTGAGGTTATGGTCGGTAGGCGCCCCTCAAGGATGACAGAAAATGCTGCCGTGACGGACACGAGACAACCTGAGGTTGGTCCCGCTGAAAAGCGACCTCATTGTCAAAAAACCCGTCATGACTGAGCATGGGGTATCCGCTAGCGCGGAGCATGGGGCTTCCATGAGAGTGGGAAGGTAGTCTCAAGTGCCGAGGGCAACATGGGTAGAGAGAGCCCCGGAGCGTGTACAACTCCGTCTTGCTCGTGTCCGTGAAAACGGACAGAACTTACGGTGATGGTGGGTGTTCCATGTGTTTGGCACCGAAACACCCACCGCTGTCATGAGGGGTGCCGCACGGGGCTGCAGATTGGCCATGGACCACTTCCGCATGCCTTGCGGCGCGAGACTCCAGACTCATGTGCATTAGCCTCTCGAAGGTGGCTGCAACACCCTCTAGGCTGGAAGGCATGCACATGAGTGGAGATGGAGAGGGGGGCTTCGCGAGGCGAGCCTGGTTGATGGAGATGTAGTCGACACACATGCACCACTTGAAGACGGGGGTGGGATCGTCAGTCAGGTTGAGGTTGTGAGCCTCGCGGGCGCCTCCCGCATCCTTGATCTTGCTGTCCTCCTGCTCCCGAGGCAGTTGAGGCCCTTCTTGGTGCTTGACGAGCCGCGCATGCTAGCACACGGCTGAGTGATGCTTGATCACCTCCCTCTGCAGGCCGGGCTCGCCTAATGTCATCCAAGCTGACGCACCAGAGCTGGCTTGGAGGGAGGTGTCGAGCGTGCCTTCCTATTTGGAAGAGGGGCCACCGCTAGTGGCGAGGGACGTGCTGGCACCGCACCCATCCGGTGACGCCTTCTTGGACTCGGCCTGCTCCTGGGAGAGCAGGGGCTTCTTCGTTGCGGGCGCCTTCTCTGCAAGCCTGGAGATGTCCTCATTGGCAGGGTGCTCGGTGGAGGCAACCTTGTAGGCATGCTCGATGGTGTGGATTGCGTCCTTCTCGTCACAGCGGATGGTGAGGGTGTTGCTGCACCCAGGCATCTTGACGAGGCCGTAGGCATGGTGGGTCACAACCATGAACTGGAGAGCATGGGGTAGCCCAAGATGGCGTTGTAGGGTAGGCCGATGTGGGCCACATCGAAGACGATGAACTCCGTGCGGTAGTTCCTGTGGGTGTCGAAGGTGACGGGAAGGCGCACTTGACAGAGGGGGTGGGTAGAGCCGTTGGTGACACCCGAGAAGGGCCTGGTGGGCATCAGACGCTCGTAGGTGATACGTCTCCAACGTATCTATATATTTTGCTTGTTCCATGTTGTTATATTATCATTCTTGGATGTTTTACAATCATTTTATAGCAACATTATATCATTTTTTTGGGACTAACCTATTGACTTAGTGCCAAGTGCCAGTTGCTATTTTTGCTTGTTTTTTACTTCGCGGAATATCAGTACCAAACGGAGTCCAATCGCGACAAAACTTTTTGGAGATTTTTTTGGACCAGAAGAAGGCCAGTGGGCCAAAGAAGTAACCAGGAGGGAGCCCAGACGCCCACAAGACACCAGGGCGCGCCGGGGGCCCCGGGCGCTCCCTGGTGGGTTGTGTCCACCTCAGGAACCTTCTCCACCGCCTCTGAGGTCTATAAATACCCAAATATTCCAGAAACCATAGAGGAGTCGACGAAAAATACATCCAGCCGCCGCAAGTTCCAGAACCGCGAGATCCAATCTAACACCATCACGGAGGGGTTCATCATCCTCATTGGTGCCTCTCCGATGATGCGTGAGTAGTCCTCCATAGACCCGCGGGTCCATAGGTAGTAGTTAGATGGCTTTCTCTCTCTCTTTTGATTCTCAATACAATGGTCTCTTGGAGATCTATTTGATGTAATGACTTTTTGCGGTGTGTTTGTTGGGATCCGATGAATTTTGAGTTCGTGATCAGTTTCTCTATCCATGAATATTATTTGAGTCTTCTTTGATCTCTTATATGCATGATTACTTATAGCCTCGTATTTGTTCTTCGAATCTTTGGTTTAGTTAGGCCAACTAGATCGATTTTTCTTGCCATGGGAAGAAGAGCTTTGTGATGGGTTCGATCTTGCGGTGTCCTCTCCCAGTGACAGAAGGGGCAGCGAGGCACGTATCTATCATTGCTATTAAGGATAACAAGATGGAGTCTATTCCTACATGAATAGATCTTGTCTGTATCATGTCACTGTTCTTATTGCATCACTCCATTTTTCCATGTACTTAATACACTAGATGCATGCTGGATAGCGGACGATGCGTGGAGTAATAGTAGTAGATGGAGAATCGTTTTGGTCTACTAATCTTGGACGTGATGCCTATATAATGATCATCGCCTTGGATATCGTCATGATTATTTGATCTTCTATCAATTGCCCAACAGTAATTTGTTCACCCACCGTGTGCTATACTCATGAGAGAAGCCACTAGTGAAACCTACGACCCCCGGGTCTACTTTTCCAACATATTGCTTTCTGATTTATCTTTTTGCCGCTTTGGTTTTCAGATCTATTATTCCAAAAACCCAAAAATACCTTGCTGCACTTTTTATTTGCCTCTTTTATTTTGTGTTCTTGCGAGATCTATCTATCCAATCTATTACAACCTAATCTATGTTTTTACCGTGGAGAGATTGGCAACCTCTGTTTTGCGTCGAGTTGCAAGTATTTGTTCTTTGTGTGCACGTGCTATTTACATAGTGTTGCGTGATCCTCCTACTGGTTCGATACCTTGGTTTCATAACTAAGGTAAATACTTACCGTCACTGTGCCGCATCATCCCTTCCTCTTTAGGGAAATACCGACACAGTCTCAAGCCACGTCAAAGGAATTTCTGGCGCCGTTGCCGGGGAGGAAGCAGTCTCTTCAATGTGCCAATCTCTGGCGCCAAGGAGACATCATCAACACCTATCAGGTTCCTAAATCACAAATCTCATCTCCTTGCAATTACATTATTTGCCATTCGCCTCTCGTTTTCCTCTCCACCACTTCACCAAATTTGTCGTGTTATTCGCACTCTTTTTCGTTTGCCTTTTTCTCGTCAGATCTCTTGTTTGCTTGCAATCTTGTTTGCGTAGTCACGATGACTCAAGAAAATACCAAATCATGTGATTTTTCCAATACTAATAATAATGATTTTATTAGTACTCCGATTGCTCCTCCCGCCACTAGTGCAGAGTCTTGTGATATTAATGCCGCTTTGTTGAATCTTGGCATGAAAGATCAATTTTTCGGTACTCCTAATGAGGATGCCGCGTCCCATCTAAACACATTCGTAGAATTGTGTGATATGCAAAAGAAAAAATATGTGGACAATGATATAGTGAAGTTGAAATTTGGTTTTCTTCTTTGCCTCGCAATAGTATCGATTCTTTCTCCTTGCGGGATCGTGCAAAAATTTGGTTTTCTTCTTTGCCTCGCAATAGTATCGATTCTTGGAATAAGTGCAAGGATGCTTTTATTACTAAGTATTTTCCGCCCGCAGAAATTATTTCCCTTAGAACTCAAATCATGAATTTTAAGCAACTTGAGCATGAACATGTTGCACAATCTTGGGAAAGAATGAAATTGATGTTAAGAAATTGTCCTACTCATGGTTTAAATCTTTGGATGATCATACAAATTTTTTATGCGGGATTAAATTTTGTCTCTAGAAATATTTTAGATTCCGCCGCGGGTGGTACTTTTATGGAAATTAATTTGGGTGAAGCTACTAAATTGCTAGATAATATTATGGCAAATTATTCACAATGGCATACTGAAAGAGCACCTACTAGCAAAAAGGTTAATTCGGTTGAAGAAATTAGTACTTTGAGTGAAAAAGTTGATGCTTTAATGAAGTTGTTTGCTAGTAAAAATGCTCCTATTGATCTTAATGATGTGCCTTTGTATACTTTGATTGAGAAAAATAGTGATTCCATAAATGTGAATTTCATCTCGCGAAACAATTTTAATAACAATGCTTATAGAGGTAATTTTAATCCTAGGCCTTTTCCTGGAAATTCCTCTAATAATTATGGCAATTCTTATGGTAATTATTCTTACAATAATACTAGGAACCCCTCTGATCTAGAGAGTAATATTAAAGAATTTATCAATGCGCAAAAGGTTTTCAATACTACGATAGAAGAAAAGTTGAATAAGATTGATGATATGTCTAGAAGCATTGATAGAATTTCTCATGATGTAGAACATCTCAAGTTGAAAGCTTTTGCACCTAAGATTGATGAATCAATTAAAGCTTTATATGTTTCTATGTATGAAAGTAAGAAAAGAACCGCTATGCTTAGAGCTAAAGAGAATTTTTAGAAAAAGCGTTTTCTAGTGATTGCTTTCAGAAAAATGATGAACATCTTAAACTGATTGGTGTTTTTTCTATTGTTTCCTTGTTTAGTAATATTAAAATTGATTATAAAGGGACTGAAGTAGAGTCAACTTTAGCTAGAAGGCGTCCCAATAATTTGGAGGGTGAAAATCTTGATGAAAAAATTGATCAAAGTTGGTTTGAAGAGGTCAAAACTTTAACTAGTGATGTGCCCACTATTTTGTATTGCAAAGATTTTCATTATGATAGTTGCTCTTTGATTGAATGTATTTCTTTTCTGCAATCCATGTTAAATTCACCCCATGCTTATGAATAAAATAAAGCTTTTACTAAACATATCGTTGATGCCATGATGAAATCTTTTGAAGAAAAGTTGGAGTTAGAGATTTCAATTCTTAGAAAATTACATGATGAGTGGGAACCTACCATTAAAGTCAAGATTAAAAATTATGAGTGCTTTGCTTTATGTGATTTGGGTGCTAGTGTTTCCACGATTCTGAAATCTCTATGTGATGTGCTTGGCCTTACCAATATTGAAGAATGTTCTCTTAATTTGCACTTGGCAGATTCTACTATCAAAAAGCTTTTGGGAAGAATTAATGATGTTCTTATTCTTGCAAATAGGAACTATGTGCCCATAGATATTATTGTTCTTGATATCGATTGCAATCTGTCTTGTCCCATTATACTTGGTAGACCGTTTTTACGCACTATAGGTGCCGTGATTGATATGAAAGAAGGCAATATTAAATTTCAGTTTCCACTAAGAAAGGGTATGGAACACTTCCCTAGAAGAAGAACTAAGCCACCATATGAATCAATCATGAGAGCATCCTATGGAGCAAAAACCAAAGATGACAATACTTGAATCTATGCATTATGCCTAGCTAGGGGCGTAAAACGATAGCGCTTGTTGGGAGGCAACCCAATGAATAAATTTATTTTCATCCTTTTCTTTCTGTTTTTGAGTGTTGACACAATTATTCCTCTGTTATGATTGTGTTTTTTATGTTTTAATTAGTGTTTGTGCCTAGTAAAGCCTTTAGGATGATTCATAAGATGAGTAGAAACAATGCTGAATATGAAACATAAACTTTGACTCCGGTGCGTGAATTTTCATTTTTTTCTGGAGCCTAGTAATGAGCTGAAATTTTAACACAATGTTTCTACACAAATTCTTTACGTTTTCCTAAGTTTTCAGAATGTTTTGAGGTACAGAAGTATGGTTAGAGTACATATTACTACAGACTGTTCTGTTTAAGACAGATTCTGTTTTCGTTGCATTGTGTGCTTGTTTTGATGAATCCATGATTTGTATTGAAGGGTATAAGCCATGGTAAATTAAAAATACAGTAGGTATAATGCAATAATAAAATTTGAATGAGTTTTCAACAGTACTTAAAGTGGTGATTTGTTTTATTATACTAACGGATCTCACGAAGGTTTTGTTGAGTTTTGTGTGATTGAAGTTTTCAAGTTTTGGGTGAGATCACGATGTATGAAGGAATAAGGAGTGAAAAGAGCCTAAGCTTGGGGATGCTACAGCACCCCCAACATAATATCCAAACAGAAACAAGCAACTAAGCTTAGGGATGCCCCGAGTGGCATCCCCTCTTTCTTCTAACGACCATCGGTATTTTACTTGGAGCTATATTTTTATTCGTCACATATCATGAGTTTTGCTTGGAGCCTCTTGTATTATTTGAGTCTTTGCTTGCTTTGCTTTTTAGTTTGTAACTTGTATCCTTGATGGACACACCTATTTGAGAGAGCCAAACTTATGCTATGATTTTTTAGAATTGCTCTATATGCTTCACTTAAATTTTTTGAGCTATGGAATTGCTCTAGTGCTTCACTTATATCTTTTTGAGCATTGTGTGCTTTGAAATTTTGAAGAAATACTCTCATGCTTCACTTAGATTAATTTGAGAGTTAGTAAATTTTAAAGAAATCCTCTCATGCTTCACTTATATAATTTTGAGAGATGAAACTTTTATGCTCATGTTCTTCACTTAAAGTTGTTTGAGCTTGTCAAAAGCAATGGAAATATATGAAACTAGTCCCAAAGTGATAGATATTCAAGAGGGATATAATAAAAACTTTCATGAAGATCATTGGACAAATTAAACTTGATTCCTTGTAATAGTTTTGAGACATGATGATAGTAATATGTGAGTCATGTTGGTGAGTAATTATTCTTTAGTAAGAATATTGATGCCAAGGTTTGTGATTCCCTATGCAAGCACGAAAGTCAATAGTTATGCAATGAAATTACATCATACTTATGGTGCATTATTCGGTGTTAGTTATGCTCAATGCCCGTTTATGTGAATTTTTGTTTCTTGGTTGGTTGCTTCTCAATCTATTTGCTAGCCTCCACTTGTACTAAGTAGAAATACTGCTTGTGCATCCAAAATCCTTAAACCCACTTTTTGCCTGATGAGTCCACCATACCTACCTATATGCGCATGCCGTTCTAAGAAAATTTGTATGTGCTATCTCTAATTTTCAAAATGAATTTACTTTTTGAGTGCTCGTACCGCTCATGTAGGGGGTATCCAATATTTTTCCATGCTAGATGTGTTATTCTCAAGATGAGTGTTTATTCACTTGTCATTGCACGAGAGTACGGCGATAATAGGGATGCCCAATCTCGAAATGAAAAAGAAATTTACTTTATGTTGTCAAATCATAGATTCATTGGAAAGTGTTGGTATGGAAGGCAACTGTGGATACGGCTAGCCATGGATTGTGAAAGAATGGTGGAAAAAGGAATAAACTTTACTTTATGTTTGGGAACCGCCTATGATGTATCTAGCATGGAAAGTATTGAGAGCTACTTTGTCGTTTTCGTTGACATGAAAGGCATGCCACCCAAAATAGTTTCTCTCCCAATTTAAGCTTTGAGCTCTGGCACCTCTACAAATCCCGACTTCCCTCTGCGAAGGGCCTATCTATTTACTTTATGCAATTTTTATTTTTACTTGAGTCTCCATCTTCTCTTATAAAGCACCAACTAGGGGGCATTATGATCATACTTGTGCATTGGGTGTAGTTAATATTTGAGTGTGTTTCATGAATGGATCAATGATTGAGCACAAAGGGCTAGGGATAACTTTCTTTAGTGTTGATATTTTGAAAGACATGGTTGTTTGTTGGCATGCTTGAGTATTAAAGTCTTTATGTCAAAACTAGACTATTGCTTTGAACCATCTAAAAGTCCAAATGTCCATGCTACAAAAGAAAAGAATATGTGATGAACATGTTAGGCAGCATTCCACAACAAAAATTCTGTTTTTCTCATTTACCTACTCCAGGACGAGTAGGAATTAAGCTTGGGGATGCTGATACGTCTCCAACGTATCTATAATTTTTGCTTGTTCCATGCTATTATATTATCATTCTAGGATGTTTTACAATCATTTTATAGCAACATTATATCATTTTTTGGGACTAACCTATTGACTTCGTGCCAAGTGCCAGTTGCTGTTTTTGCTCGTTTTTTACTTTGCAGAATATCTGTACCAAACGGAGTCCAATCGCGACGAAACTTTTTGGAGATTTTTTTGGGCCAAAGAAGTAACCAGGAGGGAGCCCAGGCCGCCCACAAGACACCAGGGCGCGCCAGGGGCCCTGGGCGCGCCTAGTGGGTTGTGTCCGCCTCGGGAACCTTCTCCACCGCCTCTGAGCTCTATAAATTCCCAAATATTCCAGAAACCGTAGAGGAGTCGACGAAAAATACATCCAGCCGCCGCAAGTTCCAGAACCGCGAGATCCAATCTAACACCATCACGGAGGGGTTCATCATCCTCATTGGTGCCTCTCCGATGATGCGTGAGTAGTCCACCATAGACCTATGGGTCCGTAGGAAGTAGCTAGATGGCTTTCTCTCTCTCTTTTTATTCTCAATACAATGGTCTTTTGTTGATCTATTTGATGTAATGACTTTTTGCGGTGTGTTTGTTGGGATCCGATGAATTTTGAGTTCATGATCAGTTTCTATCCAGGAATATTATTTGAGTCTTTTTTGATCTCTTATATGCATGATTACTTAGAGCCTCGTATTTCTTCTTCGAATCTTTGGTTTAGTTAGGCCAACCAGACTGATTTTTGTTGCCATGGGAAGAGGTGATTTGTGATGGGTTCGATCTTTCGGTATCCTCTCCCAGTGACAGAAGGGGCAGCGAGGCACGCATGTATCGTTGCTATTAAGGATAACAAGATGGGGTCCATTCCTACATGAATAGATCTTGTCTACATCATGTCACCGTTCTTATTGCATTACTCCATTTTCCATTAATTTAATACACTAGATGCTTGCTGGATAGCGGTCGATGTGTGGAGTAATAGTAGTAGATGGAGAATCGTTTCGGTCTACTAATCTAGGACGTGA
Organism: Elymus sibiricus; assembly: GCA_039707655.1. Classification (NCBI taxonomy): domain Eukaryota; kingdom Viridiplantae; phylum Streptophyta; class Magnoliopsida; order Poales; family Poaceae; genus Elymus; species Elymus sibiricus. The sequence goes on from CM077671.1 coordinate 139,122,455, forward strand.
TGCCTATATAATGATCATCGCCTTGGATATCGTCATGATTATTTGATCTTCTATCAATTGCCCAACAATAATTTGTTCACCCACCGTGTGATATACTCATGAGAGAAGGCACTAGTGAAACCTACGGACCCCGGGTATACTTTTCCAACATATTGCTTTCCGATCTATCTTTTTGCCGCTTTTGTTTTTAGATCTATTATTCCAAAAACCCCAAAATACCTTGCTGCACTTTTTATTTGCCTCTTTTATTTTGTGTTCTTGCGAGATCTATCTATCCAATCTATTACGACCTAATCTATCTTTTTTCCGTGGAGAGATTGACAACCTCTCTTTCGCGTCGGGTTACAAGTATTTGTTCTTTGTGTGCAGGTGTTGTTTACATAGTGTTGCGTGATCCACCTACTGGTTCGATACCTTGGTTTCATAACTGAGGGAAATATTTACCGTCGCTGTGCTGCATCATCCCTTCCTCTTTGGGGAAATACCGACACAGTCTCAAGCCACGTCGTAGGGCACTTGAAGTGTCTCAACGGTCTCCACGGAGAGCACGTTGAGGCCTGCCCCACCATTGATAAGAGTCTTGGTGACAACCACGTTGCTGATGGTGGGACTGCACAACAGAAGGACGACACCCACGACCCTGGTGGACTTGGGGTGGTCGCTGGCGTCAAAGGCAATGGGGAACTCCGACCACCTGAGGCGGCTGGAGGACTCAGGCGTCGAGAGGGCCGCATTCACCTCGCGGGAGAACTGCTTGAAGTGGCGGTTGGATGGAGGGGCCTGGGCCCCGCCTAAGATGCAGGTCACCCTGCGGGGCTCCTGGTAGCCCCCATCGTTCTCGTCAGGAGGGGGGTCGTTAGTGTGGGCCGGTGCAGCATTGGCTCGAGGGTCCGCCTGCCTTGGCTGGCCCTGCCAGTCCTGGTGACCGCCGGTGCCGGCGCCGTTGTTGTTGCTGTCGTTACCCTAGCGGCTGCATCCGCTACCTCCACGGTGGCCCCTGTCGCATGTCTTGCGGCTGCCTAGGTGGTCAACCCGGCCCTCGCGAAGCAGCCTAAGCTCGTAGCAGTTCTCTGTGCTGTGGGTTTTCATGTTGTGGTAGGCGCAAGAAGGGCAGCCATCCTCCTTGGCATCTCCGCTGCCGCCGCCACGCTTGCGGTCTGGTTCTGCCGCAAGCACGGTGGGGCCCTTGCACTTGACATCCTTGCCCTTGGACTTCACAATGCCATGTTCCGTGTCATGGTCGCCATGGAGAGAGAGGCGCCCTTGCTCAACCTTGGTGCAGCGGTCGGCGAGGAGGAATAGCTCTGCCGCTAAGTTGAGCTCGTCCCTGACGGAGAGCTTCTCGCACATATTCACATCCGTGAAGCCGTTGGTGAAGGCGGAGACGATGGCGGCGTCGGACGCCTTCGGGATCCTGTTGCGCACCTGAAATGTTGGATGAACTTACGAGGGACTCACCTGGGCGCTGGCGCACGACACGCAGGCCGTTGAGCGTGAGGGGGTGGTCGCTTGTGCTCACAAAGTTGGCGATGAACTACTTGCGCAGGTCATCCCACGAGGAGATGGACGCCTCGGGGAGGTTCACGAGCCACGAGCATGCGGCGTCCTTGAGGGCCTTGGGGTACCAGTTCACCATGACCCGATCATCTCCCCTCATAGCCTAGATGCCGAGGTGTAGAGCAGGAGGAACTCCACGGGGTTGGTGCTGCCGTCGTAGCGGGGAGGGAGCTCTGGCTTGAACTTATCGGGCCACACCACGCGGCGCAGCTCGGGCGTGAGAGCCAGGTAGCCCCCGGTGGTAGCAGTGCCTCCTTCGGGGGTCGCACGGCTCTGGTGCCCCGCCGGAGCGACGTCCTGGCAGTTGGGAGGGCTACGCGTGCATCTGGGGGCGCACAACGGACGATCTGGCAGTTGTCGTCGTTGCCGACCTAGTGCGGACGACTTGTGGGACGAAGTCGGAACCCGCGTCTCGGGGCGCCGCTCGGCCGCACGGCGTGCTGGTGGTGGTGGAGGAGGAGGAACGTCCTGCTCCGTGCGGGCAGCATGCGACAGCGGAGCGGGCAGGGAGCATGAGGGTGCCGGGCCGTCACACGCGGCGTCGACGAGCTCGGTGATGCGCCTGAGCCAGGCTTCGTAGGCATCCTCAGAGGGGCGGTACCGCAACAGCTCCTGCGCCATGAGCAGAGCGGCATGCGACGCAGGGTCGTCGCGGTGCGCGAGCGAAGAGGTGGTGTCAATGCGGTAATGCGCCTGCTCATTCATCGACGGGTGGGCGGAGGAGGCGGCGCGCTATCCCACCGGCTCGGTGGTGGCGTGAGGACGCCGCCCCGAGGAGACACGGCGAGCGGTGGCTTCGTCCCTGTCGAGGTTGACGTCGAGGTCGAACGCGTGAAGACGGCAAGCCCCCCTAACTGGCTCGCCAAATGTCGGAGTCTAGGATTTGCGTCCAAGAACTTCTCAGTGGATAAGATTCGAACACTGGGGGGCTTGGCTTGGCTACCTAGAAGTCGACGGTTAACGTAATAGGACTGATGACGAGCTCGCTGCTTCTCGCCGGATACGACAGGGACACACGAGCTACCCAGGTTCGGGCCACCGTGCGGTGTAATACCCTACTCCTGCTTAGTGTTGGATTGCTCTGCGAAGAAGAGCTGTGCCCGAGGTACATGAGGTCTCAGGGAGAGAAAATGGCTCGATCCCCTTACACGGAGGCGTCCCTGTCCCCTTTGTAGTGCCTTGGTCCTCTTCCCCGAAAACACCGACGCGAAAGGGTGGCCACAGGGCGGCAATTCAAAGGGGGAAAGGAACCCAGTCCTATCCTGAGAAAAGGCAGTCTCCGCCAGCTAAAGTAGTCTTCGTGACACGCTGGCGGGCTTGGCGATGACCTCCGTCTTGCAGCGCCGATATGTCCTGATCCTCTTACACCAAAGAGAAAATGCTTTGGGACTTTCTATGAGGGAGGCGGGCTCCACTGCCTCCCTTATCACCAGAATGGAAACTGTCCTGTTCTCTCCCCTCTGTCCTGATCATGACATCGGGGGGATCACCTTTGTAACGAGAGCCGCGTGCCGCGGCTGGCCCCGTACAAACTACCTTGCGAGGCTAACCCACGAGGGGGTGGGGGGCTTCGCGAGGCGCTCACGCGCACCAGGCAGCCTCGGCAGGGCTAAGCCTCATGCCAAGGGGCCCTGCCCCTCATGAGGCAACTCTTATGGAAGAGGAAAGGCGGGGATCATCCTTCTTGGGCTGGCCAGCGTCGCCGCCTGGTTCGACCAGTAGACGGGCCGTGGTACCCCTGGTCCCACTGGGCCGACAGACATAAACAAAAATCCCTTCTATGGGCGCATGGGTGGCAATTCCCAGCTAGAAAAAAAATCATAGACCAGCCCTGTACCATCCACGACAACCCAGGAAAACCGACGAACCATAAGAATCAGAATTGTTGGGTCATCAAGCGAGCCGAGAAGGTCGCAACCGAGAATTACACTCGGTACCAACCCCGTAATAATAATAAAAATAATAATAATAACAACATGGACACGTAGCTGCCAGGGCCTGGCAACGCCGACCAGAAACATTTTCCTCCCAAGGTGAAGGATGTGATCATGATTTATGCCACTCTCGTCACCAAGGAGTTAAAAAGCGCGAGCTCCGCGAGGTGTACTCTATGGACGCGATACCATGGTATAATACATGGTCGGAAATGCCGACTACATTTGATCGTCGGGACCAACCGACAAGTGTCCGCCATGATGGCGTGGCGACCTTGGTCGTCGACCCCATAGTCACCAGCCTCCACCTAACTAGAGTCCTAACGGATGGGGGTAGCAGCCCCAACCTGATATACGCCGACACCATCAAGATGCACGTCAACTTGTCCCACATCGATCCAAGTAAGACCAAATTCGAGGGAATTACCCCCGACATGGAGGCTCTGTGCTTGGGCAAGGTTACACTTGATGTAGTATTCAGCACAACCAACAATTATCGCATTCAAGAGAGACATTGTCCCTTTTCGGAGCGACTACCATGAACTCCTCATACAATAGCGTTCACACGTTTTCACGCTGTCCTGCGGTACGCGTACTTGAAGCTGAAGATGACAGGGCCCAAGGGCACCATAACGCTCTTTGGCCTGAGAAATAGACTGCCGCCTTGATTCTCGAGGTGCATGTGATGGAGGAGGCACTAAATACTAGGGTCACATCAAGTGGCCCCGACCTCATAAAGCTTCATAGATCGGCTCATGATGCATCCGACAATGTCTCTGGCATACGCCAGACACATCTCGCAGAAAATATCAATGCAACCTCGGCAGCGGCAGGCCCAAACCCCAAATAGGACACGCGCTCCGCGATCCCCATCATGAGGATCAGGATATAATTTCTAGGCTCCAATCGTATGTGCTAGAAATCCCATGGGGGTTAACAGGGAACATACACAACTAGGCAACCTGTCTTTGGCTGGATAACCCAACATCTCTTGGCATCTCCAAAGCCAAGGGTCGGACTTTGGTTAGAACACCGCGCAACACAACCGCGACGGGGATAGCAAAAGGCGAGAACGACACATCAGCTGTCAGTTTCTCGGCTATCGCCGTAGCCCTGATGGCGGACGCCCAGTCCCATCTCGAGGCCACCCATGCCCATCTCATGTCGGTCACTGCACAAATCACATCTGCCTTCTCCGACACCGGTCGACAACCCATGTCCGATGAGTTGGTAATCGCCGAGTGTGCTCGAGCAGGCATCCGTTCATCGGCGGCTTCCCTAGCCAAGATTGTGGCCGTCCATGCCCGGAGCAAGGCCGCCCACGCCCGACTCATGGCGGCCTTATCCAAAGAGATGGTGGAGGAAGACTGCGAGGTGCTGGAGTATGTGGCGCCGGATCCCATGGATCTCCTTACCCCGGAGGTCGCGAGCGGGAGCTGGTCTTCGAGGAGGCGGCGGAGATCGATAAATGCCAGGCGGAATATTAGACCCTGTCTAGCGCGATGGTCATTTGTTAGAGTAATGTTTAGGTCAACTAACTAATGTTTATTAGGTGCTCGATTAAGTAAGTGCGGGCAGTGCTGTAGGCTCTTTTGTGTAGTACTCAAATTTGCAAGTGTTGTTAAATTAAGAAATGACATCGATGACCAATGTAACAAGGGAAATTCGGACTAAAATTAGCCGCCGTATCCCCATTTTCTCTTCCAAATGAAAATGAAGTGCAAGTACCATGTGCAATGTAGTATCCGATATCTTACGTCGGAAGCTTGGAGACCAAAATTTCCACGTCCAGTCTCGTCACACACGGAATCAACTATAGGATTCGTTTGTGTTTTTGAATATCTCACACAGTTATGGTAAAGGGACTGTGTCCGATGTGACTGTGCGCGCTACTTTTTCGCCGCACCGAACGAAATTTTGGGCTGCCGCGCAAATATCTACCTCCCCCGCCCCTCGTACCAACTAAAAGCCACACCCCGCTGCTTCCCCCTTCCTTTCCTAAGTTCAAACCTGCACAGCTTGCTTGCAGCGCCGCCTCCTCGCCGGCGACGCTCCTTCCTGCTGCTCGCCTTCCCCACAACCCTCCCCACACCCCTCCCCCTCCACCCCCTCCTCCATTCCACATGCCCCGACCGCCGGCGCGGCATATTCCACCAAAATCACCAGCCCACCCCCCACATAATCGCCGCCGAAAGACATGGTGCACGCAGTATAGCCAGGATCTCAAGGAGCACCTGGCAGCGGAGAAGCAAATCGCGACCGCACGCACGGATGAGGCCGCGATGGATGCCATGCGTGCCGACCCCCAGATCTTGGAGTAGCACATCGCCGTCGAGGCCACCGTCGATGCCTCGCTTGCGGCCGCCGCCACGCGGTTGTCTGCTTTGAACAACAACTTGGTGTGTTATCTCGAGAGATCCGCTTTTGCCTTAGACGACGACTACGAGTTGTTTAACTTAGCATGCCCGTGCTTTCCTCAACTCCAGAGCCGGCAGGTTGGTGCCTGGACAGGCCGAGGCCACTCACCACTACGAGGAGGGCACCCACGATGTGGAGGCCTCGCCCTCTTCCAAGCCCATCATTATCGATATCTCCTACAATGAGGAATAGCTTGTTGTTTAGCTTAATTACTAATTACCCGTGTTCAGGTAGCTACGCCTGTTAAGCATGTTTACTTTACCTGTTGCATGTACTGCTCCTGCCTTTCCTTAAGAAATTCTAGTGAAATATGCAAGTAATGCTACTATGCAATCTGACCTTCTAGTATGTTCTATTGTCCAATGTGATGCTTGGTTAACTGTTTGGTTCATTTGTTTTGGAGATCATCTGCAATGTGATGTTCGATTATTGTTGGTACAATTTTGTATTGTTATGCATGTGAAACATACAATTGCTACATTTCATAGTTCTTAGCACGCTTGGCTTTTCCATGTGGCTTGAATTAATATGTTGGATCTGCAATGCGTTTATTTTTCATTAACATATTTTACTGATAGCACGCCAAATCTCACTTAAAACCCGATCAATATCTATCTTAAATGCGTTACAGGGGGAACAATGGGAGACACTGAAGTTTACCATCGAGGTTTGCACTTTCATGATCCTTTGGCTAATAGTACATTATTATGCAATTGCAGGAACCATTCTAATATTTAGGTTTCTAATAATAATTTGGTCTTGCACATGTAGGTCCTGTTGTAAGAGGTTTAGACCCACTGTTCGACCCATTTTGCATGTGGGGAAATGATGTGTTCATGAATTTTAGTCAAATCAAGAAACTCAGAAAGATTGTTAAGATGAAGAAACTTGTGATGAAAAACAATAAGCTGTTTGTCTGCAGAATGAAGAAGACATCAGTGAACTATAGGATGGTACTATCGCTTTTACCTTGTCTTTTTTTCCCTTTGTGACATTACAATTTTTCGAAACGAAATTTATGCATATCTTTGTTTGCAGTCCTTTCCAAAGCAGTTCATCGATGAGTACGTCTCAAACCACCTGTATGGTCAAGAGGCGTGGAAGGTATTCATATAGCACCGACGGTATAATCTTGAAGTCTTCCTCAAGAGGATGAAGGATGGGCGGGCAACCATCGACATGCACTGGCATAAAGTTGCAAGGACCTTCGACATCAGCGAAGGCTCAATATTTGCCTTCCGCTTCAATAGTTTTCTAGACGAGATTCATTTGTCTATTTACCGTATATGATGCTATTTTCCAAAGGTTTTAGATGTTGCATGTGAAACTCGGTCCTGTCGTGTAATTGGGTAGCTAGGTAGTATATGCATATATGATGTTGTACTCTGATGTATTCCAATTATGAAATCCTGGTTGCCGTAATACAAAATGAAATATATTGTGTGCTTGATATGAAGTGTCAATTTGTTTACTAGCTGGATTATAAATAATAGAGCAATTAGCCTGATTATTGTGGTTTCATATTGCAGACGGTCTGTCATAGAACACCATGGGCGATTACCTCACCAAACCCACACGGTTCCTGGAAATTTGGCGTGTTGGATCAGTGAACAATCACACACGACTTCCGCCTATAAACTGTGTGCATTAGAAGACAGATTCACAAACGTTTTCACGTAAAACGTGTGTGTGATGGACAGCCCTATGCCAAACAGTATCTTCTAGGAACCGTGCGTGATGGCCAGCCCTAACACAGACGATGTAATGCAGAAAAACGTGTGTGTGAATGCGAATGGAAACATATATTTGGGATTCACTGTGTGGGATGCTGAGCACATCTCACACGACTTCCCAAAAATATCTATTTGTGATGGCCCCTCCAATCGCACACGACATATTTTTGCTCATCGTGTGTGACCGGGATCAGCCATTGCCGACGGGTTTTTCATGTCGTGTGGGATAGCCCCCCTATCGCCCACACATGCAAGGCGACGGTTTGAGACTACGTCGGAAAGGGGTTAAAAACCGTTTGTATAGCAGGCGCCTGCACTAGTGAGTTAAGGGTCAAGTAGGACTCAAATACAAATGCAAACTATTAAACTACTTTGAAATGACTAGTGTAACTCATTTAGTCAAGGTGTTCAACTAAGTTGATGTGACTAATTAAATTCTTTGGGCACTGCAAATCAAATCCTAAATCGAAATTGAAAACAAAAATTGACTAGAACCAAATGCAAACCCAACACTAGTATTGTGAGTGGTGTATTTGCATTCATGCAAGTTTTCCCTTTGCATGAATTGTTTTCTTATGATTGCTATGTGTCATTGTTTTTTGACGTTAGATTACAAGGAGTGCAATCCCTGTGACTGTGAGGAGTGCACCGGAGACAACAACAACCAAGGAAAGTTCCACCTGATCATTCTACCCAGTATTTTATTGCATTATAGTTTTGCCATGATAGGTGTGTGAGTTTAGGATGATAAATTCTGTACAACCCAGTAGTTGACAACTTAGGTCCAAACTTACCCTGACCTTGTAACCATCGAGTAGATGCTTAGCTGCTATATAGTGGATTGGGAAACACCAACTATTATTCCACCATACAACCGCATGGTTGACTATTTAACTATTACTTAATTAATGAAACGATCTAGGTGGATTGGCTTTGATTGGGTTATCCAAGTGTAGTCTTTGGTGGGGAATGCCACCTAGGTATTAAAGAGATTGTACGGGTTCAAAAGTTGAGTAGCTTCCATGTGTGACCGTGAGACAATATGGGCTCTGTCAGGATCGAGTAAGTTGTGGGAACCCACCCGCGGCAGACCAGCAGATGTAGGTGTGTAGGTTGGGCTGGGTCTGTCTTTTCTGAGAAGGCGACTACTTCCCAAAAGTCTTGTCTTGATCTACCTAGCTACTTCACATTGAAGTTCAGTAGCTGGAGGGTGTGATCGAGAATCACGGGTAAAGTACAGAAACCTCTGCAGAGTGTATAAAAACTAATCTTGATTAGTCGTGTCCCCGGTCATGGACAACTTTGAGCAACTCATCTGAGAATTGTCAGCTTGATCTCATTCACCTCTTCATCTAAAAGAAATGCGTTGAACAAATGGGAAGTTAAGCGTTGATCTCAGAGGACTGGGTTACCAGGGTCTCTGGAGAGAAGCTTGGGATGACCGGGGTTACCGGGTGTCCACATGCTCAAACTGCATTGGAGTTATGACCGGGGTTACATGAGTAACTCTAGACTACTACCAGGGTTATCGAAACTGTCATATTGCTATTAGAGTAGACCACTATACATTATATAGGGCAAAAATATGTTTTCTGCAAAGAGCCTTGAACTCCACCAGCCAAAGTGCATGTAGGTGAACATGTTTCCATTAACTATGGACTTGCCAATACATTCAATGTATTGACCTTTGTGGCTCTAACATATCATGTTGCAGGTGACTATTATGAGGAGTGACTTACGTAGGGTGTCATGCCTCCACTCGACGTGCTTCCCCATGGCGTTGATGGAGCTTACCAAGACATCTACCTTAGAATTGCTTTCATTTCTGCTTTTTAAGAACTCTGTTTACTTATTGTAAGACTATGTATTTGACTAGCCATTAGCTAGAGTCTGTAAGACTATTTGCTTTATGGATCATGCGATGTAATAAAGGACGCATTTGTGTATGATACAACATCATTATCGTGTATGCCGACGATTCAATCCAGGGGTTGGCATAGAGACAGACATAGACCATATGCCTGAAAAGGTAGGTCGTGGCAGATGATATGAGAGCAATGTATTGACTATAGGACATGACCCTAGGATTGGACGAGACCATGGAACAAAATTAGTTTGATTACCTTATATTTCTCTTCACTTCATTTCTCACATCTCCTTTTTCAAAATGTAGATGTCCGACTTCACCAAGTACGTTTATGCCGAAGAGGATACCACCAATGTGTTCATGGACCAGCTCATAAGACTGATAGAGGAACTGAAGGTTCCTCCTCCAGAGTTCATGGGGAAGGAGCTACTTGCCATAGTACCTAAGGCCCGATGACATTGGGTCATCAAAGCCGTAGTACGAGGGAGACAAGTAGTTCCGTATACGGACGTCATCACCTTCGTCAAACGCTACATCAACTGGAGTGACAAAATCGAGTAGGCTGCTCAGGAAACCCTAGGATGTGCCCTTTGGAAGTATCAAAGGATGATCACGAAGTACCATCCCTTCAGCAAGCTCGGGAGGAGGTACGTGAATGACGGGGTTTTGGTTAAGCCCAACCAGGAGAAGATGAGCTAGGAGGAAAGACACTACCAGGACATGGAGGGCCTTGTGATAAATGATGACCCACAAGTATATAGGATCAATCGTAGTACTTTCGGTAAGTAAGAGTGTTGAACCCAACGAGGAGCAGAAGGAAATCACAAGTGGTTTTGGTATGGAAATTCCTACAAGCACTGAAAGTAGCGGTGATAGATAGTTTGGTAGCAAGACAATTCGTAACAAGTAACAAGTTACAATAGTAGCAATGGTGCAGCAAGGTGTCCGAATCCTTTTTACAGCAAAGGACAAGCCGAAACGTACTCTTATATGAAGCAAAGTGCTCTTGAGGACACATGGGAATTTTGTCTAGTTATGCTTCATCATGTTTAGTTGATTTGTGTTCGCTACTTTGATAATTTGATATGTGGGTGGACCGGTGCTAGGGTGCTGTTCTAACTTGAACAATCAACCCACTTATGATTACCCCCTCTCACAAGTATCCGCAACTATGAAAGAAGAATTATGATAAATCTAACCATAGAACATGTGGATCCAAATCTGCCCCTTTTGGAACAACTCATAAACTAGGGTTTAAGCTTGTGTCACTCTCGCAAGCCATCATCTACTTATCATTCCCCAATGCTTTCCTTTAGGCCCAAATATGGTGAAGTGTCATGTAGTTGAGGTTCACACGATACGACTAAAGGAAGAGGAACATACATATCATCAAAATATCAAACGAAGACCAACATCACATGATTACTTAAGACAAGAGTTCTCCCATGTCCTTAAGAACGAAAGTAACTACTCACAAATCATTAACATGTTCAAGATCAGAGGTGTAATGAATATGCTTAAGGATCTGAACATATACTCTTCCACCAATCAAACCAACTAACATCAACTACGAGATGTAACCAACACTACTAGCGACCCACAAGTACCAATCTAAGGTTTGGAGAACAAGATTGAATACAAGTGATGAACTAGGGTTTGGGAGGAGATGGTGCTGGTGAAGATTGGTCCTCCCACGATGGATGAAGCGTTCATGATAATGATGGCTTCGATTTCCCCCTCCCGGAGGGAAGTTTCCCCGTCGGAATAACTCCACCGTAGAGCAAAAGTGCACCTGCTAAGGTTCTGCCTCGAGACGGTAGAGCTTCGTCCCAAAAGTCTTATCTCTATTTTTAGGTCAAAACCCCTCATATAGCAAATGATGGGCACCGGAGGCCACCTGTGGGACCCACAAGGCATTAGGGCGCGCCTGGGGGGGGGGGTGGCCACGCCCTGTTGCCTTGTGGGCAGGTGGTGGCCCCCCTCTGGTATTTCTTTGCTCCAGTATTTTTTATATACTCAATAAAAAATCTCCGTGAAGTTTCAGGTCCTTTGGTGTTCTGTAGAATAGGTATCTCTGTTGTAGCTTTTCAGGTCCAGAATTCCAGCTGCTTGTAATCTTCCTCTCCATGTAAACCTTGTAATTTAAGAGAGAAAATGCATTAGAATTGCATCCTAAAGTGGAATAATGACCAAAAGCAATATAAATAACAGTACAAAGTCATGATGCAAAATGGACGTATCAACTCTCCCAAGCTTACACCTCACTTGTCCTCAAGCGAAAGCCGAACTCGATAATCAAGACCACATGCTTAGAGAGAGAGGTGTCGATAAAATAAAATACAGACATGAAAGCATCATGATCATTATTATTACAACAACATAATATCATAAAACTTCTTATGAACAAGTAACAATATATCCACATGCTCAAGTATGTATCATAAACTTTATTGAAAACTAACAAACTATGTTGTCAGTCATTGAAACAATTGCAATCCATCACATTATCAAAAAGAGTCTATGTTAGAGTTTTGCTTAGCAAGTTCACATACTCAACTATATTTTAGTCTTCTATAATTGCTGACATCACGACATATTTGTGAAGCAAAAAGTTTCAATCAGACACATAGGAAGACCGGGGTTTATAGTTTTTCACCACTCAACACCTTATCTCAGGGATAATGTCCACAATAATAACTCATGATCACCTACATCCAACTAGATATATGTGCCTGTATCTTTCCCCACCACATGATGCTGGCCAAGTAGAGAATAATAAGAATGGAATAGAAATTGACATTATTGACTCTTGCATAAAAGTAAATACGGAAAAGTAAAAGATAGGACCTTCAAAGACGGAAGTAGAGGTTATAATGCACTTATTATTTGGATGTGCAAGCTCTTATTGGAAGGAACATCACTTTATATTGCCCCTTATGATAGCAAACTTTATTATGCAGTTTGTCGCTTTTATTTCTTTACCATCACAAGTTCGTACAAAAGCTTATTTTCCCTTCTAATAAAAGATCATACATATTTAGGAGCAATTTTTATTGCTTTTGCACCGATGACAACTTACTTGAAGGATCTTATTCAATCCATAGGTAGATATGGTGGACTCTTATGGCAAGGAACTGGGTTTTTGGATGCAGAAGTAGTATCTCTAATTGGTGCAAAAAATTTGCTAGCAAAAGGATATGAGCAAGCACCTAGAGGATCCATGATAATATAACTTCTATGTGAATATAAGCAAGCATAACTCATTACGTTGTCTTGCTTGTCCAACGTCAACTAGTTGATCATGCATAGAGTATTTAATGGGGGCTCACAATCATAAACGGTATCCAAGATAGTATATTTATATGTGAGACCTCTTTTTTTTCATGAATTGCATCAATGACCAATGCCATGTTTGTTAACTTCCAACAAATTTTAACAATCATACTATTTTTATGTGAAGTCATCTCCCCCATGGGATTAGAATATGATCTTTTTATTCCTTCTCGTTGCTAGGATTAATGCAAGAAAGCAAAGCAAACAAACACAAACTACTCTTTATTATATAACTTTCACACTCGATTACATAGATAGATAGATCACGAAGAAAACACTCCAAACTGAATCATACTAAAACTTTATTCATCTAAATCATATGAACACTAAGGATCGAACTAAAATAGGTAATGATGATAAATGTGATGATGATGCGATACCGGGGCACCTCCCCCAAGCTTGGAACAAGCTAAGGGTGGTGCCCATACCCGTGTACTTAAGTTTCTTTCTTCGGTGATGGTGGTGATGAAGTGGTTGGCTTGTCCTCTATCTTCCAAGGTATGGGCTCCCCATCAAAGAAAGAGGAACATGTCTCCAGAATCCTGAAATCTGCAGCTATGCTCATCCTTTTAAACCTGGATTCAGACTGAGAGTTTTGGTTTTGCAGGTCATAGATTTGAGCTTGGAGATGCTCGATCCACTCTTGAAGATTGAAAAGAGCCTCCCCAACATTCTTGGTGTCCAACTTGTGTTCACGGATGAAATATGTGATCATGGAGTGGTTTGCACTCAGACCATGCTCAACCATCCCCTAACACTTGAAGATCCCCTGTTCCACCGCTTGAAGCCTGGCCTTCTCTCCCCCTCCTCATTCGGGCCTTGAACATCTCAGATGTGGAACACCCTCTCACGCATCTCAATGGTTTGAGGATGCTTCATCACCTCCAAAAAGTAGGGGTTGATGACCTTCTCGAAGAACTTGTCTTTGGTCGAGCTTGACAAAGGCACCACGATCTAGATCTGCCAGAAAAATAGACCGAAACAAGGAGATGGAAAACTTGTGATACGGTGGTCAAACATCAAGGAGTATATATAATGAATTTTTCCTATGCATGACAAGTCTATGGAAGGAAACCAGAGCCGGGAAGGCACACAAGGGGTCCACAAGGCAACCAGGCACGCCCTGTGCCTTGTGACCTCCTCGTGGGTCCCCTTGACTGGTTCTCATTTTTGTAATATTTCTATTATTCCAAAACGGTCAGAAATAAATTTTATGGGATTTTTTGGAGTCGGTTCACTTACTATGTCACGTACCTACTCTTTTTCAGGGTTCTGGAGATCTCTCGAAGGTCTCTTTTATGTGCTCCTCCGGTGTCATTATTTGGATAATATTAATTTCATTGTTAGTGGGTGTACCTGAAATATAAGTTTAATTCTATACCCATTAACCACCTTAGGATTTGTTCCTTACTTGTTATTGATCTTGATGGCTCCGGAGCGATAAATCTCCTTGATAATATAGGGTCTTTCCCATTTGGAGAGGACTTTCCCTGCAAATAATCTGAAACGAGGATCTTATAATAGAACATGATCACCGATGTTAAATTCTCGTTTTTGTATTCTCTTGTCATGCCATCTTTTAACTTTTTCTTCAAAAAACTTGGCATTTTCATAAGCTTGTGTCGTCCATTCATCTAGAGAACTCATGTCAAATAACCGCTTTTCATCGGGAAGTTTGAAATCATAATTAAGTTATTTAATGGACTAATATACCTTATGTTCTAATTCTAGAGGTAAGTGACAAGCTTTTCCATAGACCATTTTATAAGGGGACATACCCATAGGATTTATATAAGCAGTTCTATATGACCACAATGCATCATCTAGTTTCTTAGACCAATTATTCCTAGATCTATTAATGGTCTTTTGCGAAATTAAATTTATTTCTCTATTGCTCAATTCAACTTGGCCACAAGATTGAGGATGATATGGAGAGGCAATTCTATGATTGACATCATATTTAGCGAAGAGTTCATGAAATGCACCATGAATAAAATGTGAACCACCATCAGTCGTTAAATATCTAGGGACTACAAACCTCGAAAGATAACTTCTTTAAGCATTTTAATAGAGGTGTTGTGATCAACACTACTAGTTGGAATAGCTTCTACCCACTTAGTGACATAATTAACAACAACTAGAATATGAGTATACCCATTAGAGGAAGGAAAAGGTCCCATATAATGAAAACCCCAAACATAAAATGGTTCAATAACAAGTGAATAATTCATTGGCATTTCCTGACGTCTACCAATATTACAAATTCTTTGACATTCATCACAAGAAAGGACAAACTTACGTGCATCCTTGAAGAGAGTATGCCAATAAAAACCAGACTGTAATACCTTATGTGCGGTTTTGTCTCCCGCATGGTGTCCTCCATATGCTTCGGAATGACACTTTCGTAGGATTTGTTCTATTCATGCTCAGGTACACAACGTCTAATAATACCATCTACTCCTTCTTTATATAAATGTGGGTCATCCCAAAAGTAGTGTCTCATGTCAAAGATGAACTTTTTCTTTTGTTGTTATGTGAAACTAGGTGGTATATATTTAGCAACAATGTAATTAGCATAGTATGCATACCAAGGAGTATTACGGGAAGCGTTTACAACATCTAATTGCTCATCAGGAAAACTATCATCAATATGCAGTGGGTCATCAAGAACATTTTCCATCCTAGAAAAATTATCTGCTACATGATTCTTAGCTCCCTTTCTATCTATAATGTGCAAGTCAAATTCTTGAAGTAAAAGAACCCACCTAATTAGTCTAGGTTTAGCATCTTTCTTATCCATAAGGTATTTAATAGCAGCATGATCGGTGTGAATAGTGACTTTTGAAACAACAATATAAGGTCTAAACTTATCACATGCAAATACTACCGCTATCAGTAGCCTAATTTCTTTGAGCACTGTCTAGGGTCTTACTAGCATAATGAATAACATTCAAATTCTTATCAACTCTTTGTCCTAGAACAACACCAACAACATACTCAATAGCATCACACCTTTTTTCAAAAGGTAGGTTTGAATCAGAAGGTTGAACAATAGGTGAAGAAATGAAGGCTTGCTTAAGTATTTCAAAGGCTTCTACAAAATCATCATAAAAAACAAATGGAATATCTTTTTGAAAAATATTGGTAAGAGGCCTAGAAATCTTAGAGAAATCTTTAATAAACTGTCTATAGAAACCAACACGACCAAGGAAACTTCGTACACCTTTGATATCTTTAGGGCATGACATTTTCTCAATTGCATCAACTTTAGGTTTGTCCACCTCAATACCTCTTTCGGAGATATTATGCCCAAGGACTATACCTTCATTTACCATAATTTGGCAACTCCTAATTCGAGACAATATTAGTTTCTTCACATCTCTGCATAACTCAATCAAGGTTGTTTAAACAATCATCAAAAGAGGTTCTGTAAATGGAGAAATCATCCATGAATACCTCAACAATCTTTTCACAAAAGTTAGAGAATATACCGGTCATACATCTTTGAAAAGTAGAAGGTGCATTGCATAAACCAAAAGGCATACGTCTATAAGCATAGGTTCCAAAAGGACAAGTAAATGTGGTTTTCTCTTGATCTTCTTGTGCTATAGGTATTTGAAAAAATAGAGTATCCTTCTAAGAAGCAAAAGTGTGGCTGCTAGACAATCTTTCTAACATTTGATCATTAAAAGGCAAGGGTAATGATCTTTTCTAGTAGCTTTATTCAATTTCCTGCAATCAATTACCATCCTATAACCAATTACAATTCTTTGTGGGATAAGTTCATTTTTATCATTAGGAACAACAATTATGCCTCCTTTCTTAGGAACACAGTGAACATGACTTACCCATCTACT
Source organism: Elymus sibiricus (assembly GCA_039707655.1). Taxonomy (NCBI): domain Eukaryota; kingdom Viridiplantae; phylum Streptophyta; class Magnoliopsida; order Poales; family Poaceae; genus Elymus; species Elymus sibiricus. The sequence goes on from CM077671.1 coordinate 139,139,154, forward strand.
ATCAGCTATAGGATCAATTATACCAGCCTCCAGAAGCTTTAATATTTCAGTTCTTACCACATCCTTCATCTTAGGATTCAAACGATGTTGATGATCGACAAGTGGTTTAGCATCTGGTTCCATATTAATCTTGTACTGACATAAGGTGGAACTAATGCCCTTAAGGTCATGAATTTTGACATGCAAGCTCATATACATGGTCACCAACAATAGAAAATATTGCAAAATATAAAACACCAGAACAAAAACTAATTGGAGCATTGGAGGAGTCACATACCAAGGAGTAATTCCTCAAAACAGTTTCGGAAACAGAGTTCCGAGCAAGGAGATCAAAAATCACTCGAAAAGGAGCAAGAACACGGCCTAGGAGGCAATGGTGATTTTTTCTGGAGGTGGAAGAAGGCTGTGGGCATGGGCACTAAGTGAGTGGGTCCCACAAGCTAGCATGGCGCGCCCAGTGGGTAGGCGCTTTGATACGTCTCCAACGTATCTATAATTTTTGATTGTTCCATGCTATTATATTATCTCTTTTGGATGTTTTATATGCATTAATATGCTATTTTATATTATTTTTGGGACTAACCTATTAACCTAGTGCCTAGTGCCAGTTTCTGTTTTTTCCTTGTTTTTGAGTATTGCAGATAAGGAATATTAAACGGAGTCCAAACGGAATAAAATCTTCGGAATGATTTTTCTTGGACCAGAAGAAACCTGCCAGACTTGGAGATGAAGGCAGGAGACTTGCCGGGAGGCGACAGGCCACCAGGGCGTGCCCTAGGGGGGGGCGCCCCCTGGCTTGTGCCCCCCCCCCAGCAAGTCTCCTAACCCTATTTTTTGGCCTATAAATTCCCAAATATTCCCCCAATATCAAAAAGAGCCACGAAAATACTTTTCCGCCGCCGGAACCCTCTGTTCCCGTGAGATCCCATCTTGGAGCCTTTTCCGGTAATCTGCCGGAGGGGGATTCGATCACGGAGGGCATCTACATCAACTCCATTGCCCTTCCGATGTTGCGTGAGTAGTCCACCACAGACCTTCGGGTCCATAGCTAGTAGCTAGATGGCTTCTTCTCTCTCTATGCTCTTCAATACCATGTTCTTCATGATCTTCATGGAGATCTATCCGATGTAATACTCTTTTGCGGTGTGTTTGTCGAGATCCAATGAATTGTGGGTTTATGATCAGATTATCTATGAATATTATTTGAATCTTCTCTGAATTCTTATATGCATGATTTCATATCCTTGCAAGTCTCTTTGAGTTATTGGTTTGGTTTGGCCAACTAGATTGGTAATTCTTGCAATGGGAGAAGTGCTTGGTTTTGGGTTCAATCTTGCGGTGTCCTCACCCAGTGCCAAAGTAGGGGTAGCGAGGCACGTATTTGTATTGTTGCCATCAAGGATAAAAAGATGGGGTTTTCATCATATTGCTTGAGTTTATCCCTCTACATCATGTCATCTTACTTAATGCGTTACTCTGTTCTTCATGAACTTAATACTCTAGATGCAGGCAGGAGTCGGTCGATGTGTGGAGTAATAGTCGTAGATGCAGAATCGTTTCCGTTTACTTGACACGGACGTGATGCCTATATGCATAATCATTGCCTTGGATATCATCATAACTATGCACTTTTCTATCAATTGCTCGACAGTAATTTGTTCACCCACCGTATTATTTTCCTTTAAGAGAGAAGCCTCTAGTGAAACCTATGGCCCCCGGGTCTATTTTCCATATTATATTTTCAGATCTATAAACCAAAAATACCAAAAATACTTTGCTACAATCTTTTTACTTTTGTTTTACTTTTCGTTTTAGTAATCTTCTATATCTATCTCTATCAGATCTCATCCTTGCAAGTAACCGTGAAGGGATTGACAACCCCTTTATAACGTTGGGTGCAAGTGTTTGATTGTTTGTGTAGGTGCGAAGATTGGGGACTTTCTTGTATCTCCTACTGGATTGATACCTTGGTTCTCAACAACTGAGGGAAATACTTATCTACTTTGCTGCATCACCCTTTCCTCTTCAGGGGAAAACCAACGCAAGCTCAAGAAGTAGCACGCTCCACCCTGGCTCATGGCCAGGTGGTGCACCCCTTGGGGTGTGTTCAGTGCGAAAAATTCTTATTTATTCTAGAAAAATCATACTAAAATTTTCAGGACATTATGAGAACTTCTATTTTTGGGTCATTTTTTATTGCATGGAAATTTTAGAAAATCGAAAACCATGATATTTTTTAATTAAAACTTTAAATAACCGAGAATAAAACTATGGGTATAGTAGGTTGTGCTTACTGAATTTATCAACCACGTGCTCCTAAAAAAGAATCCATTAATAAGGTTGATCAAGTTTTATTAACGAACCATTTCCGAGTGTCATGAAACCAATTTTTTTCGTATGACACTAGGTTACCTCAATGGGGATATGCATTTCCCCAATAATAAGAATATCATATCTCTTCTTGACAATAGGTAGAAGAATTTTAAACTCTCCAATAGTGATTGTTGCAATTTGCTCAACAGAGTTGATATTATTCACCAGACTTTGATTCTTCAAAAAATATACCATGTGCTGATTATCGTTGACATGAAAAGTAACCTGGATCTTGTTGCAATCAATAACACCCCCTGCAGTATTCAAAAAGGGTCTACCAAGGATAATCGACATGTTGTCGTCCTCGGGCATATCAAGAATAACAAAATCTATTAAGATAGTAATATTTTCCACCACAATGGGGACATCCTCACAAATCCCAATAGGTATAGCAGTGGATTTATCAACCATTTGCAAAGATATTTCAATAGGTGTAAGCTTATTCAAATAAAATCTTGTATATAAAGAGAAAGGCATAACACTAACACCGGTCCTAAATCACATAAAGCAGTTTTAACTTAACTTCGTTTAATGGAGCAAGGTAGAGTGTGTATCTCTAGATCTCCCAATTTCTTAGGCACCCCATTATCAAAAGAGTAATTAGCAAGCATGGTGGATATCTCAGCTTCAGGTATCTTTCTTTTATTAGTGACAATATCTTTCATACATTTTGCATGAGGAGCCATCTTCAGAATATCAGTTAAACGTGTTCGCAAAAAGAAATCCCTCTTATCATAAAATTTATTCTTAGGAGGTGGGTTATCAAGATCGGTAGTAGGTTCTATTTCTACCTCATTATCAGGTTCTTTATCATTATCTGGTTGAGCATCGACATGAACATCTTCATTTTCATTATCACTAGGTGTGTGTTCACTACTAGATTGTGTCTCGGCATCAAAAATAAAAACATCATTATGATTCTCAGAAGGTTTTTCTACCAAAGGTTCACTAGAAGCATGAAGAGTTCTATAATTTTTATTTTTATTTTTATTCTTAGATGAACTAGGTGTATCATTATTAATGTTTTGAGAATCCTGCTCAATCCTCGTAGGATGTCCCTCATGATATAGGGGTTCCTGTGTCATTCTACCCCATCTAGTCATAACTCTAACAACATGATCTTTCAATTTATTATTCACTTGAGTAAGCAAATCATTTTGTGGCTTAGCAACTTGTTCTAACTGCGTATGAACCATGGATGAATGCTTACCCAAACCTCTAACATCATTAGCAATTCTAAACATCAATTCACTCGAGCGATCAATCATCATGGCATTTCGTTTTAACTAATCCTTAACATACATATTGAAATGTTCTTGCTTAACAATGTAATTCTCAAATTCACCCATGCATTGACTAGCAATTTTTGTAAGGTATATCACCTTCTTCAAATGTACGAAGAGAATTGACCTCTACTACCTGTGTAGGGATATCGAGTCCATGTATTTCTTCAATAGGTGGTAAATTCTTGACATCTTCAGTTTTAATACCCTTTTCTTTCATAGATTACTTGGCTTCTTGCATATCTTCTGGACTAAGGAATAGAATACCTCTCTTCTTTAGAATTGGTTCAGGAAGTGTCCAATCACTGGCATGCTTCAAAATATTATTCAATAGTTCTTCAGCTTGCCCAACAGTTCGTTCCCTGAAAACACAACCAGCACAACTATCTAGGTAGTCCCTAGAAGCATCAGTTAGTCCATTATAAAAGATATCAAGTATTTCATTTTTCTTAAGAGGATGATTAGGCAAAGATTTAAGTATTGGAGAAGCCTCCCCCAACCTTGAGTGAGATTCTCATCTTCAGTTTGCACAAAGTTGAATACTTCCTGTAAAGCAGCTTGTTTTCTTATGAGCAGGAATTTTTTTTTCAGAGAAATAATATACCATATCCTGGGAAATACGCACACAACCAGGAGCAAGAGTATGAAACCACTTCTTAGAATCACCCTTTAGAGAGAAAGGAAAAAAGCTTATGTATATAGTAGTAGCAAATTTTTTCCTCATTACCAAATAGGGTGGCAATATCATTTAACTTGGTAAGGTGTGCCACAACAGTTTCAGATTCATAACCACGAAAAGGATCAGATTCTACCAAAGTAATTATCACAGGATCAACAGAGAATTCATAGTCCGTATTGGTAACACATATATGATAAGTAGCAAACTTAGGATCATATTTCATTTTCTCCCTCATAGATTTTTCTTTCAGTTTACCCAGTAGTTTCTTAAGATCATCTCTATCATTACAAGTAAGAAAGTCTCTAGCTATCTCCCCATCCATAACATAGACATTAGGTACATTAGGCATTTCAATTCTAGTAGGAGATCTAGACATTGTAAGTGAATCATAGTTTTCATCAATTTCAGCACTCTCAAGCTCTCTAGAGTTAGCATTTGTTCATTAAGAAATTCACCTAGTAGCACAGTTTCATCAAGCAAAGCACTAGCCTCATCACGAGTTTCATTTAAAACAGAAGTAGCATCACCAATTTATTGCGACATATCAGATTGAATAGCAGGTGGTGGTGTCGCAAGCTTACTCAAAACAGAAGGTGAATCAGGTGCAGAGCTATATGGCAATTCCTTACATGCCCTCATCCTAGAGGGTACGTTCTTGGTTTAGCATCTTTCATATTCTTCATAGTGACCAATAGATATCCCAAGTAAACTCAATAAATAGAGCTATGTGTGGGATCGAGAAGAGGCATCTAGAGGGGGGGGGGCTGAATAGACACTTAACAAGATAAATGAGCAGTTTTTAATTTGCTTGAGATTTAGGCAGATTTTAGCTCATGTTAAGTTGCATACAATGAGTCCAAAACATGCATATCTAGATATAGAGCAGCAGAATGTAAATATCATGCATTTGCAAGAAATATAAAGGATGGTAGAGTTGGAAGATCAAACGCAACAAAGACACAGAGATTTTTGGCATGGTTTCGATAGGTGGCGCTATCATACATCCACGTTGATGGAGACTTCGACCCACGAAGGGTAACGGCCGCGTCAGTCCAGGAAGGGCTCCACCCATGAAGGGTCCACAAAGAAGCAACCTTGTCTATTCCACCATGGCTTACATCCATGACGAACTTGCCTCACTCGGGGTAGATCTTCACAAAGTAGGCAATCTCCTTGCCCTTACAAACTTCTTGGTTCAACTCCACATGATTAGGAGGCTCCCAAGCGACACCAAACCAATCTAGGAGACACCACTCTCCAAAAGGTAATAGATGGTGCATAGATGATGAACTCCTTGCTCTTGTGCTTCAAAAGATAGTCTTCTCAACACTCAATCACTGTCTCATAGAATTTGGCTTGGTAGAAGAGGATGATTGGGTGGAAAGCAACTTGAGGAGGCTAGAAATCAAGGATCTATTGACTGGAGTGGAATCTCTTGATCTCAACACATGAGTAGGTGGTTCTTACTTAGAAAATGAATGGTGGAAGTTTAGTTTCGTTCTGATGGCTCTCTCAATGAGTGAGAGGGGGGTGGAGGGGTATTTATAGCCTTCTACAAAAATCCAACTATTATAGCATTATTGGCCAACTTGGTGAAATCGATGTATAAACTCGGTTCTACCGACTAGTGCAAAATGCCCTAACTTTTGGCTTTTCGGTGAGACTGAAAGAAACATCTTGGCGAGACCGATTCAGTTTAACCTAGGCAAATCCACCACTTCGGTGATACCTAAACATGAAACTCAGAAGTTTTGACATTAAATATTTCAATCACAGAAGGTTGGTCACTGCTGCTTAGTTGCACAAAATGCAATCTCGGTTCTACCGAGGTGCTAGGGTTTGGCTTAGGATCTGTCTCGATGTGACCGAATGGGAAATGTTAGTGGCACCGATTTGACAGTTTAGGGTTTGGGACATAATGTTTTGTGGGAGTTTGGTTGAGGCTTTTGGTCCTTTTTCTAAGCACTTGAGCAACCAGATCATCATCAGTACCTCATCCCTTTTTAATAGTATTGGCATTCCTATGGACTCAATTGTGATCAACTCACATTAAAGAAAATGTAGAGTCTTGAAGATTTTGCCAATGGGATTCCTTTGCATCCAAGGGGTTTCTTCTCACCACATCTCCTAGCCAATCCATTCTCTGGACTTTTACTGAAATGTACTAGATGAAACTATTAATCCAAGAGACAATATATGTTGTCATTAATTATCAAAACCACCAAGGGAGCATTTGTTCTTTCAATCTCAACCTTTTGGTAATTTATGACAACATACAAGGAAAGCTTAAAATGAAGTATGCAACAAACTATATGATAGCTTTGAGAGACCTATGACTTAGAACAGGCTCCCCCTACATGTGTACAATTCTATTTTATAGAATAATTGCTTTTGGAATGCATAAGCACACATAGAAAATAAGACATGGTAAGTCATACATATCTTGGCTATAGGCATCAAGTACTGATGTAAATGAAGTGTGTCCATGTTCACGACTCTCTCTTGCAAGCAATATGTGCAAGAAGCAAGAGATCATCTTGAATATGAAGAGGATGCATATACTTACCTTGAAGTACTAGATCATTTTAACTAGGGAAAATATACTTGAGAAAACAAGGTTAGATAACACAAGAATGTTCCTTTCATACAAATGCAAGAGTTTCAAGAGTACCAATATTGGAAGACATGTAGAAGGAATAGTATTTTTTGTAAGATTGACATGTCCCCAAAAGATTTTCAACATGGCTTTGAATAGAACTTTCTCCCCTGATTATAGAATTGCTTATCTTACCTCTCCCCCTAAATCTTAGCATGCGAATATTGGGCGTAGCTAGGGTGAGATAAGTCTAAAACAACAAGATCATGTAGAATGATAAAAAAACAACAAGGCACTAAGGCACTTAAACTCTTGCCTTACAATATTTGTCACTATAGTTGACTTTGATCTCTCCCCCTTAATACATAATATCCCCCTTAATAGACATCTTTAAACTTTGATATTTCTCCCCCTTTGGCATCAATTTCCAAGAAGGGCCAGAGGGTAAGCGATCCTAGAAAGAAGGGTCAGAGAGTAGAGCTAGAGAAAATCTGAATTGTTTGGCAAAGAACTCTAGCAACAGCAAAATCGGTAACTCCGAGTCAAGATAGGTCGATGGAACTGAGACTGGATTTAGGTTCCTGAGGTGATTCGGTGGCACCGAGTGGTTTCATATCAGTTGTACCGAAGAACCACTTTGCAACACAGTTGCTATATCGGTGACGCCAAAATCTCTCAGTCGGAGTTTCCGAGTTGCAAACAGAAACTTGGCAGAGGCAAAACTTAGCGAATTTGTCAGTAAACATTTTCAGAGAACTTAGATAAAATTTGCAAGGAATTTTCAATAAGATTTGCAAGGAATTTTCAATAAGATAAAGATTGATTGGTAGCAAGAAAAACATGCAACTAAAAGATGAACCAATCAAGAAACTTTATCTAGATGATGGTCGGCGACTATGTCACTTATATTATAGTATATTGACTTAGGAGCCAAGTGAGAACACATTATTATAGGTCATACTCACCATTAAGCGGAAAATGGGGTTACCATTTTACGTTTAAGCATTTTGATGTTTTTATATCACTAGAGGTGCTTTGACTCAAGACTCATCTATTATGTTCAACTCACTCCTCAAGTGAGAAAACACTTTCTTGTGCAACAGTTTTGTGAAGATATCCACCGATTGCTTGTCAGTACTAACATGTTTGAGATCAATATCTCCTTTGGCAATATGATCACAAATGAAATGATGACAAACTTGAATATGATTAGCTCGAGAATGTTGCATGGGGTTGTGTGCAATCTTGATAGCACTCTCATTTTCACAAAGCAATGGAACATGTTCCACATGTATTCCATAGTCCTTAAGAGTTTGAGTCATCCATAATAATTGCTCACAACATGATATGGCGGCAATGTATTTCACTTTGTCGGTAGATAGAGATACCTAGTTTTGTTTCTTGGAGGAAAAAGACACAAGATATCTCCCGAGAAATTGGCATGTACCCGAAGTGGATTTTCTATCAACCTTATCTCCGGCATAGTCCGAGTCGGAATAGCCATAAAGATCGAAAGAAGATCCTTTAGGACACCAAATGCCAAAGTTTGGTGTATGTATCAAGTATCTCACAATTCTTTTCACAGCCTTATGATGACACTCATTAGGTGCCGCTTGATATCGGGCACACATTCACACACTTATCATGGTATTGGGATGAGAGGCACATAGATATAATAAGGAACCAATAATTGATCCGTAAACTGTTTGATCAACTGGTTTGTCCTCCTTAGTGACGTCAACATGTCCACTAGTAGGCATGGGGGTTTTCATACCTTTGCATTCTTGCATGTTGAACTTTTTGAACAAGTCCTTGGTATAATTGGTTTGAGAGACAAATGTACCATCTCTTGTTTGCTTTATTTTTAAACCAAGGAAAAATTTCAGCTCACACATCATAGACATCTCATATTTATCGGACATCAAGCTTCCAAATTTCTCACTAAAATGAGGGTTAGTGCTACTTCTAAACCGCGTTAGGATTTTCCCCGAAGAGGAGAGGAGATGCAGCACAATAGAGATAACTATTTCCCTCAGTGAGAACCAAGGTTATCGAACAAATAGGAGGACCACAAAAATTCCCGTCTTCAGCACCTACACACAAAAGAGCACGCACTTGCACCCAACGCGGGCAAGGGCTGTCAAGCCCCTTGAACTCGTTACTTGCAAGCGATAAGTAGTGATAGATAGATAATATAAATATAAAATAAAATAACAGTAAATAAACGGCAGCAACATTTTTGGTGTTTTAGTAATAATATATTATGTGAAGACCCGGGGACCATAGTGCTCACTAGAGGCTTCTCTCTCGAAGAAAGCATGTTCATCTTTGCGATTTGGGCAGTGAGGCGCTTGGCGATGTCAGTCATACTCCTAATCCAGAGGTCGCGCTGCTCAACATTGTTCTCCAGCTTATCCTCAGCATCCTTCTGGAGGGTCTTCGCGTTGTTCAAGTCTGTCAGCAACAGTTTCTCGCGGACCCCGGCAGATTCAAGGTCTTTCTCCAAGGAAGCAAGCTTGGATTTCATATCAGAGATGGTGTCGTTGGCGGCGTCAAGATCTTGGCTCTTAGAGGAAAGCTGTGATTGTGCCTCTCCCAGGGTAGCTTCTACCTTTCGTGCATCCTCCTTGAGGGCCTCGATCTCCTTGGTGCTCCCGGCAAGGTCCTCCGTCAGCTTGTTCAGTTGCACCTCGAGTTTGGCCTTGGCGGCAGAGGCGGCAGCCAGCTCGTCAGCCACATTCTTTAGTTGAGCAGCGGACTCCAGGGAAAATGCGTCAAGGGTGGTCTTGTGGCTGTCCTCCAGCTCCTTGGTACGCTGCCGGACGCGGGCCTCCAGCTCCTCCTCCTTGCTACGGAGAGTAGCCTCGAGAGCCCCTTCCCGGGAGGAAATGCTCTTCTCTCTGGTGTCCAGAAGCGCTTCGCGCTTCACCAGTCGAGCCTCCCGGGCAGAAACATCCTCTTTGGCCATGGACAACGTCTCGTGCTGCCTCTTAAGAGAATGGACCTGCCGGTTATACCACTCCCGCAGCTCATTCCCTTTGTTCCTCAACTGCTGGTCCACGAGCTCAGCTGAGTCACGCTCCTCCTTGACTGCCTGCCACTTGAGGCTATACCTGCTCTGCACATCCTTGACCCCTGCTACCATGGATTCCAGGAAAGCCAAATCTTTGGCACCATCAGCGGTACCATAAGCACCTTCGATCTTCTGAGACAGCGGCACCAGGATCCTATTGATTTCCTCATCAAGGTCTATGCCCGCTAGGGAGGGTGAGCCAGGAGTAGTGGGACCCAGCTAAGCAGTGACCAACGCCAGGTGGCTCTGGGGAGATTGCAGAGCCGATGCCAGAGGATAGCTAGACGAGGAGGGCCTCATGGACTAAAGGGGAGTCTTCTCCTCGATCACTATATCCAGACCAGGTGCGCTGCCGGAAGTTGGTTCCGTCCTTTCTGAGGACTCCTGAACGTCCCCAGCAACCTGCTCATGGCCCTTCGTGGCAGCAATCTTCATCGCCTCCGCGGTAGCATCCTTCCCGATGTCAGCCACCTCTTCCAGCAACTCAGGCTCTTCAAGTAGTGGAGCTGCGGATGAAAGCAATGATCAGAAAAGCAAAGAGTCAGAAATCAATAGAGTATGCAGCAAGAAGGGATGAAGGGAAGTGAAGATGCAAAGAAGTGAGATACCCCGCAAGGGTTGCTGAGGAGGGACACCCTCTTCCCTGGCAACATCGGTCGCCGACGTGCTGTCCGTCATCGTCTCTTCCGTGGGGGCCTCAACATGAGCAAACCCCTCGGTGGAGGCCCTTGCCGGCGACTCCTTCCCACCGATGGGAAGATCCTCTTCCTCATCCCCGCCAGTGGCCAATGTCTGTCCTGGAGTTTCGCGAAGAGGGCTGGGCCGGGGCTAGGCGAGGAATCTCTTTCCACGCCTCCTGTCGGGCTCGTACCTGCCGCGGAACCAGGCTCAGCCACGGGCTTGACCCACTTGGTTCGACGCGCAAGGGGCTCCTCGTCCCTGTCAAGATCAACCATATAAGATCAGTCAAGAGATAAAAGACATAATACACTTTGCAAAGGTGATCATTGAGTAACTCACCCTGAGGCTATGAGCATGGAGCCCAGCTCGTACGACGCAGGTGGCGGAGTTGATCTGCCCCTTTTCAAAGTTGGAGGGGCGGAGCTTGGCGGGAGAACCGGAACTTCCGGCAAGGGTGAGCTTGGCGGAGAAGTTGGGCTTGACGGGAGGCTGGGGTCCGCCCCTATAACCCTCCGTCGCTTGACAGGAGAAGCTTTGGCTTGAGAAAGGCGGGAGGATTGGCGGCGTGCTACTTCGCGCCCGCCTCCCTTGGAGGTCGTCTTATTCACCTTCGAGGGACCCCGCGAAGATGCAGGGGCCGTTGGTTCTCGGTTGACGCGTTGACGGAGGCGGCGCCCTGGTTCTGGAGCTTGAGGGCACATTTCGAGCCCCTCTTCCTCCACTTCCGGCTCTTTCGCCTCCTCTGCTTCGGTCCCCTCCTGGGTTCCTGTCGCCGTGGCCTGGGAGCCCCCAGACCCGGCAGACTCCAACCCGGTAGCCTCCCCCGGAGCAAGATTTCTGCTCTCCTCCTCGGAAGAGTCGTCGTCCTCAGATTCATCCTCCTCCTCTTCTCCGGAGGCTGCTCCCTTGGCGGCTCTGTCATCCTTGTCTTCCGCAATCCGAGCAACGATGAATGCCCTTTCTGCCGTCTTGGTTAGCGCAGTCAGGTTATCCTCTGATCTGGAAGCTCTTTCCTCCAGGTTGGAGACCCACTCCATCTCGCTGTCCAGGGCGGGCAGCTCCCAATCAGGCTTGACCCCGAAGGCATCACAATCAGGCATCCATTGCAGGATCTGGTTCCGGGCAGAGTTGGGGTGCAAGGGGACGACTCCTGTCGGCAGATGGAACGGCTCAAGGCGGCCGAACAGCTGATCGCACAACCAACCATGGCCATAGACCATCAGGTTGTTGGCACGGCCTGGGTACAGTTGCATCCAGTCGGCGGGACCGTTGAACTCCCATGCAAACCTATCCCTCTTCTACAACGGCGCGATGCGGCGACGGAGGAAGTCAGCCCCCACATGCTCAATAGTCAGCCTGGCAGCCTTGAGACGAATGATCCTGTTTAGCGCCAGGCTGAGTTTGCTGTCGGTGAGGCCTGACTTGCCCCAGTCGCTGCCGCACGTGACACATCCGGTCCGCGCCAAGTAGAACTCGGGGGCTTTGTCATCTTTGATCCAGCACCAGTCGCCCCTCCATTCTTCCCACTTCCCATGCTGTTGTCCAGGAAGGTAATCCCAATCATCCTTCCTGCCCCGGGGGATCCAACTTATATTCCCCGAGCGGTGGGATTTGTCCTCAATTCGAGGAACGAAGAAGTGCGTGAACAAGTCCACACCGGGGGCAAATCCAACGAAGTTCTCGCACAGATGGGCAAAATTCGCCATGCACGCCATTGCATTGGGCGTGAAATTTAGAAGGTGGAACCCGTACACCGCCATCATGGCGCAGAAGAAATCAAAGAAGGGGGGAGAGAGCCCACAGTAGAAGTACGCGCAGAAGAAGCGGTACGAATCTGATGGCGTCTTCTCTTTGGGGCTGTCCGGCTGAACCATGGGCACTTTATGCTCCTTTGGTTCTCTCCCCCACATATAGGCATACCTGTTGATCAAGGTATTGCCGTCCAGGCTCGACGGGGAGATGACCACATCTCTCTGTCGCCGCTTCTCCAGCTCTTCCGCTTTTCTCTTCCTCACCTCAGCCGCTGAGTCCGCAGATGCGGCCGTCTCCTTCCCCTTGTTGGCCGCCGTCTTCTGCCCCATCCCTAGAGCTTTCAAGGGCGGCGGATGATCTAGCAGCGCTCGGTGGGCCGGAGGCAGCGGTGGGAGCGGTTTTTCTCTTGGCTTGAGGAGGAAGATGAAGGACGGAGAAACAGATGCGAATGAGCAGCACCCCTGTCCATTGCCCTTTTTGTTTGGGGGACCCGCACGGGGGCTGGCTCTTCGCTCTCTTTTTGGAAAACTGCCATTTTATTACTGGTAGTTTTTAGTCTCCAACGGCTACTGTTCCATGACCCCATGACCCGCGGTAATTGCGTAGAGTGGACGTGGGGCAGGAGGACAGCATTTCTTCGACTCGTGTCCGTGCACTGTTTGGGGCCTAACCCAATATGCCAAGCGACATGTATGGCTCAGGCCCGGGGGCTTCTGTCGGGGTACACAAACAGGGGTGTTCATTTCCCCTGACTTGTGCACGGACAATGAGACTCCGACCTTCATGGCCTGAGCCCGCCGGGAAAAGCTACCACAACACCAAGCAAGCATTCAAGACCTAGAATCAAGTAGCAGCAACCTACTAAAGGCCAAGCAACGCCGGCAAGACCAACGCAACAGCCCAGGAGGGGCCCAAGGCGTGCCAGCCATGTTCCGGGTGCCTGTCGGGGACCGAGGCGCGCACATCTTTAGGAAAACCCGGCAAGCCATCCTCCGGCAGGCGGGAGCTGATTGGCCACCGCTCCACCTCATCACGACACCAGTCACTTGTCGATGCGGTGTCGAGCCCTCAAGTGGCAAAGTGGCTCCCGCTAAGCACGTGGCGACGCACCGGAAGACAGATTATGCCCAGTTGACACCCGTCCAGGAGCGTGTCAATACACTAAGCAACAACCAGCCAAGCGGTGGCAAGAGCTTGCCGGGGATGCATCCCCGCGCGCCACCAAGACTAGCAATCATGGTATTTTGTCCTAAATGCCAGAGTTAGGTATGATAGCTCTGTTAGCTATCTAATCGCTAGATAAAGACTGTTTTGCCACTTTGGTTGCCCCTTGCCCTATAAAAGGAGGCCCAAGGCAACCTAGCTCAAGATTCAGACTTTTGGACACTTGTACTACCGTAGTAGCTCACCCGAAGGCAACCCTTGCCGGGTTAGAGCGATGCGCGTGCTTCATGTTATCTGAGAGCAATCCACCAAAGCAGGAGTAGGGTTTTACGTAACACCCGCGTCCCCATCATCGTGCTGCTGCCATGATCTCCGCTCTTTGTGCAACGTGACCTAGCCCCCGCCGAACCACAAAGGGGCCTCTGGTCCCATAGGTGATCCTGTGCATCCGTGCCCCGACAGAGTGGGGCTAACCTTCTGTGCACATCCAAGAAACTTCCTCCAGTTGTAGAGATATTCAGAATCAACTAACTTCACGCATGGAGATTGGCGTTGATAATGAGAAGGTAGATCTTCGGCTACCCTGCCCCATTCCTTGGAAGTGGTGGTCCCAGGGAGCTACAATAGGAAGGAATGGATCAACTCGGCCGACGCATTCAAAATCCCCAATTCCAAACCATAACCCTAACCCTGGGTGAGCGAGAGAGAGGAGAGGGGAGTACCTGGCTAGTGAGAGGTTCATCGTCGGAGGAGACACCGCTGGAGGGGTCATCCGACGAGACGATGGAATCCGCGGTGGTGAGAAGTAGGACAGAGAGAGCAAGCGGGCAAGCGAGGAAGTGGATAGAGCGCTTAGGAAGGAAGGAGGAACTAGGTGAAATGTGGCCCTTGGTGGGAAGGGGGAGGGCGGGGAGAGGTAGATATTTCGGCGGCTGGTGAAATTTTTCGCTATGTGTAGGGAAACTTGGCGCACGAAGTTTCATCAGACACTATTACTTCTGAACAAATGTGTGCGATAACATACCATCGCAAGCGATTCTTCTGCTTTGAGCGTGTGCAAAAAATTAGACCATACAAATCTCCCTGGTATGCCCTGGTTATAGTGCTCATTCACGTCGTTGCCTAATTTAACATCAACTGCTAACTAGGGTAAACAAATTAGCCGACACATAGCTCGCAGTTACTTAATCGAGCAAGTTTACTAAATAAACAACTCTCCTTGACCTAGACGTAGCTCTAACAAAAGATTGACTCTCTAAACAAAGGTTGCTCGAGCACTCTTGGCGTTTGCAGCCACTATCACAGCAGTTGTAGCTGCCGTCTCTGCGGCCGCAGACGCCCCGTTGGCCGCCACAGAGGCCCTTTCGGCGGATGTGGCCACGGTCAAGGCGGATGTGGCTGTGCTCTCGGCATAGGCGATCGCACTCTCAGTGGAGGCAGAAGCGCTCGGGGTAGAGGCGACGGTCGTACGCGCCCTCATGAAGCGTCTCCACGACATCATTCTTTGCAAGAAGGGTTTGTTGGGGAATGGGGATCAAGGGTGGACGGAATCCGAGCTAGACGAAGCTTCCTGCGTAAGCCATAAATAGATCCATGAATTTCATCGCAAACGGTTCCTATATAGAACCGTGTGCATTCAGTTCACTTTTTGTATTGATTTGTAAAACTAGTTTGGGATACAACTTGAATGGATAGTGTTTTAATTGTAAGAAAAAAGTTTCTACCATTACAATGAACGAATACAACCGTTATGCTAAGATTTGAATTTTTTGTGTCATTTGGCCTTTTTAAGACAGTAAGTGAGTTTCTAGCCATGTAATGGCCATAATTCAAATTTGAAATGCATGAACACATAACGATGAGGCAAAAACTGGTTGGAAAAATCATATTTGTGTCCTTATTATGCCCCATGCAATAAATGGGAAGGAATTCCCAACATCTTGGAGTCACTCTTTGGACACAAACTTTAGGGAACTAGGTTTTCAAAAGCAGAAAATCAAAAAATGCTCTAAAATACATGTAAATTTGCATGATTTCATGACATGGCACCAAGATGTCCTGGTAAAAAGTATGGCTTTGTTTCAGATAAGCTTTGACACGTACATGTAACAAACCGGAGCATCACACGAAGGCTAGCTCGTGGTTCTGAGAGGGAGCAGGGGGACATGGTTGAGGACGAACTGCTAGTTGCTGCCTCACTTGGCCTTGCTTTTTTTCACTTACAACGCACGAATAAAACCGTTATGCTAAGATTTGAAATTTTTCGGTGCTGATTTGGCCATTTTTAAGACAGTAAGTGAGTTTCTAGCCATGTAATGGACATAATTCAAATTTGCAATACATGAACACGTCACGATGAGGGAAAAAGTTGTTGGAAAAATCATAATTGTGTATGTCCTTATTATGCCCCATGCAATTAATGGGAAGGAATTACAAACATCTTGGAGTCACTCTTTGGACACACACGTTAGGAATCTAGGTTTTCAAAATCAGAAACTCAAAAAATGCTCTGAAGTACATGTAAATTTGCATGATTTGATGACATGACACCCAAATGTCGTGGTAAGAATTATGGTTTTGTTTCACATAAGCTTTGACACATATATGTAACAAACCAGCGCATCACACGAAGGCTAGCTCGTGGTTCCGAGAGGGAACGGGGGGCATGCATGGTTAATGACGAACCGCCGGTTGTTGACTCACTTGAAGTTGTTTTATTTTTACTTACAATCCACTAATACAACCGTTATGCTAAGATTTGAAATTTTTTGATGCTCATTTGGCCTTTTTAAGACAGTAAATGAGTTTCTAGCCATTCAATGGCCATAATTCAAATTTGAAATACATGAAGACGCAAGATGAAGCAAAAACTGGTTGGAAACATCATATTTGTGTGTGTCCTTATCATGCCCCATGCAATAAACTGGAAGGAATTCCAAAAATCTTGGAGTCACTCTTTGGACACAAATATTACGTATCTAGGTTTTCAAAATTAGAAAATCAAGAAATGCACTGGAATACATGTAAATGTGCATGATTTCATGACATGGCACCAAGATGTCGTGGTAAAAATTATGGATTTGTTTCAGATAAGCTTTGACACATATTTGACAAATTGGAGCATCACACGAAGGCTAGATCATTGTTCCGAGAAGGAACGAGGGCCATGTTTGATGACGAACCGGCAGTCACTGCCTCACTTGGCATTGCTTTTTTCACCGTTACAATGCACGAATACAACCAGCATGCTAAATTTTGAAAAATTACGGGTTTCATTTGGCCTTTTTAGACATTAAGTGAGTTTCTAGACATTTAAGGGCCATATTTCAAATCTGAAATACATGTACACGTCACGATGAAGCAAAAACTTGTTGGAAAAATCATATTTGTGTCCTTGCGTCTGTATTTTTATGCCCCGTGCAATAAAATTGGAAGGAATTGCAAACATGTTCAGTAATGGTTTGGACACGAACATCGAGAGTCTAGGTTTCGAATTGAAGAAAATGGAAAAATGTTCTCAAATACAAGAAAATTTGCATGATTTCACGAGAAGGAGCCAAGATGTCACGGTAATTTTTTTGGCTTGTTCGAAATAGGCTTAATTCGACGCATAACTCTCACAAACCGGAGCATCACATGAAGGCTCATGGTTTGGAGAGGGAACAGGTGGGCATGTTGGATGACGAATCGCGAATCGCTGCCTCATTTGGCCTTGATTTTTTTACTGTTACAATGCATGAATACAACCGACATGCTAAAATTTGAAAAAAATTCAGGTTTCATTTTGCAAACATTCATAATCTAGGCTTTTAAATTCGAGATAAGTGAAAAATGCTGTGAAATACATGGCACCAAGATGCCATGGTATTTTTTCATTCCAATTTGAGTAACACAAAAGTATTTATTTATTAGACTATACAATAATATCACAATATAGTAAGTTAGTAACACAAATCGCACGCGTGCATTACATTTGGAAAGAAAATGTAAATATCTGGCAAGACAACCGGGTCCCTCATGATTGCCACTCTGTTTCGCATTTCAAGTTTTGGAAGGCTAATTTCGAGGGTTTTTAATCCCACACGGTCATGCATCGGGAACCATCAGTGATGTTAAGTCACACATGATTTTTGACTCGGTAATCGTGTGCAATTGAGGCCATTGAATTCCGGCGACTGGCGCTTCCATTGCAGTGTCCACCCGTTTTACTGCTCGCGTCGATCAAGATTATAGCTGCCTATAAATGCTACCCGCCAAGACATCATCCCCCCTCCACCCTCTCCTCGCTTCCCTCACACTTTGCACAAAACTCTGCCATGATGCCGCCGGTATGTCCTCAAGCACAGAAGGATGTGCCACCCTGCGGGGATGTCATGACACAGAGCAGCGACAAGGAGGACCCCTACGCGCCGCCAGACGAGGTCTCGCCAGACCCCCCAATGGAAGAGTGGTTTTTGGGGGCAGTTCAATCTAGCTATGTGGAAGGCGCTACCGCCGGCTGAGAGAGCTAGGAAGGTGGCATTCAAGAAGGAGTTGACGGAGGAGCACGCCAGGTACCTCGTGGCCTGGAAAGCCTATAGTGTCGCATTGGAAAAGGAGGAGATAGAGCTTTGGCGACGGGCGCGTCGACGAGTGGAGGAGGTGTACGATGATGGCCGGTACCACGCAATAACATCCAGATGCGCTAGGCGCCTCATCGCCGCGGCCAATAAGCTCGAGAGTGCCACCGCCAAAGAGCTACGGTGGGCGCCCAGTGAAATGGATGACATGGTCGCGCGCCTCCGCCAGCAAGAGGTTGATCGGCACGTCGAGCGCCGCGAGGCGGAGGAGGTGGCGAACTCACTCTGCGTTGGGAAGAAGCCACGCACCAAGGAGCTGCTGGCGAGTGGCTACCCGAATACTGCTCCCCGCTCAAGGAGGGATTATTATTAGTTTATTACTATCGTTCGTCTATAGTTTTTATTCACTGTACGTATTAGTTAAGTACTATCATCACATATATGTGATGATACATTATATCTGCAATGAGCTATCAAACAATTAATATATATATATTATTAATTTGACATTTCTATCTATTTTCATACTCTTTTCTAGCTCTAGGCGTGACACATATTGAAACATAACAATAGAACAAAAATCATTCACATTGAAACATAGTGTGGGATCGAGAAGGGACGTCTAGAGGGGCGTGAATAGACTACTTCACAAATTAAAAACCTAACCTTTTCCCAATTTTAATGGTTGGCAGACTTTAGCAATTCTAACAAGTCTAGTGCACCCTACACATCCTAGTCAACAAGTATAACAGCAGAAAGTAAAGACAAGTTTATGTAAGAAAGAGTAGAGGTAGGAAGATCAAACGCAATTGGAGACACGAAGATTTTTCCCGTGGTTTCGATAGGTGGTGCTATCGTACGTCCACGTTGATGGAGACTTCAACCCACGGAGAGTAGCGGTCGCGAGAGTCCATGGAGGGCTCCACCCACAAGGGTCCACAAAGTAGCAACCTCGTCTATTCCATCATGGCTTCCGTCCACGAAGGACTAGCCTCACTATGGGTAGATCTTCATGAAGTAGGCGATCTCCTTGCCCGTACAAACTTCTTGGTTCAATTCCACAACACGAAGAAGGAGGCTCCCAAGCGACACCTAACCAATCTAGGTGACACCACTCTCCAAAAGGTAATAGATGTGGTAACAATGATGAACTCCTTGCTCTTGTGCTTCAAAAGATAATCTCCTCAACACACAATCACTCTCTCACAGATTTGTCTTGGTAGAAGAGGTTGATTGGGTGGAAAGCAACTTGGGGAGGCTAGAAATCAAGATTCATATGGTTGGAGTGGAAGATCTTGATCTCAACACATGAGTAGGTGGCTCTCTCTGAGAAAAATGGATGGGGCAAATGTAGGTATGTTTTGAGTGCTTCCTCTACGAGTGAGAGGAGGTGGAGGGGTATATATAGGCATCTACAAAATTCCAACCGTTACAACATTATTACCCAACTCAGTGAAATCAATCCAAAAATTCGGTTGCACCGACTAGTGCAAAATGTGGCAACTTTTGGCTTCTCGGTGAGACTGATATATAAATCTCGGTGGTACCAATATGAGTGACCTAGGCAGATTCTAAATCTCGATGAGACCTATTCTCAAAACACAGACATTCCGATTCTTGAAAATGGCTAACTAGAAAGTTGGTCACTGGTTTCAGTTGCACTGAATGGAAACTTGGTGGCACCGAGAACTTAGGGTTTGGCATGGGATCTGTCTAGGGTAAAAACTCGGTGGGGCCGATTCTGAAAAGTTGGTAGCATAGATATTAGTGGTAGGGTTTAAACAGAGGTTTTGTGGGAGAATTTCATGTGTATTTTTGGTGGCTAATCTCTAAGCACTTGAGCAACCAGATCATCATAGGCACCTCATCCCCTTTTAATAGTATTGGCTTTCCTATGGACTCAAAGAGTGATTTCTCACGAAATATAAAATGTAGATTCTTCAAGCTTGTTGATTTTGCCAATCCTATTCTATTTTTTCTTCTTCTCTCCTTGGGGATTGTCCACACATTCCATGGCCAATCTTCTCTGTGGAATTTATCTGAAATAAACTGGATAAAACTATTAGTCCAAGAGACAATGTATGTTGTCATGAATTATCGAAACCTCCAAGGGAGCATATGTTCTTTCACATAGCAATATTACGATTGTTGTGCAGACATTGTGATCGACATCCAAATGATTCTACAAAATAAAACGCGTCCACATGACTACCGCCCTAACCTACCTAAGCTCTTGGCTTTGCCTGAACTCACGCACGCGTTCGTCCAGGCGGCTGACACACTCGCGATACAGCTGGAGTCTGATCCCAAGCTCCAAGCTGGATTTCGTCGAAGATTACCATCTCGAGGATGCGATGGCCTTTTTTCTTCTACTGCTCCTCACTGGACACCTGGGCCAAGGAGGCGCTCGAGCCTACTTGCTAGCGCATTGGCATCGAGGGGGCCGCGAACAAGGCGAACGGCGTGACCCAGGCGAACGGTGTGACCAGCATCCGATGCAAGTACGGTGCTGCCAGGCTTTGGTGCAAGTACAACGCAGACGACCGCTGCCCTTTCCTAGCGAGGAATCAGGTTACTGACATGCCGTGGACATAGCTGCAACGTCATGTCGGGTGGGACAGTCGGCAAGCGGGGATGGAACTGCTCTTGCTCTACCGCGTGCGGCGCCTCTCGCTCTGCGGCCCTCCATCGGTCTTGTTGTGTGGCGCGGCTTGCCGTCTCGGCACAGACGTGCATGTTTTGCTCTACGGAGCACCACCAATGATCTTGTTGTGCGGCGCGTTGCAACCTTTCGGTGGTGAGGCGGCTATGTTGCTCGGCGGCGCTGCCGCACCCTCTGCCAAGTGTCTGCTCAACCTTGGCAATGGTACGCAGCACAACGTTGTCAGGCGCGTTGCCGGAGACGCCCTCGGCCTCAATGGGCCATTGCGCCTGCACTGGATCGTTTTCATCATCGACAAGGTTGCTGGCAGAGGCGGCGCTTCGTCTGGTTGTCATGCCTGGAAATGGTAGTGGGGCTAGGTTGCGCTAGGTGTGCCTCCGCACGTGTCGCTCGCCGCCTCTTATGCTCAATCGCATGTGGCGGAAAATCGATGAGGAACTGGCGGCAAACGGTGGCGTGTTCTAATAATGCCATCGATGCAAATCTTTGGAAAGAAGGAAGACCTGTAAGGATGTTTTTTGGGGATTTCGGCGAGCCGGGCGGGAAGCTTGCGCGGTTGCGCGGGAACGGGCTCACCGCCGTGTGGTCAAAGGAAACACATGTGCGGTGCTCAAGCATGCACTGGAATCCTCAGGCCGCAATGCGGTGACAAGACATGCGAGAGGAGGACAGGATGACGCGCAGGCAGATGGGTAATAATAAAAAAACGTCTTCGATTTTAATACATAGCAAATGGCCCTTCCCTACGTTGCATCGTTAATGATTTCACCGATCGCAGGCAATTGTTTACCAGCAAGGGTTTACCCACAACATACCCAGCTTGTCGGGAGGAATCGTCTGTGTTATTTTTGGTGTTCGCAGAGAATTCTGATTAGTGACCTTTTTGCTATGTATCACATGTATCTTCTGACACGGAATCGTTTGTGTTAATTTTGATCATCGCAAACAGTTCGTCCAAGCGACCTGTTTGCCGGATATCACACACATCTTCTAACGTCAAATCGTTTGTGTTCTAATGGATCGGCGCAAACAGCTTATCCGAGTGAACTATATGTCGTACATCGCACACAACTATGTTTGGTGAACCGTTTGCTTTATATTGGCTCATCGCAAACAATTCATATGGATTAACTGTTTGCCACATATTGCACACACAACTCTTTTTTGAATCGTATTTGATGGATCCGCCATCGCACATAGTCCGCGTTATTGGTGACGGAGCTAGAACTATACTGTTTGCAATTCATATTTCACACACAGCTTGATTGAACGGTTTCAGATTGATGTATCGTTTTTGGACCTTCATGTAGAGTGTTAGGGCATTCCAGCTCATGAAAGGTCAACAATTTGAATTTTCATTCAAACTTGAACATGAACTTGACTATCGAATATTCATAGCACTTTACTGTGTTGTTAAGATTCTTTTGATTGAATCTGGCAACCACAACTTGACATCACATAATCCTTATGTGATGAACCTTTATTTTGAAACTTGCATGTGAACCCTTATGTAACATGTGTTCCAAGTGACAACCACTATGTTGTTTTCCAACCCTTATGAGTTAACCCTGACACATGATCTCACAACACAATGACACTGACACCATGCACAACACTTGTTTGTTTGTTTGTTTGTTTGTTTGTATTGTATGGTTGTTTATGATTGCTCTTACTTACGATAGATTGTACGGAGAGCAAAGAGTAACTTAATCAAGACTATGAGATTGACGAACCTTCAATACTAGGCAATTGGAACCTTTGATCATAACCTATGTTTTCTTGCATTGTAGTTGTTTTCAACTAGGAATCCCCTATAGGATTTTATTTATGCTTGACAAAACCAAGTAGAAGAAATGTAGGTCCATTATACCCGGACCTTGTAACTAGTGAGTAGTTACTTAGCTGCTATAACATGGATTGGGAAACATCAATTATTATTCCACCATACAACCTCATGGTTGACTACTTAACAACAACTTAATTAATGAGACAATCTGGGTGGACTAGCTTTGATTGGGTCATCGGAGTGCAGTTTTTGGTGGGGGAATGCCACCCTGGTATCAAAGGGAATTGTACGAGTTCAAAGTTGAGTACCTTCCATGTTGTGACCGTGAGACAATACGGGCTCTGTCTAGACCAAGTAAGTTATGGGAACCCTCCTAGGCAGACCAGCAGATGTAGATTTGCATGTAGGGAAATCAGATTGGGTATACTAATTTTGAGAGGGCTACTACTTCCCAAAAGTCTCGTCTTGATCTACCTAGCTACTTGACGAGTTAAGTTTAGTAGCAGTAAGGTGTGATCGGGAATCACGGGTAAAGTACACAAACCTCTGAGAGTGTATATAATTGATCATGATTAGCCGTGTCCCCGGTTACGGACAACTTTTGTGCAATTGATCAGAGAATTGTCAGCTTGATCTTATTCACCTCTTCTTTATAAAATGAACGGTTTGAACCAAAGGGGAGTTATGACGCGGATCTTAGAGGACTGGGGGTACCAGGGTCTCTGGAGAAAGGCTTGGGGCAGAAGTGTGATGCAGACACCCACATACTCAAATGCTTACTTTGGACTGCCGTGTGATACGGTATGTCCGGGATTACCGCGTGATATGGTATATCCAACTATTAGAGTAGACCACTATTACAAAGATAGGAAAACTATTTTTGCACAAAGGGAAACCCAGCAACACCAATTTGCATGTTTATGTTCCAACTAGCTTATCCTGGTGAAGCTTGCCAATACATCCAATGTATTAACCCTTGTGGCTGCAACGTATCATGTTGCAGGTCTGCCAAAAAGGTATGAAGTTAGGTTACGAAGCTATACCCAACTCTTGCATGTGAGTTGATGGACGCTACAATAGCAGAACATTATTTCTGCTACATGATTATATTATAAGCTAGCCCATGAGCTTTAACAATATCTCGTCCGCACACCATGAAGATTTGCACGAGTTTGCCCAAACTACATAGTTCAGCTGCAAGTTCGACCGAAGTCTCTATATCTCATGTAGAGGCTTCTGTGTGAGTCACAATAGGAAATTCTAGAATAACTTCTAGTGTTTCTTTTCTTTTGACCTGACTACGAAGATTTTGTAATCTAGTTGAGTTGCACTGTCCTCCCACTCACTCTTTTGCAGAAATTTTTTTCTTCAAAATTTCCCGTACTTTATTGCAATCTGCCTTTGTGTAGTGATAGAGGAATACACCACTTGGGATAACCCACAAGTAGCACTTATCTGACTTAGGACATAAACTCGTATTTTTTTACTTATGTCTTATATTCCCAAATGTTAAGAAAAGACCAAATGATATTTCCATACGACTCCATATCTTATATGGTGTCATTTCAACAGATTTGATGGCGCTCTTTTATGTGTAAAGCCGCAGTCACTAAACCATCACATTAACTTTTCTTGGCAAATTGATTAATGTCATCTTTGATTTCACCATGTCATACATAGTCTGAATACATCTACTCAAAACATTCTACTCTTAGTATTGTTCTGGGAAGTGCAAACTATACATTTTTTCACAACTCATCAGACATTCGCTAAACATGTAACTCAAATATTCCTTTCTGCAATCAAATTTTAGAAACCTAATTTTCTTGTTACAATAATTTTTACTTCATTCTAAAAACCTTTTGAAATATTTCAAAGGATCTAGATTTTATGTCTTAGTATAAATATCTACTTGACTCATCCTTGAAGATAGATAAATCGACTACTTGCAACAACACTTATTGGACTACACGCAACAACATGCATGTTTCCAATAATTTTGTTGATCGTTCTTTATGGCATGCGGACTATATTTTAGTTTACTTCACTATTTGGACAAAAGTTGGAAGTGTCAGATGATTCATAATCAGATGACTTCAAAATCTATCACTATGGCTCCATGCGGGTTTCTCCAATGTGACTAAAAGCAGTGCCCCACATATGTGGTATTCTTTTAGTCTTGCGACATTTAGCATCGGTGTTATGAATGTTCAATTTTATCATCAATATTCAAAATACACATCCTATTCACAATAGGAGTATGGACTTTTGTTCATACATGGAACAACTTTTCTTCTCTCATGAACAACTTCCTTGCAACTTCTATGCAATGGTCTAGAGTGTACAAAACTCTAAAATGAATTATGACCATAAATACAGAGGTAATATGCTGATAAATTTTGCAAACTTTCAATTATATATTTTAACCTCATTATTTGTTGGTCTTTTAGGCTGTAGTAGTTCTTGCATCGATTCATAGCAACAGGCAATCAAGTCGGTATCCTTGTGACCAACTTTTTACCACAATCCCGAAGAATTTAGTGATAATTTTTTAATCATAATTCCAAATAATTACACTTACTTGACAAACTTTCTCTGCATCTCATAACTTGTATAAAATTCATACCTGAGCTAGACATTCCATCTTCTTTCTTTCTGCCTTTTACTTCTTATAATTTTACTTCCAATATTTCTCCTACTCACAAAAGAAGCACCCAACTTTAAGAGTGGTTTGAGTCTCCTCATCCACGACATTTGCGGGAGAGTATTGTGTCGGCGTACGACACCTATGGGATCACGTGGATCCCTTTTACGGTTCGGCAGGGAAAAAGGCTTGCACAAAGAGCAGATCTAGCGATCAACACGAGGGATTTTTACCCAGGTTCGGGCCGCTGAGAAGCGTAAAACCCTACTCCTGCTTTAGTGTATTGTGAGTCTTTGAACTCTGGCTCCAGGAGCGCTATGTGATGAACAGTACATAGTCGTTATGCCTCTATCTGGGCCAGAAGGTCCTCTCTTCTTTTCCCCTCTGCAGCTAGGCCTTGGGCCTCCTTTTATATGTCGAAGGGGTCACCGACAGTGGCGCACAGCACATACAAGAGGTGTAAAGTTGCTACAGCGTTCACTGACATCTTAGGACAAACGCATTAAATGCTTCGTCTAGGTGTCCCTTACTTTCTTGGGGACGGAAAAAGAGCCCGTCCCATCAGCACCGCTTAACCCCATCCGCCGCTAATGCCATGACACGCATCCAGGAGGACAAACCCTGTCTGACAGGCTGGTCACTGCACTGGAGCGGTGGCAGGGTGGCGGGATCTTGTCGGGTGCGAATCTTGCCGGGTCTTCGCTAGCCATCCCGGCAAGCATCTTGCCGGGATTCCAGCATTCGGTCTTCTGTCTTCTGATCATTGGCTTGAATGCCTTCTTGATAGTCTTGTGCTTGTTCCCAGTTGTCCCCCGGCAAGCATCTTGTCGGGAGTTCAACATCGGGTCTTCTCGGTGACCTGCCTGGAGGTCTCCTCCCAGGAAGGCTCGCTTCCCGGAAATTCTATCCTGATCTTGCTGGCCTTTGAGCTTGCCGGTGATGCGTAGGCCTGTTCCCGGCAAGTAATCCTTGCCGGAAACCTGGGTCCTAGATGCGTCCTACAAGTGGATTTCTTCTCTGCCATGCCCTTCCCGCCTGGAGGCTGCAACTTGCCGGTGCGTGTCCAGGGGTAATGAACACCCCCTGTTCACTACATCGACAGGAGCCCCCGGGTCTAGGCCAGACAAGCGTGCACAGTGTTTGTCTGGGCTAGGCCCAAAAACATGCACCGGTACACGCGCGGCGAGAAGTAACCGTCACTCATGGCTTTTAACTGCACGCTGATGATGACGCAAGAGAGCTTGCGGTTTGCCGGGCCTTGGGCTTGCCGGCAGCATGGGTAGACAGAGCAGGACGGAAGCAGGAGTCGTGTGCCCGAAAGGGAGTGCCACACCGTGCGACGAAGAGCCAACCCCCGGGACTTCCCCATAAAGGGTACTGCGGGTGCGGTGCTTGATTCATACAGTCATCCCTGCTGTCGCCGCCGTCTACTGCGAATGCCTCACTGCCGTCTTGCCGGCCTCCAGCATACCTGTTGCTGCAATGGCGCATGTAGAGAAATAATTAATCTTAGTCAGGCCAATGTTTATGTATGCAAGACATGTTTCTTTATGCTAAATGAATGTTTGCTCCCCTCTTGATTAATTCCGTCCTTGCATATATCTTATATCCTACGCTGTTTGGAAACCTTGCCGGTGCGCATGTTTGCCGCGAGCGCTTTGAGGAACAGGTCCTTAGCAGCCTGCTGGAAACACCGCTGCCGGCAAGGCGACTTGTCGGGTCAGAACGCGGCTGCTAAGCCTGCCGAGCGGACTCGAGGCGAAACTAGAGCGCGGGCTCACCACGACAAGGTTCCTTCGCGTGCAGATTAATGTACAAGGACAAAAAATCAATCAAGACGACCCATGCTTGCCGGAAAGCTTTCCGGTGCGCACGCTCCAGTCGGCAGCGCTTGGAGGAACGGGTCCTTAGCGGCTTGTCGGGAACGCCGCCTCCCGAAAAGGTTTACCTTCCCGGTGTCTGTGCAGCCGCCTAAGTTGTCGAGCGGACTCAAGACAACTAGGGGCGCTATTGGCCCCGCGAAGGCTCCTTCGCGTGTAGGTGTAAGGAGCAAGTGAGGACAGCAAAAGAAATGCAATTGTCACAAGTTTTTGTAACTTAGCTTTTCCTGCTGTTCATCTCGCATAGCGAGGCCGCGCTCGTGGTGATGACCGACGGCTCTCTAGAAGGTTACTCTCTAGGGCGCTGCCAGTCCCCGAGCCCGCCTTCCATGCGTATTCCTGCAACACAGATTGGACATGTAATGCCACGACAATGTTTTAGCACAACAAGACTTCTGTCGAATGTTCCCTTGCTTGCCGGAACACTTTCCAGTGCGCACGATCCAGTCAGCAGCGCTTTGAGGAACAGGTCCTTAGCGGCTTGCCGGGAATGCCGCCTCCCGAAAAGGTTTACCTTCCCAGCTTTAGTGCAGCTGCTCACATCGCCGAGCGGACTCGAGGCGACTAGGAGCGCAACTAGCCCCGGGGAGGTTCCTCAGCATATGGGTTTACGCAGAAATCCGAAAATAAAACTCTTCGAGCCTTTTCCTTGAACAATTGCATTTTTGTACAATGAATCCCTACGCTTGCTGGAATACTCCACGAATGTGCACGTTCTGGTCGATGGCGCTTAGGATCGGGTCCTGTCTAGCAGCCTATCGAGAACGCCGCCTCTTTAGGAGCTTAACGCTCTAGAGACAACCGCAGCTGCATCTGTGTTGTTGGGCGGACCCAGAACAACCAGGAGTGCAGAGTGTTTCTAGAGCGCTCCCTCGCACACAGGTTATACAAAACTACCATTTTGGCCAAATCTCCGCGACGAGAGGAAGATTATATTTGGACTTCTTCTTCACCTCATTTTCATCTTCTTTAGAGACCCGGCTTGAAGAGCCTCTGAATAATCTCCTCATCATTTTTTTTCTGAAAAATTTCTGAAATTTTTAGTGACTCACAATAAAGGTGAACAAAACTCAACAAAACTTATAGCAACTACTCCCACAAGTGCCTAGAGGCTATATCATGCATCAAAACTACTTGGGACCATACAAATTTGACATACAAGCTCAAGAACAAGGTCACCACAACAGCAAAAATTTGCAAAATATAAAGCACTAGAACAAAAACTAATTGGACCATTGGAGGAGTCACATACCGAAGAACAATCCCCCAAAACAGTTTTGCAAACGGAGCTTTGCACACGGAGATCGAAAATGGCAGCAAAATGAGCTAGAACACGGGTTTGAGCAATTGTGGGATTTTTTCTGGAGGAAGACGAAGCGGATGGTGGCTGGAATAGGTGAGGGGGCCTACGTGGGACCCACAAGCCAGGTGGGCGCGCCCTGCAGGCTTGTGGCCCACTGGTGCAGCCCCCTGATGTGTTCTCAGTGCCAAAAATTCTTAAATATTCCAGAAAAAATCATACTACATTTTCAGGGCATTTGGGGAACTTTTATTTTCAGGTCACTTTTTTATTGCACGGATAAAACAGAAAACAGAAAAATAATAGCATTTTTACTGTAATTAACTCTAAATAACAGAAAGTAAAAGTTGGGTACAGAAGGTTGTGCTTTCTAAATTCATCCATCTCATGCCCATCAAAAAGAATCCATCAATAAGGTTGATCAAGTCTTATTGACAAACTTTTTTCGAATGACACGGAACCGGAGAATTTTCGAATAACACTAGGTTACCTCAATGGGGATATGCATGTCCCCAACAATAAGTATATCATATTTCTTTTTGGAAGTAGGGAGAGGGAATTCAAAATCTCCAATAATAATCGTTGAAATTTTTCCAATGGAGTTGATTCTATGAACTTGAGGTTATTTCTTCAGAAAGTGTACCGTATGCTCATTACCATTAACATGAAAAGTGACATTGCCTTTGTTGCAATCAATAACCGCCCCTGCAGTGTTCAAAAAAGGTCTACCAAGGATGATCGACATACTGTCGTCCTCAGGAATATCAAGAATAACAAAGTTCGTTAAGATAGTAACATTTGCAACTACAACAGGCACATCCTCACAAATACCGATGGGTAAAGCAGTTGATTTATCAGCCATTTGCAAACAGATTTCAGTAGGTGTCAACTTATTCAAATCAAGTCTACGATACAAAGAGAAAGGCATAACACTAACACCAGCTCCAAGATCACATAAAGCAGTTTTAACATAATTTCTTTTAATAGAGCATGGTATAGTAGGTACCCCGGGATCTCCTAATTTCTTTGGTACTCCACCCTTAAAAGTATAATTGGCAAGCATGGTGGAAATCTCAGCTTCCGGTATCTTCCTCTTATTTGTCACAATATCTTTCATATACTTAGCATAAGGAGACATTTTCAGAATATCAGTCAAGCGCATACGCAAAAAGACAGGTCTAAGCATTTCAACAAAGCGCTCAAAGTCCTCATCATCCTTTTTTCTTGGATATCTTAGGAGGAAAGGGCATGGGTTTCTGAACCCAAGGCTCTCTTTCTTTACCATGCTTCCTAGCAACAAAGTCTCTTTTATCATATCTTTTGTTCTTAGGTTGTGGGTTGTCAAGATCAACAGCAGGTTCAATCTCCACATCATTATCATTACTAGGTTGAGCATCAACATGAACATCATCATTAATATTATCACTAGGCTCATGCTCATCACCAGATTGTGTCTTAGCATCAGAAATAGAAATATCATTTCGGTTTTCATGCGTATCTATAACAGGTTCACTAGCAGCATGCAAAGTCCTATCGTCATTATTTTTCCTTTTATTACTAGGACGATTAGGTGCATCAGAATTAATTCTCTGAGAATCTTGCTCAATTCTCTTAGGATGTCCCTCAGGATACAAAGGTTCCTGAGTCATTTTACCACCTCTAGTTACAACTCTAACAGAATGATCATTGTTCTTACCATTCATCTCATTAAGCAAATCATTTTGTGCCTTGAGTACTTGTTCTACTTGAGTAGTTACCATGGAAGCATGTTTACTAATAAGCTTAAGATCATTGATAGTTCTACTCGTATAATCACCTAAGCGATCAAGCATGTAAGTATTGTGTT
The DNA here is from genome assembly GCA_039707655.1 of Elymus sibiricus. NCBI lineage: Eukaryota > Viridiplantae > Streptophyta > Magnoliopsida > Poales > Poaceae > Elymus > Elymus sibiricus. The sequence continues at coordinate 139,169,432 of CM077671.1, forward strand.
TCAATTGTCTACTAACATAAGCATTGAAGTTTTCTTGCTTAACAATAAAGTTATCAAACTCATCCAAGCATTGGCTAGCAGACTTATTATAAGGAATATCACCTTCATCAAATCTACGGAGAGAATTTACCTCTACTACCTGTGTCGGGTTATCAAGACCATGTATTTCTTCAATAGGTGGTAGATTCTTAACGTCTTCAGCTTTAATACCTTTTTCTTTCATAGATTTCTTTGCCTCTTGCATATCTTCAGGACTGAGAAATAGAATACCTCTTTTCTTCGGAGTTGGCCTTGGAGGTGGTTCGGTAATAGTCCAATCATTATCATTGCTCAATATATTATTCAATAGTAGTTCAGCTTGTTCGACAGTTCGTTCCCTGAAAACACAACCAGCACAACTATCTAGGTGGTCCCTAGAAGCATCGGTTAGTCCATTATAAAAGATATCAAGTATTTCATTTTTCTTGAGAGGATGATCAGGCAAAGCATTAAGTAATTGGAGAAGCCTCCCCCAAGCTTGTGGGAGACTCTCTTCTTCAATTTGCACAAAGTTAAATATTTCCTGCAAGGCAGCTTGTTTCTTATGGGCAGGAAAACATTTTTCAGAGAAGTAATATATCATATACTGGGGACTACGCACACAACCAGGAGCAAGAGAATTAAACGATATCTTAGCATCACCCTTTAATGAGAAAGGAAACAACTTAAGAATATAGTAATATCGAATTTTTTCCTCATGAGTGAATAGGGTGGCTATATCATTCAATTTAGTAAGATGTGCCACAACAGTTTCAGATTCATAACCATGGAAAGGATCAGATTTAACCAAAGTAATCAACTCAGGATCGACAGAGAATTCATAATCCTTATCAGTAACAAAGATAGGTGAAGTAGCAAACTTAGGTTCATTTTGCATTCTAGCAAGATTTTTCCTTCCACTTGCACAACAATTTCTTAAGATCATCTCTATCCTTACAAGCAAGAAAGTCCCTAGCTACCTCTCCTTCCATAACATAACCCTTAGGTATATTAGGCAATTCATATCTAGGAGAGATAGGTCTAGCAGGTGTATCACAGTGTTCAGTTTCAATAATTTCATCAGATTCAAAAATATCATCAGTTTCAGCATTGACTCTAGCAATTTGTTCATCAAGAAATTCACCCAGTGGAACAGTATCATCAAGCAGTATCATCATAAGCATCAGGCATAGCGGAAGTGGCATCATCAATTACTTGTGACATATCAGAATTACTAGCAGGTGGTGGTGTTGCAAGTTTACTCATAACAGAAGGTGAATCAAGTGCAGAGCTAGATGGTAGTTCCTTACCTCCCCTCGTAGTAGAGGGATAGATCTTGGTTTTTGGGTCTTTCAGATTCTTCATAGTGATCAACAGATATAAATCCCAAGTGACTCAGAGAATAGAGCTATGCTCCCTGGCAACGGCGCCAGAAAAAGGTCTTGATAACCCACAAGTATAGGGGATCACAACAGTTTTCGAGGGTAGAGTATTCAACCCAAATTTATTGATTCGACACAAGGGGAGGCAAAGAATATTCTCGAGTATTAGCAGCTGAGTTGTCAATTCAACCACACCTGAAAGACTTAATATCTGCAGCAAAGTATTTAGTAGCAAAGTAGTATGGAAGTAACGGTAACGATGGCAAAAGTGACAGTAGCAGTTTTGTAGTGATTGTGACAGTAGCAACGGAAAAGTAAATTAGCAAAGATCAATAGGTGAAAAGCTCGTAGGCAATGGATCAGTGATGGATAATTATGTCGGATGGCATTCATCATGCAACAGTTATAACATAGGGTGATACAGAACTAGCTCCAATTCATCAATGTAATGTAGGCATGTATTCCATATATAGTCATACGTGCTTATGGAAAAGAACTTGCATGGCATCTTTTGTCCTACCCTCCCGTGGCAGCGGGGTCCTAATGGAAACTAAGGGATATTAAGGCCTCCTTTTAATAGAGAACCGGACCAAAGCATTAGCACTTAGTGAATACATGAACTCCTCAAACTACGGTAATCACCGGAAAGAATCCCTGTTATTGTCACCCTGGGGGATGCGGATCATAATTCCTAATAGGTGTCTACAACTTGCAAGATAGGATCAAGAACACATATATATTCATGAAAACATAATAGGTTCAGATCTGAAATCATGACACTCGGGCCCTAGTGACAAGCATTAAGCATAGCAAATTCATAGTAACATCAATCTCAGAACATAGTGGATACTAGGGATCAAACCCTAACAAAACTAACTCGATTACATGGTAGATCTCATCCAACCCATCACCGTCCAGCAAGCCTACGATGGAAATACTCACGAACGGCAGAGAGCATCATGAAATTGGTGATGAAGGATGGTTGGTGATGACGACGACATCGATTTCCCCAATCCGGAGCCCAAAACAGACTCCAGATCTGCCCTCCTGAGGAAGAATAGGAGGTGGCGGTGGCTCCGTATCGTAAAACGCGATGAACTCTTCTCTCTGATTTTTTTCTCCTCGAATAGGAATATATAGAGTTGGAGTTGAGGTCGGCGGAGCTCCAGGGGACCCACAAGACAGGGGGCGCGCCCTAGGGGGGCGCCCCCCTGGCTTGTGGCCAGGTGGTGGACCTCCTCCGGCTGATTCTTTCGCCAGTATTTTTTATTAATTCCAAAAATATTCTCTGTAAATTTTCAGGTCAATCCGAGAACTTTTATTTCTGCACAAAAATAACACCAAGGCAATTCTGCTGAAAACAGCGTCAGTCCGGGTTAGTTCCATTCAAATCATGCAAATTAGAGTCCAAAACAAGGGCAAAAGAGTTTGGAAAAGTAGATACGATGGAGACGTATCATAGGTCCTTCACAAAAAAACTCATTTTGGGCGCTCAAAAAATGGAAAATGAATTTTCCGTCCAAAGAAAATGAAAACTTCCTTAGGCAACATTGTTTTTCATTCCAATATGCACCCTTGTGCACAATATGAGATTATTTTAGCAAACTATGCCATGAATGTGGCCATAAGACTGGTCATTTGGCTTGAAACACATGAATCTTCATACATGATAGCTCATTTATGAGAACAATTTTTTTAAATATTTGCCGTATTACAAGTTTATTATTTTTCCAGGTAACTTGGTCACATTTAATGACACAATGTGAAGGTTTTCCATTTTTTTTGATTTGTTTTGAATTTTTCATGCCCATTTCAAGATGTGGTCAAAACGGCGGGCATGACCGTTCCTAGCTAGTGGTTGAATCTTGGAAAACTTTTGGTGTTTCTATGATTAAATAGATACTTTTGTACCTAGAAATGATTTTTGCAAAAAATAAAATCCAATCTATGAGGCAGCTGCAGTTCAAATTTGACCCACTTCCTGCTGAATCGGGGGAAATTTGTCTTTTTCACGAGAGGTGGCTCAAAGCTTTTGACACCCACCCATTTAGTCAATTGTACATTAAATAGGACCTAATATTTTAGAAGATTGATTTGTTCCAATTTTGCAACAAATATATGGTAGGTCCTTCACAAAAAAACTCATTTTAGGCACTCGAAAAATGGAAAATGAAATTTTTGTGCAAAGAAAATGAAAACTTTGTTAGGCAACATTGTTTGCCATTCCAATATGCAAACTTGTGCAAAATATGATATCTTTTGAACAAACTATAACATGAATGTCAAACTTGAAAACCATAGATCTTCATACATGAATGTCGGCGGAAATTTTAGAAAATGCAAAAAAGTTCCAAAAACATGAAATTTGGCATGATGTTGGTTTATGAAACCAAAAGGGTGTGCAAAAAGTTTGAAATTATTTCACAATATTAAACATAGTAAATCTATCTGAAGAAAAAGGTAAAGAAACACAAAATAAATGGGGCTTTTCTATTGGTTGACCACCCCATCACCTGGATCGGTGACGTGGATGGTTTGGCCAGCCATCCACTCCCCCACTCCCCCACAACCCCACTCCCCCGCTACCTTATCCTCTCTCCCCTCGGGTCGTCTCTCTATCCCTCTCTTCTCTAGCTGAACCCTCGCCGCCGCCATTGTCATTGCCCTTCGCCGCCGCCGTTGCCGCTGCCCTCCGCCGCTCGCCCCAGCCTCTCTCCCCTGCCAGCCTCTCTCCTCGCCGGTCTCCCCTGCAGCTCGCCCATGCCGACCTGTCTTGCCTGCCATCCTCTCTCCCCTGCAGCTCTTCCCCGCCGGCCTCCCCTGCAGCTCGCCCCCGCCGGCCTCTCTCCACCCCAGCTCGCCCCTGCCGGCCTATCGACCCCGCAGGTCGCCCCCGCCGGCATCTCTCCCTTGCAGGTCGCTCCCTCCCGTCTCTCAACTGGGTCGCCGCCGCTCTGGTCACCGCCGCGGGTCGCCGCCGCTCACTGCATAGGGTCGGACGCCCAAGAGCCGCTCGGGTCACGTAGGGCCAGCGCTCGCCCCATGGGTCGCTGCCTCCCGCCGCTGCACGCGCATGGCCGGAAGAGCCGTATGCCCAGGAGAACAGCCAAACTCGCAACACCACCGCCAGACGTGGTCACCGCAGATGTCGTTGAACTCGAGGCCAGAATGACCCAGGGCTGCCGCAGATGCTCACCGTCGGACCGCTGATGACCATGTCTGTCCTCTGCTTCCTGAACGAAAGGACCACTGCCATGGACCCATTTAATCAAAAAGGAAAATGAAAATACATATAGGAAAAACAAGGAAATGAAATTATTTAGACAAAAAGGCCCTGACTTAAAAAGGAAAATGAAAATATTTAGACAAAATGGACACGGCTTAAAAAGGAAAATGAAAATGTTTAGACAAAAAGGCTACGGCCCAACAATAAAAAAGGCTGCAAGGTTGGGCCTGGCCCATGAAACCGACCAAAAATTGTCAGAAAAAAATATAAAAAGGCTGAATTGTTGGGCTTGGCCCATGTAAAGTGTCGAACTGGACCGGGCTGATTCTAATCAACGACCAATTCACTTGGTCATAATTTTGCCACGTCAGCTTGCCACGTTGGATCCGACGTGGCCTGGGCAGGCTGCTAGTGACCAAAACAATTGGTCATAGAACCAACGACCTTTTACATATCACAAAGAAGGTCGTTAAGTTTCAATAAAGACGGTCATCTTTTGACCAACTGTTTTTGGTCACAAAAAGGTCGCAAATGAAAAACAATGACCATTCAGTGACCAATATTGATGGTCGCAAGTTAGCATATTTCTTTTTGTGATTTGGGAATGCATGATTTTGGTTTTTGGCTTGGTAAGTTGGTTGCCCCCAGTCTTTTTCTAGCCCTATCATGTACTAAGTGGAAATACTGCTTGGGAATCCAAATCCTAAAAACAAAGTTATGCTGAAAGAGTCCACCATATCTACTTATATACGATATTACCCTGCTGTTCCAAGTAAATTTTCATGTACCACCTCTAAAACCTTGAAATGAACATCTGTTTTTGTGCCCGTATCGCTCATGGAGCGACGGGGTAGTCATTATCTTCCATGCTTAGCGCGTTTTACTCACTAACGAGAGTTTATTTAATCGTCAATTTTAAGGGAGGCTTGTAAAAAGGATGCCCAGTCTTGAATTATTTATAGAATACTCCCCTTGGAAAGTTGAAAGTTGGTAGGCACCCATGGATTAGGCTAGCCATGATTTGTGTTGGTATGGTGGACAGGGAGAAAAAACTATTACATGGGATCCGCCATTAATGTGTTTAGCATGGAAGATATTTAAAACTTTGTCGTTAAACCATTGACATGAAAAGTACACATCTCAAATGAAATTATCTCTGTTTTAAGCAATGAGCTCTGTCACATAACCAAATACCTACTTCCCTCTACGAAGGTCCTATCTATTTACCTTTCATGTTGAGTCAGTTTCATCTTTCTTTCTTTTGGCACCATGTATCGAGCATGGGGATCACTCTTATACTGCATGTAATCTTTAATAGAAAAGGGTTGAGCATTTTATAAGTACGATGGTTATCTTCAAATTGGGGTACCTAGTCATCATCTTTAATTGATTGATTTATGTTTGCAATATAATCTTGAAAGGTTGCGAGATACTTCATTACCACTTTATGATATGTTGAACTTATTGGAATGATGTTACATGTTATTAGTTTATCATTTCCTATGTGATCAAGGGTTTTGTTCTATTCTAGCATTCACACTTCATAAATTACTTTTTTATTATTTACCTACTCAAGGACGAGCAAGAATTAAGCTTGGGGATGCTAATACGTCTCCAACGTATCTATAATTTTTGAAGTATGCATGCTATATTTACAAGTTTTATATGGTTTTGGTGCACTTTTATATTATTTTTATGGACTAAATTATTAATGTAGTGCCCAATGTCAGTTGCAATTTTTTGGCATGTTTTTTGTTTTGTGGAAAAATCATACCAAACTGAGTCCAAACGTGATAAAAATTCACAACGATTTTTTATGGAATATATGAGATTTTTGGGAGATAGAATCAATGCAAGATGGTGCCTGAGGGCTCCACACAGGTAGTGGGCACACCCTGCCGCTTGTGTGCACCACCTAGGTCGGTTGGAGCTCTCCTTCAGGCACATGAAAGCTAATTTCCAAAGAAAAATCATGTAAAAATATCAGCCCAATTGAAGTTGTGGATCTCCGGCTATAAAAGAAACTGTGAAGGGACCAAAAACAGTCGCGAAAAAGAAGATTGAAGAGAGATTCAATCTAGGGAGAGCTCGCTCTCCCCCTGAAGGTTCAAGGGAGAAGGAGGGCCCCCTCCCCCCTCTCTTTTGATGGCGCTGGAGCGCCGCCGGGGACATCTCCGTCATCACCTTGACCACCAACTTCTCGTCCGTTCTCATGGTGATGTGTGATTAGTTCATCCTCGAGCCGAGGGTATGTACTAGTAGCTACGTGTTTGATCTCTCTCTCTGTCTCTCTCTCTTTGTCTCTCTCTCTCTCGTGATCTTGATAGGACACGATCTTGATGTACCATGAGCTTTGTTAATATGGTCGGATCATATGGTGTTCTTCCCTCTTTATCCTTGTTGTGATGAATTGAGTCCTGCTCTTTGAGGTTTCGTTCTTATTGGATTGAATACTTTGGATTTGCGATCACTTGATATATGTCCTGCTTGTGAAATCTCGTGGTGACAATGGGCAATTCATTAAGATCACATGACATATGTTTTGGTAATCAACTTGTGGATTCCCATGGTGACAGTGGGGTAATCTAGGCATCGAGGTTGATACATGTTTTTATCCTACTTTCTCTGATAGGAACTTTGGAGTGATTCTTTGTTGCACGTTGATGGATTGTTATATGATTCAATAATGTTAGCACTGTTTAGAGATAGCACTAGTGGAAGTATGAACCCTAGGCCTTGTTTCCAAGCATTGCAATACTGTTTGTGCTCAATTTTATCAATTGTTACCTTGATGTTTTCATTATTTCAAATTACAAAAAACTATTTCTACTATCCATACTACACTTGTATCACCGTCTCTTCGCCGAACTAGTGCACCTATACAAATTGCCATTGTATTGGGTGTGTTGGGGACACAAGAGATTTCTTGTAATTTTTTTAGGGTTGTTTGAGAGAGACCATCTTCATCCTACACCTCTCGCAGATTGATAAACCTTAGGTCTTCTACTTGAGGGAAATTGCTACTGTCTACAAAAATCTATGCTTGGAGGCCCAACAAAGTCTACAAGAATAAAGTGGCGTTGTAGAAATCAAGCTATTTCTGGTGTCGTTCCCGTGGAGGTGAATGCTGGAAGATATATATTTAGATCTTATAATTGAATCTTTTACTTTCCTGTTTTATCACAAGTTTGGTTTATAAAAGAAAATTACAAAAAAATGAAAGTGAAGTTGCATCAAATACTTTACCAATATGATGTCTTTCTTGAAAATATGGATTCCGATAATTGTGCTAAATTGTTATAGGAAGAATTTAACAAAATGTTTATTGTGAGTTCCTTGAATGTTGAGTATGCACTGGTACATTGATGTCCTATGCAAATGGTTTTTAACCCCTTTCCGCGACATAGTTACAAACCGTCACCTTCCTGTGTGGGCGATAGGGGGTCCATCCCGCACAACACAGAAAAATCGTCTGCGATGGTGGCCGATGGTGCAGACGCTCTCCGAAATTTAATTGTGTGTGATGTGATACATCTCCGACGTATCTATGATTTTTATTGTTCCATGATACTATATTATCATTCTTGGATACTTTATTTGCATTTTTATGCTATTTTATATCATTTTTGTGAACTAACCTATTAATCTAGTGCCCAGTGCCAGTTGCTGTTTTCTGCTTGTTTACGGCCTTTTAGGAATACCGTACCAAACAAAGTCCAAATGCCCCAAAACGTTTTGATGTTTTTTCTAGACAAAAATAACATCTTAAAGGTTCGAAGAGAGACCGGAGGCTACACTGGGTGGTGCAAAGCCAACAGGGCGCGCCTAGGGGGGGCGCCCTGATGGCTTGGGACCACCTCCCGACGCCTCCTGACCTAATTCCAACTATATATATTCCCTAAAATCAGGAAAACACCCGAGAGCCAGCCAAAATACGTTTTCCACCGCCGCAAGTCTTTGTTCCGACAAGAGGCCATTCAGAGCCATGTTCCGATGCCCTACCAGAGGGGGATCGATCACGGAGGGCCTCTACATCAACCTTGCTGCCTCCATGATGATGTGTGAGTAGTTTACCATAGACCTATGGGTCCATGGCTAGTACCTAGATCTCTCTTTCTTTCTCTCTCTCTATGATCTTCAATACAAAGTTCACCGCGATTCCTGCGGTGATCTATCCAATGTAATCCTTCTTTGCAGTGTGTTTGTTGGGATCCGATGAATTGTGAGTTTATGTTTATATTATTCATGGAAATATATTCAGTATTTACTGAATTCTTATATGCATGATTGTTATAGCTTCGTATTTCTCTTCAATCTATCGGTTTGCTTTGGCCAACTAGTTTGATTTATCTTCAGCGGGAGTGGTTCGTCGTGATGGGTTTAATCTTGCGGTGTTCAATCCTCGTGACAGAAGGGGACATGACACGTATTGTATTACTGCCATTAAGGGGAAAACAATGGGGTTTATTCATATTTATTGGATTTACTTTGTCTACATCATGTGATCTTGCTCCAAGCATTACTCTGCTTTTACTTAATACTATAGATGCATGCTGGATAACGGTCGATGGGTGGAGTAATATTAGTAGATGCAGGTAGGAGTCGGTCTACTTGTTTATGGACATGATTCATATGTACATGATCATTGCCGTGAATAAATATTGCACAACTATGCGCTTTTCTATCAATTGCCCAACAGTAATTTGTTTACCCATCTTATGCATTCTACGAGAGAGAACCTCTAGCGAAAACTATGGCCCCTAGGTCTTCACAAAATACATTATTACAAAAAGACCAAAAATATTTCTGCCATTTATTTACTGTTATTTTGTTTAATATTTTATTATCTATCTATCACTACTTATCGCTTGCAAGTAACGAGTTCAAGGGGCTTGACAACCCTCTTGCCCGCGTTGGGTGCAAGTGCGTGCTCTTTTGTGTGTAGGTGCTGAAGACGGGAATTTGCGTGGTCCTCCTACTGGTTCGATAACCTTGGTCTCATAGAGGTAAATATTTATCTATACCGCGCTGTATCTCCTCTCCTCTCCGGGGAAAATGCTAACGCAGTTTACAAGTAGCAGGAAGAATTTCTGGCGCCGTTGCCGGGGAGTATCACCAAATTCTTACCAAGTACCTTCGCACAAATTATCATTGAATTGTTCTAATTTTTATTTGTTGTTATATTTTACTTTTTATTTTCAGTTATATTTTACTTTTTATAAAAATAAAAAATACAAAAATATTTCTACTTGTTAGTTTTCTTTTTTCGTCACTATGTCTGGACCTCTTGCCAATGTTTCTCCGGATTTTGAAATACTATACTTTATACAAAAACAAGGGGAGAATCTAAAAGATGCATGGTACCATATAATAGAGTCCCATCGTAATGCTACTGTAAAAAAATTATATGAAGATCCTTTTCGTAATTTTATGTAGCACTCAGGATGCCGCATAGGCAAGTTCTAGACTTTGCTGCCAAAGGAAATTTTATTGAAATGGATTCTAGTGCTGCTTATGAGATAGTAGAAGGGATGGTAGGAACTCCTCCGTTACCTCGAATCTATTTTTTCCACATGAAGAGATTCAAATATTAGAGAAACTAGGGGATTTGCATAGAAACATAAGTGCGATACAAAAGGTTAACGAACCTATCAAAACTTTAGGCCCTATCTTTCATAACATGAATTCTTTCCTTACCACCACCAATAAAAAGGTTGAGTCATTATAGAAATTGATTACCCCCACTTTCAGAGGCTACAAGTAAACAGAAGGAACCTCTGGGGTCTGAAAAGGGCCTTGCTGAGGTAGCTAAAGTGGACGACAACAAAGACAACACTTGATACTATGCATTATGCCTAGCTAGGGGCATAAAACGATCGCGCTTCTTGGGAGGCAACCCAATAGTTATATTTAAAAAAATTGTTTTTAATTTCTGTATTTGTGTGTTTACATGATTATTTCTACTGTAATGATTTTTTTATGTTTTAATTAGTGTTTGTGCCAAGGAAAGCCTTTGGGATTGATTTGGAAGATAGTAGAATTGATACGGTGCAAAAGCACATACTTTTGCGTCAAGTGCAGAATTTCTATGATTTTACTGAAATGTCTTATTTAAATGATTTTTTTACAAATTATTGGTATAAATATTCCCCTAGTTCTCCTCATTTTTCATAATTTTTGGAGTTACATAAGTGTGGTGTTTGTGCAGATCGTTACAGACTATTCTGTTTTAGACAGATTCTGTTTTTGCTTGCATAGTTTGCTTTTCTTGATGATGCTATGGATTTTATAGGGGGATATAAGCCATGGAGAAGTTATAATACAGTACCTTATGAAATAATAAAATATGAATCAATTTATAATAGTACCTAAAGTTTTTGATTTACCTATCATACTAACGGAGTTCACGAGTTTTCTGTTGAGTTTTGTGTGCTGAAAATTTCAAGTTTTGTGTGCGATCATGATGGATGAAGGAATAAGGAGCGACAAGAGCCTAAGATTGGGGATACACAAGTCACCCCAAGGTAAAATTCTAGGAAGACTCAAGCATCTAAGCTTGGGGATGCCCCGGAAGGCATCCCCTCTTTCGTCTCCATTCCATCGGTATGTCACTTGGAGCTATATTTTTATTCATCACATGATATGTGTTTTGCTTGGACCGTCGTGTATTATAGTTTTCTTTATTTTTAGTTTGCCACAATCATTGTTTGCTTGACACAACTATTTTAGAGAGACACATGTTCATCATGATTTGTTAGAATACTCTATGTGCTTCACTTATATCTTTTGACCGTTGCAGTTGCTCTAGTGCTTCACTTATATCTTTTAGAGTACGATGGCATATAGATTTTATAGAAATAATTGAACTCTCATGCTTCACTTAAACTTGTTTGACAGTTTAATAAAAAGTAATTGTAATTTGCATGGCTTATAACACTAGTCCAAAATGGATAGGTATTCAATTAGTGTATAATCAAAACCTTCATGTAGCTCACTATATAAGAGAGATTGTGGGTTAGTGATATTGATGTAATAATATGAAAGGGCATGAGTACATGATTGTTGGTTAGTAGAAATATCGGTAGTTAAAGCATGTTACTAGGTGCTCATCTAAATATTGGTTATGGCATGATGATGATGTGTGAGCATTCTTATTCCTCGTTGAAATCCTAGTGCTGTTTGGGTCGGAGGCACGCGATGGTTAACTCCTCTCAACCTCCTCCCCAGGGGTATGCGGTAGTACTTTGCTTCGACAGAGCTAATAAGGCTTTGCAATAAGTATATGAGTTCTTTATGACTATGTGAATCCATGGACGTATGCACACTCACCTTTCCGCATATTACTAGCCTGTTCGGTACCGTGCATTGCCCGTTTTCACCTCGAGGATTGGTGCAACTCTCACCGGTGCATCCAAACCACGTGATATGATACGCTCTATCACACACTAGCTTCCTTATATCTTCCTCAAAACAGACACAATACCTACCTATTATGACATTTTCATAGCCATTCCGAGATATATTGCCGTGCAACTTCCATCATTACATCACATGACTTGTGTGTTCATCATTATATTGCTTTGCATGATCATGTAGCTGGCATAGTATTTGTGGCACAGCCACCGTTCATCATTGTTTACATGTTATGCTAGGTCATTGTACATCCTAGTAAACTGCCAGAGGCATTCATATAGAGTCATTTCTTTTGAGTTGTAATTAAATAAAAGCGTGAGGATCATCATTATTAGAGCATTGTCCTAGTGAGGAAAGGATGATGGAGTAATGATTCCCCCACAACTCAGGATGAGATCCAGACGAAAATTGAAAAAAGTGGGGGAAGCCAAATGAGCCCACCAAGAAAAAAAGAGTAGATGAGAGAAAAAGAGAGAAGGGGCTTTGCTACTATCATTTACCACACTTGTGCCTCAAAGTGGCACCATGTTCTTCATTTAGAGAGTCTCCTTACTTTTCATTTTCATATGCTAGTGGGAATTTTTCATTATAGAACTTGGCTTGTATATTCCGATGACGGGCTTCCTCAAATGCCCGAGGTCTTCATGAGAAAGCAAGTTGGATGCACACCCACTTAGCTTATGTTGAGCTTTCATACACTTATAGCTCTAGTGCATCCGTTGCCTAGCAATCCGTACTCCTCGCATTGATATCTATTGAAGGGCACCTCCATATCCCGTTGATACACCTAGTTGATGCGAGACTTTCTTTCCACTTTGACTCCTTTTGGTATCTATCACCATATTCTATTCCACCAATATGCTATATCCATGGTTCATACTCATGTATTGAGTGAGGTTGAAATGCTGAAGCGCGTTAGAAGTATGATCCAATTGCCTGACTTGACACCGTGGTGCTCATGATTTGCACTTATGTGGTGAAGACGGAGTCATGCCATGCTAATATGATAAAATGCGCGGGGAGTATTCTTTAAGGATCCTATTATTTTGAAAGTTAATGATTATGTTGCTTATGATTATGGATATTACTATATTGATGTTTATTAGTTCATCGTTTCTCAAAGATCATACCTAAAAGAGATAACATGTTGGGTGGCATATCGCATCAAAAATTCTGTTTTTATCATTTACCTACTCGAGGACGAGCACAAATTAAGCTTGGGGATGCTGATACGTCTCCAACGTATCTATATTTTTTTATTGTTTCATGCTACTATATTATCATTGTTGGGTACTTCATTTGCATTTTTATGCTATTTGATATCATTTTTGTGAACTAACCTATTAACCTAGTTGTCGGCGTTCTGGGATCGGGGTAACCAGATCTGCCTGCCCGCGGCCCAGCGCGTGGCCCACCTCGACGGTCCAGTATGGTCTAGCGGCAAGCCCCCCATGTCAAGGCCCTCGCGAGAGCCCCAACCTCGCGAGGCGAACAACGCTATAAGACCTCCAGGGGAGCAGCCTCCCCAGGCTGCCTCCCGAGGAGCAAAGATTCCTATGCAGGTACATGGCCTCATGAGGCTGGGATGACGTGAGCCATGACGACAAAGGCCAGGCGGGCGCCAGCGGGCGCAGAGGGGAGAGTTTCCTCTTTTGTGCTAAGGAGGCAAGGACGCACGCGGGTTCCCAAGGAATCCCCCAAAGATTTCCATTCCAATGCAACAAGACCAAGACCACGAGCTCGGCAGGATGGATGTCATCGCCGAGCCCAGGCCGTCTTGGTGGCTGTGTCGGCCTGGAGCCACCTAGAAATAAGCCCCAGACGCTCCCTCGCGAGGCACCTGTCGGCTTCTTGGAGGTCGTCCCGGATCCGGCCGAGCGCGATATAGGCCTCATCCAAGGCCCCGAGCCTGATGAGAGGGCCGCGGTTCGCGAGCGCGAGAGCCTGACCAGGAGGCTGCACTGGCACGTCGGCGGGTGCTATGGCCAAGGGGCAGTGGCATGGCAGACTTGGGACGCCGGAGGCTCCAGGTTATCCTCGGACACGACGAGGGCGGACGACTTCACACCGTGCTGGTCCACGGGAGCTTGCTCCTCCTGAAGTTGCGTCACTGCGTCCTCAGGGGCGGATTCCGCCAGAAGGGGGCGGGAAGTTTCCCCCCCCCACCGGCTCTGGGGTTGCCACGGCCGCGGCAAGGAGTGCTGCCTCATGAGCCTCCACGCCCTCGGCGCCCAGTTTCCCAAGCGGCATTGGAAAGGTGCCAGGAGTAGGCGTTACGCCCGTGCGCCCGGGTGTGGAATTGCCAGGGCGCCCAGGGGCTGAGCTGGGTTGGCGCGATGCACTTCTGTAGGACCGAAAGTATGTCTAGAGGGGGGTGATTAGACTACTTGACCAAATAAAAATCTACTTTTTCCCAATTTTTAGTGTTGGCAGATTTTAGCATTCATAGCAAGTCAAGTACACCCTACACATGCATGTCTAAGAGTATAGCAGCGGAAAGTAACAACAAGCATGAGTAGTAAAGGAAGGGTAGGAAGATCAAACGCAATTTGTAGACACGAAGATGTTTCCCGTGGTTCCGATAGGTGGTGCTATCGTACGTCCACGTTTATGGAGTCTTCAACCCACGGAGGGTAACGGTCGCGAGAGTCCACGGAGGGCTCCACCCATAAGGCTCCACGAAGTAGCAACCTTGACTATTCCATAACGGCTTCCGTCCACGAAGGAGTAGCCTCACTATGGGTAGATCTTCACGAAGTAGGCGATCTCCTTGCCCGTACAAACTTCTTGGTTCAACACCACAACACGAAGTAGGAGGCTCCCAAGCGACACCTAACCAATCTAGGAGGCACCACCCTCCAAAAGGTAATAGGCTCGGCAATGTCGATGAACTCCTTGCTCTTGTGTTTCAAGATGATAGACTCCTCAACACACAATCACTCTCTCACAGATTTGGCTTGGTAGAAGAGATTGATTTGGTGGAAAGCAACTTGGGGAGGCTAGAGATCAAGATTCATATGGTAGGAGTGGAATAGCTTGATCTCAACACAAGGGTAGGTGGCTCTCTCTCAGAAAATATGATGGGGCAAGTATGGAATAGTTCTGAGTGCTTTTCTTTCGAGTGGGTGGTGGTGAAGGGGTATATATAGGCATCCCCAAAAATCCAACCGTTACACCTAAAGTGACCAACTCGGTGACACCGATGTGTGAATCTCGGTGGTACCGAAGTGATCAAAAGGTGACAACTTTTGAATCTCGGTGAGACCGATATATAATTCTCGGTGGTACCGATAAGGTGACCAACGGTCAGATTGCGCAATCTCGGTGACGCCGATCCAACAAACTCGGTGGTACCGACTTTGTGAATCAAGGTAACAGAAAGTTGGCAACCCAAACTCGGTGGCACCGAAGTGGAATCGGTTGCACCGATGTGCTAGGGTTTGGCATGGGTCTGTCTGAGTTTGGGAATCGATGGCACCGAGTGGAAAGTGTTGGTTGCACCAATTTTGGATATTTGACTTTGGACAGACTTTTGTGGAAGAGCTTGTAGGTGTTTTTGGTGACTATCACTTGTGCACGTATGAGCATTTTGTTCACCAACAGTACCTTACCCCCTTTTAATAGTATTGGCTTTCCTATGGACTCAAAGTGATTTCTCACAAAGTAAAATGTAGAGTCTTCTTGCTTGAAGCTTTGCCAATCCATTTCCTTGCATCTTGGGGTAATTCCACAATCCTTTTGCCATCCCTATCATTGAACTTTTCCTGAAATATGCTTAGTGGAAACATTAGTTCAATGACATATATGTTGTTATTAATTACCAAAACCACCAAGGGAGCAAATGTGCTTTCAATCTCCCCCTTTTTGGTAATTGATGACAACATATAGATCAAAGCTTCGACATATGATATAATCAATGAATATAATCGTCGCTTTGAGAAGTATGTGATAAGCAAGAGCTCCCCCTAAATTTGTGCATTATTTTAAATTTGCGTTTGAATGCAAATGCACAATCGATTAGGTACATAGGGCACTCTTCCATGTCACATACAACTTGGTGGTGTGCGAGAATAATTAGAATGAACATCATAGCACAACACAATCAAGCAAGGATGAATGATCATCCCATAAGCATTAAAATGATAGGAAATAGTAGGAACACACATTAAGCAAAGACCAACAACCGTTTAACACAAGTAACCAAAAGATCAAATGTTTTTGAAAAAGCGATAAAAACCAAACGCTCTCTCACTCTCGAAGCCTAAAGATCTATATACACTTCTCCCCCTTTGGCAACAAGTTACCCAAAAGTTCAAAGGCATATATCTAAACGCTCTTGGGCTGATCTCCTCCGGTAGTCGATGTAGGAGTCGAGAGAACTGCGTCGGCGAAGACCTCTGCTGATGTCATGGATGGAGTTGGAGTGGCAACTGGAGGTACTGGAGCTGATGGAGCTGAGGAGGTTGTAGCAGGTGCTGATGAAGAAGGCCTCAACTCTGGAACTGGCACTATGGCCTGAGAGGAGAGTCATCCTCATCATCTGAAGTGTCGGGACTGGGCACGCTATCAACTTCCTTCTTCAGTTCATTCACTGTCTTTGTCAGCCCATCCACTTTGTCATTGAGGGTCTTGATCCTGTTCTCAAAGATCCTCACAAGACTGTTTTGATTCCTCAGTATGTCCTTGATGTCCTTCAGCATGCCCTGAACGGCAGTGATCAAGAGATCCATATGCTCGTTCCTGGATCTAGGGACTTGAGCAGTAGTGGCTCTAGCTGCCTCTGCCTCTGCCTGAGCTGCAGCTGATGTGGGATGATCTGGGTCCATCACCACAACGTTGTAGGAGGCTCCTAGTTTAGGCTCTGATACCACTTGTAGGACCGAAAGTATGTCTAGAGGGGGGGGGGGGTGATTAGACTACTTGACCAAATAAAAATCTACCTTTTCCCAATTTTTAGCGTTGGCAGATTTTAGCATTCATAGAAAGTCAAGTACACCCTACAAATGCATGTCTAAGAGTATAGCAGCGGAAAGTAACAACAAACATGAGTAGTAAAGGAAGGGTAGGAAGATCAAACGCAATTTGTAGACACGAAGATTTTTCCCGTGGTTCCGATTGGTGGTGCTTTCGTACGTCCACGTTTATGGAGTCTTCAACCCACGGAGGGTAACGGTCGCGAGAGTCCACGGAGGGCTCCACCCATAAGGGTCCACGAAGTAGCAACCTTGACTATTCCATAACGGCTTCTGTCCACGAAGGACTAGCCTCACTATGGGTAGATCTTCACGAAGTAGGCGATCTCCTTGCCCGTACAAACTTCTTGGTTCAACTCCACAACACGAAGTAGGAGGCTCCCAAGCGACACCTAACCAATCTAGGAGGCACCACCCTCCAAATGGTAATAGGCTCGGCAATGTCGATCAACTCCTTGCTCTTGTGCTTCAAGATGATAGACTCCTCAACACACAATCACTCTCTCACAGATTTGGCTTGGTAGAAGAGATTGATTTGTGGAAAGCAACTTGGGGAGGCTAGAGATCAAGATTCATATGGTAGGAGTGGAATAGCTTGATCTCAACACAAGGGTAGGTGGCTCTCTCTCAGAAAATATGATGGGGCAAGTATGGAATAGTTCTGAGTGCTTCTCTTTCGAGTGGGTGGTGGTGAAGGGGTATATATAGGCATCCCCAAAAATCGAACCGTTACACCTAAAGTGACCAACTCGGTGACACCGATGTGTGAATCTCGGTGGTACTCTCAGATTTCGGGCTCCGCAAAACCCTTAAGATTCGAACACAGGGGCGTGTGTGAAGATCCCCTGCAGCCTCGCCCTACCTAGCTCACTACTCGATGGACCAAACGAAGAACTCGCACGATGACGAGGAAGAAGATGAACACGGTGGTTTACCCAGGTTCGGGCTGCTGCGAAGCGTAATACCCTACTCCTGCTTTGGTGGATTGCCTCTCGAGGAGGTGTGGTGGATGAACAGGTACAATGTTTCGGAGCCTCGTGAGGGCGCTCCTGAGGTGTTCTTGGCCCTCTGTCGGCTTGGTGATGGATGAGTGGATTGACCGATTTCGGATCCTCCTCTACGGTGCAGCCTAGCCTCTATATATACCGGTGGCTCGGGTCCTCTTCCCTTATCGCCATGGCGGGAAGGGATCCCACAACGGCCAATTTTGAAGGGGGACAGGAGTACATGCCCGCCCTGCCCAAAGGCAGTCTTCGCCTGCAAAGTAGCTGTCCATGATGCAGAGGTGGGCTCGGCGATGACATCCGTCCTGCGGGGCTCGTGGTCGTGGTCTTGTTGCACCGGAATGGAAACCTTTGGGGGGTGCTTTGGGAACCCGCATACGTCCTTGCTCCCTTTGCACCAAAGGGGAAACTGCATCGGCTGGCGCGCTGGTGCCCGCCTGTCCTTCCTTGCGTCATCTTTGACTCCTGAGGCCAGGCTCTGCATAGAGATCTCCGCCGCTCCGGAGGGGGCTTGGGGAGGCCCATTCCTTGCCGGTCTTGACGCCGCTCCTCCTCGCGAGCCCAGGGCCCTCGCGAGGGCCTTGTCTCGAGTAGGGCCGCGCCTAGCTGTGTTTGGTTGACGAAGTGGGCCACGCCCTGGGCCACAGCCAGGCAGGTCTGGGGACCCCCGTTCCCAGAACGCCGATAGTAGCCCCCGGGCCCAAGGCGTGCTCGAGCTGGCTTCTGGGCGAAGCCTTGAGGGCGTCCCGAAGCGCCGCGGGCCCCAAACGCCTGCGGGCCAGGCTTCACACGCGACGAGCGTGTGTGCGGCAACGCCCCGCTCCCCGAGGGCGTCAGAAACCGTTCGAAGTCAGGTTGACGAGACGCCCGTGCGTTGCGCCGGCCATCATTGCCCTTCCTTGAATGTTGCTGCTGCTTCGGGCCACACCGATGTGACCCTTCAGAGGCCGCACGCCTCCCGGGATGCGAGGGGGCGCCGGGCGGTCCTTGGCTGTATATAAGCGGGCGAGGGCGAGAAAGCCCTCACTCATCTTCGTCTTCTTCACCTCCCCATCTCCAAGCCATCGCTCTCCCAGTCATGGCGTCGATGAGGAAGTTCTCTACTACCGAGAAGGGGAAGGCCTCCGGGGAGGGTCCTGCTGCCCTGCCGCCCAGGAGGGGCCGCGGTTGTCCCCGGAAGCATGCCACGACGCCGACAGTTGTTCCTGGTGAGCGCGGCCGTGCTTCTGCACGCCCCGGGGTCATCGTCGTCGGTCGCGGCGGGGCGTCGTCTAGCGCGGGCGGCCGTAGTGGCCGGGGCAGTGGTGCCTGAAGTGGGAGGTCGGCGGTGGCCACCCGGCCGCCACGCCCGCGACTCCATTCGGCCGACACGACCCAGGATTTCGTGATGTGGGCGGAGAGGCCGGAGGCCGCTTGGTTCCAACTCCCGAGCTCCTTCGCGGGGGCGCTACCGGCCGAAGGGCCTGCCGGCCTATGGCTGCAGGCCGACGGCTGTTGTAGCGCAGCGTCGTGGGTGGAGGTTGAGGTCACCCCCGGGGGCTACGTGTATTTGAACCGCGGGTGGCAAGCGTTCGCCCGCGCTCGCGGCCTGAAGGGGAGGCGCACCATTCACTTCAAGTATGACGGGGAGGCGACGCTCTTCGTCAAGATCTTCAGGGAAGAGGGCGAGCGCCTGGGGTGCTGCCCGGAAGACGTCGGCCGTGGCGATCTTGGAGATGAGCCTGCCTTCACGATGGGCGCCGTGCCTCTAGCAGCAGCGACACCCCCTCCAAAGGGAGGCCGAGCGACAGCAGCGACAGCAGCTACGACGTGCTGCCACACCGGCGCGCCTGGACCTCGGGGGGTAGCCAGCCGCCGGGGCGCCGCTCTTCCGCTCCAGGGGCGTCCGTGCCGGCGTGCCTCCACGGGACCGTGATGGAAGAGGAGGACACCGGCTGAGCGCTGGTGCGCCGACGTCGGGGCTCCTGAGGCGGCAGCCCCCGTGGGGCTTTTTCACTTTCTTTCTCCTCCTCTTCTCCTGTTCCTGCAATCAAAGAACCAAGGGAGGCCCTGCGGGCGTGTAATGGGTTTGGGCGCTTGCCTCTCTTTATCAGCACCTTTGTAATGTGTCTTGGCCTTTGCATTTTGTTGGTTGAAATTGCCTTCCAGTCGTGGTTAGGATACTTAGCTCGACATGCTCGCGGTAGGCTTCTCGGTTGTGGAGGCACGGATGCGGTGCTCGGAGAGTCCGTACGTCCGGCGGGCTTCTTCTTCTTGCAAGCGAGGTAGGTTGGGAGCCCTGTCGGCGCTCTGTGTCTGCAGGCCCCAGTCCCGCACATTTCCCTACCATCGCAAGGTACGACCAGTTCACCTGGACGCACCTCACGAGGCGAGGGCCCGATACCCTTGATGCCGACCGGATAACCAAGGACGACATCAAGGGGCGAGTGGCTTTTCGACCGGTAAGGCTCCTGAGGCGCGATGCTCAGGAGCCCCCTTCGACACTCAAGCAGCTCTACGTCGGCTGGTCCCAGTCCCACACATTTCCCCACCACCGCTATGTACGACCAGATCACCTGGACGCACTTCACGGGGCGAGGCCTCGACACCCTTGATGCCGACCGGATCACCAAGGACGACATCAAGGGGGGCGAGTGGCCTTATGACCGGTAAGGCTCGTGAGGTGCGATGCTCAGGAGCCCTCTTAGACGCTCAAGCGACTCCCGAAAATTTTGCTTCCTGCCCCGAGAGGGGCGGGCTTCCCGAGGCTCCGAGTTGACGTTCAAGTAGCCCTACGTCGGCAGGTCCCAGTCCCGCACATTTCCCCACCACCGTTAGGTACGACCGGATCACCTGGACGCACTTCACGGGGCGAAGCCTCGAAACCCTTGGTGCCGACTGGATCACCAAGGACGACATCAAGGGGGGCGAGTGGCCTTATGACCGGTAAGGCTCCTGAGGCGCGATGCTCAGGAGCCGCCTTAGACGCTCTAGCTGTCCCAAGAAAAAAATTTGTTTCCTGCCCCGGGAGGGGTGGGCCTCCTGAGGTTCCAAGATGGCGCGTCGGGCCTTGAATGGAGCCCCCGAGCGAGTGTGAGATGACACGCGCCTGCTAACTCATCCGTGAGTACCACGCGAGGATCCGGGCGCCAAGGCCTTGGCGAGGTGTAAGCACCGTGCCCCCCAGCCCCCGCTCGCGGGGTACGAGGGGGAGGGGAGCAGGCGAGTGCTTGACTCGAAGAGAGAGAAACTAACATAAGAAATGGTGATGAAAACAAATCTTTGGCCTTTTCCTTTAAAACACGATTTGGAAAAACCCCGAGTTTAGTTTCAGAAAAGTTGGCAAATCCAAACACGAGAAAAGCAAATAGCGGCCGCGTTCGGCACCTAGACTAGTCTTCGTCTTCCCCCAGCGTTGAGCGTAGGGCATCCACGTTGCATGGGCATAGCCATTGGTGGGTAGTGTTGACTTCTCCACCAGCGCGGAGCTGTGGCTGCCATGTTGTGTGCGAGGAACCCCTCTGCATCCTCGGGGGGCTCCGGGCGTATACAACCCACTCATTATTATGTGAGAGTGTCACGGGTTGGTCCCGGGGGTGTATAGGGAGCTCCATGCCTCGCGGACATGAAGCCCACTCCCAGCCCCCAGGTTTCTCGTGGCAAAGTAGGATCCGCTCTGGTCGGGCCCTCGATCGTAGGGGGAGCCCCTTGCACCCTCCGACGGGAAGGCCCGCCCCAGACGAGGTCCCTGGGCTCCCCGGGCGGTGCCCCAGCGTGCCTCCCTGGGGTACCCGGGGTTCCCATGCTGGTACTCGGGGCCCTGCCCCCAGGTCAGGCGAGCCAGGCCTGGGGACATGGGCGAGTACATGATCGCCCGCTGGTGATCGAACGAAATCCGTCCCGGAGACATGGGCGTATGTTCCACCCTCCATCTCCAAGCGAGCGTCGCGCGCCCCGGAGACACGGGCGCATGTTCCACCCTTCGTCTCCAGGTTGGGATCGCCTGGCCCAGAGACATGGGCGTGTGTTCCACCCTCCGTCTCCAAGCTGGGGCTTCCCGGCCCGGGGACAAGGGCGCATGTTCTACCCTCCGTTCCCAGGCAAGTGGCCCCCGGTCCCCAGACCCAGACGCCTGCTCAAGGCAGCTCCCTACCAGCGGGCATGCCTCGTGAAGGTTCCCGCGCCGGGCACCCTCGCGAGGCCAGCCCCGCAAGCCGCCCCCGTGAGGTCGCACATACCAGCCCGCATGGGGGCTGCTCGCGAAGTCGCGTGTGCGCCTCCTGTCGCCGTGGTAGCCGGTGCTGCTCCCTTCGTGGCCCGGGCGCGCGTCAGCACGGTCATTGTAGAGTTGCACGAGCCCCCGGGCACCGGCGTGGTTGAGCCTCCGGCCCTCCTTGCTGGACCCGGTGAGCGTGCCGAGAGGCGCGAGGCGACGCCCCTCTCGTGTGGCCAGCACCTCCCACCGGTCTCTGCTGGCGCCTGCGGCCAGCTCCTGCGCCCTCGGCGGCTCGAGCCAGGTCCCCGGTGAGCACGGACCGCCGCGGACGTCCTGAGCGCGCCCGTGTGGCCCAGGCACCGTGCCCGCCGGTCGTGCGAGTTCACGGGCGCGAGCCTCACTGAGATACACCTGGGTCTCGGCAGCGGCGGTGTCGCGCCCAGGGTGCGCCTGGCCTCGTCGATGTGGCGGTCGAGGGCAGTGTGTTGGCGCTGGAGCTCGTGCGCCACGAGGAGCGCGACATGTCTGTGCGTCGGGTCTTGGCAGACTCGGAAGAGTGGCGGCGCGGCCCGAACACGGGGAAGGGCCGGGGCGACGGGGGCGTGCCGTGTGGTTGGTGAAGGCGATAGCCCCCAGCGCCCGTTGAGAGTCCGGCCGGTGACGGCGCCCGCTGATGGGGTGGCGGAACGACGCGAGGCGCCATAGCCCGCCGGCGCCGGCCGCGCCACGCAGGCAGCCCGCCGCTCAGCGCGGGCTCGTCGTCCTTTTGCCATGAGTGCGGTGAGCAGAGGCGAGGCGAGACCTAAGGAAGATTTCGACACGCTCCCTACCTGGCGCGCCAAATGTCGGATTTCGGGCTCCGTAAAACCCTTAAGATTCGAACACAGGGGCGTGTGCAAAGATCCCCTGCAGCCTCGCCCTACCTAGCTCGCTACTCGACGGACCAAACGAAGAACTCGCATGATGACGAGGAAGAAGATGAACACGGTGGTTTACCCAGGTTCGGGCCGCTGCGAAGCGTAATACCCTACTCCTGCTTTGGTGGATTGCCTCTCGAGGAGGTGTGGTGGATGAACAAGTACAGTGTTTCGAAGCATCGTGCGGGCGCTCCTAAGGTGTTCTTGGCCCTCTGTCGGCTTGGTGATGGATGAGTGGATTGACCGATTTCGGATCCTCCTCTACGGTGCAGCCTAGCCTCTATATATAGCGGTGGCTCGGGTCCTCTTCCCTTATCGCCATGGCGGGAAGGGATCCCACAACGGCCAATTTTGAAGGAGGACAGGAGTACATGCCCGCCCTGCCCAAAGGCGGTCTTCGCCTGCAAAGTAGCTGTCCATGATGCAGAGGTGGGCTCGGCGATGACATCCATCCTGCGGGGCTTGTGGTCGTGGTCTTGTTGCACCAGAATGGAAACCTTTGGGGGTGCTTTGGGAACCCGCATACGTCCTTGCTCCCTTTGCACCAAAGGGGAAACTGCGCCGGCTGGCGCACTGGCGCCCACCTGTCCTTCCTTGCGTCATCTTTGACTCCTGAGGCCAGGCTCTGCATTGAGATCTCCGCCGCTCCGGAGGGGGCTTGGAGAGGCCCATTCCTTTCCGGTCTTGACGCCGCTCCTCCTTGTGAGCCCAGGGGGCCTTGTCTAGAGTGGGGCCGTGCCTGGCTGTGTTTGGTTGACGAAGTGGGCCATGCCCTGGGCCGCAGGCAGGCAGGTCTGGGGACCCCCGTTCCCAGAACGCCGACAGGTACCGAAGTGATCAAAAGGTGACAAATTTTGAATCTCGGTGAGACCGATATATAATTTTCCGTGGTACCGATAAGGTGACCAACGGTCAGATTGCGCAATCTCGGTGACGCCGATCCAACAAACTCGGTGGTACCGATTTTGTGAATCGAGGTAACAGAAAGTTGGCAACCCAAACTCGGTGGCACCGAAGTGGAATCGGTTGCACCGATGTGCTAGGTTTTGGCATGGGTCTGTCTGAGTTTGGGAATCGGTGGCACCGAGTGGAAAGTGTTGGTTGCACCGATTTTGGATATTTGACTTTGGACAGACTTTTGTGGAAGAGCTTGTGGGTGTTTTTGGTGACTATCACTTGTGCACGTATGAGCATTTTGTTCACCAACAGTACCTTACCCCCTTTTAATAGTATTGGCTTTCCTATGGACTCAAAGTTATTTCTCACAAAGTAAAATGTAGAGTCTTCTTGCTTGAAGCTTTGCCAATCCATTTCCTTGCATCTTGGGGTAATTCCACAATCCTTTTGCCATCCCTATCATTGAACTTTTCCTGAAATATGCTTAGTGGAAACATTAGTTCAATGACATATATGTTGTTATTAATTACCAAAACCACCAAGGGAGCAAATGTGCTTTCAATCTCCCCCTTTTTGGTAATTGATGACAACATATAGATCAAAGCTTCGACATATGATATAATCAATGAATATAATCGTCGCTTTGAGAAGTATGTGATAAGCAAGAGCTCCCCCTAAATTTGTAGATTATTTTAAATTTGCGTTTGAATGCAAATGCACAATCGATTAGGTACATAGGGCACTCTTCCATGTCACATACAACTTGGTGGTGTGCGAGAATAATTAGAATGAACATCATAGCACAACACAATCAAGCAAGGATGAATGATCATCCCATAAGCATTAAAATGATAGGAAAAAGTAGCAACACACATTAAGCGTATGATCAAACACCAACAACCGTTTAACACAAGTAACCAAAAGATCAAATGTTTTTGAAAAAGCGATAAAAAACAAACGCTCTCTCACTCTCGAAGCCTAAAGATCTATATACACTTCTCCCCCTTTGGCAACAAGTTACCAAAAAGTTCAAAGCCATATATCTAGACGCTCTTGGGCTGATCTCCTCCGGTAGTCGATGTAGGAGTCTAGAGAACAGCGTCGCGAAGACCTCTGCTAATGTCATGGATGGAGTTGGAGTGGCAACTGGAGGTACTAGTGCTAATGGAGCTGAGGAGGCTGTAGCAGGTGCCGATGAAGAAGGCCTTAACTCTGGAACTGGCACTGTGGCTGATCTGGCCTGGGTAGTGAAGTGAGTGCCTCGCCTGAGAGGAGAGTCATCCTCATCATCTGAAGTGTTGGGACTGGGCACGCTATCAACTTCCTTCTTCAGTTCATTCACTATCTTTGTCAGCCCATCCACTTTGTCATTGAGGGTCTTGATCCTGTTCTCAAAGATCCTCACAAGACTATTTTGATTCCCCAGTATGTCCTTGATGTCCTTCTGCATGCCCTGAACGACAGTGATCAAGAGATCCATTTGCTCGTTCCTGGATCTAGGGATTTGAGCACTAGTGGCTCTAGCTGCCTCTGCCTCTGCCTGAGCTGCAGCTGATGTGGGATGATCTGGGTCCATCACCACAACGTTGTAGGAGGCTCCTAGATTAGGCTCTGATACCACTTGTAGGACCGAAAGTATGTCTAGAGGGGGGTGATTAGACTACTTGACCAAATAAAAATCTACTTTTTCCCAATTTTTAGCATTGGCAGATTTTAGCATTCATAGCAAGTCAAGTACACCCTACACATGCATGTCTAAGGGTATAGCAGCGGAAAGTAACAACAAACATGAGTAGTAAAGGAAGGGTAGGAAGATCAAACGCAATTTTTAGACACGAAGATTTTTCCCGTGGTTCCGATAGGTGGTGCTATCGTACGTCCACGTTTATGGAGTCTTCAACCCACGGAGGGTAACGGTCGCGAGAGTCCATGGAGGGCTCCACCCATAAGGGTCCACGAAGTAGCAACCTTGACTATTCCTTAACGGCTTCCGTCCATGAAGGAGTAGCCTCACTATGGGTAGATCTTCACGAAGTAGGCGATCTCCTTGCCCATACAAACTTCTTGGTTCAACTCCACAACACGAAGTAGGAGGCTCCCAAGCGACACCTAACCAATCTAGGAGGCACCACCATCCAAAAGGTAATAGGCTCGGCAATGTTGATGAACTCCTTGCTCTTATGCTTCAAGATGATAGACTCCTCAACACACAATCACTCTCTCACAGATTTGGCTTGGCAGAAGAGATTGATTTGTTTGAAAGCAACTTGGGGAGGCTAGAGATCAAGATTCATATGGTAGGAGTGGAATAGCTTGATCTCAACACAAGGGTAGGTGGCTCTCTCTCAGAAAATATGATGGGGCAAGTATGGAATAGTTCTGAGTGCTTCTCTTTCGAGTGGGTGGTGGTGAAGGGGTATATATAGGCATCCCCAAAAATCCAACTGTTACACCTAAAGTGACCAACTCGGTGACACCGATGTGTGAATCTCGGTGGTACGGAAGTGATCAAAAGGTGACAACTTTTGAATCTCGGTGAGACCGATATATAATTCTCGGTGGTACCGATAAGGTGACCAACGGTCAGATTGCGCAATCTCGGTGACGCCGATCCAACAAACTCGGTTGTACCGATTTTGTGAATCGAGGTAACAGAAAGTTGGCAACCCAAACTCGGTGGCACCGAAGTGGAATCGGTTGCACCGATGTGCTAGGGTTTGGCATGGGTCTGTCTGAGTTTGGGAATCGGTGGCACCGAGTGGAAAGTGTTGGTTGCACCGATTTTGGATATTTGACTTTGGACAGACTTTTGTGGAAGAGCTTGTTGGTGTTTTTGGTGACTATCACTTGTGCACGTATGAGCATTTTGTTCACCAACAGTACCTTACCCCCTTTTAATAGTGTTGTCTTTCCTATGGACTCAAAGTGATTTCTCACAAAGTAAAATGTAGAGTCTTCTTGCTTGAAGCTTTGCCAATCCATTTCCTTGCATCTTGGGGTAATTCCACAATCCTTTTGCCATCGATATCAATGAACTTTTCCTGAAATATGCTTAGCGGAAACATTAGTTCAATGACATATATGTTGTTATTAATTACCAAAACCACCAAGGGAGCAAATGTGCTTTCAGCTTCCACGCCCGCCGCGACCAGAGGCTGACGACGCCTTCGGGACAGGGGGCTCCTTCGGTTCGGAGCTCGGCTTCCTCTTCTTCGGCACGTCGTCGCCCCTGACCATCGAGAGGAGAAGGGGCCGTAAGTATGCATGCAATCTATAATTGACCAAAGGCGAGGTAGGTTACTTACTCCTCGTGCGCAATCCACTTCTTCTTCTTCTCCGCCTCGGCGATGGTCGCAATGCCCCCGATCTTCTTCGGCGTGGCGCTGTCGCCCGGTGAGGCGACGAGGTCGCCCTGAGGGGCCACGGCTGGATAGGCCACGTCTGCCCCAGCAGCGGCCGCCCCGCCTTTCAGCTACGGCTCAGACGGGGACGAGACCGGCGTCTCAATCGCCTTGCTGGAGCATGGGGAGTCCGCCGGAGGAGGCGCGGCCGCGCGTTTCTTCAGGGTCGCCCGACCAAATGCCTGCGTGGTCTGAAGGGTAGGCCCTGACCTCCTGAGGACCCTGGCGAAGTGCGGGGAGTCCGCGGCCGGGGGCTTGTCGGTATCGTCGTCGTCTTCAAGATCGCGGAGGAGCTTGCTTTGCGACATGGGGGACACCTCTTCCAGGTCATCGTCCTCAGTCTCCTCCGAGTCTTCCTCGCCGCTGGTGTCGCCGGAGGACACTGGCACGGGGGAATTGGGGCTCTCAGGCGGCGTGAGAACCAGCTCGTCGAAGGCGGGCATGGCGGCGACCAGCTCCTCCATGTCGTCATGGCGGTATAGCGGGGTGTAGGCCTCGGGGAGGCCCCCATGATCAATGTGGAGCAGGGTAGCCAAGGCCCTGTCCAGCTCCTCGCCTGTCAGGCTGGTGGATCGAAGCCTGATATTGTCCTCCGCACCCTGGTACTCCCACATGGGCCTCGAGTGTGACTGGAGCGGCGCCAGGCGCTGCGTCAGGAACTCCTTCACTATCATCGCCCCGGTCAGCTTCTTGTCCTCCATGTCCAGGGAGATCCGCTCCAAGATGGGCTTCGCCCGGGGATCGGTGAGCTTCGCGGAGCCCCACGCGAGGGTCGTCTCGGGTAGCTCCGTCAGGAGCTCTAGGCGCGGATCGAGGCCCTGGGCATCCAAGAAGACCCAGTGGTGCCTGAAGCCTTCCACCTTCTTGCCAGCCTTCAGGAGCATATTCCCGCTCTGGACCGCGACGAAGGAGGCACACGCCGACCGGTGCGCGCCATCGTGGAGCCGCAGGCTGAAGTAGTGGCGGAAGAGGGCCACTGAGGGCCTCACGCCTACGAAGGCCTCATAGTAGAAGGCGAAGACGGACATGAGCAGGATGGAATTGGGATGAAGATGGAGGGCCTGGATCCCGTAATGATCAAGGATGGCAGTGAAGAACCCCGAGAAGGGCGGGACGAGACTAGAGAAGATGATGTGGAGGAAGAAGGGGTAAACTATTTTCGCCAAGGTGCGCAGCTCCGCAGAGCCGCACCAGATCAAGGTCTGCCCCCACTCACTGGAGTCGCCCGCCGTCAACGGAAGCACTGGGGAGAGGTCCCCCTCCTTGGCAATGGTGGATGCCGTAAGCGCCGGCAAAGGGGAAGAGGAGGCCGAGGCCTGAGCCTCAGACTTTGACTTCCCGACGGGCGCCATCTGAGCAATCCTTGAGGTTGGGGGAGAAAGAGGGAGGACGCCGCTGGGCCAAGATCTGGGGGAGGTTCTCACGAAGGAAAGGGGATCCGAGCAAGGGTGCAAAAGCGCAAGGAAGAAGAACAATGATGGCTCGGCAGCGGGCGCCAGGCTTTTGTCGGCTTGGGCAGTTGCTGAGGCGACGTGGGAGTGGAGGCATTCGCATCCTGCCGCGCGCCACGCGTTGAGCCTGGCCCGCAGGCGATTGGGGGCCCGTGGCGTTTCACCCTTCGCTCCGTGCCTTCGCCTCGAAGCCAGGACAGGCACGCCTTGGGCCCAGGGGCTACTATCGGTGTTCTGGGATCGGGGGTACCCAGATCTGCCTGCCTGCGGCCCAGTGCGTGGCCCACCTCGACGGTCCAGTACGGTCTAGCGGCAAGCCCCCCAAGTCAAGGCCCTCGCGAGAGCCCCAGCCTCGCGAGGTGAACAACTCCAAGACCTCCAGGGGAGCGGCCTCCCCAGGCTGCCTCCCGAGGAGCGGAGATTCCTATGTAGGTACCCGGCCTCATGAGGTAGGGATGACGTGATGAATTGTGGGTTTATGTTCAGGTTATTCATGAAAATATATTAAGTCTTTACTGAATTCTTGTATGCATGATTGTTATAGCTTCGTATTGCTCTTTGATCTATCGTTTTGGTTTGGCAAACTAGAATGATTTATCTTCCGCGGGAGTGGTGCGTTGTGATGGGTTTAATCTTGCGGTGCTCAATTCTCGTGACAGAAGGGGACATGACACGTACTGTATCACTGTCATTAAGGGGAAAATGCTGGGCTTTATTCATATTGATTGGATTTACTTTGTCTACATCATGTGATCTTGCTACAAGCATTACTCTGTTTTTACTTAATACTCTAGATGCATGCTGGATAACGGTCGATGGGTGGAGTAATAGTAGTAGATGCAGGCATGATTCAGTCTACTTGTTTATGGACATGATACCTATATACATGATCATTGTCGTGAAAATATATTGCATAACTATGCGCTTTTTTATCAATTGCCCGACAATAATTTGTTTACCCACCGTATGCTTTCTTCGAGACAGAAGCCTCTAGCGAAAACTATGGCCCCGGGATCTTCACAAAATACATTATTACAAAAACACCAAAAATATTTCGGCCATTTATTTATTTTTATTTTATTTTATATTTATATTTTCTATCTATCACTACTTATCGCTTGCAAGTAACGAGTTCAAGGGTCTTGACAACCCTCTTGCACGTGTTGGGTGCAAGTGCATGCTCTTTTCTGTGTAGGTGCTGAAGACAGAAATTTGCGTGGTCCTTCTATTGGTTCGATAACCTTGGTTCTCACTGAGGAAAATACTTATCTCTACTGTGTTGCATCTCCTCTCCTCTTCGGGGAAAATCCCAACATAGTTTACAAGTAGCAGGATGCAGGAACATACTGCACACACTATATTTTGGGCACACGTGTGGGATTAGGGCTCAATCACACATGTCTATCATGAGTCAAACACGTCTAATTGTTCATGGAAAACAAATTTTGTTTGACCTTTAATGTAACAGCCCGGGACCGACGCTCCAGAAGATTCCCCTTTTATTTCCATTCTCATCATGTGATTCGTCTGTTTGTGCATAGCATTCATCATCGCATCATTCGCATCATGTGCATAGCATCGTCACTCGTTTTCGAAAACTTGCATCCATTAGCAGTTGCCGGTTCTTCCCGTCGTTCGTTTAGAGTCCAACCACACGCGCGCGCCCGTGGCATCGGTAAAACATCTTTTTCAAAAGCGTGTATTGAACTTTCTCGGATTGGGTCGAAATTTGGCGTGCGGTCTTTATTTATTGTTGGTAGACCGCCTGCCAAATTTCGTCCCGTTCAGAGGTCGTTTGATACCCGAACCGTTCAACCTAGCGCAGCTCTATCGCCGGTTAAAATCGTCGGATGTTTTGTTTTAAAAATATGTTGCCGGGCCGCACACCTCCCTCTCTTCTCAGCCCACACCCCCTCTCCACAGCCCACTAGCCAGCCTAGCCCCCCTTCGCTTCCGGACCGTCCGATCGAGATCGCACGGTCCGAAAACGGATGAAAAACTCTAACCCTAACCCCCCTTTCCTATTTAAACAACCCCACCTAGCCATTTTCGGACCTAAACCCTAGTCCTAGCCCTCCTCGAATTCCGTGCCGCCACCGCCAATCCATAGCCTCCCACCGCAGCCCCCTCCTATCAGCAGCGCGGGCCCGCCGAAGCCCATCTGAGGCCCGCCCGGGCCCGGATCGGGCCGCCGCCCGTACGTCGTCGCCCCCTCGCATCGTCCCGATCTGGGAGGAGAGGAGCTCCTCCCGATCCAGACGCGCCCCGGCCCTGAGCTCCCTCGTCAGAGCCAGCTCGCCAGAGATCCGCTGCCGGCAACCTCTAGGCCGGACCTCCACCCGTCGCCCTCTCTCTCCCGTTCCCAATCTCCCCCTCCCTGACCCCTCTCTCTCCTCTAGCCCACAGGAGCCGCCGCCGCCGTCAGCTCGCCGGAGGAGCTCTTCCAGCCGCCGTCACCGCCCAGATCCGGACCCCCACCACCGGATCCACCCATTCCCCGTCGCCTGTCGGTGCCCCTGCGCTCCGACCGCCGGCGCCATCGTCGTTGACCTGCGCCGCCCCTGCCATGGCCACGGGAGCACGAGGTGCCCGATCTGCCCGAGCACTCGCCTCGCTCGCGTGGTGTGTGGGCCGCGCCAGGCCAAGGCCCAGTCTGCCCCAGCCTCGCCCCCAAGCCGGCCCGGCTGTCCGCTCTGCCAGCCGCTGCAAATGGGCCGAGCCCATGGGTGAGCACCGGCAACCTTTCCCCTATCCAGTGCGCGGTGCACATATTAGCTATGTTACGCCCACACCTGTAGGCCTATGTCGATTCAGTTTCGGCCCGATAGCGTTTTTTTATGTCATGCGAATTTTGTCAATTATCCAGTGCATTTTATAATTACAGAAAAAGCCATGTTTTTAAAAATGTCTATAAATAATTAAGCGTGCACCGGATCGAAATATTTTATATATGTAAAATGCTCAGAAATATGCATAGATTATTAACATGTCATTTTCATCCATGTTTGAAGTACTTACACTCGTTGTTTTGCACCATTTTGCATAATTGCCATTATTTTGCATTGTCATATTTATTTACCCGTGCATTGGAATTAACCCAACAATATATTTAAAATGTTCATATTATCGGCATCGCATTTTCATGCATGACAAACTGGTTCATTGTAATATTTGCATTTAATTTGCATTTATAATTGCTAAAGGGGTTTATGCCATAAACTTGCAGAATTAATTGTGACTTATTTTCCTACATGAACCTAGGCATATTATATATGTTTTCGGGGTAGGAAAATCCATAGAATTTAACTGTGCATTTAGTTTTGTCATTGGAGCAAGTTTGTGTGCATGTCATTTTTGCTATGATGCCCTTTTGTTTATTTTGTGTGATTTAATCCATGCATATTTTGGAATAGTTGCAAACATGAGATATGCCCTTGGACATGTGTGCTAGGCCCTGGTATTTTTGGTTGTCATAGATATGCATGTTTAGGTGTTGCTTTCTTGTTGCCAACATGCTATAAAAAATCTGTTGTTTTGAGGGTCCAAAATATTTCTAAGTTTGGAAATCTGTTATTTTATTGTTGTGTTGCCATGTGAATTGCTAGTGTTCTAGGAGTCTTTTGGTGATGCCACCAAGGAGTCTTTTGTTAAGCATGTTGTTGCCTATCATGTTGTGCCAATAGTTTGCATGAAAAGGTTTTGCATCATAATTAAACCTGCTGTCCAATATGTCAATCTGTTTAAAACTGCTGCTCATGACTAGCCTAATTTTCACTAAGTCTGAGAATCTGTTTTCTTCAATATGTCATGTAGTGTTGATGGTTGCCATGAATCTGAGCATAATTTGATGTTGCCACCATGGTATGATTTGTAGTGCATCATGTCTACTACCATGCTGTTAATTTTCATGCCAATATATGCCTCGTAGCATATAGTTTTACTGCTGCCAATATGCCTCCATGAAAATCTGCTATGCTAAAACCTGTTATTTTCACTAAGTCCTAATCTGCTATAATTGTTGCCATGTTGTGAGCTTCCTACCATGTGTTCCATAACTATTTTGAGTATGATATGTGAAGATGAAATGATGTGTGTGTCATATGCTACTGCCCCATGCTTAGTTTGTGCATTTTAGAATATTGTAACTTGTTGTTTTCATGTGTGCAAAATGCAATCTTGCTGTTTTGGACAGATTTCAAATGAAAACTTGTGTTGGTTGTTGTGGTTGAACCGTAGCTCCGTTTTGAACATGTTGCATATGTAACTTGCTTAGATTTTCATGTAGTATCATAATATCTTGCTGCATTCATGATTTGAAATGGTTCTGGTTGTCATTTTCATGCATTTTGCATTCATGTCATGTTCTTCTTCTGGAGGTCATATCTTTTAGACCGTAGCTCCGTTTGAGATGTTCCATATATGTAAATCGACTGGAATGACGTGTAGAATTGCATTGTGCACTTTATTTCCCTGTTTAATAAATATAAAACATGATTAGTTTAGATTTGGACCAATTTCAAAATTAACATATGGGGTTGTTTCGGAAATACTATATGTTGTTTCCGGCCTCATTTAAGATGCCTAGATTGTGTAGTTTACTTATGCTTCACCGCTTACCATGTTTAACAACATTTAATATTGTCGTGTACCTAAATGAGAGTAAACTAAATATTCGAATGTGGAGTTTCGTCAATATGCAACTCGTTGCATATTTAGCTTCACTTAATGTGTAGTATTTGATTGTTGTGATTGCCATGCCTTGCATATTGAAACCGGACATGCATCATATTTGTTTGCGCATTATGTCTTGCATATGTTGTGGTGTTCCCGTGTGTTGATTGTTGTTTCCGATTGCTTCTTCTCGATAGAGTTCCGAAACCGCTTCGGAGTGTGAGGATTCGTTCATCTACGTTGGTTCATCTTCTTCATGGACTCGTTCTTCTTCCAAGCGGGATCTCAAGCAAGATGATCATTTCCCTGGATACCATTACTATCATTGCCTTGCTAGTTGTCTCGTTTCTATCGCAATGTCTCGCTACCTACCACATGTTTGTCAGCCTCCCAAATTGCCATGAAAAGCCTCTAACCCCTCCACATCCCAGCCAAAACATTGTTTGGCTATGTTACCGCTTGCTCAGCCCTTCTTATAGCGTTGCTAGTTGCAGGTGCATTGTTTCCTGCGATCACAATATTATTGCTATTTAATTTAATGCACATATATACTTGGTAAAGGGTGGAAGGCTTGGCCTTTTGCTCGGTGTTTTGTTCCACTCTTGCCGCCCTAGTTACTTGTGTACCGGTGTTATGTTCCATAATTGAGCGCTCCTAACATGCTCGGGGTTGTTATGGGGACCCCCTTGATTTTTGTTTTAGGATAAAACTTGTCTGGCAAGGCCCAACATTGGTACTACATTTGCCTAATAACTAATAAAATTGCATAGGAACTTCCCGGACCCCGTGGATAATTAATCAACAAACCGGGCCAGTGCTCCTCATGAGTGTTGGTCCACCTACCTAGCAGTCGGCGGTGCCACCTCGGGGCAACTCGAGGCATTTTCAGGCTACTGTCCACTTCGCATAGACGGATGATGCCCGTAGATAGAGAGCGCACGGCTCTAGATGCGGATCTGGCTCACCGGGAGGCCTTGCTGGACTTGTTTTACCTTTCTTGAACGTCTTGTGCGAGGAATTCCGAAAATACTTCGGGCTATCTCGAGGTTGCGGTTTTCCAGTGGAATTGCCTAGGAAGATCACGAGATTCGTGGTCGAGGTTATTCCCGCTGCGTGTGGTTAATTTGTGATGGATGAGTTGGAGCACCCCTGCAGGGTTAAATCTTTCGGAAAGCCGTGCCCGCGGTTACGTGGCAACTTGGAAACTTTGTTTAACACCCGGTCATAGCAAACTTGAAGTAAACTCAAATAAAATACACCAACTGTGTGCATAACCGTGACTGTCTCTTCTCGTGAGTCCTTATCCGAGAGAGAACACGGTGGGGTTATGATTGACGTAAGTAGGTGTTCAGGATCTCTTAGAGATCATTACTAGTTCACGTCCGTTTATTCGACAATCATCCCCCTTTTATTCTTGTACTCGTAAGTTAGCCACTCAAGTAAATGCTTAGTTCTTGCTGCAGCCTCACCACTTAACCATACCTCACCCATTAAGCTTTAATAGTCTTGATACCCTTGGAAATGAGATTGCTGAGTCCCCGTGGCTCACAGATTACTACAACAACAGTTGCAGGTACAGGTAATGCGATGATATGACGTGAGCGCGATGCTTTGTTTAATTTGGAGTTCTTCTTCTTCTTCTTCTTCATCGATCTAGGATGGGTTCCAGGCGGCAGCCTGGGATAGCAAGGATGGATGTCATTTTATCGTTTGTTTTCGTCTGTAGTCGGACCCTGCTCTTCTGTATGATGTTTGGAGATGTTATTGTATTGATGTGATATTGATATAGCTTGTGGCGAGTGTAAGCCAATTCCATATACTCATCTCTTCTTTACATGTACTTGTAATGATATCCATTCTTGCAAAACGACGAGATGCGCTTCTATCCCTGTCGAGGCCCTCGTGCCAAAATAAGGATAGGATCGCATCTTGGGCGTGACAAGTTGGTATCAGAGCCTGTACCGTCCTAGGAGCCCCCTTGATTGATCGAACTTGGCCGAGTCGAGTCTAGTGAAAAACTATTTTGAGTCTAGTTATATCGGAGAGTAGGATTCTTTTACTCCTCTTCTATACTCTGGTGAGGTATTCGACTTAGGAATTTTCATTCTACTCCTCTTCTCGCTCAAAATGTTTTTTAGGATCACGCGGATATTTTGGAAACTATATGATGCCGATGTGACGGAGTTCTGTCTTGGTGCCTCCTGTCTGACTAGATTTCTTCCGGGGAGTTGAGCTCCAAGGGATTCTTGACACATCGTTATCATTCAGTTTCCTTAGTATCTCAGGACGGAGGATGTTCGAAATTGCTTCAATACTGGTAGTGGCGAGAGGAGTCCGGCATCCCCAGTAATGGTGGAGAGAGTTCGGATGTACTGCCATACTTAGTATCGTTGTGATTACGAGGATCTGAGGTAGATGGGTTTCTGAGACCTTTGGTTGTGTGTTGAGGGATGTGATACACTGGAGAGTAGTATTATTGCTAGGAGTTGAGTGATCATGTAATACTCCGTGTATCCGTGTACCCGATTGCATAACCGAGATTTCGGAAGTTCTTAGGTGGGAATTCAAGTAGTTAACTAGGACTATCCTTCCAACAAATGCAAATGGGTTATGTATTTGTTTCCGGCTTAATTCTCAAGCCTCACCCTTTGTGTTGTTTTGGAGTATGGTAATTCGAGTTGCTTCGATGTCAAGTGGTGAATTCATATCTTTCCTAACCGGTGTGCTTCTCTTCAAGATGATTCAATCATTTCCAATGTGCAAGATCAATCCTCGTATTTATTTCCGGAGATCGTCTCATCTGTCTCAAGTTGTCCTTGTTTTTCCCCGCCCTCCTGCCCTTTTCTTCAAAAGATTAAATTCTCATTCAAGTGCCTTTCTATTCATGTGATGCTTTCGCTATCTTCTCTTCCGTGATGTATCCGGTCATTCGTTGTGAAGATGCTCAGTGCTCAAGTTCATCACTTCTTAGTCGCCATCTTGGTTTTTCTTTTCCGGTGGACTCAATTCAATCTCTCGGTGTTCGTCATATCCTTTTCATTCGTGTAATGTTTTTCATGTTGGAAGTTCTTATCCAAGCCTCTCTTGTTATTCATCTCTCATTATTTTATCCGGAGTGCTGAAGATATCTCAGAAGATTGTGTTTTCATTCAAATCCTTTCAAATTATTTCGAGGTTCTCACCTCACCAAGTTCTTAATTTCTACCGGTGCAATCTCTCTTCCTAAGCAATCATTTCAACGGTGATCTCTTTGAGTGGGCTCATAACCCACAGGTTTGTCCCCAGGATCTTACCTGGCTCTTCTAATCTTGCCGGAGATGTCCTCAAGCTCTTTCCAATATGTCGTAAAAATGAATTTCATCAGTCATATTCCTTCCCGAAGATCGCTTCTAAATCATTTTTCATCATTGGCTCAACCTTTCCTTATCCATTGACCGGAGTGTCTCAGTAATTCTTGGTGGTGTTTCTCGTCATCATTCTCTTCATGGAAGACCGAAGATGTGTTTCTCTTAAATCTTTGTCCATTCTCTTGAAGATTCTTGGTTTCAGCTGTTGCTATCCTCTCTAATTGTTTTCAATCATGAGTAATTCTTTCCATATCTATTCGGAGCGTTCTGAGTTGTTCCATTTCTCGATCCTCCGAAGGCCATCATTTCAGAAGACTTGTTCGTTCTCAGCTTTCAGCTTTCGTTCGCAAATTCTTCTCAGTTGTTGTCCCTTCGTTCGTATCTCAATTATTCCAGCGCCTTGTTCAAGTTTTTAGTAGGCAAATCTTGATCTCTTCGTTCTCATGTATCTCCATTCATTCAAATAATTCTCATTCGTTCCAAATTCTCACCGGTGTTTCGTTGAAGAGTTCTTCAAGTTTGTGCTCATATCCCTCTTCAATCTTTCCTGAAGAATAAGTAGTATGCTAAATCCGTTGTTTGTCATCAATTTAACTGGATAAAGGATAGGCATAACATAATTCTTATTCTTGTTTCAACAAGGTGCTTTCAAGCATTCTTCCAGAGGTTGTTCATCATATCAAATTCTCTACTCTAGTTGCTTATCTTTTCTTTTCCGGAGTTCCAAGTTTCTCATGTATCTCTTCGCGAAGCTTCATCTAAATCTCTGCAAGACCTCAATCTTGTTCATTTTGCATCCTTCAATTCTTTCTATCATCCTTTTGTTTCAGAGTTCTTTCCGGAGGTTCTTCATGGTGGTTCATCAAGATTTCTCTCATTCTCAAGTGTTCGTCAAGATTCTTGTGGGAGGAGCTCAAGTATTATTATCTTGCATTTCAAAGTGCAATTCGTTCTCTCTTATCTTTTGAGATGGTGTTATAGCATTCTTGATTCATGAGGAGTCTAGAAGAGTAGTTGACAAGAATGAGATATGTAAATCCATCATCTTCCTCATTGGAGCTATCTTGGATTGGATTTCACCTAAAGCTTTCCTAAGGATTGTTGCTATCATGGTGCTCATCAATGATCCAAGCTCTCAAGGTATCCTCTTGGTGAAAGAAGTTTGCATATCCTGTTATTCCCAAGCAATCCTTGTTTTCGTTAGTGGCGGGTTGCCACCTCATAATTTTGAGATGTTTTTCCATAAGCCCACAACTAGCTGTTCTTTCCGTTGTTGATTTTCCAACAACTCCGTTCAATCATTCTTCTTAAATATGCTTTTCAAACTCAATGGTGGCAGAAATTGTCATTTTCTTCTCCGTTCTCTTCTTCCCAAAGATGTAGATTCTAGTCTTTTGTTCCGGAGGCTTTGTGATGTTGCTCTCTTTGAACCATCATATCATTCTGTTAAGATCATGTTCTTCCCTTGTTTGTCCATTTAACCGGAGTGTTGGGCCCTATTCTCAAGTTCTCTTCATTTTACCAAGTTTTGTCTCTCTATCCTACCGAAGTGCTGCCGAAATTTCTTGTGAATTCTTGCTTGTTCCTCATGTCATTCTTCATCTCTGTGCAACCTTCATGTTTCATTGGTTTCACTCGTTTGTCAAAGAAGCAACGTAGTTTTACTTCTTGCTCTTTCTTTTCCTGTTCTCATTCTAAGATCTCGGGGCGAGATCTCTTGTAAGTGGAGGAGAGTTGTAACAGCCCGGGACCGACGCTCCAGAAGATTCCCCTTTTATTTCCATTCTCGTCATGTGATTCGTCTGTTTGTCGCATTCATCATCGCATCATTCGCATCATGTGCATAGCATCGTCACTCGTTTTCGAAAACTTGCATCCATTAGCAGTTGCCGGTTCTTCCCGTCGTTCGTTTCGAGTCCAACCACACGCGCGCGCCCGTGGCATCGGTAAAACATTGTTTTCAAAAGCGTGTATTGAACTTTCTCGGATTGGGTCGAAATTTGGCGTGCGGTCTTTATTTATTGTTGGTAGACCGCCTGCCAAATTTCGTCCCGTTCAGAGGTCGTTTGATACCCGAACCATTCAACCTAGCGTAGCTCTATCGCCGGTTAAAATCGTCGGATGTTTTGTTTTAAAAATATGTTGCCGGGCCGCACACCTCCCTCTCTTCTCAGCCCACACCCCCTCTCTACAGCCCACTACCCAACCTAGCCCCCCTTCGCTTCCGGACTGTCCGATCGAGATCGCACGGTCCGAAAATGGATGAAAAACTCTAACCCTAACCCCCCTTTCCTATTTAAACAACCCCACCTAGCCATTTTCGGACCTAAACCCTAGTCCTAGCCCTCCTCGAATTCCGTGCCGCCACCGCCAATCCATAGCCTCCCACCGCAGCCCCCTCCTCCCAGCAGCGCGGGCCCGCCGAAGCCCATCTGAGGCCCGCCCGAGCCCGGATCGGGCCGCCGCCCGTACGTCGTCGCCCCCTCGCATCGTCCTGATCTGGGAGGAGAGGAGCTCCTCCCGATCCAGACGCGCCCCGGCCCTGAGCTCCCTCGTTAGAGCCAGCTCGCCGGAGATCCGCTGCTGGCAACCTCCAGGCCGGACCTCCGCCCGTCGCCCTCTCTCTCCCGTTCCCAATCTCCCCCTCCCTGACCCCTCTCTCTCTCCTCTAGCCCACAGGAGCCGCCGCCGCCGTCAGCTCGCCGGAGGAGCTCTTCCAGCCGCCGTCACCGCCCAGATCTGGACCCCCACCACCGGATCCACCCATTCCCCGTCGCCTGTCGGTGCCCCTGCGCTCCGACCGCCGGCGCCATCGTCGTTGACCTGCGCCGCCCCTGCCATGGACACGGGAGCACGAGGTGCCCGATCTGCCCGAGCACTCGCCTCGCTCGCGTGGGGTGTGGGCCGCACCAGGCCAAGGCCCAGTCTGCCCCAGCCTCGCCCCCAAGCCGGCCCGGCTGTCCGCTCTGCCAGCCGCTGCAAATGGGCCGAGCCCATGGGTGAGCACCAGCAACCTTTCCCCTATCCAGTGCGCGGTGCACATATTAGCTATGTTACGCCCACACCTGTAGGCCTGTGTAGATTCAGTTTCGGCCCGATAGCTTTTTTTTTTATGTCATGCGAATTTTGTCAATTATCCAGTGCATTTTATAATTACAGAAAAACCCATGTTTTTAAAAATGTCTATAAATAATTAACCGTGCACCGGATCGAAATATTTTATATATGTAAAATGCTCAGAAATATGCATAGATTATTAACATGTCATTTTCATCCATGTTTGAAGTACTTACACTCGCTGTTTTGCACCATTTTGCATAATTGCCATTATTTTGCATTGTCATATTTATTTACCCGTGCATTGGAATTAACCCAACAATATATTTAAAATGTTCATATTATCGGCATCGCATTTTCATGCATGACAAACTGGTTCATTGTAATATTTGCATTTAATTTGCATTTATAATTGCTAAAGGGGTTTATGCCATAAACTTGCAGAATTAATTGTGACTTATTTTCCTACATGAACCTAGGCATATTATATATGTTTTCAGGGTAGGAAAATCCATAGAATTTAACTGTGCATTTAGTTTTGTCATTGGAGCAAGTTTGTGTGCATGTCATTTTTGCTATGATGCCCTTTTGTTTATTTTGTGTGATTTAATCCATGCATATTTTGGAATAGTTGCAAACATGAGATATGCCCTTGGACATGTGTGCTAGGCCCTGGTATTTTTGGTTGTCATAGATATGCATGTTTAGGTGTTGCTTTCTTGTTGCCAACATGCTATAAAAAATCTGTTGTTTTGAGGGTCCACAATATTTCTAAGTCTGGAAATCTGTTATTTTATTGCTGTGTTGCCATGTGAATTGCTAGTGTTCTAGGAGTCTTTTGGTGATGCCACCAAGGAGTCTTTTGTTAAGCATGTTGTTGCCTATCATGTTGTGCCAATAGGTTGCATGAAAAGGTTTTGCATCATAATTAAACCTGCTGTCCAATATGTCAATCTGTTTAAAACTGCTGCTCATGACTAGCCTAATTTTCACTAAGTCTGAGAATCTGTTTTCTTCAATATGCCATGTTGTGTTGATGGTTGCCATGAATCTGAGCATAATTTGATGTTGCCACCATGGTATGATTTGTAGTGCATCATGTCTACTACCATGCTGTTAATTTTCATGCTAATATATGCCCCGTAGCATATAGTTTTACTGCTGCCAATATGCCTCCATGAAAATCTGCTATGCTAAAACCTGTTATTTTCTAAGTCCTAATCTGCTATAATTGTTGCCATGTTGTGAGCTTCCTACCATGTGTTCCATAACTATTTTGAGTATGATATGTGAAGATGAAATGATGTGTGTGTCATATGCTACTGCCCCATGCTTAGTTTGTGCATTTTAGAATATTGTAACTTGTTGTTTTCATGTGTGCAAAATGCAATCTTGCTGTTTTGGACAGATTTCAAATGAAAACTTGTGTTGGTTGTTGTGGTTGAACTGTAGCTCCGTTTTGAACATGTTGCATATGTAACTTGCTTAGATTTTCATGTAGTATCATAATATCTTGCTGCATTCATGATTTGAAATGGTTGTGGTTGTCATTTTCATGCATTTTGCATTCATGTCATGTTCTTCTTGTGGAGGTCATATCTTTTAGACCGTAGCTCCGTTTGAGATGTTCCATATATGTAAATCGACTGGAATGACATGTAGAATTGCATTGTGCACTTTATTTCCCTGTTTAATAAATATAAAACATGATTAGTTCAGATCTAGACCAATTTCGAAATTAACATATGGGGTCGTTTCGGAAATACTATATGTTGTTTCCGGCCTCATTTAAGATGCCTAGATTGTGTAGTTTACTTATTCTTCACCGCTTGCCATGTTTAACAACATTTAATATTGTCGTGTACCTAAACGAGAGTAAACTAAATATTTGAATGT
Source organism: Elymus sibiricus (assembly GCA_039707655.1). Lineage (NCBI taxonomy): Eukaryota > Viridiplantae > Streptophyta > Magnoliopsida > Poales > Poaceae > Elymus > Elymus sibiricus. The sequence goes on from CM077671.1 coordinate 139,211,280, forward strand.
GGAGTTTCGTCAATATGCAACTCGTTGCATATTTAGCTTCACTTAATGTGTAGTATTTGATTGTTGTGATTGCCATGCCTTGCATATTGAAACCGGACATGCATCATATTTGTTTGCGCATTATGTCTTGCATATGTTGTGGTGTTCCCGTGTGTTGATTGTTGTTTCCGATGCTTCTTCTCGATAGAGTTCCGAAACCGCTTCGGAGTGTGAGGATTCGTTCGTCTACGTTGGTTCGTCTTCTTCATGGACTCGTTCTTCTTCCAAGCGGGATCTCAGGCAAGATGATCATTTCCCTGGATACCATTACTATCATTGCCTTGCTAGTTGTCTCGTTTCTATCGCAATGTCTCGCTACCTACCACATGTTTGTCAGCCTCCCAAATTGCCATGAAAAGCCTCTAACCCCTCCACATCCCAGCAAAACATTGTTTGGCTATGTTACCGCTTGCTCAGCCCTTCTTATAGCGTTGCTAGTTGCAGGTGCATTGTTTCCTGCGATCACAATATTATTGCTATTTAATTTAATGCACATATATACTTGGTAAAGGGTGGAAGGCTTGGCCTTTTGCTTGGTGTTTTGTTCCACTCTTGCCGCCCTAGTTACTTGTGTACCGGTGTTATGTTCCATAATTGAGCGCTCCTAACATGCTCGGGGTTGTTATGGGGACCCCCTTGATTTTCGTTTTAGGATAAAACTTGTCTGGCAAGGCCCAACATTGGTACTACATTTGCCTAATAACTAATAAAATTGCATAGGGACTTCCCGGACCCCGTGGATAATTAATCAACAAACCGGGCCAGTGCTCCTCATGAGTGTTGGTCCACCTACCTAGAAGTCGGCGGTGCCACCTCGGGGCAACTCGAGGCATTTTCAGGCTACTGTCCACTTCGCATAGATGGATGATGCCCGTAGATAGAGAGCGCACGGCTCTAGATGCGGATCTGGCTCACCGGGAGGCATTGCTGGACTTGTTTTACCTTTCTCGAACGTCTTGTGCGAGGAATTCCGAAAATACTTCGGGCTATCTTGAGGTTGCGGTTTTCCAGTGGAATTGCCTAGGAAGGTCACGAGATTCGTGGTCGAGGTTATTCCCGCTGTGTGTGGTTAATTTGTGATGGATGAGTTGGAGCACCCCTGCAGGGTTAAATCTTTCGGAAAGCCGTGCCCGCGGTTACATGGCAACTTGGAAACTTTGTTTAACACCCGGTCATAGCAAACTTGAAGTAAACTCAAATAAAATAAACCAACTGTGCGCGTAACCGTGACTGTCTCTTCTCGTGAGTCCTTATCCGAGAGAGAACACGGTGGGGTTATGATTGACGTAAGTAGGTGTTCAGGATCTCTTAGAGATCGTTACTAGTTCACGTCCGTTTATTCGACAATCATCCCCCTTTTATTCTTGTACTCGTAAGTTAGCCACTCAAGTAAATGGTTAGTGCTTGCTGCAGCCTCACCACTTAACCATACCTCACCCATTAAGCTTTAATAGTCTTGATACCCTTGGAAATGAGATTGCTGAGTCCCCGTGGCTCACAGATTACTACAACAACAGTTGCAGGTACAGGTAATGCGATGATATGACGTGAGCGCGATGCTTTGTTTAATTTGGAGTTCTTCTTCTTCTTCTTCTTCATCGATCTAGGATGGGTTCCAGGCGGCAGCCTGGGATAGCAAGGATGGATGTCATTTTATCGTTTGTTTTCGTCCGTAGTCGGACCCTGCTCTTCTGTATGATGTTTGGAGATGTTATTGTATTGATGTGATATTGATATAGCTTGTGGCGAGTGTAAGCCAATTCCATATACTCATCTCTTCTTTACATGTACTTGTAATGATATCCATTCTTGCAAAACGACGAGATGCGCTTCTATCCCTGTCGAGGCCCTCGTGCCAAAATAAGGATAGGATCGCATCTTGGGCGTGACATTTAACCATTTGAGAAATATTACCTAATCCACACGGGCCATTATAGAAACTATGTGTGATTTCTGCATCATCGCACACGAGTTTTCTCTGGCAAGCGTCTGCCATCCAAGATATCATCACACACATTTCTTGAATAATTTACGCATGGGATTGCACTTTGTATTGGGCATGGTTTCCTCTAGGCTCACGTGTGAGATAGTGTGCTCTCACAAATTATTGAGTAACTCGTACGCACATGTAGAAGTGTTGCAAAGCGTCTACAATTTGTTAGCTACCATCAATATTTTAGTTTATATGTCATGTGCTTTTCCTGTAGATCACAGGCGGTTGCACTAGGAGTTAAGTATGCTTTCCATTCTGGATCGCACACTTAGTAATTTGAACCGTTTGCACTTAAATGGATAGCTTATGGTAAAATATCGCATTAGAGTCACCCTGCAAAAACAAATTTTACCATAATATGCAATTGAAAAAATAGTGTCCATAGAAAGAACATCCATAAAAATTCGCCACAATATGCAATAGAACAAATGCTAGCTAAATTCCACAGATGTATGGACATATGCAAAACATAATCATAGTGTACGAAATATGAAGACCTGATCACATGGAAAGTAATGCATCCGTGCGTATATGTTTAGTTGGTAACACTATCTAAATGCATATTTTTTCTTGTGTGATAGGAAAGCTAAAATCTTCATAGTCTTTACTAGGCTTGATATAGTGTTTCATGAAGAAGTTCCTAATAAATTTCCTAATAGCTAGCAATTCATCTGCGGGGAGCGGTTCAGAGGTCATCGGTCCAAAGACCAACTACAGGATTTTTAGATCACAATGTGCCATGCGTGTGGAGTAGAAGATAGTAACTAAGAAACAGACTTACTGTTACTATTTTTTCAGCATCGGCACAACATTCAGAAGATCTGCATAGGGACATCACGTGTTTGCAAATGTAGTATCCACAAAGGTCGGTCCCTTCTTGTTGTTAAGGCATTGAAATTTTTTGTAAAGAATTAGTCATGTATTTTCCCTATTAGGAATAACCTAACCGGTGTAAGATGTTTATTTTTTCTTTGGAGAGAAATAGAAAGAGGTTTATTTAGAAACTTGAGCATCTGAGTAGAATTTTCTGAAAATAATGGATTTTGGTGTCTTACCGGAGAAACGATATCGTGTTGCAGAGGTAGTTGGCGGTTGAACTGTTTCCCTCCTAAAGTTATGTACCTTGACAATACACTGCAAATGAAGATGAATTTTCACATACTCAATTCTTGAATCAGATATGAATACAAAATATGAACATCAAAGACTTCAATACCTATCCATGAATTCCTGAAGATGATTCAGATCCTGAGGATTTTTGACTCTTTGAGAGAATCCTGGTAGTAAAATGTGTTGCGCTCTGGAACTATGACCACCAAGATCCAATGATGGCTACAGTTAAAAACCCATGAACTTACGAACTATGTCGAAAACTGAAAGGCGGTCAATGTATGTGTGGTTGTATATTTAACTTACCCTTCATGATATGACCACATGAAGAATTCTCCTATGTGAAATGTATTCAAGATCTTGGAGACATGTTCAATGGAATCCTTATGTGGACCATTTTCATGTAATAAAGTGTCGTTTGCTAAATTAGGATCTTTGAATACGCATGCTCCCTTAATAATCTCTGCGCCATCAATCCCCTGAGAGGAATACAATATAGTTAGCATTTTTTCCGTTTACAACCTTGTATGGACAAGTTGATCAGAGTTTTTGAAGCACTTACAACATCAGACATTTGACAAGAGTGTTCGCGAGCACAATGAAGTTGAAGAAGATATGAAAGTCCTCGAATTCCACACTGATGGTACCCGGAAAGTGAGACAAATGCCTGGTGTCATAGTAGAGTTGCATAATGTTATTATCTTCTCCTTCTGACATTTTCTCCTTGCAATATTTATGTAACTTGCGGCAACTGGAACCGCACTCCTCAATGTAATAGCCAACAAGAAATGGCTGGCCATTCTTGTACTTGCCTGCTTCAAATGTGTCTTCATTACGACTACCAAGTAGCTTTTCAGTTGTTTCATCGGGCATGACGTCACAACTGGGAGTACCCACCCCTTCAAACAACGTGTTGTTAATTTGGTTCCGGGCAAGGAGTCTTTGTAGTAGGAGGCTATTGGTCCCATCCATCCTCGGTTTAGGGGGACCCTTCTTCATGTGTGCAATCGTGCCCGCTTTCCTCTTGTTAGTTGAAGCACTTCTGGTTTGAGGTTTGGATACATGAATGATGTGTTGTTGAGAAGTCGGTGGAACTACGATGGACTGTTGAGCAGATGGTGCTGCTATGACGGACTGTTGAGCTATAGTAGTAGAGGCGATAGACTCACCAGCTATTAAAGCTATGTCGGGCTTCTGCAGGGGTGGTGCCAAAGCGTCGGTGTGCTGAGGTGGCCGTCACAACGCGTTTATTTGCTAAGCACGCAGTGTCGACACATCGGTATGCTTATCAGGCGGCTGCAAACCGTTAGACTGATGAGTAGATGGTTCCATACTTTCAGACTACTTAGCAAACGGTTCCGGACTTTCGTACTACTCAGCAGGCAGTTCCATCGGATTTGTCTGCTGAGCATGCAGTGCCAATGTGTGTGCCCCTTCTGCTTCAGTGGTGAACTGATGGTCCGTCTTCAGCAGTTGTAGGCCTTACCACAGGCTGCTAAGGAGTGGACGATAACCTGGCATGTACGACAAGAAGTCGGGCGGGCTGATCACAGGTTGATGCCTCAGCCATTGGATTATGAATATTATGTTCCTCGGGGGAAGCATGCAAGATCTGCTGCGGCGAGAAGAGAGTCACCTGTTCAAGGGTGCCATTGGTTGCTTTTGGGGGTTGGAGCGATCTCATCCAGGAAGTCTCTTTCTTTATGTGGCCACTGGATGTGATTTAACAGTGTTTCTCCCAAGGTACTCTACTCATCATAGTCCCCTAGGACATTCTTCAGAGAACATTGCTTGAATCCTGGCTTTACTTCAATCACAAGGCTTTTCACACAACCTGGCTTCAATAGCACATTGTCCAACAAGAGTCCCCCGTCCGATTCAGGGGGTTAAACCCAGGTTGTTGCACATTTTAACGTACCTTCATAATGTTTAAGCATGCCCTTTGATCTTTATTTCATTCCATATAGATGAGATATAGCAGCATCATGTGCAGCAGCAGTCTCAGTGTCCATGGGGTCATCTGAAGCACATCTATTGTGGTGTGGTGCCATTGCGCAATAAGTGGCATCCTGCAAGCCCACCTCCCCGTCCGTCTCCTGGCTATCTCTCAACGTTAGTGTCCTATGCTTCATAAATGACTCCTCAATATCCTTTTGAATTCTAGGATACAAGTCCCTCTTAAACCTTTCGTACAAATCATTCTTGTTTATTTCACTCATAGATTTTTTCATGTTGAGCATCTCTTCTTTGCTTCATGAGAAAGCCCTCTTGTGCGGGACATTGACCCCAATACCTCTTGCATGGCCGGGGGGAGCTCTTTGGTTTTCAGGTCCTCTGACAGAATGAAACATGGCCCTGAGTTCATGTAGAACCTTCCAGTGTTTTTGGAACCTCTAGCATGTCGTTATACAGTGCTTCGTCTGCTGAGTTTTCAACGTAATAAGTACCGTCGTCATGCCTCCTTGCACGTGCTTGCAAGTAGTCTTGATAACCCACAAGTGTAGGGGATCATTTGTAGCCTTTTTTGATAAGTAATAGTGTCGAACCCAACGAGGAGTGTCGGTGTCAAAACCGGTAGATCTCGGGTAGGGGGTCCCGAGCTGTGAGACTAGAAGCGATGGTAACAGGAGACGAAGGGGACAGTGTTTTACCCAGGTTCGGGCCCTCCTATGGAGGTAATACCCTACGTCCTGCTTGATTATATTGATGGTATAAGGGTTACAGAGTTGATCTACCTCGAGATCGTATGACTAAAACCCTAGATGAGTTCTGTTGTCTTACAACCTAAAACCCTTCGGCTTATATAGACGCCGAGGGTACCTAGGGTTTACACATGGTCGGTTACACGTCGAAGGGATAAACATGCCTATTCACTACTCCAAACGTGGAGAATACGCCACGATCCTCGAAGCTTCCTTCCTGGAGACAGGGTCTTCGATCATTCCAGTGTCCGGCCAACGGCCCATACAGTCCGGCCCATAAGAAATAGGTCGGCTTCCCGAGGACCCCTTAATCGAGGACTCCCTCAGTAGCCCCCGAACTAGCCTCCAACGCCAAGGGTCCAAGCTCCAGCTGCTTCAAACGATCAGAGTCTTCGGCTTGCGAGGCGAGTTCCTTTCTCCAAATAGTGATCGGCCGAGTTTAGCTCGGCCTCCGACGACGTGTAGTTTTCCCGATCATAGATCGTCCGAACGCCATGTATAACCCGGCCCCGAAGGCCAAACGTCAAGGAGTAAACAGTGCTCCCTGATGACCTTTCGTATGAAAGGTCACGGCCCACCACGACTACTAAACCAGTCACAAAGGCTCGATTCGCGGTTCGAGGCCGTTTTCATCAGCACGACCCATCAATGCACAGATCGTGCTCTGTTTCACACGGGATATGTTTAATCACGCGCGTACAATGGCACGCACGTCTCGGGAAGCGGAGGGATTCACGGCGCAGTGAAGGGAGGCCAACCGGCGACAAGCCCAATAAAAGGGGAAGAAAACCCCAAGGCTTATCCGCACTTCCCATTCACACCCCTGCTTCCCCAATCTCCTGAGCTTCCAGAGCCCAGATCTAGGTTTTCCACCCTTCCTCCTACGAGCTTTGCCATGGCCAGCTCCGGCTCCAACGGCAAGTGGGAGGCTTCCACGGTCACAGACCAGGACATCCGGGACCTCAAGGAGGCCGGCTAACTCCCCGCCAACATCTTCCACCGCGCCGCAGAGGAGGGCCAGGTGATCCCCACCCCCAAACCAGGCGAGAGGGTGGTTTTCATTCCTCATTTCATCCGAGGACTGAGCTTACCGGTCTACCCCTTCATGAGGGGCCTCATGTTCTTCTACGGACTCGACTTCCACGACCTCCCGCCGAACTCCTTCATGCATATATCGGCCTTCATCATCGTCTGCAAGGCCTTCTTGCGGGTCAAACCACACTTCGGACTGTGGCTCAAGATTTTCAACATCAAGCCGAAGTGCGTCGCAGGCGCACACGCAGACTGCGGCGGGGCGGTCATCAGCAAGCTTCCACGCGCAGTATGGCCATCCGGCACCTTCATCGACACCATCAAGACTTGGCAAAAAGAGTGGTTTTATATCACCGTGCCAAGGGAGGAGGGCGGAACTGTTCCTGCCGAATTCAGATCCGGCCCCCCAACCAGATTGACCTCATGGGTCCGAAAGGGCCTCGACTGGGGGTCGGATACAGAGGTGGATGACCTGCAGAGGGGCATCGCCTCCATGATCAAGGACGGAATCGAGCTGACCAACGTGGTCCAGGTTATGCTTCGGCGGCGCATCCTCCCCTGCCATCGCCGGGGCTCTCCTATGTGGACTTATCGGACTGACGATGAGCCTACGATTCGTCAACTCTTCCGCACCACACGGGAGAAGCTATGGAAAGCGCTGTTCAAGGCGCAGGAGAACTGGCCGGCCAAGAAGGAGGACCAGGGTCTGCGCGCCGATAAACCCCCTTCCGAGGTATGACATAGTTTGATCAGATCGGCTCCGTTTTCCTGAAGAGAATCTAAGTACTTTCCGATCACTTCCGCAGGAATGGTTGAACAAGGCCACGGGCATCAAGTGCCTGGCTCCACAGCCCGAAGACCCTAGGTCCCAGCTGCTGTCGGAGATGCTCGTCGTGGCACCTTACAAGGCGCCAGAGAAGAAAGAGAAGAAGAAGAAACCAGGCCGAGAAGGCCTGCGCATCAGGGACCAGCCGAGGGCTGTGTTCGAAGAAACCCACGCCTCCTCGAATCAAGAGGAGGAGCACGAGGGTGAAGGCGAGGGCGAGGGCGGAGGCGATTCCCCCTCGCAAGAAAGAGGGCGGCGTCATCGGACGCCACAGAGGACATACCTCCTGTCACGCCCAAGATGCGGTCCTATCCCTATTAAGGCTTGTGGCCTCGACGGGGATAGAAGCGCATCTCGTTGTTCGCAAGTACAGTAAAACATTGCAATACATGTAGGAATAGATGAGTATATGAGTTGGCTTACACTTGCCACAAGCTATCTTACAAGTTCACACAGATTTATTCATACATCATTCAGAAGACAGGGTCCGGCTACGGACGAGATCAAACGATAAAAGAAGCAATGAAAACTGTCTCGCTATCCCAGGATCACCACCATGAGGCTCCCTACTCGTCTGGATACGTAACGTACATACGTCTACTCTCTTCGTCGTACTCCCACTGGAGCCGAGTCACATCTTCTGGCATGTTCTCATCAACACCTGCACCTGTATTGTTGTAATCTGTGAGCCACAGGGACTCAGCAATCTCATAACCCGGGTACCGAAACTATGTAAGCCATTGGGTAAGGAATTGGTTAAGTGGTGAGGCTGCAGCAAGCGCTAAGCATATATTTGGTGGCTAACTTACGAGAACATGAATGTAAATATGGTGGCATACGAGAGACGGGCGTGAGCTAGCATGATCACTAAGTGATCCTGAACACCTACTTACGTCAATCATAACCCCACTGTGTTCTCTCCCGGTTCATGTTCACGAGCAGAGACAGTTACGGTTACGCACACGGTTGTTGTATTTTATTGGAGTTTACTTCAAGTTAACTATAACCGGGTGTTAAACAAATTTCCAAGTTGCCACGTAACCGCGGGCACGGCTTTCCGAAAAGATTAAACCCTGCAGGGGTGCTCCAACTCATCCATCACAAACTAACCACACGCCGCGAGAATAACCTCGACCATGAATCTCGTGATCTTCCTAGGCAATTCCACTGGAAAACCGCAACCTCGAGATAGCCCGAAGAAAAATCGGAATTCCTCGCGCAAGACATTTGATAAAGGTAAAACAAGTCCAGCAAGACCGCCCGACGTGTCGACGAACCCGATAGGAGCCGCGTATCTCGTTCTCAGGACACGACAGATAAGCGCAGCGTACGGTGGCCTGATAGACATCTCCCGAGTTGCCCCGGGTTGGCCCCGCACGGTGCTCTATTTTGGACCAACACTCATGAGGAGCACTGGCCCGGGTTGTTGATTAATTATCCACGGGGTAGCTATGCCCTATGCAATTTTATTAAGTTGTTTAGCAAATGTAGTACCAAAGTTGGGTCTTGCCAGACAAGTTTTAATCTAAAACGAATGGTCAAGGGGGTCCCCATAACAACCCCGAGCATGTTAGGAGCGCAAAATATGGAATATAACACCGGTACTCGGAACTAGTGCAGCTCAAGCGGAACAAAACACTGAGCAAAAGGCCAAGTCTTCCACCGTTGCCAGATATACATGTGCATTAAATTAAATAACAATAAATAGAGTGATATAAACAAAATCCATGTTGACACATGGAAAGCTTGCACCTGCAACTAGCAACGCTATAAGATAAGGGCTGAGCAGCGGTAACGTAGCCAATCAATGTTTGCTAGGTAGTGGAGGTGGTTAGAGGCTTTCATGGCAATTTGGGAGACTGACAGTTTAAGTGGTAGGCAACGTAACATAACGGTAAAAAACGAGACTTCTAGCAAGGCAAAAATAGTGTCGGGATCCGGGTATGATCATCTTGCCTGTTGGGTCTTCAGTGGGATAGAACTCTTGCTCTTCAGAAACGTTCTCGACGGGTTCCTCGTGCTCGTTCTCGTCACCCGATGCTACCCACAAGAAATAATAACACCCAATAAACATACAAGCAAGGTATGATGCACAATCAAGTATGATGCATGACCAAGTTTAAATATGCACGGGATGGCAAGCACAACAAACATATACTATGCATTCAGTGAAGCACAATATGAACGGGTTTCATATTGACGAAACTTCATGTTCAAATATTTAGCTCACTCTCGTTTAGGTACCCAACAAGTTTAAATGTTGTTAAACATGGCACGAGGTGAAGAATAATTAACAAATCTATCTAGGCAATTTTAAATGAGTCCGGACCCAACATATAGCATTCCGACACGACCCCATATGAAAAATTGAATTTGGTACTGTTCTGCCAAGAACCCCATTTTAGAGTTGTTAAACAGCAAAAGAAATGCCACCATGTTAGTCTACATGTTTTTCTAAGCAATTTACATATATAGTTCATTTAATTTGGAGCTACGGTTATTTGGTTATGGAATAAACCGTTATAACATGACATTTATGCACATTATAGCAAACAGCAATTTTAAACATATTTATCATGCATGAAAGTTGCAAATGAGGAACTAGATAAAATACTAGGCATTTTGCATATTTAGATTATTTACAACGGAGTTATGGATCAAAAGCTATGCATGATCAAAGTTGCAACATTTTAATAGGATTGGTCAATTATATCCTGATGCTCTTTTCAAACAGAGGTAACAACATGCTGACAGATTATGACATGGATGAAAATGGCATCAACAGATAGCTCATAAGATGTAGCTCATAATTCGTATAAACAACAATTCCATATGATGCCTAGAATAAAAGTTATGCAATGCAGAAATACACTAAACACTGTTAAAACAGACAAAAGAGAGGACTTAGCAGAATTCTAAGTGGTGGAGCTGGACCCTGATGTGCAAAATAAACGAGGGGGAAAAAAAAGGTTGTGTGGCCGTGGGAACTTGAACTCAGGATCTCAGGGGCAATAATTGATGTGACAACCAGTAGGACATGACACAATTTGTGTACAGAAGGCAGGTTAGAGCTACCTGAATTATTAGCTCGTGTGAACCTGAACAGAAACAACAGCACAGAAGGTCCCTAGCGTGTAACAGAACAACAAAACAAAAATAGAAAACAAGGTTGGCTAGGTATCGAACCAGCACCTCCTTGCTGCATACAAGAGAACCAACCACTACGATGTACCCCAGTTCATGAAGCAAATCTAATATTCAGAATATAACCATGCCTTATTGCTGACTGAATAAAATGCAGAACAGAGAAGCAACAATTAAAAGAAAAAGGGGCGTCTAGGAATTGAACCCCAGACCCCTTGAAGATGTGGGCGCGCTGGGTGAACCAGTTGGGCTGGCTATCGGTGCTTGTTCAAGTGCGGGGCAGCACCACCTTTGAACAGAGAAGAAAAAAAAGGTCGTGAAAAGAACAAGAAAATCGAAACAAAGGGGAGAGCTGGGATTTGATCTCCAGACCCCTTGGGTAACAAATCACTGGGTTAACCAACTCGAACTGAAGTGGGATTGTGCTGCTACAGCAGGTCGGCTCTACTTGAACTAAATGAGGCAAGGATCTTAACTCCAAACCAAACAGCAAAAGGATCGGCCTTGCGATGGCGACATGGAGCTGCGGCCCCCTGGACGGAGAAAGCAGGAGGCGAACAAGGAGCCACGGCTCCTCCCGCCCCGAAGAAAGCGCGCCAGACACAGGTGGTCCTGTCCGGCGACAGTTCGGACTCGGATACCGAGTCCGAGGAGTTCGAGAGGGTTCTGTGAAGGAACCTCAGGGTCAAGCCCCCAGCTCGAAGGTAAAGATCCGAAGACTTCCTGAGCTATTAATGCTAAGTTTTGAATGTTACTAACATGTGAACGCCTACTGACTTGCAGCCCACCGCATGTTCTCCCCACCGATCAAGTTTTGGACGGGGAGACCCCGCCCGCAGAGCTAGCGGAGAGCGGGACCGCGTCACACCCTTCTCCTCCGGGCGCCGCGAAGGATGCCGCGGAGGTGTCATCCCAGTAGGCTCCTTTGGAGCCGGACACTGGAGGTAGGGGCGACGACGTCATGGTCGAGGCTAACACCTCGGCCGCCGAAGACCAGGGGGAGAAGCCCCTCCCGGATACTGAGGAGACCGGACGAGGAGATGTCCAGTCACCTCCAAGGCCTTCTCCGGAGCGCACCATGCCTCCGGAGGCACCGGTTCAATCCCCGGTTGGAGATCGGGTTAACCGATCTCCGCCGGCGCCATCGACCAATGGGTGTCCGGCTATGGAGGAGGCCCTATCCAGCGCCTCCCTCTCCGAGGAGCACCGCACCCTTATGGGAAGGGTGCGGTATTGCAGAGCATTTAGTCCGTGGACAGCGGACTGAAGGGGGCCTTCAACGGTCTCCTGACGGGCTTTCAGGTGAGCCACGTAATGCTCTGTTCTTTGAAATATTAATTTCTTTGAGTTATGATTATATACACGGCAGCCCCCGAGCCCTAGGTAAGTTTGGAGAAAACTTACCTGGGGGTCAATCATAGGTCATTATTCGAACTATGTGTAGGACAATATTTGGTCGGAGCAGGCTAACAGCCCTTAAGAGGACGGGACATAGGATCATATGTATGACACTTCGGAAGTTGTGAACCCGTGTAATTTGTTATGGTTTTGTTTTGTACAGGCTTCGTCATCGGCGGCGGCCGTTAATGCTGCCGAGCTGGACGAGCTGAAACGAAAGCTCAAGAGCTCCGAAGATGAGCTCGAAGCTCTGAATAAGAGATTCGACGAGGCGCAAGGTAAGCCGGACTAGAATATCCAAATTTGTCATTACCGTACTGTCGAAGCAGTATTTTTGATGTATTTTAATGCTTACGCAGCCTCGGCGAAAGAAATTGAGAAGCTTAAGGCCGAGCTTGAGAAGGCAAAGCAGGAGGCTGCGGTTGAGAGGGCGGCGGCCAAAGAAGCGGCTACCGCGCTCTCCACCCTGAGAGCCACCAGCGACAAGCACGAGGCTCGGGTGGAGGAAATCCAACAGGAGCTCAGGGACGCCGGCCAGAAGTGCGAGGACCTTGAGCGGAAAGGCAAGGAGCAGGCCGCCGAACTATCCACCATGAAAACCAATCTCCAAAAGGAGCGGGTGGATAGGCGGTCTTTTGAAGAGCAAGTCAGCCAGGCCAAGGCTATAATGGATGGTAAGCCGTATTTATTGTAGTGTGTCTACGGGGATAGCAAGTTCGAGTTGCTTACCCAAGTATGGCGTTCCTCAGGCGCCTGCTCGGACCTCCAGAAGAGCACAGCGGACGCGAACCAGTTCTATGGTTTGCGGGGAGAAGGAGATGAAGCTCGGCTGTTCTGGGCGCAGTTTGAAGCCCCAGAGCGCTCTCCTCTCCTTGTCGAGCAGCTGATGGAGCTACATCGGATGGAGGAGCCGGCCATGAAGGATCTCTGCATCCGGCTATGGCCCAACGAGCCACTGCCGGGCAGCTACTTCGGCCTGGTGCAGAAGCTGAGCAACGCCTCGCCCCGGATTGACGCGCTAAGGCAATCTTCCTGTATCGAGGGAGCTCGGATGACCTTTGCGAAGGCCAAGGTGCACTGGCCGGGGCTGGATCCGATGAAGATAGCCACCGCCCCTCCGCCTCTTGGAAAGGAGCATAGGCGCCTCGAGCTGTACTTCTCCAGAGTAATGGAGGGTGCTCGGGCAATAGAGGCGCAGTGTTCGAGAGAAAACATGTATGAGTAAAGGGTTGTAATATGTCCGAAGACCTGGTAACGCGTTTATATTTAAGATGCATGGTTTATCATGTCTTTCGTGTTTTGCATCCTTTATAACTCTTGTGTGGCCGTTAAACCTGAAAGCGGCGAGTTGTCGGCTTCAGCCCCCTCGTAGATACTACGCGGGGTGTCTCTGCCGACGCACTGTGACCCTTAGCCGAGCTATCGGTACCCGAAGGCGGTAGTGTGGGGCGGACAAGGCAATCGGACCATAATGCTTTATTGCTTTCACTTAGCCGTAGGGGCGCGAAAAAGGAGTGCGGGGGGCTGATGACCAGCCCACAGGGGTTTGTGATGTTCGGATGAACCGTGGCTAAAGCCTATATCACATGGTCTGTACTAATACCAAACCCATCATATGACACGGAATAACCTCTGACGAGATTTAGTTAAGCTCGGATTCTGTTGGGGATATAACCCCATGGTAAGACCCGCCCAGGAGGGGCCGGGTCGTACCTGGCGGCTCATAGCCCAAGACCCGTAGGATGGGCCGAAAGATGAAGGCCAGGCCGCGTGGCGGCTTACCAGAAGGGCTAAGACGGAGGCCCGGAGACAGAAGATGGTAAGAAGACCCGGACAACTAAGCCGCCAGGAGATGGCTTGCCCGAGACGGAAGGGCGGCTTAGAGACAGAATAGACTACGTTGTGTAAGGCGGTTTATGACTCGTGTAACCCAGGGCCTTGACCTCTTATATAAAGGCGAGTCCCTGGGGCGGCTTAGACAAGAAACCAATCAATCGAGAACTAGGTCAAGCAATCCGCTCCCTTGTAATCGATACTCCAATCAATACAACACAAGCAGGACGTAGGCTTTTACCTCTACTTGAGGGGCCGAACCTGGGTAAACTCGTGTCCTTCGTCCCGACCAACCCCTTTGAGTCCACTACCATGGCGATGGCCTCGAACCTAAGTCTTCGGACATCTGCCGTGTTAAAACCACGACAGTTGGCGCCCACCGTGGGGCCAGCACTCGGTGGTGTTGAGTTCTCAAAGGGCTCTCTCCCAGGGATCAAGGGGTACGCTGTTGGCAAGATGACCAAGAGTCGCCGCGGCCGGCTCTACATCGACGACGCCGGCTGGGGCCCCGAGGCTGACTCCGTTGAGTACGGTTTCCGGGTCCCCTTCGGCGGGATTCACGTCTTCATCGGCAACATCGGCGGATCTGAACCCGGGCCGGACACCTGCACCGACATCGTCGAGCCGGCCCGGCGCAAGCAACCCGCCCGATGCGTGCAACCCGCCCGTGGTAAACCGGGCAGGAAGCATGTCTTCGTCGGCTTCACTCAGGGCATGGATTTCGAAGGATCCATGTCGCAGGAGGAAACTCTCGTCTGCTCTGAGGATGGATCTTCGAGCGGAGAGACGGAGTCAATCTATCAGCTCCACAATGGCGGGCTAGGGGGCTACGTCGAGCCTTACCTCGAGTCGGAGTTCCAAGCGCCGGAGGAGTATGAGCCGCCGAACCGTGCTGCCGTCTTTATGGCAGGTACAGCAGCGGCTCCTGGCAGCACAGCCGCCGGCGCGACTGGATCTAGGGCTGGCCGGCCTCCGGCTCAGGTTCTTCTGGATCTGATGGGCGAGCTTACAACCCTGATGGCGATTGAGGTCACTGCTGAAAACCAAGCGGCCCGTAATACGGAGATCGCAAGGTTGAAGAACCAGATGACCGAAATCCAGCAGGAGATTAATGAGCTGAAGGCTCAGATGGATGCTGAGGCGGAGCGCCTTAGGGCGGACGCTTTCCGTCTTGAGTTAGAGCAGCAGTCAGCAGCGGCGGTACAGCGGATGAGGCACCAATCCCGCTTGCCGAATCAGTATGAAGCAAGAAATCTTTTTAACACGCCAGGAACGGGACAGAACGTGCCTTTGGCCATGACCCGGACGGCAGAAGTACCTGGAGACCGGGCGGCGGGTCAGCATCAGCAGAATAACCCGCCCCGGCGGAACCAGGCTACGCCAACTTCTTTCCCAACGCCGGCGGGTCATTATTCTAACCCGGCGGAGAACATGGTGGTGGCGGCAACCCGACTGGCTGCAATCCCCATCCCCGACGAGTCGCCTTTGGCAGAAGAGGTGCGGAACGCTGTCGGATACCTGCGGACGGCGATGGCCCAGCAGGAAAGGTATACTTACAGCAGGAGTCGCGTGCATTCAACCCCCATCCCCAGTCGCAGCTACAGCCGGCGTTATGAGTCGCCGGCGGTTTCTAGCAGTGAACGACGTCGGAACCCGCTGCGAGCCGATCGGGCGGCTCTGGATGCTCAGGCACTGGTGGATCGAGCAAGAGCACAGCGAGAGGCGGCGGCTTTGGCGGTAGCAGTGGCTTATCAGGAACCCACAGTAGCACCTTCCGTCTCAGCCGGAGCGGGGTTAACTTCCAGGGCTGTGGGGGTGCCGTGTTTAACGCCGGTTTTGCGGAATGAGCGCCTGCCGAAGGATTTCAAGGGCCCTCGCAAGGTGCCCAATTACACAGCTGACTTACCTCCAGAGGCTTGGATTGAAAGCTATGAGCTGGCCATGGAGATGTTAGATGTTAGTGATGCGGTATGTGCCAAATACTTCATCATGATGCTGGAACGGCCGGCTCGCACGTGGTTGAAGGGATTGCCACCCAACACCATTACTTCCTGGGCCGAGTTGAAGGCGAAATTTATCAATAATTTCAAAGGGACGTGCAAGCAGCCCATGACGATCGTGGATTTGGATCATTGTGTGCAACAGGCGGATGAGTCGGCTCATCATTGGGTCCGGCGGGTCTCAACCATCATCCACTCTTCAGAACAGATTACGGCAGCCCAAGCGGTTTTGATTCTGGAGAAGAATTGCCACTTTACGCCTTTGAAGCAGAAGCTTGGCTGGCTCAAGCGCTCGTGTCAAGACATGGGGGAGCTCATGGCGGCTCTCACCAAATATGCAGACTCTGACAACACGAAAGACCCGGGCTCTGATGATGAAAAATCAGGACAGGGGAAGAAGAGTAACAACGGAAAGGGTCAGCAGCAGAACGCAGCCGAGAACAGCAATCTTGGCAAGCGGAAGAACCCGGAAGGCGGGTCAGAACTGGTGGCGAACACCAGCGCCGGAAACAACCGTGGTAAGGGCAACGGGAACTTCAGGCAGCACTTTAACAAGGGTAAAGCTCCTTTTAACTTGGAAGCGATGCTCAACAAGCCTTGTCCAGAGCATAGTCAGCCTGATAAGCCGACAGGCCATACGTGGAGGAATTGCAGCATTATGCGGCAGTTTCGAGATTACAGCCTTCAGCAACATCATAATAACGGCAATGGTCCGTCCGGCGGCTCAGGGCCAGGCAGGTCAGGAGCCGGCTTTGGTCCTGGCGGTTCAGGGTCCGGTTACCGGGGTCAAGGCAATCAAGGAGGTCATCATCAACAGTCTGGAGGAGGCGGCCAGCAGCAGCATAACCAGTCAGGTTTCCAGAGTAACCCGAAGCAGCTTAGTGGAGGTCAATATCATGTTTTCACAACCAGCCTTGATAAGCGAGACCGGAAGGTGCGCAAGCGGGCGGTTAATGCGGTCATGCCGGCTCTCCCGCAGTATTTGAAGTGATCTGAGTATGACATCACTTGGAGCAGGGCGGATCACCTGCCTCGGGTTGACAACCCGGGGCAGCTAGCTTTGGTGGTTGCCCCCCAAGTAGGTGGTTATGTATTTACTAAGGTGCTTATGGATGGTGGCAGAAGCATCAACATCATGTACTACGACACATTCAGCCGGATGGGTTTGCTTGACAAGGACCTCAAGTCTTCTTCCACGATGAGCCGCCCCTCAAGTTTGCGGCGGATGATACCAAGCAGTCGGATTTCACTGAGGGCGACTCATCTCAGCAGTTCACTATCGGGGCTAACATGGACCCCGCATAGGAAAGCGCGCTCATCAAATTCATCCGTGAGAATCGGGACATCTTTGCATGGAAGCCGTCTGACATGCCGGGTGTACCGAGAGAGTTTGCTGAGCACCACCTTAATGTGGATCCTAAGTTCAAACCGATCAAGCAGTTCCTTCGTCGTTTTAATGAAGAGCGGCGCAAGGCTATTGGAGAAGAGGTGGCCCGGCTCTTAGCGGCAGGGTTCATCGTGGAGGTCTTTCACCCGGAATGGTTAGCTAACCCGGTGCTAGTACTTAAGAAGAACGGCACTTGGCGTATGTGTGTGGATTACACGGACCTTAACAAGGCCTGTCCAGTTGACCCGTTTGCTCTCCCCCGTATTGATCAGATCATTGATGCAACGGCGGGTTGCGAGAGTTTATGCTTCCTGGATGCCTACTCAGGTTATCACCAGATCAAGATGGCAGTCAAAGACCAAGAGAAGACGGCTTTCATCAGGCCTTTTGGTGCTTTCTGCTATGTGTCTATGCCTTTTGGGCTCAAGAGTGCCCAGGCGACTTACCTGCGTTGTGTGTAGAACTGTCTTCACAGTCAAATTGGACGCAATGTTCATGCCTACGTGGATGATATTGTGGTCAAATCAAAGAAGAAGGAAACTTTGCTGGACGACCTGAAGGAAACTTTCGACAACTTGCGGGTTTACAAGATGATGCTTAACCCGGCCAAGTGTGTTTTTGGAGTCCCTGCAGGCAAGCTCTTGGGTTTCTAGTCTCTGAGCGTGGCATTGAGGCTAACCCGGACAAGATTCAGGCTATCACTTCCCTGGCTGAGCCGGCGTGCATCAATGACGTTCAGCGCCTGGCGGGCCGGATCACTGCATTAAGCCGATTCATAAGCCGCCTGGGTGAGAAGGCGATCCCCTTATATCAGATGATGAAGAAAACAGATGATTTTGTCTGGAGCAAAGCGGCGGGTGAGGCGTTCGAGGCGCTCAAGAAGCAACTAACTGAGCCGCCAGTCTTAGCTGCTCCGGCTGAGAAGGAACCCTTACTCCTCTATGTGGCGGCTAACAATAGAGCAGTCAGCGCTGCGATTGTTGTAGAACGCAAGGAGGCAGGAAAGGAATATCCGGTTCAAAGGCCGGTTTATTATGTCAGCGAAGTCTTGATTGAGTCTACGCAACGATACCCACATTGGCAGAAGCTAATATATGGGGTGTTCATGGCGAACCGTAAACTGAAGCACTATTTCCTGGGACACCCGATCACAGTGGTTAGCTCCTCCCCGTTGGGAGACATAATTCAAAACAGAGAAGCCACTGGCCGGATTGCTAAGTGGGCATTGGAGCTTGGACCTCTTAATCTGAAGTATGTGCCTCGCACGGCTGTTAAGTCTCAAGCTTTGGTGGACTTTATAAACGACTGGACAGAGTGTCAGTCGCCAGAGGAGAAGCCGGACAACACTTACTGGACGATTCACTTTGACGGGTCTCGACAGCTGGAAGGCTCGGGGGCTGGAGTGGTCTTAACTTCCCCTAAAGGTGACAAGTTCTGTTATGTGCTAAGGCTGATGTTTCCTTGTACTAACAATGCAGCTGAGTACGAGGCTTTGCTTCATGGCCTCCGGGTGGCTAAGGAGATGAACCTAAGACGGGTTAGATGCCTCGGCGACTCAGACCTCGTGGCTCAGCAAGTTTCAGGCACGTGGGACTCCAAAGACCCACGGATGGCGGCTTATCGTCAGGCGGTCGACATCATTGCAGGTCACTTCAAGGGTTACCAGGTGGATCATATTGATCGTCGCAAGAACGAGGCGGCTGATGCATTGTCAAGGCTTGGCTCTCAGCATAAGCCGGTGCCGCCTAATGTGTTCTTAGACGTGTTATATCACCCGTCAGTTAAGCTACCTTCAGAAGAGGATCTGGCTATACCTGACCCGGAGGGGCAGCTGGTGGCGGCTCTGCATGCCATTCCTAACTGGACGTTGCCTTACCTGGCGTATCTAACTCGCGGCGAGTTACCTGAGGACGAGACCTTGGCAAGGAAAATCATCAGACGATCTAAGTCCATGACAATCATCAATGGCGAGTTACATAAGCGCAGCGTCACTGGTGTCTTCCAGCGTTGTGTTTCTCCAGAAGAGGGTAAGGAGATCTTAAATGAAATTCATGCTGGCGACTGTGGTCATCACGCCGGCTCAAAATCTCTGGTGGCCAAGGCTTTTCGGCATGGTTTCTTCTGGCTGACGGCTCATAAGGACGCAGAAAACTTGGTTCTCAAGTGTGATGGCTGTCAAAAGTTCGGGCGGCGTGCTCACGTACCGGCTCAGGAATTGCGCATGATCCCAATTACTTGGCCGTTCGCGGTCTGGGGGCTTGATATGGTCGGGCCTTCAAAAGATCCAAAGATAAGAAGACCCACCTTTTGGTGGCGGTGGATAAGTTTACCAAGTGGGTGGAAGCTGAGCCGGTCAGCAAGTGTGACGCGGCTATGGCGGTTCAGTTTGTCAAAAAATTGATCTACCGCTTTGGTTACCCCCACAGTATCATCAGAGATAATGGCACAAACTTATCCAAGGGAGCTATGGAAGCTTTCTGTGAAAGTGAACACATCCGGCTTGACGTCTCTGCTGTGGCTCATCCACAGTCCAACGGTCAGGCGGAGCGTGCTAACCAGGAGATCCTGAGAGGCATCAAGCCCCGGCTTATGGTTCCTCTACAGAGAACGCCGGGTTGTTGGGTTGAGGAGTTACCATCAGTTCTATGGAGCATCAATACAACTCCCAACAGGTCAACAGGCTATACGCCTTTCTTCATGGTTTACGGCGCAGAAGCCGTGTTACCAAGTGACATACGTCATGACTCGCCACGGGTGGCGGCTTATGTTGAGGCAGACAATGAGACGGCGCGTCAGGACGCGTTGGATGCTTTGGATGAAGAGCGTGATCTGGCGGCGGCTCGATCGGCGATTTATCAACAAGACCTGCATCGCTATCACAGCCGCCGGGTCAAGACCCGGACGTTTCAAGAAGGCGACTTAGTGTTGCGCCTGATTCAAGATCAGACGGACACGCACAAGTTGTCTCCTCCATGGGAAGGGCCTTTTGTGGTTAGCAGAAACCTCAACAATGGGTCATACTATCTCATCGACGCACGGGACGAGTCACGCACTTCTGGGCGGGAAACCTACCGGCCGTGGAATATCGCTCATCTACGGCCCTACTATACTTAGAGTCATTGACTCCCCCCATTGTATATCATCATTGTATATATCACATATATATATAATAAAGTTGGCATCCCTGCAAGCCGGGGCCTATGCCGTTTTACGTATCTCACATTGCTCAAAGATGGATACAATCATACGATCATTTGGGGGCTTTCAACCTGCTGGGTTAAGCTTTCAACCTTCTTGATCGGCTCTTCAGCCAAAATAGCACCATCATATGGCAGCTTACAAGATGGTGTGAAAGTTGACTACGTCAACAAGGTCGTTTGGGGGCTTTCAACCCGCCGGGTTAAGCTTCAACCCTCTTGATCAGGCTTTTCAGCCACTGTAAGGCGGGTCGTGGACCCAAACGTTGACTCCGTCAACAAAGATCATTAGGGGTGCAGCGAGTTGTGAACTTACCCCCCTTTTCCGATCTGTAAGGCCGAGTTATACCTGCCTGTAAGTAGCTGCCGCTTTGCCAGGGGTGCAGCGAGTTATAAACTTACCCCCTGCAAGGGCCTCTTACAGCGGCGAGGCAAACTCTCTCATCTGCAAGGCCGGGTTATACCTGCCTGTAAGTTGCTGCCGTTTTTGCCAGGGGTGCAGCGAGTTCTAAAACTTACCCCCCTGCAAGGGCCTCTTACAGCGGCGAGGCAAACTCTCCCATCTGCTGCGTACTCTCCTCCAAGTGGCCCGTCGTACCCTGGAGGTTCAAACGATGGATTTACGTCACGTGAGAAGTAGCTTATGGGCTCTAAGGGTACTCATACCCTGCTGCGTCTCTTTCTGGTTCGCTGCGCTCTTATCAGTTAATCTCGCCTAGAGACCCTGAGCCGTTTAAAGAATTAACGGTCAATCTCGCTAGAGACACTGTACTGTTAAGAGTTCAAGCAGTGAGTCCACCCAGAAGAACCGGCTTATGAGTTTTTCAAAGGTTATGCAAGATCTAACATCTCCAGGTTGTGCTTTTTTAAGCCGCCCTTACGGCAAAACAGAGTTGTTTTGTTTATCTTTAACAGGGTTTATCTTTCCAGATGACCCGCCGTGCAAGCTGGTATCATAAGCTGGACAAAGACAAACAAGGCATATGTCAAGTAAGGAAAAAGACTTATACATGCACGATGGCACGGCTCAGACAGTTAAAGTTTTTCTAAGCCTATTACAAAGCTCTACACAAGAGCCCAAAAGGTAACAAACTTAAGTTTTGTACAACTTTCAAGTTTGGCGGCTCAGGCGGCCGGGTTATCAAATTTATGGTGTTCAGCTCGATGGCGGGTCATCCTGCGCCGGGTCTTCGACCTCCTCTATCTGAAGATTGTCCACATCCCAGTTGCAGTTTGTTAGCGCTTCAAGCTGAGCCTCTTCGAAGAGGGAAGACGGGTCAATCTCAGGGGCGAAAAGGTGCTTACGGCGTGCAGGAGTCAAGCTTTTGGCTTCAAAAGTCGAACCGCGCACTCTCTTGCTGGGCTCGCTGTAAGCCGCCTGGTATGTTGATAGATCAAGTTCATCCACCAGCGTTGATGCAAGCACCCTGGAGGCTTTCCTGCAACGGGCATAGTCTTCTGCTGTAAATTCTGAGCCGTCGTCTTTTCTGGATGGGAACCCGTCCATCATCTCTTCAGCAGTAAGCTCCGGAGCAAAGGCTAGACACCGGCTTAGCGCGGCCATAGCTCCCTGTCGGGCGGCTGACCGTTTAAGCTCTTCAACATTTTTGGGTAGCGTGGATAAGAGTTCTATGACCCCCTTCATATACTTGGGGATGCTATTCTCAGTCAGCATTGCTTTGATTGTGCAAAGAGTCCCACAGTACAGTTGTTCCGCTAAGGAATACACCGCCTTCAATTTCAATAAGCTATCAGATGATAACTGGCGGCTTCTCTGACCTGCAAGACATGTTTGGCGTTATAAGCCGCTCCCACAAGATTCAACAAAGCAAGAAAATTGGTTAGATATTCAAAACTTACCAAAGATGGCAGAGGTCATCCTGGAGATATGGCGCTGGAGGCTTTGCAGTTCTTCTGATACAACTGTAAGCCGCCCCTCAGCGTCATCTGCGCACTTGGTC
Source organism: Elymus sibiricus (assembly GCA_039707655.1). NCBI lineage: Eukaryota > Viridiplantae > Streptophyta > Magnoliopsida > Poales > Poaceae > Elymus > Elymus sibiricus. The sequence continues at coordinate 139,233,902 of CM077671.1, forward strand.
AGGGCGGCTTGTTTAGTTTCGGCATTTGTCTTGAAAAGAGCAAAATCAACTTGCGTCTTTTCAAGATTTTCGATGGCAACCCGCCACTTATTTTCCGCCTCGGACCGGGTAGTTTGTTGTGAAGCAAGATTTCCTTTCAGGCTGGTCATCTCAGACTCGGCCGCCTCCAACGCATCCTGTGCCATACACAAGCAAAAGGTTTTAAGTCGCCAGAATCAATGAGGCTGTTATGTTACAAGTCTCAAGCAGATTGCAAGCAATATACTCGACACTTGGGGGCTAATGTCTGTTTGCTCTTCAAGGCTATACCGCAGTTCCGGCTCATCTTTGCGAAGATAAACCGGCACTTGGGGGCTACAGGTGACGCTCTCGAGTCTTTTCATCAAGTTCCGGCTCATCTTCGTAAAGATCAGCCGGCACTTGGGGGCTACAATTGGCGCTTTACATATCTGCAATACAGTACCGGCTCATCTTCATGAAGATCAGCCGGCACTTGGGGGCTACACAACATTTTCCAAAGTTTGTGAAGTCCCGGCTCATCATCCACATGCTGACCCGGACTTGGGGGCTATCATTGATCAAACTTCTCCAGATAAGTATCGGCTTACTATTTATACTAACCCGATATTTGGGGGCTACACGCCAAGCTACTTGGAGTATGATATAGATTGGAAGACCTGGTCTACTATCTGCAATACTACACCAGCTCTTGGCGGCTACATAAGGGTACAAGGAAAAAGCAGGCAAAGAGATTACCTCGTATTTTTTCTTCATCAGGTTAACAAGCTTGAGCTCCATGTTCCGGCTTGTCGTCAGGCGGTTCAGATAACCAGCATGTAATTCTTCAGCAGTCAGCTTCTCCAACGAAGGAAATTCAAATTCAAACTTTTCAGGCGAAGAAGTTTCAGCCTGACTGGTATGTCTTGTCAGCACATGAGGCTCAGGGGTTTGATGACCCGTCCAAGTAATGACGGCTTCTGGAAGGACCGTGTCTTCAACAGCTGTTGAAGGGCTGGGCGGCTTAGGGTCATGCTTTGCAGGGCTTTCAGTGGTCGTGTCATGACCTGCCGGCTCAGATGGCTGGTGAACGTCTTCAGGCGCGTTTATCCTTATACCAGCCAGATCAACGTGAGTTGAAGGAGAGGCCGGCTTAGAAAATTCTGGCTCTTGGTCTGTAGGGGCGGCAGTAGACCCGCCAGTCTTCCGTCGTTTTGCTTGGGCCCTGGAAGGCACAGATGATGGTTATATAGAGATCAAGAGTATTAAAGCATTTCGTGCAAAAGTAAAAGTACGCACTCCGGGTTGATTTTCATTGGAGGCAGCTTGGAGGCAGTTGAGTCGTCAGAGGAAGGAGGAGAATCCTGAAGGCAGTTAAAACAATACAAAGCAGAGTAAGGTTACAATGCAAGTTTGATTAAAATTACGTCTCAGTTAAAGAATACCTCAGCTGGCCGCTTCCGTTGAGCCGGAGCATGTGATAACCCGGCCACGAGATCTTCAGAGCCGGCGCTCCGGGTCTGACGTCGGGAGGTGTGCTGTTGCTTTTTCAAAAGAAAATTGGGGTCTAAATGAGCAAGAGGATGAGAGAAGGGGACTTTCCGGACGACCCGCCGTATTCTGTCTTGTGGAAAGATCTCTGAGTCAGAAATGTCAATTACCTCAGGGGCGTTTGCGTGGCTCGTCTCCGTTTCATCCTGTGAATAATTATTGTCAATAATTTGCATAAAGAGACGGCCAAGGGATTCAAGTTTTACCTCCGAGTCATCAGATTCAAGCGGCTCTGGATTGGCGGCTTTCTTCTTCTTCTTCTGAGCGGTGGTCTTCACCTTTGGTTTCCTCACTGGCGGGTTATACTTCTTTTTGCAGAAGGGGGAGTCGGCCTGTACGTAAGCCGCCAACAAAGGTTAAAAGGTGCAAGACAAATATGACCAATTGAGGGAAAAGGGTCTTACATCTGGAGCTGGGTTCTTGGCATAAAAGGGTTTAAGCCCGGTTTTGTTGCAAACTGATTGCTTTTGACCTAGAAGACCTTTGACGGTGGAATTGATATCTTCATCGGTCAGAGGGGTGGCATTGAAGCAGAGGGGGTCATTGGGCTCACCCGTATATTCGTGCATGGGCTGGTCACGCCGGCTCAGTGGCAGAATCTTCCAGCTGACCCAGCAGCGGGTTAGATCGATGCCTGTCAAGCCGTTGGCCATTAAGGCTCTAATCTTTGCGAAAGTTGGGGCGTATTTTGCTCGTTCGGCGGCTGACATCCGGCCTGGGAGTTCTCCGGAATTAGGAAGCCGGGTAGGGCGATAACCCGACAATGGATTTTCTCCCTCTGGAGAAGTGTCTTTACAATAAAACCAAGTCTTGTTCCAGTCTTTGGGATGACTTGGCAAAGTAACTATTGGGTATGGCAGATCTCTCCGTCTCTGGATTGTGATGCCCCCAAGCTCTAAACTTGGCCCAGCCGCCATTTCAGTTTGGCGGTTAGCATAATGGTAGTCATGGAAGAGGTCAACAGACGGCTCTTCTTGCAGATAGACTTCACTCAAGACTTGGAACTGGCAAATGTTGGTGACTGAATTTGGGCCTATGTCTTGAGGATGAAGCTTGAAGAAGTGAAGAACATCCCGAAAGAATTTTGACCCGGGAGGGCTGAACCCGCGGAGGATATGATCAGTGAATATGATAACCTCCCCCTCCTTGGGCTTAGGCCTCTTCTCTGGCCCTGGGACCCGCCAGTGTATAACGTCTCTAGCCGGCAGCATGCCAGACTCGACAAAGTCAAGCAAAAGCTCTTCGGTGACACCAGAGCAGACCCAATCACAGGACGATGGTGCCCTTGACATAATGGCGGGTTAGGCTGCAAAAGCACAGAGTGTGGCGGGTTAGAAATATTAAATGGATAAGGCAGCTGTGGTCAGTATAATGGCGAAGAGTTAAGCCGCCAAAGCATATTGGCCAGGAGCCGCTAAACGTAATGGCGGGTTAGATGGACAAGGCGACACTGGAAAATATGACTAAGTACAGAAAAACAGGTTTTGCATATTGTTATATCAGTTGCAAGATCTACGGGCAAAGGAAATGAAATGTGTTCATGACCTAAATAACCGTAGAAGAACAGGTGGTCGGCATGCGGTGGAGATGGCTATTCAGATTCAAAAAACAAGTAAACATTGGCATTACAAGTGCCACCGCGGCGGACAGACAACATTACGGGATGCAAAGTGATGCTTGGGGGTCAGTGCTACGGGCGCGGATGAACAGCGATGAACACAAGAACGAGAAGAACTCGGGAACCCTAATGGGGATAGATGCAGATTCGACAAGGACTGGAGAAAGATACCTTGTGGATGCGGATGCGCCGGCGTGGTTCTGGTCCAAACTCAGGTTGATGCAGCGGCCGGCGATGGAGGCGACGGCGAGGTCCGGTCTGGTGCGATGGAGCTCCAGAGGGTTGGCTCTTCGAGGGAGGAAGAAGACGACAGTGACGGCAGAGGAAGGAAAAAGGACACCACGTGTCCCTATTTATGAGCAAGGGAGGCAACAGTGCGCGCGAAAATTGAGGAGTCACAGTGATGATTGACCAAGCGTGGCGCCTCAATTTTCGGGATGGCCTTTCAAATGAGAAGATCCATTGCGAACGTCACATAATATTTCTGGAATATTCGACGTGACGTCATGGCGGGTTATAAGTTTTTCAGGTAACAGAAATATGAGACTCGCCGCCAAGTAAATTAAAGATTGACATGAGCTGGCTCAAATCAACCTGGGGCCTAATGTTGGGGATATAACCCCATGGTAAGACCCGCCCAGGAGGGGCCGGGTCGTACCTGGCGGCTCATAGCCCAAGACCCGTAGGATGGGCCGAAAGATGAAGGCCAGGCCGCGTGGCGGCTTACCAGAAGGGCTAAGACGGAGGCCCGGAGACAGAAGATGGTAAGAAGACCCGGACGACTAAGCCGCCAGGAGATGGCTTGCCCGAGACGGCAGGGCGGCTTAGAGACAGAATAGACTACATTGTGTAAGGCGGTTTATGACTCGTGTAACCCAGGGCCTTGACATCTTATATAAAGGCGAGTCCCTGGGGCGGCTTAGACAAGAAACCAATCAATCGAGAACTAGGTCAAGCAATCCGCTCCCTTGTAATCGATACTCCAATCAATACAACACAAGTAGGATGTAGGCTTTTACCTCTACTTGAGGGGCCGAACCTGGGTAAACTCGTGTCCTTCGTCCCGACCAACCCATTTGAGTCCACTACCATGGCGATGGCCTCGAACCTAAGTCTTCGGACATCTGCCGTGTTAAAACCACGACAGATTCGCAGACCAGTTCTCGCATACCATGATAGTCAGTTTTCGGCTTTCTCCGCTGAGGTGCCTCACCAGGCTAGCCAGAAGCACAATCGCAGCGGTTCTCCCTTTGCCCTTTTAGCCGAACGAGCGGAACATAAAGGGGCAAGCACAGGAGCCGGGCAACCCAACTATTGACCCAAGACATAGTTAAGAACCAATGCATATAAAGCAGAACTCCAAGACGCCGAACGCGAAATCAGTTGTGCTTAGGGCAATTTTTTAAGGTCGAGCCCCCGGTCTATTAGCCGGTTGCATCGTAAAGTATACCGAACAGGTTCGCAAGAAGAGAGGGGAAATAGAGAGTATGCCAAAAACAGCGAGGTGATCATGCATGATACATCTGTATTGTACTCAACAACTCTTATTATTCAAATTGCCGATACAGCTATTTACAGGTATTAAAAATGAAATATAAGCCTTACAGGAGGGGTTGTACCAAGGGTCTTCGATAGGTGACCTGACGTCCTCGATGTGCCCTGTCGCTTGTCCGATCCTGCCTCTCCAAAGGAGTTGTATAACGCTATGGGTGTACTGTTCGGCGAGCGGACTTTGGAGAAAAATCTTGAGAAGTCGCCGAAATGTGTATGAGCTTTACGCCTTAGCAGGTACTTTATGGTACCTGTAGTGTGTCCGAAGACGTTTTGATGGTGATAGTTCGGTCTAGCCAAATACTTACCCTTTGATAATTTTCCCCACCGCTGCCCATGAAATTTTGAGCGCGAAGTTGTGCCTCCTCGGCACGCACTTTGCTGGTTCCAGGGCCGTGCGATGGGGGGCGAGTCCCTATTTATGGGGAGAAGAAGGTTCTGGTACTTTGGGTTGAGACCGAGCTCGCTTCCCAGCCTTGGGTGCCTTTACGGCAGATGTCGGCGCTTGCCAATCATCGGTGTAATGGAATTCGGCCGCCAGGGCCAATGCATGTTCCTCAGTTCGGAGGGAGCGCTCTGGGTTGCCATTGACGGTAATGACCCCCCTGGGGCCGGGCATCTTGAACTTGAGGTATACGTAGTGCGGGACGGCGTTAAAGCAAGCGAACCCTGTACGGCCGAGCAGGGCGTGATAGCCGCTGCGGAAAGGTACGATGTCGAAGATCAAGTCCTCGCTTCGAATGTTATCGGGCGAGCCAAACACTACTTCCAGGCTTACAGAGCCTGTGCACCGGAATTCAACGCCTGGGATCACTCCTTTAAAGGTAGTGTTGCTGGGCTTGATCCTTGACGGATCTATGCCCATCTTTTTCACCGTATCTGAGTAAATCAGATTGAGGCTACTTCCTTCGTCCATTAGGACTTTAGTGAGGTGGTACCCGTCTATGATCGGGTCTAGGACTAGGGCGGCCGAACCCCCATGACGGATACTGGTCGGGTGGTTGCGTCGATCGAAGGTGATCGGGTATGCCGACCATGGGTTATACTTCGGGGCTACAGGCTCTATGGCGTAGACATCTCGAAGGGCGCGCTTCCTCTCCTTTTTGGGTATATGGGTGGCGTATATCATGTTTACTTTTTTCACCTCTGGAGGGAATTTCTTTTGTCCGCCACTGATCGGACCACGGGGTTCATGCTCGTCCTCGCTGCGTGGGCTCTTGCCTTGGTCCTCGGATGCGAGCTTGCCGGCCTGTTTGAAGACCCAACAGTTACGGTTGGTGTGGTTGGCGGGCTTCTCTTGAGTGCCGTGGATCTGGCAAGGCCTCTCCACGATCTTGTCCAGCGGGGTGGGTCCGTCGCGATTGCCTTTAGGAGGCTTCTTCCGCTACCGTGGCCGGGAGTTGCGGAAGCCGGCGTTAACAGTCGTGTCATCGGCATCACTATTATTGTGCCCGCGCTTGTTCTTGTTGCGCTTCGGTTTCCCGTTTCCATCCCGAACTTCAGAGGTTCCGAGGTCTTCGGGGTTGTTGCTACGTCTTGCTAGCCAGTTATCCTCGCCCGCGCAAAAGCGGGTGATGAGTGATGTGAGGGTGGACATTGTCCTTGGTTTGTCCTGGCCGAGCTGACGAGCCAGCCATTCATCCCGAATATTATGCCTAAAAGAGGCTATTGCTTCGGCGTCCGGGCAGTCTACGATCTGGTTTTTCTTGGTCAGGAAACGATTCCAGAATAGCCGCGCGGACTCTCCCGGCTTCTAGACGACGTTGCGTAGGTCGGAGGAGTCCGGCGGCCGAACCTAAGTGCCCTGGAAGTTAGATAGAAATGCCTCTTCTAGGTTATCCCAGCACCCAATGGAATTTTCGGGGAGGCTATTCAACCAGTGCCGAGCTGGCCCCTTAAGCTTTAGGGGTAGGTATTTGATGGCGTGGAGGTCATCTCCTCGCGCCATGTGGATGTGGAGGAGGAAATCCTCGATCCATACGGTTGGGTTAGTTGTCCCATCGTATTGTTCTATGTTTACGGGTTTAAACCCTTCCGGGAACTGATGCCGCATCACCTCGTCTGTGAAGCACAGTGGGTGGGCAGCACCTCTGACCCGAGATATGTCGCGCCGGTGGTCGGCGTCTGTCCTAGCTAGGTTTTGTTCCCGACCTTCATTTTTGCGGTCGAACCAAGGCCGGTACCCTTCCCGTCTATCGGGTGAGCATCCTCTGGATCCGTATATGGATCATGTACGACCTGCTCTGTCGTCCAGGTCGTGTCGCAGGTCGAACCTGTCATCGGGCTCTAGTGGCTCCTTTCCCCGTCTACGGGGTATCGTCGGCCTATAGCCAGTGTCGTCAGCCTTTCTGTCCCGTCCTCGAGGAGGGCGATCTGGCTTGTCATATGGGTTATGTTTGGGAGACGGTGTATCAGTGAGCTCATCATCGAATTGTGGCAGCAGCCTTCTGCGCGGATAACTCTTAGGTTTGTCCGATAGACCGGTACCGTATCCTTCCTCAACTGAGAGGACTCTCATCCATCGATCGTTGAGGTCGTCTTGTTCTGCTTGAAGCTGCCGTTCTCTTGCTTTCAGGCTGCGGGCCGAGGCTATAAGCTGTTGCCTGAAGAGTTCCTGATCTGCAGGATTATCAGGGATGGCAAAGTCATCCGCTTCCGTATTGTCCTCTCCCTCGACAGAGCGGAGGTAATCGTCGTCCTCAGGATCATCTAGATCGTCGGGGTTGCGCCGGTCTTCCGGCCTCTCCTGACCCTCTATCAGGTGTTCGGGGATTTCGGGATCGCCGAGGTCTTCTGAGGTGTCTCCGTCCCCGGTGCCATCGATAGCTTTTCTTCCCTTTTTTCCTTTTGACCGTTTATGCGGCTTGCGGCATCTTGAGGGCGCTTCATCCGATTTGTCACCATCGTTTTTCGGAGTGTCCACCATGTAGACGTCGTATGTGGAGGTGGCAGTCCATCGTCCGGTGTTAGCGGGGGTGAGTGCGCGATTCTCCTCATCCATGTATTCTGCTTCCTCAGAAGCATAGTCTAGCATGTCGGTTAAATCCTCGACAGTGGCTACGAAGTGGGTGGTGGGTGGGGTGAAAAATTCGTCCTGACCCGCCTGAAGCCCGATCTGAGCACAGATCGGGGTTGGATCGTCGACAATTTTCATCGACGAGATCCGATCTAGAGCCTCGTTGAGTATCGAGAGCTCGATCGGGTCGGCCTGCCCAGAGCTTCCGGAGTTAACCTCCGATGCGTCCGCGCGGGGAGAGTGTTCGGCACGAACAGATGTCCGGACGTCTGGCACTACGACCGGGTCCGGACTGAGAGTCGGGTCCTCGCTGGGGTAGATCCCGTGGGAGGGGCCGAAAGATGGATCTGAGGTTAAAGCCTCAGAGTCTTCGCGTGTGACAGGCGAGATTGCGAGCCCAGTTAGTGATAGATCGCCCCGAGAGTCTACGAAGAACTCTAAGTTCCCGAATCTAATCTCTTGATTAGGGGCGAAACTTCCGACACGGCCTAGATGGCCGGTCGGGTCGGCGTGCAGCACAATGCTGCCGAAAGCGAAGATCTGCCCGGGGACGAAAGTGCCCGTGTTGCGGACCTCTTCGTTGATGACAAGACGAGCCATCGATTCCTTCTGGCGATCACAACGGAACTCTCAATGAAAGCAGCAATGTCGGTGTCAAAACCGGTAGATCTCGGGTAGGGGGTCCCGAGCTGTGAGACTAGAAGCGATGGTAACAGGAGAAGAAGGGGACAGTGTTTTACCCAGGTTCGGGCCCTCCTATGGAGGTAATACCCTACGTCCTGCTTGATTATATTGATGGTATAAGGGTTACAGAGTTGATCTACCTCGAGATCGTATGACTAAAACCCTAGATGAGTTCTGTTGTCCTACAACCTAAAACCCTTCGGCTTATATAGACGCCGAGGGTACCTAGGGTTTACACATGGTCGGTTACACGTCGAAGGGATAAACATGCCTATTCACTACTCCAAACGTGGAGAATACGCCACGATCCTCGAAGCTTCCTCCTGGAGACAGGGTCTTCGATCATTCCAGTGTCCAGCCAACTGACCATACAGTCCGGCCCATAAGAAATAGGTCGGCCTCCCGAGGACCCCTTAATCCACGACTCCCTCAAGGAGCTAAAGGTAGAATTAAGATTCTCTCAAGTTCTATCGACCACCAATACAACTCTACGCACAACAATATTTACTATACCTACAACAAGAATAGAACTAGAAGTACTTTGTAGATAGTTCTACAAGAAAATACAGAACATGTAAATAAAACTAGGGGTTGTTTATATAAATATTAATTAAGTTAGTTGTTTAGTAGAAAGCTTTTTGTAACCCAAGAGAAAGATTTTGTAACACCCTGGTTTTCGCTCCCTGTTTTTTTTCCTTTGCGGGATTTGACTCCCGTCTTTTTTCTCGATGTTATCGGATTTCTCTAGCCCTTGGGTATATGAAGATGGTCATCTAGCCTTGCCTTCCCTATCCAACCAGAGATTTCCTCCCAGTCTAACCTTGCCACCCAAGATCTATCTCCGAACTTTGCCACCGAAACCCTACCTTCCGAGTTGCCGGAAGGGAAACCCTGATCCTTCCAGTTACAAAGGAACCCCAATTTCCTTTGATCTGCTGACTCCCAAACTTTTCCCAGTGATCATCCTTCCTCTATAAACCCTGGATATGCAAAAATATTGCCAAGTCATTTGCAATATTTTTCATTTATAATTAATTCCTCTTTCTGCCAGTTAAAGGAATTAAATCCAGGAAAATATCTATCCATCTCCAGATTTCATGAAAACTTGTGGAGATATTCTTTGTGATCATTTTGAGCCCCCACAAAAATATTGGCCATAATTAAATAAGGAAAATTGTCTTTTCCTATTTAATGCCAATATTGCATTTTGGGCACTTTCTAAAGGAACTACCATCTTGGTAGCCAGGAAAAATCCCAAATAATTTGTGGAGCTTCTCATGTCCATATCTTCCCCATTTCCATTAAGATCCCAAGTTCCATAGTTCAAATTTTGAGCACCACATCCATTTGCAGAATTCTGCCCAGTTGGGCAAATTGCAAAGGAAGTGCTCTATTCCTTTATCTATTTGAGCTGAAACTTTTCATGCTGGTTAACATTGATAAGTCACCCATGGATACCAAAAATCAGCTCAATTCATCTATCTATTCTCCCACAGCAATTTTTCGAAGTTCCTGTCCATTTGAAAGCACTGTGAAGGAAGTAACATTTTGGTGTACCTTCTTTGGCTCGCGGGCGCCCTTTCTCTGCCTCGCGGGCGCGAGTGGGAGAAGAAGGCAGGGGGTGAGAGAGAGAGAGACCCGACAGGTGGGCCCTGACCCCACCTGTCGGCAAGAGAGGGTCGGCCAGCTGGATTAAGTGGAGACGGCCCAGCCATAATTACGCTTTCCCCAAGGGAAAGCGTATTTTTTCGAAGTGCGCGACCCACAGAGCTGCCAGGGACCCCGGTGGAAATATCCTTTTTGCAGATAGGTCCCTGACAGAAAAACCCTTATATCTTTTTAACCGGGACTCCGACCTCGATGATTCCAACGCCCACATCTTTGTCTCGTCGAGCCCGTTCTTTTGGAATCACTTTCACAATGTGTTCACACTGTGAAGATGACCCTTTTGGCCTTGCCCTTCATTCAGCCCTCCGAGTGGGAATCCTTTCCGACGGATTATCCTGCGAGGCTACCGCACTCTTTTCCGGAGAATCCCGTTCCCCCAGGCAAGCCGACCATCTGACATATGCTCTAAAGCATTGCTCTATGTTATTCTTGCATGTTTAATTAATGATATGCTTGTGCTAGAAATAATTAAACTCCTGTCATTTTGATATTGTCATTTGTATTACCGGCTACTGCTCATCTTATCATTTCACTAATGACTTGTCGTGATATTATATGGAGATAGGTGGTTATGTTTTTATCATGCTTAGCAACTGCCATCTCAAGTTATTATGATAAACAACCATGCTCGTTAAATACTCGCTAAGGCTAAACTTAGTGGTTGATCTTGAGTCACCTGTCCGGGCTTACCCGTCCAACCACATTTGCCGGTATGGGACGACCTTGACTTGGCCTGACTGCGTGATCTTTCACCGGTACCTCCAAAGAGGGAGGGTTATGCGCGCGCGCTACCCTGGCCCGGTAGGCGGCGATAACCTTGTGAGTCTAGTTGTTGTTTGGTTATTGAGCTCAAGTCCTCGTTGGGGACAGTTTTGTACGTCCCCGTTTGGGACAGTTTTGTTTGGCCACGACGGTGGCCGGTGTCATGAGGACACAGGGGCCACCCAGGGCAGACCTCCATGGGGGAGGATGAATGCCGGAGGTACGATGAGAGAGTCACGGGCCAGGCAGGTTTCGCTGAAGCAACGCTGGTCCACCCGAAGGTTATCGCGAGGCCAGGTGCATCATGGTGTGGGTAAAGTGCGCAACCTCTGCAGAGTGTAAAATCTATTCGAATAGCCGCGTCCAGGGTATTGGACAGCCCGTCCAGACCTCACTAGGTGGTCAACCGTAATAAGGATAATAATGATGAAAGAACTCGTCTTGTGCAGACATCAGATGATGTCAGGAATATGATATGTTAGCCATGGGATGGCTATGAGATGAGTGGTTGGATGACCACATGAATTGGATTGGATTTGGACCAGATTCAGATCGGATCATGAGAATGTTCAGAGTAGGGAATATTTACTTAACATGCCTTACCTTATCGTATTTACTTTAGTAGTTATCTTGCCTGTTACAACATAATAATTAATATTGCACTAATAACAAATGCATGCTTGAATGCCATGGATTGCTTTGCTTGGTGTATATGTTAGTTTGGTTTGCTTGCGAGTACATTCAAAAGTACTCAACGGCCTTTAACATGGCCAGGTTCACATTAGGATCCGTCGTCCATCGACGAGGAGCCGGAGCGTTCGCGGGCTAGAAGAGTAACCTAGTCAGATCCATGTGGACTGGAGCCGCACCAAGACCATGCTGCCCTAGATAGAGCCTTTCTGCTGCCATCACTATTGTAATATACCCCCTGTAAGACTCATATATCCATTAATATAAATGCATGTGTTCATGATACTTGTTGTAAACGCGCATGCCAGAATGATTTCCTGGGCTGGTATGCGTGGCGACCGTCTGGCTACAGTGGTAATCAGGCGGGGCGCCACAACTAATGGTATCAGAGCAGCCAGGCTGACTATAGGTTACCCTAGCCAGACTTCTCTGTCTTGTGTTCAGTAGAAAGCCCAGATGGATTTCAGCCATCTTTGCCACCTGGCACGGCTACTATTGATCATAAGGCAACCCCATAGGTTTTGGGCTCCATCAGACCCCAACTCTCGTGGCCTTTGCCTCCGGTGTGAAATGCTCGCACCCGGCAACGACCCGTGAGCCCTGAAACCCCTAGGTTAACCAGGTATCCTTACCCTGCTTGCTAACCATGGCATTTCTCTCCTTGACTCTAATTTCCTTTGGGAAACGCTTATAATCCTATCTCTCCTCGACAACCTTAGGAACGTTGACTAAGCCACTTTGGCTATGGTCCTGCGTCGAATGCGATGAGCCCTAAGGAAGTAGTAGGAGCTTGACACCAGTGCTACCAGGAGCATTGTGTAGTTTTGCTTCTAAATCCTTAGAGGTACATCGAGTGCGCTATAATAGTTATACTAGTGGATCCTTGGCCATGTGTATAAGGTCCGCAAAATTTTTGAGCTTTATTTGCTTTTCGGTTTTTCGCGGTTCTTGTTTCTCTTGTCGATTCCGTTTCTCTGCTCCGACTGGATCCATCCGCAAGAGTTGTCTAAGAAGATCAGCATGCAACCGGGATAATACCCAATAATCCCAATTCAGCAAGAGTCCTGTCTAGCTAACTATCTGATATTCGGAACATTACTACCGGATCTGTCAGAGATGAAGAATGGGTCAGAAGCAGAATCCGTGTGCAATAGACAAGACCAGAATATACCCGAGAAAGTTTGCCTCATAGCAAATCATGCCTGAGGAACAGTTAGATGAACTACCAAGAATGAAATCCAGTAAGGACAAATTATTCTGTCCGCAATACAAGAATTATTTCAGTCAGTGTGGTGAACCCTAAGTTTTGTCTCCATGGATCCAAGAATCATTCCCCACCAGAGACATATTTCAAGAATGTGAATGAGCCAACAGCCGCAACAAAACTCCGGTACGATGGTACAAATTCCAAAGCAAATATTGAAGTTCACCGGTACAAATACAAAATTTTCCGGGCGCTGTGACCAAGGTCTGCAAGGAATATGGATAAGTTTGCGGGTGCCAGAATCAATGAGAACTTCACATGCTTGGAAGCTCAGCTAAATCAAATGGAATTATCTGTCAACTGTTTATTATCGGCAACACCTGGGTTGAATGCAAAGGGTATCCTGAATTAATTGTCAACATGAAATATGCCTCAGTCATGCAACCATTGCAGCAACAACAATCAGACCCGCAGAAGGACAAGCAATGTGCATGACCATCGGAATATCTTCAGTCAAGGTATGGCCTATACCAAATTTGGCTCTGCTATGGGTAAAATTTCGGATACTTTGTAAGGAAGCCAGAATCGGCCATAGATCCGATTGTGTACACAAGGCTTTTGGTATAAGGAACCCAGCCTTTCGCCGCAAGCTACCAAGAAGAGCTTACGATACCAGACTACCAATCTTCCTCGGTACGCCACTTGGTAAGAAAATGTTCTAGGGTACGGCACCCCCATCCTCCACAGCGTGCTACCGCGGAAAGCTTTCATCATAAGACACTTGACCTTCTGCAGTAAGCCACATGAAGGAAAACTTTTGAGGCACGATACCCAGCCTTCCTTAGCACACTACCCTGGCAAAAGCTTTGAGCATAAGGAATTCTGCTTTCTTCAACACAGCTTTGTGCCCACAACAATCTTGCCAGACACCCCCGTTTGTCTCAGAACTCAGTGGTTATGAAAGGGTTTATCCTACACCTGCATATGTTGTGAGCATGCAGTCCAGTGGATCAGTTCATGCGAGCCACTCGTTGGGAATGACTGTGTTCAGAGATATAGTGGCCCCATACTTTAAGGAAGGATATGAGCACATCAATCCCTGCGAGATATGCAAGAGTAAGTTGTGAGAACAAGCCCGACAAATCGGGAAAACAATCAAGGAGCTGTGTTGACAGGTCACTACAGGTCCACCAAAGGAATCCTCAAGAACAAAGAAGTTGTGGACATCACAACCTTTGTGACGGTCAACAAGATACAGCTTCACAAACAGAAAGGTATCACCAATTCTTGTCAGACTCTTGCATATACGGCCACAACAATGCAACCAGCATGTCATACTCATGAATATGGGCCATCAACCAAGATAAGACGATAGGCTCCGAAAGATACACCTGATGAGGGCCATACGATGTTCAGCTCAGTGGTCATAACAAGGACTACCAAGGCTATATATGGAAGAGCCCTCTCCACAAGCGGCAGAGCTGAAACAGGACATTCAGATAGAATGGCACAAAGCACATCAGCATCAACAGCTCATCGACATCATGACATCATGAGAATAAGAGATTACTGTCTATGATTATTTTGTGATCATGACTGACACTTCAGTTGAGAATATAGCAGCCATAGTTCAGTCATGTTGATTCCTTGAATTATGGATCGCCTAAGGGCAAAGTCAGGATGCATAAGCCAGAAGAAAACGTCAGAACGGAACCGACAACCAGACTGAGCATTCTGACATGGCAAAAAGAGAACCACCCCTAGTAGCTCGAGGCCATACTAGCCCGAGAGCCTGGTACTAGGAAAGGATGTCTTACCCATAACAGTCAGGGTACGAAGCATCGCAATAAAACCCAAAGCAGTCATTTGCAGACCATGGAAACCGAGCCGTTTGTTGGTATTACCCGCTACCCCACCCAGGAATACCACTACCAGGACAAAAGGTACACCTGACAGGAAAGAGAAGGATTCAAGAAAGTTGTGTGCAGAGATAACACATGGTCCATCAGAAGAGGCAGTTAAAAGGTCAGAGAACCAACGAAGACAGGACAACTGATGGATCCAAGTCGCACACAGGTAAGTCCCTCTTCACCGGGAGGTAAGCCCGGAAATCTCGAGGACGAGATTTTCTTAAGGGGGGTAGGTTTGTAACACCCTGGTTTTCGCTCCCTGTTTTTTTACTTTGCGGGATTTGACTCCCGTCTTTTTTCTCGGTGTTATCGGATTTCTCTAGCTCTTGGGTATATGAAGATGGTCATCTAGCCTTGCCTTCCCTATCCAACCAGAGATTTCCTCCCAGTCTAACCTTGCCACCCAAGATCTATCTCCGGACTTTGCCACCGAAACCCTACCTTCCGAGTTGCCGGAAGGGAAACCCTGATCCTTCCAGTTACAAAGGAACCCCAATTTCCTTTGATCTTCTGACTCCCAAACTTTTCCGAGTGATCATCCTTCCTCTATAAACCCTGGATATGCAAAAATATTGCCAAGTCATTTGCAATATTTTTCATTTATAATTAATTCCTCTTTCTGCTAGTTAAAGGAATTAAATCCAGGAAAATATCTATCCATCTCCAGAGTTCATGAAAACTTGTGGAGATATTCTTTGTGATCATTTTGAGCTCCCACAAAAATATTGGCCATAAAGAAATAAGGAAAATTGTCTTTTCCTATTTAATGCCAATATTGCATTTTGGGCACTTTCTAAAGGAACTACCATTTTGGTAACCAGGAAAAATCCCAAATAATTTGTGGAGCTTCTCATGTCCATATCTTCCCCATTTCCATTAAGATCCCAAGTTCCATAGTTCAAATTTTGAGCACCACATCCATTTGCAGAATTCTGCCCAATTGGGCAAATTGCAAAGGAAGTGCTCTATTCCTTTAACTATTTGAGCTGAGACTTTTCATGGTGGTTAACATTGATAAGTCACCCATGGATACCAAAAATCAGCTCAATTCATCTATCTATTCTCCCACAGCAATTTTTCCAAGTTCCTGTCCATTTGAAAGCACTGTGACGGAAGTACCATTTTGGTGTACCCAAATGGTATGAAACTTTTACAGTAGCCTCATATGTTCTAATCATCATCCTCTCCAAGTTTGAACCAAATCTATGTAGCCAATTTGTCCCAGCAAATTCATTTCTCTTTGTGGCCAGACTGCAACGTTACAAAGGAAGTGCTAGCTAGCCCTTCCCATTTGTGCTGAAATTTTGCTATGATGGTCACCTTAGTGAGTGATCATACTCAGCCAAAGATCAGATCAAATGGAGTAGTGAGCTATGTACACCTCAGATCTTATCTATTTGAGCAGTGAGACGTCTTGTTGACATGATCTCACAGCCAGGAAAAGGCCAGGACATACTTTGGCTGTGGTGACCACGTGTAGAGCCGGCCAAAATGGTGGTCTGCGTCTTGTCCTCGTCGGTTAGCTTGCTCCGGCCAGCTCCGACGCATCCTGAGCTGTCTAGTGGCTTCATGGTGTCCACCTGCTCCTCTCCAGGCCCTTCTCCACTCCTCTTCCTTCCGCTCCACGGCACGGCAGTCGCCGTCGCGGCACTGCTCACCCGTGACCGTCGTCGCCTTCTTCCTGGTCCCTGCTTTCCCTTAGCTCCTTCCTCCCCGAGCCGTCCCCTCCCCCTGTCGCTCGTCAGGTCGGCAGCGCCGCGACACCCGCAAGGCTCCAGCTACGTCGCCCGCAATCTCTAGAACGCCGGCCAGCTCGGTGGGCGGCCGTGCCTATCCTCTGCCTCGACTGGGATATAAATAGCCGAGGCCGAGCCCTTCCCGAGCATCTTGAACCTCCTCACCTCCTCCCTCTCCCTCCTGGTAGCCTCCCCGACCCGTCATTGCCTCGCCGGAGTCCATCCACTCGCCATTGACCGCCCTGGCCGCCGCTCCCCCCCTCTCAAATTCGCCCGAGTCTGGCCCTCTCTCCCTCCTTTTTCATCACTAGTGTGACCCCCGCCGCTCGCCGGACCTCTTCCAACTATCGCCAAGTACTCTGGTGGCCGGTTGCTACCGCCACCATCGGCGCCCAAGCCGCCATCCGCCGTGGTCAGAGCCATGGGCACCTCGGCCCTCCCCGAGCTCCGCCTCCTACCTGGATGGATGCACCGTGCCGCGTTGATCTCTGCGGTGGCCGTAGCATCGCCGGAGGTGGCCGATGGCGCTAGGACGGCCGCCGGCGCCCTTTCTCTGCCTCGCGGGCGCAAGCGGGGGAAGTAAGCAGGGGGTGAGAGAGAGAGAGACCCGACAGGTGGGCCCTGACCCCACCTGTCGGCGAGAGTGGGTCGGCCAGCTGGATTAAGTGGAGACGGCCCGGCCATAATTACGCTTTCCCCAAGGGAAAGCGTATTTTGCCGAAGTGCGCGACCCGCAGAGCTGCCAGGGACCCCGGTGGAAATATCCTTTTTGCAGATAGGTCCCTAACAGAAAAACCCTTATATCTTTTTAACCGGGACTCCGACCTCGATGATTCCAACGCCCACATCTTCGTCTCGTCGAGCCCGTTCTTTTGGAATCACTTTCACAATGTGTTCACACTGTGAAGATGACCCTTTTGCCCTTGCCCTTCATTCAACCCTCCGAGAGGGAATCCTTTCCGACGGATTATCCTGCGAGGCTACCGCACTCTTTTCCGGAGAATCCCGTTCCCCCAGGCAAGCCGACCATCTGAAATATGCTCTAAAGCATTGCTATGTGTTATTCTTGCGTGTTTAATTAAAGATATGCTTGTGCTAGAAATAATTAAACTCCTGCCATTTTGATATTGTCATTTGGATTACCGGCTACTGCTCATCTTATCATTTCACTAATGACTTGTCGTGATATTATATGGAGATAGGTGGTTATGTTTTTATCATGCTTAGCAACTGCCATCTCAAGTTATTATGATAAACAACCATGCTCGTTAAATACTCGCTAAGACTAAACTTAGTGGTTGATCTTGAGTCACCTGTCCGGGCTTACCCGTGCAACCACATTTGCCGGTATGGGACGGCCTTGACTTGGCCTGATTGCGTGATCTTTCACCGGTACCTCCAAAGAGGGAGGGTTATGCGCGCGCGCTACCCTGGCCCGGTAGGCGGCGATAACCTTGTGAGCCTAGTTGTTGTTTGGTTATTGAGCTCAAGTCCCCGTTTGGGACAGTTTTGTACATCCCCGTTTGGGACAGTTTTGTTTGGCCACGACGGTGGCAGGTGTCATGAGGACACAGGGGCCACCTAGGGAAGGCCTCCATGGGGGAGGATGAATGACGGAGGTACGATGAGAGAGTCACGGGTCAGGTAGGTTTCGGTGAAGCAATGCTGGTCCACCCGAAGGGGATCGCGAGGCCAGGTGCTTCATGGTGTGGGTAAAGTGCGCAACCTCTACAGAGTGTAAAATATATTCGAATAGCCGCGTCCACGGTATTGGACAGCCCGTCCAGACCTCACTAGGTGGTCAACCGTAATAAGGATAATAATGATGAAAGAACTCGTCCTGTGTAGACATCAGATGACGTCAGGAATATGATATGTTAGCCATGGGATGGCTATGAGATGAGTGGTCAGATGACCACATGAATTGGATTGGATTTGGATCAGATTCAGATCGGATCATGAGAATGTTCAGACTAGGGAATATTTACTTAACTTGCCTTGCCTTATCGTATTTACTTTAGTAGTTATCTTACCTGTTACAACATAATAATTAATATTGCACTAATAACAAATGCATGTTTGAATGCCATGGATTGCTTTGCTTGGTGTATATGTTAGTTTGGTTTGCTTGCGAGTACATTCAAAAGTACTCAGCGGCCTTTAACATGGCCAGGTTCACATTAGGATCCGTCGTCCATCGACGAGGAGCCAGAGCGTTCGCGGGCTAGAAGAGTAACCTAGTCAGATCCCTGTGGATTGGAGCCGCACCAAGACCATGCTGCCCTAGATAGAGCCTTTCTGCTGCCATCACTTTTGTAATATACCCCATGTAAGACTCATATATCCATTAATAGAAATGCCTGTGTTCATGATACTTGTTGTAAACGCGCATGCCAGAATGATTTCCTGGGCTGGTATGCGTGGCGACCGTCTGGCTACAGTCGTAATCAGCCGGGGCGCCACAGATTTGTCCCTAGGCAATCGCTAACTAGACCGGTAATCATTATTGCAGTTTTGTATGAGGGAGAGGCATGAGCTAACATACTTTCCGTACTTGGATCATAAGCACTTATGATTGGAACTCTAGAAAGCATCTGCAACTACTAAAGATCATTAAGGTAAAACCCAACCATAGCATTAAGTAACAAGTCCTCTTTACTCCCATACGCAACAACACCCTTACTCGGGTGTAAGCTTCTGTCACTCTAGCCACCCACTATAAGCGAAGCATTAACATATTGCAACACCCTACAACGGTAATCCCACACACTTGCGTGACAAGGTGGGCACCATAGGACATCACAAAAATAAAACATACAACTCAAACCAATCATGTTCATTAATCAACCCATAGGACAAAAGAAATCTACTCAAACATCATAGGATAGCCACACATCATTAGATCATAATATATAGCATTAAGCACCATGTTTAAGTAGAGATTACAACGGGGAAAAGAGGTGTTACACTGCTGCATAGAGGGGAGAGAGATGGCGGTGACGGCGGCGAAGTTGTTGGTGTAGATCTTCATCACGATGGTTTCCCCGACGGCGTTCCGGCACCACCGGGAGAGAGGGGGAGAGAGCCCCCCTCCTTCTTATACTTCCTTGCCCCCCTAGATGGGAGGAGAGTTTCCCCTTTGGTTCATGTCCCACCCCATCAGGGCGCCACTACCCCCTTGTTGCGCCCTGTTTTCTTGGGACCACCTGGGGCACCGTCTTGCGTTGATTTCGACTCCCAAAAATCACATATATTCCAAAATAAATCTCCATGATTTTTTATCATGTTTGGACTTCATTTGATATGGATTTTCTTGGAAACAAAAAACACACAAAAAACAGGAACTGGCACTAGGCACTGTATCAATAGATTAGTCACAAAAATAATATAAAATGTTGCCAAAATTATATGAAGGTTGTAGAATATTGGCATGAAACAATCAAAAATTATAGATACGACAGAGATGTATCAGCATCCCAAGCTTAATTCCTACTCGTCCTCGAGTAGGTAAATGATAAAAAGATAATTTTTAATGTGGAATGCTACCTGACCTAATCTTGAACAAATGTCTAATTATGGCATGAATATTAAGGTACAAGTGATTCAAGACAATATTCTATCATTTGACAAAAGAGATCCATACTCAGTTTTACTAGCAAACAATCATGTCCTTTAAAAATAAAAATACTAAAGAACGCTATCCCTACAATATCATATAGCGTGTCATGCTTAATATTCCTATTATAAAGTATAAATCATGAGCACCCTAGTGTCAAACCAAGCAATGGACTCGTGCTTCTAACGCGCTTCGGCATTTTCAACTCCCACGTAGTACATGAGCGTGAGCCATGGATATAGCATATAGGTGGAATAGAGTATGGTGGTAGATATCAAAGGCGTCAAAAGGTGGGAAAGTCTCACATCAATTAGGCGGATCAACGAAATAGAGTATGGTGGTGGATATGACCATCAATCAATATCAATGCGAGGAGTAGGGATTGCCATGTAACGGATGCACTAGAGGTATAAGTGTATGAAAGCTCAAATGAAACGAAGTGGGTGTGCATCCAACTTGCTTGCTCATGAAGCCTCGGGCATTTGAGGAAGCCCATCATCGAAATATACAAGCCAAGTTCTATAATAAAAAATTCCCACTAGTATATGAAAGTGACAAATCAGGAGACTCTCGATATGAAGAACATGGTGCTACTTTGAAACACAAGTGTGATACAGGATAGTAGCAAAGTTCCTTGTCTCTTTTTCTCTCATTCATTTTTTCATTTTTTTCTTTTTTTTCTTGGTGGGCTCATTTGGCCTCCCCTATTTTTTTTCATTTTTCGTCCGGAATCTCATCCCGACTTGTGGGAGAAACATAGTCTGCATCATCTTTTCCTCACTGGGACAATGCTCTAAAATAGATGATCATCACACTTTTATTTACTTACAACTCGATATAATGACAAAACTATACAAGATGACTCTATACGAATGCCTATGGCAGTGTACCAGGATGTGCAATGATCTAGCGTAGCAAAGATATCAAAAAACGGACAAGCAATGGAAATATCATGCTAGCTATCTTACGATCATGCAAAGCAATATGACAATGAATACTCAAGTCATGTATATGATGATGATGGAAGTTGCATGACAATATATCTCGGAATGACTATGGAAATGCCATGTGTCGGTGTAGTAAGAACTGCAGGTCTCTAGTCCCTAGACTTGTGCACGGGCAGTCACCCCAGACCGGCAACTTCTTGTCGGGCTCGCACAAGCCTCCGAGGCGAAACAAGAACCAAGACCAGAGGAAGGCATTCAGGCCCTTCGCAGAGTGGAATAGCCCGTCCGCGAGCACCCCCGGCAAGGATTCCATCCCGCCAGGATGCCACTCCACCTCACCAGGGATGATAGTTTACATCGCCTGAGGTGTCGAGTGGGCAGGCGGGCAGGCGGAGCTGGCCAGGGCACATGGCTACAACGGCAGGCCTGTGGCAGCTTTAACGCCACCCGTACCACGGCGTGGCAGAAGAATAAGAGGTAGCTGGGCGAACGGCACAGAACGGGAGGCAATCCTTGCCGGGAACAGTCGCGAGTGCTCCACCTCACGGTGCATTGAATGCACCTGTCCTAGTTTGTAAGAGTTAGGTGTTTTCCACTACCGCTCTGACGACAACCCCTGTAGCTGTAAGAGCACACTGCACACCCAGCAAAAGACCATCGTAGCCCTTGTGGTAACCCCTTGAACTATAAAAGGAGGCCCATGGCTACCTTGAAAAAGCTCAACACTCTGTCCATTTGCATGTGTAGCAGCACCTCTCGAGCGTCCTTGCCGGGTGGCCGCTCCCTTGTATTTGGACCCAGATAAACAACACACAGACATGACGTAGGGTTTTACGCTCCCGAGTGGCCCGAACTTGTATAAACTCTGCGCGTAGTCATGGCTGACTGAAGCTCGACACCCCTGCCGAACTGAAAAGGAGCCTCGCTGGTCCCATAGATCGTCGTGAATCACACCCCTGACATCTTTGGCGCACCAGGTAGGGGGTTTCTCCTGTGCGCGAACCTTCACCGGCGTTTTCTGTGCGCCTTCGCAGGCATCCAAGGCGCCCAGGAAAGCCAAGGGCGTGGCGGCAACCGCCGCGACCACATCCAAGATGCCATCCCAAGGCACCGATGGTGGCGACCGCCGCGCTCACCCCGTCGGTCAGCGCAGCCACAACAATGCGTGGAGTTCCGCGAACCGCGGCCCTGACCCCAGCGCCGTCATAGGGCGAAATGCACCGGCGGTGACCGAGGGTGACGCTGCTGCGGCAGCTAGGGTAACAGCCGCGGCCGCGGCGTTTGCATGAGCTTTAGCCGGACCTCCGCCTCGCCCCTCACAAGATGACCGCGACCTGCGCCCGCAAGATGGTGAGCCGGAGCCTCGTGAATACGGGGCCCTCGTGCTCCCCTTCCAAGGGCGCAGGGCCGAGCTCCATGACCCCCTACCAGTGAGGGCCAATGACGGGCGACGGCACGGGGAAGCGTTCCTTCTGGCATCGCCAGGAGTAAGAGCGCTACCCACGCTTCACCCCGTCCGGTCCCCATAACCGTGGGAGAAGCTCTGGCGCAGGCCCAGCTTCTGCTAAACTTTCCGTCCGCGCCGATGGCGATGGAGGAGTGGAGGGCGACCATACAAACCCTGTTGAGCTTCGCCAACAACAACAAACCAGGTGTGGCGGGTTCCTCGCCCGCCCGACGCGCGGCTCCCACGGAACCCACCACCAGACGCGACGCCGGAGGGGCACATACGGTGCAGTTGCACCCACGACATCAGTGGACCTCCCGCTGCAGCGATGTGCAACACGAAGTGTCTCAAGCATCGACGGACCCGCGACTGAAGCAAGACCAACGCCAAGTCCTGAGGGGCAGACGCAAGGAGGACGTGCACACTGCCATCGAGAGATGACGGGAAGCACGTCGTCAATCCGATGGTCACATGAATCCGGTCGTCGACGAGCCCACGCCCGAGGCGTCGGGAAGCTTACCTTACGAGGTCAGATGCCCGGCATTCACCCGTGAAATATGACAAATTCGTTGGTCCTCCAGCAGGGCCTTCAAGCCGGAGCTGTCGGACAAATACGACGGTGCGATTAGCCCGTCGGAGTTCCTAGGCATCTACACCTTCGCGGTGAAGGCTGTCGGGGGACGAGACGAGAAGGTGCTGGCCAACTACTTCCCGCTAGCGCTCAAGCCCGACGTGAGGAGCTGGCTAATGAACTTCCCGGAGGGATCCATCTCTTCCTGGGCGGACCTATGCAACAAGTTTGTCGGGGCTTACCAAGTTGGCCACAAGCTCCCGGGGCAACCCAACGATCTGCACTTGCTCCCCCAGCGGGATGGCAAAACCCTCCGCAAGTACATCCAGAGGTTCAACCGCGTGCAGCACAACATCCCAGACATCCACCCCGCCGCAGTGATCGCAGCGTTCCACACGTACATATGCAATCACCGCATGCGCAGGGGATGAGCATCAACAAGGTGCGGGATGTCGCCGAGCTCTACGCTCTGGCCGACAAGTGCGCGCGGACTGAGGAAGGAAGGAGGCTCCCGGGGAAGACGCTGGTGCAGAAGTTGACTCCGACGATGACGAGAACGCGCCTGCTTCCTCGAGGAAGGGGCGCAAGCGCAACAAGAAACGCAAGGGCAAGGCAGTAATGGCGGTCGAGAGCTCCGGCAAGCCTAACACCGGCAAGAAGGCCAAGTCAGAGGAGCCCGGCAAGGACGTTGCCGCGTGCTCCGGAGACAATGAGGCCACGCCAGGTGAGAAGACCAGCAAGCCTTACTGCAAGATCCACCTCACCAAAGGCCATGACATCAACGTGTGCCGCCAAGTAGAACAGCTTGCTGAGAAGCAGAAGTAAGAGTACGAAAGGCGCGACAATCAGAAGGGACGAGATGGTGCCGGTGGACCCGACAAGGAGAACCGCAATGGTCGAAGCGACCGCCACGACAAGGCCAAACAGCAAAAGGAAAAACTTGGTAGAGACCGAGGCGACAAATTTGACGATGATGATGACGATGACGAAGATGAAGAGGGATCTAACAAGCAAGGGTTCTAGAAGGCCGTGGATTCCATGTGTGTTGATGGAGGCGCATCTTTGCACTCCTCACACAGGCAGCTCAAGCAATGGGTCCGTGAAGTCAACGCGGCAGAGGCGAGGAATCCTGTCGAATGGTCCAACACTCCCGTCATCTTCGACACTGAGGACCACGCAGACCGCGTCACCGCGGTCGGGTGCGTGCCATTGTTGGTCTCACCAACGATCCACAACCTCAGTGTCACGAAGATGTTGGTCAATAGTGGGGCCGTCCTAAACCTGATTTTGCCCGATGTGATCAAGAGGTTGCAGATCCCCGGTTCGGACCTCAAACCGACGGGCTCCTTCCAAGGAGTGGACAGGGGAAGATCTCAGCCAAAGGGGAAGATAATCCTCCCAGTCACATTCGGCAGCGAACTCAATTTCAGGACAGAGAGGGTCGTTTTTTACGTCGCCAATATGTCGTTGCCATACAATGGGATCCTTGGCCGCCCGGCACTGGTGAAGTTCATGGCGGCATCCCACCACGCCTACAACACGCTCAAGATGCCTGGGCCGATGAGTGTCATTACCATCCATGCCGACAAGAGAGACGTGGTCCTATGCGTCGACAAGATCTATCGGGAGGCGGTGGCAGCGTCTGCTGGTGAGGCACTCGCTCCTGCCGACAAAGCTCCCAGGGGAAAGAACAAGGACAAGCCCTCCGGCAAGGCTCGTGAGAACTCTGGGAAGCGCACGGCAGAGTGCAGCACGCCCGTCGAGGACTTACGAGAGACCTCCGTCGGTAGGAAAAAGAAGGGCAAAGTGACCATCCCCAAGACGAAGCAGGTGGCTGCGCGGGAGGATGGCAAGGGTAGCACTTATAGTATGAGGGTTTACTTGCCGCGCTGCGGATAGCGGCGGATTTGAGAATCAAGAAATTGATACTCCGAGGAGACTCACATCTGGTCGTGCGCCAAGTCAACAAGGATTACCAAAGCCCCCTGATGGAAGCATATGTTGATGAAGTGAGTAATTTGGAACCACGGTTCGATGGTCTTGAGATGGAACATATCCCTAGGACAGAGAATGACATTGGCGACGACCTATCGAAGCAGGCAGCTCAGAAGTCGCCTGTGGAACCAGGCACCTTTGTGCTCTGACTCACTCAGCCATCAGTTACACCATCAGGGCGACAGGCCAAGAAGAGAAGATTAGCTCCGACGACTACTTCCCGGTAGAGCCGCCAGTGGCCGCCAAGAAGATTGCCGGAAGCGACGGAATGCTTGATGGTGATCGCCGAGCCCCGATGGGATAGGAGGTCCCCGCCGTCGAAGCTAGTGCTCTCGCAGCAGAAGAAACGCCTTTAGTCCTTGTCGTCGAGCCACGGGCTCCAACATGGGCGCAGCAAATTTTCTGGTACCTCCAGACCGGAGACCTCCCCGAAGAGCAAGAAGAGGCCGATAAAGTAGCCCGGCAGTCAAGTATGTACTAGTTCGTTGACAACGATCTATACAGAAGGAGACCAAACGGAGTGAAATTGAGGTGCATCGCTCGGGAGGAAGGACAAAAGCTGCTGGCAGAGATACACGAGGGGACCCGTGGCTCCCACGTAGGATCAAGAGCCCTTGTCGGGAAGGCGTTCCGGCAAAGCTTCTACTGGCCCACAGCCCTTCAAGACGCCTTGGCAGTGGTAACAACGTGCGAAGCATGCCAATATCACGCCAAGCAAATACACCAACCAGCACAAGCCCTTCAAACCGTGCCGCTCTACTGGCCATTCTTGGTCTGGGGGCTCGATATCGTCGGCCCCCTCCCCCGTGCTACTGGGGGCTTTTAGTTCTTGTTCATCGCTATCGACAAGTTCACGAAGTGGACCGAGGTTGAGCTAGTGAGAAAGGTAACGGCGCAGGTGGTGGTCAAGTTCCTCAAAGGGATTGTTTGCCGTTTCGGAGTCGCCAACAGGATCATCACCGATAACGGCACCCAATCCACCAGCAGCACTTTTATGCAATACTGTCAAGACATCGGCTCCCGAATCTACTTCACCTCGGTTTCTCACCCCAGGAGCAACGGGCAAGTAGAGAGGGAAAATCCTAAAGTGCTGCAGGGTCTCAAGACGAGGACTTTCGACAAGCTGCACAAGCATGGAAGGTGCTGGATTGACGAGCTACCGGCGGTTCTTTGGTCGATTAGAATGATGCCAAATCGAGCCACCGGCGAAACCCCCTTTGACCTGGTATATGGGGCAGAGGCAGTTCTCCCCACGGAACTCGTGTACGGGTCACCGATAGAGCAGGCCTTTGATGAGGACCAGCAAGAGCGGCTACGACATGACAATGCCACGCTCCTCGAGGTAGATCGTCTCCAGGACGCACTGCGCGCCGCTAGGTACCAGCAGGCCTTGCGCCGCTACCAGAGCCACAAAGTGCGTGCCATGATTGTTGAGGAAGGTGACCTTGTCCTTCGATGGATTCAGTCCGCGAAGGGGACGAACAAGTTGATGCCAAAGTGGGAAGGCCCTTACCGGGTGGTACGAGTCAGTAGGCCTGGCGCAGTCCGCCTGGAGACCGAAGATGGCACCCCGGTGCAGAACTCATGGAATATCGAGCATCTTAGCAAGTTCTACCCGTAAGGCGCGGTTGTCAGGCTCCCCGGCAACCACTTTTGTTCAAGTCTCACAGCAATGCGTGTAATCCTTTGTACAAAGCCAGTTGATGACCCTGTGCGCAGTCAATAAACTAGTTATCCCGCAACCTGTTTCCAGCCTAGATACATATTTGCATTATGTTTCGCTATGCAGGTTATTGCGGTAGCTCATTGCCAGCATAAGGTTGTTATCAAAACCGCTAAAACCCA
Organism: Elymus sibiricus; assembly: GCA_039707655.1. Taxonomy (NCBI): domain Eukaryota; kingdom Viridiplantae; phylum Streptophyta; class Magnoliopsida; order Poales; family Poaceae; genus Elymus; species Elymus sibiricus. The sequence continues at coordinate 139,260,710 of CM077671.1, forward strand.
ATAGCGAACCCTATTTTCTCTTCTTCCTTTTTCTCAAAAGGAAGCAGGCTTGTTCCCCCCGCGCGCAAGTCATCCCGGGGGAAGATGGGGACATCGAGGGCGGAAGTGTTTGGAGTGACAACCTCTCGGCAAGAAGAAGATAAGTGAAACCCTTACTCTTTCCCTGCTACGAAATGCGGCCTGAGGAAAGACCTACGCGCGGGAGGATCCTTATCGAAATCATTGTGCGTCGAGGGATGGAAGCATGCCCAACCCCCCGAAAAGCTGTGATGAGGACGATAAAGGGACCTTACCGAAAGTGGCGCTACGGGGGAGTGGTCGGGATTTATCCTTAGAAGCGCCCCTCGATAATACGACCCACGTCGGCAAGGGTCCCCGGCAAGCGTAAAGGTCAGAAAGGCATCGCAACGCAATTTTTCGCAAAGAAGGGAAGGACAAGAAAGATTGACACACAAACATACAAATCCTTGATATATCAGTAGTACCCAACGTTTTCTTTGATTATTCTTTCATGAATTCAACGGGTACAACCTAAGTACAAAAGGAGGGTGCCAGGCCAAGCAACAATGGCGACGGGGACAAGTCAGAGTACGACTTCCTATAACGTCCCCACCAGCCCCTGGGGAGGAAGGCGCATCGGCTTGGTGGCGGTGGCAGCCGCGTCAAGTCAGAGTACGACTTCACCTACGACCCCGCCGGCCGCCGACAGGAGATCTGCCACTATAGTGTGGCAATTGATCCGGAAATGAGCCCCCATAGGCGGAGTTTCGTTCTCGGATCCCTAAAACCCCAGCTACGGCGCCGTGCGTGACTTGATGCCGAAGATGCTGTCGTCGTCATCGATGTCGCTGGAGGAATCGAAGTCGCTTCCGCTCGAGCTCTGTGCGCAGCACTCCAAACGAGCGCCGGATGCCCCAAATATCTTCACGAAAAGCATGGCGGCGCCATCGAACCTGAAGTGGAGGAGATGCCCAGGGCCTAAGCCACAGGAGCGGGCGAATGACTTCCACCCCCGCGTCAGGAACATGGCACTACCGACGGAGGGAATGACGGCCACCCAGGCGGGGCCATTGGGAAGGCCATCCACCCGCAACCACAACCCCTGGGGCAGATTGTCCTCCATGACCCGGGCGAACGGGTTAGGGAGGCGCAGCCAACTCCGAGGGCGGCGGGGACCGCCATGACGAATTCTTGCACCTCTTCCCCAGCATGGATGCCTGCGTGTGCTTGAGGGAGAGGCGCACCGCTGCGGCCACCACCGCGGTTCGGTGGGGCTGCCCGGCCTCCATGGCCGCCGCGCGCCGACGGAGCCGCCAGCCCGCAGACGCCGACCGGCCGCAGGAGCTGGACCCAACCTCCACCGCCGTCACCACAATGCGCACCGAGCTCCGGGGGCTGCCCCTCCCGGCACCCCTAGGATCTCGAGCGCGGCCGCGGCCCCTCGCCATTGCAGAGGGAACGAGCTAGAAACGGTGGCGAGAGAAAGAGGGAAGAAGAACCAAGCAGCTAAGGAAGGACTCAGAGTCGCAGATGAGTGGCACCCTCTCTAAACCCTCCCTATTTATAGGGGCGAGAGGAAGGAGAGGGGGCAACTCTCCGCAGAACATAACGAGCGCACGCTCGTACACCCGTGACTTCAACGACCGCCCTCCCCGACCATTGACGAGCGCCGCGTGCGCCACGCGTTGCCCGAGGCGTAGTCAAGACAGAAGGAGGAGCGACACCAATTAAATGGCGAGGAGCGCGCGGACGACGTATCGTTTCTTCTGCTGCTTACCCCGAGGGAGGCCGGGGTCTGGCCGCCCGTGCGCCGAATTGACCAATCACTGTCGAGCGTGCCGTTTCGGCGACCGCCCTTCTCCACCAATGCCAATACCAATGGTAAATGCGCATTGCGGGAAAGGTCAGTAAAAAGTCATCATAACTCCAAGGACGCACGGCTACGCATGCCCCACTGTTTTGGGTATTGCCCAACAAAGGCGCATGCGTGTATGGCCTAGGCCGGGGGCTACTGTCGGTGTACTAAGAACTAGGGGTCCCTAGTCCCCAGACTTGTGCACGGGCAGTCGCCCCAAACCGGAAACTTCTTGTCGGGCTTGCACCAGCCTTCGAGGCGAACCAAGAACCAAGACCAGAGGAAGGCATTCAGGAATTTCACAGAGTGGAATAGCCCATCCGCGAGCGCCTCCGACAAGGATTCCAACCCGCCAGGCTACCGCTCCACCTCATGAGGGACGATAGTCTACATCGCCTGAGGTGTCGAGCGGGCAGGCGGGCAGGCGGAGCTGGCCGGGGCACGTGGCTATAATGGCGGGCCTTTGGTAGCTTTAACGCAAGCAGTCCCGCGGCGTGGCAGAAGAATAAGAGGTAGCTGGGCGAACGACACAGAAGGAGAGGCAATCCTTGCCGAGAACCGTCGCCAGTGCGCCACCTCATGGTGCATTCAATGCGCCTGTCCTAGTCCGTCAGAGTTAGGTGTTTTCCACTACCGCTCTTGTCGGCGTTCTGGGACCGGGGGTACCCAGACCTGCCTCCCTGCGGCCTAGCGCGTGGCCCACCACGGCGGCCCGGTATGGCCCAGCAGCAAGCCCCCCAATTCAAGGCCCTCGCGAGAGCCACCCCCCTCGCGAGGAGGATGACACAAGACCTCTGGAGGAGTGGCATCCTCCCAGGCTACCTCCTGAGGAGCGGAGATTCCTATGCAAGTACCCGGCCTCCCGAGGCCGGGGTGACGTGGGTTCTGACGGTAGAGCCAGGCGGGCGCCAGCAAGCGCAGAAGGACGACAGTTTCCTCTTTCGTGATAAGAAGGTAAGGACGTACGCGGGTTCCCAAGGAACCCCCAAAGGTCCTTCCTAGTGCAAGAGGACCAGGACCACGAGCTCGGCAGGACGGGTGTCATCGCCGAGCCCACCGCTGCGTCACACCTGGAGGCTTTGCAGGCGAAGACCACCTTTAGTCAGGATAGGATGTAGTTCTTGTCCCCTTTCAAATTTGGCCGTTGTGGGATCCCTTCCCGCCTATGCGATAAGGGAAGAGGACCGTGGCCCATATAAAGGGGGACGAGCTCCCACCTTGGAAGGGGGGACACCAGTTCATCACTGCCAGGAGCCCACGTGACGCCTCCCAACCACTGTACTAGTTCATCCTCAGCCCCCTCGTGAGGCCAATCCACCACAACGCAGGAGTAGGGTTTTACACCGCAAGGTGGCCTGAACCTGGGTAAAAACCGCGTGCCTCCATTCGTTCTCCCTCGTGAGAACTGCCGGAGAATCACTGAGAAGCCGTGAGGTTGAGCAGGATTGGAGAACGAGCGCACCCCAGTGTTCGAACCTTATTGGGTATGCGGAGACCTGATTCCGACATTTGGCGTGCCAGGTAGGGGTGCGCCGACGTCCTTCAGTTTTGTCGACTCCTGCTTCGCCGGCGGTCAGCCACCTCCCACTCTTGCTTCGTCGATGGTCGGCCGCCTCCCGCTCCTGCTTCCCCGACGCCATGACCAGCTCCGGATGTGCATGCCCCGGGGGCTCCATGCTGGACGGTCGTTATCAGGCCACCCGTACCACTCGCGCACAGCAAGGCCCCTCACGCCCACAGCAGCGCCAGAGCGCCCGTTCCACCATGCCTCCCGCTGCCCCTGTCCACGCGGGGGACCTGAACGCGTAGGACCCGTTGCTCATGGCAAGCGAGCTCCTTTGCCATACGCCCGACGAAAGGGGGTTACGACGCCTGGGCCGACCACATCGCCGAGCTTGTTACCATAGCAAGGAGGGCCCTGGCACCTTACCTTCCTCTACGGTTCCCGGCGCAAGGAGTAGAAGGCTTGGCCAGCGAGCCACCTCCGCCGCCGCGCGTCAACGCGCACGGCCCCCAACTCAAGGAGCCCGAGCAGGGCCCACCTCGCGATGTACTTCTCCTCCTCAGGGTTCCGGTGGCCAATTTCGGACCGCCGCCCTGCCCCAGTAGCGGCGTGCCTGAGTGAAATGACGGAATGTCCTGCGCCCGCCATGGCGCGCGAGCCCACAACATGGAGGACCACCGCACGCTCGCGCCCCCTCGACGCGACCGTCCAGCATGGAGCCCCCGTCACCGCGCATGGAGGAGATCATGGCGGGGGCGCAGGGGATGACCGCGGCGGCCACCCTTGCCAAGATGAGCGCGACCAACCTCATGGTGGCATAGGAGGTGGCCAACTTCGGGCGGTAGCCCGGCGCAGGTGCGCCCGTGGGATGCGCACCTAGGACAGCGTCACGCTGTTGCCCGGGGAGGTCAGTCTCGGGGCATCCAGTGGGGCACCAGGAGGGAGCCCAGGCCCTTACGCCGTGGCCCACGCACCAGGCGATGCCCCAACGAATGCCATCGCCGTGGGTCTCGCACCTGCCACTGGCACCGGCGCCCTCCTGGCGTAGGAGGGCACACCTGGTGCCCCATGTCAAGCCAGGCCCGGGAGCTTCCACTATGGGAGCATTTGGTCCAGTCGGCATGACGGAGGGGGCGCCCGGGGTCGCGTGGGGGTGCACCACAATGGGCGCCCCCAAGAGCAGGGAACACGGCACCGGGTGATGGGGCCGCAGGGGCTCGTCGCCCAGAAGATCGGAAAGGCTTGAGCAGCATGGGACACCCGCGGCCGGCACCGCGAGGACGCTACTCTGGCAGAGTCACGCTCTGCGGGGCCTCGCACGCCCCGCGGCTTGGGGAGTCCCAGCGCCGTACCCAGGGGCTGCCGAGGCCTGGTAAGCCTGGGGGCTCGGGAGACCTCGAGGGCGCGGCTCAGCCGGCGCCGCGGTGCCTCCCGAGGAGACTACACCGACACAAAACTCCTACGGTCGTGCGGGGTGTGTTGCGCTCATGTTTGGGCCGCGGGAGCGCAATTCCGCGGTCGCGCGGGCAGAAATGCACTCATGTTTGGGCCGTAGGAGCGTGCAACCGCGCCGAAATGCGCGGGGTGACTCAAGAACCCGGTCGAGAACTCCAGGGCCTTGCGCCTGGGGTGCCCGCCTAACTATCTCCCACCGTGACACTCTCACGTAAGAATGAGTGGGCTGTACACGCCCGGAGCCCCCCGAGGAGCACCGTACGAGGCCGTGGAGGCGCTCCCACCCACGCCCAAGTGGAAGCCCCATGCTCCGCGCTGGCAGACGACACTGTCTTTTAACGACTATGCCCACGCCCAGTGGAGGCCCCATGCTCCGCGCTGGGGGAAGACTAGCTTAGGTGCCGGACGCGGCCGTTCCTCGCTCTTTTTTGTAACCGAATTTGCCACCTTTTCAAATGAAGTTGGAGTTTTTACATCTTATTTGAAAAAAAGGGGAGGGAACTTTTTCCATGGAGTGTTTGCGTCTTGAGATTCATTTTTAAGAGGGTGGCAGATGCCAGCTCTCTCCCTCTCGTGCACCCCGCGAGCGGGGCTGGACACGATGTGCACACTTGAGCCGGCCCAGCGGCATTAAGGGCGGCATTGAGGGCCCCCCGCCTGAAGGCCCGGGACACGACGACCGCGGGCCTGCCCACGCCCACACCTCGCCAAGGCTTTGGCGTCGAGTCCTCATGCGACTCTCTCGAGTGAGCCAGCAGGCGCACGTGGCCCGGGGGCGTCGTCGAACATCCCCCCCGGCTTGGTCGGACGACCGCGGTCCAGCGTGTTGGTAACGACCCGCCCCTCCTCAGAGCCCGCGAGCGCACGAGAAGCAAGGGAACGCATCGCAACGGAATGCAATGTTACTTAATACCTCATAAGGGAGTTTCTTCCAAGGTATATTCACATCCCCGCAGGTTCATGTTCAAAATCTTTATAGGAGAACAGGGAAGGACAGCCTAAGGAGATGCGCCATCGCCACTATCGCTGTCGCTGTCGCTTTCACAGCCGTCAGACTCACGCTCCCCGATAGCGGGTTGGTCCTCGCCTTCAGCAGGGGTGAATTCCGCGATCAAGACGTCCACATGATCCTGCACCCAGTCCTCTAGGGCACACCGGATCACCTCGGGCACGGGGGCTATCACGGATTCGAAGTCGAAGTTGGGGTCGAAGCGAAGAAGGTGGCTGAAGACGCGTGAAGACGCCCGCACAAGGAGGTCGTGGCTCTTATCCTCCGCGAGCTGGCGGACCTTCTCCGCACCACCCTCAAGGCGCTCCACGATCCCGGTGAAGAAGCAAAGGTAGCCGGTGTCGTCAGCAACGAGTGGGCTTGAGACGCTCTCGCCGCAGATGCTGCTTAGTGCCTGATTGGCCCTCCCCTCAAGAGCCTGGAACATCTTGGAGCGCGTGTGCTGCAGCCCCCGGGCTTGGTTCTCCTCTTCCGAGGCCTTCTCCACGTGAGAAGCGACGTCCTCCACCTACGTATAGAGGAAAGACAGCTCGGCCTTGGTAGTGATCTGGGCGTCAATTGCGGCCTTCTCGCATCGCTCCGCTGCCGCTAACCTTTTCCTGAGGCCGTCCGCCTCAGCTTTCAGCTCGCCATGCCGCTTGCAGAAACGGGACTGACGGGGTTATTACCCCTGGGTATGCCAAGGAGAGGGAGTTCCAGCACCTTTCCGAAAAAAACTAGACGATTGGCTGGCCCACGGCCAGCTGGTCAGTGGCCGGCTGCCTCCCTGGCTGACTGGCCCACTGCCGGCTGGTCCGCGACCGGCAGGGCGGGGCCGGCTGACCCCCTGGTCGGCTGGCCCGCGGTTAGCTGAACAGGAGCCGGCCGTCTCGCCCCCGGCTAGGCGCGCCCGGCCTCTACGCGACTAGCTCGCCCGCTGACCTCTGGACGGGCGGGTATCCATCCCTTCCTACTACGGTCGGGTACGCTGACGGGACGCGACCCCCACGACGGACTCTGATGTAGCTACAGTGGCCGCTGACGCACGGACGCGCATGGCTACAGTTCGGCAGACCGTACCGCTGACCGAGGACTGATTTGGACCCGGCGGGGCCACAGTACCTCTACGCCGTCGTCCCCTCCGTTACCTGCCCCGGCGTGGCTACAGCGCTACCGGCCGTACCGCTGACTTTGGCCGGCTGGCGCAAGTCGACGCCGGACGGGGTAGCCCGTGCCGCGGCAGGTGAGCGTGAGCCAATAGAAGAGCCGGCTCGCGGGCCCCAGCTGGCGATGGGACCGCGCAGCCGGCGGGCCCTACGGGCGACAAGACGACCCGGCCGGCGGGCCCCCTGGCCGGCCGGAGAGGCTGCCAGCCGGGTCCCCCCCTGTAATATCTTAAGAATACTGTACACCGGGGGGTTGGCCTATAAAACCCCCCGAGGCCCCCATGCATCGGGCGAGAAGGAACAGACTCACGGAGGCGTTCATCCCTCTCTCACACCCACACATAGCAGGGGAAGAGGAGCCGGTTGCTCCCTCGTCCACCTCCAGACGAACAGCTCAAGGAGCACCATTGTAACATCTCTCCCCATACAACTAGACCAGCAGGACTAGGGGTATTACCTCCCACGGAGGGCCCTGAACCTAGGTACGTCGTGCGTCTATCACCGCTCGTGCCTAATCCCGCTCCCGGAGCCCGTCGGCGTCCTTCGGCCCCAACCACACTCGATAAGCCACCCTATGTCATCTGTCGTGAGAAAACGACGACAGTAGGCGCCCACCGTGGGGCCGCCCGCGGCGCCGGCCGGAGTCACGCTCCGGGCGGGACCCTTCACCACCTCCCCCGGCCGCCCCGCGTCCGGGCGGAACTGCACGCTTGTGGGGTTTGCTCCTGCGGGACGGAACCCCGCCCCCGCTGGCCCTGCGGGCGACGCTGCCGGCCTCCCCGTTGGGTATCTCGGCAGCGACCCTCGGATCGACATCGCCATCCTCACCGAGCGCGTCAGTAAGCTAAGCCTCTCCGACGAGCCAGCTGCCGACGAGTAGCCTAGCCAGGTGCTCGACTGCCTCGACCCACCCTCGTCCGTGAGCGCACTCGCCTCGGGCGAGGCCGGCGGCTCCCGCGTCCTCGCGGGGGTAATGGCCACCGGCTCCTCCACGACCTCCGGCCGCGCCAGGGCAGAGGCGGACGCGGCCGCCGCGGCGCTCGCGCTGGCACCTCCGACCCCCTCGGCGCCATGCTTCGGGGCCTCAGCACCCCCGTCGCGCCGACGGCAAACCCAGCCATGGCTACGGCCGAGCTGGAAGCGGCTCGCCGGCTGCTGTTCGAAGAGGCGACCATGCTTGCCATCACCAAGCGCTGGATGGAGTCCGCGCAGCGCGAGTATAACTCCGCCTACGGCCTCACCCCCGCCGGCAACGAGTCCAGCCGGCGCGGTGACGTCCGCAACCGTGGCCGCGTGGTCGCGGAAATCCTTGGTGGCTGGCTTCCGACCTACGACACTTCGGCCGCCAACCTAAGGGCGGCCCACGTGGCCTAGGCTGACCTCGTCGGCCTGGAGGGCGAAGAGCGAGAGCTGCAAGAACGACACATCCAGGACCTCATCGCCACCGCCAATGCCCACCAGGCCCGGCTCGACGGCGTCAACGCCGGCTCCGAAATCCCCGTCCCTGAGGGGGACGCTCTGCCTACTGCTGGCCAGCGCCGGCCGGTGTAGCAGGACTCTTCCCCTCGCGGCTCCGGCTGGCGGGGCGCTGGGTCTCACAAGGGACGCACCCGGCTGCGAGACGAGCAGCCGGCCGTCACCAGCCGGCACAACGACGCTCCGGCTGGCGGCAGCCGGCGCAGCCGGGACCATACCCTGCCTCCGCGGTGGGAGCGTGCCCGCTCGCCTGCCCCAACTGTCCGCCCCGAGCTCGCCGCTCGGCTCGGCTCGCGCGTCTCACGGAGCGAGAATGACGCTCGGACCCGCATCGAGCGGCTGGCACAGTCGGCCCTCCTCGAGGAGGAGGGCTCGATCGGCCCGGCGTGCTTCGGCCCCCGGATCCGTAACGAGCCGTTCCCGGCCGGCTTCACTCTCCCTCGCGACACCCCGAAGTACAACGGCTCCGCCAAGCCGGAGGACTGGCTGGTCGACTATACCACCGCGGTCAGCATCGCCAGAGGGAACAAGCGCGTAGCCGTGCGCTACGCCCCCCTAATATTGACCGGCTCGGCCCGGACCTGGCTTAACAGCCTATCGGCCGGCAGCATCAACACCTGGACGGACTTCGAGGAAGCCTTCGTCCGCAACTTCACCGGCACCTACAAGCGGCCCGGCCGACCCCGCGAGCTGGCCATGTGCGTCCAGAGGCCGGAAGAACCCCTTCGCGACTACCTCACGCGCTGGACCGAGCTCCGCAACTCCTGCGAGGGCATGCACGAAGTGGAGGCCATCCAGTATTTCATTGAGGGTTGCCGCGACGGCACCCACCTCAAACACAAGCTCTTGTGCTCCGAGCCGGCTACCTTGGCGGACCTGATGGCCAAGGCGGACAAGTACGCCACGGCCGACTCCGCAATGCGGATGAAGGTCACCACGCCGGCCAAGCCGGCTACGCCGCCCGCCGCGCCGCGGGCGGCCGCCAACAACCAGCAGCTGCAGAACAACAAACGCAAGTCCGACCAGCCGGATCCCCGCTACGGGAGCCGGTAGGTCGCCACCATCGAAGAGGAACAGCCGGCTGCCCAGGCCCCCAGCCAACGTCAGCGCACCGGCAAGGCCGCCTGGCAGCCCAAGCTTACCTTCGAGCAGATGCTCGACCTGCCCTGCAAGCACCACTCCGGGGCCAAGCCGGCCACCCATACGCTCCGGCAGTGCAGCTTCTTCCAGCGGCTGGCCTGAGGCGAGGGCCTTCCGGCTCCTCCGCCTCCGGCTCCCCGCGAGCCGGCTCCGGCCCAGGCCCCGCCGCCTGCTCCGGCCCCGGCCGCCGATGACGGCCGCCTCCATGACCAGTTCCCCCGCCAGGACGGGTCCTACGTCATCTTCACTAGCGAAGCAACCGACAAACACAGCGTGCGCCAGCGCCGACACGAGGTGAACGCCGTCGCCCCCTCGGTCCCCCAGTTCATGCACTGGTCCGAGAAGCCGGTCACCTGGAGCCGGGCGGACCACCCGGCCATGATGCCAAACCCAGGCAGTCATGCCCTCGTCCTCGACCCCACCATCGTCTCCGAGAGGCGCACCTGCCGTTTCTCGTGGGTGTTGGTCGACGGAGGCAGTAGCATCAACATCCTCTATCGCGACACGATGATCAAGCTGGGGCTCAAGGAGAAAGACCTGCGAGCGAGCCGGACGGTTTTCCACGGCATCGTGCCAGGAAAGTCCTGCACCCCCATCGGCAAGCTCGAGCTCGACGTCCTCTTCGGCGACCAGAGCCACTTCCGCCGGGAGCCGATCTGGTTCGAGGTGGTGGACCTCGACAACCCCTACCACGCGTTGTTGGGCCGGCCGACTCTCGTCAAGTTCATGGCGATCCCCCACTATGCCTACCTCAAGCTCAAGATGCCGGGTCCTAAGGGCATCATCACCATCGCCGGCAATTACAAGATGTCGATCGAGTGCGCTCACGATGGCAGCCGGCTGGCCGAGGCCCTGGAGATAGCGGAGGAGAAGCGGCAGCTCGACCGGCTCATGGCTCACGCCTCCAACAAGCCGGCCGTGCAGGCTCCTCTGTCCCAGACTGCCGGCGAGGCGTCGTTCCAGCCGTCCAAAGACACCAGCCAGGTGCCGCTCGACCCGGCCAACCCCAAGCAGTGCGTCACCATCGGCGCCAACCTCAGCAGCAAATAGGAAAGCGAGCTCGTCGACTTCCTCCGTGAGAATCGGGACATCTTCGCATGGTCTCCAAAAGACATGCCGGGTGTTCCGAGGAAGTTCGCCGAGCACAAACTTCATGTGCAACCGGATGCAAAGCCGGTCAAGCAACCCCTGTGCCATTTCTCCGAGGAGAGGGGCGTACCATAGGAGAGGAGATCGCCCGGCTGCTCGCTGCCGGCTTCATCATGGAAGTGTTCCACCCGGACTGGCTGGCCAACCCAGTCCTGGTGCTGAAGAAAAACAAGACATGGCGCATGTGTATCGACTACACGAGCCAGAACAAGGCATGTCCCAAGGACCCGTTCGCCCTGCCACGGATCGATCAAGTTATCGACTCCACGGCCGGCTGTGACCTGCTGTCTTTTCTGGACACCTACTCAGGCTACCACCACATCAAACTGGACCCAGCCGACCGGCTGAAGACCTCCTTCATCACCCCTTTCGGGGCCTACTGCTACATCACCATGTCCTTCGGCCTGAAGAATGCGGGCGCCACTTTCCAGCGCTGCATGCAGAAGTGCCTCCTACCGCAGATCGGCAGGAATGTCCACGTCTACGTGGACGACATCGTCGTCAAAACCAAGAAGCATTTCAGCCTCCTCGACGACCTCCGGGAGACCTTCGCTAACTTGCGTGAGTACAAGATCAAGCTAACCCCGGAGAAGTGCGTATTCGGTGTGCCGACTGGCCAACTCCTGGGTTTCTTCGTGTCGGCCCGCGGCATCGAAGCTAACCCAGAGAAGATCAGGGCCATCGAGCGCATGCACAAGCCGGCCAAGCTCGTCGACATCCAGAAGTTCGCCGGCTGTCTTGCCTCGCTCAGCCGGTTCATCAGCTGGCTGGGCGAGGAGGCGGTACCTCTTTACCAGCTCATGAGGAAGTCGCCCAAGTTCGAGTGGACCGTCCAGGCAGACGAAGCGTTCCGCGACCTCAAGCGCGCGCTCTCCAGCACCCCCATCCTGGCGGCGCCGGCTGAGAAGGAGCCGATGCTCGCATACATCACGGCCACCACCCGCATGGTCACCGTCATGCTGGTGGTGGAGCGGCTAGAGGAGGGCAAAGCACTGTCGGTCCAATGCCCCGTCTACTACCTCAGCGAGGTCCTGTCCGCCTCCAAGCAGAATTACCCCCATTACCAGAAGATGTGCTACGGCATATACTTCGCCGCCAAGAAGGTCAAACAGTACTTCCAGGAGCACACCATCACCATGGTGAGCAAGGCCCCGCTCGGCGAGATCATGAGCGGCCGGGACGCTACCGGCCGGATCGCCAAATGGGCCATCGCCCTCGCCGACCATGAGATCCGGTATGAGCCACGCATCGCCATCAAGTCACAGACCATGGCGGATTTCCTCGTCGATTGGGCCGAGACCCAGTTCGTGCCGCCTCCCCCAGACTCCACGCATTGGCGCATGCAGTTCGACGGCTCGAAGATGCGAACCGTCTTGGGAGCCGGCATCGTCTTGTCGTCCCCTAAGGGGGACCAGCTCAAGTACGCGCTCCAGATCCTCTTTGTCGCCTCCAACAACGTGGCCGAGTACGAGACGCTCGTCCACTGCCTCCGGCTCGCCAAGGAGATCGGGATCCAGCGCATCATCTGCTTTCGCGACTCCGACCTCGTAGTACAGCAGGTCTCTGGCGAATGGGACGCCAGGGATGCCAACATGGCCAGCTACCGCTTCCTCGTCCAGCAGCTCACCGGCTCCTTCGAGGGCTGTGAGTTCCACCACGTCCCTCGAGCGGACAACGAGGCGGCCGATACGTTGGCGAAAATTGGCTCCACCCGGCAGGCCATCCTAGCCGGCGTCTCCCTCGAGCGGCTACTCAAGCCTTCTATAAAGTCATCCCCCGAATCGGAGTCTATCTTCGTACTGGCTGCTCCGGCAGCTCTACCGGCACCGCCGGCTCCGGCTGCCCTGCCGGCGCCATCAGCTCCGGCGACAACCCTCACGCCGCCAGCTCCGGCATCCGGCACCCCCGCGGCGGCTGGCTCTGACTCTACGGCCGTCCTGACGGCGATCGCCGCACCCCCACTGTCCCGGTCCCGGGGGCTGGCGAGCCGGCCCCACGGGCTGGCGAGCCGGTCCCGGGGACTGGCGGGCCGGCTCTGGCTGCCCCCGGCAACCCACTCGGGCCCGAGCCGGCTCCCGTGTCGGCCCCCTCATGGGCCCAACCCATTCTGGCTTTTCTCTTGCGCGGAGAGCTACCCCCCGACGAAGACAAGGCCCGGCAGATCCAACGCCGCGCCCCGGCCTATAGCATCATCAACCACGAGCTCGTCCATCGCAGCACCACCGGCATGTTCCAACGCCGCGTTGAGCCGGAGAAGGGGCAAGAAATCCTCCTCGGCATCCACCAGAGCGAGTGCGGGCATCACGCCGCCTCTAGAACCCTGGTGGCCAAGGCCTTCCGCCATGGTTTCTACTGGCCGACGGCCTTGGAAGAGGCCAAGCGACTGGTCGACAAGTGCGAGGGGTGTCAACGCTTCAGCACGCAGAGCCACCTACCGGCCACAGCCCTCCAGACCATCCCACTTTTGTGGCCCTTTGCCGTCTGGGGGCTGGACATGGTGGGACCCTTCAAGACCGCCCGAGGCGGCATGACGCATCTGCTGGTGGCTGTCGACAAGTTCACCAAGTGGATCGAAGCCAGACCCATCAAGAAACTGGATGGCCCCACAGCCGTCCGGTTCATCAAGGATGTCACGGTCTGCTACGGTGTTCCCCACAGCATCATCACCGACAACGGCACGAATTTCGGCAAAGGTGCGATGGCGCGTTTCTGCTCCCAGGAGGGCATCCGGCTCGACCTCACGTCGGTGGCCCACCCACAGTCCAACGGCCAGGCGGAGAGGGCAAACGGCTTGCTCCTGGCCGGCCTCAAGCCTCGCCTGGTGGCGCCCCTCGTACGGTCGGCCGGCTGCTGGGTCGATGAGCTGCCGGCCGTCCTCTGGAGTCTCAGGACCACGCCAACCGTTCGACCGGCTACACCCCTTTCTTTCTCGTCTACGGGTCCGAGGCGATCATCCCCACTGACGTCGAGTTCGATTCGCCTCGGGTCACCCTGTACAAGGAGAAGGACGCGAAGGAAGCAAGAGAAGACGGCGTCGACCTACTCGAAGAAGCGCGCGAGCTGGCCCTGAGCCGGATGGCCATCTACCAGCAGAAGCTCCGGCACTACCACAGCAAGCGGATCCGGCCCCTCTCTTTCCGTGAGGGGGACCTGGTGCTCAGACGGATCCAGCGAACTGCCGGCCAGCACAAGCTGTCCTCCCCATGGGAGGGCCCGGTCATCATCAGCAAGGCATTGCACAACAATGCCTACTACCTGATAGATGCCCAAAAGTCGCAGAAACGCAAGAGAGATGCCTCCGGCGAGGAGACAGAGTGCCCATGGAACGCAGCGCTCCTCCGACCGTTCTACTGTTAAGAAAAAAACCCATGTATGTATGTATCGTCCCTTCCGTTGGAACTCAATGAACGCAATGGGGGCCCCAAGCTGGTACTTGGGGCACGCCCCTTTTCAAATTCCTTCAAAGGCTTGTCATTCTTTAGACTGGGCACCCGGGTCCGGCTACCTGGCCCGGGGGCTCGCCGGCTCTTCTCCGAAGCAGGCAAGTAGCGTGGGCAAGCAACCCTTTCCTACCCCCCCCCCCCCACCCAGCCACAGACCGGCCCCCGGCTGTCTGGCTGGCGGGGCCATGAGGTAGAAAGAAACTTACCACGCGAACGCCACCTTAGGAGTAACAGCTGGACAGGTCCAACCGGACCATGTTACCTCTAGAACCCAGCCCCTGCTGGCTCGCCCCAACCCTAGCCGGACAACTTTAAGGACCGCTCGTTTTCCCCAAGGACGATGCCCCGTCCCTGTCCCAGACCGGCTCCCGGCAGGCTGACAGGCGGGGCGGAAGCCGGAAGGAACCTGTGCGTAAAACAAGAGTCGAAAGGTAAAAGGAAGGGGAGGAGCCGGCACGCAAACGTTTTTTGACTTCAAGCAAATTCATAAGCAAAAGTCCACAGGCCAAGGATTCTTTACAATACACCCCCAGTGGGTGGAAATGCATATTAAACAAGTCTTGCAGCAAAGGGACCTGATACAGCAAAAAGAAAAGGAGGGGTGCCTAGGCCTCCGGCGCAGCACCAGCCGGCTCTTCCTCCATGGCGTCGGTGTCGCGGCCGGTGCTAGAGTCGGTGCTCTCGTCGGCGACCTCATCGTCCTCACGGCCCTGAGGGTTGCCGAAGGAGTCCTTGGCGACCGGCTCGCTGTCTTCGCCAAGCGCCGGCAGGAGCTCGTCCGGGTCGACGTACGAGGCCAGCTCGTTGGCCCGACGGACGAGAGCATCTTCACGGGCGATCCGTTCCGCCTCAGGGACCTCGCGCATCGTGGCCAGCCGGTCCAGGTTGACGCCAGTGTACCACGACGTGACGAACCGGAGGGCCATCTGTGCCCCGGCCCGAGCCGCCGCCGCCTTCCAAACACCGAGCCGGGCCACCGCATTCTCCAACCACAGCGCCACGCGGCCCACCGTCGCCCCACGACCCGGCCAGAGGGCCGCGATCACCTCTTTGCCGGCCGTCTGGAGCCGGTCCATGCAGCGCTGGACGTGGATCAGCCGGTTCTCAATGGCCAGCACAAGCTCCGCCACGTCCCAACCGGCGTCCTCCTCAACCTCCTGCCCAAGCTGCCCCAGGCACTCCTGGTGATCCGCCACAGCACGCTCGGCGCGGCGCTGGGTCTCCGGGAACCGGTCTGGGGGGAGAGAAAGGAATCAACGAACAAGACAAAAGCAAGTCAAAGCAGTCGGCGAAGGAAGAAAAGACTCAAACAAAGCTTACTATGGAAGGTCTCGTCCATCTCGAGGGGGAACTGAAGGCCTGCGCTCTTCTCCCTCTCCAGTGCCTCCTCCGCATGAGCAAGGGCGACCCCGCGCGTCTCGAGCTCCCCCTTGAGGCGATCTACCTCAACCTGAAGGGTGGTGGCCCGCTGGGTGGCATCGGCCGCCCGCTTGGCAGCGTCCTCCCGGGCCGCCACCTCCCGCTGCAGCTCCGCGGTCAGACGCTCCCGCTCCGACGTGGCCGCCTGGAGCTCCTGCCCCAGCCGGCCCCGCTCCGACGTGGCCGCCTGGAGCTCCTGCCCCAGCCGGTCCCGCTCGGAGGCCAGTTCATCCCTCTTCTGCCGGATCGGGACCAGCTCCTCTGCATAAAAAACCAAGCATAAGCCACTCCAACGCGGAAGACCCGGACCGGCTGCCGAGCAGCCGGCCTGACTCTCGGGGGCTACACCCAGTGGGTGCGCACGCGCGCCCCCACTGGAATAAACATACCTCGCACCTTCTTCAACTCCTCCTAGACCCGGTAGTAGCCGAGCTTACCGAGGTTGTGGATGAGGACCGCCTCATCGAAGAGCACCTGCCGCCTGGCATTCTCGGCCTGCCCCGCGCCAGGAAACAACAAGTCAGACAGGCAAAAAGGGTTAGATCCGGCCCGGCTGCCATGCAGCCGTGCAGCCGGCCCAAATCTCAGGGGCTACACCCAGTGGGTGCACTCGCGCGCCCCCATTGGAAATTCAACACAAGGCAGAAGAGTCTCACCTCCACCGCCGCCTCCACGCGCCGAAAGTTGCTTTCGGCGGCTTCCGCGAACCTGGCCAGCCCCTCACGGCAGTGCGCCATGATGCGGCCTGGCTCCCCAGGCACAAGGGCCGGGACGCCGGCTGGAGGGGCCGGATCGGCTGGGACGAGTGCCGGCGTCTCCCAGTCCCGGATCACGTCCAGCATGGTCTGCCTCGACCGGCTCAACCCGCCGCTCGACCCGGCGTCCACCACCGCAACAGCCGGTGGACGATTCGCGGTGACCACAAAGGCTCGGGAGCTAGCCTCGGGCCCCTCCACGACCGGTGCCGCCGGCTCCACCTCCTGCCGGGCCAGCTCGAGGGCCGGCTGGGCCGGCTCACTCCTCCCTCCGGCCGGTGCCTCCGGTGCCGCCTCCGGCACAGCCGGGGCGACGGGCACGCCCGCTGCTGCCGGCTCGATGACGGAAGAAGTCACCACCACCTCCCCCCGCTGGGCCGTCTCCGAAGCTGGCTCGGGGACCGTTCCCACCGGCTGGGTCTCTTCCGCCGCGGGCGGGGCCACGGCCGTTTCCACGGCCGGCTCTAGCGGCTCGCTCGACGGAGGCCTCGACCTTCGCGTCGATTCCGCTGCAGAGTCCATCGCGCACTCCGGGTCGGTGGACCGCCTGCGCCTCCCACCGCTCGAGGCCCCCGAACGCGAGGGCGCGCCCTTCGTCCCTGCTTTCGCGGCTCGCATCTCCGCGAGCCGCCTCTTCTCCTCCCGCGCCGTAGCCGCGTGCTCCTGCGCCTGCAGGGTGGCGGCATCCACCGGGCCGGCGGCCGACTCCGTGTCGTGGAGCTCGATGGCCTCCCTGGAGCAGACAAAAGACGAGGCCTCAAGCGCTTGCCGGCTCGCAAACCCGAAAAACCAGTAAGAATTCAGATAAATATGCTCACCCAGTGACGACGGGAAGGACCCGCCTGGCCTGGGCCGGCGGCTTCGCGGCAGCCGCTCGTGCTCTCTTGCGAGCCGGTGGCTGTGTTGACGGTTGCCCCACGGCCGGCCTCTTCTCCCAGCGAGTGGCCTCGGCCGTCTGGCCGCGGGTCGGCCGCTCCTTGCTCCGCCCGCATTTCTCCCGCCGTGCTGCGGGGGGTGGCGCGTCCAGGATCCGAACATCATCATCGTCATCATCGTCGTCAGTCCAATCTTTGATGGAGGGACCGGAGGGGAACTCACCAGCCACTCTGGACCCGCCGGCTCCCGGGTCCCCCATCGCCTCGTCCGCCTCGACCTCTCCCAAGAGTCGGCCCCCTCTTCGACGGCGCCCCCCAGCTCGAAGTCCTCCGGGTCGGACTCGGCACGCTCCGCCTGGAATACCTGGGGGTGTGGGCCGTCCGGCGTGTTCAGTCACACGGAGTGCTGCGGTCAGCATGGTGTGTGAGCTGGGAAGGGCAGGCTGGAGAATCAACGGGGGGAGAGAATTACCGCAGCAGGGCGTACCAGGGGCGCCGGGTCGTGCCGGCTGTACGGCAGCTTGCCAAACCTCCATGTCCCCGGCGCCAGCTTGAAATTGGTGATGGCGTTCACCCGCCTTGCCACCTGGGACGACGACAGTCGAAGGTGGACAGCCGGCAGGGGTCCCGCCGGCCCGACATGTCGCAAATCCGGTGCGTCCTCTGCTGCAGAGGCAGCACCCGGCGGTCGATGAAGGCGGCCACCAAATCGGGCGCAACCAGCCCCTCTCCGGCTCTCATGGTCTTGAGCCGGCCCAGCTCCGCGAGGACGTCCACGAACGGCCCGTCGCCTGTCCAGTTGATCCCGGAGGACGGGGCGTTGACGAAAGCCTGCAGCCGGATGTAGTCACGCGCCAGGTCGACGTTCTTCACGTAGAAGAACGTCCGGTTCCACCTCTTGACAGATTCGATGAGGGTGATGCGAGGGAACAATGGGCCCCGGACGCATATCACCGCGCCCCCGCAGGCGTACGGCTCGTCCTCGTTCCGTAGGGCCTTGAGGTTAAAGAGTTTTCTCCATAACTCCACGAAGGGGAGCAGCCCGAGGTAGCCCTCGCAGAGCGTCACAAAGCTCGAGAGCTGGAGAATGGAGTTGGGCCCAAGGTGGTGCGGCTGGAGGTCGAACGTATCCATGAAGAAGCGAAAGAATTGGCTCACCGGTAGACCGAAGCCGCACGAGAAGTGCCACCCGAACACCACGAACTCCACCTCCTGGGGTTCGGGTGCCACCTCGCTCCGCGGACGGGCGGCAACGCGGTCCACCGACGGCAACATCCGGGCGCGGCGGAGGTGCGCGATATCCTCCTCGGTGATGATGGATCCGCCCCAGCAGCCGGAGGGTCCGTCGGCCATCTCTGCGGCGAACGGTCGCGAGGAAGAAGACGGGTGGAGCAGCGGTGCGAGCCGCGGCGAGCGAGCGCTAGGAAGAAGATGTGTGGCGCGGCGATGCGAGCCGAAACGACGAGCCGTGCGCGAGAAGGGAGACGAAGGGGAGAAGGGTGCGTGAGCTGCCTCCGCCCCTCCCCCTCCCCTTATAAACACGGGGCGGCGCCCGGGGGACGTGGGGATTAACTGCGCCCACTCCCCCGGGGAATCCGCGGGACGTGGGCATCGTGCGCCGTGGCCGCCGGAGTCCAAGCGTAGAAGATCCCAGGCTGCGGCCCGAGGCCTACCAGGCTAGGCCTCCGGCCTATCGAGCTAGGCCCGAGAGGGCGTCCTGTCGGGCCACAGGCACGGGACCCACGATATCATCACGCCCCGCGTGGCGCGCCGCGGTCCGGCACGGGGCCCAAAGCGGCACGACAGGGCCCGAGGCGTCGGAGGCGGCGGCCGGCATGGCCGCCCTGTCGGTCCCGCCCGACAGACGGGCGTGGCCGGATGAAACCGCCGGTTGCCCCTCATCAGGCGGACGCGGGTCCCCGCCGGCTTCGGGGACTACTGACGGGGTTATTACCCCTGGGTATGCCAAGGAGAGGGAGTTCCAGCTCCTTTCCGAAAAAAAACTATACGGCTGGCTGGCCTACGGCCGGCTGCCTCCCTGGCCGACTGGCCCACTGCCGGCTGGTCCGCGACCGGCAGGAAGGGGCCGGCTGACCCCCTGGCCGGCTGGCCCGCGGCCGGCTGAACAGGAGCCGGCCGTCTGGCCCCCGGCTAGGCGCGCCCAGCCGCTACGTGACTAGCTTGCCCGCTGACCTCTGGACGGGCGGGTATCCGTCCCTTCCTACTGCGGCCGGGTACGCTAACGGGACGCGACCCCCACGACGGACTCCGATGTAGCTACAGCGGCCGCTGACACACGGACGCGCATGGCTACAGTTCGGCAGACCGTACCGCTGACCGAGGACTGATTTGGACCCGCCGGGGCAACAGTACCTCTACGCCACCGTCCCCTCCGTTACCTGCCCCGGCATGGCTACAGGGCTACCGGCCGTACCGCTGACTTCGGCCGGCTGGCGCAAGACTACGCCGGACGGGGCAGCCCGTGCCGCGGCAGGTGAGCGCGAGCCAATAGAAGAGCCGGCTGGCGGGCCCCAGCTGGCGATGGGACCGCGCAGCCGGCGGGCCCTACGGGCGACAAGACGACCCGGCCGGCGGGCACCCTGGCCGGCTAGAGAGGCTGCCAGCTGGGTCCCCCCTGTAATATCTTAAGAAAACTATACACCGGGGGGTTGGCCTATAAAACCCCACGAGCCCCCCATGCATCGGGCGAGAAGGAACAGAGGCACGGAGGCGTTCATCCCTCTCTCACACCCACACATAGCACGGGAAGAGGAGCTGACTGCTCCCTCTTCCACCTCCAGACGAACAGCTCAAGGAGCACCATTGTAACATCTCTCCCCATCCAACTAGACCAGCAGGACTAGGGGTATTACCTCCCACGGAGGGCCCTGAACTTGGGTACGTCGTGCGTCTATCACCGCTCGTGCCTAATCCCGCTCCCGGACCTCGTCGGCGTCTTTCGGCCCCAACCACACTCGATAAGCCACCCTATGGCATCTGTCGTGAGAAAACGACGATAGGGACTCCTAAAGCTTTAGCTTCTCGCGGTAGTCCTGGGCGAGAGTTTTGCGGGTTCGCGCCACCTCCTTGTCGGCCTCCTCACGGACCCTCGCCTCGCGAGCGGCGAGAGAGTCCTCGGCGGCGGCCACCTGACACGCCATCACCTCCAGCCGCTCGTGCTCCAGGCCTTGCTCCATCGCCTCCAGCGTCAGCGTGTCTTCAAGGGTGCGGTGCCCCGCTTCGCCCATGAACGGCCCGACCGCCGGGGCAGCTAGCGCGGCCTTGCGGGCCTGAACTTGCCGCTCAAGGGTGGCATTGGAAGCCCGAAGCTCTTCCTCGAGCCTCATTGCAGCCGTCCGCGGCCTGGGCCTCTTCAAGGGCGCGATCGCGGGCATCCCTCGCCGCGGCAAGGGACTCCTCGATTTCCACGCGAGCGCGCTCGCATTGCAGATGACCAAAGTTGATGGCGACCTCAAGCTGACGCCATTCGCGCTCCAGGCGCTGATGCTCCGCGTCGAGGTGTGAGTCGACGTCGTCAAGCTCTGTCCCGATGCGGCCCAGCGTGCTCACCGCCTCCCGAAGGAGACCATGCCGAACGGCGTCGTGACCGCAAGCAAGCTCTAGCGCTCGACCCGGGCTATGGGCGGCAGGAAGTGTGCGCGAAGGCCTACCCGCCTCCGGTGAGGGCTCGGGGGCTGAGTTTCCATGGTCTGGACCCCTAGTCCGGGGCTGGGTCTCATGGGAAGTCACCCCACCACTCGAGGAAGGCGCCGATGCACCGGGCGCCCTGACGCCGGAAAAGACTGCCAGGGGAGGCCTTAGTCCTGCCCCTGCTAGCTGGGGGCCTCGCGTAAAGAAAGATGCAGGAAGCCCGGACTAGAGGTCCCCTGGGGACGGCTTGGGCCGGGATATGGGTGTCTCCTCATGCACCGTCACGCACCTCCTGAGGTACTGGTCCGCTCCTGGCCCAGTGGCCTCGGGAGGCGGTGGCGGGGGCGCGCCCATCACTTCGACAGGAAGGGGCCTGAAGAGCAAGGATTCAGAGAAGCACATCATGTGGGAAACAAGGAAGGGCAGGCACTTACTCATCCATGGCGACCCCACTTCCTCTTCCTCCTAGGCCATGGAACCAGGCCGTTGCGGCCTCCGGATTCTCTCCTCCGTCGACGCGTGTGAGGACCCGAGGATGACCCGTCGACGCCTGGCGGGCGACACCCCACAGCAGGGGCGTCTGCAGCGCCTCCTGGCAAGGCAACCCCTTCGCCGCTTGGAAGAGCGGAGGTGGGTGCCTGATGGACGTGCAGCTCGGGACTCTCTTCCGCGACCGCTTGAAGGGCACCAACCTCAGGATCTCCGGAGCATGGGGCCACCGAGAGGGAATCGTCGCGAGGTACGGCGGGACCCTCTGGAAGCAGCCCCCACTCGTCAAAGCGTGGCATCTTCAGGGTGAAGGCTCTCCCGTTCTGGTAGCGGTACAAGGGGAGCCCCTCCACAGCAATCTCGGGAGGCTTCCCTCCGGTCAGAAGGCGGAGCGCCTCGTGCAGCGCGCTGGAGGAAAGATAAGACACCTGGATCCTCATGACGTCATCGAGGCCAGTGAAGGTCCACATGGGACGGGAATGGCGCTGGAGGGGAGCGATTCGCCGGCGGACGAACTCCCTCACCACCATCGCCATCGTCACACCCGCCTTCTTCAGGATGCTCAACCTGGCAGTGACCTGCGCGAGCGTTGGGTCGACAAGCTTCGAGTGCTCCCAACTCGGGCTCGGCTCCGCCGGGGCCGTCGGGATTTGGAGCAGGGGGTTGTGCACAGTGGCGTCAACGAACACCCACTGCCTCCGGAAGCCCTCCGCGTCCGGACTAAGCTCGATGTCGAAGATCGCGTCCGCCGCCGTATCCACCACTCGGAGCGACACGCATCCCGAGCATTGTCCGCTGGCGACCATTTGAAGGGAGAAGAAATGGCGGAGCAGGGCCACTGACGGGGAGATACCCATGAAGGCCTCGCACAAGAACTGCGAAGGTGGAGAGGAGGACGACAGACCCAGGGTCGAGATGCAAGGCGTGGATCTGGTAGTGCGAGAGCACGGCATTGAAGAAATCTGAAAACGGCGGCAACAAGCCGAAGAAGAGGGCATGGAGGTGAAGGGGGATGTCGGTGGCCCTCATATCAACCGAAGACCGAGAGGCGGGCCAGATCGTCGTTTGCCCCCACTCATTGGTGTCGGCGGCAATTTCTCGCCGGACCTTATCCAGCCCCTCAAGATTGAGCATGGTGGACTAGCCCAGCGCGGGCTATGGCACCGGCCGGGGCCCTGACGACATCGAAGTCCTGCCTCTTTTCTTCTTGGGAGCCATGGCAGAGAGGCAGATGGGAGCAGACGCAAGACCCGGCGGAGAAGGTGCAAGCCATAGAGGAAGGAGTAGTCGAAGGCAGGCGCGAGGAGGGGCAATGATGGTTCCGCCGCGCATGCCAGACTTTTAGTCAGCGAGGGCGGTTGCCAAAGCGACGTGGGGAAGTGGAGGCGTCCGCGTCTTGTTGTGCGCCACACATCGGGCCTGGCCCGCATACGGTTGGGACCCACGGC
Organism: Elymus sibiricus; assembly: GCA_039707655.1. Classification (NCBI taxonomy): domain Eukaryota; kingdom Viridiplantae; phylum Streptophyta; class Magnoliopsida; order Poales; family Poaceae; genus Elymus; species Elymus sibiricus. The sequence continues at coordinate 139,283,523 of CM077671.1, forward strand.
GCTTCAGCCTCCCTTCTCTGGCTTCGCCCCGAAGCCAGCCCGAGCGCGCCTCGGGCCCGAGGGCTACTATCGGCGTTCTGGGACCGGGGGTACCCAGACCTGCCAGCCTGCGGCCCAGCGTGTGGCCCACCAAGGTGGCCCGGTATGGCTCAGCAGCAAGCCCCCCAAGTCAAGGCCCTCGCGAGAGCCCCCGCCTCGCGAGGAGGACGACGCAAGACCTCCGGAGGAGTGGCATCCCCCCAGGCTGCCTCCCGAGGAGCGGAGATTCCTATGCAAGTACCCAGCCTCCCGAGGCCGGGGTGATGTGGGTTCTGACGGCAGAGCCAGGCGTGCGCCAGCAGGCGTAGAAGGAGGATAGTTTCCTCTTTCGTGATAAGAAGGTAAGGACGTACGTGGGTTCCCAAGGAACCCCCCAAACGCTTCCTTCCTAGTGCAAGAGGACCAGGACCACAAGCTCGGTAGGATGGGTGTCATCGCCGAGCCCACCACTGCGTCACTCCTGGAGGCTTTGCAGGCAAAGACCACCTTTAGTCAGGATAGGATGTACTTCTTGTCCCCTTTCAAATTTGGCTGTTGTGGGATCTCTTCCCGCCTATGCGATAAGCGAAGAGGACCATGGCCCATATAAAGCGGGACGAGCTCCCACCTTGGAATGGGGGACACGAGTTCATCACTGCCAGGAGCCCACGTGTGGCCTCTATTGGATTTCGGGCTCTGCAAAACCCTAAGGAATTCGAACCCAGGGGCGTGTGCGAAGATTCCCCAACAGCTTCGCCCCATCCAAACCCACAACATGTTAGCCCCGCTCGATGGCGAGGAAGAAGATAGCACACGAGAGTTTACCCAGGTTCGGGCCGCTGCGAAGCGTAAAACCCAACTCCTGCCTTTGGTCGATTGCCTCACGAGGAGGTTTGTGGATGAACTAGTACAGTGGTGTCTTGCCTTGCGGGTGTGTTTGCGGGGGTGGTTGTCTCGTCCCCTCTACCAGGCTGCCTAGCCTCTATTTATAGTGGCTCGGGTGCTCTTCCCTTATCGCTGGCGGGAAGGGATCCCACAACGGCCAAATTTGAAGGAGGACAGGAGGTACACCCTATCCTGACGAAAGGTGGTCTTCGCCTGCAAAGTGGTCGACGGTGATGCCGTGGTGGGCTCGGTGATGACGTCCATCCTGCGGGGCTTGGGGTCTTGGTCTTGTTGCACCAAAGTGGAATCCTTTGGGGGGCGCTTTGGGAACTCGCGTGCGCCCCTGCCTCCTTTGCACCAAAGGGGAAACTGTCCCCTCTGGCGCACTGGCGCCCGCCTGGCCTGGCTGGCGTCACCGTTGGCCTCCTGAGGTCGTGTGTTGCATAGAAGTCTCCGCCACTCAGGAGGGGGCTTGGGGAGGCCTATCTCCCCGTGGGTCTTGGCGCTGCTTCCCTCACGAGCTCGGGGTCTCGCGAGGGCCTTGTATTGAGTGAGGCCGCGCCGGGCCGTACTTGGTCGTTGAGGTGGGCCACGACTTGGGCCGCAGGCAGGCAAGTCTTGTCGGCGTTCTGGGTACGGGGGTACCTAGACCTGCCTCCCTGCGGCCCAGGGCATTGCCCACCTCGTCAGCCAAACACGGCCTGACGCGACTCCACACAATGCAAGGCCCTCGCGAGGACCCTAGCCTCGCGAGGGAGGCGGCACCAAGACCAGCAAGGAGTGGGCCTCCTCAGGCCCCCTCCGGAGCGGTGGAGATCTCTATGCAGGACCCGGCCTCAGGAGTCAAAGATGATGCAAGGAAGGACAGGCGGGTGCCAGCGCGCCAGGCGTAGCAGTTTCCCGTTTGGTGCAAAGGGAGCAAGGACGTACGCGGGTTCCCAAAGCATCCCCCAAAGGTTTCCATTCTGGTGCAACGAAACCACGACCACGAGCCCCGCAGGACGGATGTCATCGCCGAGCCCACCCCTACATCATCGACAGCTACTTTGCAGGCGAAGACCACCTTTGGACAGGGCAGGGATGTACTCCTGTCCCCCTTCAAATTTGGCCGTTGTGGGATCCCCTCCCGCCATTGTGATAAGGGAAGAGGACCCGGGCCACTGCTATATATAGAGGCTAGGTTGCACCGTAGAGGAGGAGGACGGACACACCAACACAAGACAAGGCCGAGAGCCAAGAACACCACTCGAGTGCCCTCGCGAGGCTCGAAACCACTGTACTAGTTCATCCACCACACCTCCCCGAGAGGCAATCCACCAAAGCAGGAGTAGGGTATTACGCTTCGCAGCGGCCCGAACCTGGATAAACCACCGTGTTCATCTTCTTCCTCGTCATCGTGCGAGTTCGTCATAGTCACCATTGTGTTGCAAGCTAAGTAGGGCGAGGCCGCAGGGAAGCTTCACACACGCCCCTGTGTTCGAACCTTGAGGGTTTTGCGGAGCCCGAAATCCGACATTTGGCGCGCCAGGTAGGGGGCGTGTCGGAGTCTTCCTAAACCCAAGCCCTTCTCCCGCCTCATCACTCCGATGTCTGACACCCGCCGAGCCCGCACCGAGCAGCCCGCGTTTCCTAGACGGCACCCGTGGGCCGCGCCGGCGCGCGCCAGTCCCCCTCGCCTGTGGCCAACGCCGCCACGGGACCGGATGCCCACGAACAACAAGACTCCTCCCAGCCGGTTACCACACGGCACGACGGCCACGCCGCCACTCCGTCGATCATTCCAGCTACCGGGTTGTCGTCCCACGTTCGGCCCGGGCCGGTGCGCAGTTCGGGCGCACTCGCCATGGCGAACGACCTGCTCCGCTACCGCCCCGCCCCTGACCGCTACGACGACTGGCTTCGGCGCATCGCGGAGCTCGTCAGTGCCGCCGGAGACGCTTCAGCGCTCTCCTACTCATTTCAACCCCGGCCTTCCTTGGCAGACGACGTGGCCCACGATGCGCCGCCACCTCCTCTGCAACGCGACGTCGACCCCGAGCCCAGGCGTGAAGCGCGCCCGCGTGACCAGCCCCGCGAACCACGGGCAAGGGCAAGAGATGAAGTAAGCTGCCAGGTGGTGCCCCGGCCGTGCGTCAACACGCGTGCGCTCCCCGCGCTTCCAAACCAGCGTCGCGACCAGGCACCACTCGAGGCGGCCCCTCAGGAGCGCCAAGACCGGGCGCCGCCCTCACACACAGCACCCGTCGAGCCGGTGGGGTGCCTCGCCATCGCGCCGGAGCTCCATCCAACCACGTGGCGCTGCAAGTTCAAGCCCGACCTACCCCCTCGCTACGACGGCACCCCGGATCCCGCTGAGTTCCTACAGCTCTACTCGCTGAGCATCCGGGCGGCTGGTGGAGACGACAAAGTCATGGCGTGCTGGTTCCCCATGGCGCTCAAGGGTGGCGTGCTTTCCTGGCTCCTCAACCTCCCGGAGGGGTCCATCACCTCCTGGGACGACCGGCGCAAGCGCTTCGTCGCCAACTTCCAAGGCATCTGCGACCGTGCGCTCATCGTGAACGACTTGCGTCGTGTAAAGCAGCAGGAGGGAGAGACCCTACACAAGTTCATACAGCGCTTCACAACTACGCGCCTCAAGGTCCCGAAGGCGTCGGATGAGGCTATCATCTCCGCATTCACCGACGGCGTCACGGACCTCAAGATGAAAGAGGAGCTCGCCATGAACGACGAACTGTGCTCAGCCCTGGAGATGTTCAACCTGGCGAACAGGTGCGCCAAGGCCGAAGAAGGTCGCCTGTCTCTCCGTGAGCCTCCGGCGGCAGAGCCAGAGGAAAAGAAGACCAAGGCCAAGGAGACGAAGCGCAAGGCCCCCGCGGTGCTTGCGCCCGAGCCTGAGGCGAAGCGAAGCCGAGGCGAGGAACACCCCGCAGGAGGGAGACCAACCTGCATCTTCCATGGCACCAATAACCACGACACCGCTGGCTGCCAGGAACTCAGGCTGGTCCGTGCCGAACACTTCGGCCGGTGCGCTAGACGCACTGATCGTGGCTTCGGACGCGGAGGAGGCCGCAGTGGAGTCCGGTGGGACAACCGGGAACCGCGTCAGGGGTGGCGAGATGAGCCTCAGGAGGACCGCTGTTGCGATCAGGCTCTAGAGGATCGCTGGCGCGATCAGGCTCGGGAGGACCGCTGGCACGATGACTGTCCGGAGGGGTCACGCCATGGCCAGCCTCGTGAGGCCCGTCCTCGTGAGGGCGGCCTACCACCACTACCACCACCACCCAGAAGGAAGGAAGAGGACAGGCAGGACGATGGGGCTGGGGGCTTCCAGGAGGTCAGGGCGGTAGCCTGTATCCTCAGCGGCACCCAAGCCCCAACATCAAACCGCGTCTTCAAGCAGTTCGCGCGGGAGGTGAACGCGGCTCTCCCAAAGCCCGAGGCCATGCGTCCCCTCAAGTGGTCCCAGACTGCAATCACCTTTGACTCGAGGGATCACCTCAGGTGCTCGGCCATGGCTGGCAAGCTCCCCATGCTGTGCACACCGACCATCAGCAATGTCCTCGTCACCAAGACCCTCATCGACAGTGGAGCGGGGATCAATGTCCTCTCCGTCGAGACCTTTGAGACGCTCCAAGTGCCGTACAACCAGCTCATACCGACCAAGCCCTTCTCGGGAGTCACTGCTGGGTCCACCATCCCCATTGGGCAAGTACGCCTGCCCGTCACCTTCGGCGGACGCAAGAACTACCACACCGCGATCATCGTCTTCGACGTCGCCCACATCCACCTCCCGTACAACGCCATCCTCGGGTACCCATCCCTCGCCAAGTTTATGGCAGCGACTCATCACGGCTACAACGTCCTCAAGATGCCAGGGAGTGGTGGCGTCATCACCGTCGCCTGCGATGAGAAGGATGCCGTCTGCTCCCTCAAGCGTGCTTACCGCGCTGCAGTGGCTGAACGCTCGGACGATGAGGAGGAAGCCCTGCCTCGTGAGGACGCACGCAAGAAGAAGAAGCCGCTCATCCCCGTGGAGCGCCAGGGGGCTGGGTCCTCCAAGGGCGGAGCCTCAAGCTCTGCACCCAGGGACGGGGCACCACCTTCAATCGCATAGGAAAGCGCGCCCGGCACCCCCCTTGGGTCGGGCTCGGGGGCTTCCATCCAGGAGGCCCCCGGCTTGACCGGTGAGACAAGGGAGGCATTCGGGCACAACCTGAAGGCGCGTCCTGATGTGCGACTACCAGAGCCAGGGGCACGGCGCGAGGCGCCGAGCTCGCAAGAGTCTGTCATCAAAGCGAGCGAGGAGCTTCAGGAGGCACAGGCCGAGCGAGGCGGGAACTGCCCTGCACCACCAATCGCAGCCGCCATCGTCGGCCCAGTTGACCAGCCGCGCGTCTGCGTCAACACGCTCGCAATCAACAGGGCCGCATCCCAGGGCCACTTTTGGCCGACACATGCCGACCACGTGTGGGTCTACCCGCACAACTACGTCTGCATGCCCTTCGGCCTGGCAAACGCCGGTGTCACGTTCCAATGCCTTGCCCGAGCAATGCTCGCACCTTGCCTGGCGAGGCGCGACCAAGAGTTGGAGGAGACGGCCGAACCGAGCATGGGTCCCGAGCCCCGGGAGACGACGGGCCCGTGAGGGCCGCGTGAGGGCCGCACTCGTGGAGGTACAAGACTAGGCTACGATGGCAGCTTCAACTCTTCAGCGGCATGGCCGCCAGGTGACTTTTTGTTGGTCTGTGCCAGGTAACTTTTTGGTTCATTCCGTTTGAAGGCGCCCACCGGGCCGCATTATCCTCATCGCGAGCTCCCAGATACACCTCCCAGTTCTACCGTGCCAACCACGCGTACGAACTCAAGGGGCTGTACACGCCCGGAGCCCCCCGAGGACGCGGAGGGTTTCCTTCCCACGCAATGTGGAAGCCACAGCTCCGTGATGGCGGTCAACACGGCGCCCCAATGGCTATGCCCACGCAATGTGGAAGCCACAGCTCCGTGCTGGCGGTCAACACGGCCCTCCAATGGCTATGCCCACGCAAGGTGGAAGCCACAGCCCCGTGCTGGCGGTCAACACGGTCCACCAATGACTATGCCCACGCAATTTGGAAGCCCTTCACTCCGTGCTAGGGATAAACAACTAAGGGCGCCCCAGCGGCTGCATCCAACCTCAGGAAGGCCCCTCGCGGCCCCGTCTCGCTACGTTCCCCTGGGATGTACGCGTGAGGGGGCTGCATGGGGGCTACTACCGGGCCACCCCTGGTAGACGCCACCTCCCTAGGTCTGCCAAACCTGGTCTTCAGGCGCCCCTCTCAGGAGAAGCCAACAAGGAAAGGTATGGGAGCCACTCGTACGTCAAGGAGGACTCCTGAGCATCGCGACTCAGGAGCCTAACTGGCCACGTAGCCCCTCACCCCTTGGAACCATCCTCGGTGATCCGGACGGCCCAACGGCGGCTGAGGTATGCGCGGGGCCGGGCCCTGCCGACGCAGAGCTCAGAAGCGCTCAAACCCCTAAGGAGAACGCCGAAGCTCGTACGTCAAGGGGGACTCCTGAGCATCGCGACTCAGGAGCCTCATTGGCCACGTAGCCCCTCACCCCTTGGAACCGTCCTTGGTGATCCGGACGGCCCAACGGCGGCTGAGGTATGCGCGGGGCCAGGCCTTGCCAACGCAGAGCACAAGGTGTTCAAAATTTCCAACTCAAGAAGGACGCCAGAGCTCGTATGTCAAGGGGGACTCCTGAGCATCGCGACTCAGGAGCCTCACTGGCCACGTCGCCCCTCACCCCTTGGAACCGTCCCTGGTGATCCGGACGGCCCAACGGCGGCTGAGGTATGCGCGGGGCCGGGCCCTGCTGACGTAGAGCGCAAGGTGTTCAAAATTTCCAAGTTAACACTATCTTCACCATGTTCCCTTCATGAGGGCTGCCCGTACGTCAAGGGGGACTCCTGAGCATCGCAACTCAGGAGCCTCATTGGCCACGTAGCCCCCACCCCTTGGAACCGTCCTTTGTGATCTGGATGGCCCAACGGCGGCTGAGGTATGCGCGGGGCCGGGCCCTGCCGACGCAGAGCATCACAGCAAGCAAGAAGGAAACAAGGCGAAGAGAGCAATCACATAGTTCAACAGTTATTACAAGCATTAAAAGTTTTCACTAATTCAAACAAGTTTAACGCCTCCGCGAGGCACGATGAATGTTGCAGGAAGGAAACAAGGAAGAGGAATCTGGAGGAGCCTCCACCGCCACTCGTCCCACCCGTGGGGAACTCGTCGTCGACATCGTTGGCGTCGTCTTCTTCACCACTAACCCCTGCAGCTTCTGGAGGCGGAGGAACAGTGATGCGGGTGAACTTCTTCACCAGCGCCTCCACGGCGCCCTTCACTGCCGCCGCAGCACTGCTGCGGACCCCGGGGGCGACCGGGCGGATCACGGAGTCGAAGTCGAACCCTGGCTCGCGAAGGTGAAGGTGGCTGAAGACGCGCATCGCGGCCTCAAAAAAGAGGTTGCGACACTCGCTCTCCAAGACTCCCTCCACCTTGGCAACGGCGCCCTCCAGCGCCTCGACAAGCTTCGAAGCAAGCTCAGCGAAGCCGCTCTCCGGAGCCACCAGGGGTTCCGTAAACCCTTCCCGGCAGAGGGAGCGGAGCGCTTGGCGAAGCCTGAGCTCGACCGGGGGAAGGACGCTGAGCTCCGCGGCCTTCTTCTCCTCGGCCTCAGCTAGAGCCTTTTCCGTGGTTTCAAGCCGGGCCTTTTCCAGGGCAACCTCCCTTTCCCGCGCGTCCAGGCGGTCTCGCGCCACGGCACGGTCGGTCGTCGCCTGGGACAGCTCGGAGTCCCGATCGGCAAGCTGGGCCTTGCAGGTCTTGAAGGCCTCCCCCTGCTGATGCAGTTGCTCCTCAAGCGCGGACTTCTCTTCCTGAAGAATCTTCAAGCAAGACTCCGCCTCGTCACGACGCCCTACAGCAGACGCCGCGTCGGTCAGCGCCGCCTCGAGGTCTGCCTTGGCTGACGCGGCCTCCTTCTCGCTCATCGCCACGGCGGCCTCGGCCTGGCCCCAGATCGCCACGACAGAGGCGTCGGCCCGGAGCCACCCGGAAAGGAGCCCCAGGCGCCCACTCGCGAGGCGATCGTGGGTACCCGCGAGGGCGTCCCGGACTCGACCCAGAGCGGTGAAGGCCCCATCCAGGATGTCGAGGCCGTGCGACGACAGCACCAATGCCTCCTCCGGAGGAGTCGCCTGCGCGGTCACAGACGACGTCCCCCGGGAGACAGCAGCACGAGGAGCAGGAGGCTCCGGACGCTGCGTAGCGACCACGGGCAAGACGAATGCAGACGGATCGACGGGCGGCCGGCCCTCTGGGGCTGGCCCTCCGGACAGTGGCATCCACGCGCCCTCAAGGGCAGGAGCGACCACGCCAACAGGCATTTGGGGCTCGGGGGGCTCCACGGCAGTGACCAGGAGGGCTGCCTCGCGAGCCTCCACCCCCTCGCCCACAGGCGCCACGTCGGGCAACGGCGGCACGCCCGCCTTCTTCTTCCTCATCTTCAGCGCGGCGGCGTTCCTAGTTACCAAGCAAAGGAAAATCATCAATACACAAGCTACCGGCAGGCGACCAAGGCCGGGCCGGGTTACTTACTCTTCGACGTCGACCCATTTCCTCTTCCCCTCCGCTCCGGCGACGACTGGGGCGCCCTCGCCTTTCTCGGTGAGGGCACCACCACGCCGGGGAACAGGGGCACTGTCAGCAAGGGCAGCCGCTGGAGGGATCGCCGTGGCCCCGGCCTCACCCACCTGGCCGGCAGGCCGTGATTCGGGCGGGGGCGAGGCCGGCACCTCAACCGCCTTGCCGGCAGAGACAGGGCGCTCCGTAGGAGACTCTGCCCCGTGCTTCCTGGGGGTCGCCAGGCAGGCAGACCGTGTGGCACGGGGAGTAGTCCTAGCCCCCTGAAGACCTTGGCGGGACGCGGAGAGCCAGCAGCAGAAGCTGCACCAGCATCGTCGTCGTCCTCAAGGTCACGCAAGAGCATGCTCTGCGATGGGGGAGACGCCCTCGCCAGATCATCGTTCGCTATCTTCTCCGAATCCTCCCGGCCCGTAGTGTCGCCGGAGGACACCATCACCGGGGAGCCAAGACCCTCAGCTAGGGAGAGCCCCAGTTCGTTGAAGACAGGCATCTTGGCGACCAAATCGGCTCCGTCGTCGCGGCGGTACAACAGGGCATATGCGTCAGGGAGATCACCGGGGTCTCCGTTGAGCAGGATTGTCACAGCCCTGTTCAGTTCCTCGGGGGTTATGCCAGCGGACCGAAGCCTGAGGTTGTCGCCGCTGCCCTGATAATCCCACAGGGGCCTGGAATGAGACTGGAGGGGCGCCAGGCGCTCCATCAAGAACTCCTTCACTATCATTCCCCCAGTCAGCTTCCTGGCACTGATATCGTGAGAAATCTGCTCCAGGACGGGCTTGGCCCGGGGGTCGGAAAGCTTCGCGGAGCTCCACGCGGGGGTCTTCTCCGGCAACCCCTTCGGGAGATCCAAGCGGGGGTTGGAATTCTTGAGATCCATGAAGACCCAACGGTGCCTGAAGTTTTCCACCTTCTTCCCAGCCTTTAAGAGCATGTTACCGCTCTGGACCGCGACGAAGGAGACGCACGCCGACCGCTGAGCGCCATCGTGCACCCGCAAGCTGAAGAAATGTCGGAAGAGGGCCACCAAAGGCTTCACGCCCACGAAAGCCTCACGGTAGAAGGCGAAGATGGACAAGAGAAGGATGGAGTTAGGCTGGAGATGAAGGGCTTGATTCCCGTAGTGGTCAAGGATGGCGGTGAAGAACGCGGAGAAAGGCGGGATGAGCCCGGCGAAGACGCTATGAAGGAAGAAAGGATAGACCGACCTGGACGAGGGCCGCTTCTCCGAGGAGCCACCCCATATCAAGGTCCGCCCACACTCGTTGGTATCGTCCGCCATCGACGGGAGCACCGAGACGAGGTCTCCGTCCTTGGCAATGGTGGACTCCGAAAGCGCCGGTGAGATGGAGGCGGAGGCTGAGCTCTGGGCCTCTGGCTTCGGCTTGCCGGCGAGAGCCATTAGGAAGATCGCGGGGCCGACGCGGCAAGGAGGAGGACGGAGCGGCGCCGGATTTGGAGAGGTCTTTGCTAAGGCCGGGGATCTGGGAGTAAGAGCAGGAGCGCAGAAGAGGAAAGCAGTAATGGCTCGGCGCTGGAAGTCAGGCTTTTGTCAACTCGGACGGTGGCCGAAGAAACGTGGGACGCCCGACATCAACCGAACGTAGCGCGCCAGCCTGGCCCGCGGGCGTTTGGGGCCCGCAACGCTTCAGGCCGACTTTGATGGCTTCGCCTAGAAGCCAACTCGGGCGCGCCTCGGGCCCGGGGGCTACTGTCGGCGTTCTGGGAACGGGGGTACCCAGACCTGCCTGCCTGCGGCCCAGGGCATGGCCCACCTCATCCGCCAGACACGGCCTGGCGCGACTCCACATAAGGCAAGGCCATCACGAGGATCCTAGCCTCGCGAGGGAGGTGACACCAAGACCAGCAAGGAGTGGGCCTCCTCAGGCCCCCTCCGGAGCGGCGGAGATCTCTATGCAGGACTCAGCCTCAGGAGTCAAAGATGACGCAAGGAAGGACAGGCGGGCGCCAGCGCGCCAGGCGGAGCAGTTTCCCCTTTGGTGCAAAGGGAGCAAGGACGTACGCGGGTTCCCAAAGCATCCCCCAAAGGTCTCCATTCTGGTGCAACGAGACCACGACCACGAGCCCCGCAGGACGGATGTCATCGCCGAGCCCAGCCCTGCATCATCGACAGCTACTTTGCAGGCGAAGACCACCTTTGGACAGGGCGGGTATGTACTCCTGTCCCCCTTCAAATTTGGCCGTTGTGGGATCCCTTCCCGCCATTGTGATAAGGGAAGAGGACCCGGGCCACTGCTATATATAGAGGCTAGGCCGCACCGTAGAGGAGGAGGACGAACACACCAACACAAGACAAGGCCGAGAGCCAAGAACACCACTCGAGTGCCCTCTCGAGGCTCGAAACCACTGTACTAGTTCGTCCACCACACCTCCCCGAGAGGCAATCCACCAAAGCAGGAGTAGGGTATTCCGCTTCGCAGCGGCCCGAACCTGGGTAAACCACCGTGTTCATCTTCTTCCTCGTCATCGTGCGAGTTCGCCGTAGTCACCATCGTGTTGCAAGCTAAGTAGGGCGAGGCCGCAGGGAAGCTTCGCACACGCCCCTGTGTTCCAACCTTGAGGGTTTTGCGGAGCCCGAAATCTGACAAGTTTGGGTACCCTCGTATCCAGAACGCTGACAGTAGCCCCCGGGCCCGAGGCGCGCTTGAGCTAGTTTCGGGGCAAAGCCACAGAGGATGGCCCGAAGCACCGCGGGCCCCAATCGCCTGCAGGCCCAACTTCATGTGTGGCGCATTGCGAGACGCGGGGCGCCGACTCTCTTTGCGCTGCCTGGGCGACCGCCCCGGCTGACAAACCGTCTGGCGCACTACTTCGAGCCATCACTATTCCCCATCAATCTGGCGGCCCGTCTCCCTCCTTCCGCAGCTCGCTCCTTCTCCGCTGAATCTCCCGTCCGTCTGTCTCGGCCGCCCACCATGGCTCCCAAGAAGGGAGGGGGCGAGGCCACGAAGGCGCCGGAACCTGCGCCGGTGCTAGAGCCCGCGTTAGGCCATCCCTCAGTAGTCAACCTTGAGGGGTTGGAGAAGGTCCGCTTGGCGGTCGCCGCCGGCTCCAACGAGTGGGGGGCGACCAAGGTCTGGCTGGGCTCGCGGCCCCAAGCCGAGCTGGAGGCCACCTGTATTCCTCTTCACCTTCACGCCCTCCTCTCCGGCCTGCTGCCGCCGTTCTCGGACTTCTTTTCGGCCGTGCTCATGCACTACCAGGTTCATGCGCTTCATCTTGACCCTGGTTCCATCGTCCTCCTTTCTGCCTTTGCGTTCCTGTGTGAAGCCTTCATTGGCGTTTCCCCTTCTGTGGCCCTACTTCGTTACTTCTTCTCCCTCCGGTTGAACCCCGGGGGGCATTGTTCTGGATGCGTGTCCCTGCGGGCCGCCAATACAACTGCCAGCGGGGCCCCCGACGCTCGGCTTTCACCAAACGCAGAAGGTTTCCGGAGGCAGTGGGTGTATGTAGATGCTGCTGAAGCTGGCTTCTTGCTCCAACCCCCGTCGGCCCCTACGGTACCAAACCCTGGGTGGAAAAACGAGGACCTTGACGACCCTCGGCTCGCGCCCGTCTTGGTCAGGTTGGCGGAACTGAGGGAGGCCGGCGTGACAATGGTGATGGTGGTGCGGGAGTTATCCCGCCAGCGAATCGCTCCCCTTCAATGCCATTCCTGCTCGATGTGGACATTCGCGGGCCCCTGCGACCCCATGCGGCTCCGGGTCCCCTCTCTTCTTCCCAGCGCGCTGCGCGAGCTACTCCGCCGCCTAACCGGCGGGGACCCGGACGAACTTCCCCGGAACGGCCTTCCTCTGTACAACCACCCGAACGGGGGGGCCCTTGCCGGGGGGATGCCGCGTTTAGACGAGTGGGGGCTCCTCCCCCTGGTGAAGGTGGGCCCTCGGGATGATCCCTCCGTGATGGCTGCGAGGCCGGGGGGTCCTGAGGGTGCGGGTGCCATGAGGCCCCCTTTGGCCGTGGAGGGGGGCCCTACGTCGCCCACCCCTCGGGCTGTCGCCGAGGCCACGTCCGGAAGTGAAGGTGACGTCCCGACAACGGGGGCGGCCACCAACTTCGCCGCTGGATGCCTGGGGCCATTTTCCGACATGCCGCCCCAAGGCCCCCGTGCCAGCCAAAAGAGGAAGAGGCTCGGGGGCAGTCACCGCCCGGCACCGTGGGTGCCGATGAAGAGGAAATGGGTCGCCTTGGACGAGTAAGTGTCCGAGCTCCCTCCGTCTTCCCTGATGTATCCGTCCTGAATCTCTGTTTCGTAGGTTTCCCTCCGTTGAAGAAGGAGGCGCGACGCCTCCGCCACCTCCTGAGGCTACCGGGGCCATTGTGGCTTCGGGGCCTGCAGCCCTCGTGCCCGCCCGCGGCGAAGCGCCCGTGCCCGAGCTTGCGTGGCCCTCGCGGGGTCTTGCGCGTGAGTTCTCTGCGAACTTCTTCATGCCCAGCCCTCGCCTCGCGGGGATGGGGCTACACCCTCCACTGGTGGTCCTCTCCGAAAGCCAGCCGAGCCATGTCTCAGGGCCTTCCTTGAGCGACGACACGGACCTTCGTGGGGTGCGGCCTCCGCTCGAGGGAAGAGGAGAGCAGCCCCCAGCCCCTGCGCGCGCGCGAGGGCTGGGCGGCCCCTCGCCTGCCCTTCCGACCGGCCCAGGGGATGGCGGAGATCCCGGTTGGGCCCTCGAGCTTGCATGTGACCGGAGCGCCATGCGGCGCGGTTTGCTCCAGACCGCGGCAAATGCGCTGGGGCGTCTGGGGACGGAGCTCGTCACTGCTGACGCTTGTCTTGAGGCAGAGCGCCAGCGCCTGGCGCACGAGTGGCATCGTCTTGAGGTTGCTGTCAACCTTGGCCGCCTGCAGCGCGAGCGCGCCCACGCCATCGCCAAGGGGTCCCTTAGCGCGGCGAGGGAGGCCCACGACTGCGCCCTCGTGGAGGCCCATGCTGCTGACTGCTGACGCAAGGACTTGGAGGAACGCCTGGAGGAACTTGAAGCCTCCAACGCCGCCCTTGAGAGGCGAATCCAGGTTCACAGGGCCGCTCTTGAGGATTTGACGACATAGCCGCACGCCGGCGGCACGGGGCCCTGCAGGGCCGAGGAGGTGCTGACGATGGAAGCGCTGGAGCAGAGTCTGGAGCATGAGAGGCTGGAGGTGAGGGAACACCAGGTGTCCGTCGCCGAGGACTCCCTTGCCTCCCGCGAGGCGAAATTCCAGGAGGAGGTCGACGATAAGGTGGCGGAGGCTTGGCGTTCCCTTCTCTAGGACTACCGCGCGAAGCTGAAGCTCCAGGAGTCCCGTTACTACAAGCGACGCGATCACCTGAAAGGCGAGGTTGATGTCCTCAAGAAAAGGTTAGACCAAGAGGAGCGACGTCGGCAAGCCGCAATGGATGCCCAGGCTGCTGCCGAGGCCGAGCTAGCTTTTCTCTATAAGCAGGTAAAGGACGTTGCTTCCCTTGCGGAGAATGCTTCGGACGAGGCGGATCGTGCCCACGGCCTCCAGCATACGCGCTCCCAGATGTTCCAGTCCCTCAAGAAGACGGCCAACCGGGCCCTGAGTGACATCTGTGGCGCGAGCATCTCGAGCCCTTGGTTCCGGACGATGCGGGGTACCTGGGCTTCCTCTCCAGGGTCGTGGAGTGCCTTGAGGGGGGTGCGGAGAGGATCCGCAAGCTCGTGGAGGAGAAGCGCCGCGACCTCCTCGCGCGGGCGGACTCGCACGTCTTCAGCCACCTCATTCGCACGACTTCGGGGCGGTTCTTGCCCCGGTGCCCGAAGTGATCCGAGGGGCCTTCGCCGGGTGGGTGGAGGACCACGTGGAGGACTTGATCGCGGGGTTTTCTTCCAAGGAGCTGGAGGGCCATGGCAGAGTCGGGGGCCGCGAGCCCGGCGGCGATGGTGACGACGTAGGTGATGACGATGGCGTGTATCCATGAGTAGTCTTGGTGTTCGCTTGTCGGGGTCATGAGCGCAGCCCAGTGGAGGCTTGAGTGTGTTTTTTGGAGGGACCTCTGAGGATGCTCCCGTGTTGCATGGTGCGCAACGTTGTATGTTTTTGTCAAAAGCTCCTGCCGTCCTGGATGACCGCCCCTCGCGAGCGCCTGAGTGTTTGTACCTTGGCAGGGTGTGCGCGATAGCGCACCCACCGCGCCCGGCCTTCGCTTCAGGTCGATTGCGAGAGCGAAAGGGGTCCGGCAAATGCCGAACTCCCCAAAGAAAGCGAAATGCCAAACGAAACTCGTTAGCAGAAAGAATAATCCCCTGCCTTTCATTTCCAGAAGAAAATCGCAAGAACTTCAAGTTTCATTCCAGAAAATGGCAAATTCGAATACAGGAATGGGCAAAGAACAGCCGCGTCCGGCATCTAGACTAGTCTTCGTCTTCGTCTTCTCCCCAGCGCGGAGCGTAGGGCTTCCACATTGCGTGGGCATAGCCATTGGGGGGTAGTGCTGTCCGCCAGCGCGGAGCATGGGGCTTCCACTTGAGCGTGGGATGGAACCCCTCCGCGTCCTCGGGGGGCTCCGGGCGTATACAACCCACTCATTATTACGTGAGAGTGTCACGGGTTGGGCCTGGGGGTGCGCTGAGAGCTCCATGCCTCCCTGTCATGGAGCCCGCTCCCAGTCCCCAAGCATGATGCGGCGACGTGGGATGGGTCCCGAACATGCCCTCAAGCATGGGGCGAACCCCCCACGCCGTTTGTAGGGATGTCCCATTCCGGAGCAGGTCCCGCCAGCCGGATGTCGTTGTGGTTGCGGCGCCGCAGCCCCCTGTGCCGCGGGCGGGGATCAGCGCAGGGGCCCTCCGTCGCACGCGAGGCAGATGCCCAAGGCGGTACCCCGGCGCGCCTTGCCGGGGTGCCCGGGAGCCCCGCGCAGGTACCCCACCGCCTGTCCCCGGCCGGGCCGAACCGGGCCCGGGGACATGGGTGAGTACGTGAGCTCTTTCCACTGGTTCAGCGAAACTAGTCCCGGAGACATGGGCGTGTGTTCCACCCTCCATCTCTGGGTAGGAGTCACCCTGCCAAGGGACATGGGCGTATGTTCCACCCTCCGTCCCCTAACAGGGGGGACCCGTCCTGAGGACATGGGCATGTGTTCCACCCTCCGTCTACAGGTTGGGAGCACCTGGCCTGAGGACATGGGCGTGTGTTCCACCCTCCATCTCCAGGCTGGCGTCGCCCTGCCTGGCGACATGGGCGTGTGTTCCACCCTCCGTCTCCAGGCAGGCGACCCCCGGTCCGCTGACCCAGGCACTTGCCAAGGGTAGCCTTTCACTAGTGGACACGCCTCATGGGGTTGCCAGTGCCTGGCATCCTCATGAGGCCAGCCCCGCCAGCCGTCCTCGCGAGGTTGTTCGTTCCAGCCCCGGTGAAAGCTTCTCGCCGGGTCGCATACGCTCCTCCTGTTGTCGTGGTGGTTGGCGCTGCTCCCATCATGTCCCGGGCGCTTGCCAACATGGTCGTGGTAGAGTTACGCAAGCCCCCGGGTGTCGGTGTAGACGAGCCGCCGGGCGCCCTCCCCTGATGCGCCGGCTGTGCTGGGAGTCGTGTTGCGGTGCCTACCCCAAGCGGCTGGCAGCTCCCGTCGGCCCCGCCTGCGCCAGGGGCTAACTCATGCGTGCCGAATGAGCCGGCCCTTACTCCCGGCGTGTGCGGGTCGCGACGCGCTTCTCCCATGCGTCCACACGTCCTCAGCGTCTCGGCGGCTGGTTGAGTGGATTCACGGACGCGAGCCTCCTGGGTCGTACCATAGGGAAGCGTCTGGGCCTCACTGGTCATGGTGGCGCGCACGGCCGCACGGCACATCCAGCTGTCGTAGCGCCCGCGAGCAATGCAGAAAGGCCGTGGCTCACGGGCCGCGAGGTGCGCGATCCGCCCGCATGCCGAGTCGCGGTGAGCCTGGGGGAATGGTGCCACGTCGTGGACGCTGGGGAGGGCCAGGGCGGCGAGAGCGCGTTGCGTGGCTGGCGAGGGCGGCAGCCCCCGGTACCTGCCCGAGGCCGGGCTGGAGTCAGTGCCTTCTGACGGAAGAGCGGGGCAGCGCGGGAGGCCGAGGTCTGGTGGCGTCGCCCGAGCGACGCGGGCAGCCCGTCGTTCGGCGCGGGCTCGGCGCCCCTTAGCCATGGAAGCACCGAGCAGTGGCGAGGCGAAGCTTGAGTGAGGATCCCGACACGCCCCCTACCTGGCGCGCCAAATGTCGAATTTCGGGCTCCGCAAAACCCTAAGGAATTCGAAACCAGGGGCGTGTGCGAAGATTCCCCAACAGCTTCGCCCCCTCCAAACCCACAACACGTTAGCCCCTCTCCGTGGCAAGGAAGAAGATAGCACACGAGAGTTTCCCAGGTTCGGGCCAGTGCGAAGCGTAAAACCCTACTCCTGCCTTTGGTGGATTGCCTCACGAGGAGGTTTGTGGATGAACTAGTACAGTGGTGTCTTGCCTTGCGGCTGTGTTTGCGGGGGTGGTTGTCTCGTCCCCTCTACCGGGCTGCCTAGCCTCTATTTATAGCGGCCCGGGTCCTCTTCCCTTATCGCTGGCGGGAAGGGATCCCACAACGGCCAAATTTGAAGGGGGACGGGAGGTACACCCTATCCTGACGAAAGGTTGTCTTTGCCTGCAAAGTGGTCGACGGTGATGCCGTGGTGGGCTCGGTGATGATGTCAGTCCTGCGGGGCTTGGGGTCTTGGTCTTGTTGCACCGAAGTGGAAACCTTTGGGGGCGCTTTGGGAACTCGCGTGCGCCCCTGCCTCCTTTGCACCAAAGGGGAAACTGTCGCCTCTGGCGCACTGGCGCCCGCCTGGCCTGGCTGGCGTCACCCTTGGCCTCCTGAGGTCGTGTGTTGCATAGAAGTCTCCGCCGCTCCGGAGGGGGCTTGGGGGAGGCCTATCTCCCCGCGGGTCTTGGCGCTGCTTCCCTCGCGAATTCAGGGTCTCGCGAGGGCCTTGTATTGAGTGAGGCCACGCCAGGCCGTACTTGGTCGTCGAGGTGGGCCACGCCTTGGGCCGCAGGCAGGCAAGTCTTGGTACCCTGGTATCCAGAACGCCGACAGCCTCCCAACCACTATACTAGTTCATCCTCAGCCCCCTCGTGAGGCCAATCCACCACAAAGTAGGAGTAGGGTTTTACACCGCAAGGTGGCCTGAACCTGGGTAAAAACCGCGTGATTCCGTTCGTTCTCCTTCGGGAGAACTGCCGGAGAATCACTGAGAAGTTGTGAGGTTGAGCGGGATTGGAGAACGAGCGCACCCCAGTGTTCGAACCTCATTGGGTCTGCGGAGCCCTGACTCCGACAACTCTGACGACATCGCTTGTAGCTGTAAGAGCACACTGTACCCCCAGCAAAAGACCATCGTAGCCCTTGTGGTAACCCCTTGAACTATAAAAGGAGGCCCATGGCTACCTTGAAAAAGGTCGACACTCTGTCCATTTGCATGCGTAACAGCACCTCTTGAGCATCCTTGTCAGGTGGCTGCTCCCTTGTATTTGGACCCAGATAAACAACACAGAGACATGACGTAGGGTTTTATGCTCCCGAGCGGCCCGAACCTGTATAAAACCTGCGCGTAGTCATGGCCGACGGATGCTCTTTGTGCACTCGACGCTGTTGCCGAACCGAAAAGTGGCCTCGCTGGTCCCATAGATCATCGTGAATCACACCCCCGACACCATGATAGGTCGGTATGGTGGCTGTTTTCAGGAACATATAAGGAGGCTTATGTGTGATAGAGCTTATCATATCATGGAGTTTGGATGCACCGACGAAGTTTGCATCGACTCTCGAGGTGAGAAAGGACAATGCACGGTATCGAAGAGGCTAGCAAACTGCGGAAAGGTGAGAGTGCGTATAATCCATGGACTCACATTAGTCATAAAGAACTCATATACTTATTGTGGAAGTTTTATTAGCTCTCTCGAAGAAATGTACTACTCGCATGCCCCTAGAGAGGATGTTGGTAGGAGTGAAGAATCACGCACCCCTAATTAAATAGCACAAAGGATTTCAATCAAGCATAAATTATGCTCCAAATTCATCGCATAACTAGAGACTATACGTGCATGCTTCAGGAATCACAAACCTTAACACCAATATTCTTACTAATCCACAATCATATACTCGTGCACCCACATATTACTATCTTAATGTCGCAAAACTATTTCAAGGAATCAAACATATCATATTCAGTGATCGACAAGTTTTATGTAGGATTTGTGACTACTCAAGTGAATGACCAATTCATGTTGACTCTTTTAATAAGTATAAGTGAAGCATGACAGTATAATTATTTCTACACCATGCTCTAATAAATATAAGTGAAGCAAAAGATCATTCTACAAATAACGGGTTTCTATATGTAGAGAAACATGCATCCAAACTTCAAATGATATAAGTGAAGCACATGAAGCATTCTATAAAACCATACTCAAAAGATATAAGTGAAGTGCAAAGAGCATTCTATAAATCAACCATGGAATTTTCCATACCAGCATGGTGCATTGCTAAAATAAAAATAAAAGGCCCACTACGCTCCAAGAATTTACGCATATCATGTAAACAAAACAAAAATCGAGACATGCCGATAATTGTTGAAGAAGAAAGACGGGATACCTTCCGGGGCATCACCAAGCTTAGATGCTCGGGATCCTTGAATATTTACTTGGGCTGCCTTGGGCATCCGCAAGCTTGAACTCATGCCTCTTCTTATTCTTCTCATATTGTTACCTCCTCGATCTTCGAACACTTCATCCACACAAAACTTAACGAAACTTTTATTAGAAACATTAGTACATATAACATCAAATCCCATCATGTCTTGTCATCACATTATTTTATAATTATAATCCAACATTAGCTAGTGTATGCTATCAAAATTCTATGTCTCCCAAGTCAATGGGGCTCAACAAGATTTCAAACATAAGCAGATAAAGCAACTATAACAACAATATGTGAAAAACAGGACAGTCTGTAAAGATGCAGATGAAACCTATACTTTTGTAACTCAAACAATTCTGAAAAATTAGGACGTAATAAACAATTTGCATAACAGTACTGTGTAAAAAATTCAGAATTTTTGCATGATCCAGTAACATATCAAAATTCAAACACTATGGAAAAAGTTTCTGTTTTTGCACAACACATATCAAACAAGCAATTTAAACATCCTAAAGGTAAATCTTGGCACATTATTTTTATAATACAATGGATTTGTACAAGGGGATAATTATTTTTGTTGAAAAGTTGTTGTAATCAAGATTCACAAAGTTTCCATGGGCATGAACAAAGTTCAAGGCTAGCCCCCACTTTAATGGTGCTCGTCTTTCTCACTTTCACTTTTCTTCTTGAAAAAGTTTTAAGTTCCCCACTTTATTTTTTTGGTTTTTAATTATTTTAAAAGCACACAACAGAAGTAAATGAATGTCTAAAACTTCCAGGTTGTCTCCCTGGCAGCGCTTTCTTTAAAGCCATTAAGCTAGGCATATACTCCTCAAGTTATTGACCCACCTGGATCCCAAGGTATATCAAAGTCAATTTTAATTAACAATGATTTGTAATGAAGTAGTGAGAACAAATTAATATATATCATATAAAAACAGAGTCTAACTCTCTTCCTACGCATTGGCATGTCAGAAAAGAACAATTCATGCACACAAAGTAAAGGCCAATATACATAGCCTAGGTAGTTTCTTGCAATTTTATCGTGTTGGAAACATAGAGAGGTGAAGAATTGGTTCCTCTATCATAATAATTGCAAGTAGTAGCAGCAATCACATGCATATTATATCCATCAAAATCATCATGTCTTATAGTAAAACACAACCCATCAATATAATCCTTAATAAGTGCAAACTTCTCTGATATAGTGTAGTTGGTAGAATCCAAAATGATAATAGGACTATCATGCGTGGGTGCAATAGCAACAATTTCATGCTTAACATAAGGAACTATAGCAAGTTAATCTCCATGAGCACAGTTCATATTGGCATCAAGGCCACAAGCATAGCAAGCATCAATTTCATCAAAAAGGGTCATTTCAAACGAATCCAAGGGATCATAGAAATTATCATAGCATTCACCTTCGGTAAGCACGAAGGGAAATTAAACAACGTATGGGATAAAGAATTACTCTCATTAGAAGGTGGGCACGGGTGATCAATCCACTATTCCTCCTTTTGTTCTTCGCTCTCCTCCCCATCTTTTTATCTAATAAGCTCACAGTTTCAACAATTTCTTATTCCATAGATTCCTGCAAAATATTAGTCTCTTCCAAGGCAGCAAACATTCTCTCAATAAATTCATCAATATAGGAATTGTATACATAATTCTGATAGCAATATTTAAGTATAGCATAATTTTCAGATCTGTAAACAGCATCACCAAAGTGATCATACTTTCCAAACAGAGATTCAATTTCATAAGCACCCTTAAAAGCAACAAATTCTTCTATTCGTTCCACATCATAGTAATCATAAACACCATTAGCATAAGAAGCCGAGGTTTCATTATCATTAAAATCACATTGAAAGGGAAGGTGTAGAGCCTTCATCTTAGAGCAACAAGTATAAACACATCTCAAGCATAAATTCCAAGCATACCAACGCAACATTTTAATTTGATCCTGTAAGTGTTTCCCTTTTTGGGTCAAGCGATAATCCCTAAAGTACTCACATTGATTCAACGTGTCTCCCATTATCAAGTTGAACAGGGATTTCTCAGGATTATCAAAGTAGTATTCAATGTTTTCCACATAGCCAACATCGAGGGTTTTAGGAGGTTCCCCATCTTCATGAGCAGCAAGTACAACTAATTTTTTTTTGTATTTCGTGTCCCATATCCATAACTAAAGATAGAGAAAAACTTAGAACAGAAAATAAAAACTACTTAGTGATAAAGCAAACAAGCACACACGAGAATATCAACCCACGCTATTGCTCCCTAGTAATGGTGCTAGAAAAAGGTCTTGATAACCCACAAGTGTGGGGGATCATTTGTAGCCTTTTTCGATAAGTAAGAGTGTCGAACCCAACGAGGAGTTAAAGGTAGAGTTAATATTCGCTCAAGTTCTATCGACCACCGATACAATTCTACCGCTACAATGTTTACTATACCTACAACAAGAATAAAACTAGAAGTACTTTGTAGATAGTTTTGACAGAAAATAAAGAACACGTAAATAAAACCTGGGGCTGTTTAGACAAAGATTAATTAAGTTAGTTGTTTAGTAGAAAGAGTTTTGTAACACAAGATAAATATTTATCCCTAGGTAATCGATAACTAGACCGGTAATCATTATTGTAGTTCTATATGAGGGAGAGGCATGAGCTAACATACTTTCCGTACTTGGATCATATGCACTTATGATTGGAACTATCGCAAGCATCCGCAACTACTAAAGACCATTAAGGTAAAACCCAACCATAGCATTGAGTAACAAGTCCTCTTTACTCCCATACGCAACAACCCACTTACTCGGGTGTAAGCTTCTGTCACTCTAGCCACACACTATAAGCAAATCATTAACATATTGCAACACCCTACAACGGTAATCCCACAGGCTTGCGCGACACGGCGGGTACCATAGGACAACACCAAAATAAAACATAGAGCTCAAACCAATCACGATCATCAATCAACCCATAGGACAGAAGAAATCTACTCAAACATCATAGGATAGACGCACATCATTGGATAATAATATATATCATTAAGCACCATGTTTATGTAGAGATTACAATGGGGAAAAGAGGTGTTACACCGCTGCATAAAGGGGGAGAGAGTTGGTGGTGACGGCGGCAAAGTTATTGGTGTAGATCGCCATCATGATGGTTGCCCCGACGGCGTTCTGGCACCATCGGGAGAGAGGGCGAGAGAGCCCACCTCCTTCTTCTTCTTACCTGCCCCCCCCCCCCCCCTAGATGGGAGGAGAGTTTCGCCTCTGGTCCTTTTCCGCCATGGCTTTCGAAGGGTAGGAGCCCCTCCGAGATTGGATCTCTCTCTCTATTTCTCTTCGATTTCTTGTCCTATTTTCTGGACCTTCACTCTTTCTTAAATATCCGGAGATCCGTAACTCCGATTGGGCTGAAATTTTGAGGGGGGTTTTCTTGGGAAATTATCTTTCTTGTGGAACAAGTAGGTCCCCAATCGAATTACGAGGGACTCCCAAGCCATCAGGGCGCGTCCACCCCCTAGTCGTGCCCTATTGGCTTGGGACCACCTCGGGTACCGTCTTGCGTTGATTCCAACTCCCAGAAATCACATATATTACAAAATAAATCTCCATAATTTTTTATCGCGTTTGAACTTCCTTTGATATGGATTTTCTGCAAAACAAAAAACAGGAACTGGCACTGGGCATTGGATCAAAAGGTTAGTCCTGAAAATAATATAATTTTTTGCCAAAATTATATGAAAGTTGTAGAATATTGACATGAAACAATCAAAAATTATATATACCACGGAGACGTAGCAAGTCTCTAGCGCGACTGCCCTTAATTTCACTAAAGGGCGGCTTGCCACCCACGGCTACTGCTTCTTTGTCCTCTTGATCCCTTATCGGTTTCATGCCGTAGTATCCTACACCACCCATATGGTGGGTGTGTGTGTTTTTCATCTGATGTTCCGATTGCTTGGCACTCTTCTTAATAAACTCCTCATTGGCCCCGACCCATTTGAATTATGTCCAGTCTTCCTTTGTAATTTCATGGTATGAGGGGATTGGGTCCTTGCCTTGACACAAGTACTTCTTGTACAACACATGCTTACAGTTTCTCCAAGCATCCCTGGCCTTCTTTAGTGCAGCGTGTTACACCTACTCTCTCCACCTCTCGGGAACACTCAAATGCTCCATGATCTCCCGGACTATCCTGTGCATGTTTCTGTGTCAGCCTTCCAAAACCCTCGACATATAAATGTTGAGCCTTGACGTGGCTTGAGACTGCGTCGGTATTTCCCCAAATAGGAAGGGATGATGCAGCACAGCGACGGTAAGTATTTCCCTTGGTTATGAAACCAAGGTTATCATACCAGTAGGAGGATCACCACCACCCAATAAGCAGCACCTGCACACAAACAACAAATACTTGCAACCCGATGCGAAAGAGAGGTTGTCAATCTCTCTACGATAAAAAGATAGATTAGGTAGTGATAGATAGGAGAGATAGATCTCTCAAGAACACAAAATAAAAAGAGCAAATATGCAGCAATATGTTTTTGGATTTTTGGTTTTGTAGATCTGAAAACAAAGATTGCAAAAAGGTAGATCGGAAAGCAATATGTTGGAAAAGTAGACCCAGGGGCCGTAGGGTTCACTAGTGGCTTCTGTCATGAGTATAGCGCACGGTGGGTGAACAAATTGCTGTTGGGCAATTGATAGAAAATCAAATAGTCATGACGATATCCAAGGTGATGATCATTATATAGGCATCACGTCCAAGATAAGTAGACCGACTCATGCCTGCATCTACCACTATTACTCCACACATTGACCGCTATCCAGCATGCATCTAGTGTATTAAGTTCATGGAAAAACGGAGTAATGCAATAAGAATGATGACATGATGTAGACAAGATCTATTCATGTAGGAATAGACTCCATCTTGTTATCCTTAATAGCAACGATACATGCGTGTCTTGCTGCCCCTTCTGTCACTCGGAAAGAACACCGCAAGATCGAACCCATCACAAAGCACCTCTTCCCATGACAAGAAAAATCGATCTAGTCGGCCTAACTAAACCAAAGATTCAGAGAAGAAATACGAGGCTATAAGTAATCATGCATATAATAGATCAAAGAAGACTCAAATAATATTCATGGATAGAAACTGATCATGAACTCAAAATTCATCGGATCCCAACAAACACACCGCAAAAGTTTACATCAAATAGATCTCCAAGAGACCATTGTATTGAGAATCATAAGAGAGAGAGAGAGAGGAAGCCATCTAGCTACTGCCTACGGACCCGTAGGTCTATGGTGGACTACTCACGCATCATCGGAGAGGCACCAATGAGGATGATGAACCCCTCCATGATGGTGTTTAGATTGGATCTCGAGGTTCTAGAACTTGCGGTGGCTGGAATTGTGTTTCGTCGACTCTCCTAGGGTTTTTGGAATATTTGGGAATTTATAGGCATCAGAGGCGGTGGAGAGGGGCCCCGAACAGGGCACAACCCATCAGGGCGCGCCGGGGCCCCCCTGGTGCGCCCTGGTTGGTTGTGGTCTCCTCGTCCCACTCCCCCGACAGTTCTTTGGACCACTGGGTGTCTCTTGGTCCAGAAAAAATCTCCAAAAAGTTTCGTAGCGATTGGACTCCGTTTGGTATAGATTTTTTGTGAAGTAAAAAACAAGCAAAAACAGCAACTGGCACTTTGGCACTATGTTAATAGGTTAGTCCAAAAAAATGATATAAAGTTGTTATAAAATTATTGTAAAACATCCAAGAATGATAATATAACAGCATGGAACAAGCAAAAATTATAGATACGCTGCAGACGTATCAGCATCCCCAAGCTTAATTCCTACTCGTCCTCGAGTAGGTAAATGATAAAAACAGAATTTTGGATGTGGAATGTTGCCTAACATGTTCATCACATTCTATTCTTTTGTATAGCATGGTCATTTGGACTTGTAAATGATTCAAAGCAATAGTCTAGTTTTAACATAATGACTTCAATACTCAAGCATGTCAACAAGCAACCATGTCTTTCAAAATATCAACACTAACACTAGTGGAGAAATGGCTAGCCACAACTCTTGTTCGTGGCGCACCATTTCTTGCCAACGCCAGCACTAATATTTTCAAATAGTGCTGGCGTGGGCTAAAATCGTATGCCATAGCTATTTGCTTAGTGCTGGCGTTGCAAATTAGGCCCGGCATTGCACATTCATGCCCAAATAGGCCCATGCCAGCACTATTCAGTTTTAACAGCTCCGGGCGCAGTGAAACCTTATCCTTTGGTGCTCACTCCAAACTCCACGTCCTCTCCTCTCGATCTCCGCCGCCGCCCCACCCGCCGCCGCTGCCGCCCGTAGCTGCTCGTCTTCACCCGACGCCGCCCAGCCCGACCCGACCCGTCTTCGCCGGAGGAGCAGTGTGAGGCTGCCCTGCCAGACGCCGACCCGACCCGGCCGACGCCGCCCCGCCCGACGTGGCCCGTCTTCATCAGAGGAGCAGCGTGAGGCCGCCCCGCCCGACGCCGACCCGCCCCGCCCGACGCCCAAGACTCAAGCACAGGTACATCTTGCATTCATCGTAAGGATTTTGATGTTTTGGTTCAATAAATTATAAACAATACCATGTCTTAAGATAAATTATAATTATAAGCCTAGCAACCAGTAACATTCGGCATTATTCTTATATTTTTAATATCTTGTTGTACTAAGAATAGGTACAATTGTTCTTATATTTTTAATCAGCAACAACACAATTGCTTGCTTGTGTACATAGTTTGCTTGGTTTCATTACAAGTTTGCTTGGTTTCATTACAAGATATATTTTTCTTGTGTACATAGTTTGCATGGTTTCATGAAAAGTTATAATTTGCTTGTGTACATTGTTTGCTTGGTTTCATTACAAGTTATAATTTTCTTGTGTACAAAGTTTGCTTGGTTTCATTACAAGTTTTAATTTGCTTGTGTACATAGTTTGCTTGCTTTCATTACAAGTTATAATTTGCTTGTGTACATAGTTTGCTTGGTTTCATTACAAGTTATAATTTGCTTGTGTACAAAGTTTGCTTGGTTTCATTACAAGTTTTAATTTGCTTGTGTACATAGTTTGCTTGCTTTCATTACAAGTTATAATTTGCTTGTGTACATAGTTTGCTTGGTTTGATTACAAGTTTTAATTTGCTTGTGTACATAGTTCAGCATGGACAATTCAGCGAACAACAACGAATCGGTGGGCGACGTGGAGAAGTGGAATCAGTGGAGATTAGAGGAGTCAGAGTGGAGCATCAAAAAACTAGAAGAACACAATGCCGAATTGAAGAAAGAAAGGGATGAGTTGCTCCTAAAGGGTGCTAATGCCCTCAGTAAGGTCGACAAACTGAGGGAGCTGAGGGATAAGTTGACATATGATAGGGATCAAATCAAGATGAAGAAAAAACAACTCAGGACAGAG
Organism: Elymus sibiricus; assembly: GCA_039707655.1. Taxonomy (NCBI): domain Eukaryota; kingdom Viridiplantae; phylum Streptophyta; class Magnoliopsida; order Poales; family Poaceae; genus Elymus; species Elymus sibiricus. The sequence goes on from CM077671.1 coordinate 139,310,238, forward strand.
AGGGTTGAGCTACAGTCAACCGTTGCTCATTTCAAACAAAATGGAGAGAGCAATCGGAAGAAGATGCGCCAGCTCAGGATAATCCTTGATGATGAAGAGTAGTTAGTTGATTACGAAGTTTTAAACTATGAAGTTTACGAGTATGTTTAAATGATCGGTACTAAGTTTTAAAGTATGTAGTTCATGAGTATGTTTAAATGATCAGTACTAAGTTTTAAAGTATGTAGTTTATGAGTATGTTTAAATGATCAGTATCTTTTGTGAAGTTTAAGCACTTATGTTTGTGACATATTTTTTTTATTATAAAAAATCAAATTGCTGGCGTTGATCAACAATGCACGCCATAAACATGTGAAATACTGCTGGCGTCGTCTCCAACGCCACCACTGTTTTTTAATTGTGGCACCATATTGCTGGCGTCTGGTGTCTACGCCAGCAAGGCCCTTTTTGCCACGCCATAGCTAGGCATTTCTGCACTAGTGTAAAGAAAGTTATCCCTATCCCATCATGCTCAATCATTGATCCATTCATGAAACAAACTCAAATATTAGCTATGCCCAATGCTCAAGTACGATCATAGTGCCCCCTAGTTGGTGCTTATAAGAGAAGATGGAGACTCAAAGTAAAAATAAAAATTGCATAAAGTAAATAGATAGGCCCTTCGCAGAGGGAAGTAGGGATTTGTAGAGGTGCCAGAGCTCAAGGTTTAAATTGAGAGAGAAATATATTTTGGGTGGCATGCTTTTCCTGTCAACAAAAACGACAAAGTAACTCACAATACTTTCCATGCTAGATATATCATAGGCGGTTCCCAAACAGAAAATAAAGTTTATTCCTTTTTCCACCAAACTTTCACTTTCCATGGCGGGCCGTATCCACGGTTGCCTTTGTTGGGTAACGTTGCATGGGAAACAAAAATTTTCCTACGCACACACAAGATCTATCCATGGTGATGAGCATCTACGAGAGGGAGAGTGAATCTACATACCCTTGTAGATCGCTAAGCGGAAGCGTTAAGAAACGCGGTTGATGTAGTCGAACGTCTCCGCGATCCAAATCACAAGTCGTCCCATGATCCGATCACGAACTAGTGCCGAACGGACGGCACCTCCGCGTTCAACACACGTACGGCTTGATGACACCTTCACCTCCTCGATCCAACGAGCGATGATGAAGTAGTAGATGAGTTCCGGCAGCACGACGGCGTGGTGATGGTGGTGAGGAACAATCTCTGCAGGGCTTCGCCAAGCACTACGGAGATTATGACGGGAGAACTAGAGGGTTAGGGTTGCCGACACACGGCTTGGGAAATCTTAATGTGTCCCGTGTGCTAGCCCTGCCCCTCTATTTATATGTTGAGCCTTGGGGTCTAAACTTGGAGTAAAAGCCTCCTCCAGGTCGGTTTTGCCCGCACAAGGTCGGTTTGGCCCGCAGGGAAAGAGTCCAACTCGGATCCCTGCAGTATCGCGTACAAGCGGTAGTACCGCTTACGATAAGCGGTAGTACCGCCCGTAGCGGTCGTACCGCTTACGATAAGCGGTAGTACCGCCCGTAGCGGTAGTACCGCTTACGATAAGCGGTAGTACCGCCCGTAGCGGTAGTACCGCTTACGATAAGCGGTAGTACCGCCCCAGACGCCAACAAAACTTCCTTTTGCACCTTGCCTAAGCCTCGTGGGCTTTACCCCTTGGCACAAATAAAGTGTTCTCGTATCCGAACATTTCGGGAAACATCCGGAACCTCTTCCGGTGAATTCCGAAACCCTTCCGGAAACCAAAACACTATTATCACATATATCAATCTTTACCTCCGGACTATTCCGGAGATCCTCGTCATGTCTGGGATCTTATCCGGGACTCCGAACAACCTTCGGTCACCAACAAAATAACTCAACTATACTAATCGTCACCAAACGTTAAGTGTGTAGACCCTGCGGGTTCGAGAACTATGTAGACATGACCGAGACACCTCTACGATCAATAACCAATAGCGGGACCTGGATGCCCATATTGGCTCCTACATATTCTACGAAGATCTTTATCGGTCGAACCTCTATGTCAAGGATTCAGTTAATCCCGTATACTGTTCCCTTTGTTCTTCGGTATGTTACTTGCCCGAGATTCGATCGTCGGTATCTCTATACCTAGTTCAATCTCGTTACCGGCAAGTCTCTTTACTCGTTCCGTAATACAAGATCTCGTGGCTAACACTTTAGTCACATTGCTTGCAAGGCTCATTGTGATGTTGTATTACCGAGTGGGCCCTGAGATACCTCTCCGTCACACGGAGTAACAAATCCCAGTCTTGATCCATGCCAACCCAACAGACACCCTCGGAGATACCTGTAGAGCACCTTTATAGTCACCCAGTTACGTTGCGACGTTTGATACACACAAGGTACTCCTCCGATGTCAGGGAGTTGCATGATCTCATGGTCATAGGAACAGATACTTGACATGCAGAAAACAATAGCAATAAACTGACACGATCAAATGCTACGTTCTTAGTTTGGGTCTTGTCCATCACATCATTCTCCTAATGATGTGATCCCGTTATCAAATGACATCTCATGTCAATGGCTAGGAAACCTTAACCATCTTTGATCAACGAGCTAATCAACTAGAGGCTTACTAGGGACACAGTGTTGTCTATGTACCCACACATGTATTTGAGTTTCCAATCAATACAATTATAGCATGGATAATAAACGATTATCATGAACAAGGAAACATAATAATAACCAATTTATTATTGCCTCTAGGGCATATTTCCAACAGCCTTCCATACCAACACTTTCGAAGGAATTTATTATTTGACAACACAAAGTAAATATTTTTTCTTTTTCATTTCGGGAATGGGCATCCCTATTACCGCCGCACTCTTGTGCAATGACAAGTGAATAAACACTCATCTTGAGAATAACACATCTAGCATGAAAAAATATTGGACACTCCCCACTGTTTCATGAGCGGTATGGGCACACAAAAGAGAAAATTTATTTTGAAAATTTAGAGATGGCACATACTAATTTGCTTGGAACAGCATGGAAATACCGCATATAGGTAGGTATGGTTGACTCATAAGGCAAAACTTGGTTCAAGGATTTTGGATGCACAAGTATGTTGGAAATATGCCCTAGAGGCAATAATAATTTAGTTATTATCATATTTCCTTGTTCATGATAATCGTTTATTATCCATGCTATAATTGTATTGATTGGAAACTCAAATACATGTGTGGGTACATAGACAACACTGTGTCCCTAGTATGCCTCTAGTTAACTAGTTCGTTGATCAAAGATGGTCAAAGTTTCCTGGCCATAGACATGAGATGTCATTTGATAACGGGATCACATCATTAGGAGAATGATGTGATGGACAAGACCCAAACTATAAACATAACATATGATCGTGTCAGTTTATTGCTATAGTTTTCTGCATGTCAAGTATCTGTTCCTATGACCATGAGATCATGCAACTCACTGACACCGGAGGAATACCTTGTGTGTATCAAATGTCACAACGTAACTGGGTGACTATAAAGATTCTCTACAGGTATCTCCGAGGGTGTCTATTGAGTGGGCATGGATCAAGACTTGCAAGCAATGTGACTAAGTGTTAGCCACGGGATCTTGTATTACAGGACGAGTAAAGAGACTTTCCGGTAACGAGATTGAACTAGGTATAGAGATACCGACGATCGAATCTCGGGCAAGTAACATACCGAAGAAAAAAGGGAACAACATACGGGATTAACTGAATCCTTGACATAGAGGTTCAACCGATAAAGATCTTCGTAGAATATGTAGGAACCAATATGGGCATCCAGGTCCCGCTATTGGTTATTGACCGTAGAGGTGTCTCGGTCATGTCTACATAGTTCTCGAACCCGCAGGGTCTGCACACTTAAGGTTCGGTGACGTTTCGGTATAGTAGAGTTATGTATGGTGGTGACCGAAGGTTGTTCGGAGTCCCGGATGAGATCCTGGACGTCACGAGGAGCTTCGGAATGGTCCGGAGGTAAAGATTGATATATAGGAAGTCCTGTTTTGGTCACCGAAAAAGTTTCGGGTATTTCGGTAGTGTACCTAACCCCCCCACTAAGGCCCATGTGGCTTTGGGTGGAAAAAATCCAAAGGAGGAAAGGTGGAAAGGGTTTCCAAGTGGAGAGGAGGAATCCTACTCCTAATAGGATTGGAGTAGGACTCCTCCACCTCCAATTTCGGCCAAACCTTGAGGGTTTGAGGCTGCCTCCTCCCCTCCCTCCCTCCTATATATACTAGAGGATTTAGAGGGAAGAGCTAACCCTAATTGCCACGTGCTCCCTCTACTTCATCTAGATCGGTTTCTCCTCTAGTCTAGTTTCAGCGGTGCTTAGGCGAAGCCCTGCCGGAATTGTTCCACCACCATCGCCGCTGCGCCGTCGCGCCACCGGAGAACTCTTCTACCTCTCCGCTCCCTCTTGCTGGATCAAGAAGGCGGAGATCATCATCGAGCTGTACGTGTGCTGACCGCGGAGGTGCCATCCGTTCGGCGCTAGATTGTAAGGACCGTGATCAGGATCGCGAGATGATTCGTGTTTTGATCGCGGGACGGATCGTGATGGGATCGCCGGACAGATCGAGATTGGATCACGAGATGGATCATGATGGGATCGCGGGACGCTCGGCGATTTGGATCGCGAAGACGTTCGACTACATCAACCGCATTTCTTAACGCTTCCCGCTTAGCGATCTACAAGGGTATGTAGATCCACTCTCCCTCTCGTAGATGCTCATCACCATGGATAGATCTTGCGTGTGCGTAGGAAATTTTTTGTTTCCCATGCAACATTCCCCATCAGTGGCATCATGAGCTAGGTCTATGTGTAGATGAGATCTCGAGTAGAACACAAAGGAGTTTGTGGGCGTTGATATTCAGATTGCTTCCTCCCTTGGTCTTTTCTTGATTCGGCGGTATTGTGGGATGAAGCGGCCCGGACCAACATTACTCGTACGCTTACGAGAGACCGGTTCCATCAACTGACATGTAACTTCGTTGCATAAAGATGGCTGGCGGGTGTCTGTTTCTCCCACTTTAGTCGGATCGGATTTGACAAAGGCGGTCCTTGAGAAGGTTGAATAGCAATTTTTGTATCACCATTGTGGTTTTTGCGTAGGCAAGAATTGTTCTTGCTAGATACCCGTAGCAGCCACGTAAAACTTGCAACAACAATTAGAGGACGTCTAACTTGTTTTTGCAGGGTATGTTGTGATGTGATATGGCCAATTACATGATGAGATATATGTGATGTATGAGATGATCATGTATTGTATAAAATATCACGACTTGCATGTCGATGAGTACGGCAACCGGCAGGAGTCATAGGGTTGTCTTTAATTATTTTCGTTGTTTTTGCTTTACTTTATCGCTATGAGTTAGCAATAGTCGTGGAAGCAACAGTCGGCGCGACAACCTCATGGCGACACATTGATGGAGATCAAGATGATGGAGATCATGGTGTTATGCCGGTGACGATGGAGAACATGCCGGTGCTTTGAAGATGGAGATCAAAAGCACAAGTTCATGGCCATATTATGTCACTTATGATTTGCATGTGATGTTAATCCTTTTATGCATCTTATTTTGCTTAGGACGACGGTAGCATTATAAGGTGATCCCTCACTAAAATTTCAAGATAAAATTGTGTTCTCCCCGAGTGTGCACCGTTGTGAAAGTTCGTCGTTTTGAGACACCACGTGATGATCGGGTGTGATAGACTCTACGTTCACATACAAAGGGTGCAAGCCAGTGTTGCACGTGCGGAACACTCGGGTTAAACTTGACGAGCCTAGCATGTACAGACATGGCCTCGTAACACAAGAGACCGAAAGGTCGAACATGAGTCATATAGTAGATATGATCAACATGAAGATGTTCACCATTGAAACCACCTCAACTCACGTGATGATCGGACTTGAGTTGGTGGATTTGGATCATGTGTCACTCGAATGACCGGAGGGATGTCAATTTGAGTGGGAGTTTTTAAGTAATATGATTAACTAAACTCATTATCATGAACATAGTCAAAATGTCTTTGCAAATTATGTTGTAGATTACTAGCTCGCGATGTAGCTCCCTTGAATTTTTATATGTTCCTAGAGAAATAGAGTTGAAAGATGATGGTAGCAATAATGCGGACTGGGTCCGTGATCTGAGGATTGTCCTCATTGCTTCACAGAAGGCTTATGTCCTTAATGCACCGCTCGGTGCGCCACCCGCTCAAGCGTCGTCTGTAGATGTTGTGAACATCTGACAGGCACGTTCTGATGACTACTTGATAGTTCAGTGCGTCATGTATTACGGCTTAGAATTGAGGCTCCAAAACGTTTTGAACGTCACGGAACATATGAGATGTTCTAAGAGCTGAAATTGGGATCTCAGGCTCGTGCCCGTGTTGAGAGGTATGAGACCTCCAACAAGATTCTTTGCATGCAAGATGAAGGAGAATAGCTCAATCGGTGAGCATGTGCTCAGATTGTCTGGGTGCTACAATCGCTTGAATCGAGTGGGAGTTGATCTTCGAGATAAGATAGTGATTGATATAGTTCTCCAAGTGTGACGCCCGGATAATTAGACTACAGTAATCCCGCACTAATGATGCCACGTCACCCCGTTTACTGTTGCTAAACTCGCGTTGGTTCAAACCCCGTTCAAATTCGAATTTAAAATAAAGTCAAACGGCAAAAGTTTTGCAAACCTGAAAACTAAAATCATGCTTAGGTTACAAATATTCCCTAAGCTATTATAAAAATGGAATCAACATTTTATCATGTAATTTAATGCCTCAAAACTATTTTAACTAATGCCAAAACAATTATTAAAATGTCCTTTTGAATTATGTAAATTTGAAATAATTTCAAAAGTGCCCCAAACCTTTTGTGGCAATACCTTAATTGTCAACACTACTAATGGACCATATCCCATATTTTACAAAATTGTTTTTGGATACTAAAGTAATTATAACAGAGTAAATAAAACAAATGAAAACTAAAATAAAAATAAAACCAAAGCTCCCCCCCCCCCCCATGGACAAGCCCAACTGGGCCTGGCCCAAATGCCTCCGGGTCGGCCCACCCCACTCCCTCTTAACCCTGGGGCCAGCCATGGCAAACCCTAGCCAGCCCCGAGCCACCCCACTCCCCCACCTCTCTCCCGATCTGGATCGGGGAGAGGCCCCGCCCCCGACGCTCGTCGGCGCCCCCCCCCCCACCGGCGCTTGGCGCCGCCGCAACCCGCCCCGCCGCCGCTGCAGCTCCTCCACCGCGCCGGACCGCGCCCCCCTTCCCCATCTCCTCCTCGTCGCCCCCCCCCCCCCCGAGCGCCTGATTGGATCGGGGCCGCTCGCCCGGTCCGACGCCGCGCCGCCCCCGTCCGTCATCCTCGCCTCGTCGGCCTCCTCCTCGCCGGCTCGTCCCGCGCTGTCGTCGCCGCCCGGCGCCACCGCGTCGCCAACCGCGGCCACCCCGTTGCCCGACGCCGGACCCCGCCGTCGCCCGTCGTCGTTGCCTCCTCGCCTCCTCCCCGAGTCGCCTCCTCGAGCCTCGCCGCCCCCCCTTCTCAGCGCCGCCGGTGAGCCCTCGGGGCTCCTTCCCCACTCCTCTCCCCTCGCCGGCCCGCACCGCCTCGCCCCATGCTCGCCGTGCGCCCGCACGCACACACCACGGCCGTCGCGCCCCGTCCGCACGCTCGCGCCCGCTCCGGCCTCCCGTCGCTGCGCCCCCCCGCGCGCTTCGCCCCGCACCCGCGCGCGCTCACCCGCTGCTGCCGTTTGCCTGCCGCGCCGTTGCCGCACGCGCGCGCGCCCCTGTGGTCGCCCGGACATGTCCGGTGACCGAACGGGCGCGCCGCAGACACGTCCGCTAGCCCTATGATAGGTGGGGCCTAGCCCCTAGAACGTTTTAAAAAGAAAGAGAATTAAAATGAAAAAGAAATAAAAATAAAAATATATAATAAGTAATTAATTAATTAAATAGTTAATTAACTTAATTAAGTTAATTAGATTAGTTAATTACTCCGTTAACTTAACAGAGGCTGACATGTGGGACCCCTGCTAATTAGGACTAAATAATACTGATTAAATAAACCTGTTAATTTAATTTGATAATCAATTAATTAATTTAAACAGTAAATATTACTGTTTTGGATAATTCTAATTTAAATATATAACTAAATTCCAGAATATTATTAAATCTTTAAAAATTAATAGAAAATAAACCGTAGCCCGGATTAAAAAGTTGCTCAGAATAATCCCACGAATCCGAATACGCTGCCCACATACCTGTCAGATGCCACTAACTATCTGAACATGGAACTTTTTGCCTGTTTCAGGTAGATGAATAGTGCATGTCTACCGGTTAATAAATCCAACTTAAATACTAAATAACTAATATGACTTAGACATGATTTTAGGCAACCCTGCACTGCATCCTGACTGTTCCATACCTCTAACACCGCAAACCTGGAACATTCCCCCCCTCCGGTCATCTGTTCGACATTTGTCCGGAACCGGGAAAACTTTCCCGAATGGGTTCCCCCTTCATCGGTAACGAGTAACACTGCGTTAGGTCACACCCGGCACAATTTATTGCCATACTATACTTTGTGTTACATTGTTTGCTTGTATTTATCTGTTTCTTCCCCCTCTTCTCTCTCGGTAGAGCCCGGTGCCGACGTAGTCCCTGAGCCTGGCGGTGCTACCGAGATCGACTACGCCGTTGACGTTCAGCCTTATGCCGCAGAGCAGCAAGGCAAGCAAAACCCCCTTGAGCATTCCGACATCACCCATCTCTCTCCCCCTTATGCTTGCATTAGATTTTGCTACTGTATTAGATAGCTCCTATTCTGATGCATAGCCTGCTTTTGATGAACTGTTACTACACATGCTTTCATACCAACTGTCTAGAATAGATGGATCAGAGAACCCCTGAGACCCCTTTAGTCCCAGTTGCCCCTGCTTCCATCGTCGACACCGAGGACTTGAAGATAGAAGACTCAGTCGTCATTACTGACAAGCCAGACCCTCACATCACCGCACACCCCTTTACTATGGCACTGCAGAGCTACCATCGAGTGCCGAGGGTGATACCTCACTTAGCACTCCGGATGTTAATTCTGTAGCGTAGCTAATCGATCGTGGGTATCGAGGGTGATTCCTCCTTCCCATTTATCGATAGCGACTCTTGTCATACACATACCTCGAGTGGGATCCATCGAGGGTGATTCCTCGGATCTCCACTTGGTGTATAACCACACAGTTACTTTGACTTGACATTTATTACATGTGAAAGACGGGACTGGCGGGACAGGCGGTACCACCCTGTTGAGGTGGACCTGAGTTCCCGATAGTTCTGAGACGGGTCGGCCCCAAGGGTACCCGTGTGAGAAGGATTTGGTGGGATGCGCCGCAAGGCATCCGAGGATTTGGTGGGATGCGCCGCAAGGCATCCGGAGACTTGGTGGGGTGCGCCGTAAGGCACCCGAGTGTTAATAATCACTAATAAATTGCTAATGGGTTGGGTACTTGATCTGAGTTAGGTCGTTGGCTTTATACGCACTAACCACCATGCGGGGTAATCAGTATGGGCTGCTCGGCGGCGTACATTCTCCCGAAAGCTCTTTAGATGCCACATTTTTCGACTCGCGCCCGGGTGGTCTGGAACGCAGGGACCCTGATGGAGGGCGTGCTAGGACTGGTCCCGGCCGATGGCGTAACGTGCAGGATGGCGAGGGCGATGGCCCAAGACCCCGAGCCATTAGGATGTAGACCGGCGTGCTGGCCTCTCTGTTGAGCCTAGGTAGGACTACGTCGTGTCGATCTGCCGAGGCCGGGTATGACCAGAAAATCGTATCCGGCCGGAGCTTATCGAGCGTGTTGGGGAATGTGGTGCACCCCTGCAGGGAAGTAAACTATTCGAATAGTCGTGTCCACGGTAACAGGACGACTTGGAGATGTGCCATGACCTTATACAACTATAACTGTAATTTAATTTTAAAATGAATTGTGGCTCCGAGATTGCTTCCTCGCAGGGAGTCGAGGAAGGATCTCTGGGCGTGTTACTTAATAAAATTTTCTACAACAATATGACTATATATGAGCTGCAGGTCTACTCTCTTCTCATGCTGCAAGATGCTGAAGATGCTAGTCTTCGATAGGGCTAGGCCTTCTCCCCTCTTCTGGCATTTTTGCAGTCTAGTGCAAAGATATAGACCCATTTCTTTGATACTGGTGCATATCTAGCATAGTTCTGATGTAAGTCTTGCGAGTACTTTGGATGAGTACTCACGCTGCTTTGCCTTTCTCTTTCCCCCTCGATACGTTGCTGCGTTCAGACGATGGAGCCCAAGAGTTGGAGTTCGCCGGAGACGACTGCTACGCCGCCGATGGAGCTTGCTGCTACGTGGAGAATGCCGACACTCAGGAGTAGTTAGGAGGTTCCCAGGCAGGAGGCCTCGCCTCTTTCGATCCGCTGCTTGTGTTTGTGCTAGCCTTCTTAAGGCAAAACTTGTCTAACTTATGTCTGTACTCAGATGTATTTGCTTCCGCTGACTCGTGTTTATGTCGAGCTTTGTATTCGAGCCCTCGAGGCCCCTGTCTTGTAATATAAAGGTGTATGACTGTATATTTGTGTCTTTTGTCGTGTTGTGGTATCAATCAGTGAGTCCCTAATCTTGGCCATACGTACTGTGTGTATGATTAGCGTACGGACGAGAATGGGGGCGTCACATCACTGTCACTAAGCTACTAGAGCCTCGTGATGAACTATAAAATGCTAGGGATAGAAATAATGATCCCTGAGCTATTCGCGATGTTTGACACCGCGAAGGTAGAAATCAAGAAGGAGCTTCAAGTGTTGATGGTTAGTAAACCACTAGTTTCGAGAAGGGCAAGGGCTAGGAGGGAAACTTCATGGATGGCAAGTCAATTGCTGCTCCAGTGAAGAAACCCAAGGTTGAACCCAAACCCGAGACTAAGTGCTTGTATTATGAGGAGAACGGTCGCTGAAGCGGAACAACCCTAGATACTTGGTAGATAAGAAGGCTAGCAACGTCGATAGAAGTATATTTGATATACGTGTTATTGATGTGTACCTTGCTAGTACTCCTAGTAGCACCTGGGTATTGGATACCGGTTCGGTTGCTAAATGTTAGTAACTCAAAATAAAAGCTACGGAATAAACGGAGGCTAGCTAAGGGTGAGGTGACGATGAGTGTTGGAAGTGTTTCCAAGGTTGATGTGATCACCATCGCACGCTCTCTCTACCTTCGGGATTAGTGATGAACCTAAATAAATGTTATTTGGTGTTTGCGTTGAGCATGAACGTGATTAGATCATGTTTATTGCAATACGGTTATTCATTCAAGTTAGAGAATAATGGTTATTCTATTTACATGAATAATACCTTCAATGGTCATGCACCCAATGAGAATGGTTTATTGAATCTTGATCGTAGTGATACACATGTTCATAATATTGATGCCAAAAGATACAAAGTTAATAATGATAGTACCACATACTTGTGGCACTGCCGCTAAATGTCATATTGGTGTAAAACGCATGAAGAAACTCCATGCTGATGGATCTTTGGACTCATTCGATTTCGAATCGGTTGAGACATGCGGACCATGCCTCATGGGCAAGATGACTAAGACCCCGTTTTCCGGTATGATGGAGCGGGCAAGTGACTTATTGGAAATGATACATGTTGATGTATTCGGTCCAATGAGTGTTGTAGCGTGCGGTGGATATTATTATTTTCCTACCTTCACTGATGATTTGACTAGATATGGGGATATTTACTTAATGAAACACAAGTCTGAAACATTTGAAAAGTTCAAACAAATTTAGAGTGAAGTTTGAGATCATCGTGACAAGAAGATAAAATATATACGATATGATCGTAGAGGTAAATATCTGAGTTACGAGTTTGGTATACAACTTAAGACAATGTGGAAGTTGTTTCACAACTCACGCCACCTGGAACACCATAGTGTGATGGTGTGTCCGAACGTCGTAGTCGTGCTCTATTGGATATGGTGCGTACTATGATGTCTCTTATCGATTTGCCACTATCGTTTTGGGGTTATGCATTAGAGACAACTACATTCACTTTAAAAAGGGGCACCATCTAAGTCCGTTGAGATGACACCGTATGAATTTTGGTTTGGCAGAAACCTAAGCTGTCATTTCTTAATGTTTGGGGCTACGACGCTTATGTGGAAAAGGTTTTCAACCTGATGAGCTCGAACCCAAAGCGGACAAATGCATCTTCATAGAATACCCTAACGTAACAGTTGGGTAAACCTTCTATCTCAGATCCAAGCACAAAGTGTTTGTTGCTAAAACGGGTCCTTTCTCGAGAAAGAGTTTCTCTCTAAAGAATTGAGTGGGAGGAAGATCGAACTTGATGAGGTTGTTGAACCTTTGTTTCAACCAGAGAGTAGCGTAGCGCAGAAAGTTGTTTCTGTGGAGCCTACATTAGTTGAAGAGGAAGTTAATGATGATGATCATAAAGCTTCGGATCAAGTTACTATCGAACCTCGTAGGTCGACAAGGACGCGTACTGCTCCTGAGTGGTACGGCAACCCTGTCTTAGAGGTCATGTTGTTGGACAACGATGAACCTACGAGCTATGGAGAAGCGATGATGGGCCCGGATTCCGAGAAATGGTTAGAGGCCATGCAATCCGAGAGGGGATCCATGTAAGAAAACAAAGTATGGGCTTTGGAAGTATTACCTGAAGGGTGAAAGGCCATTTAGAACAAATGGATCTTTAAAAGGAAGACGGACGCGGACGGTAATGTCACCGTCTATAATGCTTGACTTGTGGAAAAGGGTTTTTCACAAGTTCAAGGAGTTGACTACGATGAGACTTTCTCACCCGTAGCGATGCTAAAGTCTGTTGGAATTATGTTAGCAGTGGCTGCATTTTTCGATTATGAAATCTGGCAGATGGATGTCAAAACATCGTTTCCTTAACGGTATCCGTGAGGAAAGGTTGTATGTGATACAACCGGAAGGTTTTGTCAGTCCTAAGGATGCTAAAATGTATGCAAGCTCCAGCAATCCTTCTATGGACTGGAGCAAGCATCTCGGAGTTGGAATATACGCTTTGATGAGGTAATCAAAGTTTTTGGGTTTATACAAAGTTTATGAGAAACTTGTATTTACTATAAAGTGAGTGGGAGCACTATAGAATTTCTGATAAGTATATGTGGATGACATATTGTTGATCGGAAATGATGTAGAAATTTCTGGAAAGCATAAAAGGTTGTTTGAAAGGTGTTTTTCAAAGGAAGACCTAGATAAAAAGCTACTTAAATAATGGGCATCAAGATCTATAGAGATAGATCAAGACGTCTGATAAAACTTTCAATGAGTACATACCTTGACAAGATTTTGAAAGAGTTCAAAATGGATCAGTCAAAGAAAGAGTTCTTGCCTGATTTATAAGGTGTGGAGTTGAGTGAGACTCAAAGCTCGACCACGGCAGAAGAAAGAGAAATAACGAAGGTCGTCCCCTATGCCTTATCCATAGACTCTGTATAGTATGCCATGCTGTGTACCGCACCTAGTGTGTGCCTTGCCATGAGTCTGTCAAGGGGTACAAGAGTGGTCCAGGAGTGGATCACTGGACAGCGGTCAAGATTATCCTTAGTAACTAGAGGACTAAGGAAATATTTCTCGATTATGGAGGTGATAAAGAGTTCGTCGTAAAGGGTTACGTCGATGCAAGCTTTGACACCTATCCGGACGACTCTGAGTAGCAGTCACGTATAGTGGAGCAACCATTTGGAATAGCTCCAAGTGGAGCGTGGTAGCATCTGCAGTATGACATATAGATTTGCAAAGAACACACGGATCTGAATGTTGCAGACCATTGACTAAAGACCTCTCTCACATGCAAAGCATGATCGAACCCCAGAACTCATTGGGTGTTAGATTCATAACAATGTAAATCACATGGTGATGTGAACTAGATTATTGACTCTAGTGCAAGTGGGAGACTGTTGGAAATATGCCCTAGAGGCAATAATAATTTAGTTATTATCATATTTCCTTGTTCATGATAATCGTTTATTATCCATGCTATAATTGTATTGATTGGAAACTCAAATACCTGTGTGGGTACATAGACAACACTGTGTTCCTAGTATGCCTCTAGTTAACTAGTTCGTTGATCAAAGATGGTCAAAGTTTCCTGGCCATAGACATGAGATGTCATTTGATAACGGGATCACATCATTAGGAGAATGATGTGATGGACAAGACCCAAACTATAAACATAACATATGATCGTGTCAGTTTATTGCTATAGTTTTCTGCATGTCAAGTATCTGTTCCTATGACCATGAGATCATGCAACTCACTGACACCGGAGGAATACCTTGTGTGTATCAAACGTCACAACGTAACTGGGTGACTATAAAGATGCTCTACAAGTATCTCCGAGGGTGTCTGTTGAGTGGGCATGGATCAAGACTGGGATTTGTTACTCCGTGTGACGGAGAGGTATCTCAGGGCCCACTCGATAATACAACATCACAATAAGCCTTGCAAGCAATGTGACTAAGTGTTAGCCACGGGATCTTGTATTACAGAATGAGTAAAGATACTTGCCAGTAACGAGATTGAACTAGGTATAGAGATACCGACGATCGAATCTCGGGCAAGTAACATACCGAAGAACAAAGGGAACAACATACGGGATTAACTGAATCCTTGACATAGAGGTTCAACCGATAAAGATCTTCGTAGAATATGTAGGAACCAATATGGGCATCCAGGTCCCGCTATTGGTTATTGACCGTAGAGGTGTCTCAGTCATGTCTACATAGTTCTCGAACCCGCAGGGTCTGCACACTTAAGGTTCAATGACGTTTCGGTATAGTAGAGTTATGTATGGTGGTGACCGAAGGTTGTTCGGAGTTCCGGATGAGATCCGGGACGTCACGAGGAGCTCCGGAATGGTCCGGAGGTAAAGATTGATATATAGGAAGTCCTGTTTTGGTCACCGGAAAAGTTTCGGGTATTTCGGTAGTGTACCGGGAGTGCCGGGAGGGGTACCGGGGACCATCGGGAGGGGTGTCTCGACCCAAAGGACCTCATGGGCTGTGGTAGGAGTCAAACCAGCCCCTAGTGGGCTGGCCTAACCCCCCCACTAAGGCCCATGTGGCTTTGGGTGGAAAAAATCCAAAGGAGGAAAGGTGGAAAGGGTTTCCAAGTGGAGAGGAGGAATCTTACTCCTAATAGGATTGGAGTAGGACTCCTCCACCTCCAATTTCGGCCAAACCTTGAGGGTTTGAGGCTGCCTCCTCCCCTCCCACCCTCCTATATATACTAGAGGATTTAGAGGGAAGAGCTAACCCTAATTGCCATGTGCTCCTTCTACTTCATCTAGATCGGTTTCTCCTCTAGTCTAGTTTCAGCGGTGCTTAGGCGAAGCCCTGCCGGAATTGTTCCACCACCATCGCCGCCGCGCCGCTGGAGAACTCTTCTACCTCTCCGCTCCCTCTTGCTGGATCAAGAAGGCGGAGATCGTCATCAAGCTGTACGTGTGCTGAACGCGGAGGTGCCGTCCGTTCGGCGCTAGATCGGAAGGACCGTGATCAGGATCGCGAGACGATTCGTGATTTGATCGCGGGATGGGTGATGGGATCGCGGGACGGATCGAGATTGGATCGCGAGATGGATCATGATGGGATCACGGGACGCTCGGCGATTTGGATCGCGAAGACGTTCGACTACATCAACCTCATTTCTTAACGCTTCCCGCTTAGCGATCTACAAGGGTATGTAGATCCACTCTCCCTCTCGTAGATGCTCATCACCATGGATAGATCTTGCGTGTGCCTAGGAAATTTTTTGTTTCCCATGCAACGTTCCCCATCAAAGTAGTATTTCTACTTAGTACAAATGGATGCTAGCAAATAGATTGGGAATCAACCAAACCAAGAAACGAAAATTCACATAAGCGAGCATTGAGCATAACTAACACAGAATAATGCACCATAAGTAGGATGTAACTTCATTGCATAACTATTGACTTTCGTGCATGCATAGGGAATCACAAACCTTAATACCAATATTCCTACTAAGCATAATTACTCACTAACCTGACTCCCATATTACTATCATCATGTTTCAAAACTATTACAAGGTGTCGGGTCACGGATGCTCATGATCACCTATGGGGCCAGAGGCCCCTTTTGGTTCGGCAAGGTTGGTCACGTTGCATGAAGAGCGGAGAGGATGAGACGGCGCGAAGATCAGGACAAAAGCATTTTACCCATGTTTGGGCCACTGCTAAGCGTAAAACCCTACTCCTGCGTTTTGGTAGATTGATCAGAGGAACACGAAGAACGCACAACGCGTAACCCCGGCAAGAGCTGCTGTCGAGGTGAGCTGCTACGCGAGTACAAGTGTCCAAAAGTCCTAATCTTGAGCTAGGTAGCATTGGGCCTCCTTTTATAGTGCAAGGGGTTACCACAATGGCAAAATAGTCATTATCTATCGATTGGATAGCTTAGCAGAGCTATCATACCTAACTCTGGCATTTAGGACAAAATACCATGATTACCAGCCTAGGTGGCGCTCGGGGGTGCATTCCCGGCAAGCTCTTGCAACCGCTTGGCCGGTCGTTGCTTACGGTCTTAACACGCTGCAGGGCGGGTGTCAACTGAGTATATCTTGCTTCCCGGTGTGTCGCCACGTGTTTAGCGAGAGCTATTTAGCCGCTTGAGGGCTCGACACCGCATCGATAAGTCACTAGCGTAGCGATGCGGTGGAGCGGTGGCTGGTTATCTCGCGCCTGCCGGGGGATGGCTTGCCGGGTCTTCAGGAAGGTGCACATGTCTTGGTCCCCGGCAAGCGCCGGGGACGTGCTTGGCGGGTTGCAGTCCAGGCTTGGGCTGCCGCGTCGGGCTTGTTGGAGTTTTGTCTTGATCATCCGTCGGGCTTGCACAAACCTTGAGGGGTTCAGCTACAACTGCCTGGTGGGTTGTGGTCTCCTCGGCCCACTCCCCCGGCACTTCTTTGGCCCACTTGGTGTCTTCTGGTCCAGAAAAAATCTCCAAAAAGTTTCGTAGCGATTGGATTCCATTTGGTATAGATTTTCTGCGAAGTAAAAAACAAGCAAAAACAGCAACTGGTACTTTGGCACTATGTCAATAGGTTAGTCCCAAAAAATGATATAAAGTTGTTATAAAGTGCTTGTCAAACATCCAAGAATGATAATATAACAGCATGGAACAAGCAAAAACTATAGATACATTGGAGATGTATCAGCATCCCCAAGCTTAATTCCTACTCTTCCTCGAGTAGGTAAATGATAAAAACAAAAAATTTGATGTTGAATGTTGCCTAACATGTTCATCAAATTCTTTTCTTGTGTATAGCAGGGACATTTGGACTTGTAAATGATTCAAAGCAATAGTCTAGTTTTAACATAATGACTTCAATACTCAAGCATGTCAACAAGCAACCATGTCTTTCAAAATATCAACACTAACACTAGTGGAGAAATGGCTAGCCACAACTCTTGTTCGTGGCGCGCCATTTCTTTCCAACGCCAGCACTAATATTTTCAAATAGTGCTGGAGTGGGCTAAAATCGTACGCCATAGCTATTTGCTTAGTGCCGGCGTTGCAAATTAGGCCCGGCATTGCACATTCAGGTCCAAATAGGCCCACGCCAGCACTATTCGGTTTTAACAGCTAGGGTCAAGTGAAACCTTATCCTTTGGTGCTCACTCCAAACTCCATGTCCTCTCCTCTCGATCCCCGCCGCCGCCCGTAGCTGCCCGTCTCCGCCCGACGCCGTCCCGCCTGACCCGGCCCGTCTTCGTCGGAGGAGCAGTGTGAGACCGCCCCGCCCGGCGACGACCCGCCCCGCCCGACCCGGCCCGTCTTCGTCGGAGGAGCAGCGTGAGGCCGCCCCGCCCGACACCGACCCGCCGCGCCCGATGCCCAAGAGTCAATCATAGGTACATCTAGCATTCATCGTAAGGATTTTGATGTTTTGGTTCAATAAATTATGAACAATACCATGTCTTAAGATAGATTATAATTACAAACCTAGCAACCAGTAATATTCAGCATTATTCTTATATTTTTTATATCTTGTTGTACTAAGAATAGGTACAATTGTTCTTATATTTTTAATCAGCAACAAAACAATTGCTTGCTTGTGTACATAGTTTGCTTGGTTTCATTACAAGTTTGCTTGGTTTCATTACAAGTTATATTTTTCTTGTGTACATAGTTTGCATGGTTTCATTACAAGTTATAATTTGCTTGTGTACATAGTTTGCTTGGTTTCATTAAAAGTTATAATTTGCTTGTGTACAAAGTTTGCTTGGTTTCATTACAAGTTTTAATTTGCTTGTGTACATAGTTTGTTTGCTTTCATTACAAGTTATAATTTTCTTGTGTACATAGTTGGCTTGGTTTCATTACAAGTTATAATTTTCTTGTGTACAAAGTTTGCTTGGTTTCATTACAAGTTTTAATTTGCTTGTGTACATAGTTTGCTTGCTTTCATTACAAGTTATAATTTGCTCGTGTACATAGTTTGCTTGGTTTCTTTACAAGTTTTAATTTGCTTGTGTACATAGTTCAGCATGGACAATTCAGGGAACAACAAGGAATCGGCAGGCGACGTGGAGAAGTAGAATCAGTGGAGATTAGAGGAGTCAAAGTGGAGCATCAAAAAACTGGAAGAACACAATGTCGAATTGAAGAAAGAAAGGGATGAGTTGCTCCTAAAGTGTACTAATGCCCTCATTAAGGTCGACAAACTGACGGAGCCGAGGGATAAGTTGACAGATGATAGGGATCAACTCATGATGAAGAAAAAACAACTCAGGACAGAGAGGGTTGAGCTACAGACAACCGTTGCTCATTTCAAACAAGATGGAGAGAGCAATCGGAAGAAGATGCGCCAGCTGAGGATAATCCTTGATGATGAAGAGTAGTTAGTTGATTACTAAGTTTTAAACTATGAAGTTTATGAGTATGTTCAAATGATCAGTACTAAGTTTTAAAGTATGTAGTTTATGAGTATGTTTAAATGATCAGTACTAAGTTTTAAAGTATGTAGTTTATGAGTATGTTTAAATGATCAGTATCTTTTGTGAAGTTTAATATCTTAAGTTTGTGAAGTATTATTTTTTTATTATAAAACAAAAAAATTGCTGGCGTTGATCAACAATGCACGCCATAAACATGTGAAATACTGCTGGCGTCGTCTCCAACGCCGCCACAGCTTTTTAACTGTGGCGCCATATTGCCGGCGTCGGGTGTCTACGCCAGCAAGGCCCTTTTTGCCACGCCATAGCTAGGATTTTCTGCACTAGTGTAAAGAAAGTTATCCCTAGCCCATCATGCTCAACCATTGATCCATTCATGAAACAAACTCAAATATTAGCTATGCCCAATGCTCAAGTACGATCATAGTGCCCCCTAGTTGGTGCTTATAAGAGAAGCTGGAGAATCAAAGTAAAAATAAAAATTGCATAAAGTAAATAGATAGGCCCTTCGCAGAGGGAAGTAGGGATTTGTATAGGTGCCAGAGCTCAAGGTTTAAATTGAGAGAGAAAAATATTTTGGGTGGCATGCTTTTCCTGTCAATGAAAACGACAAAGTAGCTCACAATACTTTCCATGCTAGATATATCATAGGCGGTTCCCAAACAGAAAATAAAGTTTATTCCTTTTTCCACCAAACTTTCACTTTCCATGGAGGGCCGTATCCACGGTTGCCTTCCAAACCAACACTTTCCAAGGAATTTATTATTTGACAACACAAAGTAAATATTTTTTCTTTTTCATTTCGGGAATAGGCATCCCTATTACCACTGCACTCTTGTGCAATGACAGGTGAATAAACACTCATCTTGAGAATAAAACATCTATAATGGAAAAATATTGGACACTCCCCACCGTTTCATGAGCAGTATGGGCACACAAAAGAGAATATTTATTTTGAAAATTTAGAGATGGCACATACAAATTTGCTTGGAACGGCATGGAAATATCGCATATAGGTAGGTATGGTGGACTCATAAGGGAAAACTTGGTTCAAGGATTTTGGATGCACAAGTAGTATTTCTACTTAGTACAAATGGAGGCTAGCAAATAGATTTGGAATCAACCAAACCAAGAAACGAAAATTCACATAAGAAAGCATTGAGCATAACTAACACCGAATAATGCACCATAAGCAGGATGTAACTTCATTGCATAACTAATTACTTTCGTGCATGCATAGGGAATCACAAACCTTAACACCAATATTCCTACTAAGCATAATTACTCACTAACATGACTCACATATTACTATCATCATGTTTCAAAACTATTACAAGGTGTCGGGGCACGGATGCTCACGATCACCTATGGGCCAGAGGCCTTGTTGTTCGGCAAGGGGGGTCACGTTGCATGAAGAGCGGAGAGCATGAGACGGCGCGATGATCAGGACACATGCATTTTACCCAGGTTCGGGCCGCTGCTAAGCGTAAAACCTGACTCCTGCGTTTTGGTGGATTGATTAGAGGAACAAGAAGAACGCACAACGCCTAACCTCGGCAAGAGCTGCTGTCGGGGTGAGCTGCTACGCGAGTACAAGTTTCCAAAAGTCCGAATCTTGAGCTAGATATCATTGGGCCTCCTTTTATAGTGCAAGGGGTTACCAGAATGGCTGAAAGGTCATTATCTATCGATTGGATAGCTTAGCACAGCTATCATACCTAACTCTGGCATTTAGGCCAAAATACCGTGATTACCAGCCTAGGTGGTGCTCGGGGGTGCATTCCCGGCAAGCTCTTACCACCGCTTGGCCGGTCGTTGCTTACGGTCTTGACACGCTACAGGGCGGGTGTCAACTGAGTATATCTTGCCTCCCGGTGTGTCGCCACGTGTTTAGCGAGAGCTGTTTTGCCGCTTGAGGGCTCGACACCGCATCGATAAGTGACTGGCGTAGCGATGCGGTGGAGCGGTGGCTGGTTAGCTCGCGCCTGCCAGGGGATGGATTGCCGGGTCTTCAGGAAGGTGCGCATGTCTTGGTCCCCGGCAAGCGCCGGGGATGTGCTTGGCGCGTTGTAGTCCAGGGTTGGGCTGCCGCGTCGGGCTTGTTGGAGTTTGGTCTTGATCATCCATCGGGCTTGCACGAACCTTGAGGGGTTCAGCTACTACCGCTCGGTTGGTTGTGGTCTCCTCGGCCCACTCCCCCGGCACATCTTTGGCCCACTGGGTGTCTTCTGGTCCAGAAAAAATCTCCAAAAAGTTTTGTAGCGATTGGATTCCGTTTGGTATAGATTTTCTGCGAAGTAAAAAACAAGCAAAAACAGCAACTGGCACTTTGGCACTATGTCACTAGGTTAGTCCCAAAAAATGATATAAAGTTGTTATAAAGTGATTGTCAGACATCCAAGAATGATAATATAACAGCATGGAACAAGCAAAAATTATAGATACGTTGGAGACTTATCAGCATCCCCAAGCTTAACATGTTCATCACATTCTTTTCTTGTGTATAGCATGGACATTTGGACTTGTAAATGATTCAAAGCAATAGTCTAGTTTTAGCATAATGACTTCAATACTCAAGCATGTCAACAAGCAACCATGTCTTTCAAAATATCAACACTAACACTAGTGGAGAAATGGCTAGCCACAACTCTTGTTCGTGGCGCGCCATTTCTTGCCAACGCCAGCACTAATATTTTCAAATAGTGCTGGCGTGGGCTAAAATCGTATGCCATAGCTATTTGTTTAGTGTCGGCGTTGCAAATTAGGCCCGGCGTTGCACATTCAGGCCCAAATTGGCCCACGCCAGCGCTATTCGGTTTTAACAGCTCCGGGCGCAGTGAAACCTTATCCTTTGGTGCTTACTCCAAACTCCATGTCCTCTCCTCTCGATCCCCGCCGCCGCCCGTAGCTACACGTCTCCGCCCGACGCCGCCCCACCCGACCCGGCCCGTCTTCGTCGGAGGAGCAGTGAGAGACCGCCCCGCCCGACGCCGAGCCGCCCCGCCCGACGCCGGCTTGCCTGACCCGGCCCGTCTTCGTCGGAGGAGCAGCGTGAGGCCACCCCGCCCGACGCCGACCCGCCCCGCCCAGCGCCCAAGACTCAAGCACAGGTACATCTAGCATTCATCATAAGGATTTTGATGTTTTGGTTCAATAAATTATAAACAATACCATGTCTTAAGATAAATTATAATTACAAACCTAGCAACCAGTAATATTCGGCATTATTCTTATATTTTTAATATCTTGTTGTACTAAGAATAGGTACAATTTTTCTTATATTTTTACTCAGCAAAAACACAATTGCTTGCTTGTGTACATAGTTTGCATGGTTTCATTACAAATTTGCTTGGTTTCATTACAAGTTATAATTTTCTTGTGTACGTAGTTTGCATGGTTTCATTAAAAGTTATAATTTGCTTGTGTACATAGTTTGCTTGGTTTCATTACAAGTTGTAATTTGCTTGTGTACAAAGTTTGCTTGGTTTCATTACAAGTTTTAATTTGCTGGTGTACATAGTTTGCTTGCTTTCATTACAAGTTATAATTTGCTTGTGTACATAGTTTGCTTGGTTTCATTACAAGTTATAATTTTCTTGTGTACAAAGTTTGCTTGGTTTCATTACAAGTTTTAATTTGCTTGTGTGACGGGCGCACGTGAATTAAAGCCCTGGTCGTGGCAGAAAAAGCAGCGCCATGGATTGGAGCAATGGGGTGGTTACCTATTCGCCCGTGATCGTGGGTGATGGAATTGGTGGAGATGGGTGGCGACCCTTGGAGCGGAGGAGAGCCAGCCCCCACGCTCTCCCCTATAAATTGGGGGTCGCGAGGGGCGATGCTCATCCATCCTTTCTTCCTCCTTGAGTCCAAATCCACAGAACTCGCCCTTCTGCTTCCTTGTTTTGAGCTGAGCTTGCCGCTCGCATGCCCAGGGGACGAGCACGTCCTCTGGCCTCCGCCTCAACGGCGAGGGCTTCCCGTCAGGATCAAGCCACCGCTTCAGTCATGTAGGTGGAGGGTGGTTCGAGTGCGCGTGGTGGAGGAGCCGGAAGGGGCCGAGGTCGCGGGGTCCACGGCCGGGGAAGACGGAGTGCTGCTTCTCTTCCTCCCCCGCCATCAAACCCTCCCCTCGAGGAGGCCCATGCCGAGGGAACGGCGCTGGAGTTCGTCATCAAGCTGCGTGGTCCTCCCCGAAGCCGCCTACGCCTCCCTCACCCTTTCGCCAGGGTGATGGAGGTTGATAAGCCACATGTCTAGTGGCTGCGGGCGCATGGTTGCTGTAATGGCACCGTGCGAGTGGATGTCGAGTTCCCGGAGCGTCGCGTCATGCTTCTCAGGCGCGGGTGGAAAACCTTCGCATGTGCTCACAATCTCGCGGGTGGGCACGTCCTCCGCTTCAAGTTGATGGAGGCCAACCTGCTCTCCATCAAGATTTACGGGTGTTCGGGCGCTCGCCTTGGCTGCTGCGTGGAGAGCTCGAGTGATGTCGAAAGCTCTTCCTTGAGCAATAGCGACGAGGAGGACAGTGTCGGTGAAGACGACGACGACGAGTCCCAGGCCATCAAGTCGGAGTACGACGACCTGGGCTCCAGCTGATCATCGGTCGCACCATCACCGTCATCGAG
The DNA here is from genome assembly GCA_039707655.1 of Elymus sibiricus. Classification (NCBI taxonomy): domain Eukaryota; kingdom Viridiplantae; phylum Streptophyta; class Magnoliopsida; order Poales; family Poaceae; genus Elymus; species Elymus sibiricus. Next base: position 139,333,929 of record CM077671.1, read on the forward strand.
CTCCTCCTCCTCCTCCCGGCAGAGCGATTTGCCAGGGGTTCTTGACTCAGGCGCCGCCTCTCCTTCTCACATGGACCCCGACAGGCTCGTGGACTTCGGCTTCGTCCTTCTTGCCGGTGGTCTCGTCGAGACGTTCCCCGACAGTCTTGACGGGGTTAGGCTAGGCTTTTGGTTGGGTCCTCCCTCTGCTCTTTTTCCCTTTCTATCCTTCCCCTAGGGGAGAAAGCCAAATAAAGAGTTATTAAAAAGAGTGCCTTCTTATGTAATCTTTATCCCATTTGTATCGGAAATGAATGAGAAAAAGGTGTTGTCTTTCTTTCGCAAGTACTATTCCTTTTCCTTCCGTATTTATACTGCATTAGTATGTTTTGTCTTTGCTACACGAAGCTGCTTGCCGGGTCGTCATTCAAACCACGAGTGCCAAAAAGGGGAAACGAGCCCCCGGCAGTAGGTTGGCGTTGTTCCCCGGCAGAGCTCCTAATCGGTGTCGGCGCCGCCACCCCTCCCCACAGTCGTTAAAGAAGGACAGGGGGACGGCTCATCCCGACAAGGGTTTTCACCATGTGGATGACTCCACTACCCGCAGTAAGGAAGATACTAAGGATTTCCTTGAAGAATCAAAAGGTAATGAACTTGGGATATGCGATATACTTATCTTTTCCAAGCAGTATCCCCTTTTAGAGTGTGATGGGCTGCCATCCTCGTTTCTTTGTTCCCCTTCCCTGTTTCCTCGATGGTCAAACATGTAGGGTGAGAACAGTAACAAAGATTACGGGTTCATCAAGTATTCTAGCAAATCTTTATAACTCAAAAGCAATAACATTGCAGTCATAAAAAATGCGTAATGAGCATGTAGAAATGGTGATATGATGCAATGCCTAGCTTTATTATTGTTGCACAGGGTCTGCGCCTGGCTTTGTACTCAGGGTTACATGCAACATCGGCAAGGCTTGTACAAAAGGTGGCTGCCGGGGACTGAACCTGGTAGCCGCGCCTTACGGGTAGAACTTATGAAGATGCTCAATGTTCCATGAGTTAAGCACCTTGGTGCCCTCTTCGGTCTCCAGACGGACTACGCCAGGTCTGGTGACTCCTACTACCCGGTAAGGGCCTTCCCACTTCGGCGTCAACTTGTTAGCACCCTTGGCGGACTGAACACGCGTAAGGACAAGGTCGCCTTCCTCAAGGCTCCCGGCGTTGACCCTGTGGCTATGGTAGTGGAGCAGGGCTTGCTGGTAACGTGCAACACCTATCGCAGCCTGGAGACGGTCTTCCACGATACTAAGTCCGGCAAGGAGCCCCTCGTACTCAGCGGTATTGTTGGTGGCTTCCTCCCGGGAAAAGTGCATCTGGACGACGTACTTGAGGTGCTCTCCGGTAGGGGCAATGAGGAGCACGCCTGCTCCAGCGCCCTGGAGTGAGAAAGCGCCGTCAAAGTACATGATCCAATCCTTGGGTGCTTCTTTGCTGGGGAGGATCGTCTCCGGAGCTTCATCATCTGGCGTGGGTGTCCATTCTGCAATAAACTCCGCTAATGCCCTGCTTTGAATGGTGGAAGTGCTTTCATACTTCAATCCGAAACTTGACAATTCCAATGCCAACTCGACTATCCTGCCAGTGGCTTCGGGGTTCCTCAGTATGCGTTGCAACGGGAAACGGGTAACAACTGTTATCACATGGGCTTGGAAGTAGTGTCGTAGCTTCCTCGAGGCCATGATGAGGCCAAAGATTAGCTTTTGTACTCCAGAGTACCTTGATCTAGCCCCTTGTAGCAGGGAACTGACAGAGTACATGGGCCGCTGCACCATTTTCTTCCTTGCCACCTCTTTGGATCCGCTGTCGATCATTTGCTGAGGCCCCCCTTGATCTGTATCGAGTCCTGCCGCGGATGCTTCTTTCTCGCCCCCGGTAGCATTAGCAGCAGCTGCTGAATCTCCATCCACTTCCCGCTGTGCCACCAGCGCTGCACTAACCACTTGATTCGTCGCTGCTAAATATAGCAGCAACGGCTCTTACGGTTTAGGAGCGTCCAAGGTGGGAGCAGAGGATAGTTAATTCTTCAGGTCTTGCAGCGCTGCATCTGCCTCCGGGGTCCACTTCATCGGGCCGGCCTTCTTCAAGATCTTGAAGAACGGCAAGGCGCGCTCAGCAGACTTGGAGATGAACCTACTCAACGCGGCAACACATCCGGTCAAGCGCCTGATATCCTTGATAGTCTTGGGTGCCTGTATCTGTTCAATCGCCTTGATCTTGTCGGGATTGGCTTCTATTCCTCCCTGAGATACAAAGAACCCAAGCAGCTTGCCGGATGGGACACCGAACACACACTTTTCAGGGTTGAGCTTCAGGTTGATTTTGCGCAAGTTCGCAAAATTTTCTTCCAGATCTTGTATGAGAGTGGATTCATCCTTGGTCTTGACCACGATGTCATCCATGTAGGCTTCCACATTCCTGTGCAGCTGAGGTCCAAAACCAATCTGAACAACTCTGGGGAAGGTTGAACCGGCACTCTTTAACCCGAAGGGCATACGCACAAAACAGTACGTGCCACAGGGAGTTATGAATGCAATTTTCTCGTCATCTTCTTTAGTCATGAATATCTGGTGGTATCCGGAGTAGGCATCCAAAAAGGAGAGCAAGTCACATCCGGAGGTGGAATCAACAATCTGATCTATGCGCGGCAAGGGGAAAGGGTCCTTCGGGCAAGCTTTGTTCAAGTCAGTGAAGTCTATGCAAAGCCTCCATTTCCCATTTGCCTTACGTACCACCACTGGGTTTGCCAGCCAAGTTTGATGCACCACCCCTCTGACCAAACCAGCTGCTTCAAGCTTCTTGATTTCCTCGGCAATGAACTGCTGCTGCTCCAGGGCTTGCTTCCTAACCTTTTGCTTGAAGGGTCGGGCATGAGGACAGACATCAAGGTGGTGCTCAATTACCTCCCTGGGAACAACGGGGATGTCCGATGGTTGCCAGGCAAACACATCGACATTCTCCCGCAGGAAGGTAACGAGCGTGCTTTCTTGTTTGTCCGTAAGGGTAGCACTTATGGTGAACGTGCCACCAGTGCCATCCATCCTTGCCGGGATTTTTTCGTCTCAGGATAGGTGGCCTTGGTCTTCTTGCTAGCGGAACTCACCGGCAGGTCATCGTTGGGTGCAGCGCACTCCGAAGAGGCGCGCTTCCTGGAGTCCTTGCCGGTGTTCCTGCTAGCCTTCTTCAATTTCTCTATGTCCTTGGCGGGAGGTGGGATTTCTGTGGTTTCAGTTGCTACCGCATCACGATACATCTGGTCCACACAGATAAATGCGTTCTTCTTGTCGGATGGGATGGAAATGACCCCAATGGGCCCTGGCATCTTCAAGGTATTGTAGGCATAGTGAGATGCCGGCATGAACTTTGCCAGAGCTGGGTGACCGAGGATTCCGTTGTAAGGCAGCGGGATCTAAGTGACGTCGAACACTATCCTATCTGTCCGGAAGTTTAGTTCCCCACCAAATGTCACAGGCAGAGTGATATTTCCCTTGGGTCGGCTCCTTCCGGGGTTGATTCCTTGGAATGTACCCATAGCTTCGAGCTCTTCATCAAGGATCTGTAGTTTCTCAGCCACCTTAGGGGAGATTAAGTTCAATCTAACCCCGCCGTCAACTAACACCTTGGACACCTTGAGGTTACGGATTGTCGGAGAAACCAACAATGGTAAACACCCGACCATAGTGGTATGGTCGGGATGCTCCTCTTCATCAAAGATGATAGGCGTGCGGGACCATTTGAGTGGCTTCCTAGATTCTGCAGTTGGTTCCACAGCATTGACCTCGCGTGCCCACTGCTTGAGCTGGCGGTGACAGGAATGCAAGGACGCACCCCCGTCAACGCACATCGCTTCGGTTGCTTTCTGAAACTCCATGTCGCTAGAATCCTCATAATCATCCTCATCCTCACTCATATCGTCTATGTCCTTCTTCTCTCGGCCTCTGGCGGGTTTTTCCTTTTGCGGCGAGGTTTTGTTGCGGCGACCTCCTCTGCCGCCACGGCCTTTCCCAATAGCACAATCCTGGCCTTTTTCTTTGTCGCACTTCTCGTACTCGGCCCTCTACTTCTCAACAAGTTGCTCGACCTGTCGGCATTCTTGGAGATCATGGCCCTTGGTGCGGTGAATTTTGCAGTACGGCCCGTCGTACTTCCCGGTCTTCTCAGCGGCAGCAGCCTCCCGACAATCAGCGCACGCGGCAGCTCCCTTTTTGGGGTTTTTGGCTTTCGCCTTCTTGCTTGCACTGAGGTCTCCGGAGCTCTCAACAACCAATACTGCTTTTCCATTACGCTTTTGTTGCGCTTCCTGCTTCTTCCCTTCGGGTCGGGGGCGTCGTCGTCGTTATCGGAGTCTATTTCGACGTTCGCCTCCTGCCCGGGAAGTCGCCTTCCTTCTTCAGCTCGAGCACATTTATCAGCCAAGGTGTAAAGCTCATTAACAGTCTTGGGAAGCTTGACATTCATCTTGGCTCGCATCCTCCTATTGCCAATGTTCGAATGGAACGCGGCAATCACTGCTGCGGGATGGATCTATGGGATGTTTTGGTGCACTCGGCTGAATCTCAGTATATACTTCCTCAAGGTTTCTCCCTCCTTTTGCAGGAGGACTTGGAGATCGCTGGGCTGGCCTGGTTGTTGATGACCACCGGTGAAGGTGCCAACGAACTCGTTGCATAGCTCGACCCATGACGAAATTGAATTTTTCGGCAGATGCATCAGCCACGATCTCACGTTTGGCTTAAGTGCCAAAGGGAGATAGTTGGCGAGCACCTTTTCATCTCTTCCTCCCGCAGCTTGAACAACTATCGTGTATATTCCCAAGAACTCCGCCAAGAGCTGCTGTCGGGGTGAGCTGCTACGCGAGTACAAGTGTCCAAAAGTCTGAATCTTGAGCTAGGTAGCCTTGGGCCTCCTTTTATAGTGCAAGGGGTTACCACAATGGCAAAACAGTCATTATCTATCGATTGGATAGCTTAGTGGAGCTATCATACCTAACTCTGGCATTTAGGACAAAATACCATGATTACCAGCCTAGGTGGCGCTCGGGGGTGCATTCCCGGCAAGCTCTTGCCACCGCTTGGACAGTCGTTGCTTACGGTCTTGACACGCTGCAGGGAGGGTGTCAACTGAGTATATCTTGCCTCCCGGTGTGTCGCGACGTATTTAGCGAGAGCTGTTTAGCCGTTTGAGGGCTCGACACCGCATCGATAAGTGACTGCTGTAGCGATGCGGTGGTGCGGTGGCTGGTTAGCTCGCGGCTGCCGGGGGATGGCTTGCCGGGTCTTCAGGAAGGTATGCATGTCTTGGTCCCCGGCAAGCGCCGGGGACGTGCTTGGCGCGTTGTAGTCTAGGCTTGGGCTGCTGCGTCGGGCTTGTTGGAGTTTGGTCTTGATCATCCGTCGGGCTTGCACGAATATTGAGGGGCTCAGCTACTACCGCCTGTGCATAAGTCAGGGGCACTGGGTACCCCTGTACTAGTGCACCGACACAAGGAATCAAGTTTAATTTGCCCAATGATCTGCATGGAAGTTTTTATTATATCCTCCTTGGATATCTACCACTTTGGGACTAGTTACATATATTGCCATTGCTTTTTGGCAAGCTCAAACAAATTTAAGTGAAGCACATGAGCATAAAGATTTCATCTCTCAAAAAGGTATAAGTGAAGCATGAGAGGATTTCTTCAAAATTTACCTACTCTCAAATTAATCTATGTGAATCATGAGAGTATTTCTACAAGAATTTCCAAGCACACCGTGCTCAAAAAGATATAAGTGAAGCACTACAGCAATTCTATAGCTCAAAAAGTTTAAGTGAAGCACATAGAGCAATTCTAACAAATCATAGCATGATTTTGGCTTTCTCAAATAGGTGTGTCCCGCAAGGATACAAGTGAGAAACTAATAAACAAAGCAAGCAAAGATACAAGACGCTACAAGCAAAACTCATGATATGTGACGAATAAAAATAAAGCTCCAAGTAAAATACCGATGGTCGTTAGAAGAAAGAGGGGATGCCACTCGGGGGCATCCCCAAGCTTAGTGGCTTGTTTCTGTTTGGATATATCATGGGAGTGCGGTAGCATGCCCAATCTTAGGCTTTTATCACTCCTTATTCCTTCATCCATCGTGATCTCACCCAAAACTTGAAAACTTCAATCACACAAAACTCAACAAAATCTTCGTGAGATCCGTTAGTATAATAAAGCAAATCACTACTTTATTTACTGTTGCAAACCCATTCATATTTTATTATTGCATTATACCTACTGTATTTTAACTTTACCATGGCTCATACCCTTCAATATAACCCATAGATTCATCAAAACAAACACACAATGCAACGAAAACAGAATCTGTCTTAAACAGATAAGTCTGTAGTAATCTATACTCTAACCATACTTCTCTAACTCTAAAAATTCTGAAAAATTAGGACAATGTAAGTAATTTGTATAGCAACACTGTGTTAACATTTGAGCTCAAGATCACGTTCCAGAAAAAAAATTGAAAATTCAAATACTGGACGCAAAGTTTCTGTTTCAGATTCAGCATCGCTTCTACTCATCCTATGAATCATCCAAAAGGCTTTACTTGTCACAAACACTAAATAAACCATAAAAACATAATCATAACAGAGGCATAATTGTGCCAACACTCAAAAACAGAAAGGAAAAAGCAAAAATTTATTTATTCATTGGGTTGCCTCCCAACAAGCGCTATCGTTTTACGCCCCTCGCTAGGCATAACGCATAGATTCAAGTATTGTCATCTTTGGTTTTGGCCACTTTTGTGAGGGCTTCCCCAAATTTTCAAGAGAAGAAACCATCTTAAGATCCAAAATATCCAAACGCTTATTGCAAAGGGTAATCAAAGTGTTCAAGCGATTGAGGTTCGCAATAATATGATGTAGGGGTTCGTGATATTTTTGTAACTCGACCAAGTGCTTATGTAAGTCACCCAATTTGTCAAGAATTTGAACTCCCTCTTGTGAAAAAGCAAGCCCCTTTTTTGGTGGAGGAACCCCCAAAATCCTTTCCAAAACTTCATAAGCGGCGTTTGCATCAAGTTCAATAAAATTCCCCTTTGAGGCGAAATCCAAAAGCTCTCTATGCTGCAAAGCCAATCCAATGTAAAAATTTCTTAGCAAAACTTGTGCGTCTCCTTTTAGATTGGAAATCGATAGGATTCCATTAGCCTATACCAGGCATCTTTCAAATTTTCCCCTTGTTTTTGTTTGAAGTATAGAACTTAAAAATCTGCTGACAAAAGGGGAGTAGTAACGCTAGTCATAGCAACAAGCAAGAGATCCGGCTAGAAAAAGGCAAACAAAAAAAAGAGGGCGAATAAAATGGCAAATTGGTGAAGTGGGGGAGAGGAAAACGAAAGGCAAATGGCAAATAATGTAATTGCAAGGAGATGAGATTTGTGATTCGGAACCTGGTAGATGATGATGGAGTCCCCTCGGCGCCTACGATAGGCACGTAGAAGAGACCGCTTACTCCCCGACAACGGCGCAAGAAATTCCTTTGATGTGGCTTGAGACTACATCGGTATTTCCCCAAAGAGGAAGGGATGATGCAGCACAGCGACGGTAAGTATTTCCCTCAGTTATGAAACCAAGGTTAGCAAAATAGTAGGAGGATCACCACCACCCAATAAGCAGCACCTGCACACAAACAACAAATATTTGCAACCCGACGCGAAAGAGAGGTTGTCAATCTCTCTACGGTAAAAAGATAGATTAGGTAGTGATAGATAGGAGAGATAGATCTCTCAAGAACACAAAATAAAAAGAGCAAATATGCAGCAATATGTTTTTGGGTTTTTGGTTTTGTAGATCTGAAAACAAAGATTGCAAAAAGGTAGATCGGAAAGCAATATGTTGCAAAAGTAGACCCGGGGGCCGTAGGGTTCACTAGTGGCTTCTCTCATGAGTATAGCGCACGGTGGGTGAACAAATTACTGTTGGGCAATTGATAGAAAATCGAATAGTCATGACGATATCCAAGGCGATGATCATTATATAGGCATCACGTCCAAGATAAGTAGACCGACTCCTGCCTGCATCTACCACTATTACTCCACACATTGACCGCTATCCACATGCATCTAGTGTATTAAGTTCATGGAAAAACGGAGTAATACAATAAGAACGATGACATCATGTAGACAAGATCTATTCATGTAGGAATAGACCCCATCTTGTTATCCTTAATGGCAACGATACATGCGTGTCTTGCTGCCCCTTCTGTCACTGGGAAAGAACACCGCAAGATCGAACCCATCACAAAGCACCTCTTCCCATGGCAAGAAAAATTGATCTAGTCGGCCTAACTAAACCAATGATTCGGAGAATAAATATGAGGCTATAAGTAATCATGCATATAAGTGATCAAGGAAGACTCAAATAATATTCATGGATAGAAACTGATCATAAACTCAAAATTCATCGGATCCCAACAAATGCACCGCAAAAGTTTACATCAAATAGATCTCCAAGAGACCATTGTATTGAGAATCATAAGAGAGAGAGAGGAAGCCATCTAGCTACTGCCTACGGACCCGTAGGTCTATGGTGGACTACTCACGCATCATCGGAGAGGCACCTATGAGGAAGATGAACCCCTCCGTGATGGTGTTTAGATTGGATCTCGAGGTTCTTGAACTTGCGGCGGCTGGAATTGTTTTTCGTCGACTATCCTAGGGTTTTTGTAATATTTGGGAATTTATAAGCATCAGAGGTGGTGGAGAGTGGCCCCGAGGAGGGGACAACCCATCAGGGCGCGCCGGGGCCCCACTGGCACGCCCTGGTGGCTTGTGGTCTCCTTGGCCCACTCCCCCGACACTTCTTTGGCCCACTGGGTGTCTTCTGGTCCAGAAAAAATCTCCAAAAAGTTTCGTAGCGATTGGACTCCATTTGGTATAGATTTTCTACGAAGTAAAAAACAAGCAAAAACAGCAAGTGGCACTTTGGCACTATGTCAACAGGTTTGTCCCAAAAAATGATATAAAGTTGTTATAAAATGATGATAAACATCCAAGAATGATAATATAACAGCATGGAACAAGCAAAATTATAGATACATTGGAGACGTATCAGCATCCCCAAGCTTAATTCCTACTCGTCCTCGAGTAGGTAAATGATAAAAACAGAATTTTTGATGTGGAATGTTGCCTAACATGTTCATCACATTCTTTTCTTTTGTATAGCATTGACATTTGGACTTGTAAATGATTCAAAGCAATAGTCTAGTTTCAACATAATGACTTCAATACTCAAGCATGTCAACAAGCAACCATGTCTTTCAAAATATCAACACTAACACTAATGGAGAAATGGCTAGCCACAACTCTTGTTCGTGGCGCGCCATTTCTTGCCAACGCCAGCACTAATATTTTCAAATATTGCTGGTGTGGGCTAAAATCGTACGCCATAGCTATTTGCTTAGTGTCGGCATTGCAAATTAGGCCCGGCGTTGCACATTCAGGCCAAAATAGGCCCACGCCAGCACTATTTGGTTTTAACAGCTCCGGGCGCAGTGAAACCTTATCCTTTGGTGCTCACTCCAAGCTCCACGTCCTCTCCTCTCGATCCCCGCCGCCGCCCCACCCGCCGCCGCTGCCGCCCGTAGCTGCCCGTCTCCGCCCGACGCCGCCCCGCCCGACCCGGCGTGTCTTCGTCGGAGGAGCAGTGTGAGGCCGCCCCGCCCGACCCGACGTGTCTTCGTCAGAGGAGCAGTGTGAGGCCGCCCCGCTCGACGCCGACCCGCCCCGCCTGATGCCGCCCCGCCCGACCCGGCCCGTCTTCGTCAGTGGAGCAGCGTGAGGCCGCCCCGCCCGACGCCGACCCGCCCCGCCCGACGCCCAAGACTCAAGCATAGGTACATCTAGCATTCATCGTAAGGATTTTGATGTTTTGGTTCAATAAATTATAAACAATACCATGTCTTAAGATAAATTATAATTATAAGCCTAGCAACCAGTAACATTCGGCATTATTCTTATATTTTTAATATCTTGTTGTACTAAGAATAGTTACTATTGTTCTCATATTTTTAATCAGCAACAACACAATTGCTTGCTTGTGTACATAGTTTGCTTGGTTTCATTACAAGTTAGCTTGGTTTCATTACAAGTTATAATTTTCTTGTGTACATAATTTGCATGGTTTCATTACAAGTTATAATTTGCTTGTGTACATAGTTTGCTTGGTTTCATTACAAGTTATAATTTGCTTGTGTACAAAGTTTGCTTGGTTTAATTACAAGTTTTAATTTGCTTGTGTACATAGTTTGCTTGCTTTCATTACAAGTTATAATTTGCTTGTGTACATAGTTTGCTCGGTTTCATTACAAGTTTTAATTTGCTTGTGTACATAGTTCAGCATGGACAATTCAGCGAACTACAACGAATCGGTGGGTGACGTGGAGAAGTGGAATCAGTGGAGATTAGAGGAGTAAGAGTGGAGCATCAAAAAACTGGAAGAACACAATGCCAAATTGAAGAAAGAAAGGGATGAGTTGCTCCTAAAGGGTTCTAATGCCCTCAGTAAGGTCGACAAACTGAGGGAGCTAAGGGATAAGTTGACAGATGATAGGGATCAACTCAAGCTGAAGAAAAAACAACTCAGGACAGAGAGGGTTGAGCTATAGACAACCGTTGCTCATTTCAAACAAGATGGATAGTGCAATCGGAAGAAGATGTGCCAGCTGAGGATAATCCTTGATGATGAAGAGTAGTTTTTTGATTACTAAGTTTTAAACTATGAAGTTTATGAGTATGTTTAAATGATCAGTCCTAAGTTTGAAAGTATGTAGTTTATGAGTATGTTTAAATGATCAGTACTAAGTTTTAAAGTATGTAGTTTATGAGTATCTTTAAATGATCAGTATCTTTTGTAAAGTTTAAGATCTTAAGTTTGTGAAGTATTTTTTTATTATTATCAAAAAAACAAATTGTTGGCATTGATCAACAATGCACGCCATAAACATGTGAAATACTGTTGGCGTCGTCTCCAACGCCACCACTATTTTTTAACTATGGCGACATATTGCTGGCGTCGGGTGTCTACACCAGCAAGGCCCTTTTTGCCACGCCATAGCTAGGCTTTTCTGCACTAGTGTAAAGAAAGTTATCCCTAGCCCATCATGCTCAATCATTGATCCATTCATGAAACAAACTCAATTATTAGCTATGCCCAATGCTCAAGTATGATCATAGTGCCCCCTAGCTGGTGCTTATAAGAGAAGATGGAGACTCAAAGTAAAAATAAAAATTGCATAAAGTAAATAGATAGGCCCTTCGCAGAGGGAAGTAGGGATTAGTAGAGGTACCAGAGCTCAAGGTTTAAATTTAGATAGAAAAAATATTTTGGGTGGCATGCTTTTCCTGTCAACGAAAACGACAAAGTAGCTGACAATACTTTCCATGCTAGATATATCATAGGCGGTTCCCAAACAGAAAATAAAGTTTATTCCTTTTTCCACCAAACTTTCACTTTCCATGGCGGGCCGTATCCACGGTTGCCTTCCATACCAACACTTTCCAAGGAATTTATTATTTGACAACATAAAGTAAATATTTTTTATTTTTCATTTCGGGAATGGGTATCCCTATTACCGCTGCACTCTTGTGCAATGACAAGTGAATAAACACTCATCTTGAGAATAACACATCTAGCATGGAAAATATTGGACACTCCCCAACGTTTCATGAGCGGTACGGGCACACAAAAGAGAAAATTTATTTTGAAAATTTAGAGATGGCACATACAAATTTGCTTGGAACGGCATGGAAATACCGCATATAGGTAGGTATGGTGGACTCATAAGGCAAAACTTGGTTCAAGGATTTTGGATGCACAAGTAGCATTTCTACTTAGTACAAATGGAGGATAGCAAATAGATTGGGAAGCAACCAAACCAAGAAATGGAAATTCACATAAGCGAGCATTGAGCATAACTAACACCCAATAATGCACCATAAGTAGGATGTAACTTCATTGCATAACTATTGACTTTCGTGCATGCATAGGGAATAACAAACCTTAACACCAATATTCCTACTAAGCATAATTATTCACTAACATGACTCACATATTACTATCATCATGTTTCAAAACTATTACAAGGTGTCGGGGCACGGATGCTCACGATCAACTATGGGGACAGAGGCCCCTTGTGGTTCGGCAAGGGGGGTCACGTTGCACGAAGAGTGGAGAGCATGAGACGGCGCGACGATCAGGACACAGGCATTTTACCCAGGTTCGGGCCGCTGCTAAGCGTAAACCCTGCTCCTGTTTTTTGGTGGATTGATCAGGGGAACACGAAAACGCACATCGCCTAACCCCGGCAAGAGCTGCTGTCGGGGTGAGCTGCTACGCGAGTACAAGTGTCCAAGAGTCTGAATCTTGAGCTAGGTAGCATTGGGCCTCCTTTTATAGTGCAACGGGTTACCACAATGGCAAAACAGTCATTATTTATCGATTGGATAGCTTAGCAGAGCTATGATACCTAACTCGGGCATTTAGGACAAAATACCATGATTACCAGCGTAGGTGGCGCTCGGGGGTGCATTCCCGGAAGTTCTTGCCACCGCTTGGCCGGTCGTTGCTTACGGTCTTGACAAGCTCCAGGGCGGGTGTCAACTGAGTATATCTTGCCTCCCGGTGTGTCGCCACGTGTTTAGCGAGAGCTGTTTAGCTGGTTGAGGGCTCGACACCGCATCAATAAGTGACTGGCGTAGCGATGCGGTGGAAAGGTGGCTGGTTAGCTCGCGCCTGCAGGGGGATGGCTTGCCGGGTCTTCAGGAAGGTGCGCATGTCTTAGTCCCCGGCAAGCGCCGTGGACGTGCTTGGCGCGTTGCAGTCCAGGCTTGGGCTACCGCGTCGGGCTTGTTGGAGTTTGGTCTTGATCATCCGTCGGGCTTGCACGAACATTGAGGGGTTCAGCTACTACCGCCTGTGCATAAGTCAGGGGCACTGGGTACCCCTGTACTAGTGCACCGGAAGGAGCCCCCGGGTCTGGCCCACACGCACTCGCCATCTGACATTGGGTCAGGCCCAAAATCTATGCACATGCGCGCAATGTGAGGGAGTAACTGCCAATTTATTGGTCAGCACTGACCCACCACTTCAGGCCGTTTCCGCCACGCGCGCCGCATGCATAGCGGAGGGTTAGCGACGGGCGCGCGTGACTTAAAGCCCTGGTCGTGGCAGAAAATGTAGTGCCATGGATTGGAGCAATGGGGCGGTTACCTGTTCGCCCGTGATCGTGGGTGATGGAATTGGTGGAGATGGGCGGCGACCCTTGGAGCGGAGGAGAGCCATCCCCCGCGCTCTCCCCTATAAATTGGGGGTCGCGAGGGGCCATGCTCATCCATCCTTTCTTCCTCCTTGAGTCCGAATCCACAAAACTCGCCCTTCTGCTTCCTTGTTTTGAGCTGCGCTCGCCGCTAGCATGCCCAGGGGACGAGGACGTCCTCTGGCCTCCGCCTCAACGGCGAGGGCTTCTCGTCGGGATCATGCCACCGCTTCAGTCATGGAGGTGGAGGGCGGTTCGAGTACGCGTGGTGGAGGAGTCGGAAGGGGCCGAGGTCGACACGGGGTCCGCGGCCGGGGAAGAGGGAGTGCTGCTTCTCTTCCTCCTCCGCCATCAAACCCTCCCCTCGAGGAGGCCCATGCCGAGGGAACGGCGCTGGAGTTCGTCATCAAGCTGCGTGGTCCTTCCCGAAGCCGCCTGCGCCTCCCTCACCCTTTCGCCAGGGTGATAGAGGTTGATAAGCCACATGCCCTGTGGCTCTGGGCTCATGGTTGCTGTAAAGGCGCTGTGCGAGTGGATGTCCATTTCCCGGAGCATCGCGTCATGCTTCTCAGGCGCGGGTGGATAACCTTCGCACGTGCCGACAATCTCGCGGGTGGGCACGACCTCTGCTTCAAGTTGATGGAGGCCGACCTGCTCTCCGTCAAGATTTATGGGTGTTCGGGCGCTCGTCTTGGCTGCTGCGAGGAGAGCTCGAGTGATGTCGAAAGCTCCTCCTCGAGCGATAGCGACAAGGAGGACAGTGTCGGTGAAGACGACGACGACGAGTCCCAGGCCATCAAGTCGGAGTACGACGACCTGGGCTCCAGCTGATCGACGGCCGCACCATCACCTTCATCGAGCTCCTCCTCCTCCTCCTGGCAGAGCGATTTGCGGGGGTTCTCGACTCAGGCGCCGCCTCTCTTTCTCAGTTGGACCCCGACAGGCTCATGGACTTCGGCTTCATCCTTCTTGCCAGTGGTCTCGCCGAGCTGTTCCCCGACATTCTTGACGGGTTCGGGCTAGGCTTCTGCTTGGGTCCTCCCTCTGCTCTTTTTCCCTTTGTATCCTTCCCCTAGGGGAGAAAGCCAAATAAAGAGTTATTAAAAAGGGTGCCTTCTTATGTAATCTTTATCCCATTTGTATCGGAAATGAATGAGAAAAAGGTGATGTCTTTCTTTCGCAAGTAATATTCCTTTTCCTTCCTTATTTATACTGCATCAGTATGTTTTGTCTTTGCTACACGGAGCTGCTTGTCGGGTCATCATTCAAACCACGAGTGCCAAAAAGGGGAAATGAGCCCCCGGCAGCAGGTTGGCGTTGTTCCCCGGCAGAGCTCCTTGTCGGTGTCGGCGCCGCCACCCCTCCCCACAGTTGTTAAACAAGGACAGGGGGACGGCTCGTCCCGACAAGGGTTTTCACCACGTGGATGACTCCACTACCCACAGTAAGGAAGATACTAAGGATTTCCTTGAAGAATCGAAAGGTACTGAACTTGGGATATGCGATATACTTATCTTTTCCAAGCAGTATCCCCTTTTAGAGTGTGATGGGCCACCATCCTTGTTTGGTTGTTCCCCTTCCCTGTTTCCTCGATGGTCAAACATGTAGGGTGAGAACAGTAACAAAGATTACGGGTTCATCAAGTATTCTAGCAAATCTTTATAACTCAAAAGCGATAACATTGCAGTCATAAAAAATGCGTAATGAGCATGTAGAAATGATGATATGATGCAATGCCTAGCTTTATTATTGTTGCACCGGGTCTGCGCCTGGCTTTGTACAAAGGGTTACATGCAACATCAGCAAGGCTTGTACAAAAGGTGGCTGCCGGGGACTGAACCCGGCAGCAGCGCCTTACGGGTAGAACTTACGAAGATGCTCAATGTTCCATGAGTTAAGCACCTTCGTGCCATCTTCGGTCTCCAGACGGACTACGCTAGGTCTGGTGACTCGTACTACCCGGTAAGGGCCTTCCCACTTCGGCGTCAACTTGTTAGCACCCTTGGCGGACTGAACACACCTAAGGATAAGGTCGCCTTCCTCAAGGCTCCGGGCGTGGACCCTACGGCTATGGTAGCGGCGCAGGGCTTGCTGGTAACATGCAGCACGCACCGCAGCCCGAAGACGGTGTTCCTCGAGTAGCATGGCATCGTCATGCCATAGCTGTTGTCGGATTTCGGGCTCCGCAAAACCCTTAAGATTCGAACACAGGGGCGTGTGCGAAGATCCCCTGCAGCTTCGCCCAACCTAGCTCGCTACACGATGGCCTAGATGATGAACTCGCACGATGACAAGGAAGAAGATGAACACGGTAGTTTACCCAGGTTTGGGCCGCTGCGAACCGTAATACCCTGCTCCTGCTTTGGTGGATTGCCTCTCGTGGAGGTATGGTGGATGAACTGATATAGTGTTGCGGAGCCTCGTGAGGGCGCTCCTGAGGTGTTCTTGGCCCTCTGTTGGCTTTGTGGTGGGTGGGTGAATCGACCGATTCCGGATCCCTCTCTACGGTGCAGCCTAACCTCTATATATAGCGGTGGCCTGGGTCCTCTTCCCTTATCTCAATGGCGGGAAGGGATCCCACAATGGCCAAATTTGAAGGGGGACAGGAGTACACCCCCGCCCTGTCCAAAGGTGGTCTTCGCCTGCAAAGTAGCTGTCGATGGCACAGAGGTGGGCTCGGCGATGACATCCGCCCTGCGGGGCTCGTGGTCGTGGTCTTGTTGCACCGAAATGGAAACCTTTGGGGGGTGCTTTGGGAACCCGCGTACGTCCTGGCTCCCTTTGCACCAAAGGGGAAACTGCTCCGCCTGGCGCGCTGGCGCCTGCCTGTCCTTCCCTGTGTCATCTTTGACTCCTGAGGCCCGTCCCTGCATAGAGATCTCTACCGCTCCGGAGGGGGCCTGGGGAGGCCCATCCTCTGCCGGTATTGACGCTGCTCCTCCTCGCGAGCCTAGGGGGCTCACGAGGTCCTTGTCTCGAGTGGGGCAGTGCGTGGTTGTGCTTGGATGATGAAGTGGGCCATGCCCTGGGCCGCAGGCAGGCAGGTCTGGGTACCCCCGTTCCCAAAACGTCGATAGTAGCCCCCGGGCCCAAGGCTCGCTCGAGCTGGCTTCCGGGCGAAGCCTCGAGGACGGCCCGAAGCGCCGTGGGCCCCATGCGCCTGCGGGCCAGGCTTCATATGCGTCGAGCGCTGGGGTGGCGATGCGCCCGCTCCCCGAGGGCGTCAGGAAGCGCTCCAGGTCAAATTGATGCGACGCCCGAGCACAGCGCCGGCCATCATTGCCCTTCCTTGAATGCTGCCGCTGCTTCGGGCCACGCGGATGTGACCCTTGAGAGGCCGCACGCCTCCCGAGATGCGAGGGGGCGCCGGTCGGCCCTTGGCTGTATATAAGCGGGCGAGGGCGAGAAAGCCCTCAACCCATCTTCGTCTTCTTTGCCTCCCCATCTCCAAGCCGTCACTCTCCCAGTCATGGCATCTGTGAGGAAGTTCTCTGCTACCGAGAAGGGGAAGGCCTCCGGGGAGAGTCCTGCCGCTCTGCCGCCCAGGAGGGGCTGCGGTCGTCCCCGGAAGCATGCCGTGACGCCGACAGTGGTTCCCGGTGAGCGCGGCCATGCTTCTGCGCGCCCCGGCGTCACCATCGGCGGCCGCGGTGGGGCATCGTCTAGCGCGGGCGGCCGCAGTGGTCGAGGCGGTGGTGCCCGAAGTGGGAGGTCGACGGTGGCCACCCGGCCGCTGCGCCAGCGGCTCCATTCGGCCGACACAGCCCAGGAGTTCGCGATGTGAGCGGACAGGCCGGAGACCGCTTGGTTCCAACTCCCGAGCATCTTCGCGGGGGCGCTACTGGCCGGAGGGCCTGCCGGCCTATGGCTGCAGGCCGACGGCTGCTGCAGCGCGGCGTCGTGGGTGGAGGTTGAGGTCACCCCCGGGGGCTATGTGTATCTGAACCGCGGGTGGCAAGCGTTCGCCCGCGCTCGCGGCCTGAAGGGGAGGCGCACCCTTCACTTCAAGTATGATGGGGAGGCGACGCTCTTCGGCAAGATCTTCGCGGAAGAGGGCGAGCGCTGGGGTGCTGCCCGGAAGACGTCGGCCGCGGCGATCTTGGAGATGAGCTTGCCCTTCACGACGGACGCAGTGCCTCCAGCAGCAGCGACACCCCCTCCGAAGGGAGCCCGAGCGATAGCAGCTACGATGCGCCGCCATGCTGGCGTGCCCGGACCTCGGGGGGCAGCCAGCCGCCACGGCGCCGCTCTTCCGCTCCAGGGGCGTCCGTGCCGGCGTGCCTCCACGGGCCCGTGAAGGAAGATGAGGACACCGGCTGAGCGCTGGTGCGCCGACGCCGGAGCTCCTGAGGCGGTAGCCCCCGTGGGGCTTTTTCACTTTCTTTCTCCTCCTCTTTTCCTGTTCCTGCAATAAAAGAACCAAGGGAGGCCCTGCGGGCGTGTAATGGATTTGGGCGCTTGCCTCTCTTTATCAGCACTTTTGTCATGCGTCCTGGCCTTTGCGTTTTGTTGGTTGAAATTGCCTTCCGGTCGTGGTTAGGATACTTAGCTTGACATGCTCGCGGTAGGCTTCTGGGTTGTGGAAGCGCGGCTGCGGCGCTCGGAGAGTCCGTACGTCCTGCGAGCTTCTTCTTCTTGCGAGCGAGGTAGGTTGGGAGCCCTGTCGGTGCTCTGTGTCTGCAGGTCCCAGTCCCGCACATTTCCCTACCATCGTAAGGTACGACCAGATCACCTGGACGCACTTTATGAGGCGAGGCCCCGACTCCCTTGACACCGACCAGATCACCAAGGACGCCATCAAGGGGGGCAAGTGGCTTTATGACCGGTAAGGCTCCTGAGGCGTGATGCTCAGGAGCCCCCTTCGACGCTCAAGCAGCTCTACGTCGGCAGGTCCCAGTCCCGCACATTTCCCCACTACCGTTAGGTATGACCGGATCACCTGGACGCACTTCACGGGGCGAGGCCTCGACCCCCTTGATGCCGACCGGATCACCAAGGACGACGTCAAGGGAGGCGAGTGGCCTTATGACCGGTAAGGCTCCTGAGGCGTGATGCTCAGAAGCCCCCTTTGACGCTCAAGCGGCTCCCAAAATTTTTGTTTCCTGCCTTGGGAGGGGCGGGCCTCCCAAGGCTCCGAGTTGACGCTCACGTAGCTCTACGTCGGTAGGTCCCAGTCCCGCACATTTCCCCACCACCGTTAGGTACGACCGGATCACCTGGACGCACTTCACGAGGCGAGGCCTCGACACCCTTGATGCCGACCGGATCACCAAGGACGACATCAAGGGGGGCGAGTGGCCTTATGACCGGTAAGGCTCCTGAGGCGCGATGCTCAGGAACCCCCTTTGACGCTCAAGCTGTTCCCAAAGAAAAATTTTGTTTCCTGCCCCGGGAGGGGCGGGCCTCCCGAGGTTCCAAGATGGCGCATTGGGCCGTGAGTGGAGCCCCCGAGCAAGTATGAGGCGGCATGCGCCTGCTGACTCATCCGTGAGTACCACGCGAGGATCCGGGCGCCAGTGCCTTGGCGAGGTGCGAGCACCGTGCCCCCCAGCCCCCGCTCGCGGGGTATGAGGGGGAGGGGAGCAGGCGAATGCTCGACTCGAAGAGAGACAAACCAGCATAGGAAATGGCGATGAAAACAAATTTCTGACCCGTTTCCTTAAAACACGATTTGAAAAAGCCCCGAGTTTTGTTCCAAAAAAGTCGGCGAAAACAAACATCAGAAGAACAAATAACAGCCGCGTCCGGCACCTAGACTAGTGTTCTCGTCTTCCCCCAGCACTGAGCGTAGGGCATCCACGTTTCATGGGAAGGAACCCCTCCGCGTCCTCAGGGGGCTCCGGGCGTATACAGCCCACTCATTATTACGTGAGAGTATCACGGGTAGAACTTCCGGAGGTGCTGGATGTTCCAGGCATTCTGGATGGGGACCCCGTCCTGAGTCTCCAGGCGCACGGCGCCAAGCCTGGAGACATCAGCGACCTTGAACAGGCCCTCCCACATGGGCGAGTGCTTGTGCAAGCCCTCCCTGGAGAGAACCCGCTTCAGGACGAGGTCTCCGACTTCAAGGGTCCTGGAACGGATGTTACAGCAGTGGTAGCACCGTAGCGCCTGCTGGTACCTTGCAGCTCGGAGCGAGGCTCGGCGACGTGCCTCCTCCCCAAGCACGAGGTCCGTTCCCCGCGCGGCTTCCTGACGCTCCTCGTCAAATGCCAAGACCCAGGGGGACCAGTGCTTGACCTCGTGGGGGAGGACGGCTTCAGCTCCGTAGACGAGGAAGAACGGGGTCTCGCCGGTGGGCTTAGTCGCGGTGGTGCGGATGGACCACAGCACTGACTGAAGCTCATCGACCCAACCCCTGCCGCAAGCTTCACGCTTCTTCTTGAAGCTCCTTGCCTTGATGCCCCGCAGGACCTCCGCGTTGGCGCGCTCTGCCTGGCCGTTGCTCCGTGGGTGGGCTACCGAGGCATAACATATCTGCGTTCCAAGGTTAGCACAATAGGTCCTGAAGAGGTTACTTGTGAACTGCAAACCGTTGTCGGTGATGATGCGGTTGGGGACGCCGAACCGGCTTACGAGGCCCTTGATGAACTTGACGGCTGATTCGGCCGGGATGGTGCGCACGGGCTCCACCTCCGCCCATTTGGTGAACTTGTCGATGGCGACGTAGAGGTAGCGGTACCCGCCCGCGGCTCACGGAAAGGGCCCCAGTATGTCCAGCCCCCAGACCGCAAAGGGCCAGGAGAGCGGGATGGTCTGGAGGCCCTGCGTGGGCTGGTGAATCTGCTTGGCATGAAACTGGCAGGCCTCGCAAGACCGGACCAGTTCGATGGCGTCGTCAAGCGCCGAGGGCCAGTAGAAGCCTGATCGGAACGCCTTCACTGGAAGAGTGCGCGTCGAGGAGTGATGCCCGCAATCTCCTCCGTGGATGTCAGCCAGCAGCTCGTACCCTTGCTCCTTGGAGATGCACCGCAGGGCGACGTCGTTCGGGCGCCTGCGGTACAAGTTGCCGTCCTGCAAACAGTAGGCCGTGGCCTGTCGGGCTACGCGCTCCGCGTCTTCTTCCTTCTCCGGTAGCGTGCCGTGAAGTAGGTACGCCCCGAACTCCTGCATCCAGCTATCGGCCTGAGGCTCCAAGGCCAGGAGCAGTCGGGCTCCTAAGGCCTGGCCATAGTCCGGAGCCCCCTAGGGCAGCGCTGGGGGGAGCTCCTCAGTTCGTGGCGTCAGGTCTTCAGTGGGTGGCGCCGCAGAGGGTTTGAAGAGCCGCTCCTCGAAGACGCACGGCTCCTGGGGCTCGCGGCGCGAGGCCCTCTTGGCGATGTCATCGGCTTCCTTGTTCGCGCTGCGTGGGATGTGCTGCAACTCCAAGCCCTGAAAGCGTTTTTCGATCTTACGTACCTCTTCCAAATACGCCTCCATGTGCTCGTCCTTGGGTGTATACTCCTTGTTGGAGAAGTTGACGAGGAGCTGGGAGTCGCCCATGACGGTGAGGCACCGAACACCCAAAGCCGCCGCCGCCTTGAGGCCGACGATGAGGCCCTCGTACTCCGCGATGTTGTTGGAGACCTTCTCTCCATGCTAGAAAGAGAGCTGCACCGCGTAACTGAGCTTGTCTCCTGCTGGGGAAGTGAGCACAACCCCAGCTCCCACTCCCTTGCGCGTGAAGGCCCCGTCGAAGTGCATGATCCAACCCTCGGGTGCCTCATCGCCAGGTGTGAGGGACTGGCTCCCGTCTAGCCCCCGGTCAGGGGCGTCTGTCCACTCTGCCACAAAATCTGCTAGGGCTGCCCCTTTGATGACCCTGGTCGTGCTAAAATCTATGTTGAAGGCCTGTAGATCGATATTCCATTCGGCGACTATTCCAGCAGCGTTGGGGTTGCGCAGGATCTTCTCCAAGGGGTAGGCAGAGACGACCTTGATGGGATGTCCCTGGAAGTAGTGGCGCAGTTTCCTCGAAGCGACAAGGAGCGCTAGGAGGAGCTTCTGTTGCATGGGGTAGCGTGAGCGCGCATCCCGCAGCATTGTACTGACGTAGTACACCGGGTGTTCGATGAGGGTGAGGTCCCCTGTGGTGTCCTATCTCGTGGCGGGCCCAAGAGGCCCAGGCACTTCGGGTGCCCTCGGTGCGGTTGGGGCCTCATGAGCGTCGCGCGCTTCAGGGGCCGCCGGAGCGACTGGGGCCTCATGAGGGTCGAGCGCTTCAGGGGCCGTCGGCGCGGCTGGGTCCTCAGGCACTCCGGCTTGGGGAGGAGCGGGTTCCTTGGGATCCTGCGAGCCCCCTTGTTCCATGCTTGGGGGCCCGTCGGCGCCCGTCGACGTGGCGCGTGTGCCGGCTTGCTACTCCCTGACTTCCACCAATGCAGCGCTGGCGGAGTGGGGGGTGGCAGCCAGGTATAGCAGCAGGGGTTCCCGGGGGCGAGGCGCCACAATCGCCGGCGGGCTCGTGAGGTACTGCTTGAGTTCCTCGAAGGCTGCGTCCGCCTCCGGGGTCCACTCGAAAGGGCCCTTCCTATTCATGATCTTGAAGAACGGCAGGGCCCACTCGCCGAGCTTGGAGATGAAACGCCCCAAGAAGGTCACACACCCCGCCAACTTCTGCATTTCCTTGAGGGTCTGGGGCACGCTCATCTTGTTTATGGCCTTGATCTTCTCAGGGTTCGCCTCGATCCCCCGGTGGGATACCAGGAAACCGAGCAGCTTGCCCGAGGGGACCCCGAAGACGCACTTCTCGTTGTTGAGCTTCAGGTTCACTTCCCTTAGGCTGGCGAATGTCTCCTTCAAGTCCTCGATCAGGGTCTTGGCCACCCTGGACTTGACCACGATGTCGTCGACGTAGGCTTCTGCATTCCTCCCGAGCTGCGGCCCCAGGGCGATGTGCATCAGCCACTGGAAGGTTGCCCCGGCGTTCCGCAGTCCGAAGGGCATGCACGTGTAGCAGAATACCCCGCACGAGGTCAGGAAAGCCGTCTTCTCGATGTCCTCGTGTAGCCGATCTCCCACGAACAGCTCCTCGCGGATCCCTCGAACAGTTCCTCACGGATCCCTCGAATGGTTCGTCCACGCACCGCAGATGCGATGCCTCCAAGGTATCCACACGTACGGGGGCAGCGTCGGGCGACGGACTGCTAGGTCCGATCGCACGGCATGGTGGCGTAGGTGGCGGTGGCTGTCGACGGGAGGGAAAAGATCAACCCTAAAACGTGTGCCCACTCCCCTTTATATAGACCTCCGAGGTGGGGTCAACACTTGAGGCCCACGACGAGTCTATCCCATTTTCCATTCGGATCCAATCTGAATGGGCTGCAATCCCTTAAGTGGGCGACCCTATAGGTTCACGTACACATGGACACGACCCGAGTCGATAGTCGGTAGCGGCTCCTAGCAGAACATGCCAACTCCCATGTGTGCGCAAAGTCGTTAGACGAACCTCGACAATGTGTCATATACAACATTCCTTTTGCCTCATGATATAGGTTGTAGAGCTCAAGGCGAGTACTTGTCACCCTTGTGGTAGCTCGACATCTCTTCTCGAAACTGTGATGCAGATTCCCGAACTAGGTTAACACTTAACCCATGTCGCATGGCCATGCTTTCTGAATCTGATCACATGAGAGGGCCCAAAGAATATCTCTCCTCACGGAGGGGCAAATCCCATCTTGGTTAACCATGTCTCGCGGCATGTCTCACGACTCACCCGAAAGCTACCTTTATAACTACCCAGTTACGGAGTAGCGTTTGATAGACCCTAAGTAAGTCGATCCTCATCCCGAGAATATGCGATGACCTCAGGTCTAGGACATGGCATATACATTGTGCTTGAGACTAAGAGATGACATTATCTTGCTGTGTCTCAATGTGGGTCTGTCCGACTCGGTGATCTCAATCCCCGAGTCCATACTATCAGTTTAGCATCTCTATGCACATGACTTGTGAAACTTAGTCATCAACTAAATCGTATACTAGTAAAGGATATGTGTCCGCATAACCTTAACAACTAGGGACTATTAGAACAATCATCATACTATATATAGTCTCACAAATAAGTCACATACTTATTGATACATATCACTGATGATGTTCAAGGACAATACAAAATACTCATGAATACATAGGAAACGAAATCACCACAAGATTGCCTCTAGGGCATATCTCCAACAACGGCTACATTCAAGGAAGAGTAATGATGGCCGGCGCCGCGCGCAGGCTTCACGTTAGCTTGACTCGGGGCGGTTCCCGAAGTCTTCGGGAAGCGGAGGCATCCGCGTATCATTGTGCGCCACACATCAGGCTGGGCCCGCATTCGACTTTGCCCCGAAGCCAACCCAAGCGCACCTTGGGCCTGGGGGCTGCTGTCGGCGTTCTGGGAACGGGTGTACCCAGACCTGCCTGCGTGCGGGCCAGGGCGTGGCCCACTTCGACAGCCCAGTATGGCCCGGCGCAGGACCGCTCGAGAACAAGGCCCTCACGAGAGCCCCTCCCTCGCGAGGAGGAGGACGCCAAGAACCCCGGAGGGAGGAGGCCTCTCCAGGCCCCCTCCCGAGGGGCGGAGATCTCTGTGCAGCGCTCGGCCTCGTGAAGCTAGGGTGATGCAAGCCTGGCCAGGCGGGCGCCAGCGGGCATAGCAGAGGCAGTTTCCTCTTTGGTGCAAAGGAGGCAAGGACGTACCAGGTTCCCAAGGCATCCCCCCAAAGGTTTCCATTCCGGCGCAACGAGACCAAGACCACGAGCCCCGCAGGATGGACGTCGTCACCGAGCTCACCTCTGCATCACTACAGCTACTTTGTAGGCGAAGACCACCTTTCGTCAGGATAAGGTGTACTCCTTGTCCCCCTTCGAATTTGGCCGTTGTGGGATCCCTTCCCGCCATTGCGATAAGGGAAGAGGACCCGGGCCACTATAAATAGAGGCTAGGCTGCACCGTAGAGAGGGACAGATCCAACGCCACTCAATCGCCCTCGCGAGTTTGCTCTCCATTGTACTAGTCCATCCAAAAACCTCCTCGTGAGGCAATCCACAAAAAGTAGGAGTAAGGTTTTACGCTTCGCAGCGGCCCGAGCCTGGGTAAATCCGTGTGTTCGACTTCTTCCCCGTAATTGCGTGAGTTCGATTCGGCCAAGCTGTGGAGCTGTAAGCCTGAGGCTGAAGCTAGTGAGGATCTTCGCACACGCCCCTAAGTTTGAACCTCTTTGGGTTTTGCGGAGCCCGAAATCCGACAGTCAGAGACAGAGAAACTCGGTGAAGCCAAGATTATCAGATCGGTGGTACCGAGGTTCAAAAAACCAGATCAACCCTTGTACTTTGTTGGAACCGAGATTTTGATGTTGGTTACACCGAGTGGCACATGGGAGGTTTTGGAAGTCAGCTCTTATCGAAATGGAACTCTAAGTGCTCCTCACACAGAGCGTCCGATAAGTGCTTGCTCAAATGTTGTGAGGAAGCATGAATAAAATTTGTGACTAGAAAGCATAGATAGCTAGAGGAGGGTACTTAGGCATTCTTGTATATCAAATTGGCCAAAGAAAATGAAAGTCAAATAACAACAATTGGATATCCTCGAATGAGCAAAAATATGCATATCAACATGCTCACACATAAGAATGTCAAATTAAATCATGGCAAACATGCAATACTACTCTAGTATCTACCAAGCACTTTGGCGATCACGGAGTCATATATATATATATATATATATGAGTATATTGACTTAGGAGCCAAGTAAGAATACTTGATCATAGGTCATACTCATCGTTTAAGCACAAGTGGGGTTACCACTTTTACATAAAGTATTTAACGTGTTCACATCTTAAGAGATGCTTTGAATCCAGTCTTAGAGTAAAGCTCCCCCTTGATGTGACACCCCCCCTAAGAGGGATAAACTAACCTTGGGTTTTGTCATAGAAGACTTCATGTTGGTGATGTATTAGTGGATGTTCATAGTTGATGAAGATCATCTTTATTTGGGAGAAATCCTTGTTGTTTCGTACTCTTCTCACCTACATGGGTTAGTCCCACACAAGGAACAAATACAAGGATATCTATGGACATGGAGTGAAACACATTTAGATGATGTCCATTGATTCTTTAGTTACATTGTCCCTTGCTTTCCTACGAACTTGATGAGGATCCTAGGAGTTCTTCTTCTTTGCGACCCACATCAACTTGATGAGGATCCTAGGAGTTGAAGTAGCACATGTTGAAGTAGAGCATGTAGTAGCCTTGGGAACCCACTTGACCATAGCTTGGGATTCATCTTCATATGTGTCGATCTCCTCTTGAAGCATGTCCTTGCCCTTGAGCTTGTGGTCTTGTGGTGGAAGGTCATCTTGGTATTTTGTTCCCTTGGGAAGAGTATGAACATACTTGTCCTTTTGAGAAACAAACTTTGGCTTGGGGTATTGACCTTCTTCCCATTCAACTCCATTGGCATTGAAGTAGCCAATGCCATGGTTCTTTCGGTATCCTCCATGCTTTCGTACAATCTCCTCAAATTGCTTACATCCGGCAAGACTCTTGTAGACACCTTTCTCTATAATCCCTTTCAATAAATCATTTTCTTTCTCAAGCGTAACTTGGCTAAGAATCGTTAGTGGAATTAATAGAACTACTAGAAGCAACATCATTGGATTTAGTATTAGTGTTGTTGCCACTAGATGAAGAACCTTTCTTGCCTTTGTTACTAGTTTTCTTAGATTTAACTTGTGGAACAAATGTAGACAAGAGTAGTCGTTTGGCAAGAAAAGAAGAACTCTTCTTTCGAAGATCGTCATTGATAACTTGAAGAAACTCATGTTCTTGCTCTAAATTTAGCTTCTCAAAGTGTAGCTTCTCATGAGTTCTTAGAAGCTCTCTATGATCTTCTTGAGTAGATTCATGAGCTAACTTAAGAGTGTTTAGTTCTTTAGTTAGACGCTCAATCTCCTTATTATCATCATCACACGACTTATCTTGACTAGCATGATTATTATCAAGTTCATTTTGACTAATATCACTGGCTTTATCAAAGAGCAAGTCATCATCTCCTAATAAATCATCCTCATGACTATTGAAGTCAATGTATTCGGGGTGTGATACCTTGGGGCCTTTAGAGATGAAGCAACTTCCACTTCCTTCATTTGGTGAATCAAATATGTCATAGGAGTTGCAGGTTACGAGTGCTACTCCGGCAACACCTTCATCTTGACTATAGTCGGAGTTGGAGTGGTAGCTTCTCTCGGATTGGTTGTCGGAATTGGAGCCGGAAACCCATTCACCAACATGAGCTTGATATCTTCTTCTTGTGTAGCTCTTGGTGTACTTGTCCTTCTTCTCCGAGTCCTTGCTTCTCCGTGAGGGTCTTCGTTCATAGCGATCTGCTCTACTCCTTCTCTCTATACGAGGTGATTCATCTCTTGAGCTTCTTATTCTAGGTGACTCTTTTCTTCTTTTGTGGGGGCCGTGCACTCATTGGAGTAGTGTCTGGGCCTTCCACAATTGTAAAAATTCCGGTCACGGCTAGAGGAACGATTCTCTTCATATCTTGAATTGGAGCTTCTCTCTTTGCCTCTACTCTTGTAGAACTTCTTGAGTTTCTTGACCATGAGGCTTATCTCTTCATTGGTAACAAGGTTGTCACTTGAAGTAGCAGGAGTGCCACTTGTAGCTTTGTATGCACTGCTTGACTTGGTGTGAAGTTCTTCTTTGTCCTTGAGTGACATTTCATGAGCAACAATCCTTCCAATGACTTCCGTAGGCTAGAGATCTTTGTAGTTTGGCATCATTTGGATCAATGTGCACACGGTGTCATACTTTCCGTCCAAGGCTCTAAGGATCTTATTGATGATGAATTTTTCGGTCATCTCTTCACTTCCTAAGCCGGGAATCTCATTTGTGATGAGAGCAAGCCTAGAGTACATTTCCGCGAATCCTTCACCATCCATTCTTGTCAAGTTGCCTTTGTAGCACATCCAACTTAGATTCCCATGTGGATTCGGTACCTTCGTGCATATCAACCATAGTATCTCAAATTTCCTTTGCATTCTCAAGACGTCTTATCTTGTTGAATTCTTCGAGGCATAAGCAGTTGAATAGAATGTCACATTCTTGAGCATTGTATTGCAACATCTTGAATTCTTCCGCGGTCGCTTCACGATCCGGTTCCTTTCCATCACCAAAGAATTCACCTTGCAATCCAACTTGAACAACAACCCATATGGCGAGCTTATGACCAAGAATATGCATTTTCATTTTATGCTTCCAACTAGCAAAGTTTGTACCATCAAAATATGGACCTCTATGATGATAACTTCCCTCACTAGACACCATACTCTCCTAGGTTGTGAAACCAATGCAATAGATCAAAGCTCTAATACCATTTGTAGGATCCGAAGTATGTCTAGAGGGGGGTGATTAGACTTCTTGACCAATAAAAATCTAGCCTTTTCCCAATTTTAAGTGTTGGCAAGTTTTAGCAATCGTAGCAAGTCAAGTACACCCTACACATGCAAGTCTAAGAGTATAGTAGCGGAGAGTAAATACATGCACATGAAAGTAAAGGTAGGGAGAGGAGGATCAAACACAATTGATGACACGAAGATTTTTCCTGTGGTTCTGATAGGTGGTGCTATCGTACGTCCACGCTGATGGAGACTTCAATCCATGGAGGGTAGCGGTCGCGAGAGTCCACGCAGGTCTCCACCTGTTAGGGTCCACGAAGTAGCAACCTCGTGTATTCCATCACGGCTTCCGTCCATGAAGGACTAGCCTCACTATGGGTAGATCTGCACGAAGTAGGTGATCTCCTTGCCCGTACAAACTTCTTGGTTCAACTCCACAACACGAAGAAGGAGGCTCCCAAGCGACACCTAACCAATCTAGGAGACACCACTCTCTAAAAGGTAATAGATGTGGTAACAATGATGAACTCCTTGCTCTTGTGCTTCAAAAGATAGTCTCCTCAACACACAATCACTCTCTCACAGATTTGGCTTAGTAGAAGAGGTTGATTGGGTGGAAATCAACTTGGGGAGGCTAGAAATCAAGATTCAGATGGTTGGAGTGGAGGATCTTGATCTCAACACATTAGTAGGTGGCTCTCTCTCAGAAAAATGGATGGGGAAAGTGTAGGTATGTTCTGAGTGCTTCCTGTACGAGTGAGAGGAGGTGGAGGGGTATATATAAGCATCTCCAAAAATCCAACCATTACAACATTATTGTCCGACTCGGTGAAACCGATCCAAAAACTTGGTTTCACCGACTAGTGCAAAATGTGGCAACTTTCGGCTTCTCGGTGAGACCGATATATAAATCTCGGTGGTACCGATATGGGTGACCTAGGAAGTTTGCAAATCTCGGTGAGACCGATTTCCAAAACTCAGAAATTCCGATTCTTGAAAATGGCTAACCAGAAAGTTGGTCACTGGTTTTGCTTGCACCGAATTGGAATGTTGGTGTCACCGAGACCTTAGGGTTTTGGGTTAGGATCTGTCTAGGGTAAAACTCAGTTGGGCCGAATCTGAAAATTTGGTGGCACCGATTTTAGTGGTAGGGTTTACACAGAGAGTTTGTGGGAGAATTTCATGTGTAGTTTTGGTGGCTAATCTCTAAGCACTTGATCAACCAGATCATCATAGAAACCTCATCCCCTTTTAATAGTATTGGCATTCCTATGGACTCAAAGAGTGATTACTCACAAAATTTAAAATTTAGAGTCTTCAAGCTTGTTGCCAATAGATGTTCCTTGCATCTAGGGGATCTCCTCACAATCCTTTTGCCAATCCATCTAGGACACCACCTTTGTTATTGGGCCCTAGGGCCCAATAACCTCCCACTACTTTGCCTTTTATGGATCATTGATATTTAATTAAAGATAAAAGCCTCCTAATCATTTTTATATCCATTTATTAGTAATTTAACATCTCTGGAAACATTTTCCACCTATATATCAATTACCGATATTACCCGGTAAACCCAAAACCCTTTCGGTAACTCTGAAACGCTTTCGGTTCCTCTCGAAACTATTTCAGATATAATGGACTATTTAATAAATATTTCGCACAACTCTTACTCCACTAAAACTTAGCAGATCATGATTCCCTTAAGCTTGTGACCCTGTAGGTTCGGGAAACATAGACATGAACAAAAACCCTTTCGTTCAATGATCGATGGCGGAACCATGGACATCCATATCAATCCCTATGAGTACAAGAATGACATTTGAGTGAACCTTTAGTTATCATGTGATATTCCCTTTGCTTCATAATACTTTACAAAACCCGAGGTGAGACATATTGGTATCCTCTCAAGTCATTCTCATGCTCACTATATCGGTCTCCTCGTTATCAATTTTGTTCTTCTTTCTCATTGACATGTTCCGGCATCCCTGTGAACTAGTCACATGTGTCTGGCCAGATGATGATGGATGTCGTCACACTGAGAGGTCCCTAAGAATATTTCTCCATCATTGAAGGAGCAAACCCCACTCTTGATATATCTAGGACCTTGTCAAACTTCCCGGGAGACCTATAAGTTATTGTTATGATCACCATGTTACAGATGAAGTTTAAGCAACCCCAAAGTCCATCGTATAGTAAGAAGAAACTATGATACTCTCATGATCAAAGGAACTAAAGAATATGTTAAGTCTCTGTGTTATAAGAATTGACTTGTTACGATTGTATCTCAAAGTGCAGAAAACAAGTTTGGTTTGATTCAGTATATTTGATCATTCTTCCAACGTCATATTCTCAAAGTTGTTTTAGGACTATTGGTACACTTAATTATATCCTATGATTTGGAAAACATGATCACTAACAACACTTGAGCTAGTTTAAGAGGCGAGACTAGGAATCTGGTTTTACCGTTTATCATTCCACATGTGCATATGAGTTTTCCACTGAATCACACATTCCATGATCATAACAGTTATAGCATAGAGTATAAACTCTTAATTATAAACATGGAAATATAATAATACAATATTATTTCTTCTAGGTCATATTTCCAACACGGACGTCTGGTGACAAAATAAACACCGAGCGTCCGATGGAATCACCAGTCATTCGGTGACCGTGCCAAGCAGATGTATACGTGAAATGCAAAATGACTAGGGAAGGGTTTGTGGGACGTCTTGTACATCCCAATCATCCGGTATCTCGGAGGGCATCAGACATCCGGTGAGTACTGGAAATCTGTTTATTTTGCTTTGTTGGGTTCACACCAGATTTCCAGACGTTGTCGGGCGTCCGGTGGCTCACGAAGGACTGGATGTTCGGTATTGACCAGACGACGTCAATTTGGCTATCTATAGGATATATCGGATTTCCATTAAAAATCCAAAAATTTGTTATGTTAAGATTCACCGGATTTCTGGTAGGTACCGAACATTCGGTAGATATCGATCGTCCGGTGAGCTAGACCACCAAAAGAGCTCATCCTAGGGTATGACTAGTGGGTCACATGGTGAAGTGCCTAGGAATGATTTGTGGGTGTATGTGTGGCAAAATATGAATAATGATAGAAAGGTTTCTAAAGGAACTGTGAGTTTTGAGAAAATCGTTCACAAGTCCCGTTGATCCCCTCTTAAAGACTTAATAGTGTGGGATTCCTATACTCAAGAACAAACCATAAATTCTAAGCTATTTGGCTTGTTTCTTCGTGCTTGAGCAATATTCGCTTAAATAGTCATGATCCACACATGATTACTCGGGGAATAAAACCTGAGATATATTCTAAAAACATGATTATGTCGCCCCAGTGGGAACCAAGGTACCACGGCCTGTCTGCCTCCGGCCCAGGAGGCGACATTTGGGTTGGCCAGCAGAGAATGGCTTGGCCGCGGCCGCTCTGAAGAGGCCGCCTCGCGAGGGGCTAGCCTCGCGAGGCCCCTCACCACCAGGCTAGGCCTAGCCTGGGCCACCAAGGACCAGATCGCATCGCGAGGCTCCCCTTGCGAGGACGCCTCACGAGGCTTGACATACAACACCAACCGCGGGGCTCTGCGCCCATCAAGTGAGCGACGCACCCTCGTAAACAAGCATAACACAGGTCGTGCCAGAAGGCGCGGACAGGGAGGATTTCCTCTTTGGTGATTAAAGTGCAGCGCCTGCTGCCTCCCCCAAAGCAGGTTCCCAAAGCTTGCCATTCTGATGAAAGAAGACCACGCTAACGCGGCTCGCTAGGACGGAGGTCATCACCGAGCCCACCAGCGCTTCAGAATGACTACTTTATAGCAGGCAGAGACCGCCTTTAGTCAAGGTAGGCCTGGGCGCCAGTCCCCCTTTGGATTGCCACCCTATGGACACCCTTTCCCGCTCATATTTTCGGGGAAGAGGACCAAGGCACTACAAGGGGGGCAGGACCGCTTCGAAGTAAGGGGATCGAACCATTCTCCCCCACACCTCGTGCACCTCGAGCCGCCAGCTCTCCATTACAGAACAATCCAACACAGGTAGGAGTAGGGTATTACACCACACGGTGGCCCGAACCTGGGTAGCTCGTGCGTCCCCGTCGTGTCCGGTGTGAGTGAGTGAGCTCGTCGCTGATCTTGCCGTACTTGTCGTTCCGTCCTAGGTTGCCAAGCAAAGCCCCCCAGTGTTCGATCCCTAGCTCTCGGAGAAGTTCTTGGACACAGATCCTAGACTCTGACATTTGGCACGCCAGGTAGGGGGACTTGCCATCCTCGCGCCTTCAGCCTCGATGTCGACATTGACATGGACAACGGCGCCGATCGCCGGGAGCGCGCTGCTGTGGGGACCCCGACTCATAAGTCGTGATCACCGAATGCACGTGCACAGTGATTCCAGAGATCAATGCTCACTGATCACACAGAAACTGAATAACAAGAGTCTTACATCCATTACATACCGGTTTACTCAAATATGGCCTTTATGGCCAAGTCTTCATATGGTTGTAGCGGAAATCTTCAACGATAGCGTGAACCCATGCCATCTGCCTTAACCCTACAGGCATTCTGACTGGGAAGCGTCCTAGCTCGCATGTTCGTCACCAAGGTATTCTTCATCGTATCATGTTCTTTCATGCCTGGCCAATAAAATAACCAGTGGCAAGCCAATGAGTACTTTGAATGTACTCGCAAGCATCCCATGTTTGGAACAAGGTTCAACAGAGCATGATATAGCACTAAGTAGGTAATTTTGCAGAAAGCTAATTTTGAGTGCAGTGACATGATCAACTAACTTAAGTAAGCATGCATCAACAGTTGGCAGATATCCAAATGAACAACTTATAGATATCATCATAGGCAAGTGGTTGAACATCTCATGTTCAGTCATCACGTCAAGTCATCTGACTTAACTCAGGTATCACCTCTGTGTCATCCACACACACCCACACACACTAGTTTAGTGAACACTGGACGTAGCACAAGAGCGTTCATCCAACTGTCCTTGACCGTGGACACGGCTATTCGAATAGTTTTACACTCTGCAGAGGTTGCACGCTTTACCCACAAGACTCGGGGAACTTCCGTGTCATCCACGGCTCGTGGTATATTGCGAACCGAGGTAAGCACCCGAACAATGCCTTTCCCCTAGCGATACTAAACAAAGAGTCCACTCGTTGGTGCCATCCCTCATGATATACATCACACGTATCATCCACGAGGGCATGCAACGGTGTGCCCGGTGCCTGTGAAGACAGCGCATGATCGTCCATTCCGGTACGACCCCGTATCGAGAGTGACCACTTCACTCCCGCCACTAGTAATGCGGGCTCTATGCTAGTACCCACCAAGGT
This sequence comes from Elymus sibiricus, assembly GCA_039707655.1. NCBI lineage: Eukaryota > Viridiplantae > Streptophyta > Magnoliopsida > Poales > Poaceae > Elymus > Elymus sibiricus. The sequence continues at coordinate 139,366,987 of CM077671.1, forward strand.
AATCAACAAAGCCCCGTCCCATAAGGGGTATCGTGGTCGTACATGTAAGGTCGGAATAACGGTCGCAACTTACACCAATCTGTTTTCGAAAACCACACACACTCACTTGCTCCGGTACACCACTTCTTTATCAAGTGGCTACCTAGGTCATCATCATCTCCCTCGGGCATTAGTGGCACCCGACGGGGTTTTCGAAAAGTCTTTGAAAACACTTTGTTTCTGTCACCATGCATATTCCCATCCCACTTGCGTAGCAACTAGTAGCAACCTAACTACTCCCACCCGCACAACCCTCATAAGAATGGTAGGGTCATGCATGATGCAAGTATCAACAAGAAAGTATTGGAGGCATCCCACCGTAGTGGTCACCACATCAACATGATCAACATCAAGAAATAAAGTGCTATATGCCATGCGATAAAAGTGTTTCATAGTCATGGTCAAAGGGCTGCTTGCCTGGCTCAGCAAAGTCTTCGAGGTGTTCACACGCTTCTCGTCCACTGCGAGCACTTCATCTACTTCGTCAACTATCACCGGAAACAACCGCAATAAGCAACACAACAAGCAGAGAAATAAAAGTGCTCTATAAATAGGATTTTTATTTTTCTAGGACACCTCTGGTCATGAGAAAAATAACCAAGGAGGTTTTGGTGGATGTGGGTCAAGAGGGAGTTTTGAATGGTGGAAATGAAGGAAATGGTGATCCTATAAGATGTCCACAGAAAATATTTTTGTAAAAAGGAGTGGATGGTCCCAACAAATAGGGCATGATTTTATAAGCATTTAGGAATTGGTTTCACTGGATTTGGAGTTGGCATGATTTCCTAGGGATTTTTAAAGTGATCCATTCATGAAGAAATGGTTCAACAATCCACATGACAGACCAAGTATATGGAAAAATGTTCACATCTCATCTCATGAGCTTAGATACACCTAGGATTTTGAATAACTCCATTTGGAGCTATTTTGAATAACTCCATTTGGAGCTATTTTGAATATTCCAAGAAATGACCAAATCATTGATGGAAGAGAAAATGTTATGTGAAAAAAAATGTGCAATGCACATGTTTGGATAGCACATGATTTTAGAAGTCTGTAGAAACTTGAATCAATGAATTTGGAGTTATATTGAATTTATTAGGAAGTTTTGAATCTGCCAGAGAAAAAACAAAAAGGAAAAAGGGTTTACCCTAGGGCCTAAACGGCGCACCGGGCGAGGGATAGCTACTGGGCCGGCCTAGTAGCTTAGCTGCACCCGCGCAACTGCCACGCCGAAGGCGTATTCAGTAGAATACGTTTCCCACGCGGGGAGGCGGTTGCGGGCAGATCCCGTTTCCACTTAACCCGACAGAGGGGGCCGGCTCAGTCACCGCTGCCGCTTACAGGCGGCCCCCCCATGCCAGCTGGCGGGGTGGTCGTCCTCTACCTCCCGCTCGAGGCAGAGGAGAGGAGGCAGAGCGCACGCCGGCGCTCGTCCGGCGATAGTCGGCGCCTCCGGCCGTCTCCCCGGTGCTCCGCCTATGGGCGAGCTCAGCGCGAAGCGGCGCATCCGCTGGGGTAGGTCACGGCCGCCGAAGGGGACCGAGGTGACCGCGGCTTTGGTGGTGGCGAGGGAGGCCGTCGGCCGTCCGTGGCTCTGGCGTTTGGGCGTCCTGGCGACAGCTTGAGGAGGTGGGGAGGATCGCCGGTCTTCGGGGAGCCCTTTTGGTGGTGGAATGGGAAGGAGGTGAGCTCGGTGTTGCTCGAATTTGAGCGAGCCGAAGCGGCGGTCAAGAGGTGGTAGGAGGAGGAGGGAGGCACGGGGAGAGGAGTAGGTTGGTCGAGGAGATAGCTTGGGGGAAGAGAGAGAGAACGGAGGCGAGAGAGGGCTCGGGTGCGGCCTTATATGGCGGGGCGGTGGTGCACCGCAGATGGGGGTTTGGCGAGGTCGATGCCATCGCCTGAGCTCTCGGGGGCTCGCCAGGGCATGTCTTGGGTGTTCCTGGATGCGGTCTTGGTCCATAGGAGGGGAGAGAAGCAGCGGGTCGTAGCCCGGGCGTCGCGCGTGTGACGTTGCCCATTGGGGCTCTCGGGCGGCCGGCGCGCGTGCGAGAGGGGGCCAGAGGAGGGAGAGAGAGGAGGGGGGACAAGGGCTGGCGTGTTGCGGACGCCGAGGTCCCCCGGCAGGCGTGCTGGGGAGGCCCGAGGTGGTCGGGAGGCACTGGGCAGGGGCGGCTACAACTCTCTGGTGCACTGTAGCGCGCTCCAGAGCGCCCATTTGGCGTGCCATGGCATAAACAATGCCCACCAGCGCGTCCTCTAGTGTCTTGGGGGTTCTGGATATGCTCATGAGTGTGCAAGAGCTAGGGAATAGGTAGAGGTGAAGAAAGGAAGTTGGGGAGGGGTAAAACTTGTGCTGCCAAAGCTGTCTAGGGGTGGTAAATGGGGGTTTTACCATATCAACCTTTGAGCAATGGCCATGCAAACTTTACTGGGGGTGCAAGGTATCTACAAGGGGCCGTGGTAAAAATTTGAGAGCAAGGAGAGTGGGGAAAGGGGTCAAAACAATAGATTTACCAATCTACCAGAAGGTGTTTGGTGTTGTTTTCGGCAAGCAAAAGGCCTCCACTTGCTGTGGGCTTTAACAGGATCAAATGATGGTTAAAAATAGGAGTGATCACAAGTTTTGAGCTTATCTGAGAGAGGTTGGCAATGTAAACTTGGTGAACCCTAGAAATGGGCAGAATTGGAGTTGCTTAGATCTAGCTAAGCAAATCCATTCTCCTTGATGCTCCACTTAGTGTGGTGGCATAATTTGGGGATTAGAGCATACCCAAAAAGTTTGGGACCAAATGGGGATACTTGACACTGCAAATATTTCCAATTCTTGAAATCAATAGAAGTGGGTTTGTGGGGATTTGGACAAGTGGATCTGTTCTCCCTGATGCACCACTTGGTGTAGATGCATTATTGGAGGATTAGAACATGTCCACAAAGTTTGAGCACAATAGGAGATAGTTGGCAATGTAGAGTTGCTCAAATTTGGATCAGGACAGGAATGGTTTTGGTATATTTTGGTGAACCAAAACAATTAGGATTGAGATGAAACTTGGCAAGATGATCACATATGTCATATGTGACATGCTAGAATTTTCTTGGATTTATTTGAGAAATTTCTTATAGAAATATTTCAAATGCTTGAAATAGGCAGAAATGGTTTTGATGGGTTTTGTCCAATATTTTGAACATGACCATGTGTTTAAACTCTTCTATATGGACAATATATGTCCACTGAGTTTTCCTAAATTTTCTCAAATATTTTGAAAGCATAAAAATAATTTTCCCCTATAAAAGACCATTTCTGGCCTTAAGAAAAAGCATTTAAATAAAATAACAAAATAATATTTAAAAATAATATTTGGTGGTTTTAGGAAGTCTTAAATATAGTAGGTTCCAAATAGAGTCTTTGTGGCCAAACAATCCACCCAATTTGAGGACTTGTAGTTCAAATCTCAAATTAGGGGGTTTTGACAACCTAATTTGAATAAATGCTTTTTGGCCAAAATAATATTTGATAAAAATAGTTTTAGGTCCTATACACATGGTATGATCATTGGACAAGAGTTTAGATCAAGGAAAAGAGTTTTGAGAGTAGGAGGATGTTTTATGAATTATAGAGCACCATCAAGCAATCAAACAAGCAAGCAAATAGCACACAAGTCAAACATTCAAATGCACTCAAAAAGTTTTAATTTGCCCTAAATTTTGAGTCATGATAACTTAGTCATGAGGAAAAACACAGGGTGTGACAGCTGCGCGCCGACCTGCCACCGGGGTCCATGCGGCGCCAGCCGCCCGAGGTGCCTCGGAGAGGCGACCTCGCACCGGCACCGAGCCCGCTGGGGAGCAGGTGGCCTCCTCCGTCCACCCGTCGGTGGACAATCTTGCGCTTGGCCGCTCCGTCACCGCCTCCTTGCCTCCAAGTCGCAGCCCCCACCCCCGCTCCGCACGCCGTGCTGCTCATGGCATAGGGGCTGCTACGCCGTCGCCCCACCTAGGACGGCAGCGACGCCTGGCTCGAGCATGTCCCCGAGGTTATCTCCGACGCACACGGTGGCCAGGCGCCCCCTTGCTCCTCGCCCACTTCACCATCATACACCGAGCGACCCGGATGCACCACATCTCCTCTTACTCGGGGCCGCAGCGCAGCTGGATGGCGTCGCACGGCGTGCGCCTCGGAGCTGACCCATGGTTCGTCTGTGCCAGACGGCGTCGGCGGCCGCCGCTGGATCGTCCGTCGCGTCCGCCACGGCGTTCCCGCAGTTGGGCACGGGAGCCGCGCGGCTCCGACCAGGGGCGTTGTCACCAGTGGGAGCTCCCAAGAGCCCCGTAGGGTGGCCTGCATCCTCGGTGGGGCCCAGGCCCCTCCGTTCAGCCACCACCTCAAGTGCTTCACGCGCGAGGTTAACGCCGCCCTCCCGGCGCCCGAGTCCGCCGGCCGCCTCAAGTGGTCCGAGTCCCCTGTCGCCTTCAACACCAGCAATCACCCCAAGTCCACTAGGTCTGTGGGCGTTGTCCCTCTGCTCTGTACTCCCACCATCAGCGGTGTGGCCGTCGCCAAGACGCTCGTCGACGGCGGCGCAGGCCTCAGTGTGCTCTCGGTAGAGACTTTTGAGACGCTCTAGGTTCCCTATGAGCGCCTGGCGCCCACTAGGCCTTCTTGAGCATCACCCGCGGCTCTGCCCTGCCCCTGGGCTAGGTCGCCTCCCCGTTACCTTCAGCACTCGCAAGAACTACCGCACAAAGTTCATCGCCTTCGATGTGGCTCACATCGTCCTGCCCTACAACGCCATCTTGGGCTACCCGGCGCTCTCCAAGTTCATGGTTGCGACCCACCTCGCCTATGGCCTCATCAATATGCCTGGATGCAACGGCACCCTCACCATCCATTGCGATGAGAAGGACGCGACGCTTGCCCTCACGCGTGCCTACAAGGCGGGCGCCACCATATCCACGACCGACAAGGATGCCCCTGAGCTTGCAGAGCCGATGCCCGCGAAGAAAAGCTCCTATTCTCCTAGGAGCGGGCCGAGACCAAGAAAGTGTCACTGGATGGGAGCGGTGCGGGGCCCTTCCCCGACCATCAGCAGTGACCTTTCCCCCAAGCAGGAGAGCGCGCTCGTCGCCTTCCTCCGGGCGAATGCTGATATGTTCACTTGGATAGCCACGGGCATGCCCGGTGTACCAAGGGAAGTGATCGAGCACGACTTGGCGGTGTGCCCAAACCTGCTCCCCACCAAGCAGAAGGTACGGCGCCAGGCGCTCGAGAAGGAAGACTTCTTCGTCTAGGAGGTCGAGAAACTCCAAGACGTCGGAATCAACCGCGAAATACTCCACCCAGAGTGGATCGCCAACCCCGTTGTCGTCGCCAACCCGCACAGCGGCAAGCGTATGCGCGTTGGCTTCACCAACCTTAACAAGGCCTGCCCCAAGGACCACCTCCCGCTGCCAAGGATTGACGAAATAGTAGACTCCACCACGGGGTGCGATCTACTCTACTTCCTGGATGCCTTCTCAGGATATCATTAGATCAAGATGGCAAGGGAGGATGAGGAGAAAACCGCCTTCATCACCCCTTGCGGGGTGTTCTGCCACGTGTGCATGCCCTTTGTCCTGTAGAGTGCGGGAGCCACCTTCCAGAGGCTGATGTGCATCTGCCAGGGGTGCCAGATGGGGAGAAATGCGGAGGCATACTTCGACGACATCGTCATCAAAACGCGCACGGAGCACACTGTCATCGAGGACCTGGGAGAAACTTTCGCCAACCTGTGCAATGTCAACCCTAAACTCAACCACGCCAAGTGCGCCTTTGGTGTCCTTTCCGGCAAGCTCCTTGGCTTCCTGGTCTCCCATCGCGGCATCGAGGCTAACCCCAAGAAGATCAAGGCTATCGAGCAAATGTCACCAACCCGCAACCTCAAGGAGATGCAGCGCCTGGCGGGGTGTATGGCCTCGCTCGGTCGCTTCATATCCAAGTTCAGCGAGCGGGCTCTGCCATTCTTAAAGCTCATGAAGAGGTCTAGCCCCTTCAAGTGGACCCTCGAGGCCGAAGCTGCCTTCGAGGACCTCATGAGGTACCTCATGAGCCGTCCCGTCATGGTCGCCCGTCGCCCTCGCGAGCGCCTGGTACTGTACCTGGAGGCCACCGCCCTAACGGCAAGCGCGGCCCTTGTGGTGGAGCGGGAGCAGGCCCGCTAGCCAGGCGTCAAGAAGAAGCCCGCTGCGTCCGCACCTGCAGATGCCACCCCCTCTGAGGCATCGCTTGAGCCCCTCAAGGCCCTGCTGGCACCTGCCGAGGGCCCTCCTCAGGAGGCCTCAACACCTCTTCAGGGGGCCTCCGGAGTCCCGCCTCCGGAGGCCCCGGCAGCAACGCTGCCTGAGCTACCTGGTGAGCATGACTTGGACACCACGGTCATGCATCTCGTCGAGCACCCCGTCTACTTCGTCAGCACGGTGTTGCGTGACGCACGCCAGCGATACCCCATGCAACAGAAGCTCCTCCTGACACTCCTCATGGCCTCCAGGAAGCTGCACCACTACTTCCAGGGGCACACAGTCAGAATAATCTCCTCCTACCCGCTGGAGCAGGTCCTGCGGAGCCCGAACGCCACCGGCTGCGTCGCTGAATGGAACATTGAGTTGCAGCCCTTCGAGATAGAGTTCCTCACCACCAGGACCATCCAGGGCGCGGCCATGGCGGACTTCGCGGCAGAGTGGATGGACACGCACCAGGACGAGCTGTAACAGCCCAAGTCCAAGACCTCCATTATTTTGTGCTATGTTCTTGTTTGCTTGCTATGTGTCTTTTAATTTATTTTTGCATCATGCATCATCTTCATATTGTTGGATGATTTTCTTCTCTTGGTATTGTGATTGCAACTCCTAATCCCTCTTTTGTTCCTTCCATAAACCTTATGTATTTTTATATATAGCTTGGCACCACTTTCATTTTTCCCGATGCCCCACCTCCAACTTGGTTTCACCCAAGATCCAATATCTCAAAGTGCTACATCCTTCTTTATCAATTCATTTATTTATTTCGAGATGCATTTTTTCGCTTCTTCGATTCTGCTCCAGACCGTGCCCATAAATCATATATTTTGGAACCAGCCACCCTCTCAAGTTTCAACCCTTTTGAACCAAATTTGGATGGGTCTTCAAAGTCCAACATATTGGATATATTTAAAATGTTTGGATTTTACTTCTTCCAATAATTCTTATAAAATGTTCATAAATCACAGTATATGTGTAGGGCATTTTACCATTTTTTCTCAGTCCTTCTTGCATCCATTTTCAAATAAGATTCAGATGAAAACATATTGAAATATGTCCAAACTCATCTGAGATTTCCTCTACCAGAAATCCCAGATCAATTTTATGAATTGGGCATATTCCAGGGTTAGAAAAATATTTTGTCCCAACATAACTCTCTATTCTTTTCTTTTAGTTTCTGTTTATTAAATAAATAGAAACAGAGAAGTAAATGAGAGAGAGAGAGGGAGAGTTCTAGCGAAGCCCACCCTCTCATCCCCTCAGGCAGCCCACCAAGCCCACCAGCGTCGATCTCCTGTTCTTCTTCTTCTTCTCTGTACGGCGTCCATCCATGAGCTCCACGTAGGTGACCTCACTGATTTGACGGCCAATAGCTGCCCTAGCCTCCTATTTAACCTGCCCTAGCCCTAGGACGATACCCTCTCGGCCAGTTCCACCCCTCTCCTCCCTCTCCCGCTGCCGGTAAGCTTTCTTCTCGTCTCCCGTCGCCATGGCCCGAGCGAGCTCGAGATGAACCACCAACATCGCGGAGGGATGCCAAGACATCGCTGCCGTCGACCTATTCTTCCCCTGCGTCCACCGGGCCCCGAGCATGCTTCCCCCTGCTTCGTCTTCTCCGTCGCAACCGAGGACCTTCGCCACGATCAGCGCACCCCGGCTCCCTCTCCTCTGCGCCCCCGATGATTTCGTCGACTCCCCGAGCCCAATGTGAGCTGCTGCTTCTACTCCCGCATTTTTCGCTCGTTTCCGTGCTCTGTATGCGTCGCCCGTCCCAAACGAGGCCGTCTGCCATGGACGACCATGTCAGTGAGCTCAAGCTCGTAACATGCCTCCTCGCTCGTCTCCCGTCGCACCCTTTTGCCCTCACGCGCTACTACACGCATGCCCGCGCATCCGATCGCCTCCCGCACACGCGCTATGCATGCAACAGAGTGGAGCACCCTCGCATAGCCCGGCCTTCTTCTTCTTCGCGCCTAAGACGAGATCCTGCTCGTGCTCGAAACCAGCACAAGGTTTACGATTTCGAAGTGGCAAAAATTTCGCTCACCCTCGAAATGGTCGAAATTTCGAAAATTTCGGAAATTTCGAAAATTGTTTCGTACAAATCAACGAAATTTTTGTTTGAATTCAAATAATTTTAAATTTAAACAGATAGATATAAGAACGCGTAGCACAGAATTAACGCACTTGCATATCTAGCCTGATGGTTAATCCATAGCCTTAGAAGGTGCTGGTCGCGGTTCGAATCTCAGCCAGGACATTTTTTTGCCACAAATGTATATTTGGTGCAAAAAAAAATTCAAAATGATGGTAATCATGATTCGAACTCACAACCTACTGATCAGTAGACAACTTTCCTACCACGGCGCTACCATAATACATGTTAATTCTAGCTGATCCATGTTCATTTTTACATAGAAATTCAAACCAACCGAAATTTCTTGAACGGAAGGCAAAAATTTCGCCCACCCTCGAAATTGTCGAAATTTCGGAAATTTCGAGAAATTTCGACGAAATTTTAAACCATGAACCAGCATGCACCCACCACACCTGCAGCTGCACATACACGAGTGTGTCCCGGTTTGGAGACCTCTCAATGTTTCTGCAGGCCCGCCACAGCTCAGAAGCCTCCACCGCAGTCGCTATGCTCGCCGGTCACACATCTGGGATCCATGTCTGCCATGTAGAAGAAGGCCCAGCCTTTGATGTATTTCAAATAGGTCGCACCCCGAATTTCAACAGCAGCAGCAGCAGCGCACTGGTTAGCGCCCTGCCTCTTCACCCATGAGGTCCCGGGGTCGAATCCCGTGAGCCTCATTACTTTTTTTACTTTGTGCTTGTAGTATTATTTTTTTCCAAATCGTGCACACCCACATGGCCGCTTGGGCCTAAACCATTTCTGTGCCGCTCCAGTGTGCGGGAATCCGGCCGCGTATGTTTTTTCTTTCTCTGTGATTTGTAGTAGTATTTTCCCTTGCATTAGCATATTACTACATGAATGCCACTGTATTATTCGACAAGTACCTCACTAACCTGCTGGATAAACCTCTTGTACATATCCTGGAGGTCAAGGGATCAATACCCACGGTTGCAGTCTTTTCTACAATTTTTTTGCCTCTCTAGAGGATTAGCTTGCCTATGTTTTCTAGTCTTCTTTTAATGCGTTTCTATGCTCACATCTAAATCATGGCAACTCTAATTAAAACAAATTATATGTGTAATGATGCCTAAATTTTCATACAGTTAGAATATCCATATTTCATTCATGATAAAAATGTTAAAATTCTTATTCTCATTAATTTGCCTAATGCCATGGTAAACGGTTTCTTGCATAACTAAATAACCGTAGCTCCGTTTAACATGATCCACATATGTAACTTGACTATAAACATGTGTGGAATCACATGGTCCACTTTATTTTCATGTTTAATAAATATAAAATTGTGTTAGGACAGATCTGTACGAAATTTATAATTCACATATGGGGTCATTTCGGAAACGCTATATGTTGTTTTCGGCCTCATTTAAACTTGCCTAGATGTGTGGTTTGTTCATGTTTCACCTCTTGCCATGATAAACAACATTTAAAATAATTTTTTAGTTAAACAACATTAACCACGTTTCTCGTAATATGGAGAGTTATTATTTCGATTATATGTATGTTCTCCATCTCCATTTAAAATTGCTTTAATTCCATCTTCACCTTGTGCCATGACCACCCATGTTAAACAACATTTAATATTGATGAGTACCTAAACGAGAGTGAACTAAATGATTCGAAAGTAGAGTTTCATCAATATGCAACTCTTTGCATATTGAGCTTCACTTAATGTGAAGTTTTTGACTGTTGCATCTTGCCTTGCCATGCCTTGCATATTTAAACTTGTCATGCATCATCATTGCTTGCACATCATGTCATGCATATGTAGTGGTATTTATCATATGTTGATTGTTGTTTCCGGATTGCTTCTTCTCGGTAGAGTTTCGAAAACGTTCGGTGTGTGAGGATTCGTTCGACTTCGTTGGATCGTCTTCTTCACGGATTGGTTCTTCTTCCAAGGGGGATCTCAGGCAAGATGAACATTTCTATTGCTATGTCTCGCTACCAACCACTTGTTTGTCAAGCCTCCCAACATGCTCCGAGGTTGAGGTTTTCCATCGGAATTCTAAGGATACTACGGGCAATCCCGCGGTTGTGGTTTTCCATGCAGCGTGTGGCTAGTTTGTGATGGAGGAGTTGGAGCACCCCTGCAGGGTTAAATCTTTTCGAGAAGCCGTGCCCGCGGTTATGTGGCAACTTGAAAATTAGTTTAACATCCGGTCATGGAAAACTTAAAGTAAACTCAAATAAAATACACCAACCGTGTGCGTAACCGTGACTGTCTCTTCTCGTGAGTTCCAAACCGAGAGAGAACACGGTGGGGTTATGTTTGACCGTAAGTAGGTGTTCAGGATCACTTAGTGATCATTACTAGTTCACGACCGTTTATGCGTACATCACCCCCCTCTTATTCTTGAACTCGTAAGTTAGCCACTCAAATAAAATGCTTAGTGCTTGCTGTAGCCTCACCACTTAACAATATCTCACCCATTAAGCTTTGCTAGTCTTGATACCCTTGGAAATGAGATTGCTGAGTCCCTGTGGCTCACAGATTACTACAACAACAGTTGCAGGTACAGGTAATGCGATGCTTTGACATGAGAGCGATGTTGTTTGATTTGGAGTTCTTCTTCTTCCTCGATCATAGGATGGGTTCCAGGCCGGCAGCCTGGGATAGCAAGGATGGATGTCGCTTTTATCGTTTGATTTCGTCCGTAGTCGGACCCTGCTCTTCTGTATGGTGATTGAATGTATTGTTGTATTTGATGTGATCATGATTTAGCTTGTGGCGAGTGTAAGCCAATTCCATATACACATCTCCTCTTTACATGTACTTGTAACGATATCCATTCTTGCAAGACGACGAGATGCGCTTCTATCTCTGTCGAGGCCCTCGAGCCAAAATAAGGATAGGATCGCATTTTGGGCGTTACAAGTTGGTATCAGAGTAGTACCGACCTAGGAGCCCCCTTGATTGATCGAACTAGGCCGAGTCGAGTCTAGTGAAAAACTATTTTGAGTCTAGTTATATATTGGAGAGTAGGATTCTTTTTACTCCTCTTCTATGCTCTGGTGAGGAATCCTGACGTAGGAATTTTAATTCTACCCCTCTTCTCACTCAAATATTTATTTTAGGATCATCCGGGTATTTTGGAATCTCTATGATGCTGATGTGACGGAATTCTGTACTTGGTGCCTCCTGTTTCCGAGGAATAGAGATCCAAGGGATTCATGACACATCGTTATCATTCAGTTTCCTTAGTACCTCAGGACGTGGATGTTTGAAATTGCTTCAATACTATTCGTGGTGCGAAGAGTGTGGCGGCACCCAGTACTGGGGAGCGGGATCACATGTACAGCCATGTTTAGTATCGTTGTGATTATGAGGGTCTGAGGTAGATGAATTTCCGAGGCCTCTGGTTATGTGTTGACGAATGTGATACATTGGAGAGTAGTTTTACTGCTAGGAGTTGAGTGATGGATTTTACTCCGTCTATCTGTGGACCCGATTGCATAACCAAAGATTTCGGAAGTTCTTAGGTGGGAATTCAAGTAGTTACCTAGGATTATCCTTCCAACGAACGCATAATGGGTTATGTATTTGTTTCCAGCTTAATTCTCAAGCCCCATCCTTTGTTTGTTGGAGTATTGTAATTAGAGTTGCTTCGATGTCAAGTGGTGATTTCATATATTTTCTAAGTGGTGTTCTCATATTTATATGAGAATCCTAATGCTTTTGCTCAATCTAATTGTCATGTCAATTCATTTCCATCCGGAGTGCTTCTCTTCAAGATAATTCAACCATCTCCAATATTTGCAAGATCTATCCTCATTTTTCCATTTCCCGGAGTTCGTTTCATCCGTCCAAGGTTGTCTTTGTTTTTTCCACCCTACCGCCTTTTTTCTTCAATGACTAAATTCTCATCCAAGTGTCTTTTCTATTCATGTGATGCTTCCGCTATATTTTCTTCCATTTTGTATCCGGTGAGTAAGTGTGAAGATGCTTAGGAGCTTCAAGTTCATCGTTCTTTATTCTTCTTTCTTCTCCGGTGGATTCAAATCAAGAATTCGAGCTTCATTATATCCTTTTCATCCTTTAAATGCTTTTCCGGGTTGTAAATTCTTATTCAAGCCTCTCTTGTTTAGTCCTCTCTCTACTCCATCCGGAGTGGTAAGATATCTCAGAAGACTTTCATTTCCATTCATACCCTCTTGAATTTTTTCGAGGTTCTCACCTCATCAAGTTTTCATTTGTTCCAGTGCAATCTCTCTTCCTAAGTAGTCATTTCAACGGTGTTCTCTTTGAGTGGGCCCATAACCCACAGGTTATTTCCCAGGATCTTACCTAGCTCTTCTAATCTTTTCCGGAGATGTCCTCAAGTTCTTGTCAATATGACGTAAGAATGAATTTCATCAGTCATATTCTTTCTCGAAGATCACTTATAAATCATTTTTATCATTGGCTCAACCTTTTCTTATTCAATGTTTCGGAGTGTCTCAATAATTCATGATGTTGTTTCTCGTCATCATTCTCAGCGTTGAAGACCGAAGGAGTGTTTCTCTTAAATCTTTGTCCATTCTCTTGAAGATGCATGGTTTCAGCATGTTGCTATCCTCTCAAATTCTTTTCGATCATGAGTAATTCCATCCATATCTATTCGAAGCATTTGGGTGTTGTTTTCATTTCTCGATCCTCTGAAGGCCATCATTTCAGAAGATTTCTTCATACTCAGCTTTCAGCTTTCATTCTCAAATTCTTCTCAATGGTTATATCTTCGTTCGTATCTCAATATTCCAGTGCTTCGCCCAAGATTTCTCTAGGCGGATCGTGATCTCTTAGATCTTGTCGGAATCGGGGCTCCGCAAATCCCAACAAGGTTCGAACACTGGGGCGTGTGCGAAGATCTCAACCGGCTCGGGGTCTCAACTTGTCACCCTACGGCCTAGCTGCGTCGAGTAAGTTCTTGCGAGGAAGAAGATGAACACAGAGATTTACCCAGGTTTGGGCCATCTTGCGGTGTAAAACCCTACTCCTGCTTTGTGGTGGATTGGCCTCATGGGGAGGCTGAGGATGAAATAGTACAATGGTTTTGTGGCCTCACGAGGGCACTTGGTGGTGATGAACTCGACCCGATCCAACCTCCCTTATACGATGGGAGCTCGTCCCCATTTATAGGGGCCACAGTCCTCTTCCCCCGTCGCACTGGCGGGAAGGGATCCCACAACGGCCAAATTTGAAAGGGGACTGGTAGTACACCCTATCCTCACGAAAGGTGGTCTTCGCGTGCAAAGCTTCCGGGTGTGACGTAGCGGTGGGCTCGGCGATGACATCCATCCTACCGAGCTCGTGGTCTTGGTCCTCTTGCACCGAGAAGGAAACCTTTGGGGGGTTCCTTGGGAACCCACGTACGTCCTTGTCTCCCTTGCACCAAAGAGGAAACTGTCCTCCCTCTGCGCCTGCTGGTGCTCGCTTGGCTTGACCGTCAGAACCCATGTCATGCCGGCCTCACGAGGCCAGTTACTTGCATAGGGATCTCCGCTCCTCAAGAGGCGGCCTGGAGGGGTGCCGCTCCTCCGGAGGTCTTGGCGTTGTCCTCCTCGCGAGGCGGGGGCTCTTGCGAGGGCCTTGACTTGGGGGGCTTGTTGCGGGGCCGTACTGGGCCTTCATGGTGGGCCACGCGCTTGGCCGCAGGCAGGCAGGTCTGGGTACCCCCGATCCCAGAACGCCGATGGTACCCCCCGGGCCCAAGGCGTGCCAACCTTGGTTTCGAGACGAAGGCATGGAGCGAAGGGCGAAGCGCCGTGGGCCCGCATTCGCCTGTGGGCCATGCTCGACGCGTGGCGCACGAGGGGGAACGGACACCTCCGCCCCCAATCACCTCGACTACTATCCTGGCTGACAAAAGACTGGCGCCCTCGTTGGAGCCATCATTGCTCTTCTTCCTTGCGCCTTGCTCCCTTTCTCAGATCCCCTTTCCTCCGCGAGAAACTCCTCCAGGTCTTGGTGCAGCATCGCTCTCCCTCCTGCTCTTCTACCTCCAGGATTCCTCGGATGGCGCCTGCCGAGAAGACGAAGCCCGAGCCTGCAGCGTCGGCCCCCTCTTCTCCCTCTCTGGTGCTCGCGACTTCCTCCGTCGCCAAGGAGGGGGATCTCGCCTCCTCGCTTCCGTTAACTACGGGGGACTCCAACGAATGGGGAAGGACCTTGATCTGGTGCGGCTCAGCTGAGCGGCGCACCCTGGCGAAGATGGTATACCCCTTCTTTCTCCATATCATCTTCTGCGGGCTTGTCCCACCCTTCTCGTGGTTCTTCTCCGCCATCCTCGCGCACTATGGGATCCAAACTCTCCATCTTCAGCCCAACTCCATCTTGCTCCTGTCGATCTTCGCCTTCTACTGTGAGGCCTTCGTAGGCGTGAAGCCTTCTGTGGCCCTCTTTTGCCACTACTTCAGCATGCGGCTTCATGATAGCGCGCAGCGGTCGGGTGCGCTTACTTCGTCGCGGTCCAAAGCGGCAATGTGCTCCTGAAGGCCGGGAAGAAGGTGGAAGGCTACCGGCACCACTGGGTCTTCTTAGATGTTCAGGGGGTTGATTCGCATCTGGAGCTCCCGACGAAGCTGCCCGAGAAGACCCTTGGGTGGGCCTCCGCGAAGCTCACCAACCTCCGGGCGATGCCCGTCTTGAAGCGGATCTCCTCGGACATGGCCGCCGGGAAACTGACCGGGGCGATGATGGTGAAGGAGTTTGTGACGTAGCCCCTGGCGCCGCTCCAGCAGCACTCGAAGCCCATGTGGGAGTACGAGGCCATGGGAGACGTCATCAGGCTTGGATCCGCAAGCCTGACAGGCAAGGAGCGGGACAAGGCCCTAAACACGTTGCTCTTCAACAATCCCGGGGATCTTCCCGAGGCCTACGCCCCACTATACCGCCGCAACGACGGCAGGGCATTGGCCGCCGCCATGCCCGATTTTAATGATCTGGGGCTCACACCATCCGGGCTCCCCAATCCCACGGTGTTGGTGTCCTCTGGCGACACCAGCGGCAGAGAGGATTTAGAGGAGACCGTGGATGGTAGGGAGGAGGCGTCCCCTCTGTCGCAGAGCGTGCTCCTCCGCAGCCTGGATGATGATGACGATGCCGACGAGCCCCCGCCCGCTGGTTCCTAGCACTTCGCCCGGGTGCACAGGGGGACGGGGCCTTCCCCTCAAGCCGCTCGGGCGCCCGGCCGGACGACCCCGAAGAAACGCACGGCCGTAGTTCCTCAGGGCGCCCTCCGCACCCCTTCGGGCGACAGCACCATGCCGGGGGTTGGCGAGGAGCACCCCACTCGCCCCCTGGACACGGCCAAGTCCACACCGAAAGGAAGCGGGGGCGTTCCGACTAGCGCCAAGGTGGAGAAGAAGAGGAAGTGGGTCGCGCGCGAGGAGTAAGTAACCTTCTTCGTCTCTGCTTGATCTTGAACTACACATGTGCTCACAGTCCTCCTCCTCTTATTGGCCAGGGTTGAGGTCGTGCCGAAGAGGAACAAGGCGAGCGTTGAGCCGAAGGAGCCCCCTGCCCTAGGGGTGCCATCGGCTTTGTGCTGCAATGGAAGCGAGCCGCGCCAGCCCAGCGTGCCACTTGGAGGACCGGCCGCCGGGGGCGCGGAGGCTCTCGTGGCGGCGTCTCCTGCCGCAGCCGTGCTGGCCCCGACGCTGATGGAGGGGGCAGCTCCTCGCCCCTCCTGGTGGAGTCCATTCCCGTGGTCGCAGAGATGCAGCCTCGGGAGGATCTGGCCCCCACGGGCCAGCTGGTCGTGGGGTCGCCCACGCTTACCGTGATGGGGAAGAAACTGGAGCCCCCGGCTCCCCAAGTTAGGCATGCTGCCGGGCCCTTGGTCACGGCGCCTGCCGATGCGTCGGCGCCGCCTCCTAGTCTGGCTGTTGCGCGTGCGCGCTGCGGTCCTCTGATTAGGCCCGGTGCCTTGGATGAGGCTTACACCATGCTTGGCAGAATCCAGGCTGATCTCTAAGATGCTGAAAGGTGCCTCGCGAGGGAGCGCCTGGGGCTCGTTTCTGGGTGGTCCCAGGCCGAGGCGGCCACCCGGACGGCCTGGGGCCGAGCCGAGGCCGCCATCGCGAAGAGCGAGGAGGAGGCCGCCGAGGCCAAGGCAGCCCGAGATGTAGCACTGGACGAGGCGGAGTCTACCAGGGCGCACTGCGGCGAGGCGGAGGCCCACCTGAAGGTCTTTTAGGATGAGCAAGCCGCACTCGCGCAACAACTCCGTGAGCAGGGGAGGTCCTCAAGGCCCGTGTAACGCCCAAGATGCGATCCTATCCTTATTTTGGCACGAGGGCCTCGACAGGGATAGAAGCGCATCACGTCATTTCGCAAGAATGGATATCATTACAAGTACATGGAAAGAAGAGATGACTATATGGAATTGGCTTACACTCGCCACAAGCTAAATCAAGAACACATCAATACAACAACATATACAATCATCATACAGAAGAGCAGGGTCCGACTACGGACGAAATCAAATGATAAAATGACATCCTTCCTTGCTATCCCAGGCTGCCGGCCTGGAACCCATCCTAGATCGATGAAGAAGAAGAAGAAGAACTCCAAATCAAACAAGCATCGCTCTCACGTCAAAGACTCGCATTACCTGTACCTGCAACTGTTGTTGTAGTAATCTGTGAGCCACGGGGACTCAGCAATCTCATTTCCAAGGGTATCAAGACGATTAAAGCTTAATGGGTGAGATATGGTTAAGTGGTGAGGCTGCAGCAAGCAATAAGCTTTTATTTGAGTGGCTAACTTACGAGTACAGGAATAAAGGGGGGACGATCGTCGCATAAACGGACCTGAACTAGTAATGATCTCTAAGAGATCCTGATGACCTACTTACGAACAAACATAACCCCAGCGTGTTCTCTCTCGGTTCAGAAATCACGGGAAGAGACAATCACGGTTACGCACACGGTTGGTGTATTTTATTTGAGTTTGCTTTAAGTTTGTTATGACCGGGTGTTAAACAAAGTTTCCAAGTTGCCACATAACCACTGGCACAGCTTTCCGAAAGATTTAACCCTGCAGGGGTACTCCAACTCATCAATCACAAACTAACCACACGCCGCGGGAATAACCTTGACCACGAATCCCGTGATCTCCTAGGAAATTCCGTAGGAAAACCTCAACCTCGAGATAGCCCAAAGTATTCTCAGAATTCCTCGCGCAAGACATTCGAGAAAGGTAAAACAAGTCCAGCAAGACTGCCCGACGTGTCGACGAACCCGATAGGAGCCGCGTATCTCGTTCTCAGGACACGACCGGATGAGCGCAGTATACGGTGGCCTGATAGGCATCTCACTAGTTGCCCCGTGTTGGCCCCGCCCATGACTCTAGTTTTGACCAACACTCATGAGGAGCACTGGCCTGGGGGTTGATTAATTATTCGCGGGTGCCGGCGGGTCCCTATGCAATTTTAGTTGTTATTAGGCAAATGTAGTACCAATGTTGGGTCTTGCCAGACAAGTTTTAATCTAAAACGAATGGTCAAGGGGGTCCCCATAACAAACCCGAGCATGTTAGGAGCGCAAAATATGGAACATAACACCGGTACACAAGTAACTAGGGCGGCAAAAGTGGAACAAAACACCGAGCATAAGGCCAAGCCTTCCACCTTTTACCAAGTATATATGTGCATTAAATTAAATAGCAATAATATTGTGATATATCAAAAATATCCATGTTGCACATGGAAAGAACTTGCACCTGCAACTAGCAACGCTATAAGAAGGGCTGAGCAAGCGGTAACATAGCCAAACAATGGTTGCTGGGATGTGGAAGGGTTAGAGGCTTATCATGACATTTTTGGATGCTTGACAAAACAGGTGGTAGGTAGTGAGACAGCGATAGAAACGAGACAACTAGCATGACAATGATAGTAATGGTATCCAGGGAAATGGTCATCTTGCTTGAGATCCCGCTTGGAAGAAGAACGAATCCACGAAGAAGACGAACCAACGTAGTCGAACGGATCCTCACACTCCGAACGCTTTCGGAACTCTATCGAGAAGAGGCAATCCGGAAACAACAATCAACACATGATAAACACCACAACATATGGATGACATGATGCACAAACAAATATGATGCATGTCAAGCTTAAATATGCAAGGCATGGCAAATCACAACAATCGATTACTACACATTAAGTGAAGTTCAATATGCAACGGGTTGCATATTGATGAAACTCCACGTTCGAAACATTTAGTTCACTCTCGTTTATTTACACAACATGTTTAAATGTTGTTAACATGGAAAGAGGTGAAGCATAATGAAACTACACTATCTAGGCATCTTAAATGAGGTCGGAAACAACTTATAGTATTTCCGAAGCGACCTCATCTGCAAATTATGAATTTGGTCCAGATCTGAACTAACCATGTTTTATATTTATTAAACATGTAAATAAAGTGCACAATGCGATTCTACTCATCATTCTACTCGATTTACATATATAGATCATATAAAACGGAGCTACGACCTAAAAGATATGACCATCAAAAGATAATATGCCATGAATACAAAATGCATGCAAACATCAACCATAAACATCTCAAATCATGGATGCAACATGATAATAATACACTACATGCAATTCTAGGCAATATTCATATATGGCATGCCCAAAACGGAGCTACGGTTCACCCACAATCACCAATACAAGTTTTAGTTCAAATCTGTCCAAACCAGCAACATAGCATATTGCACACATGAAAACAACAAGATACAAGGTTCTAAAATGCACAAACTAGGCATGGGGAAGTCTCATATAACACACACTTCATTTCATCTTCACATATCATACTCAAAAGAGTCATGGATCACATGGTAGGAAGATCACAACATGGCAATAAAATATAGCAGATTTGGACTTAGTGAAAATAACAGTTTTAACAAAGCAATTTTTATCACAGAGGCATATTGGCAGCAGAAAAAATATATGCTACAGGTCATATAATGGCATGAAACTTAACCGCATGGTAGAGGACATGATGCACTACAATTCATCCCATTATGGCAACATCAAATTATGCACATATTCATGGCAAACGTCAACACAACATAGCATAATGAAGAAGACAGATTCTCAGACTTGGTGAAAATTAGACTAGACATGAGCAACAATTTTTTTAACAGATTGAAAGAGTTGCAGCACCCCTGTAGGGTTAAATCTTTCGGAAAGCCGTGCCCGCGATTATGTGGCAACATGGAAACTTTGTTTAACACCCGGTCATAGCAAACTTAAAGTAAACTCAAATAAAATACACCAACCGTGTGCGTAACCATGACTGTCTCTTCTCGTGATTTCTGAACCAAGAGAGAACACGATGGGGTTATGTTTGTTCGTAAGTAGGTGTTCAGGATCTCTTAGAGATCGTTACTAGTTCACGTCCGTTTATGCGACGATCCTCCCCCTTTATTCTTGTACTCGTAAGTTAGCCATTCAAATAAATGCTTAGTGCTTGCTGCAGCCTCACCACTTAACCATACCTCACCCATTAAGCTTTAATAGTCTTGATACCCTTGGAAATGAGATTGCTAAGTCCCCGTGGCTCATAGATTACTACAACAACAGTTGTAGGTACAAGTAATGCGATGATTTGACGTGAGAGCAATGCTTGTTTGATTTGGAGTTCTTCTTCTTCTTCATCGATATAGGATGGGTTCCAGGCCGGTAGCCTGGGATAGCAAGGATGGATGTCATTTTATCGTTTGATTTCGTCCGTAGTCGGATCCTGCTCTTCTGTATGATGATTGTATATGTTGTTGTATTGATGTGATCTTCATTTAGCTTGTGGCGAGTGTCGGCGTTCTGGGAACGGGGGTACCCAAACCTGCCTGCCTGCAGCCCAGGGCATGGCCCACCTCGTTAGCCAAGCACGGCCTGGCGCGACTTCACTCAAGACAAGGCCCTCGCGAGGCCCCTAGGCTCGCGAGGAAGAACAACACAAAGACCAGCAAGGAGTGGGTCTCCTCAGGCCCCCTCCGGAGCGGCGGAGATCTCTATGCAGAACCCGGCCTCAGGAGTCAAGGATGACGCAAGGAAGGACAGACGGGTGCCAGCGCGCCAGGCGGTGCAGTTTCCCCTTTGGTGCAAAGGGAGCAAGGACGTACGCGGGTACCTAAAGCGCCCCCCAAAGGTTTCCATTCCGGTGCAACAAGACCACGACCACGAGCCCAGTAGGATGGATGTCATCGCTGAGCCCACCTCTGCATCATCGACAACTACTTTGCAGGAGAAGACCACCTTTGGACAGGGCGGGGATGTACTCCTGTCCCCCTTCAAATTTGGCCGTTGTGGGATCCCTTCCCGCCATTGCGATAAGGGAAGAGGACCCGGGCCACTGCTATATATAGAGGCTAGGTTGCACCGTAGAGGGAGGAGGACGAACAGAGGCGAGAGAGAAGACAACACCCAACAGGGCAGAGAGCCAAGAACACCACTCGAGTGCCCTCGCGAGGCTCCTCACCACTGTACTAGTTCACCCACCACACCTCCTCGAGAGGCAATCCACCAAAGCAGGAGTAGGGTATTATGCTTCGCAGCGGCCCGAACCTGGGTAAATCACCGTGTGCATCTTCTTCCTCGTCATCGCGCGAGTTCGTCGTAGTAATCATCATGTAGTGAGCTAGGTGGGGCGAGGCTGCAGGGGATCTTCGCACACGCCCCTCTGTTCGAACTTCTTGGGGTTTTGCGGAGCCCGAAATCCGACATTTGGCACACCAGGTAGGGGGCGTGTCGAAATCTTCCTCGAAGCCTCGCTCCTCCCTCGCCGCACCGCTCGGATGGCCAGCGCCCGATAAGCTTCCTCCGACCATGGTGGATCCGTCTTCACCAACCCCACCGTTCCCGACCGAGACCCACGCCCCAGCGGCACAACGCTGGGCGGTCAGTATCAAGCTGCCATTGTCGTCTCCACCGTCGTCGCCCATCACGCCACCCAAGCGCACGGCGAACGGGCGGCGCCCCCGGCACCGACATCGCGCTGCACCTACGTGGGAGACCTCGATGCGCACGATGCGTTGCTGATGGCAAGCGAGATGCTTGGCCACCGCCCGACGCACGGGGGCTTCGACGCATGGGCCGACCACATCGCTGAGCTGGTCGCCGTCGTGCGGAGGGCCATGGCCACCAACCCTCCTTCGTGGCCGCAGGCATCAGACGCCGGGGGCTCGTTCACCACGCCTGTCGCCCAGCCCGCCGGCGGCGTCCCCCCTCAGGCCTTGGACGAGCCTGAATGGGGCCCGCCGCATGCCGTGCTCCTTCTCCTCCGAATTCCGGTGAACGGTTTCGGGGCACCGCCCGGCCCCCAAGATGGAGTGCACGGAGGAAACAACGGGGCGCCCCTCGTGCGCACCGACCCGCACCCTCGTACCACTGCGGACCGTCAGCAGCCTAGGTTGACCAGGCGGGAGCGTGCTATCCTGCGCAGGGAGCAGGCGCCGCAGGCGTCCGAACAAGAAAGCAACCACGGCGAGGGCTCATCGGATCGCCAAGGTAACAACCCCCGTCAGGAAGCACGCGGCCCACCCAGCGGTGGTGGCAGAGGTAAGCAACTTCGAGCCGAGGCTCGTCGCAGGAGGGTCTGCGGGCTGCGCGCACAGGGCGGAGCCCTGCCGCCGCTGTCCGAAGGCGCCGTCCCCGGCGCCCCGCCGGACGGCTTTGGAGGAGAACCGAGCCCTTATGTAGAGCCCTATGTACCAAGCTACATCATACCTCTGGATGGTGGGATGGATCAGGCGCCTGCCGCAGGAGCCAACACCCCCCAAGAGTAGGGGGTACCCTGGGCGTCCTCCCCGAGCCGGGCCTGGGGGCTCCCACCGCCGGAGCACCTGGCCTGGACAATGCGAGCGGGAGAAAGAGGGAGGACGCCCCCGGGCCCGTGGGAATGGCGCAAGCCGTCGCCCTCGCGAGCAAGCAACAACGAGCCAAGCCCCGAGGCCTCAGGAGAAACGGCCTGGGGGGAGCAGCAAGACACAAGTAGCGCGGGCCACCCGCGGCAACCGGAGCGCCGGCGCAGCCTCAGGACGCTGGGCCTCACGAGGCCCTCAAGACATTGTCCGGCCGGCGCCCCGACGCTTCACGAGGCGGCTTCGTCGACAAAACACCTTTATGGCTACGCCGGATGCATTGTGCTCATGTTTGGGCTGCGGGAGCGCAATCCTGCGGCTACACGGGGAACAATGCATTCGGGTTTGGGTCATAGAGGCGCGCAACCGAGCAGAAATGCACGGGATGGCTCTTGACGGAGTTGGGAGCAACCGGGCCATGCGCCTGGGGGCTTGCCGAGCTATCTACGGCCGTGACACTCTCAAGTAATAATGAGTGGGCTGTATACGCCCGGAGCCCCCCGAGGACGCGGAGGGGTTCCTTCCCACGCAATGTGGAAGCCCCATGCTTCGCGCTGGCGGACAACACTGCCCTCCAATGGCTATGCCCACGCAACGTGGATGCCCTACGCTCCGCGCTGGGGGAAGACGAAGACGAAGACTAGCCTAGGTGTCGGACGCAGCAGTTGCTTGCTTCTTTTTGCTGTTCGAATTGCCACTTTTTGGAGTGAAGTTTGAGAATTTTGGAACTCTATTTTCAAAATGAAAAACGGGCGGGGACTTTTCTCTCATCATTCTCTCCTTTTTCCGGTCTTGGAGTCTCTTTCTCTGGATTGATGTTTTGCAAGGGCCCGTGCACTCCGGCCCTCCCCGAGGCGCCTCGGAGCTGGATAGCAAGGCCCTGTCGCCTCAAGGGCTTGCATCTTGTGGCAGTCGATCCCCACTCGGGGGCTTCGACCGCAGCGCGGCACCACAACATGAGGCCTCGGGAGGTCCCAGTGCCTCCTGAGGTGGCAACCGGCAGGACGGAATGGGGGTCACTCGAGCGTCAAAGGGGGCTCCTGAGCAGCGCGCCTCAGGAGCCTTACCGGTCATATAGACACTTGCCCCTTGATGTCGTCCTGGCGATCCGGTCGGTATCAAGGGTGTCGAGGCCTCACCTCGTGGTTGCGTCCTGGTGATCCGGACGTACATTACGGTGGCCGAAGAATGTGCGGGACTGGGACCTTTCGACGTAGAGCTGCTTGAGCGTCAAAGGGGGCTCCTGAGCAGCGCGCCACAGGAGCCTTACCAGTCATATAGCCACTCGCCCCTTGGTGTCGTACTGGCGATCCGGTTGGCATCAAGGGTGTCGAGGCCTCACCTCGTGGTTGCGTCCTGGTGATCCGGACGTACATTACGGTGGTCGAGAAATGTGCGGGACTGGGGCCTGCAGACGCAGAGTGCCGAAAGGGCCCCCAAACCATCCCACAAACAAGGAGGAAGCGCCCCAGGAGGAACCGCGGACTATCTAGACAACCCGACCGCGCCTCGCGACGCACGAGATCGTCACCGCCCAACCAGCTAAGTACACTGCGGAACCAAGCAAGAGCCTCCTGATCTAATGACGACCCGAGGGCGGGATAAGGGTTGGGCACACTAATGTGAGGATGTAGGTACTGCGGGCCACCACGCGCGGCCACCGAGACCCCTTAGGCCTGAGGCGTTAGGAAAAACGGCACGAAGGGAGGGACCCTGCCATGACGAGCAGCAAGGCCACGAGCCCGGGGAGCGGCGGCCGCAAGCAGCCCCTCAGGAGAGGACACCTCGTGAGGGCCTGGCCGGCCGCCATCGCCAGGCCGCATCGGCGTCGGCGCCACGCCCCGCGCAAAGAAACTAAGTCACGTCACGGCGAGCAGGCGACCGACGGTTTAAGAAAAGGAAGGACGGAGACAAAGGTAATACACAAAAGGCTAACGCCCTCCGGGCCGAGTTCTTCTTAAAGATTACAGGAACCATGAAAGGGAAACAGGGGATGCCTAGAGGGAGGAGTCGATGTCGCCGCCCGCGCCGCCGGCCGCCTCTGCGCCGGAATCGTCCTCCCCGCTGGAGGCGGGCACCTGGATGAACCGCTCCACCAGGGACTCCACGTGCGGGCGCACCTCGTCCCGGAGGAGCCGCTGGAGCTCGTCAGGCACCCACTCCCCGACGCGCTGGAGGTCGAGCTCCGGGGCGTGGCGGCGCAAGTTGGAGAAGACGCGCGTCAAGGCGAGGTCCAGGAGGTCGCGTGCGTCGGGCTCGTTGTCTGCGTTCACGCGGGATACGCCGGTCTCCAGCGCCTCCACCACCCTCCGGAAGAAGTCAAGATAGCCCCAGTCGCTGTGTGTGCAAGGCAGCGCAGGGGCTTCCCCGACGAACCGACTCACCGCGCCGGCCGCGCAGCGGGCGATGTCGAGGTACTGCTCGGCGCGCAGGGACTCCAGCATCTTGGCATGCGCCGCCTCATCCTGGGCGGCCTGCACGGCATCGACTGCCCCCTTAACCTAGGCCTGGAGGGATGCTAGCTCCGCCCTGGCCTCCACTTCGCCCCTGAGGGCAGCTTGGAAGGCGGCCTCGGCGGTCGCCAGCTGGGCCCGCAGCGCGTCCACCTCCTCCTGGAGTTCGCCGAGCTTGCGTTTCTTGGCTGCAGGCGCCCTGGAAGAAGGAGAGGATCAAGCCCGGTGCACTGGTCGAGACAACTAAGAAAGAAGGAGGCGGCGGAATACTCACTCATCGACCATGGCCCAGCGCCGGGGAACTTGCGCCGGCACCGAAGGCCCCCTGCTGCTGCCTCCGGAAGTGGACGAAGCAGCCCACGGGCCCGCGCGTTTCCCCGCGGCTGCAGCACTTCCACCAAACGCCATGGGAGAGGGGAAGCAAGGAGGAGGAGAAGGTTTTTCCGTGGAACAATGGGAGCGAGAAGACACCTCGAGACTGCAATGCCCCCCCCGGGGGCTGGGCGGATTTATAGGCGTAACTGTAGCCGCGAAGCGTCGTGGGAGGGCAGGCAACGTGCGCCTCTCGGGCGCCATGGGGCGGTTTGATCGGCGCAGTCCCATCCGCGTTGCCTCGCCTGCCGATTGTCGGGTCACATCCGCGTGGCCCGGAGAGTGGAGGCCCGAGGGAGCAGCCGCATTCAAGGAAGGGTAATGATGGTCGGCGCTGCACACGGGTGTCGCATCAGTTTGACCTGGGGCAGTTCCTGACACCCTCGGGGAGCGGGGGCGTCGTCGCTCAGGTGCTCGACGCGCGTGAAGCCTGGCCCGCAGACGTTTGGGGCCCGCAGCGCTTCGGGCCGACCTGAGCGGCTTCACCCAGAAGCCAGCTCGAGTGCGCCTTGGGCCCGGGGGCTACTGTCGGCGTTCTGGGAACGGGGGTACCCAGACCTGCCTGCCTGCGGCCCAGGGCATGGCCCACCTTGCCAGCCAAGCACGGCCTAGCGCGACTTCACTCAAGACAAGGCCCTCGCGAGGGCCCTAGGCTCGCGAGGAAGAACAGCACCAAGACCAGCAAGGAGTGGGCCCCCTCAGGCCCCCTCCGGAGCGGCGGAGATCTCTATGCAGAACCCGGCCTCAGGAGTCAAGGATGACGCAAGGAAGGACAGACGAGCGCCAGCACGCCAGGCGGTGCAGTTTCCCCTTTGGTGCAAAGGGAGCAAGGACGTACGCGGGTTCCTAAAGCGCCCACCAAAGGTTTCCATTCCTGTGCAACAAGACCACGACCACGAGCCCAGCAGGACGGATGTCATCGCCGAGCCCACCTCTGCATCATCGACAACTACTTTGCAGGCGAAGACCACCTTTGGACAGGGCGGGGAGGTACTCTTGTCCCCCTTCAAGTTTGGCCGTTGTGGGATCCCTTCCCGCCATTGCAATAAGGGAAGAGGACCCGGGCCACTGCTATATATAGATGCTAGGTTTCACCGTAGAGGGAGGAGGACGAACAGAGGCGAGAGAGAAGACAGCACCCAACAGGGCAGAGAGCCAAGAACACCACTCGAGCGCCCTCGCGAGGCTCCTCACCACTGTACTAGTTCATCCACCACACCTCCTCGAGAGGCAATCCACCAAAGCAGGAGTAGGGTATTACGCTTCGCAGCGGCCCGAACCTGGGTAAATCACTATGAGCATCTTCTTCCTCGTCATCGCGCGAGTTCGTCGTAGTAATCATCGTGTAGTGAGCTAGGTGGGGCGAGGCTGCAGGGGATCTTCGCACACGCCCCTGTGTTCGAAATTCTTCGGGTTTTGCGGAGCCCGAAATCCGACAGCGAGTGTAAGCCAATTCCATATACTCATCTCTTCTTTA
Organism: Elymus sibiricus; assembly: GCA_039707655.1. Classification (NCBI taxonomy): domain Eukaryota; kingdom Viridiplantae; phylum Streptophyta; class Magnoliopsida; order Poales; family Poaceae; genus Elymus; species Elymus sibiricus. The sequence continues at coordinate 139,393,608 of CM077671.1, forward strand.
CATGTACTTGTAATGATATCCATTCTTGCGAAACGACGAGATGTGCTTCTATCCCTGTCCAGGCCCTCGTGCCAAAATAAGGATAGGATCGCATCTTGGGCGTTACAGCCCGCGAGGTGGAGCTCGCAGATCGCAACTTCGCGCTGTCCCGAGTGGCAGCTGACCAAGCCAAGGAAAGCAAGCGCCTGGCCAAGCTAAAGGTGGAGGTCGAAGAAGCCCAGGCGTCTCACTTCCAGCGCGTCTCCGAGACGACGGCCCGGCTGGAGGCCAGGGAGAAGACACTCGCCGTTGCCGAGGACAAAGCGGCCACGGAGCGCGACGCCTTCCCCTCCCTCGAACTTGAGCTTCTTAAGTCGCTGCGCTCCATCTGCAGGGGAGGATTCTGGGAGCCTTTGGTGATCCCCGAACCTGGCTACGCGGGGCTCTCCTTCAAGCTTGTTGAGGTGCTCGAAGGCGCTTCCACCAGGGTGGACACCATTTTGGAGGACGAGTGTCGCGATCTCCTCGCCACGGCCGTGACGCGGGTCTTCAGCCAGCTTTACCTCCGCGAGCCCGGCTTCGACTTCGATGCGGTGCTCGTCCCGGTTGCTCGTGCGTCCCGCACCGCTGTAGAAGCGGCCGTGAAGGGCCCGGTGGACGCGTTGGTGGAGAAGTTCACCTGCATCGCCAACGCCAAGCCCCCAGCGGTGGAAGCAAGCGGTGGTGACGATGGCGGCAGCGACGTCAACGATGAGCTTGCCGTGGCTGGGACAGTTAGCGACGTTGCCGATGGCGGTGGCGGCCCTTCCTCCTAGATTTTACCCTACAACATTCGCGGTGCCTCGTAGAGGTGTGAGACTTTGAATTTATAAGACATTCAGTGCATGTAATAATTGTTTGAATTTTCCTTGAATTTCGTGATTTCCTTCGGTGCCTTGTTTCCTTCCCGCTTGCTTTTGTGCTCTACGTCGGCAGGGCCCAATCCCGCACATACCTCGACCGCCATTGGGGCGTCCGGATCGCCAGGACGAGACCAAGGGGCGAGGGGCTATGTGGCCAGTGAGGCCCATGAGTCGCGATGCTCAGGGGTCCCCCTTGACGTGCAAGCGGCACTCATGAAGGAAACATGGGGATGCCGGGGTAGATTTGGGGCACCTTAGTGCTCTGCGTCAGCAGGGCCCAATCCTGCGCATACCTCGACCGCCATTGGGACGTCCGGATTGCCAGGACGAGACCAAGGGGTGAGGGTCTACGTGACCAGTGAGGCCCCTGAGTCACGATGCCCAGGGGTCCCCATTGACGTGCGAGCAGCGCCCGTGAGGTGAATTCGTACCTTTTCTCGTCCGCTTTTACCTGGGAAGGACGCGAGAAGACCAGGTGCCAGAACCTGGTGAGGTGGCTCACGCCAGGCCTGTCCTGAGCGTAGCCCCCGGCCAGCCCCCTCGCACGTGCATTCCAGGGGAACGCTGCATCATGGGCCTGTGCGAAGAGCCGGGAGGCCATCCTGAGGTTGGTGCAACCACTAGGGCGCCCTCAGTTGTTTATCCCCCAGTGCATGGGCATAGCCACTAAACGACAGTGTCGTCCGCCAGCGCGGAGCATGGGGCTTCCACATGGGCATGGGAATGGAGCTCTGTGATAGAGTCTACGGGTGTGTACAACCTATTAAGTTCGCACTCGTGGCTTGGACGGCTGAATTGGGAGGTGTATCTGGGCACCCGTGAGACAGCGCGGGACTCACGAGGCCCTACCTCAAAGGCGGGTTGCGCCTGAATTTTTATAGCGCGAGGCGCGCTTGCAGGACCTGTGGGGTGTGAGTAACCTGCGCTGAATGAATCTCCGGAGGCCATCACATGAGAAGGCCAAACACCAATGGCCCCAGGAGGTGACATGTGCGGGGCCAGGCCACCAGACAGAGCTTGGCCGCTGGGTTTATCGACGCTGCAGGGACGGACCCGAGCACAGACGCCGTGCCCAGTCTTCTCATGCGACAAACCCGAGGAAAGACACCCGTCGCACGGTTCCCGTGATGGCGAAGCGCCGAACAGCGGTTATTGGAACCGGGCCATGCGCCCTGACTCACCCACACTCGATTAGCTCATGCGAGGACAAGCACCAAGGGCCTAGGCGAGGTGACGTACACGGGGCTGGCACACGAGACAGAGCTCTGCCACTTGGATTTATCAGCGCTGCAGGGACGGACCCGAGCACAGACGCCGTGCGAGCTTTTAATCATGAGGTGGTTGAAGGCGGGGTTGTAAGGGCGCGGCGACATTCATGGTGACGAAGCACCGGGCATGCAGTTGGAATACTTAGGAAATTCAATAAATGCAGAATCAGTCTGGTGCATGCGCAAAATGGTACAGCTGCGGGGACGGGCCCTAGCAGCTCGAGGATGGTGCACCCCGAGTGGGGGCCCTCAATTGAACAAACCAAAAGTCACCTGGCGCCGGTGCCGCTGAAGCGTCGGGGTAGTCGTTGAAGCTGGGTCATCACAAGCTTGAGTGCTCCGGGGGCTCGAGGGACCCGCGAGGGTCTGGGATCTCTGGGAGATCCTCGCAGCGTCGAGCCTCATGAGACGCGAAGGCGGTCTGCATGAGGCGCTGGTAAGTAGCACCCGCGTTCATGAGCCCGAAGGGCATGCGGACGTAGTTGCAGGGGAAGCCCTCGCTGCGTCCGATACGCGATGGCCAGAAGAGCTCCTGCGACGAAGCCCTGTTGAGGTCTGGGAAGTTGACGCAAATGCGCAGCCTGCCATCGGGGACGGCTACCAAGCCTGGTGGCACTGCGCAGTGCTCGCCGCGCAGGGCCTGTGCCTCCTGAAGTTCCCTGATCGCGTTGGTGATGAACTCTCTTGCGCCTGGTGCCTCGCGCCTTACTTCTTGCTTGTGGGGGCGTACGCCGAAGCATGCCTCCGAGTGGTGCCCGAACACCTCTCCCGTCGTGCCGGTCAGGTCGGTAGCTTTCCAGATGGAAGCCCTTGAGCCTGTCCTGAGGGAGGCGCCGGGCGCGCCTTCCTATGCGAGAGGGAGAGGCGCCCCAGCGGCAGACACCGAGCATGTGGCACCAGCGGTGGAGGTCCCAGCCCCCTGGCGGCTTTTAGGGAGGAGTTGCTTCTGCTTCTTGCGGGTGTCCTCGGGAGGCAGGACGTTGCCCTCATCATCAGAGTTTTCAGCCGCCGCGGCCTGGTATGCGCGCTCGAGGGAGCATACGGCATCCTTCTCGTCGCAGGCGACCGTGATGACGCTGCTACACCCTGGCATCTTGAGGATGTTGTAGCCATGGTGGACTGCCGCCATGAACTTGGCGAGGGCGGGGTACCCAAGGATGTCGTTGTATGGGAGGCAGATGTGAGCAACGTCGAAGTCGATGAGCTCAGTTCGGTAGTTGTCGCGCCTTCCGAAGGTGACTGTGAGGCGCACCTGCCCCAGCGGCGTGGTAGTGCCGTCAGTCACTCATGAGAAGGGCTTCATCGGCATGAGCTGGTCGTAAGGTACCTGGAGCATCTCGAAGGTCTCGATGGAGAGAACATTGAGCCCAGCACCACCGTCGATGAGGGTCTTGTTGACGAGGACATTGCTGATGACGGGCGAGCAGAGCAGAGGGAGCTCCCGCGGTGACTGAGCACTTGAGTTGGTCATTGGAATCAAAGGTGATGGCCCACTTTGACCACTTGAGGGGACGCGTGGCCCCAAGCTTCGGGAGGGCGGCGTTCACCTCGCGAGAGAACTGCTTGAAGATGCGGTGTGAGGCTGGGGCTTGAGCCCCGCCTAGGATGCAGGCGACCGCACGGGGCTCCTGGAAGCCCCCAGCCCCGTCGTCCCGCCGGTCGTCTTCGTTCCTCCTTGGTGGCAGTGGCAGTGGAGGGAGGCTGGCCCTGTCCCGAGGACGGGCCTCCCTGGGCTGGTCGCGCCAGGTTCCGTCATGAGGCTCGTCACGCCCGCGGTCTTCGCGAGGCTGGTCACGCCAGTCCTGTCGTGAGTCGTGGTTGTCCCGACGGCCTCCGCTGCGGCCTCCTCCACGGTCGTAGCCACGGCCACCGCGCTCGGGGCGGCGACCGAGGCGCTCGTCGCGGAGCTCCCTGAGCTCTTGGCAGTCGCTGGTGCTGTGGGTGTTGGTGTAGTGGAAGACGCAGAACGGGCGGTTGCTCTTGAGGGGTTCCTCCTGGTCTCGATGTAGGACCGAAAGTATGTCTAGAGGGGGGGTGATTAGATTACTTGACCAAATAAAATTTCTACCTTTTCCCAAATTTTAGTGTTAGCAGATTTTAGCATTCATAGCAAGTCAAGTACACCCTACACATGCATGTCTAAGAGTATAGCAGTGGAAAGTAAGAACAAGCATGAGTAGCAAAAGAAGGGTAGGAAGATCAAACGCAATTTTAGACACGATGATTTTTCCCGTGGTTCCGATAGGTGGTGCTATCGTACGTCCACGTTTATCGAGTCTTCAACCCACGGAGGGTAACCAAACCGAAAGATCAGCTTTTTGATGAACTGAACTGCTGTTGCTGCATCACACTTGCTGACCGGCTCAGCTTCAGCACACTTAGTAAACTTGTCAACCGCCACCAAGAGGTGGGTCTTCTTGTCCTTAGACCTCCTAAAAGGTCCCACCATATCAAGCCCCCAGACTGCAAACGGCCAGGTGATTGGAACCATCCGTAACTCTTGAGCCGGCACATGGGCACGTCGCCCAAATTTTTGGCACCCGTCACATTTACTGACCAAGTACTCTGCATCTTTATGAGGTGTTAACCAGTAGAAACCGTGTCGAAAAGCCTTGGCCACCAAAGATTTTGACCCGGCGTGATGACCACAATCTCCGGCATGTATCTCCTGCAGGATTTCGCGGCCCTCATCAGGAGAGACACATCGCTGAAAGACGCCAGTCACACTGCGCTTGTGTAACTCGCCATTGACAATAGTCATGGCTTTAGACCGCCTTATGATCTGCCGTGCCAGAGTCTCGTCTTGAGGTAACTTGCCGCGGGTTAGATACGCCAGATAAGGCAATGTCCAATCAGGGATTGCACGGAGAGCCGCCACCAATTGCCCTTCCGGGTCTAGTATAGCCAGGTCTTCCTCCGACGGTAACTTAACTGACGGGTGATGTAATACGTAAAAGAACACATTAGGTGGCACCGGCTTACGCTGAGACCCCAGTGTTGACAATGCGTCAGCCGCCTCATTCTTCTGCCGATCAATATGGTCCACCTGATAGCCCTTGAAGTGGCCAGCAATAACATCAACCGCCTGGCGATAAGCCGCCATGCGAGGGTCTTTAGAGTCCCACGTGCCAGAGACTTGTTGAGCCACCAGGTCTGAGTCGCCAAGACATCTAACCCGGCTCAAATTCATCTCCTTGGCCACACGGAGCCTGTGAAGCAAAGCCTCATACTCAGCTGCATTGTTAGTACAAGGAAACATTAACCTCAAAACATAACAGAACTTGTCACCTCGTGGGGAAGTTAGAACAACTCCAGCCCCCGAGCCTTCCAATTGCCTGGAACCATCAAAATGAATCGTCCAATATGTATTGTCCGGCTTCTCTTCGAGTGCTTGACACTCTGTCCAGTCATTGATGAAGTCCATCAGGGCTTGAGATTTTACAGCCGTTCGGGGCACATACTTTAGATTAAGAGGCCCAAGCTCAATTGCCCACTTAGCAATCCTGCCAGTAGCTTCTCTGTTTTGAATGATATCTCCCAAAGGAGCAGAACTGACCACTGTGATCGGATGCCCAAGGAAATAGTGCTTCAGCTTGCGATTTGCCATGAATACACCAAACACCTGCTTTTGCCAATGTGGATATCTCTGCTTGGACTCCGTCAAGACCTCACTGACATAGTAAACCGGCCGCTGGACTGGGTACTCCTTACCCGCCTCCTTGCGCTCTGATACGTCTCCAACGTATCTATAATTTATGAAGTATCCATGCCATGTTTACAATAATTTTATATGATTTTGGTATGATTTTATTAGAACTAACCCGGACTGACGCTGTTTTCAGCAGAACTACTATGGTGTCGTTTTTTGTGCAGAAATAAAAGTTCTCGGAATGGGCTGAAAATTTACGAAGAATATTTTTGGAAAATATAAAAAATACTGGAGCAAAAAGATATCGGAGAGGAGTCCCGAGGCGGCCACAAGCCTAGGGGGCGCCCCCCCTAGGGCGCGCCCCCTGGCTTGTGGCCCCTCGGGAGTCCCCTTGACGTGAGACCGACGCCAAAAATTCCTATAAATACCAAAACCCCCAGAAAGAAACCTAGATCGGGAGTTCCGCCGCCGCAAGCCTCTGTAGCCACAAAAAACCAATCGGGAGCCCGTTCCGGCACCCTGCCGGAGGGGGAAACCATCACCGGAGGCCATCTTCATCATCCCGGCGGTCTCCATGACGAGGAAGGAGTAGTTCACCCTCGGGGCTGAGGGTATGTACCAGTAGCTATGTGTTTGATCTCTCTCTCTCTCTCCTATTCTTGAGATGGCACGATCTTGATGTACCGCGAGCTTTGTTGATATAGATGAATCATATGGAGTTTTCCCCTCTCTATCTTCTTCTGATGAATTGAGTTTTCCCTTTGAAGTTTACTTATCGGATTGAGTCTTTAAGGATTGGAGAACACTTGATGTATGTCTTGCGATGGGATATCCGTGGGGACAATGGGATGCTCTATTGATCCACTTGATGTATGTTTTGGTGATCAACTTGCGGGTTCCGTGACCTTGGGAATCTATGCATAGGGGTTGGCACATGTTTTAGTCTTGACTCTCCGGTAGAAACTTTGGGGCAATCTTTGAAGTTCTTTGTGTTGGATTGAACATGATGAATCTAAAATTGTGTGATGCATATCGTATAATCAAACCCATGGGTACTCATGGTGACATTGGGGTATCTAGGTGACATTAGGGTTTTGGTTGATGTGTATGTTAAGGTGTTATTTTAATACGAACTCTAGGGCTGTTCGTGACACTTATAGGGATAGCTCATACGATTGATCGGAAAAGATAACTTTGAAGTGGTTTCGTACCCTACAATAATTTCTTCGTTTGTTCTCCGCTATTTGTGACTTTGGAGTGAACTCTTTGTCGCACGTGAGGGATTTATATATGATTCAATTATGTCATTTTTGTTGAGAGAACTTGCACTAGTGAAAGTATGAACCCTAGGCCTTGTTTTCAAGCATTGCAATACCGTTTTTGCTCACTTTTGTTGCTTGCTACCTTGCTGTTTTTATATTTTCAGATTACAAAAACTTATATCTACCATCCATATTGCACTTGTATCACCATCTCTTCGCCGAACTAGTGCACCTATACAATTTACCATTGTATTGGGTGTGTTGGGGACACAAGAGACTCTTTGTTAATTGGTTGCAGGGTTGTTTGAGAGAGACCATCTTCATCCTATGCCTCCCACGGATTGATAAACCTTAGGTCATCCACTTGAGGGAAATTTTCTACTGTCCTACAAAACTCTGCGCTTGGAGGCCCAACACGAGTTTACAAGAAGAAGGTTGCGTAGTAGACATCAAGCTCTTTTCTGGCGCCGTTGCCGGGGAGGTGAGTGCTTGAAGGTATATCTTTAGATCTTGCAATTAAATCTTTTAGTTTCTTGTTTTTGCTAGTTTGGTTTTATAAAAGAAAACTACAAAAAAAATGGAGTTTAGGTTGCATCAATTGGTTCGTCTTTTTAATGTCTTTCGTGAAAATGATGGTTTGGAAAATTGTGCTCAATTGGTAGAGGAAGAATTTATGAAAATACTTAATGAGAATTCCTTGAATGATGAGCATGATTGCAATATTGCTAGTATGAATTCTCTGAATATCCATGATGCTAATGATATGCAAAGCCACAAGCTTTGGGATGCTATGTTTGATGAAGATGATATTTTTAGTCCCCCAAGTTTTGATGAGCAAATTTGTTATGATGAAAGCATGCCTCCTATTTATGATGATTATTGTGATGACATGTATGCTATAAATAATAATGATAACCATGAAACTTGTCATCATGATTTTAATATTCAAAGTGGTTATGTCAATCAAGTATCTCATGATAGCTATTTTGTTGAGTTTGCTCCCACTATTATGAATGAGAAGAAAATTGCTTATGTGGAGAGTGACAAATTTTCTATGCTTGTGGATCATGAAGATAATGCTTTATGTGATAGTTATGTTGTGAAATTCCTTCATGATGCCACTGAAAATTATTATGAGGGAGGAACATATGCTTGTAGGAATTGCAATAATATCAAGTTTCCTCTCTATGTGTTCAAAGTTTTGAAGTTATGCTTGTTTTGCCTTCCTATGCTAGTTGATTCTTGCTCCCATAAATCGTTTGCTCACAAAATCCCTATGCATAGGAAGAGGGTTAGACTTAAATGTGCTTGCCATGACATTCATGATGCTCTTTCGCATGTTTCAATTACTATTCCTATGTGAGCATCATTGAATCATCATGCCTAGCTAAAAGGCATTAAAGAAAAGCGCTTGTTGGGAGACAACCCAACACTTTTTATTTCTGTTTTTGTGTGTTCACATGATTAAGCTACTGTATTAATCATGTTTGTGTCTTTTATTTCAATAAAGTGCCAAGTAAAGCCTTTGGGATGACTCACAAGATGAGTAGAATTGATGCTGAACCCAAACAGAAACTATTGACTCCAGTACAGGAATTTTAATTTTTTACTGGAACGTGATAATGATCTGAAATTTTTACACAGTCTTAATATACAAATTTCCTAGATTTTCCTAATTTTTTATAAGTTTTAGAGACAGGGAAGTATGGTTACACTACAGATCTTCACAGACTGTTCTGTTTTTGACAGATTCTGTTTTGCATGCATAGTTTGCTTGTTTAGTGTTTCCATAGCTTATATTTAGTGGTATAAATTATGGGAATAGTATAATACAGTAGGTATTATGTGAGAACAATTATTAATCTTGTCTTGACAGTACCTAAGTGAATGATCTTTGTTTATTATACTAACCCATCTCACGAAGTTCCGTTAAGTTTTGTGTGATTGAAGTTTTCAAGTTTTGGGTGAGACACCGATATGAGGAGAATAAGGAGTGACAAGAACCTAAGCTTGGGGATGCCCAAGGCACCCCCAAGGTAATATCCAAGGAAGACTCAAGCGCCTAAGCTTGGGGATGCCCCGGAAGGCATCCCCTCTTTCGTCTTCAACATTATTGGTATATCTTACTTGGAGCTATATTTTTATTCGTCACATAATATGGGTTTTGCTTGGAGCATCATTTTATTTTCTTGTTCTCTGTGAGGTGTTATTTATAATCTTGTTTTTCAATAAAAAGTTCCAAGAATTGCCTTAGGATGCTTGCATTGCATGTTTTGATGAGTGCTGTGTAAAAACAGAAACTTTGGCTGTAGTGTTTGAATTTTCATATTTTAGTGGAACGTGGAAAGTTTCTGAAATTTTTACACAGTGATGTTATATAAATTATTTAGCATGTCCTAAATGTTCATAATTTTTGGAGTTACAGAAGTACAGTGTTTTCTTAAATTGCTACAGACTGTTCTGTTTGGACAGATTGATGTCATAGTTTTGTTATCTACTTATCCTATAGTTTCCATAGCCTATATTGGTAGATATAAATCGTGGAAATGATAGTAAACAGTAGATGATGTTTGAAAATTATTGTGCAACTTATCTTTGCAGTACATAAAGAGTTGATTTATTATTATGTGTACTAACCTATCTCACGAGTTCTTTTCGAGTTTTATGTGGATGAACTTTTTGAGAATAGGTGAAACCGGGATATGAGAGGATTGAACGAGATTCAAAAGTTCAAGCTTGGGGATGCCCAAGGCACCCCAAGTAAATATTTCAAGAAGTCTCAAGCATCTAAGCTTGGGGATGCTACGCATCCCACCTCTCTTCATCAACAATTATCGGTTAGCCTATGTTGAGCCTAAATTTTTATTCGTTCACATGATGCGTGCTATTCTTGGAGTGCTATTTTTATTTTGCTTGCTGTTTAATAAAATACTTAAGATCTGAAATTCTTAGATATAGAGTCTTCACATAGTTACTTAATTGTTGACTACGCATTGATCTTCACTTATATCTTTTTGCAGTAGTTTGCCATTCACTCTCGTGCTTCACTTATATCCTATGAGTAAATGGTTGAATGAATTGAATATCATAAATCTGAAATTAAATATGCTTCATATACTTATCCTATGGGGAGTAATGACTTCACACATAATAAGTATATGTGGTAAATTTTATTGAAAGTTAGCAAACACCGCATTGGTCACTTGAACAATTCATGAAAGAATATTGAAGGAAGAGAGATTCCACATATAAATATACTATCTTGGACATCTTCTATGATTGTGAGCTCATTAATTATTTTCAAACTCGAGAAAAATAGTTAAAATTGGACAAGTAAGACAACTCAATGAGTTATGTTTGGGTATATTTGTATAGAAGTTATATTGTTATGGATCCTCCAACATGTGGTGCTTGCTTCCACCTCATACTAGCCAAAACTTCCGCACCAAGTAGAAATACTACTTGTGCATCAAAACACCCTTAAACCCAAAGTTGTTCCATATGAGTCCACCATACCTACCTATATGCGGTATTTACCTGCCGTTCCAAGTAAATTTGCATGTGCCAAACTCTAAACCTTCAAATAATATTCTGTTTTGTATGCCTGAATCGCTCATATAGTGACTAGGGGCTGTCAGTATCTTCCATGCTAGGTGGGTTATTCTCACGATATGTGTTGATTCACTATCATTCACGAGAAAGTGGCTGGTATTCGGGATGCCCAGGTCTATGCTCAAAATTCAAATCAAAATATAATGAAACAAAACTCCCCCAAGATTGTTGTTTGTATGGACGGTACCCGTGGATTCGGCTCGCCGTGGAGTGTGATTGATTGGTGGAGGGGGAGTAAAAACTTTACCATTCTTTTTGGGAACCGCCTATAATGTATCTAGCATGGAAGATACCGAGATCTCTCGGTTGTTATGTTGACAATGAAAGCATACCGCTCAAAATTATTATTCATCTCTGTTTTAAAAGCTCGAGCTCTGGCACCTTTGCAAATCAATGCTTCCCTCTGTGAAGGGCCTATCTTTTACTTTCTAGTACTTACCTTTATGCAAGAGTCATGGTGATCTTCACCACTTCCTATATTTCGCCTTTTTCTCTTGGCAAGCGTCATGTGTTGGGGAATGATCTAGACATATATATCCACACAAATATATTTGATCATGAATTATTATTGTTGACAATTATCTATATGATAAATAAGTTGGGAGGCGAAACATTAAGCCCCTATCGTTCTCTGTGTTCGATGGATGCTATTTGTTCTAAAAATAAGCTTTGAGTGTCAATAATCATGGAAGACTATATGATAGTTGAGTATGTGGAATTTGCTAAATCAAAGCTCTTACATAGACCCTTCCTGAAAATAAGATGAATTGCAATTGTTCGATGACTAGGAATATGGTTTGTTAGTTTTCAAGAAACTTTCTGGTCTATACTTTAAGATGTGAATAGCTTGTTACTTGATCATGAGAAGTTTTATGAGATGAGCTACTGTTAATGGTATATATTGATGCTAGAAAAAGTGATTGGAATTATCATTGATCAAACTTGTGCACTTGCTAGCATTCACACTTCATAAATTATTTCTTTTATCATTTACCTACTCGAGGACGAGCAGGAATTAAGCTTGGGGATTCTGATACGTCTCCAACGTATCTATAATTTATGAAGTATTCATGCCATGTTTACAATAATTTTATATGATTTTGGTATGATTTTATTAGAACTAACCCGGACTGACGCTGTTTTCAGTAGAACTACCATGGTGTCGTTTTTTGTGCAGAAATAAAAGTTCTCGGAATGGGCTGAAAATTTACGAAGAATATTTTTGGAAAATATAAAAAATATTGGAGCAAAAATATACCGGAGAGGAGTCCCGAGGCGGCCACAAGCCTAGGGGGCGCCCCCCCCTTGGGCGCGCCCCCTGGCTTGTGGGCCCCTCGAGAGTCCCCTTGACGTGAGACTAACGCCAAAAATTCCGATAAATACCAAAACCCCTAGAAAGAAACCTAGATCGGGAGTTCCGCTGCCGCAAGCCTCTGTAGCCACGAAAAACCAATCGGGAGCCCGTTCCGGCACCCTGCCGGAGGGGGAAACCATCACCGGAGGCCATCTTCATCATCCCGGTGGTCTCCATGACGAGGAGGGAGTAGTTCACACTCGGGGCTGAGGGTATGTACCAATAGCTATGTGTTTGATCTCTCTCTCTCTCGTGTTCTTGAGATGGCACGATCTTGATGTACCGCGAGCTTTGTTGATATAGATGAATCATATGGAGTTTTCCCCTATCTATCTTCTTGTGATGAATTGAGTTTTCCCTTTGAAGTTTACTTATTGGATTGAGTCTTTAAGGATTTGAGAACACTTCATGTATGTCTTGTGATGGGATATCCGTGGTGACAATGGGATGCTCTATTTATCCACTTGATGTATGTTTTGGTGATCAACTTGCGGGTTCCGTGACCTTGGGAATCTATGCATAGGGGTTGGCACATGTTTTCGTCTTGACTCTCCGGTAGAAACTTTGGGGCACTCTTTGAAGTTCTTTGTGTTGGATTGAACATGATGAATCTGAAATTGTGTGATGCATATCGTATAATCAAACCCATGGGTACTCGTGGTGACATTGGAGTATCTAGGTGACATTGGGGTTTTGGTTGATGTGTATCTTAAGGTGTTATTTTAGTACGAAATCTAGGGCTGTTCATGACACTTATAGGGATAGCTCATACGATTGATCGGAAAAGATAACTTTGAGATGGTTTCGTACCCTACAATAATTTCTTCGTTTGTTCTCCGCTATTTGTGACTTTGGAGTGAACTCTTTGTCGCACGTAAGGGATTTACATATGATTCAATTATGTCAGTATTGTTGAGAGAACTTGCACTAGTGAAAGTATGATCCCTAGACCTTGTTTTCAAGCATTGCAATAACGTTTTTGCTCACTATTGTTACTTGCTACCTTGCTGTTTTTATATTTTCAGATTACAAAAACTTATATCTACCATCCATATTGCACTTGTATCACCATCTCTTCGCCGAACTAGTGCACCTATACAATTTACCATTGTATTGGGTGTGTTGGGGACACAAGAGACTCTTTGTTAATTGGTTGCAGGGTTGTTTGAGAGAGACCATCTTCATCCTACGCCTCCCACGGATTGATAAACCTTAGGTCATCTACTTGAGGGAAATTTGCTACTGTCCTACAAAACTCTGCGCTTGGAGGCCCAACACGAGTCTACAAGAAGAAGGTTGCGTAGTAGACATCACGCTCCACCACAGCTGCAGCACTGACAGCTCTGTTGTTAGCTGCAACGTACAAGAGCAAAGGCTCCTTTTCCACCGGAGCAGCCAAGACGGGCGGCTCAGCCAACTGCTTCTTAAGCGCCTCAAACGCCTCATTAGCCGCATCACTCCAGACGAAGTCATCTGTCTTCTTCATCATCTGATATAGAGGAATAGCTTTCTCACCCAGGCGGCTTATGAACCGGCTCAGAGCAGCGATACGACCCGCCAAGCGCTGAACATCATTAATACATGCCGGCTTAAACAAAGAAGTGATGGCCTTTATTTTGTCCGGGTTAGCCTCAATGCCACGCTCGGAGACCAAGAACCCCAAGAGCTTGCCTGCAGGTACACCAAATACACACTTTGCTGGGTTAAGCATCATCTTGTAAACCCGCAGATTATCAAAAGTTTCCTTCAAATCAGCCAACAGAGTCTACTTCTTCCTTGACTTTACCACAATATCATCCACATAAGCATGAACATTGCGCCCAATTTGACCATGAAGACAGTTCTGCACACAACACTGATAAGTCACCTGAGCGCTCTTGAGCCCGAAAGGCATAGACACATAGCAGAAAGCTCCAAAAGGCATAATGAAAGATGTCTTCTCTTGGTCCTTGACTGCCATCTTGATCTGATGATAACCCGAATAAGCATCCAGGAAACATAAACTCTCACAACTCGTTGTTGCATCAATGATCTGGTCGATACGGGGGAGAGCAAATGGATCAACCAGACACGCCTTGTTGAGATCGGTGTAATCCACACACATGCGCCAAATGCCATTCTTCTTGAGTACCAACACCGGGTTAGCTAACCATTCCGGGTGAAAAACTTCGACGATAAATCCTGCTGCCAAGAGCCGGGCCACCTCTTCTCCAATGGCCTTACGCCTCTCCTCATTGAAACGACGGGGGAACTGTTTGACCGGCTTAAACTTAGGATCCACATTTAGGTGGTGCTCAGCGAATTCTCTTGCTACACCCGGCATGTCAGAAAGTTTCCATGCAAAGATGTCCCGATTCTCACGGATGAATTCGATGAGCGTGCTTTCCTATTTGGGAGCCATATTGGCCCCAATAGTGATCTGCTGCGATGAGTCGCCAGGAGTGAAATCCACCAGCTTGGTATCTTCTGCCACAAACTTAAGAGGCGGCTCAGATTCCGTGCTGGGCTTCTTCAACGGGGTCATGTCTGCCGGGTCAACATTCTCCTTATAAAACTTGGGCGGGGAAAGCTACAGGCCCAAAACCTTCGACCTCCGCCTCAGCACAACTTGACTCTGCATACGCAACATTGCCTTCCTCGCACTCAAGAGCAATCTTCCGATCACCATGCACTGTAATCGTTCCGTTTAACCCGGGCATCTTGAGCTGCAAGTACACATAACAAGGCCTAGCCATGAACTTGGCATAAGCCGGCTGCCCAAACAAAGCGTGTTACGGGCTCTTGATCTTGACCACCTCAAACCATAAGGTCTCCACCCTGTAGTTGAACTCATCGCCAAAAGCTAATTCCAGGGAAATCTTTCGAACTGGATAGGCCGACTTTCCGGGCACCACACCGTGAAAAACCGTTGAAGATGGCTTAAGATCCTTGTGAAGCAAGTTCATCCGGCGGAACGTGTCATAGTACAGGATGTTGATGCTGCTGCCACCATCCATAAGCACCTTGGTGAACACGTAGCCTCCTACTTGAGGGGCTACTACTAGGGCCAGCTGCCTCGGGTTATCCACACGCGGCGGGTGATCCTCCCTGCTCCAAGTTATGTCATATTCAGACCACTTTAAGTACTGCGGGAGAGCCGGCATGGCTGCATTAACCGCCCGCTTGCGCACCTTCTGATCCCGCTTGTCAAGGCTTGTTGTAAAAACGTGGTATTGACCTCTATTAAGCTGTTTTGGGTTACTCTGATACCCGGACTGGTTGTTTTGTTGCTGACCTCCATTGCCAGACTATGGATGGTGACCTCCATGGTTTCGCTGACCTTGATAACCAGAACCTGAGCCGCCTGCCCCAAAGCCGGACCCAGGAGAGCCGGATCCTGACACACCAGACGATCCATTGCTGCCACCCTGATGCTGGTTAATGCTGTAATTCCGGAACTCCCGCGTGACCCAACAATCCTTCCAGGCATGAGTGGATGGTTTATCGGGAACACTATGTTTTGGATAGGGGGCATTCAACATTGCCTCCATATTGAAAGGCTTGGACTTGCCGAAAGGCAGTTTACCATTGCCCTTGCCACGGTTGTTCCCTGCACTAGTGTTGGCCACCAGATCTGACCCGCCGTCCGGCTGCTTCCGCTTACCGCCATTACCGTTATTATTATTTCCTGCCCCATTCTGCTGGTGGCCCTTGCCATTGCCATTCTTCTTACCCTTAGCTGATTTCTCCTCATCAGACCCAGGATCCTTCGTGCTGTCAGAATCTGCATATTTGGTGAGAGCCGCCATGAGCTCCCCCATATCCTGGCATGAACGCTTGAGCCGTCCAAACTTCTGCTTGAGGGGCACAAAGTGGCAATTCTTCTCCAGAATTAGAACCGCCTGAGCCGCCGTGATATTATCAGAAGAGTGGATAATGGTTGAGACCCGCCGGACCCAATGATGGGCCGACTCATCCTCCCGCTGCACACAATGATCCAAATCCACGATTGTCATGGGCTGCTTGCACGTTCCCTGAATTTTTTTGATGAATTTCGCCTTTAACTCGGCCCAGGAATTAATGGTATTGGGTGGCAAACCCTTTAACCACGTGCGAGCCGGCCCCTCCAACATCATGATGAAATATTTGGCGCAGACTGCATCACTGACGTCTAACATCTCCATGGCTAATTCATAACTCTCGATCCAAGCTTCCGGAGGCAGATCGGCAGTATAATTTGGCACCTTGCGGGGACCCTTGAAATCCTTCGACAGGCGTTCGTTTCGTAAAGCCGGCAGTAAGCATGGCACTCCCACAGCCCTGGAGGTTACTCCGGCTCCTACTGAAACCGAAGGTGCTACTGTGGGTTCTTGGTAAGCCGCCGCAGCTGCCGCTGCTGCCGCCTCTCGCACGGTCTACCAGCGCCTGGGCATCAACAGCAGGCGGGTCATCCTGCGCCGGATTCCGACGTCGATCGCTGCTAGAAATCGCAGGCGACTCTATACGCCAACTGTAACTGCGGCTTGGGATAGGGGTCGAGTGCACGCAGCTTCGGCTATAGGTATACTTCTCCTGTTGTGCCACTGCTGTCTGCAAATACCCAATGGCGTTCCGCGCTTCTTCCGCAAAAGGCGTTCCGTCAGGGATGGGGAGCGCGCCAAGCCTGACCGCCGCTGCCACCATGTTCTCCACCGGGTTAGAATAATGACCGGGTGGTGTCGGAAAGTGATGCGGCGGGGTCTGGTTCCTGCGGGGCGGGTCTGGCTGCCGATGTTGAACCGTCGCCCTACTTCCAGGTACTTCCGCCGTCCGGGTTATGGTCAGAGGTGCATTCCGTCCTGTCCCTGGCGTGTTGAAAAGATTCCTAGGCTCATACTGATCCGGTAGGCGGGTCTGGTGCCACATCCGCCGGACTGCCTCTGCGGTCTGTTATTCCAGGTCCAGGAGAAAAGCTTCCGCCCTAAGGCGTTCCGACTCAGCATCCATCTGAGCTTTTAGCGCATTGATTTCCTCCTGGGCACTGGCCATCTGGTCCTTCAACCTCGCGATCTCCATGTTACGGGCTGCTTGGTTTTTGGCCGTGACCTCGGTTCCCATTAGAGTTGTAAGTTCATTCATCAGATCCAGCAAAACTTGAGCCGGCGGCCTGCCTGGTCCAGATCCGGTCGCACCAGCAGCCGTGCTACCAGGAGCTGGTGCCGATCCTGCCATGAAGACAGCGGCTCGGCTCGGCGGCTCATAGTATTTCGGGTCATGGTAGCCCTCGAAGTAGCCCCCAAGCCCGCCGTTTTGAAGCTGGTAGATTGATTCCGCCTCTCGGCTCGAGGATCCATCCTGTGAGCAGATGAGGGTTTCCTCCCGCGACATAGAACATTCAAGTTCCGTGCCTTGGGTGAAGCCGACGAAGACGTGCTTCCGGCCCGGGTTAACCCGGGCGGGTTGCGCGCGCCGCGCAGACTCGACGAGGTCAGTGCAGATGTCCGGCCCGGGCTTAGATCCGCCGATCTTGCCGATGAAGACGTGAATTCCGCCGAAGGGGATCCGGTACCCGTACTCGATTGAGTCGGCCTCGGGGCCCCAGCCAGCGTCGTCGATGTAGAGCTTGCCGCGGCGACTCTTGGTCATCCTACCAACGGCCTATCCCTCGATCCCTGGGAGAGAGCCCTTCGAGTACTCCAAACCACTGAGCATCCGCCCCAAGGTGGGCGCCAACTGTCGTGGTTTTGTCACGGCAGATGTCCTAGTGTCAGGACTTAAGTGTGAAGCCATCGCTATGGCGGTTAACTCGAAGGGGTTGGACGGGACGAAAGACACAGGTTTACCCAGGTTCGGCCCCTCTCGAAGGAGGTAATAGCCTACGTCCTGCTTTGAGTTGTATTGATTGGATATCGATTACAAGGGAGCGGATTCGCTAGACCTAGTACTCGATCAAGGGTTTCGTGGCCTAAGCCGCCCAGGTAACCCGCCTTCATATACACAGGTCGAGGCCCTGGGCTTACAAGAGTCCAGGCCGGGTCATACTTGATAACCGACCTTGCCTCTAACTACTCATGCCTTGTCGGACAAGCCACCAGCGGCGGCTTACGCCACCGGGTCATACATTATCTTCTCCCTTTGGGCCTCCAGGCCCATTGAGCAAGTTTCTTCCAAACCTTATCGCTAAGCCTCCAACCTCATGACCCGGCCCCACCTGGGCAGGTCTCACCACGGGGTTATATCCCCAACAGAGAGTGACCACGTCACTCCCGCCACTAGTAATGCGGGCTCTCTACTAGCATCGACCAAAGTAGTCAACAAGGCCCCTTCCCATATAGGGGTAGAGTGGTTGTACATGTAAGGTTGGGAAGGACGACAAATCTTAAATCTAATCCGTTTCGAAAACACACACACTCAACTTGCCTCGGTACACCACTTCTTTATCAAGTAGTTACCTAGCTCAACATCATCTCCCTCGGGCATTAGTGGCACCCGACGGGGTTTTCAAAAAGTCTTTGAAATCATTTCTTTTCCAACACCATGCATTTTCCCATCCCACTCGCGTAGCATCTACTTAGCATCCTAACTACTTCCCACCCGCACATCCCTCATAAGAAGGTAGGGTCATGCTCAGTGCAAGTATGAATGAGGAAAGTAACGGAGATAACCCATGAAGGTGGTCACCACAACATCATGATCAACATATCAAAAAATAAAGTGCTATATGCCATGCAATGAAAATGGTTTCTTAACATGGTCAAAGGGCTGCTTGCCTAGTTCAGCAAAGTCTTCGACGTCTTCATATGCTTCTCGTCCAACTCCGAGCACTCCGTCTACTTCGTCAACTACCGTCGGAGACAACCACAATAAGCAACACAACAAGCAGAGAAATAAAAGTACTCTATAAATAGGAGTTTTATTTTTCTAGGATGTCTCTGGTCATAAGAAAAATAACCGAGGAGGTTTCGTTGGATGTGGATCAAGGGGGATTTTTGAATGGTGGAAATGGGGAAATTATTGATCCTATAAGGAGTTCACCGAAGATATTTTTATAAAAATGAGTGGAGGCACTCATTAACTTGGGCATGATTTTAGAAGAATTATGGAAGTGGTCTCACTTGAGTTGGAGTTGATATGAATATTCTAGAGATTTAACAAGTGGTTCCTATATGAAGAAATGGCTCAATATTCTAGATTTAAGAAGAGGTGTAAGGAAAAATGTTCACCACTTAGTGCATGAATTTAGGACCACCTAGGAGTTAGAATCATTGCTTTTGGAGTTAGGGTGAGCTTCCTAGGAATTTCCAAAGTTGTAAGCAGAAAATCAAAAATAGGTTTAATCATATAGGTGTACAGGAAACTTTTCTCGAAAAATGTGCAATGCACATATTAGGTTAGGCCAAGATTTTAGGAACCTGTAGGAATTTGAATCATCAAAATTGGAGTTGATTTGAATTTGATATGGATTTAATATCTCTCTGGAAAAAACAAAATAAAAGAGAAAGATAACTATACCTACACGGCTAAACAGCGCACTAGGCGCCGAATAGGAGTTGGGCCGGCCCATCAGTCTAGCCGCGCGAGAGGCCGGGCAACGTCGAAGGCGCCCCCTGGGAAATACGCTTTCCCCGGGAGAAGGCGGCTCCGGGCTGCGGCCGTTTCCACTTAAACCGGCTGGGACCCACCCGTCAGTGGCTCGTCCCCGGCCAACAGGTGGGGCCATGAGGGATGATGTGGCGGCTTCGTCTTCCTCCTGCTCGTGCCCGACCGAGGGGGAGGAGCGGCTCCTGCCGGCGATTGCCGGAGCTACGAGCCGTCCCCGATGAAGCTTCGGTGGCGCGCGAGCTTAGGACGGCGAGGTGCATTTGCCTGGCTAGTTCACGGCCGCCGGGGAGCGCTGGGGAGGACAGGGGCTCGGCGGCAGCGGACACCAGCGACTGGTGGCCGTGGCGGCAGTGCTCCGGCCACCAAGGAAGGGAAAATGAAGCGCGGGGAGGAGTGTGGCAGATCTGGGGGGTGGCCCGGTGTGGTTCAAAGGAAAGGAGGGGCTGGGGGAGCTCGAATCCGAGCGGTGGCCGTGGCGGGGACGTGGCGGCCATGTGAGGGTAACTCGAGCTCGGGAGCTCAGGGGGCTAGGTGTGGGAGTCCCTGGGAGTGAGAGGGGTGTCCTAGGGCACAAAAGGGAACTCGGGGAGGGGTAAAAGTAGAGGGGCGACAAGGGGAGGCTCGGGTGGCCGTTGGAGGTCCTCGGGCGCGGTGAGCACGCGCTCCTGATCTCCTTTGGCTGCATCCCGACGTCGGGGAGAGGCGTGGGAGGTCGAGAGGGCATCCCTGGCGCGCATGGACAGCTCTCTCCAAACGGACGTGAGCCATAGGACAAGCTTAGCGGCAGAGCACCATTTTTGCATGGCATTTGCGTGGTCACCACGCTAAAGCGTGTCTGGGGCAAGCTTTTGGTCGGGCAACATTGTTTGGGGTGTAAGGCACGCATGCTAGGGGGTACTGGTGAAGTTGGGAACCATATGGAGCTGGTTAAATGTAGTTTCTACACAAGGTAAGTTTGCAACATCAAACTTGGGGCTTAGAAAAAGAGTTTTTACTAGAGTGCACTTCGGATAAGACGTTGTCTAGTAGTCATGGTCATGGAGGGAGTACATGCACACCAAATTGCAGCTCAGGTAGATTAATGTACATGGTACTTCTAGTTCAATGCCTCGTTTGCAACCAAAATGGAGGTTTAGATGAACTGCTCATATTTTCTATATGAGAATGCCACCTTTGGGCTTGAATAGATGCATTAGTATGCAAATGAGGTTGTGGAAAGGTTTGGGGGCATTTGCATGAACAGAATAGTGGGAGAGAGGAAAGAGAGGTGCTGCTATGGTAAAAAGAGAGGGAAAATAAGGGAGTTACCTCCCAAATGATTGAGCAGAGGCCATGGCAAGGTTACTGGAGGTAGAAGGGGGCTAGCCCATGCTGTGGTAAAAAGTTAGAGACAAGCAGAATCTTTTTTGGTCCACTTTCCTTGTCCACAAGCTTATGGCTGAAGGTGTTTGTGCTGTGGTTGGGCTAGGTAGAGGAATCCTATGGCCTTGAGATTAACCAGGGGTAAATGGTATGTCCATTTGGTCCTGATAACAAGTTTTCAAGTTAATTGAAGAAAGTTGATAATGCAAACTTGGTAAACCCTAGAAATCAACAGAATCAGGTTTCTGTAGATTTAGTCATGCAAAACTATTCTGCTTGACGCACCACTTGGTGTGGTGTCATTATTTGGGGACTAGAGCATGCCCAAAAAGTTGGGGGTCAATTGGAAATACTTGACAATGCAAAGTTGCTCAAATTTGGTTCTGGACAGAAAGGGTTTTGGAATATTTTGGTGAACCAAAACAATGGGGGTTGAGATGAGACTTTGCAAGATCATTACATATAGTATGTGTGACTTGCTGGAATTTTCCTGGATTTATTTGAGAATATTTCTTATAGAAATTTTTCAAATGCTTGATTTAAGCAGAAAATGTTTTGGAGGGGTTTGTCCAATATTATGAACATGACCATGTGCTGAAATTCTTATATATGGAAAATATATGTCCACTGAGTTTCCCTACATTTTCTCAAATATTTTTAAAGCATAAAACAATTTTTCCCTATAAAAGTCCATTTTTGGCCTTAAGAAAAAGCCTTTAAATAAAATAGGAAAATAATCTTTAAAAATAATATTTGGTGGTTTTGGGAAGTCTTATATATAGTAGGTTCCAAATAAATTCTTTGGAGAAAAACATCCACCCTAATTTAAGGACTTGTAGTACAAATCTAAATTCAGGGGTTTTTGAAAACCTAAATTGAATAAATGCTTTTTTGCCAAAATAATATTTTTATAAAAATAGTTTTATGTCCTATAAACATGGCATGATCATTGGGCAAATATTTTGGGGCAAGAATATGAGTCTAGAGAGAAGGAGGAATTTTATGAATTAAAGCACTAGCAAGCAAACAAGCAATTATCAATCAAGTCAAGCATCTCAGGCACACAAAATGTTTTAATTGGTCCTAATTTTTTAGCTATGTTAACTTAGACAGAAGAGGCAAAACACAGGGTGTGACACGCGAGCATGGGATGGGCATGGTGCCTGTGCTCGGGTCAGTCCCAGCAGCATTGCAAAAACCCAAGCGACTGAGCTCTGGCTCGCGGGCCTGCTCCCGTGCACGTCACCTCACCAGGTCCTTGGTGCTCTTGTCTCCTCGTGTTACACCCACAAGCGGCCTGATATGTCTCCAACGTATCTACTTTTCCAAACACTTTTGCTCTAGTTTTGACCTCTAATCTGCATGATTTGAATGGAACTAACCCGGATTGACGCTGTTTTCAGCAGAACTACCATGGTGTTGTTTTTGTGCAGAAATAAAAGTTCTAAAAATTGGACGAAACTTTTTGTGGATATTTTCTGGGAATTATAATGAATTATGAAGTGAAGACCTGCCGGAGGGAGGCCACCTGGGGGCACAAGCCAACAGGGCACCCCCTAGGCCGCGCCCTCATGGCTTGTGGGGCCCTCGAGGCCCCTCCGACCCTAATTCCAGTCCTAAAAAATCACATCTTCGGAGAAAAAAATCAGAGAGAAGTTTTCATCACATTTCACGAGACGGAGCCGCCGCCACCTCCTGCTCTTCCTCGGGAGGGCTGATCTGGAGTCCGTTTGCGTCTCCGGAGAGGGAAAATCGTTGCCGTCGTCATCACCAACCCTTCTCCATCAACACCGCCATGATGCTCACCGTCGGGAGTGAGTAATTCTTTTGTAGGCTTGCTAGACGATGGTAGGATTGGATGAGATTGATCATGTAATCGTGTTAAGTTTGATAGGGCTTGATCCCTGGTATCCACTATGTTCTGAGATTGATGTTGCTATGACTTTGCTATGCTTAATGCTTGTCACTAGGGTCCGAGTGCCATGATTTCAGACCTGAACATATTATATTATCTCTGAATATAAGATTGATTTGGATCCTATCTTGCAAGTTGTATGCACCTATTACGTGTCTTGATCCGCATACCCCAAGGTGACAATAATTGGGATTATTTCCGATGATTGCCGTAGTTTGAGGAGTTCATGTATTCACCATGTGTTAATGCTTTGTGCCGGTTCTCTATTAAAAGGAGGCCTTAATATCCCTTAGTTTCAAATAGGATCCTGCTGCCATGGGAGGGTAGGACAAAAGATGTCATGCAAGTTCTTATCGCAAGCACGTATGACTATATACAGAATACATGCCTACATTATATTGATGAATTGGAGCTAGTTCTGTGTCGCCCTAGTGTGTAACTGTTACATGATTGATGTCAACTAAATCATTATCCACCACCGATCCACGTGCCTATGCTTTACATATACTGAATCTTGCTAAGTTACTATTGGTACTGCTACTGTCACAACCACTACAAAATTGTTGTTGTCAATATTACTGTTACTTTTGCTACTACTATTTGCCGTGCTACTAAACCTTTGCTACAGAGAGATATCCCAGGTGCGGTTGAATTAACAACTGAACTGTCAAGGCCAATAAATATTCTTTGGCTCCCCTTGTGTCGAATCAATAAATTAGGGTGAAATACTACCCGTGAAGATGGTCGCGATCCCCTATATTGTGGGTTATCAAGACCTTTTTCTGGCGCCGTTGCCTTGGAGTATCATCATCAACTATCAAGTAACTTCACACAAATTTTCATTCACTTGTTTTTCTTTTTATTTAATGTTATATTTAGTTTATCTTATAAAAATCAAAAATACGAAAATATTTATCTTTGATTGTTACTAGTTTTCTTGTTTGAAGTCATGGCTAGTTCTTCTTCCGCTCGTGTTACTCCCAATAAGTATGTAGTCAATTTTAAACAAAGGGGAGGAGAAAGTTTGAAAGATGCATGGTATAGGATTTGCTTCGCTCAAAATAAAGCTACTAAAAAGTTATCCACCACTATCTTGCTTCATAATGTTTATGTTGGTGTGACAACTTGGTATAGGTTTTTCCTTGACACCATCATCGGTGGGAACTTCCTAATGTGTCACACCTTGGATGCCTATAATGCAATTGAAAATCTTGTAGGGGCACCACCTGTTATTGCTAATGAAACTAGTTTGACCTTGGAACATGTCATGCAAAGGCTTGATGCTATTGAAATGAAAATGATCCCAAAGAAACCAATTGAGGAGGTGGATAAAACACTCCATAATCATATCACTCAACTTGGGTCACGAGTAGGAATGACTTTGAAAGCTTTAAAGGAAAAATACACTATTATTTATGAGAGGATAGAACAAGGTTTGAATAGAATTGATAAAATGGAAGAGGTCATTGAAAAAGTAGGTTCCACTTTCACACCTTCCAAAACTAATGCTAGTACCTCTCAAAACAAGAACCCCAAGTTCATATATATTCCTAAGAGCATTAGTACACCTCCTACCAAAAGAAACGAGGATCTAAATATGATTAGTGTTCATCCCAACTTTATAAATTTGATAAAGATCCTATTGCCAAGCCTCCTATTGTCCCTATTATCCATGGTTGTGTTATTGAGGAGCTTGATGTCAAAGATGACAATACTTGAAACTATGCATTATGCCTACCTAGGGGCATAAAACAATAGCGCTTGTTGGGAGGCAACCCAATAGTTATCTTTAAATTTTTTCTTTTAACTTTCTGTTTGTTTTTTATAACATGATTATTTCCTATGTAATGATTATGTTTCCGTGTTTAAATTAGTGTTTGTGCCAAGTAAATCCTTTGGGGTGACTCACAAGATGAGTAGAATCGATGCTGAAAAAAAAACAGAAACTTTTGACTCAAGTACAGGAATTTCATTTTTTACTGGAGGGTGATAATCATCTGAATTTTTTACACAGTGTTTCTATACAAATTTTAGATTTTTTCCTAATTTTTCATAATTTTTAGAGTTACATAAGTATAGGTTCTCTACAGATTTCTACAGACTGTTCTGTTTTAGACAGATTCTGTTTTTGCTTGCATAGTTGGTTGTTTTGATTATGCTATGGATTGTATCGGCGGGTATAAGCCATGGAGAAGTTAGAATACAGTACCTATTATGAAATAATGAAATAATAATCAATTTACAACAGTACCTAAAATATGCAATATGTTTCTTATACTAACAGATCTCACGAAGTTTTGTTGAGTTTTGCGTGATTGAAGTTTTCAAGTTTTGGGTGTTATCACGATGGACAAAGGAATAAGGAGTGGCAAGAGCCTAAGCTTCGGGATGCTCAAGACATCCCAAGGTAATGTTCTAATGAAGAATCAAGCATCTAAGCTGGGGGACGCCCCGGAAGGCATCCCCTCTTTCGTCTCAATCCATCGGTATGTCACTTGAAGCTATATTTTTATTCGTCACATGATATGAGTTTGCTTGGAGCGTCGTTTGTTTTTGTTCACTTTTACTTTCAGTTTGCCACAATCATTGTTTTCTGGACACACCTATTTAAGAGAGACACACCTTCATCATAATTTGTTAGAATACTCTATGTGCTTCACTTATATCTTTTGAGCTTAGCAGTTGCTCTAGTACTTCAATTATATATTTTTGTGCACGGTGGCGTGTAGATTTTATAGAAATAATTTCACTCTCGTTCTTCACTTATATTTGTTTGAGAGTTAATAAATAGTGATGGTAATTTTCATGGGTCATAATACTAGTCCAAAAATATTAGGTATTCAATAAGTGATAATCAAGACCATCATGTAGCACATATAGAGAAATTGTGGGTTAATGATATTTATGTGGTAATATGAAAAAAGGCGTGAGCTCATAATTGTTGATTCATAGAAGTGTCAATATTAAGATAGGTTAACTTCTTGTTCGTCTAAAATTTAAAGAGGCATGGTGATGATATGTGAGCATTTCTATTCCTCGTTGAAATACTAGTGTTGTTTCGGACTGGAAGCGCGCAATGATTAACTCTTACCAACCTCTTCCCTCGGGGCATGCGAGTAGTACTTTGATTTATGATAAAACTAATAAAACTTTGCAATAAGTATATGAGTTCTTTATGACTAATGTGAAACCATGGACATATGTAATCTCACCTTCTCATATTTGCTAGCCTCTTCGGTATCGTGCATAGCCCAATCTCACCTCGAGAATCGGTGCAACTTTCGCCAGTGGATCCAAACCCCGCGACATGATATGCTCTGTTGCACATAAGCCTCATTATATCTTCCTTAAAACAGCCACCATACCTACCTATCATGGCATTTTCATAGCCATTTCGGGATATATTGCATGCAAATTCCATCGTCACTTCACATGACTAGTTTGTTCATCATCATATTGCTTTGCATGATCATATAGAGCTGACATAGTATTTGTGGCAAAGCCACTGTTCATCATATTTTTGATACATGTCACGCTAGATCATTGCACATCCTGGTACACTGCCAGAGGCATTCATATAGAGTCATATATTCATATCAGTTCTCCATATTGAGATGTAAGTAAATAAAAGTGTGATGATCATCATTGTTAGAGCATTGTCCCGGTGGGGAAATAAAGATGGGGGAGGCCAAATGAGCCCACCATTCTGAATAGAAAAATGAGAGAAAATGAGAGAAGGGACTTTGCTACTATCTTTTACCACACTAGTGCCTCAAAGTGGAACTTTGTTCCTCATGTAGAGAGTCTCATGATATGTCATTTTCATATGCTATTGGGAATTACTTTTTCAGTATTACAAACTTGGCTTGTATATTCCTATGACGGGCTTCCTCAAATGCCCGAGGTCTTCATGAGCAAGCAAGTTGGATGCACACCCCACTTAGCTTCATTTGATCTTTCATAGACTTATAGCTCTAGTGCACCCGTTGTATGGCAATCTCTACTCCTCGCATTAATGTGATGTCTACCACCATATTCTATTCCACCTAAATGGTATGTCCAATGGCTCACGCCCATGTATTGCGTGAAGAATGAAAAGTTGATGCATATTGAAAAAGTACGATCCAATTGCGTGACTTGGACACCGTGGTGCTTGACATTTGTATTAATGTGATGAAGATGGAGCCAAGCCTTGCTAATATAATAACATGAATGGGGGGTAAACATTCTTTGAGGATCGTATACTTTGAAAGATTGATGATTTTGTTTCTTATACTTATAAGTATTACTATGTTAATATTTGTTGATTCATCGTTTCTCAATGAGCATAAATGCATAAGATTACATAATGGATAGCATGTCACATAAAAAATTCTGTTTTTATCATTTACCTACTCGAGGACAAGCAGGAATTAAGCTTGGGGATGCTTGATACGTCTCCAACGTATCTATAATTTTTGATTGTTCCATGATGATATATTATCATTCTAGGATACTTTTTGGGTCTTTATTTACCAATTTATCATATTTTTGAGCACTAACCTATTGACCCACTGCCCAGTGCGAGTTATTGTTTTCTCCATGTTTTTCACTTTTCAGGTTTACAGTACCAAACAAAGTCCAATTGCCACGAAATTTTTGATGATTTTTTCTGGACCAAAAGAAGACTTGGAAACTTTGGAAGGAGGCTGGGAGCCGCACGAGGGCCCCACAAGCCAACAGGGCGTGCCCTGGGGGGGCACGCCTTGATGGCTTGTGGCCCCCTCGTGGCTCCCCCGACTTTGTTCTCTGGCCTATAAATTGTCGTATATTGAAAAAACCTTGGAGGCAGTCCCAAAACCCTTTTTCCACTGCCATAAGTCTCTCTTCCGTCGTGAGGCCATCTGGAGCTCTATTCCGGTACCCTGCCGGAGGGGGGATCGATCATGGAGGGCCTCTATATCAACCTTGCTACCCTCAGATGATGTGTGAGTAGTTCACCACAGACCCGCGGGGCCATAGCTAGTACCTAGATGGCAATATCTCTATCTCTTGATATTCAATACAATGATCATCGCATCTTCACTTTAATCTATCCGATGTAATCCTATTATGCAGTGTGTTTGTTGGGATCCGGTGAATTGTGGGTTTATGTTCAGATTATTCATGAACAGTATTTGAGTCACCTCTGAATATTAATATTCTTATTTGAATGATCATTATAGCTTCGTAATGCTCTCCAATTTACTGATGTGCTTTGGCCAAGTAGATTGATCTATCTTTAGTGGGAGTGGTGCGTTGTGGTAGGTTCAACCTGACGAGTTTCTATATCCCAGTGGCAAAGTAGGGGACAAGATGTGTCTTTGTGTTGTTTCTACTAAGGATAACACGATGGGGTTTATTCATATTGCTTGAGTTTACTTTGTTTACATCATCTCATCATTCTCCATGCATTACTCTTTTTTACTTAATACTCTAGATGCATGCTGGATAGGGGTCAATGGGTGGAGTAATAGTAATAGGTGCAGGCAGGAGTCATCCTATTTGTTTATGGACGTGATGCCTATATACACATGATCATTGCCGTGAAAATCGCATAACTATCCGCTTTTCTATCAATTGCCCAACAGTAATTTGTTACCCACCGTATGCTGCCTACATGAGAGACGCCGCTAGGGAAAACTATGGCCCCTGGGTCTATTCCCTTATATATTTACAAATGCTACTATTACCTCGCTGCCTTCATTTACTTTTTATTTTGAAATTTACAATTATCTACAATTATCTACACAACTCATTTGCTTGCCAATAACGAGATCAAGGGGATTGACAACCCTCTTGCCCGCGTTGGGTGCAAGTTGTTTGTTCTTTGTTGTGCAGCCGTTGAAGACGGTTGAGGATTGATATTCCTATTGGTTCGATAAACCTTGGTTTCATAACTGAGGGAAATACTTACCCACTTTGTGCTGCAATAACCCGTTCCTCTTCACGAAAAACCCAACGCAGATCACAAGTATCAGGAAGGATTTCTGGCGCCGTTGTCGGGGAGCATAGCTCTATTTATTGTGTTAACTTGAGGATGTCCAATTGCCACTATGAAGAATCTAAAAGATAATCGAACTAAGATCGTCTCCTCTCGCATGAGAGTAGGTAAGGAACTGCCATCTAGCTCTGCTTTTGATTCACCTACTGTTTTGAATCAGCTTGTTACACCACCACCTGTTGATCGTCCTTATATGTCATATGACCTTGATGATGCTACCTCTGAAATTAATGATGATACTATTGCTACAAATGTTGAAACTGAAACTGTTCCACTCAATGAATTACTTGATGCTCATATTGCTAAAGCTAGAGAACTTGAAAATGCTGAAACAGATGAGGACTTTGAATCAACTATTACACCTCGCTCTCCTAATAGATATGAATTGCCTCATGTACCTGAAGGTTATGTCATGGATAATGTCAGAAATCAGGCTCTACAGACCCAAGAAAGTTCAAACACAGGGGCGTGTGCGTAGATCCTTCCCAGCTCAAGCCTCAAGCTCGTTGCCCCAAAGCCAAGCCTCGTCGAATGCGTATGAGCAGGCAAGGAGATGAACACGAGAGATTTACCCAGGTTCGGGCCACCTTGCGGTGTAAAACCCTACTCCTGCGTTTGGTGGATTGGCCTCGCGAGGAGGTTTGGGATGAACTAGTACAGTGGTTGAGCGACCTCACGAGGGCTCTTTTGTGAGGGTCGATCCCATCCCCCACAACGGTGGTGGCTGGCACCTATTTATAGCGGCCTTGGTCCTCTTCCCTTATTGCACAGGCGGGAAGGGATCCCACAACGGCCAAATTTGAAAGGGGACAAGAGGTATAGCTTATCCTGACTAAAGATGGTCTTTGCCTGCAAACTTCCTGGCGTGACGCAGAGGTGGGCTCGGCGATGACATCCGTCCTGCCGAGCCCGTGGTCTTGGTCTTGTTGCACTGGAATGGAAACCTTTGGGGGATTCCTTGGGAACCCGCGTCCGTCCTTGCCTCCTTAGCATGAAAGAGGAAACTGTCCCCTCTGCGCCAGCTGGTGCCCGCCTGGCCTTGGCTGTCCTGGCTCACATCATCCCAGCCTCATGAGGCTGGGTACCTACATAGGAATCTCCACTCCTTGGGAGATAGCCTGGGGAGGCCGCTCCTCTGGAGGTCTTGTCGCTGTTCCCCTCACGAGGCTGGGGCTCTCGTGAGGGTTTTGTCTTGAGGGGCCTGCTGCCAGGCCGTACTGGGCCGTCGAGGTGGGCCACGCGCTGGGCCGCACGCAGGCAGGTCTGGGTACCCCCGTTCCCAGAACGCCGACAGTAGCGCCCGGGCCCAAGGTGCGCTCGGGCTGGCTTCGGGGCGAAGCCAAGGAAGGAAGGCTGGAATGCCGCGGGCCCTAACCGCCTGCGGGCCAGGCTCGACACGCGGCACGTGGCAGGGCGCGGGCGCCTCCGCTCCCACGACGCCTCGGCAACCGCCCAGGCTGACAAAAAACCTGGCGCCTGCTGCCGAGCCATCATTGATCTTCTTTCTCGCGTCTTTGCTTCCTTGCTCAGTTCCCCTTTCCTTCGCGGTCTACCTCCAGATCTCGGTGCTGCACCATTCTTCCTCTTGCTCTTCTCCCTTGGGTATTCTGTAGATGGCTCCCGCCGGGAAGTCAAAGCCTGAGGCTCAGGCCTCGTCCTCTTCTTCCCCCTTGCCGGCGCTCACGGCATTCACCATTGCCAAGGAGGGGGACCTCGACCCCATGCTCCCGTTGACGGCGGGCGACACCAATGAGTGGGGGCAAACCTTGATCTGGTGCGGCGCTGCGGAGTGGCACACCTTGGCGAAGACAGTCTATCCCTTCTTCCTCCACAGCGTCTTCTCCGGGCTCGTCCCGCCCTTGTCGGGGTTCTTCACTGCTATCCTCGAGCACTATGGGATCCAAGCCCTCCATCTTCATCCCAACTCCATCCTGCTCCTCTCCGTCTTCGCCTTCTACTGCGAGGCCTTCATGGGCGTGAGGCCCTCAGTGGCCCTCTTCCGCCATTACTTCAGCTTGCGGCTCCACGACGGCGCGCACCAATCGGCGTGTGCCTCCTTCGTCGCAGTCCAAAGCGGGAACATGCTCCTGAAGGCTGGGAAGAAAGTGGAAGGCTTCAGGCACCGCTGGGTCTTCTTGGACACCTAGGGCCTCCATCCGCGCCTGGAGCTCCCGACGGGGCTGCCCGAGAAGACCCTCGTGTGGGGCTCCGCGAAGCTCACCGATCCCCGGGCGAACCCTGTCTTGAAGCGGATCTCTCTGGACATGGCGGCCAAGCAACTGACCAGAGCAATGATAGTGAAGGAGTTCTTGGCGCAGCGCCTGGTGCCGCTCCAGTCGCACTCGAAGCCCATGTGGGAGTACGAGGGTGCGCAGGACACCATCAGGCTTCAATCCTCCAGCTTGTCGGGTGATGTGCTAGGCAGGGCCGTGGCCACCCTACTCCACAGTGACCCGGGGTATCTCCCTGAGGCCTACGCCCCGCTATACCGCCGTGACGACATGGAGGAGCTGGTTGCTACCATGCCAGCCTTCGACGATCAGGGGCTCACGCCACTCGAGCACCCCAATACCCCGTGCCGGTGTCCTCCGGTGACGTCAGCGGAGAGGGGGACTCGGAGCAGACTGAGGATGACGATCCGGAAGAGGTGTCCCCCCCGCTGCAGAGCGTGCTCCTCCGCAATCTCAAAGATGACGACCATGCCGACGAGCCCCCGGCCGCGGACTCCTCGCGCTTCGCCAGGGTCCTCAGGAGGCCAAGGCCTGCCCCTCAGGCTGCGCAAGCACCTGGCCAGGTGACCCCGAAGAAACGCGCAGCCGCAGCTCCTCCAGCGGACTCCCCGCGCTCCAGCCAGGCGACTGAGACGCCGGTCTCACCTCCGTCCGAGCCGCAGGCGAAAGATGGGGCGGCCGCCGCTGGGGCAGATGCGGCCTCTCCGGTCGTGGCTCAGGATGATCCCGCCACCCTTCCTGGCTGTAGTGCCACGCCGAAGAAGGGCGGGAGCATAGCGACCAACGCCGTGGTGGAGAGGAACAGGAAGTGGGTCGCGATCGAGGAGTAAGTATCCCGTCTTTCCTTTGGTCGATTGTAGATTGCGCGCATGCTCACGGCCCCTTCTCCTCTTGGTGGCCAGGGGCGGCAACGTGTCAAAGAAGAAGAAGGTGGGCACCGAGCCGGAGGAGCCCCCTGTCCGGAAGGTGCCGCCAGCCGCTGGCCACGGACATGGCGGGGATGGAAGCACATCACGCCAACACAGCGCGACCCTCGGGCGCCCCGGCGGCACTGCACCCGGGCGTACGGGTATGGCGCCTACTCCTGGCGCCTTGCCGGCACCGCTCAAGAGGTCGGGCGCCGGTAGTGTAGAGGCTCATGAGGCGGCACTCCTTGCCACGGCCGTGGCGATCCTAACTCCAGTGGAGGGGGCGATCTCCTGCCCCCTCCTGACGGAATCTGCCCCTAGGGGCGCAACGATGCAGCTTCAGGAGGAGCCAACCCCCATGGGCCAGTAGGCTGTGGAGGCGTCTGCCTTTGTCATGACCAAGGGGAAATAGGAGCCCCCGGCGCCCCAAGTCTGCCACACCGCCGCCCCCTTGGACGCTGCGCCCGCTGACACGCTGTTGCCGTCTCCTGGTCAGGCCCTCGTGCCTGCGTACCGCTACCCCCTGATCAGGCCCGGTACCCTGGATGAGGCCCACACCGCGCTTGGCCGGATCCGGGCCGACCTTCAGGACGCCGACAGGCACTCCCTCGCGAGGGAACGCCTGGGGCTTATTTCTGGGTGGCTCCAGGTTGACGCGGCCACCACGACGACCTGGGGTCGGGCCAAGGCTGCCGCCGCGGAGAGCAAGAAGGTGGCCGCCGAGGCCAGGGCAGCTCGCGATGCGGCGCTGGCCAAAGCAGCATCTGCCGCGGAGCGCTGCGGCATGGCAGAGACAGACCTAAAGGCCCTTCGGGAGGAGCAAGCCGCGCACGCGCAACAGCTCCACCAGCGGGAGGAGGACCTCAAGGCTCGCGAGGCGAAGCTTGCCGATCGCGACTCCGCGCTGTCGCAGGCGGCTGGCGATCAAGTTGCGGAGCGCGAGAGTCTGGCCCAACTAAAGGATGAGGTGGCAGAAGCCCAGACGTCCCACGCCCGGCATGTCTCCGACGTGACGGCCCAACTGGACTCCAGGGAGAAGGCCCTTGCTGCTGCTGAGGAGAAGGCGGCCACGGAGCGCAACGCCTTCCCCGCCATCGAGCTCAGGCTTCGCCAGGCACTGCGCTTCATCTGCAGGGGGGGATTTGAGGAGCCACTGGCTGCCCCTGAAGGCGGCTACGCAGGGCTCTCCTCCAAGCTTGCTGAGGTGCTCGAAGGTGTGCTCGCTAGGGTGGACTCCATCCTGGAGGACGAGTGCCGCGAACTTTTCTCCATGGCCACGACGCGCGTCTTCAGCCACCTCTACCTCCGCGAGCCCGGCTTCGATTTCAATGCGGTGATGGCCTCGGTTGCCCCTGAATCTCACGCCGCTGCGGCGGCGGCTATGCAGGATGTTGTGGATGCGCTGGTGAAGAAGTTCGCATGCGTCCCCGACACCAAGCCTGAACTGCCTGCAGTGGAGGTGGGCGGTGGCGACGAAGGCGCTGGCAGCGACATCGGCGACGAGCTCGCCATGAGTGGGACCGGCGGCGGCGGCGTCCGTGGTGGTGACAGCTCCTCCTCCTAGATTTCGCCCTGCGACATTTATCATGCCTCATGGAGGCGTAAGACTTGTTTGAATTCGAAAAATATTCAGTGCTTGTAATTACTTGTTTGAACTCTGTGATTTCCTTCGTGCCCTGTTTCCTTCCTGCTTGCTTTTGTGCTCTGCGTCGGCAAGGCCCAATCCCGCGCATACCTCGACCGCCGTTGGGGCGTCCAGATCGCCAGGACGAGACCAAGGGGCGAGGGGCTACGTGACTAGTGAGGCTCCTGAGTCGCGATGCTCAAGAGTCCCCCTTGACGTACGAGCAACCCTCATGAAGGGAACACGACGACGTTGAGGTTGATTCGGAGCATCTTAGCACTCTGCGTCGGCAGGGCCCAATCCTGCGCATACCTCGACCGCCGTTGCGGCGTCCAAATCGCCAGGACGAGACCAAGGGGCGAGGGACTACGTGACTAGTGAGACTCCTGAGTCGTGATGCTCAAGGGTCCCCCTTGACGTACGAGCAGGTCCCATACCTTTCCTCGCCAACTTTCGCCTGGGAGGGACGGGAGTAGACCAGGTGCCAGGAACCTGGTGAGGAGGCACGCGCCAGGCATGGCCTGAGCGTAGCCCCCGTCTAGCCCCCTCGCGCATGCATCCTAGGGGAACGCTGCGTGACGGGGTAGTGAGGCCATCCTGAGGTTACTGCAGCCGCTAGGGCACCCTCAGTTGTTTATCCACCAGCGCGGAGCATGGGGCTTCGACTCGGCGTGGGCATAGTCGCTGAGCGACCGTGTCGTCTGCCAGCACGGAGCATGGGGCTTCCACTTGGGCGTGGGCATAGTCATTGGAGGACCGTGTCGTCCGCCAGCGCGGAGCATGCGGCTTCCACTTGGGCATGGGCATAGTCAATGGAGGACCGTGTTGTCCGCCAGCGCGGAGCATGGGGCTTCCACTTGGGCGTAGGTGGGGGCCCCTCCACGTCCTCGGGGGACCCCGGGCATATACAACCCACTCATTATTACGTGAGAGTGTCACGGGTAGAGCCTGGGGAGGCATAGGGTGCTCCATGCCTCCAAGGCGCAAAGCCCATCCATTGTCCCCAGGTGCGCGGCAACGGACCTAGGGCGCGTCAGGCCCCGAACGGATCCTCCCGTAGGGCGGGAGCCCTCGGACACCCTTTCCGGGGAGGATCTGCCCCAGGACGAGGTCTCCAGCTCCTGAGGGCCCGGAGGTGGACGCCGCCGCTGTGGTAGCGCCGCAACCCCTTGCGTTGCGGGCGAGGCCCAGTGCCGGACCCTCTCGCTATGCGTGAGGTTGGCCCCCGGCGAGTCACCCCGGCGCGCCTTGTTGGGGTGTCTTGGTGTCTTGCTCGGGCACTCGACCCTTCGTCTCCAAGCAGGCAGCACCGGGCCTGGAGACGCGGGTGAGTGCTCCAGCCTCTGTCACCAGGCAGGCAACGCCCAGCCCGGAGACATGGGCATGTGTTCCACCCTCCGTCTCCAGGCAGGCAGCGCCCGGACATGAGACATGGGCATGTGTTCCACCCTCCGTCTCTAGGCAGGCAGCGCCCGGCCCGGAGACATGGGTGTGTGTTCCACCCTCCGTCTCCAGGCAGGCACCGCCCGGCCTGGAGACATGGGCGTGTGTTCCACCCTCCGTCTCCAGGCAGGTAGCGCCCCGCCCGAGGACATGTGCGCCTGCTTGCGATGGCCCCTGGCCTGATGGCGTGCCTCATGAGGTTGCTCGCGCCAGGCAACCTCACAAGGCTGACCACGCCAGCTCTCCTCGCGAGGCTGCTCTCGCCTACCTGTTTGAGGCTGCCCGCGAGGATGTGGCCGCTCCACGGGGTGTTGATGTAGACGTGCAGCCCGCCGCCCATGCCAGGGGCGGTAGCCGCACTGGGCGGTGGGGGGTGACGCCCGCCCCGCATGGCCCGCAGATCCTGAAGCTCCTTGACTGTGATGGTGATGAACCCTCTCGAGCCTGGCGCCTCGCGTCGTCCTCCTTGCTCGTGAGGGTGCGCATCGTAGCGCGCCTCCAAGCGGTGCCCGAGCGCCTCTCTCGTCGCTCCCGCCAGGTCTGGAGCTCTCCAGGGGGAATCCACCGAGCCCGCCCCGGCGGAGAGCGCCGGGGCCTCCCAGGCGGCATCGATGGGCTCGGCGATGTGACCCAGCCAGTCGCCATAGCGATTGTTAGCGGGGCAGTAACGCAACAGCTCACGAGCCACGAGCAGCGCAGTCTGCGCATTCGCCGGCCTACGGCGAATGTGGGAGGATGACGTCGCGGCGAGGGCGAGGGCCGGAGCAGTGGCGCGGTCGTCGCGCCGCACGGTGTGCAGCGGCAACAGGTCTTGCTGCCCGTGAGTAGCTGGGTTGGTGGCAGCGTTTGCTATAGGAGGGGCGGAGCAGCATGGTGCACCACAGCCCATGGGCGCCGTCTGAGTGACGCGAGCGGCCCGGCGCTCAGCGCGAGCCTGGCGAGCCTTGGCCATGGGAGCGATGGGGCGGAGGCGAAGTGGAACAGGAGGAAGTATTCCGACACGCCCCCACCCGGCACACCAAATGTCGGAAATCGGGCTCCGCAGACCCAAGAAGTTCGAACACAGGGGCATGTGCGAAGATCCTTCCCAGCTCAAGCCTCAAGCACGTCGCCCCACAGCCAAGCCTCGTCGACTGCCTATGAGCAGGCAAGGAGATGAACATGAGAGATTTACCCAGGTTCGGGCCACCTTGCGGTGTAAAACCCTACTCCTGCTTTTGGTGGATTGGCCTCACGAGGAGGTTTGGGGATGAACTAGTACAATGGTTGAGCGACCTCGCGGGGGCTCTTTTGTGAGGGTCGATCCCATCCCCCACTACGGTGGTGGCTGGCGCTTATTTCTAGCGGCCTTGGTCCTCTTCCTTTATCGCATAGGCGGGAAGGGATCTCACAACGGCCAAATTTGAAAGGGGACAAGAGGTATAGCTTATCCTGACTAAAGGTGGTATTCGCCTGCAAAGTTCCTGGCGTAACGCAGAGGTGGGCTCGGTGATGACATCCATTCTGCCGAGCCCATGGTCCTGGTCTTGTTGCACTAGAATGGAAACCTTTGGGGGATTCCTTGGGAACCCGCGTCTGTCCTTGTCTCCTTAGCACGAAAGAGGAAATTGTCCCCTCTGTGCCGGATGGCGCCCGCCTGGCCTTGGCCGTCATGGCTCACGTCATCCCAGCTTCATGAGTCCGGGTACCTGCATAGGAATCTCCTCTCCTCGGGAGGTAGCCTGGGGAGGCTGCTCCTCTGGAGGTCTTGGCGCTGTTCCCCTCACGAGGTTGGGGCTCTCGCAAGGGTTCTGTCTTGAGGGGCCTGCTGCCAGGTCGTACCGGGCCATCGAGGTGGGCCCCGCACTGGGCCGCAGGCAGGCAGGTCTGGGTACCCCCGTTCCCAGAACGACGACAGATAAGGGAACAACTAGGGATTTCTTTGCTTATGAAAATAGGGATGTCTTGAGGAAACTGCTATGCAAACTAAAAGAAAAATCTATGATGGAGAAAATGAAATATGAACTTTTGTCAAACATCTATAGTAGAGTCTAATCCTTTCCATGGTTATGAAAATGAAACTATTGTCAACCATCTCATGAAACTAAATGATATTGTTGCTCTATGTCGGGACCCCGATCCTAAGCCATAAGAATCTAGCATGTAACACTTCACATTACTTTGCGGCCTCACGCACGGTTATCTCCACGGCTGCCACCTTACCTGGGCCAGGACCGTTTGCGCCTTTTGGCTCACGAATGTGAATATGTGGCTAGCATTCAAATGTCAAAGAACCCGGGTCGACATGACTAGTCATAGAACGCAAGTAGCACATCCGTACAGGGACAGGCATACGTAACCCAACAATGCAGGTGTCGGCCTCAGCGTGTGTAGACAAGTCATAGCAAGCTACAGGGACTCCATTACGTCGTGGGACATAAATGTCATCAATTGCGCGTAGACGAGTCATAGCAGGCTACATGGACTCCATTACACTACGAGACATTTCCCCGAAGGGACAGACATAGCAGCAAAGAAGGATACATGCCGGTCAATCAATGTGTCCGGAGCAGTAGCAAGCTACCAAGGCTCAGTGGAAGCACAAAGAGGCATTTCCCCATAAAGAGTACTACTAGAGGCACACAACTAGGTGTCGAATCCCATACATACCATTACACGTCACACGTACGCACGACATGTCCGATATGCATAGATACAACTATGCCATCACAACATAACCATACAACAACACAACATTTATTTAGAAGGCTCAGAAGAGCCTAGCATAATATGTTCATACAGGTAGGGGTCACATGACCAGACACTCAAGTCATACAAACATGTTCATACAAACCAAGCGGAAGCTTAAAGCTGTCTGAGTACAGACAGATGAAAGGTAAAAGGCATACAGCCTGACTATCTACAGCCCATCCCAGGGCATCAGATCGTAGCTGGGATACCAGCTACTCAGCGTCGTCGACGTCTAGATAGAACCCACCAGATGGGTCCATATTCTCATCTGCAACAGTTATTAAGCAAACATGAGTACAAACGTACTCAGCAAGTCTTTAAAGCATACCTAAGCTATTCATGCTCATGTTTCAACAAGGGGAGTAGTGGGGTTCATGCAGCAATGCCAACTTTGACTCTTGGCTAGCCTATACTACGACTACCAGTTCTTTGAACAAGTTTTGAGATAGCGCACACGAGTCCACTAACACCACATCAATACACTACCATGGATCCGCTCCCGTCACCCACAAGAGTGCCATCCACGGTACTCACACTTGTCTTGAGTCTTTTAAGAGTAACCATCAAGTTATCTATGAACATCATAAGTTCTCCAAGTAGTCCATATCCGAGGACGCGGCTATTCGAACAGATTCATTACCCTGCAGGGGTGCACTTCTTCACACACGCTCTGGCCACTTATCGCTGTGTGCTCATAAAACTAGGCACCTCGGCAACCTTCAAGCAGAAGGCCAGCGAGGGAGTCGACCACGACCGTCAATCGCACCAGACCCTAGTCCAGGCTATCGCCTATTTGAGACTAAACCCGCACGGAAGTCTAGCCGAAGTTTCCGCTACGACCTCAAACGATGTGCGCAGGGTTCCCAAGCCCACCGTTCAGGTGCGACTTGGTACATCGTGCCACTGCCTACCGCGTCGTAGCCCACCCCTAAGGTCAACGCTACGCACGGCCTCCAGCATGGCTACAAACACCAGAAACTACTTGCAACTCCTGGACAGAGGACTAGGCGGTTGATAAGTCGAGCACGGTCATATTTCAGGGCCTAGCATGTGGTAGTAACTATTCTTGGATCACAAACACGGAACTCAGTTCCTAAGAACGGTCCCAATGAGACAACCCGCTATGTACTCCTACATAGCCTCTCATCGCTACCTTTACCAAATCGAGTTCATCATTTAGTTCATCACATCAGAACAACACTGTTTCACTCCGTTTCATCACCCAGATGAATCAGACCTGACACAACTCTAAGCATAGCAAGCAAAGTAGGTAAAGCACATCAAGGCTCAAACATCTACCAGGTATGCTAGGTTGCATGGTTTAGCTATTTACTATGACAATGACGGGTCATGCAGAGGAATGGATTCAACTACCGCAACAGATACACAGTAGAAGCGTTTGTCCTAATGCTATAAACAAGAGTAGGAGCGAGAGAGTGGGATGTTATCGATATGATCAATGGGGTTGCTTGCCTTGCAGGTTGGCTGGGAGGTACTCTCCTTCAGGGGGATACTCGAGGGTATCTGATGGAGCAGAACCTACCGCGACATAGCGGAGTAACAATCAATACACGGCAAGTGCAGCAATATGATGCATGATCATGACATGGCAACATGCTATAGATGAGCTAATGCATCTATCATCAGAGTTAAATGGAGTAAGATTGAATATAGGTTCAAAATTGTTCTCCATATAATATTCCACATATTGCATTATTGCAAAATGTCAATGTTCATCTATCTAGGTTGCTCTAACATGCATGATAATAGCACCAATGGATTCCTTGGATTTTTCTGATAATTTTTCATATATAAATTATTTCAATCTGAGCTACAGATTAATTTCTATGATTTTTCTAAGATTTTAGCATTTTCTGGAATTAAATTAAATCAGAAATTCTTTACTGCATCAGCATGACATCAGCATGGCGTCAGCAGGTCAGCTGGCCGTAGCCTGGTTAAACCTGACCAGTGGGGTCCACTGGTCAGTGACCCAGGGCCATCAAGAGTCACTGACATGTGGGGACCACATGTCATTGACTGAGGGGTTAAACTCGAGTTGACCCTGGCTTTGACCTGAGCCAGGGCCCACTCTCAGTAGCTGTTTTGGGCTTAAGTGGTGGGGTTAGGCTGCTAATGACCTTGCCACGTCGGCCGCGCCAGAGTCTCGCCGGCGGTGACCAAACCGACGGCGGCTTCTCGCCGGAACCGCGCAAGCGACGGCGGCTAGACGCGCAAGGACCACCAGAGGGTAGCCCACGTTGGGCCGCATCTAGCTGGAGGGTCAGGTGGCTGCGGGGCTGCCGGAATCCTCGCCGGCGGCGAGCTTGGCGGCTGCCGGAGCTCGGGCGAGCTCGGGGTCGACGGTTGATACGTCCATTTTGCATCATGCTTTGATATTGATATTTATTGCATTATGGGCTGTTATTACACATTATGGTACAATACTTATGCCTTTTCTCTCTTATTTTACAAGGTTTACATGAAGGGGGAGAATGCCGGCAGCTGGAATTCTGGGCTGGAAAAGGAGCAAATATGAGGGACCTATTCTGCACAACTCCAAAAGTCTTGAAAATCTATGGAGAATTGTTTTGGAATATATAAAAAATATTGGGCGAAGAAGATACCAGAGAGGACCCACCAGGTAGCCACAAGCCTGGGGGGTGCGCCCCACTGAGGGAGTCCCGGACTAGGGGGTCCTCGGGCCGCTGGCCCATCTCTTAATAGGCCGGCTCGATGGGCCGTTCTCTGGCTATCACAGGAAAGGCCGGTTACATCGAGACTCCACGTTCCAGAAGGAAGCCCCGAAGGCGCGTCGTGCACTCCAAGTCAAGATGAGGAAATCGACATTTCCATCCCCGACAGGAGGCCCATCATGTGTAAACCCTAGGCACCCCCCCGGTGTATATATAAACCGGGAGGGTTTTAGAATGTAGGACACAAAAACTCATCTAGGGTTTTAGCTAGTCGATCTCGAGGTAGATCAACTCTGTAACCTTCATACCATCAATATAATCAAGCAGGACGTAGGGTTTTACCTCCATAGGAGGGCCCGAACCTGGGTAAACATCGTCTCCTTCGTCCCTTTGTTACCATCGATCCTAGTCTCACAGCTCGGAACCCCCTACCCGAGATCCGCCGGTTTTGACACCAACATTGGTGCTTTCATTGAGAGTTCCGCTGTGATCCCCAAAGGAATCAATGGCTCGTGTTGTCATCAACGAAGAGGTCCATAGCATGGACTCCTTCATCCCTGGACAGATCTTCGCTTTCGGCAGCATCGTGCTGCACGCTGACCCGACCGGCCGCCTTGGCCGGGTCGGGAGTTTCGCCCCCGATCAAGAAGTCAGATTCAGGAACTTAGAGTTCTCCGTAGACCCTCGGGGCGATCTCTTGCTCACCGGGCTCGCAGACTCATCTGACGTGCCAGAGGACTCCGAGGCCTTAACCTTGGATGTCGTTTTCAATCCCGCTCACGGGGCCAATCCCGATGATGATCTGGACTTTAATAGGGATCCGGCTATAGTGCCAGATGGCCGGGCATCAACTCCTGCCGAATACACTTCTCGTGCGGACGCGTCAGAGGTTAACTCCAAACGCGCCGGGCAGATTGACCCGATCGAGCTCTCGACACTCGACGAAGCTCTAGATCGGACCTCATCGATGAAAATTACTGATGACCCAGCCCCGATCCACACTCAGATCGGTCTTGAGGCGGGTCAAGAAGAATTTTTCGTCCCACCCACCACCCACTTAGTAGCCACTATCGAAGACTTAACCGATATGTTGGACTACGCCTTCGAGGAGGCGGAAGACATGGAGGAAGAGGATCGCGCTCCCACCCCCGTCAACACCGGGTGGTGGACCGCCACCTCCACCTATGACGTCTACATGGTGGATACGCCAGTTGGTAACGGCGAGCGCACACCAGCAAACAATGGCGATGGCTCAGGTGAGGCGCCGTCAAGATGCCGGAAACCACGTAAGTGATCAAAGACAAAAAAGGGAAGGGAGGCTATTGCCGGCACCGGGGAAAACAATACCCCGAAAGACCTAGGCGATCCCGATATCCCCGAGTATCTGTTGGAGGACCAGGAAAGGCTGGAGGACCAGCGCGACCCCGAAGATCCGAACGACTCCGAGGATGACAACTACCTCCCCCCTGTAGAGGAGGAGGATAGCTCGGAAGACGAGGACCTCATCATCCCTGAAACCATTGAGGATCAGGAACGGTTTAGGCAACAACTTTTAGCCACTGCCCGAAGCCTAAAGGCAAAAGCGCGGCAGCTCAAGGCCGAACAAGACACCCTCAACGACAGATGGACAAGGGTTCTATCAGCCAAGGAAGAACACGGCGCCGGTCTATGGGACCAATCCAAGAGTTACCCCCGCCGGCGGTTGCTGCCACAATTCGACGACGAGCTCCCCAATACGCCGTCCCCCAAGCACACTCCATACGACCAGCCGGACCGCCCTCCCCGAGGACGAGATAGGACGGCTGGCGAGGCCGGTTATAGGCCGGCGATACCCCACAAAAGGGGAAAAGAGCCAATGGAGCCTAAGGACAGGTATGACATGTGACGTGACCTGGATGATAGAACAGGCTGCACGAGATCCATCTACGGATCAAGAGGGTACTCCCCTGGTAGAAGGGACGAGTACCGGCCCTGGCTCGACCGAACCAACAGAGTTCGGGATCAAAACCGGGCCAGAACAGACGCCGACTACCGGCGTGATATAGCCCGGGGTCAGAGGCGCTGCCCACCCACTCTGCTTCACTGACAATGTGATGCAGCATCAGTTCCCAGAAGGGTTTAAACCCGTGAACATTGAGCAATACGACGGAACAACTGACCCAGCAGTGTGGATCGAGGATTTCCTCCTCCACATTCACATGGCACAAGGAGACGACCTCCACGCCATCAAGTACCTACCCCTTAAACTTAAGGGGCCAGCTCGGCACTGGTTAAACAGTCTCCCCGAAAACTCTATCGGGAGCTAGGAGGACCTCGAGGATGCATTCCGATCTAACTTCCAGGGCACCTATGTACGGCCCCCGGACTCCTCCGACCTAAGCAATGTCGTGCAAAAGGCAGGAGAGTCCGCTCGACAATTCTGGAATCGGTTCTTGACCAAGAAAACCCAGATCGTCGATTGCCCAGATGCCGAAGCTATAGCCTCTTTCAGGCACAATATTCGGGACGAGTGGCTGGCTCGCCAGCTCGGTCAGGATAAACCTAGGACTATGTCCGCCCTTACATCACTCATGACCCGCTTTTGCGCGGGCGAGGATAACTGGCTAGCGAGGCGAAGCCACAACCCCGAAGACCCCGGCACTTCCAAAGTCCGGGATGGAAACGGGAAACCACGACGCAACAAAAACAAACACCGGCACAACACTAGCGACGCCGATGACACGGCCGTTAACGCCGGTTTCCGCAACCCAAGATCCGGGTAGCGGAAGAAGCCTCCTAAAGGCAACCGCGACGGACCCACCCCTCTAGACAAGATCATGGAGAGGCCTTGCCAGATCCATGGCACTCCAGACAAGCCCGCCAACCACACCAACCGTAACTGTTTTGTGTTCAAACAGGCCGGCAAACTCGCCGCCGAGGAGCAGGGCAAAGGCCCACGCAGCGAGGACGACGAGGAACCCCGCGGTCCGAGCAATGAAGGTCAGAAGCAATTCCCTCCAGAAGGAAAAACTGTGAACATGATATACGCCACTCATATACTGAAAAGGGAGAGAAAGCACGCCCTTCGAGAGGTCTATGTCGTAGAGCCTGTAGCCTCAAAGTTTAACCCATGGTCGGCCTACCTGATCACCTTTGATCGACGAGATCACCCGACCAGTATCCGTCATGGAGGTTCGGCAGCCGCCTTCTCCTCCGCGGCCTTTTGCTTCATGTTATGGAGCTCGGCCTTGAGTTTTTCAACCTCTGCAGCTGAAGCTGTAGAAGCAATAACTAACTAATTACACTGGGTCACCAGTACGGATCATTAAACCGCCCGGATATTAGAATTCGGCTTACCTTGTGACTCGTTGAACCTCTTGTTCAGGCCATCAAGCTCCTCCATAAACGGCCACCTAGCCATTGGTGGCATCGGTGGTGACCGAACAGTCCGATCTATGACCGGGGACTGAGCCGGTATCTCCGGAGGCACAGCGTGCTCCGGAGACGTCCTCGGAGGGGACTGGGCATCTCTTCGCCCTTCCCCTTCAGCGGCTAGGGGAGTGTTCTCCCCCTGGTCCTCAGCAGCCTGAGGAATTTCTTCTCCCTGACCTTCGGCGGCCGCGGCATCAGCCTCGGCCATGGTGTGGTCGACCCCGCCGCCTGTGTTCGGCTCCAACAGAGCCTGGCTGGAAGACACCTCCGCGGCATCCTTCGCGACCCCTGGAGGTGTGGGGTGCGATGCAGTCCCACTCTTCGCCTGCTCGGCGAGTGGGGATTCCCCGTCCGATATTTGGTCGGTGGGGAGAACGCGCGGTGGGCTGCAAATCAAAAGATGCGCTTGTGTTTAAAGCATTGAAAAACCCTGCATAAATAACCCGGGAGTCTTCGGATTCATACCTTTGAGCTGGGGGCTTGACCCTTAAGCTCCTTCGGGGAACCCTCTCAAATTCCTCGGATTCTGCATCAGAATCCGAGCTGTCATCGGGCAAGATCAACCTCACCCGGCGCGCCCTCTTCAAGGCAGGAGGAGTTGCATCCTCCGCGGCGTCCGATGACACGGCCCTCTTCCTTGTGAGGGGGGAGACGCCTCCCCCCCGTCTTCATGCTCTTCCTCATGACTAGAGGAGGCATGGGTCTCTTCAGACGTGGCGTCTGGCTGGTCCTTTATGCGGAGACCCTCTCTGGCCTTCTTTTTCTTCTCCTTCTTCTCGGGCACCGAGTACGGCGCCACAACGAGCATCGCCGCTAACAGCTCCTACCGGGGGTCTTCGGGTTGTGGTGCCGGGCAGTTAACTTTTGTGGCTTTGCTCAGCCACTTCTACGAAGGTAAGGGAGAAGGCATTCAGTCTTTTGGTCGAAGAAACAGAGTCAGCGGATTAAAATTATGCCATACCTTGGTGGGGGGGTTATCGGTGCTTAGGCCCGAATCCTCTT
The DNA here is from genome assembly GCA_039707655.1 of Elymus sibiricus. Classification (NCBI taxonomy): domain Eukaryota; kingdom Viridiplantae; phylum Streptophyta; class Magnoliopsida; order Poales; family Poaceae; genus Elymus; species Elymus sibiricus. The sequence goes on from CM077671.1 coordinate 139,438,538, forward strand.
CCGTGGCCGGCCAGCTTTTCTAAGGCTTGAACAAAGCCTTCCACAGCTTCTCAGGGGTGGTGCGGAAGAATTGGCGCATGGTAGGCTCATCATCAGGCCGGTAAGCCCACATGGGGGATGCCCGGCGCTGGCAGGGAAGAACGCGGCGGTGGAGCATAACCTGGACTACGTTAACCAGCTCCACCTTGGCCTCGATCACCGAGGTGATGCGCTTCTGCAGCAACTTAACCTCAGCATCCGACCCCCAGTCGAGGCCCTTTCTGAGCCACGAGGTCAATCTCGTAGGGGGTCCGGATCTGAATTTGGCGGGCGCCGCCCAACTCTCGTCCCTTGGCTCGATGATGTAGAACCACTCCTTCTGCCAGATCTTGATCGTGTCGATGAAGGTGCCAGATGGCCGCTCGACGCGGGGGAGCTTGCTGATTACCGCCCCTCTGCAGTCTGCGTGCTCGCTTGCCACGGTTTTCGGCTTGACGTTGAAGACCTTGAGCCATGGGCCGAAGTGCAGTTCGACCCGCAGAAAGGCTTCGCAGACGATGATGAATGCCGATATGTGCATGAAGGAGTTCGGCGGAAGGTCGTGGAAGTCCAGCAAATAAAAAAACATGAGACCCCTGACAAAGGGGTGGAGCAGAAAGCTCAGTCCCCGGATGAAGTGGGGGATGAACACCACCCTCTCGCCTGCCTTGGGGGTGAGAATCACCTGGTTCTTCTCCGGGACGCGGTGGAAGATGTTGGCGGGGAGGTAGCCGACCTGCTTTAGGTCCCGGATATCTTGGTCAGTGACTGTGGAGGCCTCCCACTTGCCATTGGAGCCCGAACCCGCCATGGCTAAGCTCGGAGGAAAGGGCGAGGAAGAACTAGATCTGGGCTCTCGAAGCTTGGGGAGATTGAGGAGGCGGAGGATGCGAATGGGAAGCGTGAATGGGCCTTGGGGTTTTTTCCCTTTTTATGAGATGTGCTGCCGATTAGCCTCCCTTATCGCGCCGCAAATCCCTCCGCTTCCCAAGACGTGCGTGCCGTTATGTGCACATGAAGATTAATCATATCCCGTGTGAAACGGAGCATGATCTGCGCATTGATAAGTCGTGTCACTGTAAAAATGGCCTCGAACCGCGAATCGAGTTCTCATAACTGGTTCAGCGGTCGTGGTAGGCCACGACCCTTCATTAGGGGGGGTGTCAGAAAACATTATTTACACTTTGACGAGTGGCCTTCGGGGCTAAGCAATTCATGGTGTTCGGTCAATTATATGATCGGATGAAATACGTGTCATCGGAAGCCGAACTAGTCTCAGCCGATCATTGAAAGGGAAGAAGAATTCACCCCGCAAGCCGAAGACTCTGATCATTTGAAGCAGCTGGAGCTGGGACTCTTGGCGTTGGGGGCTAGTTCGGGGCTACTGAGGGAGTGCCAGACTAGGGGGTCCTCGGGCCGTTGGCCCATCTCTTAATAGGCCGGCTCGATGGGCTGTTCTCTGGCTATCACAGGAAAGGCTGTTTATATCGAGACTCCACGTTCCAGAAGGAAGCCTCGAAGGCGCGTCGTGCACTCCAAGTCAAGATGAGGAAATCGACAGTTCCATCCCCGGCACCCCTCCGGTGTATATATAAACCGGGAGGGTTTTAGAATGTAGGACACAGAAACTCATCTAGGGTTTTATCTAGTCGATCTCGAGGTAGATCAACTCTGTAACCTTCATACCATCAATATAATCAAGCAGGACGTAGGGTTTTACCACCATGGGAGGGCCCGAACCTGGGTAAATATCGTCTCCTTCGTCCCTTTGTTACCATCGATCCTAGTCTCACAGCTCGGAACCCCCTACCCGAGATCCGCCGGTTTTGACACCGACACCCACCCCCTGGGCGCGCCCCTGTGGCTTGTGTGCCACCTGGCAGGCCTCCGGTCCCCATCTTCTGCTATATGATGTGTTTTGACCAGGAAAAAATCAAGGGAGAGCTTTCGGGACGAAGCGCCGCCGTCTCGAGGCGGAACCTGGGCAGAAGCAATCTAGGGCTCCGGCAGAGCCGTTCTGCCGGGGAAACTTCCCTCCCGGAGGGGGAAATCGAAGCCATCGTCATCACCAACGATCCTTTCATCGAGAGGGCGTCAATATCCAGCAACATCTTCACCAGCACCATCTCCTCTCTAAACCCTAGTTCATCTCTTGTATCCGATCTTTGTCCCAAAACCTTAGATTGGTACCTGTGGGTTGCTAGTAGTGTTGATTACTCCTTGTAGTTGATGCTAGTTTGTTTATTCGGTGGAAGATCATATGTTCAGATCCTTAATGACAATTAATACTCCTCTTATTATGAACATGAATATGCTTTGTGAGTAGTTACATTTGTTCCTGAGGACATGGGAGAAGTCTTGTTATAAGTAATCATGTGAGTTTTGTATTCCTTCGATATTTTGATGAGATGTATGTTGTCTTTCCTCTAGTGGTGTTATGTGAACGTCGACTACATGACACTTCACCATTGTTTGGGCCTAGGGGAAGGCATTGGGAAGTAATAAGTAGATGATGGGTTGCTAGAGTGACAGAAGCTTAAACCCTAGTTTATGAGTTGCTTCGTAAGGGACTGATTTGGATCCATATGTTTCATGCTATGGTTAGATTTATCTTAATTCTTCTTTCGTAGTTGCGGATGCTTGCGAGAGGGGTTAATCATAAGTGGGTGGCTTGTCCAAGTAAGGACAGCACCCAAGCACCGGTCCACCCACATATCAAACTATCGAAGTAACGAACGCGAATCGTATGAGCATGATGAAAACTAGCTTGACAGTAATTCCCATGTGTCCTCGGGAGCGCTTTGCTTTATATAAGAGTTTGTACAGGCTTGTCCTTTGCTACAAAAAGGATTGGGCCACCTTGCTGCACCTTTGTTACACTCGTTACTTGTTACCCGTTACGAATTATCTTATCACACAACTATCTATTACCGATAATTTCAGTGCTTGTAGAGAATACCTTGCTTAAAACCGCTTGTCATTTCCTTCTGCTCCTCGTTGGGTTCGACACCCTTACTTATCGAAAGTACTATGATAGATCCCCTATACTTGTGGGTCATCAAGACTCTTTTCTGGCGCCGTTGCCGGGGAGTGAAGCGCCTTTGCCGGTAAGGAAAAATTTATATAGTGTGCTGAAATTCACTGTCACTTGTTACTATGGAAAATAATCATTTGAGGGGTTTGTTCGGGGTATGTTCACCCTGACCGGAAGAGCAAAGAGTTTCCCCTCAACCTACTGAAGCTACTGAAAATATTTATTATGAAATTCCTTCGGGTATGATAGAGAAACTGCTAGCTAATCCTTATGCAGGAGACGGAACATTACATCCGGATATGCACCTAATCTATGTGGATGAAGTTTGTGGATTATTTAAGCTTGCAGGTTTTCCCGAGGATGAAGTTAAAAGAAGGTCTTCCCTTTATCTTTGAAGGAGAAGGCATTGACATGGTATAGGCGATGTGATGATACTGGATCATGGAACTACAACCGATTGAAAATGGAATTTCATCAGAAGTTTTATCCTATGCATCTGGTTCATCGTGATCGGAATTATATTTATAATTTTTGGCCTCGTGAAGGAGAAAGTATCGCTCAAGATTGGGGGAGGCTTAAGTCAATGTTATATTCATGCCCCAATCATGAGCTCTCGAGAGAAATTATTACTCAGAATTTTTATGCTCGGCTTTCTCGTAATAATCAATCCATGCTCGATACTTCTTGTACTGGTTCTTTTATGAAGAAGACTATTGAATTCAAATGGGACTTATTGTAAAGAATTAAACGCAACTCTGAAGATTGGGAGCTCGACGAAGGTAAGGAGTCAGGTATAAACCTTAAGTTTGATTGTGTTAAATCTTTTATGGATACCGATGCTTTTCGTGAATTTAGCACTAAATATGGACTTGATTCTGAGATAGTAGCTTCCTTTTGTGAATCTTTTGCTACTCATGTTGATCTCCCCAAGGAGAAGTGGTTTAAATATAATCCTCCCATTGAAGTGAAAGTAGTAGAACCTATTAAAGTTGAAGAAGAAACCATTATTTATAATGTTGATCCTGTTGTTCCTACTGCTTATATTGAAAAACCACCTTTCCCTGTTAGAATAAAGGATCATGCCAAAGCTTCAACTGTGGTTCGTAAGAGTTATACTAGAACACCTATACCCCCTGAACAAATTAAACTTGAACCTAGTATTGCTATGGTTAAAGATCTCTTGGTCGATAATATTGATGGGCATGTTATTTATTTCTGTGATGAAGCTGCTAGAATTGCTAGACCTAATACTAAAGATAAACATAGACCTATTGTTGGCATGCCTATTGTTTCTGTTAAAATAGGAGATCATTGTTATCATGGCTTATGTGATGTGGGTGCTAGTGTGAGTGCAATTCCCTTTACTTTATACCAAGAAATTATGAATGATATTGCACCTGCTGAAATAGAAGATATTGATGTTACTATCAAGCTTGCTAATAGAGATACTATATCACCAATTGGGATTGTTAGAGATGTTGAAGTCTTGTGTGGGAAAGTAAAATACCCTACTGATTTTCTTGTTCTTGGTTCCCCACAGGATGATTTTTGTCCCATTATATTTGGTAGACCTTTCTTGAACACCGTTAATGCTAAGATAGATTGCGAGAAAGAAACTATTACTGTAAGTTTTGGGGATGTGTCTCATGAGTTCAATTTCTCTAAATTTCATAGACAACCCCATGACAAAGAATTGCCTAGTAAAGATGAAATAGTTGGTCTTGCTTCTATTGATGTGCCTCCCACTGACCCCTTAGAACAATATTTGCTAGACCATGAAAATAATATGCATATGAATGAAAGGAATGAAATAGATAAGATTTTCTTTGAGCAGCATCCTATTTTGAAACACAACTTGCCTGTTGAGATTCTTGGGGATCCTCCTCCACCCAAGGGTGACCCCGTGTTTGAGCTTAAACAATTACCTGATACTCTAAAATATCTCTGTCTTTATGAAAAGAAGATATATCCTGTTATTATTAGTGCTAACCTTTCAGAGCATGAAGAAAAGAGATTATTGAAAACTCTAAGGAAGCACCGTGCCACTATTGGATATACTCTTGATGATCTTAAGGGCATTAGTCCCACTTTATGTCAGCATAAAATTAATATGGAGCCTGATGCTAAACCAGTTGTTGATCACCAACGACGGTTAAATCCTAAAATGAAAGAAGTGGTAAGAAATGAAATACTGAAGCTTCTGGAAGCCGGTATAATTTATCCTATTACTGATAGTAGATGGGTAAGTCCTGTTCATTGTGTCCCTAAGAAGGGAGGTATTACCGTTGTTCCTAATGATAAAAATGAATTGATCCCACAAAGAATTGTTACAGGTTATAGAATGGTAATTGATTTTAGAAAATTAAATAAAGCTACTAGGAAAGACCATTACACTTTACCTTTTATTGATCAAATGCTAGAATGACTATCCAAACATACACACTTCTGCTTTCTAGATGGTTACTCTGGTTTCTCTCAAATACCTGTGTCAAAAGAGGATCAAGAAAAAACTACTTTTACTTGCCCTTTCAGTACCTTTGCTTATAGACGTATGCCTTTTGGTTTATGCAATGCACCTGCTACCTTTCAAAGATGTATGACTGCTATATTCTCTGACTTTTGTGAAAAGATTGTTGAGGTTTTCATGGATGATTTCTCCGTTTACGGAACTTCTTTTGATGATTGCTTAAGCAACCTTGATCGAGTTTTGCAGAGATGTGAAGAAACTAATCTTGTCTTGAATTGGGAAAAGTGCCACTTTATGGTTAATGAAGGTATTGTCTTGGGGCACAAAATCTCCGAAAGAGGTATTGAGGTGGATAAAGCTAAAGTTGATGCTATTGAAAAAATGCCGTGTCCCACGGATATCAAAGGTATAAGAAGTTTCCTTGGTCATGCTAGTTTCTATAGGAGATTTATTAAAGACTTCTCTCAAATTTCTAGGCCTCTCACTAATCTCTTGCAAAAAGATGTTCCTTTTGTTTTTGATGATGATTGTGTAGAAGCATTTGAAATCCTTAAGAAAGCCTTGATTTCAGCAACTGTTGTTCAACCACCTGATTGGAACCTATCCTTTGAAATTATGTGTGATGCTAGTGATTATGCCGTTGGTGCTGTTCTAGGACAAAGAGTTGATAAGAAATTAAATGTTATCCATTATGCTAGTAAAACTCTAGACAGTGCTCAAAGAAACTATGCTACCACTGAAAAGGAATTTTAGCAGTTGTGTTTGCTTGTGATAAGTTCAGATCTTATATTGTTGATTCCAAAGTAACTGTTCACACTGATCATGCTGCTATTAAATATCTTATGGAAAAGAAAGATGCTAAACCTAGACTTATTAGATGGGTTCTCTTGATACAAGAATTTGATTTGCATATTATTGATAGAAAGGGAGCTGAGAACCCCGTAGCAGACGACTTGTCTAGGTTAGAAAATGTTCTTGATGACCCACTACCTATTGATGATAGCTTTCCTGATAAACAATTAGCTATCATAAATGCTTCTCGTAATACTCCATGGTATGCTGATTATGCTAATTACATTGTTGCTAAATTTATACCACCTAGTTTCACATACCAGCAAAAGAAAAAGTTCTTCTATGATTTAAGACGTTACTTTTGGGATGACCCACACCTCTATAAAGGAGTAGATGGTGTTATTAGACGTTGTGTACCTGAGTATGAACAGGAACAGATCCTACGTAAGTGTCACTCCGAGGCCTACGGAGGACACCATGCTGGAGATAGAACTGCACACAAGGTACTACAATCTGGTTTTTATTGGCCTACTCTCTTCAAGGATGCTCGTAAGTATGTCTTGTCTTGTGATGAGTGTCAAAGAATTGGTAATATTAGTAGACGTCAGGAAATGCCTATGAACTATTCACTTGTTGTTGAACCATTTGATGTTTGGGGCTTTGATTATATGGGACCTTTTCCTTCCTCCAATGGGTATACACATATTTTGGTTGCTGTTGATTATGTTACTAAGTGGGTAGAAGCCATTCCAACTAGTAGTGCTGATCATAACACTTCCATTAAAATGCTTAAAGAAGTTATTTTCCCGAGGTTTGGAGTCCCTAGATACTTAATGACTGATGGTGGCTCACACTTTATTCATGGTGCTTTCCGTAAATTGCTTGCTAAGTATGATGTCAACCATAGAATTGCATCTCCGTATCATCCTCAGTCTAGTGGTCAAGTAGAATTGAGCAATAGAGAAATTAAATTGATCTTGCAAAATACTGTTAATAGATCTAGAAAGAATTGGTCTAAGAAACTTGATGATGCATTATGGGCTTATAGAACTGCATATAAAAACCCTATGGGTATGTCTCCGTATAAAATGATTTATGGGAAAGCATGTCACTTACTTCTTGAACTAGAACATAAAGCTTATAGGGCAATTAAAGAGCTCAACTATGATTTCAAACTTGCTGGTGAGAAGAGGTTATTTGACATTAGCTCACTTGATGAATGGAGAACCCAGGCCTATGAGAATTGCAAGTTTTTTAAAGAAAAAGTTAAGAGATGGCATGATAAAAGGATACAAAAGCGTGAATTCAATGTAGGTGACCATGTCTTGCTATACAATTCTTGTTTAAGATTTTTTGCAGGAAAGCTTCTCTCTAAATGGCAAGGGCCTTACATTATCGAGGAAGTATATCATTCCGGTGCCATCAAGATCAACAACGCCGAAGGCACAAATCCGAAGGTGGTAAACAGGCAGAGAATCAAACATTATATCTTAGGTACTCCCGTAAATGCAGAAACCAATATTATTAACACCATAACCCCGGAGGAGTACATAAGGGATGTCTACCAGAACGTTTCAGACTCCAAAAAGGAGTAGGTATGTGGTACGGTAAGTAAACCGACTCCAAAACTCTTCCAATAGCAATTTTTCTCCGTTTTGGAATATTTAAAAAATTAGGAAAATTTAAAGTAGTATGAATAGTACACGAGGAGGCGACAAGCCGTGAGGGCACGCCCTACCCCCCTGGGCGCGTCCCTGTGGCTTGTGGCCACCTCGTGTGCCCTCCGGACTCCGTTTCCATGTATAACACTTCTTTTGGTCGGTAAAAATTCATTACATAATCTCCTGAAGGTTTTGACCACCGTACCACGGAAAAATCCTCTGTTCTTGTTTTGAGTTGTTTTTCTGACAGATCTAGATCGCCATGACATCTCCAAGCGCAGCCAAGGACAAGTTTTTAGAGAGGGTCATCAACCCTTACCTCGCGGAGGTGCTGCAACACCCTCAAACCATTGAGATGCGCGAGGGGGTGCTACACATCCGCGATGTTGAAGGGCCAAAGAAGACCAGAAGCTTGGAGACAAGGCTCAAAGCAATGGAGCAGCAATTCTTCAAGTGACAAGGGATGGTGGAACGTGGACTCAATGCCAATCACATGATGATCGCGGAGTTCACCCATAATCACAAGCTGGACGCCAAGGACATCGGGGAGGACATCTTCAAGCTTCATGAGAAAATCGAGCAACTCCAAGCCCAGATGTATGACCTGCAAAACCAAAACTGTGAGTATGAATACAGATTTAAGAGGATGAGTTTGGCTGCAGATTTGAGGATCTCGGAGACTTGAGCATCCTTTTACGATGGTGAACCTATGCCTTGGAAGTCGGAGGATGAGCCTCCAACATCATCAACAACTCCATCATCACCACCTCCGAAGAAAGACAACTAAACACATGGGTATGGGCACTCCCCTTGGCTTGTGCCAAGCTTGGGGGAGGTGTCCCGGTATCGTATCATCATCACACCTTTATCTTTGTCGTTTTGCTTAGTTCAATAATTTTGGTTACATCTTTATCTAGTAGAATAAAAGTTTTTAGTATGATCTAGCCTTGAGTTTTGCCTTATGTTCCCTCTATGTAATCGAGTCCGAGAGTTATATATTAAAGATTAGTTTGAATTGAGGGCTTTGCTTTCTTGCTATGGTCTGGAGAAAAAGAAATAAAGAGGTAAAGAAGTAAAAAGATTATATAATGATCTTATGGGAAGTGACGACTTCACATATAAGAAGTATGTCGCATGAAACTTGTTGTTAGTTGACAAACATAGTTTTGGTCATTGTTGCAATTAATAGGAAGTAATAAGGAGAGAGAGGTCTCACATATAAATATACTATCTTGGACATCTTTTGTGATTGTGAGCACTCATCAAAATATTATATGATAAAAAAGTTGATGTTGAACAAGGAAGACAACATAATGAGTTATGTTTGCTTATTTCCGAATAGAAGTTATATTGTCATGGATCCTCTAACATGTGACGCTTGCTTCCACCTCATACTAGCCAGAACTTCCGCACCAAGTAGAGATACTACTTGTGCATCCAAACACCCTTAAACCAGTTTTGCCATGAGCGTCCACCATACCTACCTATGGATTGAGTAAGATCCTTCAAGTAAGTTGTCATCGGTGCAAGCAATAAAAATTGCTCTCTAAATATGTATGATCTATTAGTGTGAGGAAAACAAACTTTATACGAACTTGTGATATGGAAGAAATAAAAGCGACAGACTGCATAATAAAGTTCTTTATCACAAGCGGAAATATAAAGTGACGTTCTTTTGCATTAAGATATTATGCATCTAACCATAAAAGCGCATGACAACCTCTGCTTCCCTCTGCGAAGGGCCTATCTTTTATTTTTACTTTCTAGTACTTACCTTTATGCAAGAGTCTTGGTGATATTCACCAATTCCTTTTTATCACCTTTTTCTCTTGGCAAGCATCACGTGTTGGGGAATGATCTAGACATATATATCCACTCGGATGTAGGTTATCATAAACTATTATTGTTGACATTACCCTTGACGTAAATAGTTAGGAGGCGAAACTATAAGCCCCTATTTTTCTCTGTGTCCGATTGAAACTTTGATCTCATAAGTATCGCGTGAGTGTTAGCAATTGTAAAAGACTAAATGATAGTTGAGTATGTGAACTTGCTGAAAAGCTCTTATATTGACTCTTTCCGATGTTATGATAAATTGCAATTGCTTCAATGACTGAGATCATAGTTTGTTAGTTTTCAATAAAGTTTCTAATTCATACTTTACCTTGTGAATGAATTGTCACTTTAGCATAAGAAATTATATGTCAATATATGTTGCTGTTCTAAAGATGATCATGATGCCTTCATGTCCGTATTTTATTTTATCGACACCTCTATCTCTAAACATGTGGACATGATTATCGATGTCGGCTTTCGCTTGAGGACAATCGAGGTCTAAGCTTGGGGGAGTTGATACGTCCATTTTGCATCATGCTTTAATATTGATATTTATTTCATTATGGGATGTTATTACACATTATGGTACAATACTTATGCCTTTTCTCTCTTATTTTACAAGGTTTACATGAAGGGGGAGAATGCCGGCAGCTGGAATTCTGGGCTGGAAAAGGAGCAAATATGAGAGACCTATTCTGCACAACCCCAAAAGTCCTGAAAATCTACGGAGAATTGTTTTGGAATATATAAAAAATATTGGGCAAAGAAGATACTAGAGGGGACCCACCAGGCAGCCACAAGCCTGGGGGGCGCGCCCCACCCCCCTGGGCGCGCTTCCTGGAGTCCTTGCCGGCGTTCTTTATTTTCTTTGAGTCCTTGGCGGGAGCTGGGATTTCTGTGGCTTCAGCTGCTACCGCGTCGCGATACATCTGGTCGATGCAAATGACCATGTTCTTCTTGTCGGATAGGATGGAAATGACCCCAATGGGCCCTGGCATCTTCAAAGTATTGTAGGCATAGTGGGATGCCGCCATGAACTTTGCCAGTTCTGGGCGTCCAAGGATTCCGTTGTAAGGTAGTGGGATTTCGGCGACATCGAACACTATCCTCTCTGTTCGGAAGTTCAAATCCCTGCCGAATGTCACAGGCAGAGTGATCTTTCCCTTGGGCCAGCTCCTACCGGGGTTGATTCCTTGGAATGTACCCGTTGCTTCAAGCTCTTGATCAAGGATCTGCAGTTTCTCAGCCACTCTAGGAGAGATCATGTTCAATCCGGCCCCACCGTCAACTAACATCTTAGACACCTTGAGGTTGTGGATTGTCGGGGAAACCAACAACGGCAAACATCCAACCGTAGTGGTACGGTCAGGATGATCCTCTTCGTCAAAGATGATAGGTGTGTGGGACCACCTGAGTGGTTTCCTAGATTCTGCAGTTGGTTCCACAGCATTGACCTCGCGTGCCCACTACTTGAGCTGGCGGCGAGAGGAGTGCAAGGACGCACCCCCGTCAACGCACATGGCTTCGGTTGCTTTCTGGAACTCACTCTCACTGGAATCCTCATTATCATCCTCATCATCACTCATATCATTTGTTTCCTTCTTCTCTCGGCCTCTGGCGGGTTTTTCCTTTTGCTGCGGGGTTTTGCCGCGGCGACCACCTCTGCCGCCACGGCCCTTCCCGGCAGCGCCGTCCTGGCCTTTTTCCTTGTTGCGTTTCTCGTACTCGGCCCTCTGTTTCTCAACAAGTTGCTCGACCTGTCAGCATTCTTGGAGATCATGGCCCTTGGTGCGGTGAATTTTGCAGTACGGCCCGTCGGACTTCCCGGCCTTCTCAGCGGCAGCAGCCTCCCGGCAATCAGCGCACGCGGCAGCTCCCTTGCCGGGGGATTCGGCTTTCGCCTTCTTGCCGGCACTGAGGTGTCCGCAGCTCTCGACAGCCAGCACTACTTTTCCCTTACGCTTCTTGTTGCGCTTCTTGTTCCTTCCCTTCTGGTCGGGGGCATCGTCGTCATCATCAGAGTCCACTTCGATGCCCGCCTCTTCTCCAGGAAGTCGCCTCCCTTCTTCAATCCAAGCACACCTATCTGCCAAGGTGTAAAGCTCATTGACAGTCTTGGGGAGCTTGACATTCATCTTGGCTCGCATCCTCCTGTTATGTATGTTCGAGTGGAACGTAGCAATCACTGCTGCGAGATGGATCTCAGGGATGTTGCGGTGTACTCGGCTGAATCTCTGGATATACTTTCTCAAGGTTTCTCCCTCCTTTTGCGGGAGGACTTGGAGATCGCTGGGCTGGCCTGGTTCTTTATGACCACCGGTGAAGGCGCCAACGAACTCGTTGCACAGATCAGCCCAAGAGGAAATGGAATTCTCTGGCAGGTGCATCAGGCATGATCTCCCATTTGGCTTGAGTGCCAAAGGGAAATAGTTGGCGAGCACCTTTTCATCTCTTCCTCCCGCAGCTTGAACAGCTATCGTGTAGATGCCCAAGAACTCCGTGGGGTTTAGCTTCCTGTCGTATTTCTCTAGTAGCTCAGGCTTGAAGGCTCGGGTCGACGGCCAGCGGACCCGTCGCAGCTCGCTAGTGAAGGCAGGGCAACCAACCTCGTAAGGAAGGTACCCGCCGACACTGGGCGCGGGGTCGCCAACATCTGGACCATTGCGCTTGTCGGATTGACGGTGTGCTTCCTGATGTCGCTCGATGGTGATGCGCGCGTCTTCCTTCCGCCGGTCTTCAAGGACACGCCGCTGATCTCGGTGGTCGTGCAGGCCAGACGAGACTATGGACGCCTCGTCGCGGTCGTCAGCATGTGAAGCTTGTTGCGGCTGCCTCTGGGCCTGTTGTTGTGGAGGAGATTGCACCGTTGGGGTGGCCCCTTCAACACGCTCGCCACCCTGGGCCGCCGCTGCTGTTCGCGTACGTCATGACGGCTCCGCATGCTGGGTCTTGTTGGCTTCAATGAAAGAAATCAAACTTTGAATGGTGGCTCTCCATTCATTCATCTTATCGGCTGCTGGCATGAAGTTGAGCAGCATCTAGACTCTCGCCATGCCCTCCTCTGTGGTGCCAGGCATGGCGAAAGAGGCGGACTTCGACGTGGCTCGACTCTTGGTAGGACCAACTGAAGCGTCGCCGCGTACTTGATGCCGCGCGCCACTCGCTGGAGCTTTCTGGTGGCTCGTGGGCCGATCCTGAGGAGCTGCGGCTCCGCTGGGCGCCCCGTCTCGCTCCGCACGAGGTGCACGCCCAACAATCTCGCTGGCGACGGGTACGGCCGGAAGGTCAGGGCTCGCACCGGACAGGGCGCCGCTGAGGCGGCCTTGGCCATCCACGCGGCGAGGAGGTGATGAACGGACGTTCCCTCCGCCCGTGGCGTCGAGGCCGAGCTCGCCGTGTTGTTGCTGTAGTTGCTCCCCTTAGGCGCCTCCCGCTCCATTCCCGGCCGCGAAAGTCTGGACAGGGGCGCCGCCTGCTTCGACCGCGTCATCCACGACGGCCGCCTCGCTTGCAGCCGCCGCGGCGCCTACGACACCGGCGGCCGCATGTGAGGGAGCCTTCGAGGATGAGGGATGCGCAGCCGTGCTGGATTTTTTTCTTCAGAGACATTGTTGAAGAAGATGATGATGAAGACCGATTTGCCATTCACGAACTCGGGTTCGTGCAAATGATGCACGCCCCCTACCTAGCGTGCCAAAGATGTGGGGGCACGGATGCTCACGATCACCTATGGGACCACAGGTCCCTTGTGGTTCGGCAAGGGGGGTCACGTTGCATGAAGAGCGGAGAGCATGAGACGGCGTAACGATCAAGGCTCAGGCATTTTACCCAGGTTTGGGCCGCTGCTAAGCCTACAACCCTACTCCTGCTTTTTGGTGGCTTGATTGGAGGAACACGAAGAACGCAGGGCGCCTAATCCCAGCAAGGGCTGCTGCCGGGGGAAGAGCGGCTATGCGAGTACAAGCGTTCGAGGGTTCGGGTTGCCAACCTTGAGCTAGGTTGCCTTGGGCCTCCTTTTATAGTGCAAGGGGTTACCACAATGGCAAAACAGACATTATCTATTGATTAGATAGCTAAGCAGAGCTATCGTACCTAACTCTGGCATTTAGGACAAAATGCCATGATTACCTGCCTAGGTGGCGCTTGGGGGTGCATCCCCGGCAAGCTCTTGCCACCGCTTGGCCGGTTGCTGCTTAAGATCTTGACACACTGCAGGGCGGGTGTCAACCGAGTGTAACTTGCCTTCCAATGCGTCGCCACGTGCTTAGCGCGAGCTGATTAATTGCCTGAGGGCTCGACACCGCATCGATAAGTGACAGGCGTAGCGATGCGGTGGAGCGGTGGCTGAATGGCTCACGCCTGCCGGGAAATGGCTTGCCGGGTCTTCTGAGAGGTGCGTTCGTCTTGATCCCCGGCAAGTGTCGGGGACGTGCTTGGCGCGTCGCAGCCCAGGCTTGGGCTGCCGCGTTGAGCTTGCTGGAGTCTTGGTCTTGATTGTTGTCGGGGTTTTCTGCTTCTACCGCTTGTGCATAAGTCAGGGGCACTGGGTACCCCTGTACTAGTGCACCGACAACGTGCTTTCATTGGACAATTTGTGGTAGTCTATTTTGATGATGTACTGATTTATAGCAGATCTTTGGAGGAACAATTGGAACATTTATGGGCTGTTTTTATTGCTCTATGTGAAGCATGTTTGTTTGGTAAACTTGGGAAGTATACCTTTTGCACCGACTCGGTATATTTTCTTGGTTATGTTGTTACTCCACATGGAATTGAAGTTGATAAACCCAAGATTGAAGCGCGAGAGTTGGTCGTAGCCCAAAATGGTTAGACAAGTGAGGATTTTTCTTGGCCTCACTGGTTTCTATAGGCGTTTTCTAAGATACTTTAATACCATTGTTGCAGCTCTCAATGAGCTAACAAAGAAGGATGTTCCTTTTGTTTGGGGTACCGCACAGGAGAAGCCTTCACGATATTGAAAGATAAATTGACAGATGCTCCTTTACTCCAACTTCCTGATTTATCAAGACTTTTGAGCTTTAATGTGATGCTAGTGAAATTAGATTAGGAGATGTGTTATTACAAGATGGTAAACATGTTGCATACTTTTTTGAAAAATGAGTTGGCCTAGTCTGAACTATTATTCTACTTATGACTAGGAATTATATGCTCTTGATCCAACTTTGGAAACATGGCCACATTATTTGTGGCTGAACGAATTTTTTATACATTCTGGTCATGAATCTTTGAAATGCATTAAAAGCCAAGCAAAACTGAGCCGTAGACATGCTAAATAGGTTGAATTTATTGATACTTCCCCCTATGTCATTAAATACAAGAAGGGTAAACAAAAATGTTATTGTTGATAAAATTGTCTTGTTGCTATACTATACTTCCACAACTTGACTTTAAAATATCTGTTTTGGAGACCATCAAAGTTCCATATGTGCATGATGCTGAATTTAAAGTTGTGATGTAGAATTGTAAAAAGGAAGAACTTGGAACGCGTACGTCATTAATGATGGATTTGTGTTCACAAATTTTGTTTGTAGCTTTACATAGGTGTTGGGCCACCTTATTTATTGGAAAGACCCGTGTATTTTTAAAATATGTCTTTATAGGTTATTTTTAAAGTTCGTATTGTAGAGGAAACAAATCAGGAGAGATTTTAGTCCCATCTTGCCAAAGATGAACGAATTTCGCTCTCTTTTCTCTTATAAATACAACCCTTAGGGCATCATTTATACTTGGGTTATATTTCAATTAAAGTTCGCCATAGTTGCACCTCGTGTACTTTGTTTGTGTCCAACGACCAGGACGAGACGTTTTGGAATCCCACTTTCATCATCATTAAATCTTTCATCTTAAATTCGCAATATCCAGATTACAATCTCAGTTTCTTGCTTGTTCTTCATTTGCATGCAAGAAATAGACCCTAGTGGTTAGGTTGATCTTACTCTAGCGTGGTCAATAACCTTTGGGAGTTGGTTCAATGATTGCTAAGGCGCATGTCTCCACATGTTCTTAGTCGGATCAATCAACATTGACGTCCACCAAAAATGATAGTTACCATCTGATCCGATGAAGGAGTCCAGACCTTTGCCTCTATCACTCGATGAAGGCTAGATAATATATCTTTCTTTGTGTGTGTGTTCTTGAGTAAACAAGGATTAAAGGGACACTCTTTAAAAACAATATGGGGACACCTTTCTGCAGCTCCTGCCAGTTAAATTGTGATGTTATCAATCTCCGGCTAAGGATCTGAGTCACCTTGAGTCTGACTTTACCATGGAGGAGCTCAAAGATGTAATTGACAATTTGGATTCCGAGAAGGCTCCAGGTCATGATGGTTTTACGGGCTTTTTTTTGCAAGAAATGTTGGGGGACTGTTTGCGAGGGCCTGTTCTTGGCCATCAACCAGTTACACTCTTGCAAGGCTGATCTATGGAATCTGGTGAATTCGGCCAACATGCCTTGATTCCGACGAAAGAGTGGTCTTCCGATGCTATTGATTTCCGACCTATTAGCCTCATGCATAGTATTGCTAAGATCCTGTTCAATTTGCTTGCGAACATGTTGGACCCCGAGCTGGACTCCTTGATGTATGATGACCCACAAGTATAGGGGGTCAATCGTAGTCCTTTCCATAAGTAAGAATGTCAAACCCAATGATGAGCGGAAGGAAATGACAAGCGGTTTTCAGCAAGGTAATTTTTGCAAGCACTGAAATTGTGGGTAACTGTGACACCCTGATTTTGGCAACTTTTTCTTTTCAAAAATATTTGGATTTTATTCGCAGTTTTCAAAACCTCCTCAGTTGAGTTGACTTATGCCTTACATAATTTTTCTCCAAGCATTCCAAAACTTTTGTCATCTTGATAAAACCTTTCCATGCCTCTCTTGGATAATTTTTCAATATTTAATCTTTTCTATAAAATCATTTTCTTAATTTGGGAATTTAGATCATCACTATGGGTTATGAAGCAACCTATAGTTTGGGTGGTCAAATAATTCCCAAACTTTTTCCTCATCTTCTTATCATCATAGGATTCCATATTTGCCAAAAATATTTTATTGCCCAATGGGAAATTTTGGTCAGAAAAATTATTTTGTTTCTGACCAGAATCTGTCCATTGTGAAGCAACCCTATTATTTCTATTCCAGAAAATTCCCAATAAATTCCCCAAGCTTCTAGGGTCTTATCCAGTCCCAATATCCAAAAACATCATGTGGTCCAGTTCAAATTTTGAGCAGCAGGACCCTGTTAAGTTCCTGTTAGTTATGAACCTTTGTGAAGGAAGTACCATCTAGATGTGCACAATGAATCTACAAATTTTATAGCATGTGTGTGTCACCAAACAACTCCCTTCCACAAAGTTTCGTCACTAGCAGAGCAACTATGTGAGGGCCACAAGCTCATTTGTATTCTGAACCAGAATGATGGTTTTCAAAGCAACCATGCTCATTTCTTCTTCAAACCTTCTCAAATTTTGCCAGATTGAAGTCCTTCCAACCCTGATGGCCCTAGACATCTCCTCTGGCTCCATCCTTCTCTCTTTTTCCCTCCAGAATCTCGTCAAGATAGCTGGCAGAAGCTGTAGCTGAGGCAACACTTCATGGCAGGGTGAACCTGGTCGAGCCAGTGACCTAGGGAGGCTAAATGGACAAGGGTCGACCCCATCCACAAGGTGCGCCAGGCAGGCGTGTCCTCCTGGTGGCCACACCAGTGGTGATCACGGGGCTGGCATGCCACAGCGCGCGCTCTGCGCAGCTCCAGAGACGGGTCTGCTCGCCCGAGCCGTCCATCACCGCTCCCCCCTTGTCCTCTGGTGTCGACATCGTCGCAGGTAGCCGCGTGGCTCCTCCCGAACCCTCCCGGTCGCCGGATAAGGCCGCCGTCGCTCCCGGCCAAGTGTCGCCACGGGCAGAACAGTGGGCTTCGGCCACTGTGGTCGTCCGCAAGCCATTAATGGCACCGGACCCGTCCCGTCGCCCCTGCCTGCTCTCTTCCATCTCGTCGACGCTCCCGGCCAGCCAGCGAAGCGTACGGGCACCGGTGACGTGGCTGAGCCTCGCCGCTTCGGGAGAGATCCCCGCGCTCGCCCTCCGCCTATTTAAGGCCCTCCGCGTCCCTTCAAAGCTCATCAGCCAGCTCCTCCTCCTCTCAATTGCTTCCTCGAGCAACGAGCCAAGGCCGGGAGGCCCTCTGTCCTCGAACCTCGCCGGAGCTCCGCCTTCGGTAGCCTCCTCGTCGCCGGCAGTTCCTTGCTTTCCCGAGCCCATTTGACCCCTCCATCGAGCTCAGGGTAGCTCCCTGGTGCTCCTCGACCTCCTGCCCGAGCCTCCCCTCGCCGGAACCGCCGTCTTCGATCCCACCCGAGCGCCGCCGCCGCCGGAGACGAAGGGGACGACGTCGTCCGGCCATCTCTTTCCATTTTGCGGGTACGTGCATGCTCACCATTGAGCGCTCGATCCATTCCCATCATCTCCGAGCGCCGTCGCCGTCTCTATCGCCGGCGACCGTCTCCGGAGCTCCGCCCCTCCTCTGTTCCCCTCTCTCCCACTCTGTTTTTAAAAGGGCGACCCCACCCGTCAGGGCTCTGCTGCGCGCGGGCGAAGGGGTAAGTGGAAGCGTATTTTGGAAATACGCCTTCGACGTCAGCCCGCTGGGAATTTTCTGATTTTCTATTAAATCCATTTTAAAACAGAATTTTGACTGAACTTTGACCTTGAATAACTTTTTATTTATAACTCCAATACAGTTGATTCTTTTTGCATTGTGTTTGTCTTGGGCCCCTTTATTTTCTGGTAAATTTTGATATTTTTCCAATGCTCACAGAATTTCTGTTTAACAGAATTTCTTTATGTGACATTTCCAATTATGTTTTGAAAATAATTTCAGAGGGAGACTTTGGTGCTTGTGAAGATCCAGAGTGTTTGAACCACCCAACAGAGCAAGGCAAGCCATGATACTCAATTCATGCATGCATTTCCATAGCATTGCATTTTTATATGCATTAGGTTGATTATTTGACATAGTTAATTCATAGTAATAATTAAATACTTGAGCATTGTGTTGAACCACTATAGTTGACAAATGGACTTAGTGGTTGATCTTGAGTCACCTGTCCGGGCATACTCGTGCAACCACATTTGCCAGTATGGGACGGCCCTGACCAGGCCTGACTGCGTGATCTTTCACCGGTACCTCCAAAGAGGGAGGGTTATGCGCGGCATGCTACCCTGATCAGGTAAGCGGCGGTAACCCTGTGAGCCCAGTTGATAGTTGAGTTTATGCCGGCGTCCCCATTTGGGACAGTAGGCCCCGTTTGGGTCTACATAGTTTGGCCACGACAGTGGCTGGTGTCATGAGGACACAGGGGCCACCCAAGGCTGACCTCCAGGGGAGGAAGAGTGCCGGTGGTACGATGAAAGAGTCATGGGTCAGGCAGGTTTTGTTGAAGCAACGCTGGTCCACCCGAGTGGGATCACGAGGCCAGGTGCTTTATGGTGTGGGTAAAGTGCGCAACCTCTGCGGAGTGTCAAATCTATTCGAATAGCCGTGTCCACGGTATTGGACAGCCCGTCCAGACCTCAGTAGGTGATCAATCATAGTATTGGTGTTAATGATGGAAGAACTCGTCTTGTGTTCGGAAGTACTCACTGGGTATGAGTATTCTGAGGGTTGTGGAACAACCCGGAGGAGAGTAAGTTGATGATCAGTACATTAAGTAAATAACTTGATGATGTCTGGTTGATTGCTATGCTATTGTTTTGCTGCATCATTTGGTTGTCGTGAGCTTGTGAGTACATTCAAAGTACTCACCTGGCGTATCATGCCAGATGCAGGAGAATCCGAGGACGGAGGTCCTCAAGGTGCTGGCTATACTAACTAGGATGTGTCCACAGCAGTGTCCCTGTGGATGGAGTTGCGCTATGTTCTGCTACGCAGTAGAAGTATTAGTATTCCGAGGCCCTGCTATGTGACATAAATAATGTAGATACGGTCATAGCACCGAGGGTGCCTTTGGCCTCGCCGCTATGTAAGATATGCGCTTGTACTCGACTCCTATCAATAAAGTTCAGTTCTGTTCGGTACCAAGTTGTTGTGTGTTTCTAGAGGACATGATCTCTGGGTTGGAAACACTAGTAATCCGGTTCTCTGAGCCGGGGTGCCACAATGCTTGGTATCAGAGCCGTGCTGACTGTAGGACACCCTAGTTAGTCAGCGCTAGCACCACGATTAGTATAGGATCCTGAGTATGCATCTGTTTGCTGCATTTGATTGTTGCATTTGATTGTTGCATAGCATGCATCATAAATCATTACTCCACTAACGGGGGTCTTGTGAGTGTAGATGGCACCGGTTCCATTCCATTATCATTTTGAGCCTGCACCATCCACCTTTCCAGTTCTGCTCTGGAACGTCTGGCTTCGACTGTACCCTCATGGTGAAGATCCAGTGTACCAGGTGTTTCGGGAGCAGCTTGCTGAGTCGGTGTACGAGTACCATGCAGAGGCTTTCATGATCGCGAGCTCAGACCTTGGTTGCTGCTCTCGCTCTACCAAGGGCGGAACGGCTTCCACTCTGGAGTTGGCGATTGAGTTTGCCGCAATGGAGGCTCTCACTGACTTGCGCTTCCACGAGGTTGACATGCAGACTCATCCAGGTTTCCTCTATTATCCCACCCTGTCGCCTACGACAGGGCGAGTCATTTTCACTCCTGTTGACCCGGCATGTGACCGTGCGACTGCTGTGCTGTCTCGCTACCTAAACGCCAGCTATCGTATGATCATATCCCTGGCTGAGGAGCTGTCTCGTGTCTTAGCGGCGCTTGCAGCCGTAGCCCCAGTGCCACCTCCACCTCAGACTAACCATACACCCACATATCCCCCACCAGTTCCACCTCCACCCAGATTTCAGGCTCCTTCTACCTCCACTGTGCCACCAGGCTTTCCGTCTGGTAGCCGTCGTGAGACCCCGGCTGAGTGGGCCTCACTTCTTGCCACTCCATCTGCTCCGATGCTGAGGCGTCGTGCTCCTTCCACCCCAGAAGGAGAACCGTCCCAGCAGCGTCGTCGTGTTTCCTTTGATCCGGAGGACGAGATCCACATCATCAGCTCTGACTCCGACTCAGGATCAGATGACGAGGAGTCTGTGGTTTGGCAGTGTTAGTGCCATCAGCGCCACTAGAGTGGAGGCTTAAGTTGTTGAGCATCCATCTTTGCATATGTCAACTGCCGTATGAGCAGTTTAGCCATGATATTTCCCTACTAGCTTGCCATGTATGAGGTTGGGTTATCTTGTATAATTATGCGGTTTGCTTTATTCGCCTTTTTCGCGTATTTTCCTTCTGGTGTCACATAACTGTGTTTCCCTTATGGATGTTGATCATCGATCCGGTATTTTGCAATGGGAACAAATTTAGGATGAAGAGAAGTTGTAGCCAAGGCGGCGATGGAACCCCCATCCGTCGATCCGCCAGACAAGCAGGTCAAGCACCAGAAGATTTACCACCCCCACCACCTCAAGCACCTACTACGGATCAGATTATGAGAATGTTTGAGGAAAAGAGGAACCAGGATCTTATGGAATTCCTGAAGAGTATGCAGGCTATGGTAGGTCAGAACCACAATCATAATGGGCCGCACTCCAGGCTGTCTGATTTCCAGCGCACAAAGCCACCAAATTTTGGTCAAGCTGTGGATCCGATAGAAGCAGACGATTGGCTTAGGACCATAGAAAAGAAGTTGGAAATAGCCCGTTGTGAGGATTCAGACAAGGTTCCATTTGCCACTCATTACCTAGAAGGGCCAGCAGCCATATGGTGGGATAACACAAAGGCAACATGGTCTTCCGAGGAAGAAATTACTTGGGAGAAATTTAAGGAATTATTCCGCAAATATCATATTTCTACCGGCATCATGAAGGTGAAGCAAAGGCAGTTCCTGGCTTTGACACAAGGAAGCATGTCGGTAGCAGAGTACGTCAACAAGTTCAGCAATCTGTCACGGTACTCTACCTATGATGTGGCCACCGAAGAGAGAAAGATAGATCGGTTCCTGGGAGGACTGAATCACTCTCTCCGTTGTCAGCTATGCATGCTAGACTTTCCTGAGTTTCAGACAATGATAAACAAGGCCTTTATAGCCGAGAGGGAGCACAAGTCCGGACAAGACAACCACAAACGGAAGTTCGAGCCTAAGAAGGACAACCGGGAGCCGTTCGCGCAGAAGCCCCGCACCTGGAAACCAGGCACTTCTGAATATAAGCCTACCTGGAGCAATGGTAGCAACAATAACAAGACAGTGAGCCAGACTAAGACCTTCGGCAAACAGCCCGTGATAGAAGACTGCCGCCGCAACAATACCTGCTTCACTTGCGGCCAAAGTGGACACTACTCCAAACAGTGTCCCACCAACAATGGGAAGTCATCCGCCGACATCAAGCCGCAGGTCAACACTATTGGACGCCACCCCAATCACAATGTTTGCCATGGACGCGTCCACCATATCTCCGCTGAGGAAGCCTGCGAAGCTCTAGAAGTAGTCCTCGGTATGTTTTCTGTTAACGACATACCTGCAGTAATTTTATTTGACTCTAGGCTTCCCACTCGTTTATTTCGCGGAGTTTTGCCACCTTGCACAAATTTTCTCCGTCGCCTTTAGACAAAATCATGGTGGTACAGTCCCCTAGCTCCCTGCTCAGAACAAATCTGATCTATAGAGATCTGGAAATTTCGATACAAGGAGTTAAGTTTCCAGCTGCCCTCATTGCTATTGAATCCTCGGGATTGGATGTAATACTGGGAATGGACTGGTTGACACCACATAAGGTGTGCATCAATTGTGCCAGCAGGACAGTAACACTGGTCAACCCAACCGGACAAACCGTCCAATTCCTTGCCAGCAAGATGATATCAAAGAAGGAAATGGCATACCAAGCTACCACCACGGATATGAACTTGATTCCGGTAGTATTTGAGTTTCCAGACGTATTTCCCGAAGAGTTACCCGGAATGCCACCTGACCGGGAATTGGAATTTGCAATCGAAGTGGTACCCGGCACTGCTCCAATTTACAAGAAATACTACCGTATGCCAGGTCCAGAGTTGGCGGAGTTAAAGAAGCAACTGGATGAATTGTTGCAGAAAGGGTATATTCGCCCAAGCATCTCGCCATGGGGATCACCCGTGCTCTTTGTCAATAAGAAGGATGGAAGCCTACGTATGTGCGTAGATTATCGTCAGCTGAATGAGGTCACTATCAAGAACAAGTACCTGCTTCCTCGCATTGACGACTTGTTCGACCAGCTGAATGGAGGCCGGGTATTCTCAAAGATTGACCTTCGAACTGGATATCACCAGCTAAAGATCCGAAAAGAGGATATTCCCAAGACAGCGTTTACCACCCGATACGGACTGTATGAATTTACAGTCATGTCATTTGGATTGACGAATGCTCCAGCCTACTTCATGAGCATGATGAATAAAGTCTTCATGGACTTTCTGGATAAATTTGTGGTGGTATTCATTGATGATATCCTGATATATTCCAAAGATGAAGAGGAGCATAAGAAGCATCTCCGGACCGTTTTAGAAAGATTAAGAGACCATCGCCTATACGCCAAATTCAGTAAGTGTGAATTTTGGCTAAAAGAGGTGGGATTTTTGGGGCACATTCTGTCCGAACAAGGAGTAGCTGTCGACCCCAGCAAGGTAACTGCAGTATTAAATTGGAAGACACCAGCAACAGTGACCGAAGTCCGTAGCTTCCTGGGATTGGCAGGCTATTACCGACGCTTCATAGAAGGCTTCTCTAAAATAGCCAAGCCCCTGACGGAGTTGCTCAAGAAGAACCAAAGGTTTGTCTGGATGACGGAATGTGACAGTAGTTTCCTGGAATTGAAGACCAGACTCACTACCGCCCATGTTCTAGTTCTCCCAGACATACACAAGAGTTTTGACATATACTGCGATGCTTCAAGACGTGGAATCGGCTGCGTATTGATGCAAGAAGGGAAGGTTGTAGCCTATGCATCCAGACAGCTACGACCCCATGAGGAGAACTACCCTACGCACGATTTGGAATTAGCAGCCGTAGTTCATGCCCTGAAGATTTGGAGGCATTACCTCATTGGACAACGCTGTGAAATATACACGGACCATAAGAGTCTCAAGTATATTTTCACTCAGCCTGATCTAAATCTCAGGCAATGAAGATGGCTTGAGCTAGTCAAGGACTATGACATTGGGATAAACTATCATCCGGGGAAAGCTAATGTGGTCGCGGACGCTCTCAGCAGAAAGCAAGGCACCGTGAATGCACTTATGGGAAGAATGCATCCAAGGTTGCAAGAGGAGTTCGCTGAGCTCAACATGGTGTTATGCGGACCAGCCACCTCGGACACGTTGGAAATTACCCCCACCCTTATGGACGAAATCAAGAAGGCCCAAGAGCCGGACGAAGGAATCAAAAAGATCAAGGAGCTGATTCCGAAAGGGAAAGCGAAGTCCTTCCATGTGGACGATCAGGGTACTGTATGGTTCGAGAAGCGGATATGCGTGCCCGATCAGGATAACCTGAGGCAGCAAATACTCAAAGAAGCTCATGACTCCTCATATTCAATCCACCCGGGAGGAACAAAAATGTATCAGGATCTGAGAGAGACATTTTGGTGGCCAGGAATGCGAAGAGATATAGCCTATTATGTCGCCTGCTGTGATAATTGCAACAGGGTGAAGGCGGAACACCAGAAACCCGCTGGGCTACTACAACCCTTACCGGTACCCCAGTGGAAGTGGGATGACATCTGCATGGACTTTATTGTTGGACTACCCAAGTCAACAAGGGGCAACGATGCTATTTGGGTCATTGTGAACATACTCACGAAAGTGGCTCACTTCATTCCAGTAAAGACTACTTTCAACGCAAATCAGCTGGCACAGCCCTACATGTCCCGGATAGTTAGCCTCCATGGAGTCCCTAAGTCCATCACCTCAGATAGAGGTTCCCTATTCACCTCAGCATTCTGGCTGCGTTTACATCAAGCCTTGGGAACCATGCTGAAGCATAGCACGACATATCACCCGCAGACAGACGGGCAGACAGAAAGGGTGAACCAAATAATGGAGGATATGCTTCGGTCATGTGCCCTCACCCATGGACCTAAGTGGGAAGACAGTCTACCTTATGCGGAATTCTCATATAACAACAGCTATCAGTCAAGCTTGAAGATGTCACCATTTGAAGCATTATACGGACGAAAATGCCGTACCCTGTTGAAATGGTCTCAAACAGGGGATAGCCGAATCTTTGCAACAGACTTGATGCTCGAGGCTGAGAAGCAAGTCAAGAACATTCAGGAGCGTCTTCGAGCCGCCAAGTCTCGTCAGAAAAGTTAATATGATCCAAAGCACCGGGAAGTGACCTTTGAACCCGGAGAATATGCATACCTTCGAGTAACCCCAATGAAAGGAGTGAAGAGATTCCATACTTGGGGAAAACTTGCACCAAGATATATAGGCCCATTTCCAGTGGTTGCTAGAAGGGGCAGAGTGGCATATCAGTTGGAACTACCGCCGGAATTGTCGGAAGTGCACGATGTGTTTCATATATCACAACTAAGGAAGTGTATTGCACCACCGATCAAGCAAGCGGACATGAGTGAGTTAGAACTGGCTAAGGACCTGACCTACGAAGAGAAACCTGTCAGGATCCTGGATGAAATGGAAAGAACCACCAGGAGTAAGGTAATCATATTTTACAAGGTGCTATGGGAGCATCACACCGAAGAAGAGGCTACATGGGAAAGGGAAGACTTCTTAAGATCTGCATATCCATACTTGTTCCCTGAGCAACCGAATCTCGAGGACGAGATTCATCCTAAGGGGGGTAGGTTTGTGACACCCTGATTTTGGCAACTTTTTCTTTTCAAAAATATTTGGATTTTATTCGCAGTTTTCAAAACCTCCTCAGTTGAGTTGACTTATGGCTTACAAAATTTTTCTCCAAGCATTCCAAAACTTTTGTCATCTTGATAAAACCTTTCCATGCCTCTCTTGGATAATTTTTCAATATTTAATCTTTTCTATAAAATCATTTTCTTAATTTGGGAATTTAGATCATCACTATGGGTTGTGAAGCAACCTATAGTTTGGGTGGTCAAATAATTCCCAAACTTTTTCCTCATCTTCTTATTATCATAGGATTCCATATTTGCCAAAAATATTTTATTGCCCAATGGGAAATTTTGGTCAAAAAAATTATTTTGTTTCTGACCAGAATCTGTCCATTGTGAAGCAACCCTATTATTTCTATTCCAGAAAATTCCCAATAAATTCCCCAAGATTCTAGGGATCTTATCCAGTCCAAATATCCAAAAACATCATGTGGTCCAGTTCAAATTTTGAGCAGCAGGACCCTGTTAAGTTCCTGTTAGTTATGAACCTTTGTGAAGGAAGTACCATCTAGATGTGCACAATGAATCTACAAATTTTATAGCATGTGTGTGTCACCAAACAACTCCCTTCCACAAAGTTTCGTCACTAGCAGAGCAACTATGTGAGGGCCACAAGCTCATTTGTATTCTGGACCAGAATGATGGTTTTCAAAGCAACCATGCTCATTTCTTCTTCAAACCTTCTCAAATTTTGCCAGATTGAAGTCCTTCCAACCCTGATGGCCCTAGACATCTCCTCTGGCTCCATCCTTATCTCTTTTTCCCTCCAGAATCTCGTCAAGATAGCTGGCAGAAGCTGTAGCTGAGGCAACACTTCATGGCAGGGTGAACCTGGTCGAGCCAGTGACCTAGGGAGGCTAAATGGAAAAGGGTCGATCCCATCCACAAGGTGCGCCAGGCAGGCGTGTCCTCCTGGTGGCCACACCAGTGGTGATCACGGGGCTGGCATGCCACAGCGCGCGCTCTGCGCAGCTCCAGAGACGGGTCAGCTCGCCCGAGCCGTCCATCACCGCTCCCCCCTTGTCCTCTGGTGTCGACATCATCGCAGGTAGCCACGTGGCTCCTCCCGAACCCTCCCGGTCGCCGGAGAAGGCCGCCGTCGCTCCCGGCCAAGCGTCGCCATGGGCAGAACAGTGGGGTTCGGCCACTGTGGTCGTCCGCATGCCATTAATGGCTCCGGACCTGTCCCGTCGCCCCTACCTGCTCTCTTCCATCTCGTCGATGCTCCCGGCCAGCCAGCAAAGCGTACGGGCGCCGGCGACGTGGCTGAGCCTCGCCGCTTCGGGAGAGATCCCCGCGCTCGCCCTCTGCCTATTTAAGGCTCTCCCCTTCCCTCCAAAGCTCATCAGCCAGCTCCTCCTCCTCTCAATTGCTTCCCCGAGCAACGAGCCAAGGCTGGGAGGCCCTCTGGCCTCGTACCTCGTCGGAGCTCCGCCTTCGGTAGCCACCTCGTCGCCGGCAGTTCCTCACTTTCCCGAGCCCATTTGACCCCTCCATCGAGCTCAGGGTAGCTCCCTGGTGCTCCTCGACTTCCTGCCCGAGCCTCCCCTCGCCGGAACCGCCGTCTTCGACCCCACCCGAGCGCCGCCACCGCCGGAGACGAAGGGGACGACGTCGTCTGGCCATCTCTTTCCATTTTGCGGGTACGTGCATGCTCACCATTGAGCGCCCGATCCATTCCCATCATCTCCGAGCGCTGCCTCCGTCTCTATCGCCGGCGACCGTCGCCGGAGCTCCTCCCCTCCTCTGTTCCCCTCTCTCCCTCTCTGTTTTTAAAAGGGCGACCCCACCCGTCAGCGGCTCTGCTGCGCGCGGGCGAAGGGGTAAGTGGAAGCGTATTTTGGAAATACGCCTTCGACGTCAGCCCGCTGGGAATTTTCTGATTTTCTATTAAATCCATTTTAAAATAGAATTTTGACTGAACTTTGACCTTGAATAACTTTTTATTTATAACTCCAATACAGTTGATTCTTTTTGCATTGTGCTTGTCTTGAGCCCCTTTATTTTCTGGTAAATTTTGATATTTTTCCAATGCTCACAGAATTTCTGTTTAACATAATTTCTTTATGTGACATTTCCAATTATGTTTTGAAAATAATTTCAGAGGGAGACTTTGGTGCTTGTGAAGATCCAGAGTGTTTGAACCACCCAACAGAGCAAGGCAAGCCATGATACTCAATTCATGCATGCATTTCCATAGCATTGCATTTTTATATGCATTAGGTTGATTATTTGACATAGTTAATTCATAGTAATAATTAAATACTTGAGCATTGTGTTGAACCACTATAGTTGACAAATGGACTTAGTGGTTGATCTTGAGTCACCTGTCCGGGCATACTCGTGCAACCACATTTGCCGGTATGGGACGGCCCTGACCAGGCCTGACTGCGTGATCTTTCACCGGTACCTCCAAAGAGGGAGGGTTATGCGCGGCATGCTACCCTGATCAGGTAAGCGGCGGTAACCCTGTGAGCCCAGTTGATAGTTGAGTTTATGCCGGCGTCCCCATTTGGGACAGTAGGCCCCGTTTGGGTCTACATAGTTTGGCCACGACGGTGGCTGGTGTCATGAGGACACAGGGGCCACCCAAGGCTGACCTCCAGGGGAGGAAGAGTGCCGGTGGTACGATGAAAGAGTCATGGGTCAGGCAGGTTTTGTTGAAGCAACGCTGGTCCACCCGAGTGGGATCACGACGCCAGGTGCTTCATGGTGTGGGTAAAGTGCGCAACCTCTGCAGAGTGTCAAATCTATTCGAATAGCCGTGTCCACGGTATTGGACAGCCCGTCCAGACCTCAGTAGGTGATCAATCATAGTATTGGTGTTAATGATGGAAGAACTCGTCTTGTGTTCGGAAGTACTCACTGGGTATGAGTATTCCGAGGGTTGTGGAACAACCCGGAGGAGAGTAAGTTGATGATCAGTACAGTAAGTAAATAACTTGATGATGTCTGGTTGATTGCTATGCTATTGTTTTGCTGCATCATTTGGTTGTCGTGAGCTTGTGAGTACATTCAAAGTACTCACCTGGCGTATCATGCCAAATGCAGGAGAATCCGAGGACGGAGGTCCTGAAGGTGCTGGCTATACTAACTAGGATGTGTCCATAGCAGTGTCCCTGTGGATGGAGTTGCGCTATGTTCCGCTACGCAGTAGAAGTATTAGTATTCCGAGGTCCTGCTATGTGACATAAATAATGTAGATACTGGCATAGCACCGAGGGTGCCTTTGGCCTCGCCGCTATGTAAGATATGCGCTTGTACTCGACTCCTATCAATAAAGTTCAGTTCTGTTCGGTACCAAGTTGTTGTGTGTTTCCAGAGGACATGATCTCTGGGTTGGAAACACTGGTAATCCGGTTCTCTGAGCCGGGGTGCCACACTAACAGATAGTTTGATAGCAAGATAGTTTGCAGCATGGTATCCCAATCCTTTTGTGGCAAAGGACAGTCCAGAACAAACTCTTATAATAGGCAAAGTGTTCTTGAGGGTACACGGGAATTTCATCTAGTCACTTTTGTCATGTTGGTTTGATTTGCGTTCGCTACTTTGATAATTTGATATGTGGGTGGACCGATGCTTGGGTGATATTCTTACTTGAACAAACCTCCCACTTATGATTAACCCCCTCGCAAGCATCCGCAACTACGAGAAAAGTATTAAGATAAAATCTAACCATAGCATTAAACGTTTGGATCCAAATTAGCCCCTTACGAAGTAGCGCATAAACTAGGGTTTAAGCTTCTGTCACTCTAGCAACCCATCATCTAATAACTACTCCACAATACATTCCCTTAGGCCCAAGGATGGTGAAGTGTCATGTAGTCGACGTTCACATGACACCACTAAGGGAATCACAACATACATATCATCAAAATATCGAACACATATCAAATTCACACGATTACTTGCAACATGACTTCTCACGTGACGTCAAGAACAAAGGTAAATACTCACAAATAATATTCATGCTCAAGATCAGAGGGGTATTGAATAGCATAATGGATATGAACATATAATCTTCCACCAAATAAACCATATAGTAGTCAACTACAAGATGTAATCAACACTACTAGTCACGCACAGGTACCAATCTGAGGTTCCGGTACAAAAATTGAACACAAGAGATGAACTAGGGTTTGAGAGGAGATGGTGCTATTCAAGATGTTGATCAAGATTGGCCTCCCAAAGATGAGAAGGGTGTTGGTGATGATGATGGCTTCGATTTCCCCCTCCGGGAGGGAAATTCCCCCGGCGGAATCGCTTCGCCGAAGGGCAAAAGTGCTCCTGCCCAAGTTCTGCCTCGAGACGGCGGCGTTCCGTCCCAAAAGTGCTCTCTTTATTTTTTCTAGGTCAAAAGATCTTATATACTAGAAGATGGGCACCAGACGTGGGCCGTGCTAAGCACAACTCACCAGGGCGCGCCTGGGGGGGGGCCTGGCGCGCCCTGGTGTCTTGTGCTCACCAGGTGGCCCCCCTCCGGTAGTTATTTGCTCCAGTATTTTTTTGTATTCCAAAATAATTATCCGTGAAGTTACAGCTTATTTGGAGATGTGCAGAATAGGTATATCTGATGTGCTTTTTCAGGTCCAGAATTCCAGCTACCGGTATTCTCCCTCTTTGTGTAAACCTTGCATATTATGAGAGAAAAGGCATTAGAATCACTCCCTAAACCATTATTATGCATAAAAACATTATAAATAATAGTAGGAAATCATGATGCAAAATGGACTTATCAACTCCACCAAGCTTAGACCTCGCTTGTCCTCAAGCGAAAGCCGATATCGAAAAACATGTCCACATGGTTTGAGAGAGAGATGTCGATAAAAACAAAATACGAACATAGTAGCATCATGCTTATTATCATAGCAGCAAAAAACTTTATCATAGAACTTATTCATATAACTTTTATTAAATGACTTCATCATATAACTTCTGATGAACAAGTAACAATTCATCACAACATAGAAGTATAAAGCATAAACCTTATTGAAAACCAACAAACTATGTTCTCAGTCAACTTTGCAACTACAATTCATCATATTTTCAGGAAGGGTCTCGTGTCGGAGCCTTTTGGCAAGTCCACATACTCAACGATCACTTAGTCTTCTATGATTGCTAACACTCACAGCATACCCATGAGCAAAAAGTTTCAACCGGACACATAGAAAGATAGGGGCTTATAGTTTCGCCTCCCAACGTATTCACCTCAAGGGTGATGTCAACAATAATAACTCATGCTTACTCATATCCAGCTGGATATATGTGCCTAGATCTTTCCTCACCAAATGATCCTTGCAAAAAGAAAAAGTACAAAGGAATAGGGAAAAATACTTTGACTCTTGCATAAAAGTAAATACATAAAAGTAAAAGATAGGCCCTTCGCAGAGGGAAGCAGAGGTTGTCATGCGCTTTTTAGTTTGTATGCCAAATCTCTTGATGTAAAATAACATCACGCTATATTGGCCCCTATGATAGCAACCTTTATTATGCAGTTCGTCGCTTTTATTACTTTTCCATCATAAGTTCGTACAACGCTCAATTTTCTCTTACACTAATTAATCAAACACATTTAGAAGCAATTTTTATTGCCTTAGTGCACCGATGACAACTTACTTGAAGGATCTTACTCTATCTGTAGGTAGGTATGGGGATTCTCAAAACATGAGTTTGGGTTTAAGGTTTTTGGATGCACAAGTAGTATCTCTACTTAGTGCAGAATTTTTGGCTAGCAAAGATATTGAGCAAGAACCACATGTTGAAGGATCTATAACAGTATAACTTCTATGTGAATATGAACAAACATAAATCTTTACGTTGTCTTCCTTGTCCAACGTCAACAATTTTGGCATATAATATTTAATGGGGGCTCACAATCATAAAAGATTGTCAGCGTTCTGAGAACGGGGGTACCCAGACCTGCCAGCCTACGGCCCAGGGCGTGGCCCACTTCGACAGCTAAGTACGGCCCAACGCGACCTCACTCAAGACAAGGCCCTCGCGAGGGCCCCGTACTCGTGAGGGAGACAGCGCCAAGACCCGTAGGGGAATAGGACTCCCCAGGCCTCCTCCTGAGCGGCGGAGATCTCTATGCAACGACAAGCCTCGGGAGGCCAGGGGTGACGCAAGCCAGGCCAAGGGGCGCCAGCGCGCGTAGAGGAGACAGTTTCCTCTTTGATGCAAAGGAGGCAGGGGCGCACGCAGGCTCCCAAAGCACCCCCCCCGAAAGGTTTCCATTCCGGTGCAACGAGACCAAGACCACGGGCACGGCAGGATGGATGTCACCAGCGAGCCCACCACCGCGTCACCACCAGCTACTTTGTAGGCGAAGACCACCTTTCGTCAGGATAAGATGTACTCCTTGTCCCCTTTCGAATTTGGCCGTTGTGGGATCCCTTCCCGCCATTGCGATAAGGGAAGAGGACCCGGGCCGCTATAAATAGGACGAGGCCACTCCGTGGAAGGAGGACGGATCCAACACCACCCGAGCGCCCTCGCGAGACAACTCACCACGGTACTAGTTCATCCACAAACCTCCTCGTGAGGCAATCCACCAAAAGCAGGAGTAGGGTTTTACGCTTTGCAGCGGCCCGGACCTGGGTAAATCCTCGTGTACTACCTTCTTCCTCGCCATCGAGCGAGTTCGTCGAGCTAGGCTATCGAGCTGTGAGCTTGAGGGCGAAGCCGTTGGAGATGTTCGCACACGCCCCTGAGTTCGAACCTCTTTGGGTTTTGCGGAGCCCGAAATCCGACATTTGGCGCGCCAGGTAGGGGGCGTGTCGAAGTCCGCTTCTTCAAACTTCGCTCCTCCTGCGCTCCACCGCTCTGATGGCTAACGCTTGCCGAGCCCGTGCCGAACGCCGTGTTGCTCGTGTCGCCCAGACAGCGCCGGTGGGCCGCACCGCCGCGCTCCGTTCCACCTCTCCTGTGGCCAACGCCGCCACGGGCCCGGGTGCCCACGAGCAGCAGGACTCGTCACAGCCAGTCACCGCGCGGCGCGATGGCCACACTGCCACTCCGTCGATCGTTCCAGCTACTGGGTCGTCCTCCCACGCTCGCCCCGGGCCGGCGCGTGGGTCGGGCGCACTCCTCATGGCGCGCGAGCTACTACGTTACCGACCTGCCCCCAACCGCTACGACGACTGGCTCAGGCGCATCGGAAAGCTCGTCAGTGCCGCCGGCGACTCCTCGGCGCTCTCCTACTCGTTCCGGCCCCAGCCCTCTCTGGCAGGCAACGAGGCCCATGATGTGCCGCCCCCTCCTCCCCAACGCGACGTCGACCCCGAGCCCAGGCGTGAAGCACGCCCGCGCGACCAGGCGCGCGGGCCCCCGGCGAGGGTGAGAGATGAAGTAAGCTGCCATGTGGTGCCACGGCCGCGCGCTGACGCGCGTGCGCTCCCTGCGCCGCTGCACCAGCGTCGCGACCGGGCGCCCTTAGAGGCAGCCGCACAGGAGCATCAAGACCGGGCCCCTCCTGTGCGCACGGCACCCGCGGGTCTAGTGGGTTGCCGCGCCATCGCCTCGGAGCTCCGTCCCGCCGTGTGGCCCTGCAAGTTCAAGCCTGACCTACCTCCTCACTATGACGGTGTGGCGTCCCGCCTGATTACCACTGTAGCCAGACGGTCGCCACGCATACCAGCCCAGGAAATCCCTCTGGCATGCGCGTTACCAACAAGTATCATGAACACAGGCATTTCTATTAATGGATATATAAGTTTTACAAGATATATTACAAGGGTGATGGCAGCGGAAAAGCTCTATCTAAGGCAGCAGGGTCTTGGTGCGGCTCCAATCCATAGGGATCTGACTAGGCTACTCTCCTAGCCCGCGAACACTCCGGCTCCTCGTCAACGGACGACGGATCCTTATGTGAACCTGGCCATGTTAAAGGCCACTGAGTACTTTTGAATTTACTCGCAAGCAAACCAAACTAACATATACACCAAGCAATGCAATCCATGGCATTCAAGCATGCATTTGTTATTAGAGCAATATTAATCATCATGACATAGCATACCAATCTAGCAATATTAATTATCATGTTGTAACAGGATTATCCAGTGTGATACTACTAGAGTAAAGTAAAGCATGGCAAGTAAATAATCCATACTCTGAACATTCTCAGGATCCAATCCAACTCTTAACCAGATCCAAGTTACTCTCTTACGGGTTGTCCCACAACCCTCGGAATACTCACGAGTCATCGAGTGCTTCTGATCATAGGACAAGTTCTTCCATCATTATTATCACTGTTATGGTTGACCACCTAGTGAGGCCTGGACGGACTGTCCAATACCGTGGACGCGGCTATTCGAATAGATTCTTCACTCTGCAGAGGTTGCGCACTTTACCCACACCATGGAGCACCTGGCCTCGTGATCATATTTGGGTGGACCAGCATTGCTCCAACGAAACCCGCCTGACCCGTGACTCTCCCATCGTACCACCGGCATTCATCCTCCCCCGGAGTCCTGCCCTGGGTGGCCCCTGTGTCACCACGTGACACCTGCCACCGTTGTGGCCACACAAACTGTCCCAAACGGGGACTCCCGGGTTAAACAATCAGCTGGGCTCACAAGGTTATCGCCGCATACTGGGCCAGGGTAGCGCGCGCGCATAACCTTCCCTGTCTGGAGGTACCGGTGAAAGAGCACGCGATCAGACCAAGTCAAGGTCGTCCCATACCGGCAAATGTGGCTGCACGGATAAGCCCGGACAGGTGACTCTAGATCAACCGACTAGGTTTAGCCTTAGCAAGTATTTAACAAGCATGGTTGTTTATCACAATAACTTGAGATGGCAGTAGCTAAGCATGATAAAAACATAACCACCTATCTCCATATAATATCACGACAAGTCATTAGTGCAATGATAAGATGAGCAGTAGCAGGTAATGTAAATGACAATATCGAAATGGCAGGAGTTTAATTATTTCTAGCACAAGCATATCCTTAATTAAACACGCAAGAATAACACAGAGCAATGCTTTAGGGCATATATCAGATGGTCGGCTTGCCTGAGGTCGAGGAATACACCGGGAAGAAGTGCGGAGAGTTCGCGGAAGGGATCGCCGGAATCCGTTCTCTCTCGGAGGGGATGATTAGAGGCAAGGGCAAAATGGTCATTTTCAAAATGTGTAAACATTATGAAAATGACACCATCCGGACGGGGTCGATGAACTAAAGACGTGGGTGTTGGTTTTACCTGAATCGGAGTTACGAGCAAAAAGATATAAGGGATTGAAGTGGAGGGACCTATCTGTAAACATAATATTTACTTCGGGGTCCCTGGCTGGAATTTGGTAGCGCCTTTTCAGAGAATACGTTTCCTCTGAACTGAAAACGCATTTTGAGAAATGCACTTCCACTTAAATGACGTGGCAGGGGCGCGGTGTCGCTGACGGGTGGGGTCGGGGAGAGGAGCGGGGCCCGCCTGGCCCTGTCTTCTTCCTCCTCTCGCTGGCCCGACCAAAGCAGAGGAGAGGCAGAGGAGGGGCGACGCCGGTGACGGCCTGTCCGGCTCCGGTGGTCTCCGGCCGAACGGGGAGCACCGACGAGCTTGTCGTGACACGCCGCGCCTGTCCAGAGGAGGAGAAGACGCCGGGGAGGGATGGAACTGCCGCTGCTCGAGACGACAGCGGACCGGGGAGGAGCGCGATGCCGGCGACGTCCACGGCGACTCCGGCAGTCCCCGGCCAAGAGGAAGACACTGGCGTGCTCGGCGGCAGGTGGCGCTTCCACCTGGGACAAGAGCAGCACAGGGGAAGGGCAGCAGCGATGGCAACAGGGGGCACCCGCGGCGAGGTGAGCTCCGGCGACTAACCGAGGAGTGGGGGAGGGTCTACGGGCTCAGGGGAAGGTGCTGGTGGGGAGAGGGGGACTAGGAGAGCTCCGGTTAGCTCGAATTTAGGTCGAGGCCGTGGCGGACACGGCGAACGGCGGCGGACAGAAAGCGGAGGAGCCACTCCGGTGAGCTTAGGAGGAGGGGGACAGGTGGGTGGTTGCGAGGGAGGGCTCGGGGATCGCCATTTATAGCCGAGGGAGGGGCTAGGCGACGACGGCCGGAGTTTCGAGAGCTCGTCACCATGGCGGCGACCTAGCAGGGAATCGACGTCGGCAGAGGCGGCCAGGAGCTAGGGGACGAGGGGGAGAGAGTTCCAGAGGGCACACGCGTGCGGTGGGCAGCTCGCCGACGCTCGCGGACAAGCTGGAGCCCGCGGGAGCGAGCTCCCGAAGCCTCTGGGCACGCGGTGCTCTGACTTGGCGTGCACTGCACGTGGTCACCCCGTGGCCACAGCGTTGCCACGCCGCACTCGCAGCCAAATCGTGTCTGGAGCATTCTCCTTCCTTCCCTGGATTGACTGGAGCAGCTGGATGGCATGGGAGAGCTCTGGTGTGACGGCACCTTGATCAACAAGTTTCCAAAAGCAAACTATTTGACATGTGCTGTGGCCACCACATTGCTCTTCTTGGCCTTATCTTTGGCATGGATTAGTCATCCACTAAGGTGGGCATGATGACAAGATTTCAACAGAAATGGATAACCCTAGATGGTACTTCCTTTGTAACCATGCAATCTGGCCAGAAAGGAAGATAAGCTTGCTGGGGAAAATGGCTAGGTGGATTTGGATCAAATTTGGTGGAGAGTGAATCATTTGTTCATATGAAAGCACTGTAAAAATTTCATAAGAATTGGATACACCAAAATGGTACTTCCTTCACAGAGCTTTCAAATGGACAGAAACTTAGGAAAATTGCTGGGGAAAAATGGATAGATGAATTGAGCTGGTTTTTGGTATCCATGGGTGATTTCGCAATGTTAACCACCATGAAAAATTTCAGCTCAAATAGATCAAGGGTTCAAGCACTTCCTTTGCAAATTGCCCAACTGGACAGAATTTGCAAATTGATGTTGTGCTCAAAATTTAAACTATGGAACTTGGGTTCTTCATGGAAATGGTGGAGATATGGATAGGAGAAGCTCCACAAATTATTTGCGATTTTTCCTGGCTGCCAAAATGGTAGTTCCTTTAGAAACTGCCCAAAATGGAATATTGGCATTAAATAGGAAAAGGCAATTTGCCTTATTTAATTATGGCCAATATTTTTATGGGAGCTCAATATGATCACAAATAATATCTCCACAAGTTTTCACGAATTTGGAGATGGATAGATATTTTTCTGGATTTAATTCCTTTAACTGGCAGAAAAAGGAATTAATTATAAATGAAAAATATTGCAAATGACTTGGCAATATTTGTGCATATCCAGGGTTTATAGATGTGGGATGATCACTGGGAAAAGTTTGGGAGGCAGAAGATCAAAGGAAATTGGGGTTCCTTTGTAACTGAAAGGATTAGGGTTTCCCTTCCGGCAACTCGGAAGGTAGGGTTTCGATGGCAAAGCCGTGAGAATATATCTCGGGTGGCAAGGTTGGACTGGAAAGAATCTCTGGTTGGATAGGAAAGGCAAGGCTAAATGACCATCTTCTTATACCCAAGAGCGAGAGAAAATCCGATAACACCGAGAGAGAAAAAAGACGGGAGTCAAATCCCGCGAAGAAAAAAAACAGGGAGCGAAAACCAGGGTGTTATAGACGGCACCCCAGATTCCTACAGCTCTACTCGCTGAGCATCCAGGCGGCCGGCGGAGACGACAAGGTCATGGCTAGCTGGTTCCCTATGGCACTCAAGGGTGGTGCGCTTTCCTGGCTCCTCAACCTCCCGGAGGGGTCAATCACCTCCTGGGACGACCTGCGCAAGCGTTTCGTCGCCAACTTCCAAGGCACCCGCGACCGCGCCCTCGGTGTGGGTGACCTGCATCGCGTCAAGCAACAGCCGGACGAGACCTTGCACAAGTTCATACAGCGCTTCATGACTGTCCGCCTCAAGATCCCCAGGGCGTTGGACGAAGCAACCATCTCGGCATTCATCGATGGCATCAGGGACCTCAGGATGAGGGAGGAGCTCGCCATCAACGACGACCTGAGCTCGGCTCTGGAAATGTTCAACCTGGCGAACAAGTGCGCGAAGGCCGAAGAGGGCCGCCTCTCACTCCGCGAGCTTCCGGAGGCGGAACCCGAAGACAAGAAGACCAAGACCAAGGAGACGAAGCTCAAGGCCCCCGCGGAGCTGGCGGCTGAACCTGAGGCAAAGCGCAGTCGAGACGAGGAACCCCCCGCGGGAGGGCGACCATTCTGCATCTTCCATGGCACCAATAGCCCCAACACCATCGATTGTCAGGAGCTCAGGGTGGTCCGTGACGAGCATTTCGGTCGACGCCCTGGGCATAGCGACCGTGGCTATGGTCGCGGTGGAGGCCATGGCGGAGGCCGCTGGGACAATGGAGACCCGCGCCAAGAGTGGCGTGACCGGCCTCGGGAGGACCGCTGGCGCGGCGAACCTCCGGAGGGGTCACACCGCGGTCAGCCTCGTGAGGCCCGCCCTCGTGAGGCCGGCCTTCCCCCGTTGCCGCCGCCACCCAGGAGGAAGGAAGAAGAAAGGCAGAACGACGGGGCTGGGGGCTTCCAGGAGGTCAGGGCAATAGCTTGCATCCTGGGCAGCGCCCTTGCCCCAGCATCGAACCGCATCTTCAAGCAGTTCTCGCGGGAGTTGAACGCGGCTCTCCCGAAGCTCAAGGCTGCGCGCCCCCTCAAGTGGTCCCAATGCGCCATCACCTTTGACTCCAAGGATCAACTCAGGTGTTCAGCCATGGCGGGCGCGCTCCCCATGCTGTGCACGCCTACAATCAGCAATGTCCTCGTCACCAAGACCCTCATTGACGGTGGCGCGGGGCTCAATGTCCTCTCCATTGAGACGTTCGAGATGCTCCAAGTACCATACGACCAACTCATGCCAACCAAGCCCTTCTCAGGGGTCATTGACGGCTCCACTGTCCCCATCGAGCAAGTGCGCCTACCTGTCACCTTCGGCGGGTGTAACAACTACCACACTGAGCTCATCGTCTTCGACGTCGCCCACATCCACCTCCCGTATAACGCGATCCTCAGGTACCCCGCCCTCGCCAAGTTCATGGCGGTGACTCACCATGGCTACAACGTCCTCAAGATGTCGGGGAGTGGTTGTGTCATCACCATCGCCTGCGATGAGAAGGATGTCGTTTGCTCCCTCGAACGCGCCTACCGTGCTGCAGCGGCCGAGCACTCAGACGACGAAGGGGACGTCCTGCCTCACGAGGATGTCCCCAAGAAGAAGAAGCAACTCCTCTCCAAGGGGCGCCAGGGGGCTGAACCCTCCAAGGACGGCGCCTCAGGCTCCGCGCCCGGGGTCAAGG
The DNA here is from genome assembly GCA_039707655.1 of Elymus sibiricus. Taxonomy (NCBI): domain Eukaryota; kingdom Viridiplantae; phylum Streptophyta; class Magnoliopsida; order Poales; family Poaceae; genus Elymus; species Elymus sibiricus. The sequence continues at coordinate 139,477,599 of CM077671.1, forward strand.
CCCCTCCCTCCCTCGCATAGGAAGGCGCGCCCGACGCTTCCCTTGGGTCGGGCCTGGGGGCTTCCACCTGGAAGGCTGCCGACCTGACCAGTGAGACGAGGGAGGTGCTCGGGCACAACCTGGAGGCGTGTTTTGACGAGCGTCCACCCAAGCAGGGAGCACGGCGCGAGGTGCCAAGTTCGCGGGAGTTCATCACCAGTGCAATTGAGGAGCTTTAGGAGGCACAGGCCATGCGCGGCGGGCATCGCCCTGCATCACCAAGCGCTACCGCCGTCGTCGGCTTAGGCGGCGCGCTGCGCGTCTGCGTCGACGTACCCGGCATCAACAGGGTCGCGTCCCAGGACAACTTCTGGCCATCGCGCGTCGGTCGCGGCGGAGTCTACCCATGCAACTATGTCTGCATGCCTTTTGGCTTGATGAACGTGGGTGCCACGTTTTAGCGCCTTGCTCAGGCCATGCTGGTGCCCTATGGGGTCCGGCGCCGCGAGGTGCTGGAGGAGGCGCCGGGCCCGAGCGAGGGACCCGAGCCTCGGGAGGCGCCGAGCCCATGAAGGCCGGGCTCACGGAGATGCAAGGCTAAGCTCCGACGACTACCTCGACGCTTCGTCGGTACTGTTGCGAGGTGACTTTTTGGTTCATACCAGGTAACTTTTCGGTTTGCTCAGTTTGAGGGCGCCCATCGGGCTGCATCATCCTCAGGCGGTTGGGGCCCGTTCCCGCAGCCATGTCGTTTACGCATGTACCAGAACCTTTCATGCATTTGATCAATTTCCTAAATATTCCAACCTGCATGCTCGGTGCTTCACCACCATGAATGTCGTCGCGCCCTAATGATCCTGCCTTCGACCGCCTCGTGATTAAGGGTTGGCACGGCGTCTGTGCTCGGGTCCGTCCCTGCAGCGTTGATAAATCCAAGCGATCGAGCTCTGTGTCGCGGGCCAGCCCCGTGCACGTCACCTCCCGTGGTCCTTGGTGCTTTGTCCTTGCATAAGCTAATCGAGAGTGGGTGAGTCAGGGCGCACGGCACGGATCGTGCAACCACAGTCGGCCTTTTGCCGCCGCGGGAGCCACGCGCCGGGTGTTTTCTCCTCGGAGTTGTTGCATGAGAAGACTGGGCACAGCGTCTGTGCTCGGGTCCATCCCTGCAGCGTCGATAAATCCAATGGCTGAGCTCTGTCTTGCGGGCCGGCCCTGTTCACGTCACCTCCTGGGGTCATTGGTGTTCGTCCTTCTCAAGCGATGGCCCTTGGAATTCCATTCGGCACAGGTTTCTTCAAAATATACAGGACTTCAAACGGCGCTTTCTACCGGAAGACTCAGGCCCAACCCGCCTTTGAGGTAGGGCCTCGTGAGACCTGAGCTGCCTCACGAGCGCCCAGATACACCTCCCAGTTCTACCGTGCAGGCCACGCGTACGAACATAATGGGCTGTACATGCCCAGGGGGCTCAGGAGCCGGGGGCCCCCATTCCCACGCCCAAGTGGAAGCCCCATGCTCCGCGCTGGCGGACAATAGTGTCGCCCAAGCGGCTATGCCCACGCAACGTGGAAGCCCTATGCTCCACGCTAGTGGATAAACAACTGAGGGCGCCCTAGCGGGTGCATCCAACCTCAGGACGGCCCCTCGCGGCTCCATCTCACAACATTCCCTTGGGATGCCCGCGTGAGGGGCCTACATGGGGGCTACGCTCAGGCCAGGCCTGGCGCACGCCACCTCCCCAGGTCCCTGATACCTGGTCTTCACGCGTCCCTCTCAGATGAAAGCTGGTGAGGAAAGGTATGGGAGCTGCTCGTACGTCAAGGGGGACTCCTGAGCATCGGGACTCAGGGGCCTCACTGGTCACGTAGCCCCTCACCCCTTGGCACCGTCCTGGTGATCCAGACGCCCCAACGGCGGCTGAGGTATGCGCGGGACCAGGCCCTGCCGACGCAGAGCTCAAGGCACTCCAAATCTCCAAGCAAACCCCGTCTTCGCCATGTTCCCTTCATGAGGGCTGCTCGTACGTCAAGGGGGACTCCTGAGCATCGTGACTCAGGAGCCTCACTGGTCACGTAGCCCCTCGCCCCTTGGCACCGTCCTGGTGATCCGGACGCCCCAACGGCGGTCGAGGTATGTGCGGGACCGGGCCCTGTCGACGCAGAGCACTACAGCAAGCAAGAAGGAAACGAGGCGAGGAAAGAAACCACAGAATTTAGCAGTCGTTACAAGCATTAAAATGTCTTCGGAAGTGCAAACAAGTCTAACGCATCCACGAGGCACGATGAACATTGCAGGAAAAGACCCAGGAAGAGGAACTAGGAGGAGCTGGCGCCACCACCCGTCCCGACCGTGGGGAGCTCGTCGTCGACATCGCTGCCGTTGTCATCGTCATCACTAACCCTTGCAGCTGCAGGAGGAGGCAGGGGAACGGCGACGCAGGCGAACTTCTTCAGCAGCGCCTCCATGGCGCCCTCCACGGCCGTCGCCGTAGCGGCGCGAACCCCAGGATCAACCGGACGGATCACGGAGCCAAAGTCAAAACTCGGCTCGCGAAGGTAGAGGTGGCTGAAGACGCGCGTCGCGGCCGCGGAGAAGAGGTCGCGACACTCACTCTCCAAGACGTTCTCCACCCTGGCGACGGCACCCTCAAGCACTTCGACGAGCTTTGAACAGAACCCCACAAAGCCGCTCTCAGGAGCCACCAGGGGTTCCGTGAATCCCCCCCGGCAGATGGACTACAGCACATGGCAGAGCCTGAGTTCGATAGAGGGGAGGGCGTCGAGCTCCGCAGCCTTCCCCTCCTCAGCCGCAGCGAGGGCCTTCTCCCTGGAGTCCAGCCGAGCCTTTTCCTCAGCTACCTCCTCCTTCAGCCTATCCAGATGCTCTCGCTCCGCGGTTTGGTTGGCCGCTGCCTCGGACAGCACGGCGTCACAGTCGACAAGCTTGGCTTCGCAGGTCTTGAGGTCCTCCTCCCGCTGGCGAAGCTGATCTGCGAGCGCAATCCTTTCCTCCTGAAGAGCCTTCAGGCGAACCTCTGCCTCGTCGCAGCACTTCATGACAGACGCTGTGTCAGCCAGCGCCGCGTCACGAGCTGCCTTGGCTAATGCGGCCTCCTTCCTGCTCTCGGCCGTGGTGGCCTCGGCCTGGCTCCAGACTGCCATGACAGAAGCGTTGGCCTGGAGCCACCCAGAGAGGAGCCCCAAGCGCTCCTTCGCGAGGCGACCGTCGGCGCTCCTGAGGGAGCCCTGGACCTGATCCAGAGCGACGTAGGCCCCATCCAGGGCGCCTGACTTGACCAGAAGGCCGCAAGTCGGAGGCACCAGGGCCTGGCCCGGACGTGGCGCCTGCGCGGCGGCAGGAGCCGCCTCCAGGGGGGCAGAAGCATGGAGAGCAGAAGGCGCCGGGGGCTGCGCTACTACCACAAACAAGGCAGGGATGGACTGTCCTACGGCCCGCTGGCCCTCGGGGGCTGGCCCTTCAGACAGCGGCACGACGCGCCCCCAAGGGCAGAAATGGCCTCTCCAACGGGCATCGAGGGCTCCGCGGCCATGACAGGGAGAGTCGCCCTGCGAGCCTCCTCGCCCGCGACATCTAGCGCCCCATCAGGCGTCGGCAGAGCACCAGGAACGGGCGACACGTCGGAAAGCACCTTCGACTTGACGCCCGCCTTCTTCTTCTTCGCGTTCAGCACGGCAGCACTCCTGGTTACCAAGCAAAGGAGGGACCATCAGCACGCTAGCCACCGGCAGGCGGCCAAAACTAAGCAGGACTACTTACTCTTCAACGTCGACCCACTTCCTCTTCTTCTCCACCTCGGCGAAGGCGGGAATGCCCTCGCCCTTCTCCGGGGAGGCGCCACCACGTGAGGAAGCAGGGGCACCGCCCGCAAGGGCCATGGCCGGAGAGGCCGTTCCGGCCACAGACACGCCCGCCTCGCCCACAGGCTGCAGTTCGGGCAGGGGCGAGGCGGACACTTCGGCCACTTTACTGGCACGAGCAGGGCATTCCGGAGGGGGCCCGGCCGCGCGTTTGCTCGGGGTCGCCCGGCCGGCGGACCGTGCGGCCCGAGGAGTGGGCCCCGGCCCCCTGAGGACCCTGGCGAGATGCGGAGGACTTGCAGCAGAGGCTTCGTCGGCATCGTCGTCGTCTTCGAAGCCGCGGAGAAGCGCACTCCGCGACGGAGGGGACACTTCCTCCAGATTGTCGTCCGCTGTCCCCTTCGAGTCTTCCCCGTCCGCGGTGTCGCCGGAGGACACCGCCACTGGGGAACCAGAGCACTTGGCCGGGGAGAGCCCCAGTTCGTCAAAGGTGGGCATCGCGGCGACCAGATCGGCCTTGTCGTTGTGGCAGTACAACGGGGCATAGGCCTCAGGAAGGTCCCCGGGATCACCGTTGAGCAGGGTCGCCATAGCCCTGTTCAGCTCCCCGGGGGTCAGGCGTGCGGACCGAAGCCTGATGTCATCGCCACTGCCCTGATAGTCCCACATGGCCTCGAGTGAGACTGGAGGGGCGCCAGGCGCTGCGCTAGGAACTCCTTCACTATCATCCCCCCGGTCAAGTCCTGGCATCGATATCTCGAGAGATCCGCTCCAGGACGGGCTTGGCCCGGGGGTCGGAGAGCTTCGCGGAGCCCCACGCAGGAGTCTTCTCCGGCAACCCCTTCGGAAGATTTAGGCGGGAGTTGACGCTCTTGAGATCCAAGAAGACCCAGCGGTGCCTGAAGTTCTCCACCTTCTTCCCGGCCTTTAAGAGCATGTTCCCGCTCTGGACCGCGGCGAAAGAGATGCATGCTAACCGTTGAGTGCCGTCATGAAGCCGCAAGCTGAAGAAATGGCGGAAGAGGGCCACCGAAGGCTTCACGCCTACGAAGGCCTCGTAGTAAAAGGCGAAGATGGACAAGAGCAGGATGGAGTTGGGTTGGAGATGGAGAGCTTGGATCCCGTAGTGCTCAAGGATGGCGGTGAAGAACTTGGAGAAAGGCGGAATGAGCCCAGAGAAGATGCTATGGAGGAAGAAAGGGCAGGCCGACTTGGCCAGGCGATGCTTCTCCGTGGAGCCGCACCATATCAAGGTCCGTGCTACTTCTTGAGCATGTGTTGGTTTTCCCTTGAAGAGGAAAGGGTGATGCAGTAAAGTAGATAAGTATTTCCCTCAGTTGTTGAGAACCAAGGTATCAATCCAGTAGGAGATACAAGCAAGTCCCCAATAGATGTACCTAGACAAATAATCAAACACTTGCACCCAACGCTATAAAGGGGTTGTCAATCCCTTCACGGTTACTTGCAAGGATGAGATCTGATAGATATAGATAGATAGGATTGCTAAAACGGAAAGTAAAACAAAAGTAAAAATAAGGCAGCGAGGTATTTTTGGTATTTTTGGTTTATAGATCTGAAAATATAATATGGAAAATAGACCCGGGGGCCATAGGTTTCACTAGAGGCTTCTCTCTTGAAGGAAAATAATACGGTAGGTGAACAAATTACTGTTGAGCAATTGATAGAAAAGTGCATAGTTATGACGATATCCAAGGCAATGATTATGCATATAGGCATCACGTCCGTGTCATGTAGACCGAAACGATTCTGCATCTACTACTATTACTCCACACATCGACCGACTCCTGCCTGCATCTAGAGTATTAAGTTCATGAAGAACAGAGTAACGCATTAGGTAAGATGACATGATGTAGAGGGATAAACTCAAGCAATATGATGAAAACCCCATCTTTTTATCCCTGATGGCAACAATACAAATACGTGCCTCGCTACCCCTACTTTGTCACTGGGTGAGGACACCGCAAGATTGCATCCAAAACCAAGCACTTCTCCCATTGCAAGAATTACCAATCTAGTTGGCCAAACCAAACCAATAACTCGAAGAGACTTGCAGGATATGAAATCATGCATATAAGAATTCAGAGAAGATTCAAATAATATTCATAGATAATCTGATCATAAACCCACAATTCATCGGATCTCGACAAACACACCGCAAAAGAGTATTACATCGGATAGATCTCCATGAAGATCATGAAGAACATGGTATTGAAGAACAAAGAGAGAGAAGAAGCCATCTAGCTACTAGCTATGGACCCGAAGGTCTCTGGTGGACTACTCACGCATCATCGGAAGGGCAATGGAGTTGATGTAGATGCCCTCCGTGACCGGTTCCCCCTCCGGCAGATTACCGAAAAAGGCTCCAAGATTGGATCTCACGGGAACAGAAGCTTCCGGCAGCGGAAAAGTATTTTCGTGGCTCTTTTTTCTATCCAGGGAATATTTGGGAATTTATAGGCCGAACAATAGGGTTAGGAGGGCTGCCGTGGGGCCACAAACCAGGGGGGCGCCCCCCCACCCTAGGGCGCGCCCCTGTGGCTTGTCGCCACACGGCGGCTCCCCTGCCTTCATCTCCAAGTCTTCTGGGTTGCTTCTGGTCCAAGAAAAATTATTCCGAAGATTTTATTCCATTTGGACTCCGTTTAATATTCCTTATCTGCAATACTCAAAAACATGGAAAAACAGAAACTGGCACCATGCTCTAGATTAATAGGTTAGTCCCAAAAATAATATAAAATAGCATATTAATGCATATAAAACATCCAAAACAGATAATATAATAGCATGGAACAATCAAAAATTATAGATACGTTGGAGACGTATCAAGCATCCCCAAGCTTAATTCCTGCTCGTCCTCGAGTAGGTAAATGATAAAAACAGAATTTTTGATGTGGAATGCTACCTAACATATTTATCCATGTAATATTCTTTATTGTGGCATGAATATTCAGATCCGTAAGATTCAAAGCAAAAGTCTAATATTGACATAAAAGCAGTAATACTTCGAGCATACCAACAAGGCAATTGTGTCCTTTCAAAATAACATGGCCTTAGAAAGTTATCCCTACAAAATCATATGGTCTGGCTATGCTCCATCTTCCCCACACAAAGTATCTAAATCATGCACAACCCCGATGAAAAGCCAAGCAATTGTTTCACACTTTTTATGTTCTCAAACCTTTTCAACTCTCATGCAATACATGAGCGTGAGCCATGGATATAGCACTATAGGTGGAATAGAATATGGTGGAGGTTGCAAGGAAAAAGGAGAAGATAGTCTCACATCAACTAGGCTATCAACGGGCTATGGAGATGCCCATCAATAGATATCAATGTGAGTGAGTAGGGATTGCCATGCAACGGATGCACTAGAGCTATAAGAGTATGAAAGCTCAAAAAGAAAACTAAGTGGTTGTGCATATGATGAAAAATTCCACTAGCTATATGAAAGTGACAAAATAGAAGACTCTCTATCATGAAGATCATGGTGCTACTTTGAAGCACAAGTGTGGAAAAAGATAGTAGCAATTGTCCCTTCTCTCTTTCTCTCAATTTTTTTTGGTTGGCATCTTTGGCCTCTTTTATTTTTTTTATTTGGGCTTCGCTGGCCTCTTTTATTATTTGTAAAGTCCGGAGACTCATCCCAACTTGTGAGGGATTCATAGCTTCCATCATCCTTTTCTCACACGGGAACAATGCTCTAATAATGAAAATCATCACACTTTTATTTACTTATAACTCAAAAATTACAACTCGATACCTAGAACAAAATATGACTCTATAGGCAATATGAAAGTGATGGTGCATGTCATGAAAAACGGAACGGTGGAAGTTGCATGGCAATATATCTCGGAATGGCTATGGAAATGCCATAATAGGTAGGTATGGTGGCTGTTTTGAGGAAAATATATGGTGGCTGTTTTGAGGAAGGTGGGTTTGATGCACCGGCGAAAGTTGCGCGGTACTAGAGACTCTAGCAAAGGTGGAAGGGTGAGAGTGCGTATAATCCATGGACTCAACATTAGTCATAAAGAACTCACATACTTATTGCAAAAGTCTATTAGTCATCAAACAAAGCATTAGACGCATGCTCCTAGGGGAGAGGTTGGTAGGAGTTAACCATCACGCGCTCCCGACCCTCACACAAAGGTTGACAATCATTAAACAAATCATCCTCCGACTTCGTTACATAACGGTTCACCATACGTGCATGCTACGGGAATCACAAACTTCAACACAGGTATTTCTTCCAATTCACAATTACTCACTAGCATGACTCTCATATTACCATCTTCATATCTCAAAACTATATGCAACGAATCAAACTTCTCATAGTATTCAATGCACTTAATATGAAAGTTTTTATTATATCCCTCTTGGATGACCATTATATTAGGACTAAATTCATAACCTAAACCAATTACCATGCTATTTAAAGACTCTCAAAATAATATAAGTGAGGTATGAGAGTTCAATAATTTCTATAAAATAAAACACCACCGTGCTGTAAATAGATATAAGTGAAGCACTAGAACAACATTGCCTAGCTCAAAAGATATAAGTGAAGCACATAGAGTATTCTAATAAATTCACGATTCAGCGTGTCTCTCTCAAAAATATGTGTGCAGCAAGGATGATTGTGGCAAACTAAAAAGAAAAGACTCAAATCATACAAGACGCTCCAAGGAAAACACATATCATGTGGTGAATAAAAATATAGCCTCAAGTAAATTTACCGATGGATTGAAGACGAAAGAGGGGATGCCTTCTGGGGCATCCCCAAGCTTAGGCTTTTTGATATCCTTGAATATGGCTTGGGGTGCCTTGGGCATCCCCAAGCTTAGGCTCTTGCCACTCCTTATTCCATAGTCCATCAAATCTTTACCCAAAACTTGAAAACTTCACAACACAAAACTCAACAGAAAACTCATGAGATCCGTTAATATAAGAAAAATAAATCACCACTTTAGGTACTGTTGTGAAATCATTCTTTATTTAAATTGGTGTAATATCTACTGTATTCTAACTTCTCGATGGTTCATACACCCCGATACAACCCATAGATACATCAAAATAAGCAAACAACATAAAGAAAACAGAATCTGTCTAAAACAGAACAGTCTGTAGCAATCTATATACTTCGAATACTTCTGTAACTCCAAAAATTCTGAAAAAATAGGACAATCAGGGAAATTTGTATATAAATCTTGTGTAAAACATTCAGAACAGAAGCACGTTCTAGTGAATTTACAAAAGTTTCTGTTTTTCAGCAAAATCAAATTGCAAACACCGTAGACCATCCCAAAGGTCTTACTTGGCTCAAACACTAATTTAAACGAGAAAACGCAATTACTACAGAGGTAATAATGTGTGAAACACTCAAAAACAGAAGCAAAAACAAAAGCATAAAAATAAAATTCGGTTGCCTCCCAACAAGCGCTATTGTTTAACGCCCCTAGCTAGGCATAACTCAATAGATCTAGGTATTGTCATCTTTGGTATGCAATCCATAAGTAGCTCTCATAATAGATTAATAAGGTAATTTTATTTTCTTTCTAGGAAAGTGTTCCATGCCTTTCCTTAATGGAAATTGGAATCTAATATTTCCTTCCTTCATATCAATAATTGCACCAATCGTTCTAAGGAAAGGTCTACCAAGAATAATAGGACATGTAGGATTGCAATCTATATCAAGAACAATGAAATCTACGGGCACGTAATTCCTATTTGCAACAATAAGAACATCATTAATTCTTCCCATAGGTTTCTTTATAGTGGAATCCGCAAGATGCAAATTTAAAGAGCAATCATCAAAATCACGGAAACCTAGCACATCACATAAACTTTTTGGAATCGTGGAAACGCTAGCACCCAAATCACACAAAGCATGGTACTCATAATCTTTAATCTTAATCTTAATAGTAGGTTCCCACTCATCATAAAGCTTTCTTGGTATAGAAACTTCCAACTCAAGTTTTTCTTCAAAAGATTTCATCAAGGCATCCACGATATGTTTAGCAAAAGCTTTATTTTGATTATAAGCATGCGGAGAATTCAACATGGATTGCAACAAGGAAATACAATCAATCAAAGAACAACTATCATAATTAAAGTCCTTGAAATCCAAAAGAGTGGGTTCATTGCTATCTAAAGTTTTGACCTCTTCAATCCCACTTTTATCAATCTTAGCATTAAGATCTATAAACTCCGAATCATTGGGACGCCTTTTAACTAAAGTTGACTTATCTCCAGTACCATATTTATCAAGATTTATATTAGAAAACAAAGATTCAATAGGAGTCACATCAATCACTTTAAGATCTTCATCAATATTATCACGACAACACACTTTTTCAAGCCACTCACGCTTAGCACGTATTCTATCGGTTCTTTCCTTGCACTCATCAATAGAAATTCTCATAGCTTTTAAAGACTCATTAATAACATGCTTGGGTGGAATAGATCTAATTTTCAAAGAATCAATCTCAAGAGAAATTCTATCAACGTTCCTAGCCAAATCATCAATCTTGAGCAATTTTTCTTCAATCATAGCATTGAAACCCTTTTGCAAACTAATAAATTCTTTAATATTATTCTCAAGATCAGAGGGCATCTTATTATAATTTCCATAAGAATTGTTGTAGGAATTACCATAATTATTAGAGGAATTACTAGGAAACGGCCTAGAATTAAAATTACCTCTATACGCGTTATTACCAAAGTTGTTCCTACCAACAAAATTCACATCCATAGATTCATTACTATTTCCAATCAAAGAAGACAAAGGCATATCATTAGGATCTATAAGAGCACTCTTACTAGCAAACAATTTCATCAATTCATCCATCTTTTCACTCAAAGTATTAATCTCTTCAATAGCATGCACTTTTTTACTAGTACGAGATCTTTCGGTATGCCATTGAGAGTAATTTGCAATAATATTATCTAGGAGTTTAGTAGCTTCTCCTAATGTGATTTCCATAAAAGTACCACCCGCGGCGGAATCTAAGAGATTCCTAGAAGCAAAATTAAGTCCCGCATAGAAAATTTGTATAATCATCCATAAACTCAAACCATGCGCGGGGCAATTTCTAATCATTAGTTTCATCCTCTCCCAAGATTGTGCAGCATGCTCATGATCAAGTTGCTTAAAATTCATTATATCGTTCCTAAGGGAGATGATCTTAGCGGGCGGAAAGTACTTGGAAATAAAAGCATCTTTACACTTATTCCATGAATCAATACTATTTTTAGGCAAAGATGAAAACCAAGTTTTAGCAAGATCTCGTAGTGAGAACGGAAATAGCTTCAATTTAACAATATCATTATCCACATCTTTCTTCTTTTGCATATCACACAACTCAACGAAAGTATTTAGACGGGATGCGGCATCTTCACTAGGAAGGCCAGAAAATTGTTGTTTCATAACAAGATTGAGCAAAGCGGCATTAATTTCATAAGATTCCGCACTAGTGGCGGGAGCAATCGGAGTACTAATAAAATCATTATTATTAGTATTGGAGAAGTCACACAACTTGGTATTCTCTTGAGTCATCGTGACAAAGCAAGCAATCTAGCACACAAGCAAACGAAAAGCAAACGGAAAGACGAACGGAAGTAGAGCGAATAAAAAGGCAAATCTTTTTGGTATTTTCTGAAAATCATTTTAGAAGTGGGGGAGAGGAAAACGAGAGGCAAATGGCAAATAATGTAAATGCAAGAGATGAGTTTGTGATGGGTACTTGGTACGCTTGATGTAGATCTCCCCGGCAATGGCGCCAGAAATCCTTCTTGCTACTTCTTGAGGATGCGTTGGTTTTCCCTTGAAGAGGAAAGGGTGATGTAGCAAAGTAGATAAGTATTTCCCTCAGTTGTTGAGAACCAAGGTATCAATCCAGTAGGAGATACAAGCAAGTCCCCAATAGATGTACCTACACAAATAATCAAACACTTGCACCCAACGCTATAAAGGGGTTGTCAATCCCTTCACGGTTACTTGCAAGGATGAGATCTGATAGAGATAGATAGATAGGATTGCTAAAACGGAAAGTCAAACAAAAGTAAAAATAAGGCAGCGGGGTATTTTTGGTATTTTTGGTGTATAGATCTGAAAATATAATATGGAAAATAGACCCGGGGGCCATAGGTTTCACTAGAGGCTTCTCTCATGAAGGAAAATAATATGGTGGGTGAACAAATTACTGTCGAGCAATTGATCGAAAAGCGAATAATTATGAAGATATCCAAGGCAATGATTATACATATAGGCATCACGTCCGTGTCAAGTAGACCGAAACGATTCTGCATCTACTACTATTACTCCACACATCGACCGACTCCTGCCTGCATCTAGAGTATTAAGTTCATGAAGAACAGAGTAACGCATTAGGTAAGATGACATGATGTAGAGGGATAAACTCAAGCAATATGATGAAAACCCCATCTTTTTATCCTTGATGGCAACAATACAAATACGTGCCTCGCTACCCCTACTTTGTCACTGGGTGAGGACACCGCAAGATTGAACCCAAAACTAAGCACTTCTCCCATTGCAAGAATTACCAATCTAGTTGGCCAAACCAAACCAATAACTCGAAGACACTTGCAAAGATATGAAATCATGCATATAAAAATTCAGAGAAGATTCAAATAATATTCATAGATAATCTGAACATAAACCCACAATTCATCGGATCTCGACAAACACACCGCAAAAGAGTATTACATCGGATAGATCTCCATGAAGATCATGAAGAACATGGTATTGAAGAACAAAGAGAGAGAAGAAGCCATCTAGCTACTAGCTATGGACCCGAAGGTCTGTGGTAAACTACTCACGCATCATCGGAGGGGCAATGGAGTTGATGTAGATGCCCTCCGTGATCGGTTCCCCCTCCGGCAGATTACCGGAAAAGGCTCCAAGATTGGATCTCACGGGAACAGAAGCTTCCGGCGGCGGAAAAGTATTTTCATGGCTCTTTTTTGTATCCAGGGAATATTTGGGAATTTATAGGCCAAAGAATAGGGTTAGGAGGGCTGCCGTGGGGCCACAAGCCAGGGGGGCGCCCCCCCCTAGGGCGCGCCCCTGTGGCTTGTCGCCACACGGCGGCTCCCCTGCCTTCATCTCCAAGTCTTCTGGGTTGCTTCTGGTCCAAGAAAAAGTATTCCGAAGATTTTATTCCGTTTGGACTCCGTTTAATATTCCTTATCTGCAATACTCAAAAACATGGAAAAAACAGAAACTGGCACTAGGCTCTAGATTAATAGGTTAGTCCCAAAAATAATATAAAATAGCATATTAATGCATATAAAACATCCAAAACAGATAATATAATAGCATGGAACAATCAAAAATTATAGATACGTTGGAGACATATCAGTCCGCCCCCACACATTGGTGCCATCCGCCGTCGATGGAAGCACTGGGGCGAGGTCCCCGTCCTTGGCTATGGTGGACTCTGAGAGCGCCGGCGAGATGGAAGCGGATGCCGAACTCTGAGCCTCAGGTTTCGACTTGCCGGCGGGAGCCATCGAGAAGTCCTTGAGGCCGAGGAAGCAAGAAGGAAGACGGTGCGGTGCTGAGATCTGGAGAGGTTCTCACAAAGGATGGAGATCTGGAAGGAGGAGCAGGAGCACAGAAGAGGAAAGCAATAATAGCTCAACGCTGGACGTCAGGCTTTTGTCGGCTCGGGCAGTTGCCGAAGAAACACGGGAGCGGGGACGCCCGCATCCAACCACGCGCCAGGCCTGGCCCGCAGGCAATGAGGGCCCGCGGCGCTCGGGACGGCTTCGCCCCGAAGCTAACCCAAGCGCGCCTTGGGCCCGGGGGCTGCTATCGGCGTTCTGGGAATGGGGGTACCCAGACCTGCCAGCCTACGGCCCAGGGCATGGCCCACTTCGACAGCTAAGTACGGCCCAACGTGACCTCACTCAAGACAAGGCCCTCGCGAGGGCCCCGTACTCGCGAGGGAGACAGCGCCAAGACTCGTAGGGGAATAGGCCTCCCCGGGCCCCCTCCTGAGTGGCGGAGATCTCTATGCAACGACAAGCCTCGGGAAGCTAGGGGTGACGCAAGCCAGGCCAGGCGGGCACCAGCGCGCGCAGAAGAGACAGTTTCCTCTTTGATGCAAAGGAGGCAGGGGCACACGCAGGCTCCCAAAGCACCCCCCCAAAGGTTTCCATTCCGGTGCAACGATACCAAGACCACGGGCACGGCAGGACGGATGTCACCAGCGAGCCCACCACCACGTCACCACCAGCTACTTTGCAGGCGAAGACCACCTTTCGTCAGGATAAGATGTACTCCTTGTCCCTTTTCGAATTTGGTCGTTGTGGGATCCCTTCCCGCCATTGCGATAAGGGAAGAGGACCCGGGCCGCTATAAATAGGACGAGGCACTTCATGGAAGGAGGACGGATCCAACACCACCCGAGCGCCCTCGCGAGACAACTCACCACTGTACTAGTTCATCCACAATCCTCCTTGTGAGGCAATCCACCAAAAATAGGAGTAGGGTTTTACACTTCGCAACGGCCCGAACCTGGGTAAATCCTCGTGCACTACCTTCTTCCTCGCCATCGAGCGAGTTTGTCGAGCTAGGCTATCGAGCTGTGAGCTTGAGGGTGAAGCAGTTGGAGATCTTCACACACGACCCTGAGTTCGAACCTCTTTGGGTTTTGCGGAGCCCGAAATCCGACAAAGATGTCCAAGATAGTGTATTTGCATGTGAATCTTCTCTTCCCTTATTAATTCTTTCATGCATCGCATCATTGACCAATGCTATGTTTGTCAATCTCCAATAAATTTTACTACTTATACTTTTCCCTATGTGATGTCATTACTTACCATAAGATTAGCATATGATTATTTTTCATTTATTTCCTTTTTATCTTGATTGCAACAAGAAAGTAAAGAAGCAAAAGCTCAAACTAAACTTTATTATATAACTCTCACTCGATTACATAGAGAGATAGATCACGAAACTAGCACTCGAAAATATTTCTTATTTTCCTAATTTTTGTAATATTCCAAAACTGACAGGAAATATTTTTGGGGATTTTTCGGAGTCCCTTTACTTACCGTATCACGTACCTCCTCTTTTTCAGAATTCTGGAGTGTTCCGGAAGGTTTCTTTTATGTGTTACTCCGGTGTCATGCTTTGGATAACATTGCTTTCAACATTAATAGGCGTACCTGACGATATAGTTTTTAATTCTTTGTCCATTGACCACCTTCGGGTTAGTACCTTCGGCATTATTAATCTTGATAGCTCCAGAACGATAAACCTCTTCAATAATATATGGTCCTTCCCATTTTGAGAGAAGCTTACCTGCAAAAAATCTTAACCAAGAGTTGTAAAAAATAACATATTCTCCAACTTTGAATTCCCGCTTTTGAATTCTTTTATCATGCCATCTTTTAACTTTTTCTTTGAATAATTTGGCATTTTCATAAGCTTGGGTTCTCCATTCATCTAGTGAGCTAATATCAAATAACCTCTTCTCACTGGCAAGTTTGAAATCATAATTGAGTTCTTTAATTTCCCAAAATGCTTTATGTTCTAACTCTAGAGGCAAATGACAAGCTTTTCCATATACCATTTTGTATGGAGACATACCCATAGGATTTTTATATGTTGTTCTATAGGCCCAAAGTGCATCATATAGTTTCTTAGACCAATTCTTTCGAGACCTATTGACAATTTTTTGTAATATTAATTTTATTTCTCTATTGCTAAATTCAACTTGACCACTAGATTGAGGATGATAGGGTGATGCAATTCTATGGTTAACATCATATTTAGCAAGCATCTTACGGAAAGCACCATGAATAAAGTGTGAACCACCATCAGTCATTAAATATCTAGGGACTCCAAACCTCGGGAAGGTAACTTCTTTAAGCATTTTAATGGAGGTGTTATGATCAGCACTACTAGTTGTAATAGCTTCTACCCACTTAGTAACATAATCAACAGCAACCAAAATATGGGTATACCCATTAGAGGAAGGAAAAGGTCCCATATAATCAAAACCCCAAACATCAAATGGTTCAACAACAAGTGAATAATTCATAGGCATTTCCTGACGCCTACCGATATTACCAATTCTTTGACATTCATCACAAGACAAGACAAACTTACGGACATCCTTGAAGAGAGTAGGCCAATAAAAACCAGATTGCAATACCTTATGAGCAGTTCTATCTCCCGCATGATGTCCTCCATAAGCTTCGGAATGACATTTCCGTAGGATTTGTTCCTGTTCATGCTCAGGTACACAACATCTAATAATACCATCTACCCTTTCTTTATAAAGATGTGGGTCATCCCAGAAGTAATGTCTTAAGTCATAGAAGATTTTTTTTCTTTTGTTGGTATGTGAAGCTAGGTGGTATATATTTAGCAACAATGTAGTTAGCATAATCAGCATACCAAGGAGTGTTTTGAGAAACATTTATTGCAACTAACTGTTCATCGGGAAAGCTATCATCAATAGGTAGTGGGTCATCAAGAATATTTTCCAATCTAGACAAGTTATCAGCTACGGGGTTCTCAGCTCCCTTCCTATCAATTATATGTAAATCAAATTCTTGAAGCAACAGAACCCACCTAATGAGTCTAGGTTTACCATCTTTCTTTTCCATACGATATTTTATAGCAGCATGATCAGCTTGAACAATAACTTTGGAATCAACAATGTAGGATCTAAATTTATCACAAGCAAACACAACTGCTAAAAATTCTTTTTCAGTAGTAGCATAGGCGCTGTCTAGAGTTTTGCTAGCATAATGGATAACATTTAATTTCTTATCAACTCTTTGTCCAAGAACAGCACCAACAACATAATCACTAGCATCACACATAATTACAAAAGGCAAGTTCCAATCAGGTGGTTGAATGATAGGTGCAGAAGTTAAGGCTTTCTTGAGCGTTTCAAAGGCTTCTACACAATCGTCATAAAAACAAATGGAATATCCTTTTGTAAAAGAAGAGGCCTGGAAATTTTAGAGAAGTCTTTAATGAACCTCCTATAGAAACAAGCATGACCAAGGAAACTCCGAATACCTTTAATATCTTTAGGACATGGCATTTTCTCAATTGCATCAACTTTAGCTTTATCCACCTCAATACCTCGTTCAGATATTTTATGCCCCAAGACAATACCTTCATTCACCATAAAGTGGCACTTCTCCCAATTCAAGACAAGATTAATTTGTTCACATCTCTGCAAAACTCGATCAAGGTTGCTTAAGCAATCATTAAAAGAAGTTCCATAAACAGAAAAATCATCCATGAAAACCTCCACAATCTTTTCACAAAAATTAGAGAATATAGCAGTCATACATCTTTGAAAGGTAGCAGGTGCATTGCATAAACCAAAAGGAATACGTCAATAAGCATAGGTTCCAAAAGGACAAGTAAAGGTGGTTTTCTCTTGATCAGATTGTGATACAGGTATTAGAGAGAAACCAGAATATCTATCTAGAAAACAAAAGTGTGTGTGCTTAGATAATCTTTCTAGCATTTGATCAATGAAAGGCAGAGGGTAATGATCTTTTCTAGTAGCTTTATTCAATTTTCTAAAATCAATTACCATTCTATAGCCAGTCACAATTCTTTGTGGGATAAGTTCATTTTTATCATTTGGAACGACAGTAATACCTCCCTTCTTAGGGACACAATGAACGGGAATTACCCATCTACTATCAGCTATGGGATAAATTATACCTACTTCCAGAAGCTTTAATATTTCAGTTCTTACCACTTCTTTCATCTTAGGATTCAATCGTCGTTGGTGATCAACAACGGGTTTAGCACCAGGTTCCATATTAATCTTGTGCTGACATAGAGTGGCACTAATGCCCTTAAGATCATCAAGAGTATATCCAATAGCAGCCCGGTGCTTCCTAATCTTTCTTCTTCATGTTCTGAAAGCTTAGCATTAATAATAACATGATATATCTTTTTCTCATCAAGATAAGCATACTTCAAAGTGTCAGGCAATTATTTTAATTGAAACACAGGATCACCTTTAGGTGGAGGAGGACCTCCTAGAGTTTCAATAGGCAAATTGTGTTTAGGAGAGGTTGTTGTTCAAAGAAAAATTTATCTATTTCATTTCTTTCATGCAAGTGCATATCATTTTCATGGTCTAGCAAATATTGTTCTAGTGGATCAGTAGGAGGTACGGCAATATAAGCAAGACCAATTATTTCATCCTTACTATATAATTCTTTATCACGAGGTTGTCTACTAAACTTGGAAAAATTAAACTCATGAGACACACCACCAAAACTAACACCGACAGTTTGTTTTTCACAATCTATCTTAGCATTGACGGTATTCAAGAAAGGTCTACCAAAGATAATGGGACAAAAGTCATCTTGTGGGGAACCAAGAACTAGCAAATCAGTAGGATATTTTATTTTCCCACACAAGACTTCAACATCTCTAAAAATTCCAAGTGGTGTGATGGTGTCCCTATTAGCAAGTTTAATAGTAACATCAATGTCTTCTATTTCAGCGGGTGCTATTTCATTCATAATTTCTTGGTATAAGGTAAAAGGAATAGCACTAACACTAGCACCCAAATAACATAAACCATGATAGCAATGATCTCCTATTTTGACTGAGACAACAGGCATGCCCACTACGGGTCTATGTTTATCTTTTTCATCTGGTTTGGCAATTCTAGTGTCGGGGCACAGATGCTCACGATCACCTATGGGACCAGAGGTCCCTTGTGGTTCGGCAAGGGGGTCACGTTGCACGAAGAGCAGAGAGCATGAGACGGCGCAACGATCAAGGCTCAGGCATTTTACCCAGGTTCGGGCCGCTGCTAAGCGTAAAACCCTACTCCTGCTTTTTTGTGGATTGATTGGAGGAACACGAAGAACGCAGGGCGCCTAATCCCGGCAAGGGCTGCTGCTGGGGGAAGAGCGGCTATGCGAGTACAAGCGTTCGGGGGTTCGGGTTGCCAACCTTGAGCTAGGTTGCCTTGGGCCTCCTTTTATAGTGCAAGGGGTTACCACAATGGCAAAACGACATTATCTATCGATTAGATAGCTAAGCAGAGCTATCGTACCTAACTCTGGCATTTAGGACAAAATGCCATGATTACCTGCCTAGGTGCCGCTTGGGGTGCATCCCCGGCAAGCACTTGCCACCGCTTGGCCGGTTGCTGCTTAAGATCTTGACACGCTGAAGGGTGGGTGTCAACCAAGCGTAACTTGCCTTCCAATGCGTCGCCACATGCTTAGCGAGAGCTAATTAATCGCCTGAGGGCTTGACACCACATCGATAAGTGACAGGCGTAGTGATGCGGTGGAGCGGTGGCTGAATGGCTCACGCCTGCCGGGAAATGGCTTGCCGGGTCTTCTAAGAGGTGCGTTCGTCTTGATCCCCGACAAGTGTCGGGGACGTGCTTGGCGCATCGCAGCCCAGGCTTGGGCTGCCGCATTGAGCTTGCTGGAGTCTTGGTCTTGATTGCTGTCGGGGTTTTCTGCTTCTACCGCCTGTGCATAAGTCAGGGGCACTGGGTACCCCTGTACTAGTGCACCGACATCTAGCAGCTTCATCACAGAAGTAAATAACATGCCCATCAATATTTTCTACCAAGAGATCTTTAATCATAGCAACACCAGGTTCTACTTTAATTTGTTCTGAGGGCTTAGGTGCTCTAATATTACTTTTGCGAACCACAGTTGATACCTTAGCGTGTTCCTTTATCCTGACAGGGAAAGGTGGTTTTTCAATATAAGCAGTAGGCACAACTGGATCAACATTGAAAATGATGGTTTCATCTTTGGCTTTGACCGGTTCTTTAGTTTCTTCTTTAACAGGGGGGTGATATTTAAATCACTTCTCCTTAGGGAGATCAACATGAGTAGCAAATGATTCACAGAAAGAGGCTACTATCTCAGAGTCAAGTCCATATTTAGTGCTAAACTTGTGAAAAGCATCAGTGTTCATAAAAGATTCATCACAATCAAACTTAAGCTTAATACCTGACTCATTACCTTCGTCTAGTTACCAATCTTCAGAGTTGCGTTTAATTCTTTCTAAGAGATCCCACTTGAATTCAATAGTTTTCTTCATAAAAGAACCAGTACAAGAAGTATCGAGCATGGATTGATCATTATGAGAAAGCCGAGCATAAAAATTCTGAATAATAATTTCTCTCGGTATTTCATGACTGGGGAATGAATATAACATTGACTTAAGCCTCCCCCAAGCTAGAGTGATGCTTTCTCCTTCATGAGGCCAAAAATTATATATATAATTCCGATCACGACGAACTAGATGCATAGGATAAAACTTTTGTTGGAATTCTAATTGCAATTGATTCCAGTTCCATGATCCAATATCATCACATAGCCTATACCATGTCAATGCTTTTACCTTCAAAGATAAAGGGAAAACCTTCTTTTTAACTTCATCTCCGGGTAAACCTACAAGCTTAAATAATCCACCAACTTCATTCACATGTGTTAGCTGCATATCAGGACGTTTAGTACCATCTCCTGCATAAGGATTAGCTAGCAGTTGTTCTACCATACCCGAAGGAATTTCATAACCAATATTTTTAGTAGGTGCGGTAGGTTGAGGGGCAACTAATTGTGGTTCCGATCGAGGTGAAGATACCCCGAATAAACCCTTCAAAGGATTGTTTTCCATAGTAGCAAGTGACAATAAATTTCAGCACGTAGTATAAGTTTTTCCTTACCGATTTCCACTTACCAAGAGCGCTTCACTCCCCGGCAACGGCGCCAGAAAAGAGTCTTGATGACCCACAAGTATAGGGGGTCAATCGTAGTCCTTTCGATAAGTAAGAGTGTCGAACCCTGAAAGCACATTTGCTCCCTTGGTGGTTTTGGTAATTAATAACAACATATAAGTCATTGAACTAATGTTTCCACTAAGTATATTTCAAGAAAAGTTCAATGATAGGATTGGCAAAAGGATTGTGGAGATTGTGGAAATACCCCAAGATGCAAGGAAATGGATTGGCAAAGCTTCAAGCAAGAGGACTCTATATTTTACTTTGTGAGAAATCACTTTGAGTCCATAGGAAAGCCAATACTATTAAAAGGGGGTAAGGTATTGTTGGTGAACAAAATGCTCATACGTGCACAAGTGATAGTCACCAAAAACACCCACAAGCTCTTCCACAAAAGTCTGTCCAAAGTCAAATATCCAAAATCGGTGCAACCAACACTTCCACTCGGTGCCACCGATTCCCACACTCAGACAGACCTAAGCCAAACCCTAGCTTTTCGGTGCAACCGATTCTGCTTCGGTGCCACCGAGTTTGGGTTGCCAACTTTCTGTTACGCAGTTTCACAAAATCGGTATCACCGAGTTTGTTGAATCGGCGTCACCGAGATTGGGCAATCTGACCGTTGGTCACCTTATCGGTGCAACCGAGTTTCATATATCGGTCTCACCGAGATTCAAAAGTTACTTCCTTTTGGTCACTTCGGTACCACCGAGATTAACACATCGGTGTCACTCATGTGGTCATTTTGTGTGTAACGGTTGGATTTTTGGGGATGCCTATATATACCCCTTCACCACCACCTACTCGGAAGAGAAGCACTCAGAACTATTCCATACTTGCCCCATCATATTTTCTGAGAGAGAGCCACCTACTCATGTGTTGAGATCAAGCTATTATATTCCAACCATATGAATCTTGATCTCTAGCCTCCCCAAGTTGATTTCCACCAATCCCATCTCTTCCACCAAGCCAAATCTGCGAGAGAGTGATTGTGTGTTGAGGAGTCTATCATCTTGAAGCACAAGAGCAAGGAGTTCCTCGTCATTACCGAGCCTATTACCTTTTCGAGGGTGGTGCCTCCTAGATTGGTTAGGTGTCGCTTGGGATCCTCCTACTTCGTGTTGTGGAGTTCAACCAAGAAGTTTGTAAGGGCAAGGAGATCGCCTACTTCGTGAAGATCTACCCATAGTGAGGCTAGTCCTTCGTGGACGGAATCCGTTATGGAATAGTCAAGGTTGCTACTTCGTGGACCCTTCGTGGGTGGAGCCCTCCGTGGACTCTCGCGACCGTTACCCTCCGTGGGTTGAAGACTCCATAAACGTGGACGTACGATAGCACCACCTATCGGAACCACGGGAAAAATCATCGTGTCTACAATTGCGTTTGATCTTCCTACCCTTCCTTTGCTACTCATGCTTGTTGTTACTTTCCGCTCCTATACTCTTAGACATGCATGTGTAGGCTGTACTTGACTTGCTATGAATGCTAAAATCTGCCAACACTAAAATTTGGGAAAAGGTAGAAATTTTATTTGGTCAAGTAGTCTAATCACCCCCCCCTCTAGACATACTTTCGGTCCTACAAACCCAACGAGGAGCAGAAGGAAATGACAAACGGTTTTCAGCAAGGTAATTTTTGCAAGCACTGAAATTGTAGGTAACAGATAGTTTGATAGCAAGATAATTGGTAACAAGCAAGTAACGGTAACGGTGAATAAAGTGCGTCGAGGTAGCTCAATCCTTTTGTGGCAAAGGAAAGGCTAGAACAAACTCTTATAATAGGCAAAGTGTTCTTGAGGGTACACGGGAATTTCATCTAGTGACTTTTGTCATGTTGGTTTGATTTGCGTTCGCTACTTTGATAATTTGATATGTGGGTGGACCGGTGCTTGGGTGCTGTTCTTACTTGAACAAACCTCCCACTTATGAATAACACCCTCACAAGCATCCGCAACTATGAGAAAAGTATTAAGATAAAATCTAACCATAGCATTAAACGTTTGGATCCAAATCAGCCCCTTACGAAGTAGCGCATAAACTAGGGTTTAAGCTTCTATCACTCTAGCAACCCATCATCTAATAACTACTCCACAATGCATTCCCTTAGGCCCAAGGATGGTGAAGTGTCATGTAGTCGACGTTCACATGACACCACTAAGGGAATCACAACATACATATCATCAAAATATCTAACACATATCAAATTCACATGATTACTTGCAACATGACTTCTCCTGTGACCTCAAGAACAAAGGTAACTACTCACAAATAATATTCATGCTCAAGATCAGAGGGATATTGAATAGCATAATGGATCTGAACATATAATCTTCCACCAAATAAACCATATAGTAATCAACTTCAAGATGTAATCAACACTACTAGTCACCCACAGGTACCAATCTGAGGTTCCGGTACAAAGATTGAACACAAGAGATGAACTAGGGTTTGAGAGGAGATGTTGTTGTTGAAGATGTTGATGAAGATTGGCCTCCCAAAGATGAGAGGGGTGTTGGTGATGACGATGGCTTCGATTTCCCCCTCCAGGAGGGAAGTTCCCCCGGCGGAATCGCTCCACCGGAGGGCAAAACTGCTCCTGCCCAAGTTCCGCCTCGAGACGACGACGTTCCATCCCGAAAGTCCTCTCTTTATTTTTTCTAGGTCAAAATACCTTAATTACCAGAAGATGGGCACCGGAGGTGGGCCGTGCTGAGCACAACCCACCAGGACCCGCCTTGGGGGCCTGGCGCGCCCTGGTGTCTTGTGCTCACCAGGTGGCACCCCTCCGGTAGTTATTTGCTCCAGTATTTTTTATATATTCCAAAATAATTCTCCGTGAAGTTTCAGCTTATTTGGAGATGTGCAGACTAGGTAGCTCTGATGTACTTTTTCAGGTCCAGAATTCCAGGTGTCGGTATTCTCCCTCTTTGTGTAAACCTTGCATATTATGAGAGAAAAGTCATTAGAATCACTCCCTAAAGCATTATTATGCATCAAAACATTATAAATAACAGTAGGAAATCATGATGCAAAATGGACGTATCAGTGTCTCACGGCCAAAGTGCTTTTATCATAAAGCGGTGCATCCATGACAAATTCATCTATGTCCAAAATGTCATGAGAGAGGCTCATGTCAAGAAGATGCCCACAATATTTATGAAGCTCGATATTGCAAAGGCTTTTAACTCCATGGTCTGGGGCTATCTGCTGGACATCTTGCAAGCCTTTGGGTTCGGGCAACGATGGAGGGATATCCTCTCCATTGTGTTGAGAACATCTTCCTCTTGAATTTTGCTAAATGTTTCCTTTGACCAACCCTTTATGCATAGACGTGGTCTACGTCAGGGAGACCCCTATACCCTATGTTGTTCATCCTTGCCATGGAGCCGCTTCAACGCCTGCTGGACCTTGGAGCCGAGCACAGGATCTTAACTCCAGTAGCCCCAAAGAGAGCAGACCACGAACGAGCATGTATGTTCATGATGTTGCTCTCTTCATCAATCCGGGAAGAAGTGAAATCGGGGATGTTCGTGCAACACTTGACAGATTTGGGAAAGCATCCGTACTTATGATAAACACCAGCAAGTGTGCTGCCTATCTGATCAAATGTGAAGATCTTGAATTTGACATCATCAACCAGGATTTTGGTGGTGCGTGATACGTCTCCAACGTATCTATAATTTTTTATTGTTACATTCTATAATATTATCATTCTAGGATGATTTTTATGCATTTATTTGCCAATTCATATTATTTTTGAGCACTAACATATTAACCTAGTGCCCAGTGCAAGTTGCTGTTTTCTGCATGTTTTTGGCTTTTCAGGTTTACAGTACCAAACGAAGTCCAATTGCCACGAAACTTTTTGATGGTTTTTTCTAGACCAAAAGAATACCTCGAAGCTTTGGGAAAATACCGAAGGCCGCACGTGGGAGGCACGAGGCAACGGGGCGCGCCTAGGGGGAGTCAGCGCGCCCTGTTACCTCATGGCCCCCCCTCTCATCTCCTGACGTCCCTCTCTGGCCTATAAATTCACATATATTCTGAAAACCCTAGGAGGGCTCCCGAAACACTTTTTACGCTGCCGCAAGTCTCTGTTCCGTCATGTGCCCATCTGGAGCCTTGTTCCGGTGCCCTGCCGGAGGTGGATGGATCACGGAGGGCTTCTTCGTCAACCTTGTTGCTCCCATGATGATGTGTGAGTAATCTACCACAGACCTACGGGTCCATAGCTAGTATCTAGATGGCTCTCTCTCTCTCTCGCTCTCTCTTTGATCTTCAATACAAAGTTCATCGCATCTTCATGATGATCTATTCGATGTAGTCACTTTGTGCGGTGCGATTGTTCAGGTCCGATGAATTGTGGGTTTATGTTCAGATTATTCATGAAAAAGATTTGAGTCTTCTCTGAATTATATGATTCTTATTTGCATGATTATTATAGCTTCTTAAATCTCTCTGATCTATTGATTTGGTTTGGCCAACTAGATTCATCTATCTTCACTGAGAGGGGTGCATTGTAGTGGGTTCAAGCTTGCGATGCTCTATATCCCAGTGATAGAAGGAGACTAGACACATATTTGTATTGTTGCCACTAAGGATAAAACGATGGGGTTAATTCATATTGATTGGATTCTCTTTGTCTGCATCATGTCATCGTTCTCCAAGCATTACTCTGTTTGTCATGAACTTAATACTTAGAGAGGCAAACATAGAAGCGCTCTCGACGTGGAGTAATAGTAGTAGGTGCAGGCAGGAGTCGGCCTATTTGCTTATGGATGTGATGCCTATATACACATGATCATTGCCGTGAATATCACATAACTATGTGATTTTCTATCAATTGCCCAACAATAACTTTTTTACCCACTGTATGCCTACTTCGAGAGAGATGCCACGAGAGAACACTATGCCCCCCGGGTCTATCCACTTATAAATTTACAAACGCTACTTTTTCCTTGCTGGCATTATTTACTTTTTATTTATTTTGCAATTTATATTTATCCAACTATCAACTACACTACTTATCTACTTGCAAGTAATGAGTTCAAGGGGATTGACAACCCTCTTGCCCGCGTTGGGTGCAAGTGTTTGCTCTTTTGTGTGTAGGCACTAAAGATGGGGGTTGCATGGTCCTCCTATTTGTTTGATAACCTTGATTATCACTTAGGGGAATACTTATATATACTGAGCTGCATCATTCGTTCCTCTTCACAGAAAAACCCAACGCAGATCACAAGTATCAGTGTGATGGGCTCCCTTCCTTGCCGATACCTTGGCATGTCGTTAGGGTTCCATGGGACTCATCTAGTGGATTTGCTCCACATCATTTACAGAATGGTTGGGAGGCTAAAAGGATGGAAAGGGAAGTTGAGGGCGAGGCCGGGGTGGTTAACCTGGATCACCTCAGTTTTAACTTCCACGACTACTTATTTTCTAACCTGTTTTAAGGTGGATAAGTGCGTGATAGAGAGATTTGGAAATCTCCGTAGAGATTTCTTGTGGACTAAGAATGAGGAGGCGAGTGGGAGTAAGAGTCTTGTCAGTTGGAGGAGAATATGTGCCCCCAAGTAGGTTGGTGGCCTCATAATCAAGAACACCGAAAGCTACAGCAGAGCGCTTCGACTGAGATGGGCTTGGCTTGAATGGAGCAATGACTTGAGGCCACGGAGGGGAGCTGACTTCCCTTGTGATGACATGGATCAGCAACTATTTTGTTCGTGCACCCAATTTACCATTCGCAATGGCGAGCGTGCTCGGTTCTGATTGGATCGTTGGCTGCAAGGAAATGCCCTTGCCATTATTGCCCCGTTTGTGCGCACTTGCTCAAAGGAAAAAGCTAACTCTCAAGGAGGCTCTACTAGAAAACCATTGGATGAAAGGATTATAACGCATGGATTCTGAGTTGTTGTTGGATCAATTTATCTGTCTTTGGGAGTTGTTGCGGCCAATACCTTTGTCCATTGTGCCGGACTCCATTCGATGGTCGCTTACCATGGACGGACCCTACTTCGCGGCCTCTACTTGTGATGCGCAGTTCTTGGCTCGAATTGACCGGCCTCTATTGCACAAGACCTGGAAGATCAAGGTCGACCCAAAGGTAAAATTGTATATGTGGCTATTACTCCAGAACAGAAACTAGAGGACATATAGACTCCATATGTGGCTGTTTACAATACAATTATATGGTTTTGATGAACTTTATATGATTTATTTAGAACTAACCCGGACTGACGTTGTTTTCAACAGAATTACCATGGTGTTTTTTTTTGTGAAGAAAATAAAAGTTCTCGAAATTGCCCGAAACTTTTTTATGATTTTTTCTGGAGAAAATCAGAAATACCGGAGCGAAGAACCACAGGAGGGGAGCCACCTATGGGCCATGAGCCAAAAGGGTAGCCCCCCTAGGCGAGCCCTGTTAGCTCGTGGGGCCCACTTTGCTCTGATTGACGTGATTCCAATGCTGAAAAATCATATAAATACAGAAACCCCCGAAAGTTAACCTAGAACTTCCGCTCCACCGCCGTAACTTTGTGTATCATATAAAAACCCATCTGGAGCCTTTCCGGTACCCTACCAGAGGGGGAAATCATCACCGGTGGTGATACGTCTCCAACGTATCTATAATTTTAGATTGTTCCATGCTATTATATTATCATTCTAGGAAACTTGTTGAGTATTTATTTACCAATTTATATTATTTTTTAGCACTAACCTATTGACCCAGTGCCCAGTGCCAGTTAATGTTTTCTGCGTGTTTTTGGCTTTTCGGGTTTACAATATCAAACGAAGTCCAATTGCCCCGAATTTTTTTTATGATTTTTTCTGGACCAAAAGAAGACCTGGAAGCATTGGGAGGAGACCGTAGGCCGCACGAGGGAGGCACAAGCCAACAGGGCGTGCCTAGGGGGGTTGGCGCACCCTGATGGCTTGTACCTCTGTAACACCTCAAGTGTCATGCTACAGTGACCTCACACTAATGGTGCCATGTCATCAGTTTTATCTAAGACAAATTGCCACTTCATAAAATCAAAGCCAAATTCAAATTTAACATAAAGTCAAGTAAATTATTTCTTCAAACTATAAAATAAAAATGTTGGCTCAGTTGAAAATATTCACAAAGGAATTGTCATGTTGAACCCGACATTATTTGACCCTCCAATTAACCCCTAGGTAATTATAAAGTGGTCCATCAGGAAATAAAATAGCTTTTTCAAAATAAACAAATATTTATACATCTCCAAATGTCCCCAAACTTTGTGAGCCACTGCAGTATATTGCCTTTGATTTATGTGCCAAATTTTATGTTCAACAAAAATTATTTGGTGCACAAACTATTTTGCAAAACAGTAGCTAACTAAATAATAAAATTATTAAAAAGAAAAGGCCTAACTAACTATTGTGCCACTGGGCCCTAGTGGCCACAGTGCACAGCCGGCCCACCTACCCCTTCCCTTACCTCCCACTACAAGAGCAGGGGAGGCCGTGGCCGCCATCCATAGCACAAGGCCACGAGTCAGCCATCCCACGCCCCCCCTGGAGGTTAAGAGCCCCCCTCTCCCCATAAACCCTAACCCCCCCCCCCTTTGCCCTCTGGCCTCGATACCCCTCTCCCTCGCGCTCTCTGTGTTGACCTGGAGAAGCACCCGACGCGGGCGTCGCCGTCGCCGCTGTCCCGCCGCCGTCCCGCGAGCTTCGGCGCCTCCGGCCTCGCCGAGCACGTCCACGACCCCCTCGTAGTGAGCCGCATCCATTCCCCCCTTCTCCCATCTGTTAGCCGCAACCCCACGCCAGCCCATGCCACGCGAGCTCCAGCAGAGCTCGCGGCCACCCCTCCGCGCTCCGATTTGTTTAGCCCGCGCCCAGGCTTAGTCTGCCCGCGCCCATGCCTGCCATTGGTAGCGCCTGTGCCCACGCTCACCGGCGCTAGCACCCTCCCGCGTGCGACCTCGCCCCGGCCAGCCGTCGCTAGCTCCCGTGGCCGCTGCCCCCTTCGCCGCGCGCCGCTGCTCCCTGCTGCCACCGAAGCCAGCGCGCACCGAGCCCACCGGGCCCGCCGCCGCTGCCTCCTGCGCCCCGCTATTGCCGCTCGCGCGTCGCGCTCCTGGCCAGCGCCATGGGCTCGTGGCCGTTGGTGCCCTCCTGTGTGCGCCTATGTGCGTGTGTGCTTCTGGCCAGCCTGAGAGCCGGCTGTGCCGCTGCCTAGTGGGGCCCGAACCCCCCTTTAATTAGTGGCCGGGAAAATATCGCTGTATATTTTGCCCCTTCTTTTAAAATGCTTAGGGTTGCATTAGAGCATGTCACCCACACATCTTGTCGTGCCATTGCATTTGTGTTGCATTTGATTGCCCCGTTATTTTTTTGTTTCCCCCTCTGTTACTTCTTTCTAATAGACCCCGAGACCGATGTCGACGATCCATATCTGTCTGCAGAGCAACCAGGCAAGCAAAACGCCCTTGATCATTCCTATATCGCCCATTCTTTCTCTCTCATGCTTGCATTAGATTTTGCTACTGTTGTAGATAGTTCCTATTTTGATGCATAGCCTGATTTCTTAACCTGCTATTGTTACCTACCTGTTATCCTATATGCTTAGTGTAGGTTGTCTAGTGAACCATCAGTGATCCCTTTCCCTTGTCCTTGTTGCTCCGCTTTATTTTCGGAAGGTTCGATTTAGGGGATCGACATGACAAGACTAACACATCACCACACACCCCTTAGTTGTACGACTCTGCAGAGCTACTATCAAGTGCCGAGAGTGATACCTCCTACCTCACTCCTGATGATATCTCTGTAGAGTAGCTAGTCTGTTGTGGGTTACCGAGGGTGATTCCTCTTATACAACCTCCGACGATGCCTCTGTCGTGTAGCCCCTCAAGCGTGAACTTGACGAGGGTGATTCCCCCAAGTTCACCTTGACGATTACCTCGAGTGGGAATCCATCGAGGGTGATTCCTCGGATTCCCCCTTGATGACCAGGACACACAGTTACCTTTACCTGTTGCCCCTTTTATTGTTATTGTGGGACTAAAGGGACAGGCGGTACTACCCCGGTTGGGGTAGACCTGAGTTCCCGACAGTCTCTTGAGAGTTGGGTTGGCCTAGAGGGCACCCGTGAAATAATTACGAGGCACGGCCGGGCATGCTTTGCCCTTGCCGTAAGTCCTCGAGACGAGGCGATGGGATCACACAGCGTGGATCACTGATCGTCTCTGCACCAAGTCAAGACACTAACGGGTTTGGATATGTGATCTAAGTAGGCCTCTGGCCTTTTTCGCACTAACCACCACGCGGGAATAATTATGGGCACTCTACGTCGTACAATCGCCTGAAAGCTCTTCAGACGCCACAATTGAGCGGCACGCGCCCGGGTGGCCCGCGTAAGCACCGTCTTTGTATTAAGAGGTACCAGGACTGACACCGACCATCCACGTAACGCGGTGGATTGCAAATGGCGATTGGCCCATGACCCCTTCACGATTAGGATGTAGACCGGCATGTGGCCTCTCTGTTGAGCCTAGGTAGGACTACGGCGTGTTGATCAGCCGAGGCCGAGCATGACCCAGGAAAGTGTGTTCGGCCAGAGTTAATCGAGCGTGTTGGGTAAGTTTGTGCACCCCTGCAGGGAAGTATATCTATTCGAATAGTCGTGTCCACGGTAACGGATGCTCGGAGTTGTATCCCGATCTATACAACTAGAACTGGATACTTGTGACATTGAAATGGAAATGATAGCTCCGGGGTTGCTTTCTCGCTGGGAGTTGAGGAAGGATCTCTGGGCGTTACTACAACATACTTTTAATATGCTAATCTGCACTCTTCTAATGCTGCAAGACACTGAAGATTCTAGTCTTCGATAGGACAAGGTCTTCCCTCCTCTTCTGGCATTTCTGTAGTTCATTCCAAAGATATAGCCCCATTCCTTTGATACTGATGCATACTTAGTATAGATTTGATGTAAGTCTTGCGAGTACTTTGGATGAGTACTCACGGTTGCTTTGCTCCCATTTTCCCCTTGATACGATTGTTGCGATTAGATGATGGAACCCAGGAGCCAGTTGATCACACCGACGGCTACTACTACTCTGACAGAGCTGACCAGCAGTAGGATAGGAGGCTCCCAGGTAGGAGGCCTTGCCTTTCCGATCCGTTGTTGATTTTCATGCTAACCTGCTTAAGGCAAACTTGTTTACTTATGTATGTACTCAGATATTATAGCTTCCGCTGATTCGTTTGTATTCGAGCCTCGAGCCCCCTGGCTTGTAATATAAAGCTTGTATGACTTTAATTTGTGTCTAGAGTTGTGTTGTGATACCTTCCAGTAAGTCCCTAATCTTGATCGTGCGCAATTGCATGTATGATTAGTGTACGATCAGAATGGAGGCGTCACAAGTTGGTATCAGAGCTGATTGCCTATGGGAAGCCCCTTTCCAACTCCTTGGCCAAAGTTGAGTCTAGTCTTTGAAAAACTATTTTACTAACATTGTTTTGTGTCTTACGGGCCTCACAAATGGGTGGTATTAGGATCTTTTATTCCTCTTCTTTACTCTGGGTTCTTATCTCTCTTCTATTCGGGTTAAAGATTTTACAAACTCTAACTCTAGGTTCTCATAACTACTTCCTCCCAGAGAGCCCTTATTCCAGATGATGGCTTGATTCATCAGAAGACTCCGAAGATACTCTCTGATATTCTCCCGAGAACTTGTGCTCATCGCTTTTGTGATTCCCTTCCACCGTCAACCCCTATGGATAACTACATACAACTGTCGTTCATACTCATTCCCAGTTGCTCTTGTTATTACAAGATGCATCGAATTATCCTCCAACTTTTTAATTATCCCTTGTGCCACTACCTGACAGTTCTAGTCGCACGAATACACCTACAAATAATTCCTCACATTTACCTGAGATTCGTTCATCCTCAGTTGTCATGTGTTGCACGAAATCCTTTGAATTGCTATTCGATCTTCCGAAATCCGCAGTAGCCTATTGCTCTTGACCTTCCTTACCTGCTTGCATTATCATTAATTCCATATGTCTAGCAATATTCATTAAAATCCTTTATGATTGTCATTCTGATCTTATTGATGCCACCTGTATGCGAATGCACACAATCATTAGTTGATCCATATAAATCATCTTCCAGCTCAGACGTCTTTCCAAACATGAGCTGGTTCTCGGCAAATCAACATTGACTGGTTGTCCCAACAGTGTCCTTCATATTCAAAAATCTTGTGGATTCTTCCCCGATACATAATGCCTTTGGTAAATTGTATCCTCTCCCTTTGTCAACCATGCTCTACTATCGAACTTGTGTTATTTACTCTTGACATTTGTGGCATATGTTCCTAAGACGCCCCTATGGGTTGAACATATGCCTTCCCTAATCCGTGTGAACGCGAGAGTTTTCACGAGTCATATGTCACGCCCAAGATCCGATCCTATCCTTATTTTGGCACGAGGGCCTCGACAGGGATAGAAGCGCATCTCGTCGTTTCGCAAGAATGGATATCATTACAAGTACATGTAAAGAAGAGATGAGTATATGGAATTGGCTTACACTCGCCACAAGCTACATCAATATCACATCAATAGAACAACATATACAAACATCATACGAAGAGCAGGGGCCGACTACGGACGAAATCAAACGATAAAATGACATCCATCCTTGCTATCCCAGGCTGCCGCCTGGAACCCATCCTAGATCGATGAAGAAGAAGAAGAAGAAGAACTCCAAATCAAAACAAGCATCGCGCTCACGTCGAACCATCGCATTACCTGTACCTGCAACTGTTGTTGTAGTAATCTGTGAGCCACGGGGGACTCAGCAATCTCATTTCTAAGGGTATCAAGACTATTAAAGCTAAATGGGTGAGGTATGGTTAAGTGGTGAGGCTGCAGCAAGCACTAAGCATTTATTCGAGTGGCTAACTTACGAGTACAAGAATAAAAGGGGATGATTGTCGAATAAACGGACGTGAACTAGTAATGATCTCTAAGAGATCCTGAACACCTACTTATGTCAAACATAACCCCACCGTGTTCTCTCTCGGATAAGGACTCACGAGAAGAGACAATCATGGTTACGCACACAGTTGGTGTATTTTATTTGAGTTTACTTCAAGTTTGCTATGACCGGGTGTTAAACAAAGTTTCCAAGTTGCCACGTAACCGCGGGCACGGCTTTCCGAAAGATTTAACCCTGCAGGGGTGCTCCAACTCATCCATCACAAACTAACCACACGCCGCGGGAATAACCTCGACCACGAATCTCGTGATCTTCCTAGGCAATTCCACTGGAAAACCGCAACCTCGAGATAGCCCGAAGTATTTTCGGAATTCCTCGCACAAGACGTTCGAGAAAGGTAAAACAAGTCCAGCAAGGCCGCCCGGCATGTCGATGATCCCGATAGGATCCGCGTATCTCGTTCTCAGGACACGACGGATGAGCGATGGTTACCACGCCAATCACCGAGTTGCCCCGGGTAGCGTTAATAAGCTGCTCTGGGTTGGACCAACACTCATGAGGAGCACTGGCCCGGGTTGTTGATTAATTATCCACGGGGTCCGGAAAGTCCCTATGCAATTTTATTAGTTATTAGGCAAATGTAGTACCAATGTTGGGCCTTGCCAGACAAGCTTTATCCTGAAACGAAAGTCAAGGGGGTCCCCATAATAACCCCGAGCATGTTAGGAGCGCTCAATTATGGAACATAACACCGGTACACAAGTAACTAGGGCGGCAAGAGTGGAACAAAACACCGAGCAAAAGGCCAAGCCTTCCACCCTTTACCAAGTATATATGTGCATTAAATTAAATAGCAATAATATTGTGATATATCAAAAATAACCATGTTGGCACATGGAACAAATTGCACCTGCAACTAGCAACGCTATAAGAAAGGCTGAGCAAGCAGTAACATAGCCAAACAATGTTTGCTGGGATGTGGAGAGGTTAGAGGCTTTTCATGGCAATTTGGGAGGCTTGACATACAAGTGGTAGGTAGCGAAACAGCGATAGAAACGAGACATCTAGCATGGCAATGATAGTAATGGTATCCAGGGAAATGATCATCTTGCCTGAGATCCCGCTTGGAAGAAGAACGAGTCCATGAAGAAGACGAGCCAACGTAGTCGAACGAATCCTCACACTCCGAACGCTTTTGGAACTCTATCGAGAAGAAGCAATCCGAAAACAACAATCAACACACGAGAACACCACAACATATGCATGACATAATGCGCAAACAAATATGATGCATGTCCGGTTTAAATATGCAAGGTATGGCAATCACAACAATCAAATACTACACATTAAGTGAAGCTCAATATGCAACGAGCTGCATATTGACGAAACTCCACATTTGAATATTTAGTTCACTCTCGTTTAGGTACACAACAATATTAAATGTTGTTAAACATGGCAAGAGGTGAAGCATAATGAAACTACACTATCTATGCATCTTAAATGAGGCCGGAAACAACTTATAGTATTTCCGAAACGACCCCATATGTTAATTTCGAAATTGGTCCAGATCTGAAATAATCAGGTTTTATATTTATTAAACAGGAAAATAAAGTATACCATGCAATTCTACATGTCATTCTGGTCGATTTACATATATGGAACATCTCAAACGGAGCTACGGTCTAAAAGATGTGACAACCACAAGATTATATGCCATGAATGCAAAATGCATGCAAACACCCACCACAAACATGTCAAAACATGAATGAAGCAAGACATTATGAAACGACATGAAATTCTAAGCAAGTTACATATGTAACATGTTCAAAACGGAGCTACGGTTCAACCACAACAACCAACACAAGTTTTTATTTGAAATCTGCCCAAAGCAGCAACATAACAGATTACACACATGAAAACAACAAGCTACAAGATTCTAAACTGCACAAACTAAGCATGGGGCAGTAGCATATAACACACACTTCATTTCATCTTCACACATCATACTCAAAAGAGTCATGGATCACATGGTAGGAAGCTCACAACATGGCAACAAAATATAGCAGATTAGGACTTAGTGAAAATAATAGGTTTTAGCATAGCAGTTTTTCACGAAGGCATATTGGCAGCAGTAAAACTATATGCTACAGGTCATATATTGGCATGAAAATTAACAGCATGGTAGTAGACATGATGCACTACAAATCATTCCATGACGGCAAGGTCTAATTATGCATAGAATCATGGCTAGCATCATCACAATATGGCATTATGAAGAAAACAGATTCTCAGACTTAGTGAAAATTAGAGTAGACATGTGCAGCAGTTTTTTAACAGATTGACGTATTGGACAACAGAATTAATTATGATGCTAAACCTATTCATGCAAACTATTGGCACAACATGATAGAGCATAACATGGTTAACAAAGCATTCCATTGTGGCAACACCAAAAGAGCTATAGATCAATAGCAAACCTCATGGCAAGACAGCAACAAAATAACACAGATTTCAGACTTATTTTGGACCCTCAAAACAGCACATTTTATGGCATGTTGGCAACAAGAAAATAACACCTAAACATGGATTTCTATAGCAACCAAAATGACCAGGGCCTAGCACACATGTCCAAGGGCATATCTCGTGTTTACAACTATTCCAAAACATGCATGGATTAAATCACACAAAATAGACAAAAGGGCATCATGGCAAAAATAACATGCACACAAACTTCCTCAAATGCCTAAACTAATTGCACAGATAAATTCTATAGATTTTTCTACCCCACAATCATATATAATATGCATAGGTTCATGTAGGAAAATATGTCACAATTAATTAGGCAAGTTTATGGCATAAACCTATTAGCAAAGTTATGTATGCAAAATAAATGCAGCCAAGACATGTAATATCTTTAGCATGCATGGAAAAGACCTATAAAAATGCTACACATTTTACATGCAAGGTTTGATTACTTTGGATGCACGATTCAATAATTATGCGCAATGCAACAAACATGATATTTATGCAAAATAAGGAAAACAACATGTTAAACATTTTAAAACATGGATGAATGTGGCATATTATGAATCTACACAAAATTCTACACGTTTTACGTATATAAAGTATTTTAATCCGGTGCACGATTATTTATCTATTAGCAATGCAAAAAAAAAGGGCTTTTACTGTAATTTAAAATGTCATGGTTAAATAGATAAATCCGCAGACACCAAAAAACGACTATGGGCCAAATCTGCTATAGGGCCCGAAAAGGAATATGGGCGTCATATACTAACATGCGCCTACGGGCGGGATTTAGCGGACGCTCACCAGAGCGGCCTTGGGCCTGAGGAGCTGCGGTCGGGCTGGGCCTGGCTGTTGGGCCGGCCATGTAGCCCACGCGGCCGAGCGTGCGGGGCTGGCGATGGGCGTCGTCCTCCCGTCCGCGCACGAACAGGAGGGAGGCGCCATGGCGGATGGAGGTCACGGGCACGGCGAGGCTCGCCGGATCCAAGGGCGCAGGCGACGGGGAGCCGCGGGACGCGCGGATCTGGGGCGGGGCTGCCCGGATCCGTCCGTTCCCGGTGGTGGCGCGACGAATGGCGACGAGGCTTCGGTGGGGCGCGGCCATGGCGGTTGCTTGCAGCGGCTCCGGCGGGGCGAGTGCGGTGACGGCGGGCTGCGGCAGGGCATGGGGCGGCCCGGTGCGTGGCCGGCCGGTGGAGGCGGCAAGCAGGGGCGGCGGCAGCAAGCCGGCGGCAGCTGCTCCCTGGAGGCGCAGGCTGCGGGCGAGCGGCGGCTGTGGTCAAGCGGACATTGTCCGGGTGGCGGCGGACAATGTCCGTTAGGTGGGATTTTGGGTGAATCTGAGGCCCAGATTTCAGATCTGAGGGCCAGATGTGGCTGGGTGGCTAGGGCTGCGGGATTGGAGGGACGTGGAGCTAGCAGGTGGGGTTATCTTAGGGGTGTGGCTGCAATTTGGCAAGGGGGAAACCCTAGTGAGTGAGAGGGGTCTCTCCATGGGGTGGTTTTATATAGGGAATGGTCTAGGGTGGGTTGGATCTCGTCCGTCCGATCGCGATCCGATGACCACGAATGGAGGGGGGGCTATGTTGGGCTAGTGGGCTATGTAGAGGTGGTTGGGCCAAGAAGAGAGGGAGGTTTGCGGCCCGGCACGAAGTTTTAAAACACCGAAACGTCTCAGATTTAACAAGCTCTAGCGTCGCTATAGGTCTAACGCTTCGGGTATCAAACGACCTTCGAATGCGACGAAATTTGGCACGCGGTCTACCTACAACATATTAAGACCGCTCGCCAAGTTTCATCCCTTTCGGAGAAAGTTTTATATACGCTTTTAAAAACAATATTTTAGAGATGTCGCGGGCGCATGCGTGTGTGGTTGGCCTTGAAACGGTCGAGGACACGAACGGAGAAAACCAGCAACTACGAATGGATGCAAGTTTTTAAAATATGTCTGCAACGGAGTGCCGATGCAATGCAGATGATGCGAATGATGCGATGATGGATGCGACAACCAAACGAATC
This sequence comes from Elymus sibiricus, assembly GCA_039707655.1. Classification (NCBI taxonomy): domain Eukaryota; kingdom Viridiplantae; phylum Streptophyta; class Magnoliopsida; order Poales; family Poaceae; genus Elymus; species Elymus sibiricus. The sequence continues at coordinate 139,514,710 of CM077671.1, forward strand.
ACACGGCGACAATGAAATAAAACTGGAATCTTCTGGAGCGTCGGTCTCGGGCTGTTACAACTCTCCTCCACTTACAAGAGATCTCAACCCGAGATCTTAGAATGAGAAGGGGAAGAGAAAGAGAAGAGGTTAAACCTAGTTGCTTCATTGACAAAGGAGTGAAACCAAGAGAAGAAGGATGGTATGAGAAATAGCAAGAATACAAAAGAAATTTAGGCAGCACTTCGGTAGAAAAAGAAGCAAGGAATGAACATGAGCTTGATAAACCGAGATGATGGGATGAATAGAGCAACATCACAATGCCTCCGGAACAAAACAATTGAAGCTAGATCATTGGAAGGAAAGAACGGAGAAGAAAATGATACTTCCACCACAATTGAATTTGAAAAGCCTCTTCAGAAAAAAAAAGGATTGAACGGAGTTGTTGGAAAATCAACAACGAAAAGAAAATGCTTGTTGTGGGCTTATGGGAAAACATCTCAAAATTATGAGGTGACAACCTGCCACTAACGAAAACAATGATTGCTCGGGAGCAACAAGATATGCAAAACTTCTTTCACCAAGAGGACACCTTGAGAACTTGGATCATTGATGCGCCCGCCCGGAGGCGGACGACCGGGTCCTGGCCATCGCCCTACTGGCTGGCGACAGCCAGTTGCTTGCCGTGGTACCGGGAATGACCATCGTGGCTCCGGCCGTCCTGGCGGCCGGGGCCGGGCGGAGAGGGCGATTGCTGAGTTTGTCGGCCACCGTCGGCGTTAAGCCGGTCGTCACCCTCAAGATGGGGGGACTCGGAGCCGACGAAGGCCGGGTTGAGCTGGATTTGTTGCGTGTCGGCGACAGTGATGAGCTCCTGGATGTGTCGCTCCTGGGCGGCCCTCATGTTGGCGGCGGGGGTGTCGTAGGTGGGCAAGTTCCCGCCGAGGATGGCGGCAACCACGCAGTCGTGGTTGCGCACCTCACCGCGTCGGCTGGGCTCCGTGCCCGCCAGGGTGAGGCCATAGGCGGAGTTGTACTCGCACTGAGCGGACTCCATCCGACGGCGCGCAGTGGTGAGCGTGGTAGCCTCCACAAATAGCTGCTTGCTGTTGGTGTACTAGGACAGGGGTATCCAGTGCCCCTGACTTATGCACAGGCAGTAGTAGCAAAACCCGTCGGGAAATGCTACCACATCACCAAGCAAGCATTCAAGAACCAGCCCCCGGCAGCAACAACCTGCAGAGCGCCAAGCAAACACCGGCAGCGCCAACACAACGGCCCAGGGGGGCCCAAAGGGCGCCAGCCGCGTCCCCGGAGCCTGCCGGGTACCGAGGCGCGCACATCTCAGGAAGACCCAGCAAGCCATCCCCCGGCAGGCACGAGCTAACCAGCCACCGCTGCACCGCATCACGACGCCAGTCACTTGTCAATGCGGTGTCGAAGCCTCAAGCGGCTAGGTAGCTCTCACTAAGCACGTGGCGAGGCACCGGAAGGCAGATTATACCTAGTTGACACCCGTCCAGCAGTGTGTCAAGACCCTAAGCAATGGCCAGATAGGCGGTGGCAAGAGCTTGCCGGGGATGCACCCCCGAGCGCCACCTAGTCTAGTAATCATGGTATTTTGTCCTAAATGCCAGAGTTAGGTATGATAGCTCTGCTAAGCTATCTAATCGATAGATAATGACTGTTTTACCATTTGTGGTTGCCCCTTGCACTATAAAAGGAGGCCCAAGGCAACCTAGCTTAGGATTAGGACTTTTGGACACTTGTACTCGCGTAGCAGCTCTCCCCCGGCGGCAGCCCTTGCAGGGATTGAGTGATGCATGTTCTTCATGTTCCTAAGATCAATCCACCAAAAGCAGGAGTAGGGTTTTACGCTTAGCAGCGGCCCGAACCTGGGTAAAAATGCCAGTATCCTGATCGTCGCGCTGTCTCATGCTCTCCGCTCTTTGTGCAACGTGACCCCCTTGCCGAACCTCAAAGGGACCTCTGGTCCCATAGGTGATCGTGTGCATCCGTGCCCCGACATCTTTGGCGCGCTGGTTTCGTCAGAGGAGTGTTGCACCCAACTTGGTTAGCTGCTACTTCTTGAGCTTGCGTTGGTTTTCATTTGAAGAGGAAAGGGTGATGTAGCAAAGTAGATAAGTATTTCCCTCAGTTGTTGAGAACCAAGGTATCAATCCAGTAGGAGATACAAGCAAGTCCCCAATCTTCGCACCTACACAAACAATCAAACACTTGCACCCAACGCTATAAAGGGGTTGTCAATCCCTTCACGGTTACTTGCAAGGCTGAGATCTGGTAGAGATAGATATAGAAGATTGCTAAAACGAAAAGTAAAACAAAAGTAAAAAAGATTGCAGCAAGGTATTTTTGGTATTTTTGGTTTATAGATCTGAAAATATAATATGGAAAATAGACCCGGGGGCCATAGGTTTCACTAGAGGCTTCTCTCTTGAAGGAAAATAATACGGTGGGTGAACAAATTACTGTCGAGCAATTGATAGAAAAGTGCATAGTTATGACGATATCCAAGGCAATGATTATGCATATAGGCATCACGTCCGTGTCAAGTAGACCGAAACGATTCTGCATCTACTACTATTACTCCACACATCGACCGACTCCTGCCTGCATCTAGAGTATTAAGTTCATGAAGAACAGAGTAACACATTAGGTAAGATGACATGATGTAGAGGGATAAACTCAAGCAATATGATGAAAACCCCATCTTTTTATCCTTGATGGCAACAATACAAATACGTGCCTCGCTACCCCTACTTTGTCACTGGGTGAGGACACCGCAAGATTGAACCCAAAACCAAGCACTTCTCCCATTGCAAGAATTACCAATCTAGTTGGCCAAACCAAACCAATAACTCGAAGAGACTTGCAAGGATATGAAATCATGCATATAAGAATTCAGAGAAGATTCAAATAATATTCATAGATAATCTGATCATAAACCCACAATTCACCGGATCTCGACAAACACACCGTAAAAGAGTATTACATCGGATAGATCTCCATAAAGATCATGAAGAACATGGTATTGAAGAACAAAGAGAGAGAGGAAGCCATCTAGCTACTAGCTATGGACCCGAAGGTCTGTGGTGGACTACTCACGCATCATCGGAAGGGCAATGGAGTTGATGTAGATGCCCTCCGTGATCGAATCCCCCTCTGGCAGATTACCGGAAAAGGCTCCAAGATGGGATCTCACGGGAACAGAGGGTTCCGGCAGCGGAAAAGTGTTTTCGTGGCTGTTTCTGGTATTGGGGGGATATTTGGGAATTTATAGGCCGAAGAATAGGGTTAGGAGATTTGCCGTGGGGCCACAAGCCAGGGGGGCGCCCCCCCCCCCTAGGGCGCGCCCTGGTGGCTTGTGACCTCATGGCAGGTCCCCTGCCTTCGTCTCCATGTCTGGTAGGTTTCTTCTGGTCCAAGAAAAATCATTCCGAAGATTTTATTCCGTTTGGACTCCGTTTAATATTCCTTATCTGCAATACTCAAAATCAAGGAAAAAACAGAAACTGGGACTAGGCACTAGGTTAATAGGTTAGTCCCAAAAATAATATAAAATAGCATATTAATGCATATAAAACATCCAAAACAGATAATATAATAGCATGGAACAATCAAAAATTATAGATATGTTGGAGACGTATCAAGCATCCCCAAGCTTAATTCCTGCTCGTCCTCGAGTAGGTAAATGATAAAAACAGAATTTTTGATGTGGAATGCTACCTAACATATTTATCCATGTAATATTCTTTATTGTGGCATGAATATTCAGATCCATAAGATTCAAAACAAAAGCTCAATATTGACATAAAAACAGTAATACTTCAAGCATACTAACAAACAATTGTGTCCTTTCAAAATAGCATGGCCTTAGAAAGTTATCCCTACAAAATCATATAGTATGGCTATGCTCCATCTTCGCCACACAAAGTATCTAAATCATGCACACCCCCAATGACAAGTCAAGCAATTGTTTCACCCCTTTTATGTTCTCAAACCTTTTCAACTTTCACGCAATACATGAGCGTGAGCCATGGATATAGCACTATGGGTGGAATAGAATATGGTGGAGGTTGTGTGGAAAAAGGAGAAGATAGTCTCACATCAATTAGGCGTATCAACGGGCTATGGAGATGCCCATCAATAGATATCAATGTGAGTGAGTAGGGATTGCCATGCAACGGATGCACTAGAGCTATAAGTGTATGAAAGCTCAAAAAGAAACTAAGTGGGTGTGCATCCAACTTGTTTGCTCACGAAGACCTAGGGAAATTTGAGGAAGCCCATCATTGGAATATACAAGCCAAGTTATATAATGAAAAATTCCCACTAGTATATGAAAGTGACAAAATAGGAGACTCTCTATGAAGATCAAGGTGCTACTTTGAAGCACAAGTGTGGAAAAAAGATAGTAACATTGTCCCTTCTCTCTTTTCTCTCATTTTTTTTTATTTTGGTGGGCATCTTTGGCCTCTTTTTTTTTATTTGGGCTTCATTGGCCTCTTTTATTATTTGTAAAGTTCGGAGACTCATCCCTTCTTGTGAGGGAATCATAGCTTCCATCATCCTTTCCTAACATGGGACAATGCTCTAATAATGATGATCATCACACTTTTATTTACTTACAACTCGATAACTACAACAAGATATGACTCTATATGAATGCTTCCGGTGGTGAACCGGGATGTGCAATGATCTAGCATAGCGAATGACATCAAAAAACGGACAAGCCATGAAAACATCATGCTAGCTGTCTTACGATCATGCAAAGCAATATGACAATGATGGTGCATGTCATAAAAAAACGGAACAGTGGAAGTTGCATGGCAATATATCTCGGAATGGCTATGGAAATGCCATAATAGGAAGGTATGGTGGCTGTTTTTGTATGGTGGCTGTTTTGAGGAAGGTGGGTTTAATGCACCGGCGAAAGTTGCGCGGTACTAGAGAGGCTAGCAAAGGTGGAAGGGTGAGAGTGCGTATAATCCATGGACTCACATTAGTCATAAAGAACTCACATACTTATTGCAAAAATCTATTAGTTATCGAAGCAAAGTGTTAGACGCATGCTCCTAGGGGAGAGGTTGGTAGGAGTAAACCATCGCGCGCTCCCGGCCCTCACACAAAGGATGACAATCATTAAACAAACCATGCTCCGACTTCGTTACATAACGGTTCACCATACGTGCATGCTACGGGAGTCACAAACTTTGACACATGTATTTTTACCATTCCACAATTACTCACTAGCATGACTCTAACATCACCATCTTTATATCTCAAAACTATATGCAAGGAATCCAACTTCTCATAGTATTCAATGCACTTTATATGAAAGTTTTTATTATATCCCTCTTGGATGCCCATTATATTAGGACTAAATTCATAACCTAAACCAATTACCATGCTATTTAAAGACTCTCAAAATAATATAAGTGAGGTACGAGAGTTCAATTATTTCTATAAAATAAAACACCACCGTGCTCTAAAAAGATATAAGTGAAGCACTAGAGCAACATTGCCTAGCTCAAAAGATATAAGTGAAGCACATAAAGTATTCTAATAAATTTACGATTAGTGTGTGTCCTTCTCAAAAGATGTGTGCAGCAAGGATGATTGTGGAAAACTAAAAAGCAAAGACTCATATCATACAAGACGCTCCAAGCAAAACACATATCATGTGGTGAATAAAAATATAGCATTAAGTAAATTTACCGATGGATTGAAGACGAAAGAGGGGATGCCTTCCAGGGCATCCCCAAGCTTAGGCTCTTTGGTATCCTTGAATATGGCTTGGGGTGCCTTGGGCATCCCCAAGCTTAAGCTCTTGCCACTCCTTATTCCATAGTCCATCAAATCTTTACCCAAAACTTGAAAACTTCACAACACAAAACTCAACAGGAAACTCATGAGATCCGTTAGTATAAGAAAAATGAATCACCACTTTAGGTACTGTTGTGAACTCATTATTTATTTATATTGGTGTAATATCTACTGTATTCTAACTTCTCCATGGTTCATACCCCCCGATACAACCCATAGATACATCAAAATAAGCAAACAACACAAAGAAAACAGAATCTGTCAAAAACAGAACAGTCTGTAGCAATCTGTAGACTTCGAATACTTCTGTAACTATAAAAATTCTGAAAAATTAGTAAAATCAGGGAATTTGTACATAAATCTTGTTTAAAAAATTCAGATCCAATTGACGCTCTGGTGAATTTATAAAATTCCTGGACTGAGCGCAAAAGTTTCTGTTTTTCAGCAAAACCAAATCAACAATCACCGTAAACCATCCCAAAGGTCTTACTTGGCACAAACACTAACTAAAACAATAAAACACAATTACTAAAGAGGTAATAATGTGCAAAATACTCAAGAATGGAAGCAAAAAACAAAAACATAAAATAAAATTGGGTTGCCTCCCAACAAGCGCTATTGTTTAACGCCCTTAGCTAGGCATAATGATTTCAATGATGCTCACATAAAAAGTAGTAATTGAAATATGCAAAAGAGCATCATGAATCTCATGAAGAAAATATAAGTCTAACCCACTTCCTATGCATAGGGATTTTGTGAGCAAACAATTTATGGGAACAAGAATCAACTAACATAGGAAGGCAAAACAAGCATAACTTCACAACTTTGAACACATAGAGAGGAAACTTGATATTATTGCAATTCCTACAAGCATATGTTCCTCCCTCATAATAAATTTCAGTAGCATCATGAAGGAATTCAACAATATAACTATCACATAAATCATTCTTTTCATGATGCACGAGCATGCAATCATCATGCTACAGGTCATATATTGGCATGAAAATTAACAGCATGGTAGTAGACATGATGCACTACAAATCATTCCATGACGGCAAGGTTTTAGCATAGCAGTTTTTCACGAAGGCATATTGGCAGCAGTAAAACTATATGCTACAGGTCATATATTGGCATGAAAATTAACAGCATGGTAGTAGACATGATGCACTACAAATCATTCCATGACGGCAAGGTCTAATTATGCATAGAATCATGGCTAGCATCATCACAATATGGCATTATGAAGAAAACAGATTCTCAGACTTAGTGAAAATTAGAGTAGACATGTGCAGCAGTTTTTAACAGATTGACGTATTGGACAACAGAATTAATTATGATGCTAAACCTATTCATGCAAACTATTGGCACAACATGATAGAGCATAACATGGTTAACAAAGCATTCCATTGTGGCAACACCAAAAGAGCTATAGATCAATAGCAAACCTCATGGCAAGACAGCAACAAAATAACACAGATTTCAGACTTATTTTGGACCCTCAAAACAGCACATTTTATGGCATGTTGGCAACAAGAAAATAACACCTAAACATGGATTTCTATAGCAACCAAAATGACCAGGGCCTAGCACACATGTCCAAGGGCATATCTCGTGTTTACAACTATTCCAAAACATGCATGGATTAAATCACACAAAATAGACAAAAGGGCATCATGGCAAAAATAACATGCACACAAACTTCCTCAAATGCCTAAACTAATTGCACAGATAAATTCTATAGATTTTTCTACCCCACAATCATATATAATATGCATAGGTTCATGTAGGAAAATATGTCACAATTAATTAGGCAAGTTTATGGCATAAACCTATTAGCAAAGTTATGTATGCAAAATAAATGCAGCCAAGACATGTAATATCTTTAGCATGCATGGAAAAGACCTATAAAAATGCTACACATTTTACATGCAAGGTTTGATTACTTTGGATGCACGATTCAATAATTATGCGCAATGCAACAAACATGATATTTATGCAAAATAAGGAAAACAACATGTTAAACATTTTAAAACATGGATGAATGTGGCATATTATGAATCTACACAAAATTCTACACGTTTTACGTATATAAAGTATTTTAATCCGGTGCACGATTATTTATCTATTAGCAATGCAAAAAAAAAGGGCTTTTACTGTAATTTAAAATGTCATGGTTAAATAGATAAATCCGCAGACACCAAAAAACGACTATGGGCCAAATCTGCTATAGGGCCCGAAAAGGAATATGGGCGTCATATACTAACATGCGCCTACGGGCGGGATTTAGCGGACGCTCACCAGAGCGGCCTTGGGCCTGAGGAGCTGCGGTCGGGCTGGGCCTGGCTGTTGGGCCGGCCATGTAGCCCACGCGGCCGAGCGTGCGGGGCTGGCGATGGGCGTCGTCCTCCCGTCCGCGCACGAACAGGAGGGAGGCGCCATGGCGGATGGAGGTCACGGGCACGGCGAGGCTCGCCGGATCCAAGGGCGCAGGCGACGGGGAGCCGCGGGACGCGCGGATCTGGGGCGGGGCTGCCCGGATCCGTCCGTTCCCGGTGGTGGCGCGACGAATGGCGACGAGGCTTCGGTGGGGCGCGGCCATGGCGGTTGCTTGCAGCGGCTCCGGCGGGGCGAGTGCGGTGACGGCGGGCTGCGGCAGGGCATGGGGCGGCCCGGTGCGTGGCCGGCCGGTGGAGGCGGCAAGCAGGGGCGGCGGCGGCAAGCCGGCGGCAGCTGCTCCCTGGAGGCGCAGGCTGCGGGCGAACGGCGGCTGTGGTCAAGCGGACATTGTCCGGGTGGCGGCGGACAATGTCCGTTAGGTGGGATTTTGGGTGAATCTGAGGCCCAGATTTCAGATCTGAGGGCCAGATGTGGCTGGGTGGCTAGGGCTGCGGGATTGGAGGGACGTGGAGCTAGCAGGTGGGGTTATCTTAGGGGTGTGGCTGCAATTTGGCAAGGGGGAAACCCTAGTGAGTGAGAGGGGTCTCTCCATGGGGTGGTTTTATATAGGGAATGGTCTAGGGTGGGTTGGATCTCGTCCGTCCGATCGCGATCCGATGACCACGAATGGAGGGGGGGCTATGTTGGGCTAGTGGGCTATGTAGAGGTGGTTGGGCCAAGAAGAGAGGGAGGTTTGCGGCCCGGCACGAAGTTTTAAAACACCGAAACGTCTCAGATTTAACAAGCTCTAGCGTCGCTATAGGTCTAACGCTTCGGGTATCAAACGACCTTCGAATGCGACGAAATTTGGCACGCGGTCTACCTACAACATATTAAGACCGCTCGCCAAGTTTCATCCCTTTCGGAGAAAGTTTTATATACGCTTTTAAAAACAATATTTTAGAGATGTCGCGGGCGCATGCGTGTGTGGTTGGCCTTGAAACGGTCGAGGACACGAACGGAGAAAACCAGCAACTACGAATGGATGCAAGTTTTTAAAATATGTCTGCAACGGAGTGCCGATGCAATGCAGATGATGCGAATGATGCGATGATGGATGCGACAACCAAACGAATCACACGGCGACAATGAAATAAAACTGGAATCTTCTGGAGCGTCGGTCTCGGGCTGTTACAACTCTCCTCCACTTACAAGAGATCTCGACCCGAGATCTTAGAATGAGAAGGGGAAGAGAAAGAGAAGAGGTTAAACCTAGTTGCTTCATTGACAAAGGAGTGAAACCAAGAGAAGAAGGATGGTATGAGAAATAGCAAGAATACAAAAGAAATTTAGGCAGCACTTCGGTAGAAAAAGAAGCAAGGAATGAACATGAGCTTGATAAACCGAGATGATGGGATGAATAGAGCAACATCACAATGCCTCCGGAACAAAACAATTGAAGCTAGATCATTGGAAGGAAAGAACGGAGAAGAAAATGATACTTCCACCACAATTGAATTTGAAAAGCCTCTTCAGAAAAAAAAAAGGATTGAACGGAGTTGTTGGAAAATCAACAACGAAAAGAAAATGCTTGTTGTGGGCTTATGGGAAAACATCTCAAAATTATGAGGTGACAACCTGCCACTAACGAAAACAATGATTGCTCGGGAGCAACAAGATATGCAAAACTTCTTTCACCAAGAGGACACCTTGAGAACTTGGATCATTGATGCGCCCGCCCGGAGGCGGACGACCGGGTCCTGGCCATCGCCCTACTGGCTGGCGACAGCCAGTTGCTTGCCGTGGTACCGGGAATGACCATCGTGGCTCCGGCCGTCCTGGCGGCCGGGGCCGGGCGGAGAGGGCGATTGCTGAGTTTGTCGGCCACCGTCGGCGGCAAGCCGGTCGTCACCCTCAAGATGGGGGGACTCGGAGCCGACGAAGGCCGGGTTGAGCTGGATTTGTTGCGTGTCGGCGACAGTGATGAGCTCCTGGATGTGTCGCTCCTGGGCGGCCCTCATGTTGGCGGCGGGGGTGTCGTAGGTGGGCAAGTTCCCGCCGAGGATGGCGGCAACCACGCAGTCGTGGTTGCGCACCTCACCGCGTCGGCTGGGCTCCGTGCCCGCCGGGGTGAGGCCATAGGCGGAGTTGTACTCGCACTGAGCGGACTCCATCCGACGGCGCGCAGTGGTGAGCGTGGTAGCCTCCACAAATAGCTGCTTGCTGTTGGTGTACTAGGACAGGGGTATCCAGTGCCCCTGACTTATGCACAGGCAGTAGTAGCAAAACCCGTCGGGAAATGCTACCACATCACCAAGCAAGCATTCAAGAACCAGCCCCCGGCAGCAACAACCTGCAGAGCGCCAAGCAAACACCGGCAGCGCCAACACAACGGCCCAGGGGGGCCCAAAGGGCGCCAGCCGCGTCCCCGGAGCCTGCCGGGTACCGAGGCGCGCACATCTCAGGAAGACCCGGCAAGCCATCCCCCGGCAGGCACGAGCTAACCAGCCACCGCTGCACCGCATCACGACGCCAGTCACTTGTCAATGCGGTGTCGAAGCCTCAAGCGGCTAGGTAGCTCTCACTAAGCACGTGGCGAGGCACCGGAAGGCAGATTATACCTAGTTGACACCCGTCCAGCAGTGTGTCAAGACCCTAAGCAATGGCCAGATAGGCGGTGGCAAGAGCTTGCCGGGGATGCACCCCCGAGCGCCACCTAGTCTAGTAATCATGGTATTTTGTCCTAAATGCCAGAGTTAGGTATGATAGCTCTGCTAAGCTATCTAATCGATAGATAATGACTGTTTTACCATTTGTGGTTGCCCCTTGCACTATAAAAGGAGGCCCAAGGCAACCTAGCTTAGGATTCGGACTTTTGGACACTTGTACTCGCGTAGCAGCTCTCCCCCGGCGGCAGCCCTTGCAGGGATTGAGTGATGCATGTTCTTCATGTTCCTAAGATCAATCCACCAAAAGCAGGAGTAGGGTTTTACGCTTAGCAGCGGCCCGAACCTGGGTAAAAATGCCAGTATCCTGATCGTCGCGCTGTCTCATGCTCTCCGCTCTTTGTGCAACGTGACCCCCTTGCCGAACCTCAAAGGGACCTCTGGTCCCATAGGTGATCGTGTGCATCCGTGCCCCGACATCTTTGGCGCGCTGGTTTCGTCAGAGGAGTGTTGCACCCAACTTGGTTAGCTGCTACTTCTTGAGCTTGCGTTGGTTTTCATTTGAAGAGGAAAGGGTGATGTAGCAAAGTAGATAAGTATTTCCCTCAGTTGTTGAGAACCAAGGTATCAATCCAGTAGGAGATACAAGCAAGTCCCCAATCTTCGCACCTACACAAACAATCAAACACTTGCACCCAACGCTATAAAGGGGTTGTCAATCCCTTCACGGTTACTTGCAAGGCTGAGATCTGGTAGAGATAGATATAGAAGATTGCTAAAACGAAAAGTAAAACAAAAGTAAAAAAGATTGCAGCAAGGTATTTTTGGTATTTTTGGTTTATAGATCTGAAAATATAATATGGAAAATAGACCCGGGGGCCATAGGTTTCACTAGAGGCTTCTCTCTTGAAGGAAAATAATACGGTGGGTGAACAAATTACTGTCGAGCAATTGATAGAAAAGTGCATAGTTATGACGATATCCAAGGCAATGATTATGCATATAGGCATCACGTCCGTGTCAAGTAGACCGAAACAATTCTGCATCTACTACTATTACTCCACACATCGACCGACTCCTGCCTGCATCTAGAGTATTAAGTTCATGAAGAACAGAGTAACACATTAGGTAAGATGACATGATGTAGAGGGATAAACTCAAGCAATATGATGAAAACCCCATCTTTTTATCCTTGATGGCAACAATACAAATACGTGCCTCGCTACCCCTACTTTGTCACTGGGTGAGGACACCGCAAGATTGAACCCAAAACCAAGCACTTCTCCCATTGCAAGAATTACCAATCTAGTTGGCCAAACCAAACCAATAACTCGAAGAGACTTGCAAGGATATGAAATCATGCATATAAGAATTCAGAGAAGATTCAAATAATATTCATAGATAATCTGATCATAAACCCACAATTCACCGGATCTCGACAAACACACCGTAAAAGAGTATTACATCGGATAGATCTCCATAAAGATCATGAAGAACATGGTATTGAAGAACAAAGAGAGAGAGGAAGCCATCTAGCTACTAGCTATGGACCCGAAGGTCTGTGGTGGACTACTCACGCATCATCGGAAGGGCAATGGAGTTGATGTAGATGCCCTCCGTGATCGAATCCCCCTCTGGCAGATTACCGGAAAAGGCTCCAAGATGGGATCTCACGGGAACAGAGGGTTCCGGCAGCGGAAAAGTGTTTTCGTGGCTGTTTCTGGTATTGGGGGGATATTTGGGAATTTATAGGCCGAAGAATAGGGTTAGGAGATTTGCCGTGGGGCCACAAGCCAGGGGGGCGCCCCCCCCCTAGGGCGCGCCCTGGTGGCTTGTGACCTCATGGCAGGTCCCCTGCCTTCGTCTCCATGTCTGGTAGGTTTCTTCTGGTCCAAGAAAAATCATTCCGAAGATTTTATTCCGTTTGGACTCCGTTTAATATTCCTTATCTGCAATACTCAAAATCAAGGAAAAAACAGAAACTGGGACTAGGCACTAGGTTAATAGGTTAGTCCCAAAAATAATATAAAATAGCATATTAATGCATATAAAACATCCAAAACAGATAATATAATAGCATGGAACAATCAAAAATTATAGATATGTTGGAGACGTATCAAGCATCCCCAAGCTTAATTCCTGCTCGTCCTCGAGTAGGTAAATGATAAAAACAGAATTTTTGATGTGGAATGCTACCTAACATATTTATCCATGTAATATTCTTTATTGTGGCATGAATATTCAGATCCATAAGATTCAAAACAAAAGCTCAATATTGACATAAAAACAGTAATACTTCAAGCATACTAACAAACAATTGTGTCCTTTCAAAATAGCATGGCCTTAGAAAGTTATCCCTACAAAATCATATAGTATGGCTATGCTCCATCTTCGCCACACAAAGTATCTAAATCATGCACACCCCCAATGACAAGTCAAGCAATTGTTTCACCCCTTTTATGTTCTCAAACCTTTTCAACTTTCACGCAATACATGAGCGTGAGCCATGGATATAGCACTATGGGTGGAATAGAATATGGTGGAGGTTGTGTGGAAAAAGGAGAAGATAGTCTCACATCAATTAGGCGTATCAACGGGCTATGGAGATGCCCATCAATAGATATCAATGTGAGTGAGTAGGGATTGCCATGCAACGGATGCACTAGAGCTATAAGTGTATGAAAGCTCAAAAAGAAACTAAGTGGGTGTGCATCCAACTTGTTTGCTCACGAAGACCTAGGGAAATTTGAGGAAGCCCATCATTGGAATATACAAGCCAAGTTATATAATGAAAAATTCCCACTAGTATATGAAAGTGACAAAATAGGAGACTCTCTATGAAGATCAAGGTGCTACTTTGAAGCACAAGTGTGGAAAAAAGATAGTAACATTGTCCCTTCTCTCTTTTCTCTCATTTTTTTTTATTTTGGTGGGCATCTTTGGCCTCTTTTTTTTTATTTGGGCTTCATTGGCCTCTTTTATTATTTGTAAAGTTCGGAGACTCATCCCTTCTTGTGAGGGAATCATAGCTTCCATCATCCTTTCCTAACATGGGACAATGCTCTAATAATGATGATCATCACACTTTTATTTACTTACAACTCGATAACTACAACAAGATATGACTCTATATGAATGCTTCCGGTGGTGAACCGGGATGTGCAATGATCTAGCATAGCGAATGACATCAAAAAACGGACAAGCCATGAAAACATCATGCTAGCTGTCTTACGATCATGCAAAGCAATATGACAATGATGGTGCATGTCATAAAAAAACGGAACAGTGGAAGTTGCATGGCAATATATCTCGGAATGGCTATGGAAATGCCATAATAGGAAGGTATGGTGGCTGTTTTTGTATGGTGGCTGTTTTGAGGAAGGTGGGTTTAATGCACCGGCGAAAGTTGCGCGGTACTAGAGAGGCTAGCAAAGGTGGAAGGGTGAGAGTGCGTATAATCCATGGACTCACATTAGTCATAAAGAACTCACATACTTATTGCAAAAATCTATTAGTTATCGAAGCAAAGTGTTAGACGCATGCTCCTAGGGGAGAGGTTGGTAGGAGTAAACCATCGCGCGCTCCCGGCCCTCACACAAAGGATGACAATCATTAAACAAACCATGCTCCGACTTCGTTACATAACGGTTCACCATACGTGCATGCTACGGGAGTCACAAACTTTGACACATGTATTTTTACCATTCCACAATTACTCACTAGCATGACTCTAACATCACCATCTTTATATCTCAAAACTATATGCAAGGAATCCAACTTCTCATAGTATTCAATGCACTTTATATGAAAGTTTTTATTATATCCCTCTTGGATGCCCATTATATTAGGACTAAATTCATAACCTAAACCAATTACCATGCTATTTAAAGACTCTCAAAATAATATAAGTGAGGTACGAGAGTTCAATTATTTCTATAAAATAAAACACCACCGTGCTCTAAAAAGATATAAGTGAAGCACTAGAGCAACATTGCCTAGCTCAAAAGATATAAGTGAAGCACATAAAGTATTCTAATAAATTTACGATTAGTGTGTGTCCTTCTCAAAAGATGTGTGCAGCAAGGATGATTGTGGAAAACTAAAAAGCAAAGACTCATATCATACAAGACGCTCCAAGCAAAACACATATCATGTGGTGAATAAAAATATAGCATTAAGTAAATTTACCGATGGATTGAAGACGAAAGAGGGGATGCCTTCCAGGGCATCCCCAAGCTTAGGCTCTTTGGTATCCTTGAATATGGCTTGGGGTGCCTTGGGCATCCCCAAGCTTAAGCTCTTGCCACTCCTTATTCCATAGTCCATCAAATCTTTACCCAAAACTTGAAAACTTCACAACACAAAACTCAACAGGAAACTCATGAGATCCGTTAGTATAAGAAAAATGAATCACCACTTTAGGTACTGTTGTGAACTCATTATTTATTTATATTGGTGTAATATCTACTGTATTCTAACTTCTCCATGGTTCATACCCCCCGATACAACCCATAGATACATCAAAATAAGCAAACAACACAAAGAAAACAGAATCTGTCAAAAACAGAACAGTCTGTAGCAATCTGTAGACTTCGAATACTTCTGTAACTATAAAAATTCTGAAAAATTAGTAAAATCAGGGAATTTGTACATAAATCTTGTTTAAAAAATTCAGATCCAATTGACGCTCTGGTGAATTTATAAAATTCCTGGACTGAGCGCAAAAGTTTCTGTTTTTCAGCAAAACCAAATCAACAATCACCGTAAACCATCCCAAAGGTCTTACTTGGCACAAACACTAACTAAAACAATAAAACACAATTACTAAAGAGGTAATAATGTGCAAAATACTCAAGAATGGAAGCAAAAAACAAAAACATAAAATAAAATTGGGTTGCCTCCCAACAAGCGCTATTGTTTAACGCCCTTAGCTAGGCATAATGATTTCAATGATGCTCACATAAAAAGTAGTAATTGAAATATGCAAAAGAGCATCATGAATCTCATGAAAAAAATATAAGTCTAACCCACTTCCTATGCATAGGGATTTTGTGAGCAAACAATTTATGGGAACAAGAATCAACTAACATAGGAAGGCAAAACAAGCATAACTTCACAACTTTGAACACATAGAGAGGAAACTTGATATTATTGCAATTCCTACAAGCATATGTTCCTCCCTCATAATAAATTTCAGTAGCATCATGAAGGAATTCAACAATATAACTATCACATAAATCATTCTTTTCATGATGCACGAGCATGCAATCATCATAATGAATTTGCTCATCAAAACTTGGGGGACAAAAAATATCATCTTCATCAAACATAGCATCCCCAAGCTTGTGGCTTTGCATATCATTAGCATAATTGACATTAATAGAATTTGTAGTAACATCATTGCAATCATGCTTTTCAATCAAGGAGCTATCATGAATCACCTTATAAATTTCTTCTTTCAACACTTCATAAAAATTTTCAGATTCATGATTTTCAAACAAAACTTCATAGAGATAATCAAGTGCACTCAACTCACTAGCAATTGGTTCATCATAATTTTTCATTTTGAAAATATTAGCAAGTGGATGAGGATCCATATCAATAGATTTTTAGCAAGCGAAGATGCAAGCAAGTAGAAGGCACATGGCAACACAAGCAAACAAAAAGAGATCCGGCGAGAAAAAGGCGAATAAAACGGCAAATTGGTGAAGTGGGGGAGAGGAAAACGAGAGGCAAATGGGAAATAATGTAAATGCAAGAGATGAGTTTGTGATGGGTACTTGGTAGGCTTGATGTAGATCTCCCCGTCAACAGCGCCAGAAATCCTTCTTGCTACTTCTTGAGCTTGCGTTGGTTTTCCCTTGAAGAGGAAAGGGTGATGCAGCAAAGTAGATAAGTATTTGCCTCAGTTGTTGAGAACCAAGGTATCAATCCAGTAGGAGATACAAGCAAGTCCCCAATCTTCGCACCTACACAAACAATCAAACACTTGCACCCAACGCTATAAAGGGGTTGTCAATTCCTTCACGGTTACTTGCAAGGATGAGATCTGATAGAGATAGATATAGAAGATTGCTAAAACGAAAAGTAAAACAAAAGTACAAAGATTGCAGCAAGGTATTTTTGGTATTTTTGGTTTATAGATCTGAAAATATAATATGGAAAATAGACCCGGGGGCCATAGGTTTCACTAGAGGCTTCTCTCTTGAAGGAAAATAATACGGTGGGTGAACAAATTACTGTCGAGCAATTGATAGAAAAGTGCATAGTTATGACGATATCCAAGGCAATGATTATGCATATAGGCATCACGTCCGTGTCAAGTAGACCGAAACGATTCTGCATCTACTACTATTAATCCACACATCGACCGACTCCTTCCTGCATCTAGAGTATTAAGTTCATGAAGAACAGAGTAACGCATTAGGTAAGATGACATGATGTAGAGGGATAAACTCAAGCAATATGATGAAAACCCCATCTTTTTATCCTTGATGGCAACAATACAAATATGTGCCTCGCTACCCCTACTTTGTCACTGGGTGAGGACACCGCAAGATTGAACCCAAAACCAAGCACTTCTCCCATTGCAAGAATTACCAATCTAGTTGGCCAAACCAAACCAATAACTCGAAGAGACTTGCAGGATATGAAATCATGCATATAAGAATTCAGAGAAGATTCAAATAATATTCATAGATAATCTGATCATAAACCCACAATTCATCGGATCTCGACAAACACACCGCAAAAGAGTATTACATCGGATAGATCTCCATGAAGATCATGAAGAACATGGTATTGAAGAACAAAGAGAGAGAAGAAGCCATCTAGCTACTAGCTATGGACCCGAAGGTCTGTGGTGGACTACTCACGCATCATCGGAAGGGCAATGGAATTGATGTAGATGCCCTCCGTGATTGAATCCCCCTCCAGCAGATTACTGGAAAAGGCTCCAAGATGGGATCTCATGGGAACAGAGGGTTCCGGCGGCGGAAAAGAATTTTCGTGGCTCTTTCTGGTATTGGGGGAATATTTGGGAATTTATAGGCCAAAGAATAGGGTTAGGAGATTTGCCGTGGGGCCACAAGCCAGGGCCCCCCCTAGGGCGCGCCCTGGTGCCTTGTGACCTCACGGCAGGTCCCCTGCCTTCGTCTCCAAGTCTGGTAGGTTTCTTCTGGTCCAAGAAAAATCATTCCGAAGATTTTATTCCGTTTGGACTCCGTTTAATATTCCTTATCTGCAATACTCAAAATCAAGGAAAAAACAGAAACTGGCACTAGGCACTAGGTTAACAGGTTAGTCCCAAAAATAATATAAAATAGCATATTAATGCATATAAAACATCCAAAATAGATAATATAATAGCATGGAACAATCAAAATTTATAGATACATTGGAGACGTATCATTAGCCAACCTGGTGGTGGTGCGTAAGGCAAATGGGAAATGGAGGCTCTGCATAGATTTCACTGACCTGAACAAAGCATGCCCGAAGGACCCATTCCCCTTGCCGTGCATCGACCAGATTGTTGATTCCACCTTCGGGTGTGACCTGCTTTCCTTCTTGGACGCTTACTCCGGATACCACCAGATCTTCATGGCTAAGGAAGATGAGGAAAAGACCACGTTCATAACTTTGTGTGGCACGTACTGCTTTGTACGGATGCCCTTCGGGTTAAAAAAGCATTGGTTCTACCTTTGCCAGAGTCGTGCAGACTGGATTTGGACCGCAATTGCACAGGAATGTAGAAGCCTACATGGACGATATAGTTGTCAAGACCAAGGATGAAGCAACTCTAATACAAGACTTGGAAGAGACTTTTGCAAACCTGCCCAAGACCAACCTGAAGCTCAACCCTGAAAAATGTGTATTTGGCGTCCCATCCGGCAAGCTACTTGGGTTCTTCATATCTCAGCGGGGGATAGAAGCAAATCCCAACAAGATCAAGGCAATTGAGTAGATACAGGCACCCAAGACCATCAAGGACGTCAGGCGTTTGACCGGGTGCGTTGCCGCGCTAAGTAGGTTCATCTCCAAATCCGCCGAACGCGCCCTGCTGTTCTTCAAGATCCTGAAGAAGGCAAGCCCGGTAAAGTGTACCCCGGAAGCAGAAGTAGCGCTGCAAGATCTGAAAACTTACCTTTCTTACGCTCCCACCTTGGTAACTCCTAAACCACGAGAACCGTTGCTTCTATACTTGGCGGCGACGAATCAAGTGATTAGTGCAGCGCTGGTGGCACAGCGGGAAGTAGGTGAGGATGCAGCCGATGCGGCCGATGTTGCCGGGGACAAAACTGAAGCTTCCGCGGCAGAACCCAATGCAGACCCAGAGGAATCTCGGCAAGTTGACGAAGGCAGTTCCAAGGAAGTGGCGAAAGGGAAAGTGGTGCAGCGGCCGGTGTACTTTGTCATCTCCTTGTTGCAGGGGGGCTAGGTCAAGGTACTCTAGAGTGCAAAAGCTGATCTTCGGCCTCATCATGGCCACAAGGAAGCTGCGCCACTACTTCCAAGCCCATGAGATCACCGTCGTCACTCGCTTCCCGCTGCAGCGCATATTGAGAAACCCCGAAGCTACATGCAGGATAGTTGAATGGGCCCTTGAGCTCTCAAGTTTTGGTTTAAAGTATGAGAGCACTTCCACAGTTCAGAGCAGGGCGTTGGCAGAATTCATTGCCGAATGGACACCCACGCCAGATGAAGAGATCCCAGAGACAGTCCTCCCGGCAAAGAAACACCCAAGGATTGGATCATGTACTTTGACGGTGCTTTCTCACTTCAGGGTGCCGGAGCAGGTGTGCTCCTCGTCGCCCCCACCGGAGAGCACCTCAAGTACGTGGTTTAGATGCACTTCCTCCGGGAGGAAGCTACCAACAACACCGCTGAATATGAGGGGCTCCTCGTTGGACTCAGAATCGCAGTGGAATTGGGAATCAAGAAACTGATCATCCGAGGGGATTCGCAGCTCGTGGTGAAACAAGTCAACAAAGATTATCAAAGCCCACAGATGGAAGCATACGTGGAAGAAGTGAGGAAACTGGAGGAGCGCTTTGATGGATTGAAAGAAGAACATGTGCCCCGTGCGGAAAATACCATCGCTGATCATCTATCAAAGTGCGCTGTGCAAAAGCTCCCTGTGGAACGAGGAACCTTTATCCTTTCCCTCACTCAACCGTCAGTATCCCCATCAACAATGGTCAGGAAAAGAAGAAAGCTGAACTCCGGCAAGCATTTCTCGGCAGAGCTTCCCGAAGCCGCTGGTAGAGAAGCTGCCGGAGACAGCCTCGCTTCGCATGGTGAGCGGCTTTCTCCTACGGAACCCCAGGTTCTCGTGGTCGAGACAAGCGCTCCCACGAGCGAGGAGATGCCTTTAGTCCTAGTTGTCGAGCCCCAGGCTCCAACTTGGGCACAACACATAGTCCGTTTCCTTCAAACAGGAGAACTCCCCGAAGAGCAAGAAGAGGCCGAAAAAGTAGCCCGTCGATCAAGTATGTACCAGTTTGTCGATGACACTCTATACAGAAAAAGACCTAACGGCGTGAAATTAAAGTGCATCTGCCGGGAGGACGGACTAAGGCTGTTGGCGGAGATTCACAGAGGCGTATGTGGCTCACACATTGGATCCAGAGCTCTTGCCGGGAAGGCCTTCCAGCAGGGTTTCTACTGGACCACTGCCCTCCAAGATGCAACTGAATTGGTCACCAAATGTGGGGCCTACCAGTTCCATTCCAAGAATATCCATCAGCCAGCGCAAGCTCTCCAGACGATCCCTTTGTCCTGGCCCTTCTCTGGGGGCTCAATATTTTGGGCCCCTTCCCCCGCGCTGTCGGGGGCTTTGGGTTCTTGTTCATAGCAATCGACAAGTTCACAAAGTGGCCTGAGGTAGAGCCACTAAGGAAGGTGACCGCACAGTCAGCTATCAAGTTCATGAAAGGACTAGTGTGCCGTTTTGGAGCACCTAACAGAGTGATCACCGACAACGTCACCCAGTTCACGAGCCGCGCCTTCATGCAATACATCCAAAACCTTGGAAGCAAGGTCTCCTTCGCCTCTGTTGCCCATCCAAGAAGCAACGGGCAAGTCAAGAGGATGAATGTTGAAGTGCTGCGAGGTCTCAAGACAAGGACTTTTGATAGGCTGCGGAAGAGCGGCAAGCACTGGATAGATGAGCTGCCGGTGGTTCTTTGGTCCCTCAGAACGACACCGAATCAAGCTACCGGCCAGACACCTTTCTACCTTGTGTACGGCGCAGAAGCAGTGCTCCCCATGGAACTCATATACGGGTCGCCTCGAGTACTTGCCTACGACGAAGTAGAGCAAGAGTAGCTACGGTATGACGATACCATGCTCCTCGAGGAAGATCGTCTCCAGTCTACTGTGCGTGTTGCACGCTACCAGCAAGCCCTACGACGCTATCATAGCCGCAGGGTACACGCCCGGAGCCTTGAGGAAGGCGACCTTGTCCTTAGGCACGTTCAGTCCGCCAAGGTGTCGGTGTCAAAACCGGCAGATCTCGGGTAGGGGGTCCCGAACTGTGAGACTTGGATCGATGGTAACAAGAGATGAAGGGGACAAGGTTTTACCCAGGTTCGGGCCCTCCTATGGAGGTAATACCCTACGTCATGCTTGATTATATTGATTGTATGGGAATTACAGAGTTGATCTACCTCGAGATCAAGTAACTAAGCCCTAGATGAGTTATCTTGTTCTACCACCTAAAACCCTCCGGCTTATATAGACGCCAGGGGTCCCTAGGGTTTACACATGGTCGGTTACACGTTGAAGGGATAAACATGCCTATTCACTACTCTAAACGTGGAAGGCAAGCCACGATTCTCGAAGCTTCCTCCTTGGAGACGAGATCTTCAATCCTTCCAATATTCGGCAAGTGGCCCATATAGTCCGGCCCATATGTAATAGGTCGACCTCCCGAGGACCCCTTAAACCAGGACTCCCTCAGTAGCCCCCGAACTAGCCTCCAACGCCAAGGGTCCAAGCTCCAGCTGCTTCGAGTGATCAGAGTCTTTGGCTTGCGAGGTGAGTTCCTTTCTCCAAACAGTAATCGGTCGGGATATAGCTCGGCCTCCGTCGACGTGTAATCTTTCCGATCATAGATCGTCCGTATACCATGAGTAGCTCGGCCTTTGAAGGCCAAACGTCAGAGAGCCAATAGTGTTCTCTAACAACTTTTCAGACGAAAAGTCACGGCCCACCACGACCATTGAACCAGTCGAAAAGACCTGCTTCGTGCTTCGAGGCCGTTTCCACTAGCACGATCCATCAATGCACAGATCGTGCCCCATTTTATACGGGATATGTTTGATCATGCGCGTATAACGGCACGCATGCCTTGGGAAGCGGAGAGATTCACGGTGCCATGAAGGGAGGCTAACCGGCAGCAAGCTTTGATAAAAGGGGAAGAAAACCCCAAGGCTTATCCGCATCTTGCGTTCGCATCCCCGCTTCACCCTTCTCCCGAGCTTCCAGAGCCCAGATCTAGGTTTCCCAATCCACTCCTCCTCCGAGCACAGCCATGGCCGGCTCAGGTTCTAGCGGCAAGTGGGAGGCTTCCTCAGTCACCGACCAGGACATCCGAGACCTCAAGGAGGCCGGATACCTCCCCGCCAACGTCTTCCACCGTGCCGCAGAGGAGGGTCAGGTGATCCCCACCCCCAAACCAGGTGAGAGGGTGGTCTTCATCCCTCACTTCATCAGAGGGTTAAGCTTCCCGCTTCACCCCTTCGTGAGGGGCCTCATGTTCTTCTACGGCCTTGACTTCCACGACCTCCCGCCGAACTCTTTTATGCACATATCGGCCTTCATCATCGTCTGCGAGGCGTTCCTGCGAGTCGAGCCACACTTCGGACTGTGGCTCAAGATCTTTAACGTCAAGCTGAAGTGTGTCGCTGGCGCACATGCGGATTGCGGCAAGGCAGTCATCGGCAAGCTTCCGCGCGCAGTGTGGCCATCCGGCACCTTCATCGACACCATCAAGACCTGGCAAAAAGAGTGGTTTCACATCACTGAGCCAAGGGAGGAGGTCGGAACTGTTCCTGCCGAATTCAGATCAGGCCCTCCGACCAGATTGACCTCATGGGTCCGAAAGGGCCTTGACTGGGGGTCGGACACAGAGGTGGAGGACCTGCAGAGGGGCATCGCCTCCCTAATCAGGGAGGGAGTCGGCCTGACCAATGTGGTCCAGGTTATGCTTCGGCGGCGCATCCTCCCCTGCCAGCGCCGGAGTTCTCCTATTTGGGATTATCGGACTGACGACGATCCTACAGTTCGTCAACTCTTCCGCACCACGCGGGAGAAGCTATGGAAGGCGCTATTGAAGGCGCAGGAGAACTGGCCGGGCAAGAAGGAGGATAAGGGCTTGAGCGCCATCAAGCCCCCACCCGAGGTATAGCATAGTTTCATTTCACCGGTTCTATCTTCCTAAAGATAGTCTAAGCATTTTCCGATCACCTTTCACAGGAATGGTTGAGCAAAGCCACGGGCATCAAGTGTCCGGCTCCACAGCCCGAAGACCCCAAGTCTCTGCTACTGTTGGAGATGCTCGTCGTGGCGCCTTACAAGGCGCCAGAGAAGAAGGAGAAGAAGAAGCCAGGCCGAACAGGCCTGCGCAACAGGGACCAGACAGAAGTTGTGTTCGAAGAGACCCACGCCTCCTCGAATCAAGAGGAGGAGCATGAGGGTGAGGAGGGAGGCAATTCCCCCCTTGCCGGAAAAAGGGCGGCGTCATCGGACGCTCCGGAGGACGTAGCTCCTCTTGCCCTGAAGAAGACGCGCCGGACACAGGTAGCCCTGTCCGGTGATAGTACGGACTCGGATACTGAGTCCGAGGATTTTGAGAGGGTTCCACGAAGGAACCTCAGGGTTAAGCCCCCACCTCGAAGGTAAGGATCCGAAGACCTCGCGAGCTATTAGCGCTAAGTTTTTTAATGTTACTGACGTGTGAGTGCCTTCCGGCTTGCAGCCCACCACGCGTTCTCCCCACCGATCAAGTTTCGGACGGGGAGACCCCGCCCGCCGAGCTAGCGCCACGAAGGACACCACGGAGGTGTCATCCTAGCAGGCTCCTTTGGAGCCGGACACTGGAGGCGGGGGCGATGACGTCATGGTCGAGGCTAACACCTCGGCCGCCGAAGACCCGGGAGAGAAGCCCCTCCTGGATACTGAGGAGACCGGGCAAGGAGATGTCCAGTCACCTCCAAGGTTGTCTCCGGAGCGCACCATGCCTCCGGAGGCACAGGTTCAATCCCCGGTCAAAGATCGGGTCAACCGACCACTACCGGCACCGCCGACCACTGGGTGGCCGGCTATGGGGGAGGCTCTGTCAAGCGCCCCCATCTCTGAAGAGCACCGCACCCTTATGGGTACGGTACTGCAGAGCATTCAGCCCGTGGATACCGGACTGAAGGAGGCCTTCAACGGTCTCCTGACGGGCTTTCAGGTGAGTCATGTAATGCTCTACTTTGTGAAATATTGGTTTCTGTAAGTTATGATTATATGCATGGCAGCCCACCAGCCCTAGGTGAGTTTGGAAAAAACTTACCTGGGGGTCAAATCATAGATCCTTATCCGAACTATGTATAGGACAATATATGTTCGGATCGTTCTGTCAGCCCTTAAGTGGACCGTACACAGGATCATTTTAGTGACAGTTCGGAGGTTGTAAACTCCTGTAACGTTATATGATGTTGTTTGTTACAGGCTTCGTCGACGGCAGCGGCCAATAATGTTGCCGAGCTAGAAGAGCTAAATCGGAAGCTCAAGAGCTCCGAAGACGAGCTTGACGCTCTAAACAAGAGATTCGACGAGGCGCAAGGTAAGTCGAATTAGAGTAAAAAACTCTTCGTTACCGTACTGTCAATGCAGTGTTGTTTGATATGCTTAATGCTTGCGCAGCCTCGGTGAAGGAGATTGAGAAGCTCAAGGCCGAGCTTGAGAAGGCCAAGCAGGAGGCTGCGGTGGAGAAGGCGGCTGCCAAAGAAGCAGCTACCGCGCTATCCGCCCTAAGAGCCACCAGCGACAAGCACGAGGCTCGGGTGGAGGAAATCCAGCAGGAGCTCAAAGACGCTGGGCGGAAGTGCGAGGACCTGGAGCGGAAGGGCAAGGAGCAGGCCGCCGAACTATCCACCCTGAAAACCAACCTCCAAAAGGAGCGGGTGGATAGGCGGTCATTTGAAGAGGAGCTCAGCCAAGCCAAAGCTATCATGGATGGTAAGCCGTATTCATTGCAGTGTATCTTCGGGGACAGCAAATTCGAGTTGCTTACCCAAGTATGGCATTCCTCAGGCGCCTCCTCGGACCTCCAGAAGAGCTTAGCGGATGCGAAGCAGTTCTATGCTTCGCGGGGAGAAGGAGATGAAGCTCGGCTATTCTGGGCGCAATTCGAAGCCCCCGAGCGTTCTCCTCTCCTTGTGGAGCAGCTGAAGCAGCTGATGGAGCTACACCGGATGACAGAACCGGCCATGAAGGATCTCTGTATCCGGCTATGGCCCAACGAGCCATTGCCGGGTAGTTACTTCGGCCTGATGCAGAAGCTCGGTGATGCTACTCCTCGGGTCGACGCACTGAAGCGGTCTTCCTGCATCGAAGGAGCCAGGATGACCTTCGCGAAGGCCAAGGTGCACTGGCCGGGGCTGGACCCGATGAAGGTAGCCACTGCCCCTCTGCCTCCTGGAAAGGGTCATAGGCGCCCCGAGCTGTACTTCTCCGGAGGTATGGAGGGTGCTCGGGCCATAGAATAACATTGTACGAGAGAGAACGAGTATGAATAGATTGTTGTACTATGTCCGAAGACTTGTCAGCGTGTATATATTTAAAATGCATGGTTTTATCATGTCTTGTATGTTTTGCATCCTTTATAACTCCTTTGTGGCCATTAACCCTGAAAGCTGCGAGTCGTCGGCTTCAGGCCTCGTATAGATACTACATGAGGTGTCTCTTCCAACCGCACTGTAACCCTTAGCCGAACTATTGGTACCCGAAGGCGGTAGTGTGGAGCGGACAAGGCAATCGGACCATAATGCTTTATTGCTTTCACTTAGCCATAGGGGCGCGAGAAAGGAGTGCGGGGGCTGGTGACTAGCCCCCAGGCGTTTGTGATGTTCGGATAAACCGCGGCCAAAGCCTATATCACCTGGTTTGTACTAACACCAAACCCATCGTATGACACGGAATAACCTCTGACGAGATTTAGCTTAAACTCGGATTCGCAGATCGGTTCTCGCATACCATGACAGTCAGTTTTCGGCTTTCTCCGCTGAGGCGCTTAACCAGACTAGCTGGAAGCGCAATCACAGCGGTGCTCCCTTTGCCCTTTTAGCCGAACTAGCGGAACATAAAGGGGCAAGCACAGGAGTCGGGCAACCCAACTATTGACCCAAGACATAGTTCGGAACCAATGCATATAAAGCGGAATTCCAAGACGCCGAACACTAAAGCAGTTGTGATTAGGGTGATTTTCAAGGTCGAGCCCCCGGTCTATTAGCCGGTTGCATCGTATAATATACCAAACAGGCTCGCGAGAAGAGGGAGAAAACATAAAGTGTTCTGAAAAGGGACAACAAAGAGAAAATGATATATCTGTATTTTTCTCAACAACTCTTATTATTCGAATTGCCGATGCGACTGTTTACAGGTATTTGATAAATGAAATATAAACTTTACAGGAGGGGTTGTACCGAGGGCCTTCGATGAATGACTTGACGTCCTTGATGTGCCTTGTCGCTTATCCGCTCCTGCATCTCCTAAGGAGGTGTATGCCTTTATGGGCTTTGCTTGTTCGGCGGACGGACCTTTGGAGAAAGAGTCTTGAGAAGTCGCCGAAGTATGGATGAGCTTGACGCCTTTAGCAGGCACTTTATGGTACATGTAGTATGTCCGAAGACGTGTTGACGGTAATAGTTCGGTCCAGCCGAACACCTACCCTCTAATAGTTGTTCCCCACCGCTGCCCATGGAATTTTGAGCGTGAAGTTGTGCCTCCTTGGCACGCACTTTGCTGGTGCTAGGGCCGTGCGATGGGGGGTGAGTCCCTATTTATGGGGAGAGGAAGGTTCTTGTACTTCGGATCGAGACCGAGCTCGCTTCCCAGCTTTGGGTGCCTTTACGGTACATGTCGGCGCTTGCCAATCATCGGTGTAATGGAATTCGGCCGCCAGGGCCAACGCATGTTCCTCAGTTCGGAGGGAGCGCTCTGTGTTGCCGTTGACAATAATGACCCCCCTAGGGCCGGGCATCTTGAGCTTGAGGTATGCGTTGTGCGGGATGGCATTAAAGCGAGCGAACGCTGTACGGCCGAGCAGGGCGTGATAGCCGCTGCGGAAAGGTACGATGTCGAAGATCAAGTCCTCGCTTCGGAAGTTATCGGGCGAGCCGAACACAACCTCCAGGCTTACGGAGCCTATGCACCGGGCTTCAACGCCTGGTATCACTCCTTTGAAGGTAGTGTTGCTGGGCTTGATCCTTGACGGATCTATGCCCATCTTTTTCACCGTATCTGAGTAAATCAGATTGAGGCTACTTCCACCGTCCATGAGGACTTTAGTGAGGTGGTACCCATCTATGATTGGGTCTAGGACGAGTGCGGCCGAACCCCCGTGATGGATACTGGTCGGATGGTCACGTCGATCGAAAGTGATCGGATATGCCGACCATGGGTTATACTTCGGGGCTACAGGCTCTATGGCGTAGACATCTCGAAGGGCATGCTTCCTCTCTTTTTTGGGTATATGAGTGGCGTAGATCATGTTTACTGTCTTTACCTCTGGAGGGAATTTCTTTTGACCGCCACCGATCGGACCACGAGGCTCATCCTCGTCCTCGCTGCGTGGGCTCTTGCCTTGGTCCTTGGATGCGAGCTTGCCGGCCTGTTTGAAGACCCAACAGTTACGGTTGGTGTGATTGGCGGGCTTCTCTTGAGCGCCGTGGATCTGGCAAGGCCTCTCTAGGATCTTGTCTAGCGGGGTGGGTCCGTCGTGTTTGCCTTTAGGAGGCTTCTTTCGCTGCCCAGGACGGGAATTGCGGAAGCCGGCATTAACAGCCGTGTCATCGGCATCACTATTATTGTGTCGGCGCTTGTTCTTGTTGCGCTTCGGTTTCCCGTTTCCATCCCGAACTTCAGAGGTTCTGGGGTCTTCGGGGTTATGGCTACGTCTAGCTATCCAGTTATCCTCGCCCGCGCAAAAGCGGGTCATGAGTGATGTGATGGCGGACATTGTCCTTGGTTTGTCCTGGCCGAGCTGTCGAGCCAGCCATTCATCCCGAATATTATACCTGAAGGAGGCTATAGCTTCGGCGTCCGGGCAGTCTACGATCTGATTCTTCTTGGTCAGGAACGATTCCAGAATAGCCACGCGGACTCTCCTGGCTTCTAAACGATGTTGCTTAGATCGGAGGAGTCCGGCGGCCGAACATAAGTGCCCTGGAAGTTAGATCGGAATGCCTCTTCTAGGTCTTCCCAGCATCCAATAGAGTTTTCGAGGAGGCTATTTAACCAGTGCCGAGCTGGCCCCTTGAGCTTCAGGGGTAAGTATTTGATGGCATGGAGATCATCTCCTCATGCCATGTGGATGTGGAGGAGGAAATCCTCAATCCATATGGTTGGGTCAGTTGTCCCATCGTATTGCTCTATGTTTACGGGTTTAAACCCTTCCGAGAACTGATGCCGCATTACCTCGTCCGTGAAGCACAGAGGGTGGGCGGCGCCTCTGACCCGAGCTATGGCGCGCCGGTGATCGGTGTCTGTCCTAGCTCGGGTTCGTTCCCGATCTTCATTGTCGTGGTCGAACCAAGGCCGGTACCCTTCCCGTCTATCGGGTGAGTATCCTCTGGATCCGTAGATGGATCGCGTATGACCTGCTCTATGGTCCAGGTTGTGTCGCAGGTCAAACCCGCCATCGGGCTCTAGTGGCTCCTTTCCCCGTCTACGGGGTATCGTTGGCCTATAGCCGGTATCGTCAGACGTCCTGTCGCGTCCTCGAGGAGGGCGGTCTGGCTTGTCATATGGGGTATGTTTGGGAGACGGCGTATCAGTGAGCTCGTCGTCGAATTGTGGCAACAGCCTTCTGCGTGGGTAGCTCTTAGGTTGGTCCGATAGACCAGTGCCGTATCCTTCCTCAGCTGAGAGGACTCTCGTCCATCGATTTTTGAGGTCGTCTTGTTCGGCTTTGAGCTGCCGCTCTTTTGCTTTCAGGCTCCGAGCCGTGGATATGAGCTGTTGCCTGAACAGTTCCTGATCTTCAGGATTGTCGGGGATGGCGAAGTCATCGGCATCCGCATTATCCTCCCCCTCGATAGAGCGGAGGTAGTCGTCGTTTTCAGGATCATCTGGATCATCGGGGTTGCGACGGTCTTCGGGCCTCTCCTGACCCTCTAACGGGTGTTCAGGGATTTCGGGACCGCCGATGTCTTCCGGGGTATCTCCGTCCCCGGTGCCATCGATAGACTTCCGCCCCTTTTTTCCTTTTGACCGTTTATGCGGCTTTCGGCGTCTTGATGGTGCTTCATCCGATTTATCGCCGTTGTTTTTCGGAGTGTCCACCATGTAGACGTCGTATGTAGAGGTGGCAGTCCACTACCCAGTTTTAGCGGGGGTGAGGGAGTGATCTTCCTCATCCATGTACTCTGCTTCCTCGGAAGCGTAGTCTAGCATGTCGGTTAAATCCTCG
Organism: Elymus sibiricus; assembly: GCA_039707655.1. Taxonomy (NCBI): domain Eukaryota; kingdom Viridiplantae; phylum Streptophyta; class Magnoliopsida; order Poales; family Poaceae; genus Elymus; species Elymus sibiricus. The sequence goes on from CM077671.1 coordinate 139,544,257, forward strand.
ACAGTGGCTATCAAGTGGGTGGTGGATGGGACGAAAAATCCATCCTGACCCATCTGACATTCGATCTGAGAACAGATCGGGGCTGGGTCGTCGGTGATCTTTATCGACGAAATCCGATCTAGAGCCTCGTCAAGTATCGAGAGTTTGATCGGGCCGGTCTGCCCAGAGCTTCTGGAGTGAACCTCCGATGCGTCCGTGCAGGGAGAGTGTTCGGCAAGAACTGATCTCCGGACGTCGGGCACTATGACCTGATCCGGACTGAAAGTCGGGCCCTCGCCGGGGTAGATCCCGTGGGCGGAGCCGAAAGATGGATCTGGGGTTAAAGCCTCAAAGTCTTCGGGCATGGCAGGCAAGACTGCAAGCCCGGTTAGTGACAGATCGCCTCGAGAGTCTACGGAGAACTCTAAGTTCCCGAATCTGACCTCTTGATCAGGGGCGAAACTTCCGACGCGACCTAGATGGCCGGCCGGGTCAGCGTGCAGCACTATGCTGCCGAAAGCGAAGATCTGTCCAGGGACAAAAGTGCCCGTATTGCGGACCTCTTCGTTGAGGACTAGGCGAGCCATCGATTCCTTTTGACGATCGCAGCGGAACTCTCAATGAAAGCACAAATGTCGGTGTCAAAACCGGAGGATCTCGGGTAGGGGGTCCCGAACTGTGAGACTTGGATCGATGGTGACAAGAGACGAAGGGGACAAGGTTTTACCCAGGTTCGGGCCCTCCTATGAAGGTAATACCCTACGTCCTGCTTGATTATATTGATTGTATGGGAATTACAGAGTTGATCTACCTCGAGATCAAGTAACTAAGTCCTAGATGAGTTATCTTGTTCTACCACCTAACACCCTCCGGCTTATATAGACGCCAGGGGTCCCGAGGGTTTACACATGGTCGGTTACACGTTGAAGGGATAAACATGCCTATTCACTACTCCAAACGTGGAAGGCAAGCCACGATTCTCGAAGCTTCCTCCTTGGAGACGAGATCTTCAATCCTTCCAATATTCGGCAAGTGGCCCATATAGTCCGGCCCATATGTAATAGGTTGACCTCCCGAGGACCCCTTAAACCAGGACTCCCTCACAAGGGTACCAACAAGTTGACACCGAAGTGGGAAGGCCCTTACCGGGTAGCACGAGTCACCAGACCTGGCGCAGTCCATCTGGAGACCGAAGATGGCACCAAGGTGCTTAACTCATGGAATATTGAGCATCTTCGTAAGTTCTACCCATAAGGCGCGACTGCCGGGCGCAGTCCCCGGCAGCCACCTTTTGTACAAGCCTTGCCGAAGTTGCATGTAACCCTTTGTACAAAGCCAGGCGCAGACCCTGTGCAACAATAATAAAGCTAGGCATGGCCTCATATCATTGCATTGCACGTTCATTATGCATCTTTTATGGTTGCAATGTCGTCGGCTATTTAAGTTCTAGAGATCTGCTAAAGTACTTATTGAGCCTATAATCCTTGTTGCTACACTCTCTCCTCAAGGGATAGAGACCTCTTGCCCTGTGTGTTTTGCCACCAGATAAACATGGAAGGAGGACGAAGGAATGAGGACAGCAGCCCAGCGTACTCTAGAAATGGATACTGCCTAAAAAGAGATAAGTCTAATCGCATATCCCAAGTTTTATGCTCCCTAAAGGAAATCCTTACTCTCTTTTCGAACGTGTTCTGTGGAGTTCCCTCGCGTGGTAAAAACCTTTGTCGGGACGACTTGCTCCCATGCTCCTGGTACTTATCAGCTCTGAGGGACCGTGCCGATCCCGACAAGGACCCCTGCCGGAAAACAACACCAGCCTGTTGTCGGGGGCTCGTTTCCCTTTTTGGCGCTCGCGGTTAATAGTGACCCGGCAGGTTGTCCCGTGTGGTGAGAACAAACACATTGACACGGTAGGAGCAAAAGAAGAAGGGAGGGTAGTACTCAGGGAAGTAAAATAACATTCATTCATTCGTTTGTCAATACAAATCGGATAAGAATTACATTACGATCGATTAAACTTGGCGAACGCCTACATCTTTTGACTTATAAAAAGATAAGTGCCCCGTAATGCCTTTCTTGTCCCTCTCCTCCTAGGAGTTAGGTGAAGAAGAAGTAGAGGGCAAAAGCAGTGCCTGGCTGGGATTCGATGCCTCCCCGCCAGGACCAAAGGGACGCGTCCGAAGAGCAGAAGGGCCCCATCCCCAGGCAGGGCGGACGAAGCTGACGGAGCGCACAAGACCGACAAGGGGAAAGAAGGCGGAGGGCTGGTGCGGATGGTGGCGCTGCCAGAGCCCAACTGGTGATGATGGTGCTGTCGGGGAATGCGACGCGTCGGAGCCCTCATCCACGCTCCTGATGCGTCGTGGGTTCCCGACCGCCATCGTCTTCCTCAACGCCGCCGCTCGACGGAATGCCTCCGCCGTCATCCAAGCTCCCGACGCGGCAGCCCGGGGACCCCACAGAGAGCATGGTCGTTCTCGGTGGACAAAGGCAGGGAATTTCCCCCGCCCTTAAGAAGCCCACCCAAGCGAAGGACTCCCACCCATACGCACCATCCGGAATGCTACGGGTGGAGAGCTTCGCCGCGATAGACGGTGAACCACGGCTGCGACTGCACACACGCAATCGGCGGCCGTGCGAACAATCTTTCTCCATCACCCTGAAGAAGGAGTGTGAGAACCATGGTCCACCGCGACACCGTGTTTCCGTGATAAACTCCGGCACGGTGTCAACCGCACGGTGCTCCATCAAAGCTAAAGAAGCGGGCGACGCAGCGGCAGGCGTGCCGCCGCCGCTGTCCCCTGCGCGACCGCCACGCCGCCTGCTCCCCCATCCGAGACTCCTCCAGCCAGCCTTCGGCTCAAAGACGTCGGTCCCGAGCGAGGACTGGGCGTGGACACAAGGGGAAGACCATGTGATGACGAACACACTCGCCTGGCCCTTCCCCCTAACCATCAGGGAGGAAGGGGCGACCCAAAGACGAACCAGAAGTGAAGGACGAGCAGTGAGGACTTGGGAGTAAGGAGGAGATGGAGCTGGATGAGCATCGCCATCGTGACCCCCTAATTTATAGGGGAGAGCACGGGGGCTGGCTCTCCCCCGCTCCAGAGCAGCCGCCCATCTCCACCAATCTCACTACCCACGATTCACGGGCGAACAGGTAACCGCCCCATAGCTCCAATCCATGGCACTGCAGTTTCTGCCACGATCAGGCCTTTAAGTCACGAGCGCCCACAGTGAACTCCTCGCTATGCATGCGGCGCGCGTGGCGGAAACGGTCTGAAGCGGTGGGACAGTGTTGACTAGTAAATTGGTCATTACCCCCTCACATTGCGTGCCTGTGCATAAATTTTGGGCCTGACCCAACGACACTGAGCAAGCGCGTATGGGCCAGACCCGGGGGCTCCTGTCGGTGCACTAGGACAGGGGTATCCAGTGCCCCTGACTTATGCACAGGCAGTAGTAGCAAAACCCGTCGGGAAAAGCTACCACATCACCAAGCAAGCATCCAAGAACCAGCCCCCGGCAGCAACAACCTGCAGACGGCCAAGCAAACACCGGCAACGCCAGCACAACGGCCCAGGGTGGCCCAAAGCGCGCCAGCCGCGTCCCCGGAGCCTGCCGGGGACCGAGGCGCGCACATCTCAGGAAGACCCGGCAAGCCATCCCCCGGCAGGCATGAGCTAACCAGCCACCGCTCCACCGCATCACGACGCCAGTCACTTGTCAATGCGGTGTCGAAGCCTCAAGCGGCTAGGTAGCTCTTGCTAAGCACGTGGCGAGGCACCGGAAGGCAGATTATACCCAGTTGACACCCATCCAGCAGCGTGTCAAGACCCTAAGCAACGGCCAGATAGGCGGTGGCAAGAGCTTGCCGGGGATGCACCCCCGAGCGCCACCTAGTCTAGTAATCATGGTATTTTGTCCTAAATGCCAGAGTTAGGTATGATAGCTCTGCTAAGCTATCTAATCGATAGATAATGACTGTTTTACCATTTGTGGTTGCCTCTTGCGCTATAAAAGGAGGCCCAAGGCAACCTAGCTCAGGATTTGGACTTTTGGACACTTGTACTCGCGTAGCAGCTCTCCCCCGACGGCAGCCCTTGCCGGGATTGAGCGTTGTGTGTTCTTCGTGTTCCTACAATCAATCCACCAAAAGTAGGAGTAGGGTTTTACGCTTAGCAGCGGTCCGAACCTGGGTAAAAATGCCAGCGTCCTGATCGTCGCGCTGTCTCATGCTCTTCGCTCTTTGTGCAATATGACCCCTCTTGCCGAACCTCAAAGGGACCTCTGGTCCCATAGGTGATCGTGTGCATCCATGCCCCGACACTTGCGGGTCGCCTCCAGCTCAGCTGTGGCGGCGGCCGGATCAGCCGAAGGCACAATGGGAGTGCGCAAGCCCTGCAGGGCGAAGCGTAGAGGGTCGGGCTGCCCGGCCTGGGCCATGGCCGTGGCCGCTTCCACCTCCGCCCTACCGCGCGCAGAGCTCGTGGTGGAGCCTGTGGGCATCACCTCGACACAGACGTGAACGTCGTCTCCACCGTCTGAGACGTTGCCCCTAACGGATGGCGACGGGTCGGAGAAGTTGTGGGATCGATAGAAGGGACGTCTAGAGGGGGGGTGAATAGACTACTTGCAAAAATTAAAACCTAACTTTTCCCAAGTTAATTGGTTGGTAGATTTTAGCAATTATGACAAGTCCAATGCACCCTACACATTCTAGTCAACAAATATGGCCGCAGAAGGTAAGACAAGCATACGTAAGAGAGTAGAGATAGGGTTAGGAAGATCAAACGCAATTTGGCGACACGAAGATTTTTCCTGTGGTTCCGATAGGTGGTGCTATCGTACGTCCACGTTTATGGAGTCTTCAACCCACGGAGGGTAGCAGTCGCAAGAGTCCATGAAGGGCTCCACCCATAAGGGTCCACGAAGTAGCAACCTCGACTATTCCATAACGGCTTCCATCCACAAAGGACTAGCCTCACCATGGGTAGATCTTCACGAAGTAGGCGATCTCCTTGCCCTTACAAACTTCTTGGTTCAACTCCACAACACGAAGTAGGAGGCTCCCAAGCGACACCTAACCAATCTAGGAGGCACCACCCTCCAAAAGGTAATAGGCTCGATAGTAACGATGAACTCCTTGCTCTTGTGTTTCAAATGATAGTCTCCTCAACACTCAATCACTGTCACAGATTTGGCTTGGGTAGAAGAGATTGATTGGGTGGGAAGCAACTTGGGGAGGCTAGAAATCAAGATCCATATGGTTGGAGTGGATGATCTTGACCTCAACACAAGGATAAGTGGTTCTCTCTCAGAAATTTGGATATGGGAAGTGTCGGTCTGTTCTGAGTGCTTCTCTTGCGAGTGAGATGTGGTGGAGGGGTATATATAGGCAGCTCCAAAAATCCAACCGTTACAACATTATTGCCAACTTGGTGAAACCGAAGTGAAACTCGGTTGCACCGACTAGTGCAAAATGTGGCAACTTTAGGCTTTTCGATGAAACCGATATTGAATTCTCGGTGGTACCGATATGAGTGGCCGTGGGCAGTTACACAACTCGGTGAGACCGATTCAAAATTCTCGGAGGTACCGATTCTTGTGAATGAGGTAACAAAAAGTTGGTCACTAAAACTCGGTTGCACCGATATGGAACTTGGTAGTACCGAGATGTGGGACTTGGCTAGGGTTTTTGTCTGGGCTTTTGACTCGGTGTAGCTGATATGGAATTGTTGGTGGCACCAATTTTGAGTGGTAGGCTCTATGACAGAATATTTGTGGGAGAGCTTGTGAGTGTTTTTGGTGGCTAACACTTGATCATCTTGAGCATTTAATTCATGATTATTACCTCACCCCCTTTTGATAGTATTGGCTTTCCTATGGACTCAAACTGATTTCTCGCAAAGAAAAATGTAGATTCTTCATGCTTGTAGCTTTGCCAATCCTATTCCTTGCATCTTGGGGTCTCCTCGCAATCATTTGACAAAACTCTCTGTGGACTAAACCTGAAATAAACTAGGTATAGATATTAGTCCAAGAGACAATGTATGCTTTCATGAATTATCAAAACCACCAAGGGAGCATATGTACTTTCAATCTCCCCCTTTTTGGTAATTGATGACAACATACAATCAAAGCTTCAAATCTAGATATGCAGGAATATGTGATAGCTTTGAAGACTACATGACCAATACATGCTCCCCCTAAATGTGTGCAATCTATTTTTAAAGGATAGTTGCTTTGGAATGCAGGAACACACACATAGTACAGAGGATATGAGAAGTCATGTATATCTTGGCTATATGCATCAAACATATGTGAATGAAGTATCTCCATGTTCAAGACTCACTCTTGCAAATAATGTGTGCAAGAAGTTAGAGATCATCTTGACCAAGGATATGATGCATATACTTACCTTGAAGATCTTGAGCATTCTAGTAGTAGAAACACACTTGAGAAAACAATGTTAGGAAACACAAGGGTATTCTACTCATCCAAATGCAAAAGGATTCAGGAGTACCAAGATATGGAAGACATATGAAAAATAGAATTTCTTAAGATAGATATGTCTCCCTCAATAGAATATATAGAACTTTCTCCCCTTAAGTGTGGATTTGTAAATCTTCCTCTCCCACTGAATCTTAGCATGTAGATATTGGGAGTAGGTAGGGTGAGACAAGTCTAGCACTAATAGGCAATCAAATCAGAGATTTCTCCCTCTTGAGTAAGCATAAGATTCCTCCTTTGATATTCTCCCCCAAATACAAGCATAAGCTATATTCTCCCCCTTAGTATATATCTCCCCCTTTGGTATGAGCTTAAGCTTTGAAGCTTTGATATTTCTCCCCCTTTGGCATTATTTTCCAAAAAGGGTCACACAAAGGGTCAGGCAAAGAGATCATGGAGAGGGAAGGGATCATTGAGAATACTTGAGTTTTAAGGGATCATTGAGTAGAATTTCTCCCCCTTTCACTTATCTGAAAGCATTAAAGATTTCTCCCCCTTTACCATAGGGATTCTCAAAGAAGTTGGACCTAAGGGATCCTTGAAGACTTTTTCTCCCTCTTATTGTCAGCTATAACAGACTCTTTAAACATAGGGATCCTTGAATAAATGTTCTCTCCCATTATTATTTTTTACAAAATCAAAGGGATCCTGGTAAAGAAAAGATTTACTAAATTTGACAAAGAACACAGAAGATAGAAAAATCAGTGACTCCGAAGAAAATAAGTCGGTGGAACCAAGAAGTGGTTGTGCAGCCTATCTGCAATATCGGTGACACCGGGAATTTTGAGTCGGAGGCTCCGAAGTGCTAAACAGAAACTTGGCAACGTTTGGCAAAGGTAAATTTTCTGAAATCCTCAATGTAGAATAAGGTGATTGCAGAGAATCTTAAAAGAAAATTTGCAAGAAATTCTCAACTAGATGGAGATTGAGTGGTTCCAAGACACTATGCAACTATGAAGTAAACCAAACAATATTCTTCATCTAGATGATGGTGAAAGCACATTTGCTCCCTTGGTGGTTTTGGTAATTAATAACAACATATATGTCATTGAACTAATGTTTCCACTAAGTATATTTTAGGAAAAGTTCAATGATGGGTTGGCAAAAGGATTGTGGAAATACCCCTAGATGCAAGGAAATGGATTGGCAAAGCTTCAAGCAAGAGGACTCTACATTTTACTTTGTGAGAAATCACTTTGAGTCCATAGGAAAGCCAATACTATTAAAAGGGGGTAAGGTACTGTTGGTGAACAAGATGCTCCACGTGCACAAGTGATAGTCACCAAAAACACCCACAAACTCTCCCACAAATTCTGTCTAAGCCATTCATGAAAATCGGTGAAGCCAACATTTTCCACTCGGTTCCACCGATTCCCAAACTCAGACAGAGCCATGCCAAACCCTAGCACATCGGTGCAACCGATCCCATTTCGGTGCCACCGAGTTCAGCTTGCCAACTTTCTGTTACCTCGATTCACAAAATCGGAATTTCCGAGTTTTTTGATCGGCGTCACCGAGATTTGGTTTCTGACCGTTGGACACCTGATCGGTACCGCCGAGATTTCTATATCGGTCTCACCGATATTCAAAAGTTGCTACCTATGGAGCAACTCGGTACCACCGAGTTTTACACTTCGGTGTCCCTGAGTTGGTCAATTTAGGTGTAACGGTTGGATTTTTGGGGATGCCTATATATACCCCTTCACCACCACCCACTCGAAAGAGAAGCACTCAGAACTATTCCATACTTTCCCCGTCCAATTTTCTGAGAGAGAGCCACCTACTCATGTGTTGAGATCAAGCCATTCCACTCCATCCATATGAATCTTGATCTCTAGCCTCCCCAAGTTGCTTTCCACCAAATCAATCTCTTCCACCAAAGCCAAATCTGTGAGAGAGTGATTGTGTGTTGAGGAGTCTATCATCTTCAAGCACAAGAGCAAGGAGTTCATCGACATTGCCGAGCCTATTACCTTTTGGAGGGTGGTGCCTCCTAGATTGGTTAGGTGTCGCTTGGGAGCCTCCTACTTCATGTTGTGGAGTTAAACCAAGAAGTTTGTACGGGCAAGGAGATCACCTACTTCGTGAAGATCTACCCATAGTGAGGCTAGTTCTTCGTGGACGGAAGCCGTTATGAAATAGTCAAGGTTGCTACTTCGTGGACCCTTATGGCTGGAGCCCTCCGTGGACTCTCGCGACCGTTACCCTCCGTGGGTTGAAGACTCCATAAACGTGGCCGTACGATAGCACCACCTATCGGAACCTCGGGGAAATCATCGTGTCTTCAAATTGCGTTTGATCTTCCTCCCTACCCTCTACTACATATGCTTGTTGTTACTTTCCGCTGCTATACTCTTATACATGCATGTGTAAGGTGTACTTGAATTGCTATAATTGCTAAAATCTGCCAACACTTAAAATTGGGAAAAGGTAGAATTTTTATTTGCTCAAGTAGTCTAATCACCCCCCCCCCTCTAGACATACTTTTGATCCTACAAGTGGCATCAGAGCTTTGGTCTCCATTGCATTGGTCTCACAACCTAGGAGAGTATGGCGTCTAGTGAGGGAAATTATCGCCGTAGAGGTCGGTACTTTGATGGCACAAATTTTGCTAGTTGGAAGCACAAAATGAAAATGCATATTCTTGGTCATAACCCCGCTGTTTGGGTTGTTGTTCGTGTTGGCTTGCAAGGTGAATTCTTTGGTGATGGAAAGGAACCGGATCGTGAAGCGACCGCGGATGAATTGAAGATGTTGCAATACAACGCTCAAGCATGTGACATTCTCTTCAACTACCTATGCCCCGAAGAATTCAACAAATCAGCCGACTTGAGAATGCAAAAGAGATTTGGGATACTTTGGTTGATATGCATGAAGGTATTGAATCCGTGAGAGAATCCAAGTTGGATGTTCTTCAAAGTCAGCTTGACAAGTTCAAGATGAAGGATGGTGAAGGAGTCACAGAGATGTACTCTAGGCTAGCTCTCATCACCAATGAGATTGCCGGCTTAGGAAGCGAAGAAATGACCGAAAAATTCATCATCAAGAAGATACTTTGAGCTTTGGATGAGAGATACGACACCATGTGCACATTGATCCAAATGATGCCCAACTACAAAGATCTCAAGCCTACGGAAGTCATTGGAAGGATTGTTGCTCATGAGATGACACTCAAGGACAAAGAAGAGCTTCACAACAAGTCTAGCGGTGCTTACAAAGCCACAAGTGATGCTCCCGCAACTTCAAGCGACAACCTTGTCACCAATGAAGAGATAAGCCTCATGGTCAAGAAATTCAACAAGTTCTACAAGAATAGAGGCAAAGAACGAAGCTCCAACTCAAGATATGAAGAGAAGCGTTCGTCAAGTCGTGACCGAAACTACTACAATTTTGGGAAGCCCGGACACTACTCCAATGAGTGCACGGCTCCCTACAAACGAAGAGAAGAGTCACCTAGAATACGAAGCTCAAGGAATGAATCACCTCAAAGAGAGAGAAGGAGTAGAGATGATCGTTACTAACGAAGACCCTCAAGGAGAAGTAGGGACTCGGAGAAGAAGGACAAGTACACCAAGAGCTACTCAAGAAGAAGACATCAAGCTCAAGTTGGTGAATGGGTTTCCGGCTCCGAATCCAACAACAACTCCAAGAGAAGCTATCACTCCAACTCTGACTATAGTCAAGATGAAGGTGTTGCCGGACTTACACTCGTGACTACCAACTCCTATGATCTATTTGATTCACCAAATGAAGGGAGTGGAAGTTGCTTCATGGCTAAAGGCCCCAAGGTATCACACCCCGAGTATCTTGATTTCAATAGTGATGAAGATGATTTACATGGTGATGATGACTTGCTCTTTGATAAAACTAGTGATGTTAGTCAAAATGAACTTGATAAATTTCATGCTAGTCAAGATAAGTCGGTTGATGATGATAAGATGAAGATAGAACAACTAACTAAAGAATTAAACACTCTTAAGTTAGCTCATGAATCTACTCTAGAAGATCATAGAGAGCTTGTAAGGACTCATGAGAAGCTATGCTTCGAGAAGCTCACCTTGGAGCAAGAACATGAGTTTCTTAAAGCTATCAATGATGATCTCCGAAAGAAGACTTCAACTTATCTAGCCAAACGATTACTCTTGTCTACATTCATGCCACAAGTTAAACCTAGACAAACTAGTAACAAAGGCAAGAAAGGTTGTTCATCTAGTAGCAACAATAAGAATGTTAAATCTAATGATGTTGCTTCTAGTAGTTCTATTGATTCCACAAATGATGATTCTCTTAGCCAAGTTACATTGAGCAAGAAAACAATTTATTGAAAGGGATTATAGAGAAATGTATCTACAAGAGTCTTGCCGGGTGTAAGAAATTTGAGGAAATTGTACGCAAGCACAGAGGATACCGGAAGAACCATGTCATTGGCTACTTCAACGCAAATGGAGTTGAATGGGAAGAAGGTGAATACCCCAAGCCCAAGTTTGTTACTCAAAGGGAGAAGTATGAACATACTCTTCCCAAGGGAACAAACACTCAAGATGACCTTCCACCACAAGACCACAAACTCAAGGGCAAGGACAAGCTTCAAGAGGACATTGACTCATATGAAGATGAATCCCAAGCTTTGGTGGAGTGGGTTCCCAAGGCTTCTTCAAGCTCAACTTCTACAAGTGCCACTTCAACACCAAGGATCCCCATCAAGTTGATGTGGGTCCCCAAGAAGAAGAACTAGAGAAGTTCTTGAGGGGTGACTCCGCCAATGAAATTCACTCACATTCATTATTGGCAAGAACTAGTTGCAATCAACATCAACAACATGCAATAGTTCAAGGAGTCACACATTCCCTCAAAGGTAAGCAAGGGACAAGGTAATCAACAAATCCATGGACATCATCATGTATGCTTTGCACTCCATGTCCATAGATATCCTTGTATTTGTCTCTTGTATGTTGGGACTAACCCATGTAGGTGAGAAGAGTAAGGAAACAACAAGGATGCTCCCAACTCTTGGTGATCTTCATCAACCTTGAGCATCCACCACTACATCACCCACATGAAGTCTTCTACGACAAACCCAAGGTTAGTTTATCCCTCCTATGGGGGGATGTCACATCAAGGGGGAGCTTTACTCTAAGACTTGAGTTAAAGCATCTCTTAGAATGTGACAACATTAAATGCTTTATGTAAAAGTGGTAACCCCACTTGTGCTTAAACGATGAGTATGACCTATGATCAAGTATTCTTACTTGGCTCCTAAGTCAATATACTCATATATAGATGACTCCGTCATCGCCAAAATCCTTGATAGATGCTAGTATGTATGTGCATGTCTGCCATGATTTCATTTGACATCTTATTGTGTGAGCATGTTGGTCTGCATTTCTTTAACCATTCGAGGACATCAAATTGTTGCTATTTGGTTTTTGATTTTTCTTTTGCCAATTGGATGGACAAGAATGCCTAGGACCACTCTCTAGCTATCTATGCTTTCTCGTCTCATATTCCATTCTTGCTGCATCACAAAATTTGAACAAGTACGTTTCGATCTCTCTATGTGAGGAGCACTCGGAGTTCCGTATCGACAAAGGACTGACCATTAAAACCTCCCAAGTGCATCTCGGTGGAACCAATACCAAATTCTCGGTATCACCGAATGCCTAGGATTGATATGGTTTTCATACTCGGTATCACCAATTCCATCTTCTCGGTTACACCGAGCTTCCCTGACAGCTGACAGTAGAGAAACTTGGTGACACCGAAAAGTTAGAACCGGTGTCACCGACAGCCACGGGTATATAAAGAGGCGGACCCGACTTTTGAAATTACTTTCTCAAACGTCATCCCCTCCAAAAACCCTAGCTGCCAAACAAGACCCCTGGTCATCGCCTTCGTCTTCCCGAGCACCTCCGCCGTTGGAAGTCCACGCCGTCGACGGATTCTTCCCCCCCCCCTAGTCGCTGCCGTAGCGAGATCGTCACCGAGTTAGGGTACGATTTCGACCCCTCATGCGCTCCCCTCTCCGAATCTTGCGCATTAGGATTTTAACATAGATAAGACATGAGATTGATCTATCCACTAAAAATTTCATTAGACTAGCGAACGAACAATTTTTTAGGGTTTGCCATCCTCAACTTGAATCTCTGCGACACCGAAGCAAAAGAATCGGCATCACCGATTCCCTTTTTAGGTCAACTGAGAACAACCTCGGTGAAACCGAGTGCCCATTTTCGGTCTCACCTAAAGTGGTGCCAAGTTTCTGCTTAGCAAGTTGTTTGTCTCGGTGGGTCCGAAAAGTTTGCATCGGTAGTACCGAAATTCACTTGGCAGAATGCAAATCTTGAGAAATTTTAGTTCAAATCTTTGAGAAAACCTTCTGAAATTTTGTGATGACTCAAACTATCCACTCTTCTATACTCTTTTCACAGGTTCAGAGATGTCAGGTTCTGATGATAGCCAAAATGACTTCAGAGAGAGAAGTGTTGACATGAGCTCAGGCACTAGTCCTGAAGGGAGTTTTGATGATGTTCCTAGCTCACCTGATCTGCCCAAGGCTGCAACTAGGGCAAGAAGAAAGCTCAACTCAGATGAGGAGGATGAAGATTTCGTACCTAAGGAGCTATCCAAGAAATATGACACTGCCAAGAGCACTGCTGCTGCCACTTCATTCAACAAGAAGAAGGCTATAAGGAAAGTTTATGCTAGCTCAGGGTCAGTGAGAGCACCAGAGAGTGCTAGGGCAACAATAACTGTTGAGCCCTCCAAGAAGTCTATGCCCAAGAAGGCAGGAGAGAAGAAGAGCAGAAAGAGGATAATTCATGTTGTGGGCAGGCCTACCTCAATGTATGAGGACCCAGCAGAGGCTGCTGCTGAAGAAGAGGAGGAAGAGCCAGCTACCAAGGCTCCTCCTAAGAAGAAGAAGAAATTGATGTCTGATGCTATGCCTAGCCAAGCAGCTCCCAAGGGCAAGCCAGCTGGATCCACGAAGCCCACAGCCCCTAAACCAAAGAGGACATCTAGAGAGATTCCAGCTTCTGAGAAGAACAAGGGATCTACCTCCAGAGATGCTGAGGAGGATGCTATGTCTGATTTGATGAAGCTAAGGCCACACCTTCCAGAGCATAATGCCAGCCACTTGCTAGCTGAGGATATGAAGAAGAGGAAAGACTCGGGTTTGAGAGAGTGGAGAGCTATTGATCCATATTCATAGAGGAGGAAGACTACTGTGGACTACAGGTTCTATAAAAAAGAACAGCAAGACTTCTATGAAACAATTTTGCTTGACAAGAGCCCTGCTGTGAGTGATATGAGGTATGTGGACTGGAAGTACATCAAGGACAATGAGGATTACTTCCCAAGTATGCAAGACAACTTTCATTGCATTGGACTTGATAAGTTTGTTGGCAAGGAGTTCACAGCCTGGAATGATGAAATGATCATGCAATTCTACTCCACTGCTCATTTCTATGGAGATGGTGGAATTGTGTGGATGACTGAAGGTGTCAGGTATGAATCCACAATTGATGAGTGGGCTGCCATCTTAGGAGTCCCAGAGGTGGAAGATGGTGAAATTGATGTATACTCTGAGCCCAAGGCAAGCCACAATGCCATGAAGAACATGTACAATGAGATCCGTGCTACACATCTGAAGTGTCACAAGCTAGGATCTATCTATTTCCTCCAGGCTGGTCTTCGCACGATCAACACTATTCTGAGGCATACCTTGTTGCCTAAGTCTCGAGACGAGAACATGATAAGAGGCTACTCCATCAACATGCTGCTCCATCTAGATCAACATATGAGATTCAGAGTGATGGATCTGATTATGGAGACTGTGAAGAGGGTTGCTGCTGATCAGAAGCGCTCATGTTGCTATGCACCCTATATTCAGATGGTTATCAACTCCAAGTTGGAGAAGCACATATTTGCACTTGACCGACCACATTTGCCACTTTTGCCAGAGCTAGAAGACAACGTTGTGGTGATGGACCCAGATCATCCCACCTCAGCTACAGCACAGGCATAGGCAGAGGCAGCCAGAGACTCTAGTTCTCAGGTGCCAAGGTCTAGGAGTGAGCAGATGGATCTCCTACTTAGCTCTGTGCTAAGCATGCAGAAGGACATCGGGAACATATTGAAGAACCAGGAGAGCCTCTCGAGGATTGTTGACACCAAATTTCATATTCTCAACAACATGGTGGATGAGCTCACAGTGACTATGAATGAGCTCAAGAAGGAAGTTGATGGCGTGCCCAGTCCCCACACTACTGATGATGAGGAGGATAGTCCACCTCTCAGGACAACCACTCAATTCAGGACTCAGCCCAGATCTGCCACAGTGCTAGTTCCAGAGTCTAGACCTTCTTCATCAGCACCTGCCGCAGCTCCTTCAGCTCCTCCAGCACCTCCAGTTGCTACGCCGACTCCGTCCATGATGTCTGCAGAAGTCTTCGCTGATGCCGTTCTCTCGACTCCTTCATCGGCCACCGGAGGAGATCAGCCCCAGAAGAGCGCTTAGTTATATACCTTTGAACTTTTTGGTAACTTGTTGCCAAAGGGGGAGAAGATGTATATAGATCTTTAGGCTTCGAGAGAGAGAGCATTGCTTTTTTATCGCTTTTCAAAACATTGATAACTTTTGGTTGGTTTGCTTGTGTTAAACTTTGTTGGTGTTTGATCATACACTTGATGTGCATTGCTACTATTTCCTATCCTTGTGATGCTTATGAAATGATCATTCACCTTTGCTTGATTGTGTTGTGCTATGATATTCATTCTTATTATTCTCGCACACCACCAAGTTGTATGTGACATGGAAGAGTGCCCCATGTACCTAATCGATTGTGCATTTGCATTCAAACGCAAATTCAAAATAATGCACAAATTTAGGGGGAGCTCTTGCTTATCACATACTTCTCAAAGCGACGATTACATTCATTGATTATATCATATGTCGAAGCTTTGATATATATGTTGTCATCAATTTCCAAAAAGGGGGAGATTGAAAGCACATTTGCTCCCTTGGTGGTTTTGGTAATTAATAACAACATATATGTCATTGAACTAATGTTTCCACTAAGTATATTTCAGGAAAAGTTCAATGATGGGTTCGCAAAAGGATTGTGGAGATACCCCTAGATGCAAGGAAATGGATTGGCAAAGCTTCAAGCAAGAGGACTCTACATTTTAGTTTGTGAGAAATCACTTTGAGTCCATAGGAAAGCCAATACTATTAAAAGGGGGTAAGGTACTGTTGGTGAACAAGATGCTCCACGTGCACAAGTGATAGTCACCAAAAACACCCACAAACTCTCCCACAAATTCTGTCTAAGCCATTCATGAAAATCAGTGAAGCCAACATTTTCCACTAGGTTCCACCGATTCCCAAACTCAGACAGAGCCATGCCAAACCCTAGCACATCGGTGCAACCGATCCCACTTCGGTGCCACCGAGTTCAGCTTGCCAACTTTCTGTTACCTCGATTCACAAAATCGGAATTTCTGAGTTTTTGGATCGGCGTCACCGAGATTTGGATTCTGACCGTTGGACACCTGATCGGTACCGCCGAGATTTCTATATCGGTCTCACCGAGATTCAAAAGTTGCTACCTTTGGAGCAACTCGGTACCACCGAGTTTTACACTTCGGTGTCACCGAGTTGGTCACTTTAGGTGTAACGGTTGGATTTTTAGGGATGCCTATATATACCCCTTCACCACCACCCACTCGAAAGAGAAGCACTCAGAACTATTCCATACTTGCCCCATCCAATTTTCTGAGAGAGAGCCACCTACTCATGTGTTGAGATCAAGCCATTCCACTCCATCCATATGAATCTTGATCTCTAGCCTCCCCAAGTTGCTTTCCACCAAATCAATCTCTTCCACCAAAGCCAATCTGTGAGAGAGTGATTGTGTGTTGAGGAGTCTATCATCTTGAAGCACAAGAGCAAGGAGTTCATCGACATTGCCGAGCCTATTACCTTTTGGAGGGTGGTGCCTCCTAGATTGGTTAGGTGTCGCTTGGGAGCCTCCTACTTCGTGTTGTGGAGTTGAACCAAGAAGTTTGTACGGGCAAGGAGATCCCCTACTTCGTGAAGATCTACCCATAGTGAGGCTAGTCCTTCATGGACGGAAGTCGTTATGGAATAGTCAAGGTTGCTACTTCGTGGACCCTTATGGGTGGAGCCCTCCGTGGACTCTCGCGACCGTTACCCTCCGTGGGTTGAAGACTCCATAAACGTGGACGTACGATAGCACCACCTATCAGAACCACGGGAAAAATCATCGTGTCTTCAAATTGTGTTTGATCTTCCGCCCTACCCTCTACTACATATGCTTGTTGTTACTTTCCGCTGCTATACTCTTAGACATTCTTGTGTAGGGTGTACTTAAATTGCTATAATTGCTAAAATCTGTCAACACTTAAAATTGGGAAAAGGTAGAATTTTTATTTGCTCAAGTAGTCTAATCACCCCCCCCCCCTCTAGACATACTTTCGATTCTACAGATGGTCGGTGACTAGGTCGCCTATATTAGAGTATGTTGACTTAAGGAGCCAAGCAAGAATACTTGATCATAGGTCATACTCTTCATTAAGCTCAAAATGGGGTTGCCATTTTTAGTTTAAGCATTTTAATGTTCTCATATCACTTGAGTTGCTTTATCTCATGACTTGGAGTAAAGCTATTTCAAGGATATGAGTACATACCTTTGAGTGATGTTGATGATGTAGCATGTAGCAGATCTTGTTGTGGATGCTCGAAGTTGATGAGGATCATCTTGAGTTGGGAGCAATCCTTGACCGTATTAGTTCTCCTTCCACCTACATGGGTTAGTCATGCAAGGAAGAACATGCTGATATATCCAAATGGCATGATACCAATTGTGAATTTTGCAATTGTGATCGTATCAATTGTGAATTTTGCAATTGTGATCGTATCAAATGTATGCCAAGGATATGTTTTGTTGTCTTCTTCCTTCATCATCAAAGAGGTGTTGTGGATACTCGGCTATGACAAGATTGCTTATGACTTGAGTTGTTGGCAATCTTGTGGAGTGTAGTTCATCCAAGTACCTACAAAAGATTAGTTGCAATACAAGGGAGCATATATTTCCAAGATATAAGATAGTATCATATCAAGTGCATCATGGAATGGTCATGTAAACTCATGCCCTTGCATGCAACCGAGTGAGTCTAGCTAAAGTTTGAAGAATCTATGATGTTCAACTCACTCCTTAAGTGACAAAACACTTTCTCATCAAGTGGCTTAGTAAAGATATCGGCCAATTGTTTATTAGTATGAACATGCTTGAGATTTATATCTCCGTTGGCAACATGATCTCGAATGAAATGATGTCGAACTTGAATATGCTTGGTTTGAGAATGTTGCACGGGATTATGAGCAATTTTAATAGCACTCTCATTGTCACACAATAAGGGTACATGTTTCACATGGATTCCATAATCCTTAAGAGTTTGAGTCATCCATAGCAATTGGGCACAACATGATCCGGCGGCAATGTATTCTGCTTCGGCGGTAGATAGTGATACTGAGTTTTGTTTCTTGGATGACCAAGACACAAGAGATCTACCAAGAAATTGGCAAGTACCCGAGGTGGATTTTCTATCAACCTTATCTTCGGCATAGTCCGAGTCGGAATAGCCAACAAGGTTAAAAGAAGATCCCTTGGGATACCATATTCCAAAGTTTGGTGTTTGTATCAAGTATCTCACAATTCTTTTCACAGCCTTAAGATGACACTCTTTAGGTGCAGCTTGATATCGGGCACACATGCACACACTAAGCATGATATCAGGACGGGAGGCACATAGATATAGCAATGGACCGATCATTGATCGATAAACCTTTTGATCAACCGGTATGTCCTCCTTGGTAAGATCAACATGTCCACTAGTAGGCATAGGAGTTTTCATACGTTTATACTCTTGCATGTTGAACTTCTTGATCAAGTCCTTGGTGTACTTGGTTTGAGAGATGAAAGTTCCTTCTCTCGTTTGCTTGATTTGCGGACCAAGGAAAAATTTCAGCTCACACATCATGGACATCTCATACTTCTCGGACATCAAGCTTCCAAATTTCTCACTAAATTGTGGGTTAGTAGATCCAAAGATAATATCATCCACATAAATTTGGCACACAAATAATTCACCGTTAACTCTCTTTGTGAATAAGGTTGCGTCAATTTTACAAATTTCAAAACCCTTTTCAATAAGAAATTTCGTAAAGCATTTGTACCAAGCTCGTGGGGCTTGCTTAAGAGCATAGAGAGCTTTACGAAGCTTGTAGACATGATTAGGTTTCTTAGGGTTCACAAAACCAGGGGGTTGTTTAACATAGACTTCTTCTTCAATCTCACCATTTAAAAATGCACTTTTAATATCCATTTGATAAAGAGTGATATCATGGTGATTAGCATAGGCAAGAAGAATGTGGATAGCTTCAAGTCTAGCAACGGGGGCATAGGTCTCACCGTAGTCCATACCTTCGACTTGGGTGTAGCCTTGAGCCATGAGACGCGCTTTGTTGCGTACGACTTGACCGTCTTTGTCTTGTTTGTTCCAAAACACCCATTTGGTTCCGATGATGTTTTGCTCGTCCTTGGGTTTCTCCACTAGTGTCCACAGTTCATTCCTCTCGAAGTTGTGTAGCTCCTCGTGCATAGCATTTACCCAATCCGGGTCCTGAAGAGCTTCTTCTACCTTCAAAGGCTCAATACTAGAGATGAATGAATAATCCTCACAAAAGTTAGCTAGTCGAGTTTTAGAGCGAGTTATCCTCCTGGTTTGTATGTCACCGAAGATTTGATCTAGAGGATGATTTTTGTTCACTCTTGCTCGAACTCGGGGTAGCTTTTGCTTGTTGGATGGTGGAGCTTCTTCATCATCATCTTCTTCTTCGTTGTTGTTGAAGGTGTCGTTGCCTTGAGGTGGTAGTGAAGGTGGTTGCGGTGGATCATCATGATGAACTTATTCCTCCTCTTCATCTTGTCGTGTATCGCTTGTGGATGCTTCCATGTCATTTTGAGGTTCGCGTTGATGCGAAATGGGAGCCTCCACTTGGGTTGATGAAGTACTTTCCTTCACATCCATGGGACGAATCTTGCCAATGGACAAGTCTTGGATAGCTTCCGAAGGTTCCTTATCTCCTACATCATTTGGCAATTGTTCGACTTGCGAACCATTAGATTCATCAAACTTCACATCTACCGTCTCTTCAATTTTTCGAGTGTAGTTGTTGTAGACACGGTAAGTGTGAGAGTTTGATCAGTAACCGAGTAGGAAACCTTCATGAGATTTAGGAGCAAATTTAGAATGAAGATGCTTATCAAGAATGTAACACTTGGAGACGAATACCCGAAAGTATCCAACTTGGGGTTTGTTACCGGTGAGTAGCTCGTATGCCATTTTATCGAGGAGCTTGTGAAGGTAGAGTCGGTTCGTAGCATGACAGGCTGTTTCCACGGCTTCCGCCCAAAAGTGTCTTGGCGTCTTGGATTCGTCTAGCATCGTTCTGGCCATCTCAATATGGGTTCGGTTCTTCCTCTCAACAACTCCATTTTTGTTGAGGCGTGTACGTAGCCGAGAACTCATGTGAAATCCCTTCTTTGTCAAGAAAGGAATCCACATTCATGTTCTTGAACTCCGATCCCTTGACACTCCGAACTTTCTTGATCTTCACCTCAAACTGATTTTGAGCTTTACGAGCGAAGTTCTTGAAGATCTTTTGTACCTGTGACTTATCATCAAGAAAGAATACCCACGTAAATCTGGAAAAATCATCAACTATAACTATACCAAAGGAATTTCCACCGAGCCTCTTGTAAGCATTGGGACCAAAAAGATCCATATGAAGCAACTCAAGTGGTCTCCTAGTAGTCATGATATTCTTTACGGGGTGACTTCCACCTACTTGCTTTCCAGCTTGACAAGCACTACAAAATCTATCTTTGTCAAAGATGACATCTTTAACACCAAGTATATGATCACCTTTGATGAGCTTGTCTAGATTACGCATACCAACATGTCCTAGACTTCTATGCCAAAGCCAACCTTTAGAGGATTTTGCAATGAGACAAGTGCGAGGTTTGGATCTCTTAGTGAAGTCAACAATGTATTGATCACCTCTACGGAAACCGATAAAGATCATGCTATGATTGTCTTGACGAAACACTAGGCAATCTACTTTGGTAAATAGCACATTAAAACCGAAGTCGGCAAGTCTAGATACGGAAAGAAGATCGTAGCCAAGGGATTCAACAAGCATGCCGTTTTAAATAGAGCTATCATGGGATATGGCCACCTTACCAAAACCAAGTACCTTACCCTTAGAGTTGTCTCCAAAAGTCACATACCTTCGCGGTCCATGGTTTGATGTGATCTCTTGAAACATGTCTCTATCTCCGGTCATGTGATCCGTGCATCCACTGTCGACAATCCACTCCTTTCCTCCGGACATGTAATCCTTGAAATTTGCCATGAGACTTAGATTCTTCATAATCTTCCCATGCTCGATGTTGAACAATGCATCTTCATCATAGTAGCCATGTTCCACATTGTCATCATGAAGTGGAATATCCTCGTCATAAGAGACAAGAGATTCGTTAGGGTTATGATCATGACAATGTTCAAGTTTATGAATGTGAATGGCTTCGACAATGATGTTATTGATAGTTATGACATCTCCTTTAGCATGCATGAAATCTCTAAGCTCAAATAGATAGTCATCAAACTTAGGATCACTAGGTATCATTTTGTGAAAAGCAATAGATTTATGAAGAATTTCATCAAGATTACTCAATGAATAATTTGGATCTCGTTTCTCCAAATCATTCCACAAAGTATAAGCACATTCAAAATTCTTCATTTGGTTAAGCACAATCCTTGGCAATCCTTTAATGATAAGATTAATAGTTCTAAGATTGCGAATGATATCAGTTTCCTCTTTGTGTGTGGGATGTAATGGATCAATGGGAGGTACATAGGGGTTCTTAACATACTTGCTCAAATGGAATTCATTGAATAGCTCAAGCATCTCATATTTCCATTGGCTATAGTACTCCCCATCGAGAATGGGTACTCTACAACTAATACTCCCCAAACTAGACACATCCATCTTCCTCCAACGGTGATGAAACCAAGGTTATGGAAACCTGGCTCTGATACCAATTGTGGGATCGATAGAAAGGACTTCTAGAGGGGGGTGAATAGACTACTTGCAAAAATTAAAACCTAACCATTTCCCAAGTTAATTGGTTGGCAGATTTTAGCAACTATGACAAGTCCAATGCACCCTACACATGCTAGTCAACAAGTATGGCAGTGAAAGGTAAGACAAGCATATGTAAGAGAGTAGAGATATGGGTAGGAAGATCAAACGCAATTTGGAGACACAAATATTTTTCCCGTGGTTCCGATAGGTGGTGCTATCGTACGTCCATGTTTATGGAGTCTTCAACCCACGGAGGGTAGAGGTCGCGAGAGTCCACGAAGGGCTCCACCCATAAGGGTCCACGAAGTAGCAACCTCGACTATTCCATAACGGCTTCCGCCCACGAAGGACTAGCCTCACTATGGGTAGATCTTCACGACATAGGCGATCTCCTTACCCTTACAAATTTCTTGGTTCAACTCCACAACACGAAGTAGGAGGCTCCCAAGCGACACCTAACCAATCTAGGAGGCACCACCCTCCAAAAGGTAATAGGCTCGATAGTAACGATGAACTCCTTGATGTTGTGTTTCAAATGATAGTCTCCTCAACACTCAATCACTCTCTCACAGATTTGGCTTGGGTAGAAGAGATTGATTGGGTGGAAAGCAACTTGGGGAGGCTAGAAATCAAGATCCATATGGTTGGAGTGGATGATCTTGACCTCAACACAAGGATAGGTGGTTCTCTCTCAGAAATTTGGATATGGGAAGTGTGGGTCTGTTCCGGGTGCTTCTCTTGCGAGTGGGATGTGGTGGGGGGTATATATAGGCATCTCCAAAAATCCAACAGTTACAACATTATTGCCCAACTCGGTGAAGCCGAAGTAAACTCGGTTGCACCGACTAGTGCAAAATGTGGCAACTTTAGGCTTTTCGATGAAACTGGTATGGAATTCTCGGTGGTACCGATATGAGTGCCGAGGACAGTTACACAACTCGGTGAGACCGATTCACAATTCTCGGAGGTACCGATTCTTGTGAATGAGGTAACAGAAAGTTGGTCACTGAAACTCGGTTGCACCGATATGGAACTTGGTAGTACCGAGATGTGGGACTTGGCTAGGGTTTTTGTCTGGGCTTTTGACTCGGTGTAGCCGATATGGAATTGTTGGTGGCACCGATTTTGAGTGGTAGGCTCTATGATAGAATATTTGTGGGAGAGCTTGTGAGTGTTTGCGGTGGCTAACACTTGATCATCTTGAGCATTTCATTCACCATTATTACCTCACCCCCTTTTGATAGTATTAGCTTTCCTATGGACTCAAAGTTATTTCTCACAAAGCAAAATGTAGAGTCTTCATGCTTGTAGCTTTGCCAATCCTATTCCTTGAATCTTGGGGTCTCCTCACAATCATTTGCCAAAACTCTCTATGGACTAAACCTGAAATAAACTAGGTAGATATATTAGTCCAAGAGACAATGTATGTTGTCATGAATTATCAAAACCGCCAAGGGAGCATATGTGCTTTGAGAAGTCGAGCACCTTTCTAGGGTACTCGTCAGAAGCAGGCGTGTCAGAGATGCGCAGCTCCACGAAGAGCGTGCAGGGCTCATCGACGTCACCGGAAGTCACGTCACCGGCGAACGGTGGTGGCCTGGAGACGACGAGCAGCTTGCTAGGGTACTCATCGGAGACGGGTGCGTCGTCGGGACGCAGCCCACCAAGGCACGCGTAGGGGCAGTCGACGCCGCTGGGAGCGTCGCTGCCGCACGGCTAGCCAGAGGGAGCGACAGCGCTGCCTGCGGGGCAGGCGAGGCCGTGGCCGAGCGCCGTGCCGTCTCCCACAGGAGCGGCGGCTGCAGGCGTGCAGAGAAGCCCGGGCGTGATGCGCTCGACGGAGTCGGCGAGGTGTCCCGCCCGGAGCATGACTCTGGCCAGCGTTGCGCACGGCCCACGGTGGGTGCAAACTGTCGTCGTTTTGTCACAACAGATGCCATGGGGTGTCTTATCAAGTGTGGTTGGGGCCAATGTGCATCGGCGGGCTCCGGGGACGAGATTGGGGACAAGCGGTGTGAGACACACGATGTACCCAGATTCAGGGCCCTTCGGGGGAGGTAACACCCCTAGTCCTGCTTGTCTACTAGATGGGGGGTGCGGTTACAAAGGTGCTCCTTGAACTATATGGAGGGAGGAAGAAGAAGGAGCTATCTTGCCCTTGTTCTCCCCGTCCCAATGGTGTGTGTGTGGTGAGCTAGGGTGTGTGGGTGTGCATGTTTCTCTCTATCTATGCGTGCCCGTGTCTATCTGCCTTGGAGAAGGAGGCCCGGGGGGGTTATAGGCCAATCCCCTGCTTACAATATGCATGGATAAGGGGAGCGGGCCCCAGCCGGCAGCCTCACTGGCCGGCGTTGGGGCCCGCTAGCTGCCCGGTCTTGTCGCTGGTAGGGCCCGCCGGCTGCTGGGACCCGTCGCCGGCGGGGCCCGTCGTCCGGATCCACTATGTCCATGCGCCTGCCGACATCATGGAGTGGGTGAGCGCACGCCGGCTACAGGGCCAGCCCGCCCGGTTAGGGTCAGCGGTACCTGTGGTAGTGTAGCTTTGTCTTGCTTGCGTTAGCGCGTCCTATAGCCACGCTTGCCCGACGGGGAGGTCATGTCTTGTCACTGTACGATGGTACGAACGGTATGGGCGCTGACCCGTCCGCTACTGGCATTGCCGGCCAGGAAGGGGGGAGCCGACCGCCAGCCAGCCGGCCAGTGATAGAGGGAGCCGGCCAGAGGGGTAGCCGGCCCGTGAAGGGAACGGCCAGCCCGTCGGGGCAGCTGGCCAGAAGGCCAAGCTTCACGGAGGGCCAGCCGACCCAAATGTTTCGAAAGCGCGGCTTCCTCGACAACTGGCGTTGATTAAACATGTACCCATGCCGATCCATAATAAGTGTTGCAGTTTCAACTAAGGTTCAGTAATTACTTTTAAGACTGCATTGGTTAATTTAACAACTGGCGTTAGATTAACAAAAAGCTTAAACGGTTGCATCGGAGAGTGGGCGCAACAACACCATGTGCTTCCATTGACGTATAAAGGGATGATGTGGAGTTTGTTGCGACAAAGAAACAACCAACATATCTGGGTTGGTCCCATTTTTTATCACTTAATGGGAAAAGATAGCATACCCAACACCGACACTTGAGGTTGTGAGGAGCTTGACTGACCAACTATTCGGCTGCGTCTGGGTCACCGTGTTGCATGCCCATGCAAATTTTGTTTGTTGAGGGTGACAAGATTAGTTGGCGAGCATGGCAAATCCGTCTCAGTTCATCTTTTACGAGAAATTTCCATGCTCGCCAACTAAATTTTCTATCATCACATCAATATAAGATGTCATAAAAAATGTTCGATTTGCCATATATAAAAATCTGACATCATAGTTTTAGCATTTTTTATCATAAATTAAACTGCCAAAAACGTCTTACAAAGAGTATCCATCCGAATCCGATTCAAGTTGTAGCCCTCAAACCCACTCGGTTTGCATGCTAAGAGGATCTCGAGCAGATGTGTTATCCTGTCGCCAACCCATATATTTGCGGGCGGTTTAGCGTTTCCAGGCTTTTTCGGCCGGAACAAAAGCAATATATTTGCATCGACCCGTAAAAAATATACGGACGGCCCGCAAATCACCGCTTCCGCCGCTATATGTACGGGGAGGGGGTGTTTTGTGGTTCCCGTCTCGGATAGATCCGCCCCATTCGCCGTAATCCTCCCCCTCCGCCACCTTCTTTTCCTAACTCCGACGTACGCATCCGCCCGCAAACATGTTGGGAGAAAGTCGTGGACGTGGGGGCCGCCGTGGGTCGCCGCCACGCAAGCGCCGCCGACACAACGCGGAGGCCGGCAGCTCCAGCCAGCCAGTCGTCGAGCCGTGGTGCTCGGCGCAAGCACACAACTACGGGGCCCTCTCCTGCAACGGTACTGCAACGGTAATAACCGCGTTTGGAGGCGCTTTAACGAGCACCACGAGCAGCTCTGGCCGATGACGAAGAAGCTGCGCACCACACCGCAAAGAAGGCACTGTAGGCCGACGAAGAGAGCGCCGCCGAATGCTTCGAGGCCGTGACGGCGGACACGAGCTCTCCTACACCCTCTATCGCTCAGCGTGTGAGGTCTTCCTCAACGTGGAGCCGTGAGCTGCCGCTCGCCCTCCGTCGATTTAAGTTTTTCTCTACTCCTAATTGCTCACTTGTCTACTCCTAATTGCTCACTTGGTAGAATAGCTTCCAGGTTTTTTTTCAACCGGTTTTATTTCGTCTCCCCCCACCCCCTCACGCAACAAAAAACCCATGGAAGTACAAAAAAACATACTACCAGCGATCCATACTCCCATCGATCCTACACTAGAGACGGCGCTGTCTCCATCTCGCCGTCTTCACGCCCCTGTATTCGCGCCGCCGTCTCCACGGAATCTCCGCCGTCTTCACGGGATCGCCACGCCGCCGTCTTCATGGGATCGCCACGCCGCCGTCCTCTTCTCAGCGCCACGCCAACATCTTCACGCCGCACCGCCATCTTCACGGGCTGCCGCTGATCTCGCTGTCGCGATCTCCTGCCATCTTACGCTGGTACGAGGCGTCCGGGATCAAGGCCGCCGTCTTCACCGCCGTACTCTGCTGACCGCCGCGCCGCCGTCTTCCCACTGCGCCACCATTTTCACGCGCCACCGCTGATCTCGGAGCCGCGATCTCCTGCCATCTTCCGCTGGCGTGAGGCGTCCGGGATCCAGCCCGCCGCGGATGTACAAAACAACACGGCTGGTATGCTGAATCAGAAAATCACAATTATGCTAAAATTGTAATCTGCTAATATGCACTGGCATTCTACTATGCACGGCAATAACATTGTATAACAACATGAAAAATTGCAAATTTTGGTTCAGGAAATAACACCAGATTAACTGATGCACATGAGGTTACTGATGAAATAGCACCTAAAATGCAGACTTATAAAAAGCTTCATAAGAAATCATAATAAAATGTATAAAAAACATCACTGCCTTGTGAACAAGTTTGAAATAATATCAAACTCGTAAATATTAGTGTTCCTCTTAACACCAGCTATATCTGAACCCCCAAAAAATAAGACAGTTTGCAAAGTACTATTGCAATATAATAAGTAGAGAACGCATACACAGATACACTACAGCAAAAATGGAGATTCCGCTTCTGTTTGCATCAGAGGTGCTAGGTATTTTACCTCTGCAAGCCGACCCCGTGGTTGTACCCAACAATATAGAATCTGTATAAATGGAAAAATGCTAGACATGATTGGTGACTTATTGGACAGCGCCAACCAGGACTGATGGACGACTTATTGTTGCTTGATCTACAAGCTTCGTAAGAAATCATAATAAAAAGTATTAGAAAAAACATTACTGACTTATTTCACCGATAGTAGGGCTACATTAGCAACTTTCTTTTTCCACTACAACGCTCTCCTTTTCTTCCACGAAACTAAAAATGTTTCTCATCATGATATGTGGATGGATAAAATATTACTAAAAGCTAAAAACATATTTAGTTGATTTTGTACATGATGCACGCATCAGTAACACTCTGATTTTGTACATAAGGCACACATCAGTGTGTTGGAGATCCCTTTTGTTTTGCCTAAATATTTATTTGATGCCCAACACTTAAATATGAGTAAGATTTGTTGTGCTGTTCATTGATAGGTACATATGGGTAATCCACACAGCAAGCCAACAGAACAAATGCCAGCGTCAAATGTGCCTCCATGTATATGTTCAACTATAAAAAAATGCTATTCATGTCAATCACCATCACACACTCGTAATGACATAGTGAGTTCTTGAGGTGTTACAGGTCGGATGAATGAGACAAATGTTGACGAGTACCCCCCAGAGATTACACCCTTAGTTGACGTTGTTGACGAGAGTAACACCAGCGTTCCGGGTATAAGGTTGTGTACATATAGCCATCATATTTTTCCATTGTGGTATTTTTTATGTGATCAATCATACCTAACATACTTGTACACGCACACCATGTCTAATGTATCAAGCATGTGACCTGTAGGAATTCATAGTACTCCCTCGGAACGGGTGTGTGACGCCCCCGATTTCGACCGTACGCTAATCAAACACGCAATGCGTACGACCAAGATTAGGGACTCACTGATTGATATCACAACACAACACTAGACACAAATTAAAGTCATACAGCTTCATATTACAAGCCAGGGGCCTCGAGGGCTCGAATACAAAGCTCGACAAGCACGAGTCAGCGGAAGCAAATAATATCTGAGTACATACATAAGTTAAACAAGTTTTGCCTTAAGAAGGCTAGCACAAACATAAGCAACGGATCGAAAGAGGCGAGGCCTCCTGCCTGGGAACCTCCTAACTACTCCTGAGCTTCGGCACTCTCCACGTAGTAGTAGGCTCCTGCGGTGGTGTAGTAGTCGTCTCCGGCGTACTCCATCTCCTGGGCTCCGTCGTCTGAACGCGGTAATCGTATCGAGGGGGAAAGAGAAAACAAAGCAGCGGTGAGTACTCATCCAAAGTACTCGCAAGACTGACATCAGAACTATGCTAAGTATGCATCATTATCAAGGGGAGGGATTATATCTGGACTGACTGCCGAAAGCAATAATAGGGAGAAGGCCTAGTCCTATCGAAGACTAGCATCTTCAGCATCTTGCAGCATTAGGAGAGAGTAGGCTGGTATCTCATATATAGTCATATTATTGTAGCAATTTTATTAAGTAACCACGCCCAGAGATTCTCCCTCGACTCCCTGCGAGGAAGCAATCTCGGAGCCACATTCATCTCAAATTTAAATCACAGTTATAGTTGTATAAGGTCAAGGTACAACTCCAAGTCGTCATGTTACCGTGGACACGGCTATTCGAATAGATAATTTCTTCCCTGCAGGGGTGCACCGCATTTCCAACACGCCTGATCACCTCCGGCCGGACACACTTTCCTGGGTCATGCCCGGCCTCGGGATAGCAGCACATCGTCGCCCCACCTAGGCTCAACAGAGAGGCCAGCCCGCCGGTCTAAATCCTAAGCACATAGGGGTCGTGGGCCCACTTGCCCTACGCGCTCCTGCACGATGCGTGAGCGGCCGAGGTCAGTCCTAGTACACTCTAGTCCAAGAGCTGCACCGTCCAGGCCACTCGGGCGCGCGCCACTCCATTGCTGACGTCCGAACAGCTTCGGCTAATACAACGACGCTGAGTACCCATAACTTCTCCCACGCGATGGTTTGGTGCGTAAAAGGGCCAACGACCCAACTCAGATTAAATACCCAACCCATTAGCATTTTATTAATGCGGGGCAAGCGCGACCCATGAAGTGCGGTCCCGTCGCCCCGTCTCGAGTATGTGTGGCAAGGGCCTCTCCTGCCCGTCCACGCCTCATCATCATCACACCGTGGGTACCCCTGAGGGCCGACCCATCACCAACATGTTTCTGTAACCATGTCATAGTAACTAGGTGTATAAAACATCAAGACGGAACCTGAGGAATCACCCTCAAGGGGCCCCGCTCGATGAAACCGTCAAGGTGGACTTAGAGGAATCACCTCGAGGGTCCCACACTTGAGGGTTTGCACGACAGAGTCATCATCGGGAGTGGTGAAGGAGGAATCACCCTCGATAACCACGGCCGACTAGCTGCACCATAGAGTTAGCATCATGAGTACTTCACGAGGTGTCACACTCGGTACTCGATAGTAACTCTGCAGAGTCGTACAACTAAGAAGGGGTGTGCGGTGATGTGGGGGGCCTGGCTTGTCGTTCTGTTGACCGAGTCTTCGAGTCTTCGGGTCGTCGAGTCGTCGATGAAGAAGCAGGGGCAACTGGGACTAAGGGGTCACTGGGATTCACTGATCAACCTATACTAAGCAGTTGATATAATTGCAGGTATGGTAGCAGTTTATCCAAAAACAGGCTATGCATCAGAATAGGAGCTAACTAATACAGTATCAAAAATCTAATGCAAGGATAAGAGGGAAGAATGGGCAATATCGGAATGCTCAAGGGGGGGTTGCTTGCCTTGCTGCTCTGCGGCAAAAGGCTGATCGTCAGGCGCGTAGTCATACCCGGCAGCACCGTCAGCCTCGGGGTCTACCGGAGAGAAGAGGGGGGGAGAAACAATAAATATAAAGCACAGATGCAATCACGATGCATGACACGGCAATATGCACAGCTAGGCATGCACTAACACTGTATTACATGTCGCAGACGGGTCGGAAGAATATCTGACGATATTTTCCGGGTCTCGGGCTACTACCGGACGGACGAAATCGATGGAAAAGTTCCATGTTCGGTATGCTAGGAGCACGTGACAGACTAACGGGCAGCGTATTCGGATTCGTGGGATTTTTCTGAACAACTTTCATGTATAAATTATTTTCATCCGAGTTACGGATTATTTTATATAAATTTTTAAAGTTTTATTAATATTTAGAAATTAAAATAGATTATTTTAATTCGAAAAAGCATTTATGACGTCAGCATGACGTCAGCAGTCAACAGTGGGGCAGACTGGTCGAACCTGACCAGTGGGCCCCACCTGTCATAGACTCAGAGTCTAAACAAAGTTTAAATTAAACTAACGGGTTAATTAGAGGGGTGGGCCCCATCTGTCAGTGACTAATTAGGTTAAACTAATTATCAAAATTAATTAAACTAACTTAATTAATTAAAAAGGGGCTGGGCCCACATGTCATACACAGGGGGGGTCGGGCCCCACCTGTCAGTGACTGGGCTATGCCCAGTCAGCCAGTTGACCAAGTCAACTGGTCAACTGGGTCGCCCTGGCCCACTGGCAGGGGCACTGGGGGTGGCCCCAGCCCAGCCACGTCGGCGGCAGCCGGCGGCTCAACGCCGGCGACGCCAAAACGCGGCGGAGGGCACGGGCCGGCGTCGAGATTCGCCCCGCGCGTGGGTGCGTTCGAACGAGCGCGCAGCGCCGCATCTAGTGGTGGCCGCGGCGTAGCCGGAGTTGGCCGGAAACGGCGCCGGCGACGAGTGGAGGCGGCGGCGCATACGGGAGCTCGACGGAAACGGCGCTACGGCGTGCAACAGCTAGAATGGATGGGCTAGGCGGGCTCTACGCGACGCGGCGAAGCTAATGGACACACGCCCGTGACCATTTGGTCACCGGAGACTCGCCGGCGACGAGCTCCGCGGCGATGTGTTCGGGCGTACGTCGGGGACGGCGCTAGGAGGCACGAACGGGCGCGTGCGTGTGTGCGTTGTGCTCCTGGAAGCACCAGGAGCACGGTGCTGCGCTCAGGCGAGCATGACGGCGGCTGTGACGACGACCACGAGCTCGCCGGCGGCAGCGCGCTCGGGTACAAGTGGAACGGCGTCTAGGGGCAGCCAACGGCGACGGGGGAGGAAAGGGAAGAGGCAGAGGCTCACCGGGGAGGCACAAGGTTGCCCGGTGTCAGCTTAGTAGCAGCAGGAGTCGCCGGAGAGGAAGAAAATCACCGGCGACCGAACGAAAGGGGGCGGCTCGATCTCGACGATGCAGAGCTCGCCTGCTTGCGCGCGTGGTCGAGGACGGGGTAGTCGACGACGGCGCAGACGATGGACAGGTCGGCGAGGCGAGGCGGTGGCTGTGGCTGCGCATTCTACGGCGGCGAGGCCATGGTGGCGCTCGGGTGAGGTGGGGGAGGAGAGCGGCGGCGCGAGGAGAGAGCATGGGGGGACCTGGGGGCTACGGTTTCAGGGGGCGTCAGGGCGCCCTTATATCCACCGGGCCGTCGCCGGCGAGCCGGTCCGGCGGGGACGCGCCCGGTCGCGCGCGCGCGCCTCGGTCACCCCACTGTAGCGAGGTGGGAGACGACCGAGGGGCCGCTGGGCCTAAGGCCCAGGGCAGGGGGGCTTTTTCTTTTCTTTTTTTTTCTTTTCTGTTTTCTTTTATAAGTTTCTGTTTTAATTCCTTTTGGCCATATTTCCTTTTAGCAAAAATGTGTAACATGGTCCATTTAATAACTTATAATATTTTGAATGGCCACAACAAGTTTGAGGATTTTTGGGTACTGTTGGAATTAACCATGCAATTTAAAGGGCATTTTAAATGCAAAATGGCCCTGTTTTGGATGGTGGGGTCCACACCAGCTTGAGGGTGATGTTGTTTTCCTTAACAATAATTGATTTGGATTATTCCACAAGGGTGCAACATTTTCCTGATGTTGTTTGGAGAATTATTTTATCACCATAAAATTCATTTGGCTTTTGAAGTGAAATTTAAATTGAGATATGAATTTTAACTGGGTCATATCTTGGTTAGCAAAATGATTAGGCACTGATCATGGTCATCACTATGCTTAATTACAATGATCACTGTAGCACAAAACCAGGGTGTCACAATTCTCCCCTACTAACAAGAATTCTCGTCCCGAGAATTAAGAAGTAGAAGGAAAGAGCTCGGGGTATTCTGCACGAAGATGATCTTCGCGTTCCCAAGTGGCTTCATCTTCAGAATGGTTTGCCCAGTGCACCTTGAAGAACTTGGTAACCTTCTGACGAGTCCGACGTTCAGTTTCATCGAGAATGCAGACCGGTTGCTCCTTGTAAGAAAGGTCCTGTTGCAGCTCAAGCATATCATGATCCACTACTCGGATGGGATCCTTGAAGCAGCGACGTAGTTGTGACACATGGAACACATCGTGAACCTGAGAAAGGTTTGGTGGTAGTTCCAGTTGATATGCCACTTTACCACGCCTTTCGAGAACAGTGAAAGGACCAATATATCGAGGAGCCAGCTTGCCCTTGATCCCGAAACGGTGTGTACCTCTCATTGGCGTGACTCGAAGATAAGCCTTTTCGCCAGGTTGATAGACCATATCTTTGTGATGACGGTCATACTGACTCTTCTGACGAGACTGAGCAGCCTTCAAATTTGCATGAATAATGCGGACTTGATCTTCAGCATGTTGAATAATATCCGGACCGATAAGTGTATGTTCCCCAGTTTCTGACCAATTCAGAGGAGTCCGGCACTTACGTCCATATAATACTTCAAAAGGAGCCATCTTTGAAAGCACATTTGCTCCCTTGGTGGTTTTGGTAATTAATAACAACATATAAGTCATTGAACTAATGTTTCCACTAAGTATATTTCAGGAAAAGTTCAATGATAGGGATGGCAAAAGGATTATGAAGTGTGGATATACCCCAAGATGCAAGGAAATCGATTGGCAAAAATTCAAGCAAGAGGACTCTACATTTTACATTTGTGAGAAATCACTTTGAGTCCATAGGAAAGCCAATACTATTAAAAGGGGGTAAGGTTTTGATTGGTGAACAAAATGCTCATACGTGCACAAGTGATAGTCACCAAAAACACCCACAAGCTCTTCCACAAAGTCTGTCCATAGCCAAATATTCAAAATCGGTGCAACCAACACTTTCCACTCGGTGCCACCGATTCCCAAACTCAGACAGACTCAGCCAAACCCTAGCCACTTCGGTGCAACCGATTCCATTCCGGTGCCACCGAGTTTAGGCTGCCAACTTTCTGTTACGCAAATTCACAATATCGGTACCACCGAGATTGTTGGATCGGCGTCACCGAGAATGTCAATCTGACCATTGGTCACCTTATCGGTGCAACCGAGTTTCCTATATCGGTCTCACCGAGATTCAAAAGTTGCCACCATTTGGTCACTTCGGTACCACCGAGATTAACACATCGGTGTCACCGAGTTGGTCATTTTGTGTGTAACGGTTGGATTTTTGGGGATGCCTATATATACCCCTTCACCACCACCTACTCGAAAGAGAAGCACTCAGAACTATTCCATACTTGCCCCATCCAGTTTTCTGAGAGAGAGCCACCTACCCTTGTGTTGAGGTCAAGATCTTCCACTCCAACCATATGGATCTTGATTTCTAGCCTCCCCAAGTTGCTTTCCACCAACCCCATCTCTTCCACCAAGCCAAATCGGTGAGAGAGTGATTGTGTGTTGAGGAGTCTATCATCTTGAAGCACAAGAGCAAGGAGTTCATCGTCATTACCGAGCCTATTACCTTTTGGAGGGTGGTGCCTCCTAGATTGGTTAGGTGTCGCTTGGGAGCCTCCTACTTCGTGTTGTGGAGTTGAACCAAGAAGTTTGTAAGGGCAAGGAAATCGCCTACTTCGTGAAGATCTAACCATAGTGAGGCTAGTCCTTCATGGACGGAAGCCGTTATGGAATAGTCAAGGTTGCTACTTCGTGGACCCTTATGGGTGGAGCCCTCCGTGGACTCTCGCGACAGTTACCCTCCGTGGGTTGAAGACTCCATAAACGTGGATGTAGGATAGCACCACCTATCGGAACCACGGGAAAAATCATCGTGTCTACGATTGCGTTTGATCTTCCTACCCTATCCTTTCTACTCATGCTTGTTGTTACTTTCCGCTGCTATACTCTTAGACTTGCATGTGTAGGGTGTACTTGACTTGCCATGAAATGCTAAAAACTGCCAACTCTAAAATTTGGTATAGGCAAAACTTTTATTTGGTCAAGTAGTCTAATCACCCCCCCTCTAGACATACTTTCGGTCCTACAAGTGGTATTAGAGCTTTGGTCTCCATTGCATTGGTCTCAGAACCTAGGAGAGTATGGCGTCTAGTGAGGGAAATTATCGCCGTAGAGGTCGGTACTTTGATGGCACAAATTTTGCTAGTTGGAAGCACAAAATGAAAATGCATATTCTTGGTCATAACCCCGCTGTTTGGGTTGTTGTTCGTGTTGGCTTGCAAGGTGAATTCTTTGGTGATGGAAAGGAACCGTATCGTGAAGCGACCGCGGATGAATTGAAGATGTTGCAATACAACGCTCAAGCATGTGACATTCTCTTCAACTACCTATGCCCCGAAGAATTCAACAAATCAGCCGACTTGAGAATGCAAAAGAGATTTGGGATACTTTGGTTGATATGCATGAAGGTATTGAATCCGTGAGAGAATCCAAGTTGGATGTTCTTCAAAGTCAGCTTGACAAGTTCAAGATGAAGGATGGTGAAGGAGTCACAGAGATGTACTCTAGGCTAGCTCTCATCACCAATGAGATTGCCGGCTTAGGAAGAAAAGAGATGACCGACAAATTCATCATCAAGAAGATACTTAGAGCTTTGGATGAGAGATATGACACCGTGTGCACATTGATCCAAATGATGCCCAACTACAAAGATCTCAAGCCTACGGAAGTCATTGGAAGGATTGTTGCTCATGAGATGACACTCAAAGACAAAGAAGAGCTTCACCACAAGTCTAGCGGTGCTTACAAAGCCACAAGTGATGCTCCCACAACTTCAAGCGACAACCTTGTCACCAATGAAGAGATAAGCCTCATGGTCAAGAAATTCAACAAGTTCTACAAGAATAGAGGCAAAGAAAGAAGCTCCAACTCAAGATATGATGAGAAGCGTTCGTCAAGTCGTGACCGCAATTGCTACAATTGTGGGAAGCCCGGACACTATTCCAATGAGTGCACGACTCCCTACAAACGAAGAGAAGAGTCACCTCGAAGACGAAGCTCAAGGAATGAATCACCTCAAAGAGAAAGAAGGAGTAGAGATGATCGTTATGAACGAAGACCCTCAAGGAGAAGTACAGATTCAGAGAAGAAGGACAAGTACACCAAGAGCTACAAAAGAAGAAAACATCAAGCTCATGTTGGTGAATGGGTTTCCGGCTCCGACTCCGACAACAACTCCAAGAGAAGCTATCACTCCGACTCCGACTATAGTCAAGATGATGGTGTTGCCGAGATTGCTCTAGTGACTACCAACTCCCATGATTTATTTGATTCACCAAACGAAGGGAGTGGAAGTTGCTTCATGGCTAAAGGCCCCAAGGTATCACACCCCGAGTATCTTGATTTCAATAGTGATGAAGATGACTTGCTTTGTGATGATGACTTGCTATTTGATAAAACTAGTGATGTTAGTCAAAATGAACTTGATAATTCTCATGATAGTCAAGATAAGTCAATTGATAATGATAAGATGAAAACAGAAGAACTAACTAAAGAACTAAACACTCTTAAGTTAGCTCAT
Source organism: Elymus sibiricus (assembly GCA_039707655.1). Taxonomy (NCBI): domain Eukaryota; kingdom Viridiplantae; phylum Streptophyta; class Magnoliopsida; order Poales; family Poaceae; genus Elymus; species Elymus sibiricus. The sequence goes on from CM077671.1 coordinate 139,579,998, forward strand.
GAATCTACTCTTGAAGATCATAGAGAGCTTGTGAGAACTCATGAGAAGCTACGCTTCGAGAAGCTCAATTTGGAGCAAGAGCATGAGTTTCTTAAAGCTATCAATGACGATCTCCGAAAGAAGACTTCATCTTATCTAGCCAAACGACTGCTCTTATCTACATTCATGCCTCAAGTTAAAACTAAGCAATCTAGTAACAAAGGCAATAAAGGTTCTTCATCTAGTAGCAACAATAAAAATGCTAAACCTAATGATGTTGCTCCTAGTAGTTCTATTGATTCCACTAATGATGATTCTCTTAGCCAAGTTACACTTGAGCAAGAAAATGCTTTATTGAAAGGAATTATAGAGAAAGGTATCTACAAGAGTCTTGCCGAGTATAAGCAATTTGAGGAAATTGTACGCAAGCACGGAGGATACCGAAAGAACCGTGGTGTTGGCTACTTCAACGCAAATGGAGTTGAATGGGAAGAAGGTCAATACCCCGAGCCAAAGTTTGTTCCTCAAAAGGAGAAGTATGAAAATACTCTTCCCAAGAGAACAAGCACTCAAGATGACCTTCCACCACAAGACCACAAGCTCAAGGGCAAGAACAAGCTTCAAGAGGACATTGACTCATATGAAGATGAATCCCTAGCTATGGTGGAGTGGGTTCCCAAGGCTACGTCAAGCTCAACTTCTACAAAGGCTACTACAACACCAAGGATCCCCATCAACTTGATGTGGGTCCCCAAGAAGAAGAACTAGAGAGTTCTTGAGGGGTGACTCCGCCAATGAAATTCACTCACATTCATTATTGGCAAGAACTATTTGCAATTAACATCAACTATGTGCAATAGTTCAAGGAGTCACACATTCCCTCAAAGGTAAGCAAGGGACAAGGTAATCAACAAATCGATGGACATCATAACACATGCTTTGCACTCCATGTTCATAGATATCCTTGTATTTGTCTCTTGTATGTTGGGACTAACCCATGTAGGTGAAAAGAGTAAGGAAACAACAAGGATGCTCCCAATTCTTGGTGATCTTCATCAACCTTGAGCATCCACCACTACCTCACCAACATGAAGTCTTCATCGACAAAACCCAAGGTTAGTTTCTCTCTCTTATGGGGGGATGTCACATCAAGGGGGAACTTTACTCTAAGACTTGAGTCAAAGCATCTCTTAGTATGTGACAACATTAAATGCTTCATGTAAAAGTGGTAACCCCACTTATGCTTAAATGATGAGTATGACCTATGATCAAGTATTCTTACTTGGCTCCTAAGTCAATATACTCATATATAGATGACTTCGTCATCGCCCAAGTGCTTGTTAGATGCTAGTGTGTATGTGCATGTTTGTCATGATTTCTTTTGACATCTTATTGTGTGAGCATGTTGGTCAACATTTATTTTCTCATTCAAGGACATCCAATTGTTGCTATTTGGTTTTTGATTTATCTTTTGCCAATTGGATGGACAAGAATGCCTAGGACCACTCTTTAGCTAACTATGCTTTGTCACCTCATATTCCATTCATGCTGCATCACAAAATTTGAACAAGTACTTTTCGATCCCTCTGTGTGTGGAGCACTCGGAGTTCCGTATCGACAAGGACTGACCATTAAAACCTCCCAAGTGCATCTCGGTGGAACCAACCCACAATTCTCGGTCTCACCGAATGCCTAGGGTTGATCTGGTTTTCTATCTCGGTACTACCGATTCCATATTCTCGGTTACACCGAGTTTCCCTGTCAGCTGACAGTTGAGAAACTTGGTGACACCGGAAATTTAGAATCGGTGTCACCAACAGTGAAGGGTATATAGCTTGTGGTCCCGACGATTCGAAATTTCAATCTTCAATCGTCGCGCCCCAAACCCTAAACTGCCGCAGAAGGACCCCCTGGTCGTCGCCTTGCCTCCCCTAGCGCCTCCGCCGCTGGGAATCCTCGCCGTCGACGGGCATCTTTGCCGCCGTCGCCGCCGTAGCGAGTCCGTCACCGAGTTAGGGTACGGATTCGTCTTTCCTTGCGCTCCCCGTCTGATTCTCACGCATTGGATTCAATATTATCTATAAGCCACCATTTGCAATCCTCTCAATCCCCAAAAACGTCCTGTAGTTAGAGAACGATCGATTCTCTAGGGTTTGCCGTCCGCCCGATGGAACTCGGTGGAACCGAAGCAAACAAATCGGTGTCACCGATTTGCCTGTCTGTGCTGCTGAGAACTTTCTCGGTGAAACCGAGTACTTCTTTTCGGTCTTACCGAAAAGAGTGCCAAGTTTCTGTTAAGAAGAAAGTCAGTCTCAGTAGCACCGAAACTTTTTCTTCGGCTGTACCGATTTTCATGTGACAGAATGTAAACCTTGAGAATCTTTTGTTCAAACTTTCAAAAAACCAGCTGATAATTTTGTGATGACTCATCTTATTTTGCTCCTCTATACTCTATTCACAGGGTCAGTATGTCAAGTGCTGAGGACAGTGAGAACAATTTCCAAGAGGAGAACATTGTGATGAGTTCAGGCACTAGTCCTGAGTCTAGTTCATCTTCAGATCCAGGCACTCCCAGTTCCCATGGGTTGCCCAAGGCTGCAACAAGGACCAGGAAGAAGCTGAATTCTGATAAGGAGGATTCAGACTTTGTGCCAGAGGAGGTTCTTGCTAAGAAGCAAGAGAAGGCTGCCAAGAAATCTGCAAATGAAGCTACCTCTTCAAGGAGAGCTGTCAGGAAGGAGTATGCCAGCTCAGAAGCTATGAGAGCACCTGAGGGTGCTAGGGCAAAAATGGCTCTTCACCTTGAGTCACCCCCAAAGAAATCTATGCCTAAGAAGGCAGGGGAGAAGAAGAGAGCCAGGAAAAGGATTGTCTATGTCACTGGTAGGCAGACCTCCATGTTTGAGGACCCTGAGGAAGCTGCTGGTGCTGCTGCTGAGGAGGAGGAAGAGCAAGTTGTCAAGGCCCCTCCCAAGAAGAAGCAAAAGAAACTTATGTCTGATGCTATGCCAAAGAGTGGCACTTCCAAGAGCACCAAGTCTGCCCCCAAGAAGGCTGCTGCTGAAAAGCCCAAGAGGTTCTCAAGGCAAATTCCAGCTTCTGAAAAGAACAAGGGAAACACCTCCAGAGTTGAGGATGAAGATGCTATGTCTGCCCTGATGAAGCTTAGACCACACCTTCCAGTACATAATGCCAGCTACCCACTTGCTGAGGATATGAAGAAGAGGAAGGATTCTGGTTTGAGGGCTTGGAGAGCTGCTGATCCATATGCCCAAAGGAGGAAGACAGCTGTGGACTACAGATTCTACACCAAAGAGCAACAGGATTTCTATGAGACTATGCTTTTTGACAAGAGTCCAGCTGTGAGTGATATGAGATATGTGGACTGGAAATTCATCAAGGAGAATGAAGACCATTTTCCAAGTGTCCAAGACAATTTCCACTGCATTGGTTTGGATGAGTTTGTTGGCAGAGAATTCACTGCTTGGAATGATGAGATTATCATGCAATTCTACTCCACTGCACATTTCTATGGAGATGGTAGAATTGTATGGATGACTGAAGGTGCAAGATATGAGTCCACTGTTGAGGAATGGGCTGAAATCTTAGGAGTCCCTAAGGCACAGGATGGTGATTTGGATGTCTACTCAGAGTCCAAGGAGAGCCACAATGCTATGGCCAACATGTACAATGTGATCCCTGCTGCTCATGTGAAGTCTCACAAGCTAGGATCCATCTACTTTCTTTAGGCTGGCCTCCGCACCATGAACACTATTATGAGGCATACCTTGATGCCCAAGTCGGAAGATGACAAGATGATCCGAGGCTACTCCATCAACATGCTGATTCATCTTGACAGACACACCAGGATTAGAGTCATGGACTTAATTGTTGAGACAGTTAAGAGGGTTGCTGCCGATCAGAAGTGCTCTTGCTGCTATGCACCCTACATCGAGATGCTCATCAACTCTAAGCTGGAGAAGCACATATTTGCTCTGGACAGACCCCACTTGCCCCTACAGCCAGATCTCGAGGACAACGTCGTGGAGATGAACCCAGATCATCCCACTTCAGCTGCAGCTCAGGCAGAGGCAGAGGCAGCCAGAGCCACTAGTGCTCAAGTCCCTAGATCCAGGAACGAGCAAATGGATCTTTTGATCTCATCAGTTCAGGGCATGCAGAAGGACATTAAGGACATCTTGAAGAACCAGAACAGTCTTGTCAGGATCTTTGAGAACAGGATCAAGCCCCTTAATGATAAGGTGGATGGGCTGACTAAGACAGTCAATGAGCTCAAGAAGGAAGTTGACTCAGTGCCTCTTCCTCATTCTTCTGATGATGATGATGATGATGAGGATGGATCACCTCTCAGGCCAGGCACACAGTTTACTACTCAGGCTAGATCAGCCACTGTGCCAGCTCCAGACTTGAGGCCCTCTTCATCAGCTCCAGCCACTGTCACCTCAGCTCCTGCTCCATCAGCTTCAGTTCCTCCAGTTTCCACACCAACTCCATCCACGACATCTGCAGAGATCTTCGCCGACGCTGTTCTCTCGACTCCTTCATCAACAACCGGAGGAGATCAGCCCAAGAACGCTTAGACATATGCCTTTGAACTTTTTGGTAACTTGTTGCCAAAGGGGGAGAAGTGTATATAGATCTTTAGGCTTCGAGTGAGAGAGCATTTGGTTTTTATTGCTTTTTCAAAAACACACATGGTTCATTTACTTTTGGCTACGCTTTGTGTTTTGATCATACACTTTATGTGTGTTGTGCTACTATTTCCTATCATCTTAATGCTTATGAGATGATCATTATCTTTGTTTGGTTGTGTTGTGCTATGATGTTCACTCTAATTATTCTCGCACACCACCAAGATTTATGTGACATGGAAGAAGTGCCCCATGTACCTAATCGATTGTGCATTTGCATTCAAACGCAAATTTAAAATAATGCACAAATTTAGGGGGAGCTCTTGCTTATCACATACTTCTCAAAGCGACGATTATATTCATTGATTATATCTTTGTCGAAGCTTTGATCTATATGTTGTCATCAATTACCAAAAAGGGGGAGATTGAAAGCACATTTGCTCCCTTGGTGGTTTTGGTAATTAATAACAACATATAAGTCATTGAACTAATGTTTCCAGTAAGTATATTTCAGGAAAAGTTCAATGATAGGGATGGCAAAAGGATTATGAAGATTGTGGAAATACCCCAAGATGCAAGGAAATGGATTGGCAAAGCTTCAAGCAAGAGGACTCTACATTTTACATTTGTGAGAAATCACTTTGAGTCCATAGGAAAGCCAATACTATTAAAAGGGGGTAAGGTTTTGATTGGTGAACAAAATGCTCATACGTGCACAAGTGATAGTCACCAAAAACACCCACAAGCTCTTCCACAAAGTCTGCCCATAGCCAAATATTCAAAATCGGTGCAACCAACACTTTCCACTCGGTGCCACCGATTCCCAAACTCAGACAGACTCAGCCAAACCCTAGCCACTTCGGTGCAACCGATTCCATTCCGGTGCCACCGAGTTTAGGTTGCCAACTTTCTGTTACGCAAATTCACAATATCGGTACCACCAAGATTGTTGGATCGGCATCACCGAGAATGTCAATCTGACCATTGGTCACCTTATCGGTGCAACCGAGTTTCCTATATCGGTCTCACCGAGATACAAAAGTTGCCACCTTTTGGTCACTTCGGTACCACCGAGATTAACACATCGGTGTCACCGAGTTGGTCATTTTGTGTGTAATGGTTGGATTTTTGGGGATGCCTATATATACCCCTTCACCACCACCTACTCGAAAGAGAGGCACTCAGAACTATTCCATACTTGCCCCATCCAGTTTTCTGAGAGAGAGCCACCTACCCTTGTGTTGAGGTCAAGATCTTCCACTCCAACCATATGGATCTTGATTTCTAGCCTCCCCAAGTTGCTTTCCACCAATCCCATCTCTTCCACCAAGCCAAATCTGTGAGAGAGTGATTGTGTGTTGAGGAGTCTATCATCTTCAAGCACAAGAGCAAGGAGTTCATCGTCATTACCGAGCCTATTACCTTTTGGAGGGTGGTGCCTCCTAGATTGGTTAGGTGTCGCTTGGGAGTCTCCTACTTCGTGTTGTGGAGTTGAACCAAGAAGTTTGTAAGGGCATAGAGATCGCCTACTTCGTGAAGATCTACCCATAGTGAGGCTAGTCCTTCGTGGACGGAAGCCGTTATGGAATAGTCAAGGTTGCTACTTCGTGGACCCTTATGGGTGGAGCCCTCCGTGGACTCTCGCGACCGTTACCCTCCGTGGGTTGAAGACTCCATAAACGTGGATGTATGATAGCACCACCTATCGGAACCACGGGAAAAATCATCGTGTCTACAATTGCGTTTGATCTTCCTACCCTATCCTTTCTACTCATGCTTGTTGTTACTTTCTGCTGCTATACTCTTAGACTTGCATGTGTAGGGTGTACTTGACTTGCCATGAAATGCTAAAAACTGCCAACTCTAAAATTTGGTATAGGCAAAACTTTTATTTGGTCAAGTAGTCTAATCACCCCCCCCCCCTCTAGACATACTTTCGGTCCTACAATCTTCAGACTAGCTTGATAGCTATTGTTGTAGGAGAACTCAGCATACGGGAGAGATTCCTCCCATTTCTTGCCGAAAGAAATGACACAAGCTCGAAGCATGTCTTCGAGAATCTGATTGACTCTTTCAACTTGACCCTGGGATTGAGGGTGAAAAGCGGTGCTGAAGGACAAATGAGTTCCCATAGCTTCCTGGAAACTTGCCCAGAACCTTGAAGTGAATAAGCTGCCACGGTCTGAACTAATCACCAATGGGATACCGTGGAGCGAAACAACTCTGGACATGTAAAGATCTGCTAGCTGACTAGCAGTAATAGTTTCCTTGACAGCCAGAAAATGTGCAACTTTGGACAGTTGGTCAATGACGACAAGAATAGCATCATTTCCTTTCTGCGATCTAGGAAAACCAGTGACGAAGTCCATTTCAACATGGTCCCATTTCCATTTAGGAACCGTAATAGGTTGCAGAGTTCCGGCAGGCCTTTGATGTTCTGCTTTGATACGACGGCAAACATCACATTCTGAAACATAGCATGCAATGTCTTGCTTCATGTTAGACCACCAGAATCTTTGACGAATGTCTTGGTACATCTTGGTACTACCAGGATGAATAGACAGCGGAGTGTCATGTGCTTCCTTCATGACCTCCTGAGTCATATCATTGTTTTTCTCCTTACTCGGTACCACTAGGCAGCCTTTGAAGTACAAAGAGCCATCCTCAGCAATAGTGAAGAATGAGGGTTTACCTTCTGCGAGATTGAGTTTAATCCTCTCGACTTCATTGTCACACTTCTGGATCCACTTGATGACGTCCACAAGATATGGTTTAGCAACCAGGGTATTAAGAGAACCCTGGGAAACAACGTGGAGGTTCATTTTGTAGGACCCTTACGGAGGGGGAGCGAGATAACCCTGAGGAACAATATGGAGGTTCAGCTTGCGAAATTCTTCTTGAAGAAGGCGATGAACCTTATGAACCTGAAGGTGATTGCAGTATGACTTGCGGCTCAAAGCATCAGCCATTACATTAGCCTTCCCAGGTGTGTAAGAAATACCCACATTGTAATCTGCTATGCGCTCCATCCATCTCTGTTGACGGAGGTTCAGATCTGGCTGAGCAAACAGGTACTTCAGACTTTGGTGATCGGTGTAGATCTCACAACGATTACCAACAAGGTATTGCCGCCACTCTTTCAGTGCATGAATTACTGCAGCAAGTTCAAGGTCATGAACTGGGTAGTTCTCTTCATGAGGACGCAATTGACGAGATGCATAAGCAACCACTCTGCGCTCTTGCATTAGGACACAGCCCATTCCTTGACGTGAAGCGTCACAATAGATGACGAAGTCCTTACGAGTATCCGGAGGAGCAAGCACTGGAGCAGACGTCAGTTTGTCCTTAAGTGCCTGAAAGCTCTCCTGACATTTTTCTGTCCACTCATATTTAACACCTTTGTGAAGCAAATTGGTTAAGGGATTTGCAATCTTGGAGAAGTTCTCGATGAATCGACAGCAATAGCTGGCAAGTCCGAGAAAACTTCTGACTTGCTTGACATTCTTCGGGGGAGTCCAGTCAAGAATAGCATGAACTCGTTCAGGGTTGACCGCAATACCATCCTTGGAGATCACATGACCAAGGTAGGTTACTTCGTCCATCCAGAACTCACACTTTGAATACTTTGCATAAAGTTGATGTTCTCGAAGCCTCTCCATTATAAGACGAAGATGTTCAGCATGCTCTTCTTTATTCTTGGAGTAAACCAGGATATCATCCAGATAAATCACGACGAATTTATCGAGGTAATCCATGAATATATAGTTCATCAGGCGAGAGAAGGTTGCTGGGGCATTGGTTAAGCCAAAGGACATGACGGTGTACTCGTATGAACCATAGCGAGTAACAAATGCAGTCTTGGGAATATCCTCTTCACGAACCCGGATCTGATGGTAACCCAACCTCAAGTCGAGTTTGGAAAACACTGACGAACCAGCAAGTTGATCATACAGATCGTTGATCCGAGGGAGCGGATATTTGTTTTGAATTGTTGCCTGGTTGATGGGACGGTAATCTTGGACCAACCGATTCATACCATCCTTTTTCTTGACAAAGAGAGAAGGTGCTCCCCAAGCAGAGGAACTTGGACGAATGAAACCAAGACGAAGCGAATTGTCAATTTCTTGCTTAAGTTCAAGGAGTTCATGTGGTGGCATCTTATACGGACGCTTGGCTATAGGAGTGGTACCAGGTACCAAGTCGATGACAAACACGACAGCTCTGGCAGGGGGAATCCCTGGAAGTTCTTTCGGAAAAACATCTTGGAAATCCCGGACAACTGGAATGTTTTCAATCCCTTCGAGAGGTGACTCATTTAATGCATTCATGGCATATAGTCGGGCTTCAGCATTCCGAACAAGATGAGCATGATAGCTTACAATCTCATTCGATGGATGTAGGAGGTGGACGGTTTTGGTGTCACAAACAATTGAAGCGGTATGTGCTTTCAACCAATCCATTCCGAGAATAAGATCAATATTAGAAGACTTCAGCATTATGGGGAAGGCAAGGAATTCCAACCCTTCAACTTCAATGGGGACATTGTGACTAATAATGGAGGTCCGACATTGGCCCGCGGGAGTGTTTACCACTATTGGGACGTTCATCTCTTCACACTTAATGTCATGCATGCATGCGAAATCTTCAGACATAAAAGAATGCGATGCTCCTGTATCAAACAATACAGAAGCTGGCACTGAGTTGACGAGAAGAGTACCCATCACAGTAGCAGGCTGGTCTTGAACTTCATTCAGATCAATATTGTTAGCTTGGACACGACCAGTGTTAGGCCTGGCATTGTTGTTGCGGGGCTGGTTGGAAAGCAGTGCAGGTTGATTCTGATTCTGCCTGCATTCTCTAGCATGATGTCCTGGACGACCACACTTGAAGCACATCCCATCCTCAGGACGAGAAGTGGGAACAGGAGCTCGTGGTGGCGGAGCTGGGAGCCTCGGCTGCCTAGGTGGGGGTGGAGGCAGACGAGGTGGAGCATAGGACGGCCTCGGAGCATGAGGCGGTGCATGGTACATGTTGTGGGGGATCCAGATCTTGCGCTTTTGAGTTCCTGAGCCCGAAGATGAGCCCATGTCACGGTTGCGCTTGCTGTTGTCCTTGTAGTCCTGCAGACCTGTTTCCACTAGAATGGACTTGTTCACCAAGGTGGCGAAGTTATCAAAGTCCTGAACAAGGAGTGCCAGCTTGATATCCGGGTGGAGGCCTTCACGGAACTTCTCCTGCCTACGAGCATCAGTTGCTACGTCTTCTTCAGCATAGCGGGATAAGTCCAGAAATTCCCGCTGATAAGTATCCACAGTCTTGTTGCCCTGGACTAGGTTGCGGAATTCACGCTTCTTCTTATCCATCAGTCCTTGAGGAATGTGACGAGCACGGAACGCAGCTTGGAACTCCGGCCAGGTGATGATTGTTCCAACAGGCTGTGAGCGCCTGTGACTGTCCCACCATTGAGCAACGGGACCCTTTAGAAAATACGAGACAAAGGTGACATAGCTAGCCACTGGGGCGCCTAAAGACTCCAGCTCATAAGTGATGTCACGGAGCCAGTCATCTGCGTCAAGCGGCTGAGTTGAGCTGCGGTAGATCGCAGGGTCGAGACGCGTGAAGTCTTGCAGAGTCATTGGGCTGGCTGCTGATTCATATTCAGCCTCGGGAACTGGTCCATAAGTCCTTGCATAAACTGGTGATTCAGTTCAAACTGTTGCATCATACCAGCCATGTATTCCGGTGGTGGTGGTGGTTCAGGCGCACCACGACCACGACCAGCTGGTCTAACCATTCTGTCAAATTTTTAACAGTGGTAGTTTAGCATTGGATAATTGCAAGGACAAAGAACCATTCATGAAGTAAATTGCACTAAGAAGAAAGTGCGATAAATACGACATAGTAGTTCAAATCCAGCATACAGATCCGTACATAGGTCTATTACAAGCCATAAGTTCGTTACAAAATAGACGATAGGTCCGCCATGAAATTAACCTAGATAACTAGGCGGCACGCAGGCTCGCGGTAGAGGGATACAACAACGAGGCGTAGCGATATGCTACATCAATGTCGGGGACAACGATAGAATCAAGCCATCATCTGGAAGGAGGAGCTCTCCGGGAGGAAGAAGTTACGAGAACCTAGAGTTAGAGTTAATAAAAATCTTTAACCCGAAAAAGAAGAGAGATCAAAACCCAGAGTATAGACGAGGAATAAAAGATCCTAATACCACCCGATTGAGATGTGGGCCCGTAAGCCACACAACTATGTTAGTAAAGTATTTCAATGACTAGACTCAACTTCGGCCAAGGAGTTGGAAAGGGGGCTACCTACAGGCAGTCGGCTCTGATACCAACTTGTGACGCCCCCGATTTCGACCGTACGCTAATCAAACACGCAATGCGTACGACCAAGATTAGGGACTCACTGATTGATATCACAACACAACACTAGACACAAATTAAAGTCATACAGCTTCATATTACAAGTCAGGGGCCTCGAGGGCTCGAATACAAAGCTCGACAAGCACGAGTCAGCGGAAGCAAATAATATCTGAGTATAGACATAAGTTAAACAAGTTTTGCCTTAAGAAGGCTAGCACAAACATAAGCAACGGATCGAAAGAGGCGAGGCCTCCTGCCTGGGAACCTCCTAACTACTCCTGAGCTTCGGCACTCTCTACGTAGTAGTAGGCTCCTGCGGTAGTGTAGTAGTCGTCTCCGGCGTACTCCATCTCCTGGGCAAAGAGAAAACAAAGCAGCGGTGAGTACTCATCCAAAGTACTCGCAAGACTGACATCAGAACTATGCTAAGTATGCATCATTATCAAGGGGAGGGATTATATCTGGACTGACTGCAGAAAGCAAGAATAGGGAGAAGGCCTAGTCCTATCGAAGACTAGCATCTTCAGCATCTTGCAGCATTAGGTGAGAGTAGGCTGGTATCTCATATATAGTCATATTATTGTAGCAATTTTATTAAGTAACCACGCCCAGAGATTCTTCCTCGACTCCCTGCGAGGAAGCAATCTCGGAGCCACATTCATCTCAAATTTAAATCACAGTTATAGTTGTATAAGGTCAAGGTACAACTCCAAGTCGTCCTGTTACCGTGGACACGGCTATTCGAATAGATAATTTCTTCCCTGCAGGGGTGCACCGCATTTCCAACACGCCTGATCACCTCCGGCCGGACACACTTTCCTGGGTCATGCCCGGCCTCGGGATAGCAGCACGTCGTCGCCCCACCTAGGCTCAACAAAGAGGCCAGCCCGCCGGTCTAAATCCTAAGCACACAGGGGTCATGGGCCCACTTGCCCTACGCGCTCCTGTACGATGCGTGGGCGGCCGAGGTCAGCCCTAGTACACTCTAGTCCAAGAGCTGCACCGTCCAGGCCACTCGGGCGCGCGCCGCTCCATTGCTGACGTCCGAAGAGCTTCGGCTGATACAACAATGCTGAGTACCCATAACTTCTCCCACGCGATGGTTTGGTGCGTAAAAGGGCCAACGACCCAACTCAGATCAAATACCCAACCCATTAGCATTTTATTAATGCGGGGCAAGCGCGACCCATGAAGTGCGGTCCCATCGCCCCGTCTCGAGGATGTGTGGCAAGGGCCTCTCCTGCCCGTCCACGCCTCATCATCATCACACCGTGGGTACCCCTCAGGGCCGACCCATCACCAACATGTTTCTGTAACCAGGTCATAGTAACTGGGTGTATAAAACATCAAGACGGAACCTGAGGAATCACCCTCAAGGGGCCCCGCTCAATGAAACCGTCAAGGTGGACTTAGAGGAATCACCCTCGAGGGTCCCACACTTGAGGGGTTGCACGACAGAGTCATCGTTGGGAGTGGTAAAGGAGGAATCACCCTCGATAACCACGACCGACTAGCTGCACCACAGAGTTAGCATCATGAGTACTTCACGAGGTGTCATCCTCGGTACTCGATAGTAACTCTGCAGAGTCGTACAACTAAGGGGTGTGCGGTGATGTGGGGGGCCTGGCTTATCGGTCGGTTGACCGAGTCTTCGAGTCTTCGGGTCGTCGAGTCGTCGATGAAGAAGCAGGGGCAACTGGGACTAAGGGGTCACTGGGGATTCACTGATCAACATATACTAAGCAATTGATATGATTGCAGGTATGGTAGCAGTTTATCCAAAAACAGGCTATGCATCAGAATAAGAGCTAACTAATACAGTAGCAAAAATCTAATGCAAGGATAAGAGGGAAGAATGGGCGATATCGGAATGCTCAAGGGGGGGTTGCTTGCCTTGCTGCTCTGCGGCAAAAGGCTGATCGTCAGGCGCGTAGTCGTACCCGGCAGCACCGTCAGCCTCGGGGTCTATCGGAGAGAAGAGGGGGGAGAAACAATAAATATAAAGCACAGATGCAATCACGATGCATGACACGGCAATATGCAGAGCTAGGCATGCACTAACACTGTATTACACGTCGCCGACGGGTCGGAAGAATATCTGACGATATTTTCCGGGTCTCGGGCTACTACCGGACGGACGAAATCGATGGAAAAGTTCCATGTTCGCTATGCTAGGAGCACGTGACAGACTAACGGACAGCGTATTCGGATTCATGGGATTTTTCTAAACAACTTTCACGTATAAATTATTTTCATCCGAGTTACGGATTATTTTATATTAATTTTTAAAGTTTTATTAATATTCAGAAATTAAAATAGATTATTTTAATTCGAAAAAGCATTTATGACGTCAGCATGACGTCAGCAGCAAACAGTGGGGCAGGCTGGTCAAACCTGACCAGTGGGCCCCACCTGTCATAGACTCAGAGTCTAAACAGAGTTTAAATTAAACTAACGGGTTAATTAGAGAGGTGGGCCCCGTCTGTCAGTGACTAATTAGGTTAATCTAATTATCAAAATTAATTAAACTAACTTAATTAATTAAAAAGGGGCTGGGCCCACATGTCATACACAGGGGGGTCGGGCCCCACCTGTCAGTGACTGGGCTGTGTCCAGTCAGCCAGTTGACCAAGTCAACTGGTTAACTGGGTCGCCCTGGCCCACTGGCAGGGGCATTGGGGGTGGCCCCAGCCCAGCCACGTCGGCGGCGGCCGGTGGCTCAACGCCGGCGACGCCAAAACGCGGCGGAGGGCACGGGCCGGCGTCGGGATTTGCCCACAGAGGGCCATTTGGCCCGCACGTGGGCGCGTTCGAACGAGCGCGCAGCGCCGCATCTAGTGGTGGCCGCGGCGTTGCCGGAGTTGGCCGGAAACGGCGCCGGCGACGAGCGGAGGCGGCGGCGCGTACGGGAGCTCGACGGAAACGGCGCTACGGCGTGCAACAGCTCGAATGGATGGGCTAGGCGGGCTCTACGCGACGCGGCGAAGCTAATGGACACACGCCCGTGACCATTTGGTCATCGGAGACTCACCAGCGACGAGCTCCGCGGCGATGTGTTCGGGCGTACGTCGGGGACGGCGCTAGGAGGCACGAACGGGCGCGTGCGTGTGTGCGTTGTGCTCCTGGAAGCACCAGGAGCACGGTGCTGCGCTCAGGCGAGCATGACGACGGCTGTGACGACGACCACTAGCTCGCCGGCGGCACCGCGCTCGAGCACAAGTGGAACGGCGTCTAGGGGCAGCCAACGACGACGGGGGAGGAAAGGGAAGAGGCAGAGGCTCACCGGGGAGGCACAAGGTGGCCCGGTGTCAACTTAGTCGCAGCAGGAGTCGCCGGAGAGGAAGAAGATCGCCGGCGACCGAACGAAAGGGGGCGGCTCGATCCCGACGATGCAGAGCTCGCCTGCTTGCGCGCGTGGTCGAGGACGGGGTAGTCGACGACGGCACAGACGATGGACAGGTCGGCGAGGCGAGGCGGTGGTTGTGGCCGCGCGTTCTACGGCGGCGAGGCCATGGTGGCGCTCGGGTGAGGTGGGGGAGGAGAGCGGCGGCGCGAGGAGAGAGCAAGGGGGGACCTGGGGGCTAGGGTTTCAGGGGGGGCGTCGGGGCGCCCTTATATCCACCGGGCCGTCGCCGGCGAGCCGGTCCGGCGAGGACGCGCCCGGTCGCGCGCGCGCGCCTCGGTCGCCCCACTGTAGTGAGGTGGGAGACGACCGAGGGGGGCGCTGGGCCGGCCTGGGCCTGCCACTGTGGCCTAAGGCCCAGGGCAGGGGGGCTTTTTTCTGTTTTCTTTTATAAGTTTCTGTTTTAATTCCTTTTGGCCATATTTCCTTTTAGCAAAAATGTGTAACATGGTCCATTTTATAACTTGCAATATTTTGAATGGCCACAACAAGTTTGAGGATTTTTGGGTACTGTTGGAATTAACCATGCAATTTAAAGGGCATTTTAAATGCAAAATGGTCCTGTTTTGGATGGTGGGGTCCACACCAGCTTCAGGGTGATGTTGTTTTCCTTAACAATAATTGATTTGGATTATTCCACAAGTGTGCAACATTTTCCTGATGCTGTTTGGAGAATTATTTTATCACCATAAAATTCATTTGGCTTTTGAAGTGAAATTTAAATTGAGATATGAATTTTAACTGGATCATATCTTGGTTAGCAAAATGATTAGGCACTAATCATGGTCATCACTATGCTTAATTACAATGATCACTGTAGCACAAAACCAGGGTGTCACAGGGTGATACTTGAACTGACCGAACAACCAGTTCTACATTTGATTTCAGGTAAATATGTGGCATAATTACTGGTTATAGGAATATAATTGAATTTGTTGGGGTATTAGTAAACTTACTGGTTCTGTCACATATTTGTTATTTTAAGATGATGCAGGCAACCCAGCAATCTCAGACATGCCCGTTGAAGCTTCATTGCCGGCTACGAGTAATCTCACATAGGTTTATGCCACAGATGTAGCACAAAGTTCATATGGTATTACCTGATACGTCTTTGATATGATTGTGCTTACATGGGATTTGTTTTCCTATATTAACCCATCTTTTTGTAGGAATGCATAGTACTCCCTCAGAAAGGATGATACTTGAACAAACCGAACAACCAGCTCTACCCCAACACACTGATGATCATATCACAAATGTTAATCATACTTACCATCTAATTGCAGGTAGGTATTAAATGTACAGAATATATTTTTCTTAGTTGGGATAACAACTAACTTCCTGGTTGTCATACATAATGATGCAGAGAACCAATCAATCTCAGTCATACAAAATGAAGCTTCATTGCCGGCTACCAGAAATCTCACACAAGTTTGTGCCGCGGACGTAGCACAAATTTCAAATGGTATTAGCGCATACGTCCTTCACATGTTTGTGCTTATAGGGATTTGTTTTCGTATATTAACCTAGGTTATTGCTTTAATGTTGTTCCGGTAGCTATGGATGTGTTCCATAGCGATGTGGGTAGCCACAAAGGGATTAATGCGTCTGCTTGTGATTCCGGTCAAGTTGTACCCATGTCCAGCGCAACATCCCAGCACATGACAACAGGAGCTGTCATGAATGTCGGCAAAAAAACATTGAAAAAGCCCTTGACAGCCGAAAAAAGGGAGGAGATAAACGCCAAAAGGCGAGCAAATTATCGGAAGAAAAAAGAAGAGGCTACGGTCAAGCTCCAAGATGAAAATCAGCCTACCCTTACAATGTCGAGTATGGCTGTTAAATTTTTAAGCAATACGGTGAAAAATGAATCATCTATCTTCATTCTTGTCAAACAAAATATGCATACAGTATGCTTGAACACTACTGTTGAACCATCTATACTTTGTTATTTTCCTGCATCGACTACTGTCACATCTGATTTCTTTAATGTTTGAACTAGCTACCACCAATCTACGAGATGATGCTGAAAATGTTCCCCGCCCCCTCTCGGTGATATCACTAATGGGTATCAACACACCTCTATGATACTTGATGAAAAGGAGCTGTTAAAAGCTCGGAGGCGAGCTGCTTATCGAAAGTAAAAAGATGAGGCTGTCGTCAAGCAACAGGATGAGAATCTGCCCGCCCTCACGATATCAGGTAAGAATGTTTTATGTTTCAGGACTACGATGATAGTGTATAGTCCCTCCGTTCATGAATATTGTGTTAATCTATGCCTGAGCAAGTCAGCCATTTCAATGTTATATACTGAATATAAGAATGTCTGCAATACCTTGCTTGTAAATGTGAACCTAGCTTGCGTGATGGAACAAATGAAATAAAAAATGGCTGACTTTGATATTTATTTCTAAAAACTTGTTCAAGCATGCACTTGTTTGACTTTTGAAAAAACAAATACACCTTATGTAAAGGAATGGAGGGAGTCTGAATAAACTCAACCATATATTCTACTACCTTCAGTCTTGTTAGCATAGAAAGTTCTGAATATGTTTTGACACTGTTTTTTAACCAGCCGACACAACTAAGTCCAGCTATACATCATTCTCAGAGGATGATGCAGTATTGCCTACTTCAAGTACAATCACTTCTGGTGTCATTCATGATAACGTACAAGCTATCAGGCAACGTGATAGAGAACGCAAACACAGCTTAACAGAATCGCAGAGAGAACAGACAAACGCACGGAGGCGATCAAATTATCGGAAGAATATTGATGAGGGAGCGATCGATGTTGAAGAAAAAAATGGTTAGCTGTGAGAGTGGCGCATGCAACACCGAAAAAGCATGACTCCTGAAGAGCAGGGGAAGACAAGTGCTCAAAGAAGGGCAAAGTATGCCGCAAAAAAATACACCCCTTGTGCTGAATCAATTGCAATGCCACGTCCAACTCTAGCTAGCACAACCTCTGACGCGCGGGCATTCACCTCTCGTGCATCACCCATCTTTCAGGACGCCTCATCTGCTTCGCCAGATGTCAGCCCTTC
This sequence comes from Elymus sibiricus, assembly GCA_039707655.1. Taxonomy (NCBI): domain Eukaryota; kingdom Viridiplantae; phylum Streptophyta; class Magnoliopsida; order Poales; family Poaceae; genus Elymus; species Elymus sibiricus. Next base: position 139,597,462 of record CM077671.1, read on the forward strand.
CACAAGCATGCCAACTTATAATGTCGGCACCGATGGTAAGAGATGTCTAATCTCACAATCTTATGCACAAAATTCCACCCACTTTTTTTCACCATTTCAACAATGTTGCAGGCGACGTGGAAGCATTCTTAAGCGGCATCATGGGCGAGAATCTGATACCGCCTAACGTCATGGATGACGAGTATTATCTATTTGGCGGCCATGGTGCGTTGAACGGTGAACAAGCACAATGTGTGACTATTATTTGATTGAAAATATTAGGGTCTTTTACATCTGTGCCCCTAACTCAAACCCACTACTCAGATTTGCCCCTAATTTCGAAGCATGCTCAAATTTGCCCCTCTTCCGTTAAGTGCCCTTATAGAAATGCCCTTCCGTACATTTTTCGTCCAGTCAAAGGCCTTTGACCGTTAAGTGCGCTTATAGAAAAATCTAACGGTCAAAGGCCTTTGACTGGACGGAAAATGTACGGCAGGGCATTTCTATAAGCGCAGTTAACGGAAGAGGGGCAAATTTGAGCATGCTTCGAAATTAGGGGCAAATCTGAGTAGGTGGTTCGAGTTAGGGACAGAAATGCAAATGGCCCAAAATATTAGTCCATGAAGTCATGACTACGATGTTATTCCTGTAGGATCCGATGTTGGTAGCATGGATGGAGATGAAGACACGAACATGACTACCGCTGGGTCTATCGACATTGATCCATTCGACTATGTCTACTCAAACCTTCCAGACAGCACACACATCCTGAAGCACGCCGCGAACTGTGATCACTGCAAGGCCAAGAAGTTCGAGTCTGAGACCGAGGGCTTCTGCTGTTGCAACGGGCAGATCGAGCTCAAGGAACCGGATCCCGTCCCCAAGCTAATGAGGCTTTGGTCCAGCACAGATGCGGACTCTAGACACTTTCGGGAGAACATACGGTTCTTCAATGGCCACTTCGCGTTCACAACCCTGGGCGTCAGCCTTGATGAAAACTACACGAACATGAAGTCTGGGGTGTACACGTTTCGGGCGCACGACACCATATACCACAACGTGCATTCCTTCAGGCCAAACTCCCGGCCAGAGCATCTCCAGTTGTACTTCTATGACAACGACCCTAACCTGACCCATCGCAAGGCTGCCACCAAGCAATTGGACCAGAATGTCGTCAAGCAATTAGTGGACATACTCCGGGGAAACCCGTACTCCCAGCAGTTTAGGAGTTTGGGTGCACACAAGGATAACCTCGACGATTACAGGATAGACCTCAACACCGACCAGAGGCTTGACCAACGTAGATATAATAGACCGGTGTCTTCTGAGGTTGCTGCAATCTGGGTCGAGGGCACTGACCAGGCGAAAAGGTTTGATCGTAAGATTACACTTTGCGGTAACGACAACCAGAGGCACAGTATATGTGCTACTGATGGCTCATATGACCCGCTATCTTATCCCCTCTTGTACCCAAGGGGGGAGCTCGGTTGGCATCCGAGACTGCCTAAACGTAATGTTCCTTGGGAAGTTGTACAACAACCAAGAAGGGGCCATGATGATGATGAGGATGTAGGTAGGTCTTTTTTGTATTCTTACATTCTGGAAATAATATAATTCTCATATGAATATTAATTTCAACCTTACACATTCATTTGCAGAGGGTAATAGCAGGTTGTGTGTGTCCGTGAGAGACTACTACTGTTACAGGCTGCAAACACGACCTGCGATATTCAATCCCATACTTTGTGGAGCACGATTGCTCCAGCAATGGGGGGTCAACATGTATATCAAGATTGAAAGTTGTAGGTTGAGATGGTATAGGAAGAACTAGACGAAGATCCGTGCCGACCTCTATAAAGGAGTTGTTGATGCTATCACTTCAGGGGAGACACGAGCAAGCGCTGTTGGAGTAAGGATAGTGCTCCCTGGAACGTACCCTGGTGGTGACCGCGACATGAAGCAGCGGAATATGGATGCCATGGCAATTGTCCATACTTACGGGAAGCTGGACATCTTCTTGACCATGATCTGCAACCCTAACTGGGAAGAGATATCGAACGAGTTGTTTCCTGGTCAGACAGCACAGGACCGACCTGATCTGGTGGCTCGCGTGTTTCATGGCAAGCTAGAGGCTATGAAAGACATGTTGTTCAAGAAGCATATCTTGGGTGTTGTTGTTGCCTATGTATACGTAGTCGAGTTCCAGAAAAGAGGCCTCCCCCACGCACACTTTCTATTGATCATGGATTCGGAATATAAGCTCGTCGTTCCAGAGCAGTACGACCGAGTCATTTCTGCCGAGCTGCCAGACAAGAAGAAGTATCCGGAACTCTACGCCTTGGTGGTCAAACATATGATGCATGGACCATGTGGTGCTCTCAACCCCAAGAATTTGTGCATGCAACAGAACGAGTGCAAGTGCAGATACCCTCGGGCGTTCAATGAAAACACTACACAGGGCAAGGACTCATACCCAGTTTATCGTCGTAGAGACGACGGTCAAAGGGCTAAGGTCCGGGGTAAAATGTTGGACAACAGATGGGTTGTGCCTTATAACCCTTACCTATTGCGAATGTTTAATTGCCACATCAATGTTGAGGTTTGCTCCAGCATAAAGGCCGTCAAATACCTTTACAAGTACATATACAAGGGCCACGATAGGGCTTCTTTCAGCATCGACCAGCCCGACACCGATGGTGTCATTGATGAGATCAAGAGATATGTCGACGCAAGGTGGGTTACTCCTCCAGAATCGATGTACAGGATATTTGGCTTCCCCTTATGGGCTAACTCCCCATCAGTCCTACAGTTGCCTCTTCATCTCCCGAATATGCACAGGGTGGCATTCAATGAGCAAGCTGACTTGAGCGATGTCGTCGCCTCTGAGAATGCTTCCAAATCCATGTTGACGGAGTATTTCAAGCCTAACCAGGATCACCCGTGGGCTAGGCATATATTGTACAAGGATTTTCCTGGGAGATTCACATGGCAGAGAACGAAGTATTGGAAGCCGCAGGTGGAACGTTATCAAATAGGTCGAATCGTGTCTGCCAATCCAGCCGAGGGGGAGAGATATCATCTGCGTGTGCTACTAAACCATGTCGCGGGCAAGACATCCTTCGAAGACCTGCTCACCGTGGACGGCGTTCTATGTGGTAGCTTTCGAGAGGCTGCTGAGAGGTTGGGACTCATCGAGGTAGACAACACGCTCGGCGATTGTCTTACTGAGGCCGAGCAGTGGGCGATGCCATGTTCGCTCAGGAGGCTCTTCGCAACAATCTTGGTGCATTGCGAGCCAGGCGACGTGCATGGCTTATGGGATAGGCACCTCGAGCCTATGTCTGATGACTACCGTCGATCACACACATGCCCGAATGAGGTGGAGCAGATGGTGTTGCTTGACATTAGAGGTATGTTGCAATCCATGGGCAAAGACATCATAGATTTCGCTCTTCCTGGCATCGATGAAACGTTTGACCCAACCGGCGGCGAGGCCAGAGAGGTGATCGAGGAATCCAACATCGAGTTTGACGTGAACGACACTAAATTGGCATCATCGCTAAACTTGGAACAGAGAGTTGCATACGACGAGATACTAGCAGCGGTTGACTGCGGTGATGGTGGTGTATTCTTTGTTGATGGCCCCGGAGGTACAGGGAAGACCTTTCTGTATAGAGCGCTACTCGCTAAGGTTCGGAGCGGGGGCAACATCGCTATTGCTACCGCGACGTCTGGCGTCGCCGCTTCTATCATGCCTGGAGGAAGGACTGCCCATTCGAGGTTCAAGATCCTGTTGAGCTGCGACGATGGTGCCTCATGCAGCTTCGCCAAGCAGAGTGGGACCGCAAAGCTACTAGGATGGCCTCATTGATACTATGGGACGAGGCCACCATGACTAAGCGACAGGCAGTCGAGGCACTAGACAACAGCATGTGTGACATCACGGGAAGATGAGACCGACCCTTTGGAGGAAAGACTGTTGTTTTTGGTGGGGACTTCAGGCAGGTGCTTCCCGTCGTCAGGAGGGGGTCCCGGGGTCAGATAATCGATTCAACCCTCCGAAGTTCTCACCTCTGGAAGGGTATGCGCCAGCTAAGGCTCGTCACCAACATGAGGGCTTATAATGACACCTGGTTTGCAGATTACTTGCTTAGGGTAGGCAATGGCACCGAGGAAGCCGACGATCAAGGCAACATAACACTCCCTGAAGATATTTGTGTGCCTTCTGCAGGCAAGATGAACGGACTGCAGAAGTTGATTGACCATGTATTTCCTGGTCTAGATGACAACATGTCTGATCCCAATTACATGACTTCTCGTGCAATCCTCTCCACCACGAACGACAACGTCGACAAGATAAACATACGCATGATAGAGCGTTTTAAGGGAGAAGAAGTAATATACCATAGCTTTGACAGTGCAGAGGATGACCCATATGGCTACTACGCTCTCGAGTTCCTGAATGGATTGACTCCCAACGGTTTGCCTCCTCATGCACTCAAACTGAAGCTGAACTGTCATGTCATACTTCTGAGGAACATTGATCCGGCTAATGGACTATGTAATGGCACGAGGCTTGTTGTTCGAGGTTTTGAGAAGAACGCCATTGACGCAAAGATCGTGATTGGACAACATGCGGGTAGGAGGGTCTTTCTTCCTCGGATACCCCTATGCCCATCTGACAACGACATGTTTCCATTCAAGTTCAAGAGGAAGCAATTTCCTTTAAGGCTTAGCTTTGCTATGACGATTAACAAGGCTCAAGGACAGACCATCCCGATTGTTGGTGTGTACCTCCCTAATCCGGTGTTCTCTCATGGTCAACTCTACGTCGCGTTGTCTCGAGCCACCGCGAAGAGAAACATTAAAATCCTCATTGAGAAGGAGAAGGAGAAGGGCAAGAAGCAAGACAGTAAATCAAAGAAGCGAAAAAGACCCACCGTCACCTTACAGACGTAGATGAAGAACATCGTCTATAAGGAAGTCCTTACAGGGTGATGTCTATAAGGAAGTCCTTACAGGGTGATGTCTGCACTTAAGAAACTTGTGGGATTTGAATATGACAGAGCATTTACTCTTACGCTACAGAGAATCTGTTCAACTTTGTTGTTTTCATACGAATATTTATCTTTGGTTGTTTGCAATTGAGCTTTATGATGTTTATAGAAAAAGTCAAATGTTCAAATAATATTGCCTCGGATCTGTGACTTTGCATATTGCCAGTTTTGACTGTATGTCACAATCTGGTACCAGCATTTGTGTTTTTAAAAAGATGTTTTGAATAGAATTTGTAGTGATTCTGAAAGGCAGATTGACAGTATATTGCGTCTTATGCTTAATTTTTAATTTCTTGGCATCCTTTTATCCCCTTATTATTCAGATTGGTCATATTTTTGTCTACTATGTTCACTTCTTGGAGGAATTTTCATGTAATTTAAATATAGTTACTGAGATGTTTTAAAAATATCCATACTTGTTTCGAAAAGAAATATTCGTGAATGGCAGCAAAACAGAAAGAAAAACTGATAATTTAAACATAAGTAAAAGAACATATATCTGAAAAATGCAAGTAAGCATCTAATTCGATTGATAGAAAATTTATATGTACATAGGGAGAAGCTGCCTCCAAGCGATGGCAGCATGTTAAAAGAAAAGGGGACATCTCAACTTAGGATTTTTTTTAAATAATAGACCACATCATAGAACTTGCTCGATGTAATTAATACACTTATTTAATAATAGACCACAACATAGAACTTGCTCGATGTAACATAAAATTACCTGAAATGACGACGCTGTCCTTAGCGTTTTCATCTTCCAAACAATGGAATCCATTGGCAAAATATCTGCCAAATACTGCAGAAAGAACCGCGCAAATGGATCATTACGACTGAAGCACACAGAGAATTATAGATAAGCAATTTTCTCAATATTTTGCAGCTCACCATGAGAGAAGGCAACAAACCACTAGCGACCTCCGATAATGCCTGATCAGCTTCACCGAATCTCGACGACATCGTCATGAAGTTGCCTGAAAGAGTTACTATGATAAGTAGGTGCACATCAAGCCTGCTGTCCATGTAACAACAAGTCAGAAATTATGCGAATGGAGGTGGTGCTAAACCTGTGAGGAAAAATACAAGTCAGAAATAAGGATTGCTGAGAGGGGCTGCAACTGTGACCTCTGGAAACATGTCCCTGTAAATGAATGCCGGAATGCAGATTGCTCAATAAGAAGTTACTGTCACCGAAGGAATAACAGAACAATGCAGAAACACCGGGGTGTAAGTGTAATGGAAGCAAGACCTAGGTTGACTATTACAAGGGGTACTGATAACAATGGATGTTTGCTGCATGAAGACAAACATTTGGTATTAGCAAAATCTGGCTGCAACAAAGACAGTTTATAAATATTTGCAAGTAACAGTCTGTTTATTGTACATGAGGCACCCATCAGTGTGTTGGATATCATTATGCTACTAAATCCTAACAATTCAATTTTAGGTACATATCAGTTGCCCTCCTCCTTTTACTGTCAGGAGAGTTCTAGAACTGGGTACCAAGTCAATTGAGGTGTAGAGAAAAGAAAATGGCATACCTCAATTATTTTAAGCATTAGAATAGTACCTTGATGGTACTAGGCATAACAGACACCAAAGAATCGAAATCAACAGAGCCTGAAGCTAGCAGAGGGAATTTCAAGGAAAGATTCTGCATGCATAGATTTGGAAAGATAGATTAGGTATACACACACAGCAACCAAATTAACTTCTTCCAACAGTAATTACTCAAAACCCATGGCAAATATATTACTTAACCTTTTATACATATATGCTTTAGTACTCAATTATTGCTTTTCTTTTCTACTTAAACTGCACTCAAAAGATACTAATCTAAAAACTATTCAAACATGCAATATTGTTCTTTCCATCTTTCTAAGTTAAGAAGGGTATCATGTTCATATGTGACAAAGAGACATCACCTCCAAATAATCACATCCTTCGAACATGTATGCTATGGACTTACAACGGATCACAAAATGTTCACTGCCATTCAAGTTTGCCATCTCCAGTGTAATTGATCTGAATAAATACAATATGCTCAGACTTCTCGGGATTTGGGCCAAGATGAAAACAAATCATTTTTTACAGAACGGAAACATAACCAATCACTATGCCAGGTAATATTGCAAGCATGGCAAAAAAATGTGTTCGGTTACAACTGAATGAACTGTGATCGTTGGCAGTTGCATAAGATGACAGATAGCACGGAGCCAGAGAGCAGAACGACGACACAGAGAAAAATGTTCAGATTGCATGTATACCAAGCCCCGCAGGGCACCTTGTCGGACAGCGCCGAACCTGTTGCCGGCGATGCTCAGGCACTGAAGCATTGTTAAAAGCATTGTTACAGAATATATATATATATATATATATATATATATATATATATATATATATATATATATATATATATATATATATATCCTAATTCGTGATAAATAGAGAACTGAAAACGTTGCTCACATGGAAGAAAACAGGAGAAGGAGGTGCACAACTACATGTAGGGCGTGCAGACGTAGATGAACTCATGAGTCGTGTGGCTCCTGTTGCTTCTGTCGATCTCGACATCCCCATCCAAAACCTCTCCTCATTTTGCAATCAATTTAGTCACGCCCAAACCCGACGAGCTCAGCCAAATCGGACGGTATTGCGGCGTCCACCGTGCCCACCACCACATTGAGCAGTCACACGGCGGCGTGCTCGGCTGGTCGTGAGTGCCGATTCGGGGCTGTTGCTGGTCAACGGGAATCGATGTCGAGGCTAACAGGGGCCACGTAGACTCGCAGAGGAGCTTGGACAATAGCGCGCGGAGGAGAGGACTTGGGCGGAGGGGGCGACCGGAGGAGTAGTGGAGAAGAAAGCCAGGGGGCGGGGGCGCAATCGTGGGCGGCGGCGACAGAGGAGCAGTTCGCCCTAGGAAGGGATAGGAGGAGCGACGATGGGAGGCATGTCCGCCGTCGTATGGGTGCTCGGAGAAGACGCCTGCGGTCTGCGGGAGCACATCCACGGCCAAGAGCGGCGCGATGGAGCCGCCCGCCCACACCGCGGTCGAAGCCTGTTGGAACGGGGCGGATCTGGTCGCTCAGGGGAGGGGTTGAGAGGGGCGGGGGGGGTGGGAGGCGAGGTCGCCGGTTATGGCGGCGCTGGGAGGCGAGGTCGCCGGTTGTGGGGGTGAGGATGGAGGCCGACGGCAATGGGGGGGGGGGGGGGGGGGGGTGTTTGGGGATAAGGGACGACGGGCAGATGAGTGAGGGAGAGGAGTGGACTGGCTGTACCGCTGTAGGGATAAGGTTTTTTTTGTAAGAATTTGTCGGTTGTAGTGATAAGTTAGGTGAACACCCTTCCATAAAAAAGTTAGGTGTAAAAAGGAAAAACATTTTTCTTTTTTACAATTTAAAACAGCTGTGTTAGTTTCACTTTTATTTTTATTATATATTATATATGTTTATTATACGATGCTATAAAATATTATTTATATTTTATATCTTCCACTTTTGTTATATGTTGCAGTTTAAAATGGGTTCTGACATACGCACTGATGTAACAATGACAGACATGACTGAAACAACACGAGAAGAGGTGTGTATAGCTAATCATTCTTTGCATGTATGTTATACCCCTCCGTTCCAAAATATAAGACCTTTTAAAGATTTCACTACGAACTACATACGGAGAAATATAAGTGAATCTACACTCTAAAATATGTCTATATACATCTGTATGCAGTCTATACTGAAATCTCTAAAATGTCTTATATTTTGAAACTAAGGGAGTAGATGATAATAAAAAAATTGTATTCTTTATATATTCTTATTTTCACAGAATATACGAGACATGGATATGGATTTTGAAGATGTTCAAAAAGAATCCATCAATAATGGTTCTGAACTGACGTTGATCGAAGGGGCCGAATATTCCACGTAAAGTATTCGTGCTAACTACATTTATTGCTTTTGCAGGATGGGTATGAGTTGAGAAAGCAATTTTTATTATACTTGCTCAAACATCGCGCGAATGAAGCAAAAGACAACTTTCCTGATATTGCGCGAGACTTTCTTAAGCACGTCAAGTAGATCTCAATTATTTGTAATATTTTTTTTATTGGATCATCACTTCATATGTATACATTGTCAATTTTGCTACTTTGTTATCATAAATTAAGTGGAGCCTTCAATAATTATGCAATTGTGACGATGTTATGTTTTCTCTACCTGTGCGCATTAATTTTATATAAGCTCAGCAAAATATTTCAGAAGCCCGTGGCAACGCACGGGCATTCTACTAGTAAGTTTAGTTTGTGTGTGTGATGAACCCCCGCAAAGACCGGACTATCTATGTAGCGGAAACTTGTTTCAAATTTAAGTTTTAAATTTATGGTACCATATCCGTTATCTGTTTTGCATGGGGATAAATTATCCGCAAAATCGATCTAGGGCGAACATTTTGCGGGTAGGGAATTTAGCACGTCTCTAGGTTGCTCTATGCCGTATTGGCAGCTCGTAGCGAGAAATAGAAGGCGTTGGATAGAAACGAGCGGTTGATACGGCGCCCTCCTGTGCGGCTTCGCTTACCCACTCAAGCAGGCTAGCTGACTAGCAAGTAGCAACAGGGCACCCGCATTCGTCGCCGAGAAGTATCTCCCTTCCGCTCCCCTCTCCCCTATCCCCTAACCCTCCCGGGTCTCGCACTCCGCCTCACTGGCCCGCCTCCGCCGTCTCCTCCGCCCGGCAGATCCCTCCACGGCTCCACCCGGACTCCTCTGCCATATCGATCTGCTTCTCCTCCCCGCCGGCCATGGCTGGGTAGTGCCGCCGCAGTCGTGTGAATTGCGGTGGCCGGCCGTATTTGCTCTCCGTTGAGCGACCAATTCCGCGTCTCCTAATTCTTTCCGAGGTACGCGCCCTGTATCCGATGATCCTGTGAACATCCCTCGTCGCTACCTCCTGCTAATCCTCGCTTTAACAATACTGCTCTCAGCAGGTGCTCCCCAGCCGCCGCCGCCTCCACTAACCGCGCTTCACTTTCCTATTACTCGTGGATTTGAGGTAAAATCCATCCACTGGCATCGATATGTGATGGAAGTGATGCCAATTTAGGCATATGTAATCGGTGTTGGGAGTAGGAGACTGGTTTGCTTTGATTTCTTAGTAGTATAGAAAAATGATTATTGAACTTGGGGTTCTGAGTTCAATATATTCACATGAGAAATATATATACCTTATATCGGATATTTTGCAGCAACTTTTGAGTATGTTTGGCATTTCCTAGGCTTTAGGATGGCGATCTCAATATCTTTTGCATGCTCGTAGTAACCCATTCCAATTGTTGCATGTCTTTCATTCCTGGCCTGTCTCTTATGAACCTACTATATATATCTCTGATTTCTTCCCTTTGAATTTGTATGCAGTGCCGTGGTGTGATGGCAGACGTTCAAGATGGTCATTATGATTCATCCACTGACAGCTTGCGCGTTGAGCCTATTTATGAATCATTTCTTTGTCCACTCACAAAACAAATTATGCGGGATCCTGTCACTTTAGAGAGTGGTGCTACATTTGAACGTGAAGCTATTTTGAAGTGGTTCAAGGAATCTGATAGCAGTGGAAGGAGCCTTGTTTGCCCTATTACTAGGAAGGAGCTCAGCAGCACTGAGTTGAATCCAAGTATTGCTCTGAGAAACACTATTGATGAATGGATGCATAGGAATCAGGCAGCTAAACTTGATGTAGCCCGTAAATCCTTAACTTCTGAGAATTCAGAACATGATACTTTGCAAGCACTTGAATATGTTGTGGAGATATGTCAGAGAAGTAGATCCAGCAGACATGTAGTGAGGAAGCTTGGCTTGATAAGCTTAATTTCTGAGCTGTTGAAGAATAGTAGTACAAAAGTACGGCAAAAGGCATTGGAAAGTCTTTGCTTTGCAGCTAAAGATGACAATGATAACAAGGTTTTTTTTTTTTATGAATCTACTTTCCATGGTTTTAAATTTGTCGCCAATCTTGTGTTTCTAATATCCCAGAATTTTCTTCACAGGATGAGATTGCTGCTGGGGACAACATTCGCACAATAGTGAAGTTCTTATCTCATGGCCATGTCCAAGAGAAAGAACAGGCTGCATCTCTGTTATATGAACTTTCACAATCTAAACCTCTTTCAGAAAAAATTGGGAGCGTTCCTGGGGCCATACTTATACTTGTTGGCTTGTCAAGTAGTAAAATAGAAAACCTGTTGACAGTTGATAGGGCTGATAAGATACTTGTGAATTTGGAGAGCTGTGAAAAAAATGTTAGACAGATGGCGGAAAACGGTAGACTGCAACCCCTTCTTAGGCTTCTCCTTGAAGGTATTAATTATACCATTTCCTTATCTTGAAATAAAAAGCAGAGATCCTGTATGTTGCCATTGCCATTACACTACTGAATGACTGTGATATGTACTTACCCCTTCTCCGTGGTGATATTCTAATTAATTTGCTTCTCGTCTGTGTTTTGCTTTCCTGTGTTCATGTCTTGTTACTCTTTTATCTAACCACCCATATTGAATACTCTTTTCTCACCACTTTTTGTTACCATAGTTATAAAAATACTTCGTCAAATACATAAAGGAGAAATTTATAACATATGAGGAACTAGACTCTTTACATAAAAAGAGAGTAATTATACACATTAGGATGCGGTGCATTACCCAGCTGCCTAGCTGCAGGATTTAAATTTATTTCAAGATGGAGATAATTAATCATGGGATTGCTGCATGCCTAAGATGGACAATTTCCATCCGATTTTTTCTGTTCACTTGTATATAAGTTTTGTCATTGTGGTATTACTTCAGTGCATGGATAAGAATTGCCCCTCTAGCATCAATATCTTGGGGCAGTTCATGTTGATTGAGTTAACTATTGTGGTGCCAGGTTCAGTTGGTATATGTTTACTCCAGTATTAGATTTTTCTTACTATGGATGTCTTCTAGTTAGTGCATGCACTGTAGGAAAATTGTGTCACCGGAATGGTAGAAATGTTTTACGACTGATATTCATTTTCCAATGTTCTTTCTTGTCTTGTACTCAGGGCTTAGTTCCTTCTTGTGTGCATTTGTAGGTTCATCTGATACACAATTATCTATGGCTGCTTATGTCGGGGAGCTTGTTTTAACCAACGATGTGAAGGTCTTTGTGGCACAAACAGCAGGCTCCGCACTGGTCAATATCATGAAAAGTGGGAATAGGGAGGCTAGAGAAGCCGCTCTGAAGGCACTGAATCAAATTTCATCTTACGACGTCAGTGCGAAGATACTAATTGAAGCAGGTATTCTCCCACCTCTCATAGCAGACCTCTTTACAGTTGGCAGTAATCAGCTTCCAATGAGGTTGAAGGAGGTATCAGCAACAATTCTTGCAAATGTTGTGGCATCAGGTGCAAATTTTCAGTTCATTCCACTTGACCACAACAGGCAGACACTGGTATCTGAAGAAATTGTTCACAATCTGCTTCATCTCATCAGCAATACAGGACCTGCAACTGAGTGTAAGTTACTCCAGGTGCTTGTTGGTTTAACTAGTTCTTCTACAACTGTCCAAAGCATAGTTGATGCCATCAAAAGCTCAGGGGCTACTGTCAGTTTAATTCAGTTTGTTGAAGCACCTCAAAGAGAGGTTCGCATGGCTTCCATCAAGCTCTTGAATAATATATCACCATGTATGGGACAAGAACTGGCTGAAGCTTTTCGTGGAAATTTTAGTCAACTCAGCAGCTTGATTAGAGTCATTGCTGACAACAATGGTATTTCTGAAGAGCAAGCACCAGCTGCTGGTCTAGTAGCTGATCTTCCTCTGCAGGATTCGGTGCTAACCAGACGTCTTGTTGAAGATGGGGCTTTCACCACAATCATATCCAAAGTGATAATGATCCGACAAGGGGAGAGTCGTGGGGGGCGTTTCGTCAACCCTTTTCTTGAAGGCTTAGTTAGGATAGTCTCCCGGATCACATTTATCTTGGAGGATGATCCAGATATCATTGCTGTTGCTCGTGAATACAATCTCACTGCACTATTTAGTGATCTGCTTCAGATGAATGGTCTTGACACTGTCCAGATTGTCTCTGCCACCGCACTAGGAAATCTATCTGGCCAGTCAAAGCATCTAACAAAGATTCTGCCACCTCCCAACGCGGGATTGTGTTTTTCAATATTTCCATGCCTCAGTCAGAAGTCTGTAGCAACTGGTGTCTGTAGAGTTCATCATGGAATATGTTCGTCAAGGGAAAGCTTCTGTCTTTTGGAAGGGAAGGTGGTGGAGAAGTTGGTTGCTTGCTTGGATCACAACAATGAGAAAGTTGTTGAAGCCTCTCTAACAGCACTGTCCACATTGTTAGACGATGGAGTGGACATTGATCAAGGTGTGATGGTCCTGTGCGACGCAGAGGGCGTCAAACCAATTCTTGATGTATTGTGTGAGAATAGGACTGAGGTGCTGAGGCAGAGAGCGGTGTGGGCCGTAGAAAGGATCCTTAGGACGGATGAAATAGCTTATGAGATCTCGGGAAACCAAAATGTTAGTACAGCCTTGGTCGAAGCTTTCAGGCATGGTGACTTTAGGACAAGACAAATTGCAGAGCGAGCACTAAAGCATGTTGATAAGCTGCCCAATTTCTCTGGGATATTTTCGAAGATCGGGGCACAGTGACCATGTTATGCAAAAGTAGGCTAGTTCTATTATACAGGTCACCTGCAGATCTTCTTGAGTTTCATATAGATACAGAACTCAAATATTTGCGCATGCCAAATCTCACACCAATCAGTTGCTTTCCCAGCTTAACTGTGTTAGTGTCGCCGCTCTCCAAATAGTTCCCAAATTGATCGAATTGATAGAATGGGAACTGAAGGTATTATTGGTGTGTATAGTATAGTGTATATTTCCACCCTGTAAGCTTGTTGTATCTGTATTATTCAGATGCTCAGATCCATAGCATGATATTTTTGTGTTTGTACTGTGATCATACATAAGTCCAATCTGTGTTGAAACCCGAAAGAGAAGAAAAGAAGCTTTTGCACACAAGAAATTTTGTAGTTTTCATTTATTCCGTGTGTTGTTGATTGGACGAAGTACATTATGGTTTCGTATGATGCGTGTTCCAGTTGAGTTCATAGCTTGCGCAATCTTTAGTTAACTACTCCCTCCGTTATGCTCTTATATTATGGACGGAGGGAGTTAATTGCTTTGCACAAATATATTTCAGTAGTTCAACATCTGACACATGTACATGAAGTGGTATTTTCAACTTCTTTTTACCGTTAGATTGTTCTTGTTCTCCTCCTTCCAGCTAAAATCTCCCCTTCTCCAGTTCCTTACTGGTAACCCTCCTTCCACCCCCCATGCACACACATTAAATTTTGAACACGTAGCCATGCACTTTAACATCCTTTTTGACGGGCAACGGCAGGAGTGCTCCTGCCAATTCATATTAGAAGAGCGAAAGGGAGCCAAAGTCCCAAAGTATTGAACAGAACAATGCCCAGGACCCAGCATGGGTTCAAGCAGAGCACACACAACTCAAAGTAAGAGGAAAACAGGAGAAGAACAAGAAAAAGAAAGCAGAAAAAAGAAGGAAAGCAAAATCCTCAAGTGACCGCCTCCCAGTAAAGAGCAATCACGTCTCTTGCCATGGCCGCAACGGTTACCTTTTGCCTTCAAAAGTTCGCCGATTTCGTTCCTTCCACAATTTCCAAGCGGCATATGCCGCGGTTGTGACCTGCTTCCTGGTAACCTGCAACCTACCAAGGCCCAGGGTCTTTTTTTTTGGACTGTAAGACTGCAGGGCTTACACCCCATAGTATTTTATTGATAAAAGAGCAACAGGGAATACAAAGTTATGTACAAGTTCCTCCAGCAGAGGAAACTACAGAAAAGAAAGGAGAAAAAAAGGAAAACTAGAAAAAGGAGGCCCTTCTAAGGAGGCAAAAAATCAATCCATCTAAGAAGGTCATCCTTGAATTTGAGTTTGATCCTGTGAGTGAGAAGGGTGATATCATGTACAAAACCACTTCTTCACTACCCAAAGGTTGGTCTGATGTGTCTGAAAGCTTTATTATTTCTGACCTTCTAGATATTCCACCAAGCAAGAAAAACCACCTCCGCAAAAAAAGGCTTATTGAAGTCTTTCCGGGCTCCCCTTGCAAACTCCACCATATTAGTGCCAATCGGCCAATCAATTTGCAGATAGTTCCAGACCCCGCTGCTGAAATTGCACTGACTCAACTTCCTTGAGCTCAAAAGGCTTGCATAGAACGTCCAGGCCCTTCACCTTTGACAGCAAGCAGGTCAGGGACAAATCAAAGGAGATGTCCTTAATAGTGCCCATTTGTCTTTGAAAGCTCTGAGGAATTCAGCTGCCATAGAATCATGATCAGATGTGCTAGATCCATCTGGGAGAACCAGGCTTGCAATAGAGTTTTTCCTATGTCTTTCAGTTGCCATAGCTTGAAAAAACTTTGAGTTTTCCTCTCCCACTTTGATGTACCTAATAGTACATCTTTTTTTCCAATAAAGATATTGCAAGTGGAGGAGGTGCTCATGATGCAGCTTGACCACTTTCCTAAAATTGAACTCAGGCTTGGACAAAGGCCTATGATCTTCTAGGTGATCCAGCCAAAGAATCACCATGTTGCACTTAATGATTAAGGTTTTTATATGAGAGAGACCTTTCTGCCATTTCTTAAGTGCAAACCTCAAAGCTTTCAGTTTATCTACAATGATTGCAGAGATATGAAGCTTCCTAGAGGGTTTGGCCCAAGCATCTTTCACACAGTCCATAAAGCCCGGTTGTTCCACCCAGTAATTTTCGAAACGAAAAATATTAGCCTTTGGAATAGTAGTACTGATGGAAACAAGGCATGTGGTATGATGAGAGGCAGTTTTTGCCATGGGTGTCAGTTGGGTCATTGGGTAAACTGAGATCCAGCTTGCTGAAGTGAACACCCATTCCAACTGTTCCAAGAGAGGAAAATCTTGCATATTCCATGTAAATTTTCTTCCCTTAAGAGGTATTTCCAGCAGACCCAGGTGGCCAATTATCTCATTAAAAATGAACATATCATTAAGGGTCTCCACCTGGTAAATTCATATTATCCATGGAACGGATCAAATTGAACTCTCCCATTAGCATCCATAGTTGGTCAGGCTAGATGTCCAAATCATAGAGCCATTTAACAAACTCATCTCTCCGTTCACCCTGACACGGACCATAGACATTAACCAAAAACCACTGTTCATTATTGTGTGCCGAAGTGAATTTCATAATTATCCCAAACGGATTAACTTCCATCAGCACCCCCTGGAATATGTCAGAACGCCAACTTATCAAAAGACCTCCAGATGCACCTCTAGATGTTGATTCCACAAAATGATCAAAGCCCGGAGGGCAGATGGCCTTGATCAAAGATCTATCACAGGCAGTTAGCTTGGTCTCCTGTAGGCAGACTACCGCACACTGACTGTCAATAACCTTCTCTCTGACAGCACGCTGACGCGCATCAGGTTTTAAACCTTTGACATTCCAACAGAGGATTTTCCATTTACGACAAAAGTTTTCATTCATAATTAACCATAGAAAGAAAAGCAAGTTGCATGACACTTAATGTCATACATCCAAAGCATTCCACCAGTTCCACAAAAGAAACAACTAAGTTTAAGGTAACAACTGATAGTGACTTAAGACAACTGGCAGATTTAAACGGCTCGCCACACCCATTAAGTTTGGAAAGGTAACCCATCATGGAGAGGAATGAGAAGAAGTTTCCACGTCAGGATCAACCATAAGCTTCCCCTCAGTGATGAGCTCCAGGGCAATCTCCAGCTCGGCACCTGCAGCCTTAGTAGAGAGATTGGTGTGTCAGGTGGTATCATCTGGCTGCCACTCGCTCTAGCGTCCTCAATGTTCTTCTCCATGGAATCATGGGTGAAAATGTCCATGGGCCTGGCACGAGGCCTCTTCTTCCTGGGCTTATTGGGGAGTTGTTCAAAAACCTGCTTGAAGCCATCCCGCTTAACAGAGCTGCGAGTGCAGTGCTTGACTGATGACTCTACCACATGTGTTTTCCACCTTCTGTTAGTACTCCTCTGGGATGCAACAACTGCAAAAACAATGGGCGTAGCAGTTGTAGCAGTAGTTTCTGGAAAGAGAGTACGGGCCAGAAGCCTCTGAGTAGAAGAATTCCTGCAGAAAGAGGCAGCTTGGGGGACCAAAAGAGAAACGTGTTGCTGAGCATCAAACGCAATTGTCCAATTCCTCTTCGGATAAACAAATGGTTTGATGGGCTAGAAGCAAAGAGACCTTGGAACTTGCCGGATTTCCAAACTTTCAAGCAGTCTGTCAAATGTTCTTTTCCAGATCATTTCAGATGGTAGCGGGGGGCCAGCCACAATCTTGATCATGCCAATGAAGATCTGATGGTGCTGGACTATTGGTGGCTGATATGGAACAATGGCCAATTGGTTGATTTGCTCGTCCGGTTGCATCTGTTGATCCAAATCTTCAGGTTGCAAATGTTGGTTGACATTGAAAGGATGTGGATGTCGCCTAGAGGGGGGGGGGTGAATAGGCGCTTTAAAAATAATTAAGGTTTAGGCTTGAACAAATGCGGAATAAAACTAACGTTTAATATGTCAAGCAAAAACCTAAAACAACTAGGCTCACCTATCTGCACCAACAACTTATGCTAAGCAAGATAAACAACTAAGTGATAGCAAGATATAAAGCATGAAACAATATGGCTATCACAAAGTAATGTGCATAAGTAAAGGGCTCGGGTAAGAGATAACCGAGACACGCGGAGACGACAATGTATCCCGAAGTTCACACCCTTGCGGATGCTAATCTCCGTTCGGAGTGGTGTGGAGGCACAATGCTCCCCAAGATGCCACTAAGGCCACCGTAATATCCTCACGCCCTCGCACAATGCAATATGCCGTGATTCCACTCAGGGACCCTTGAGGGCGGTCACCGAACCCGTACAAATGGCAGCCCTTGGGGGCGGTCACCGGTACCCGTACAAATTGTTCAGGGCAATCTCCACAACCTAATTGGAGACCCCGACGCTTCCCCGGAGCTTTGCACCACAATGATTGAGCTCCGAGCCACCACCAACCGTCTAGGGCGCCAAAGCACCCAAGAGGAACAAGCTCTAGGGTGCTCAAACACCCAAGAGTAATAAGCTTCTCAACTTCTCACTTCCACGTATCACCGTGGAGAACTCAAACCTATGCACCAAATGCAATGGCAAGGGCACACGGAGTGCCCAAGTCCTTCTCTCCCAAATCCCACCACAACAACAAATGTTATGGAGGAAATGAGAGGAAGAACGAAGAAGAACACGAAGAACTCCAAGATCTAGATCCAAGGGGTTCCCCTCACTTAGAGGAGAAAGTGATTGGTGGAAATGTGGATCTAGATCTCCTCTCTCTTTTCCCTCAAGAACTAGCAAGAATCATTGGAGGGATTGAGAGTTAGCAAGCTCGAAGAAGGTCAACAATGGGGGGCAAACTCGAGCTAAAGAGATAAAATGCATTGGCGAAGAAGACCCCCTTTTATAGGTGGGAGAAAATCCAACCGTTACCCCCACAGCCCGCACACAAGCGGTACTACCGCCCACCAGCAGAACTGAGCAGCAGTAGAAGGGGCGGCGGTAGTACCGCTTGGTACTACCGCCACTACTACCGCTGCGGCTGGAGGGCTGGCGCGGGACACCAGACAAGTGTCTGGAGCTGTCTGGTGCCTCGCGCGAGTTCCCCGAGCCACTCCACTTTCCCCCAGCGGTACTACCGCTGGCCAGGTCGGTAGTACCGACTATAAGCGGTACTACCGTGCTGGCCAGAGCGGTACTACCGCGGGAGAGAAACAAAGAACCCAAGCAACCAGATGGATACAGTAAAACCAGAACTGCCATAACCTTCGCATATGAGCTCCGAATTGAGCAAACTCAAGCTTGTTGGATTTAGGACGACAAGAGCTATCCAACAAGTTCTGGTTTTCTTAAGAAGAGGCAGTATGAAAATGCCAATGATATAGAGATGTGAAACCTCTATGAATGAAGAACCGGCAAAAACTCCAACATCGAAAACATCATAGAAGATGCATATGGACTCCGTTTTCGATGAACTTGAGCTTGTCATGAAGCTGACCATAAGCTCAAGAACCCACATAGAGAAAAGCCAACCAAGAACCAAGAAAGATGATGATGCCAAGAATGCAATGGTTTGAGCTCTCAACGAACGATACGATCAAGCTACTCACTTGAGAGCCCCCCTTGATAGTACGGCTATCGATCCTATAACCAGGTCTCCCAACTACCACCATGTGACCGGTAAAATAGAAAACCCTATCAAGTTCAAACCTTTGCCTTGCGCATAGTCCACTTGAGCTGGATGATGACGATCTTGTCCTTCTCAAGATGGACCACCTTTCTTGATTGCGTCGGCTCAATGAAGACTAGTAGATTGCTCCCCCATACTCCACTATGGGAGAGCCACTCTTCGGCACATCTTCACAAGTCCATTTTCACCACAATGGACGGCAAGCTTCAAGCATGATCTCTCCGTGATGCTTCACTTGAACTTGCACACCGCAACCTTGATGACGATCACCACTTGATGTCATCCTCCATGGGTTGTATGAGATCTTCCTCTTGACGCAAGCCCATGGAATTATACCTAACCCCACAACGAATTCTCACGTAGACCATGGGTTAGTACACAAAGCGTAATGGATAATGCTTACCATACCATGGGATCACTTGATCCCACTTGGTACATCTTCTACGCTTTGTGTGTTGATCAACTTGAATCATTCTTTGCCTTAATCTTGATCAACCTTGTGTCTTCTCTTCTCTCTTCACAAAGATGATGTCTTGAAGGTAAACATGAATGTTCACACAATCTTCTTCTTCAAGACATGCTTGCAATGAGATCAACTCTCACATGACCAATCTTTGGATAAAACCTTGAATACCACCTTGGTCACCATATAAACTCCTTGAAACCAACAGATGGACTTCAAGAAGTACCTATGGACAAATCCTTCGAATATAACTCAAGGCAACCATTAGACCATAGGGATTGTCATCAATTACCAAAACCACACATGGATAAATGTGCTCTTACAGACATATTCAGAGCCCTCTGGTTGACCAATGACAATAGAAACCTGCTCCTGTTCTGGTTGAGCGGGGGGTTGCTGCTGGACCTCATCCTCCTCCCCCCATACCGCATGACCCCACCCTTGTTCCTCATTGTGCCACATCAGGGGCTCGAGTGCAAGATTAGGCACATCATTCCACCCCAACTGTGGATATGGAGGCAACACAAAAGGTAAATTGTCAGGAACCAGATGTCCTGGTAATGGGTGAGGATTCCCACCGAGAGGCATTGGTCTTCGTCATTTGGCATTTGATCGGCAAAGTCTGCACCAAGTACATAACAAGCTGCAGTCCATGACACTCTGGCACCACCCCATTCAACATAATCTCTGAAAACAACATCTCTAGGAACGAGCGGGACATCAGGAAAACTTGCCTGTACCAAAGTTCTGACCATATATGGGTCTTCGCTGTCCCAAGAAATAAATTTGCCAAAGGTGCTAACAGCATCAACAATGTACTCTATAGTGCGGTAGTCTAAGGGGATTCCAATAAACATAAGCCAGCCAGTACGAAAAACCATGAACTCCCTTGAAGCCATCCCCCTCGTCATGTTTCATAAATCTAACAAAACGATCCCCTCCAAGAGGGAAGGGAGGCTGCTGAACCAGAGCGTGCCGGACCGTGGGGTCCCTTGTCTGAAAGAGTCCAACGCCGTGGAACCATGGCTGAGCAGAGCGAGTAGGGGTACCTGGGTTTTGCAGAAATTGCACAGCTTCCTCTCTGACAGGCCCGAGCGCACCATTGGGGGTGCTGGCATGACCTCCGCACCATGTAGTCTTCATGCCGCCGCAGCGGGTGGGTGCGCGGCATGATGAAGGTCCGCGGAAGCCTGTCAGTGATACGTCTCCAACGTATCTATAATTTTTGCTTGTTCCATGCTGTTATATTATAATTCTTGGATGTTTTACAATCATTTTATAGTAACTTTATATCATTTTTTGGGATTAACCTATTGACATAGTGCCAAAGTGCCAGTTGCTGTTTTGCTTGTTTTTTACTTCGCAGAATATCAATACCAAACGGAGTGCAATCGCGACGAAACTTTTTGGAGATTTTTTTTGGGCCAGAAGACATCCAGTGGGCCAAAGAAGTGCCAGAGGGGACGATCGAGGAGACCACAACCCACCAGGGCGTGCCAGAGGCCCCGGGCGCGCCCTGATGGGTTGTGCCCTCCTTGGGACCCCTCTTCACCGCCTCTGACACCTATAAATTCCCAAATATTCCAGAAACCCTAGAGGAGTCGACGAAAAACACATCCAGCCGCCGCAAGTTCCAGAACCTCGAGATCCAATCTAACACCATCACGGAGGGGTTCATCATCCTCATTGGTGCCTCTCCGATGATGCGTGAGTAGTCCACCATAGACCTACGGGTCCGTAGGCGGTAGCTAGATGGCTTCCTCTCTCTCTTTTGATTCTCAATACAATGGTCTCTTGGAGATCTATTTGATGTAAAATTTTACGGTGTGTTTGTTGGGATCCGATGAATTTTGAGTTCATGATCAGTTTCTATCCATGAATATTATTTGAGTCTTCTTTGATCTCTTATATGCATGATTACTTATGGCCTCGTATTTCTTCTTCGAATCTTTGGTTTAGTTAGGCCAACTAGATCGATTTTTCTTGCCATGGGAAGAGGTGCTTTGTGATGGGTTCGATCTTGCGGTGTCCTCTCCCAGTGACAGAAGGGGCAGCGAGGCACGCATGTATCGTTGCTATTAAGGATAACAAGATGGGGTCTATTCCTACATGAATAGATCTTGTCTACATCATGTCACCATTCTTATTGCATTACTTTGTTTTTCCATGAACTTAATACACTAGATGCATGCTGGATAGCGGTCAATGTGTGGAGTAATAGTAGTAGATGTAGAATCGTTTCAGTCTACTAATCTTGGACGTGATGCCTATATAATGATCATCGCCTTGGATATCGTCATGATTATTTGATCTTCTATCAATTGCCCAACAGTAATTTGTTCACCCACCGTGTGCTATTCTCATGAGAGAAGCCACTAGTGAAACCTACGCCCCCCGAGTCTACTTTTCCAACATATTGCTTTCCGATCTATCTTTTTGCCGCTTTTGTTTTCAGATCTATTATTCCAAAAACCCAAAAATACCTCGCTGCACTTTTTATTTGCCCTTTTTATTTTGTGTTCTTGAGAGATCTATCTATCCAATCTATCATATCCTAATCTATCTTTTTAGCGTAGAGAGATTGACAACCTCTTTTTCGCGTCGGGATGCAAGTATTTGTTCTTTGTGTGCATGTGTTGTTTACGTAGTGGTGGTGATCCTCCTACTGGTTCAATACCTTGGTTTCATAACTGAGGGAAATACTTACCGTCGCTGTGCTGCATCATCCCTTCCTCTTTGGGGAAATACCGATGCAGTCTCAAGCCACGTCAAAGGAATTTCTGGCGCTGTTGCCGGGGAGGAAGCGGTCTCTTCTACGTGCCAATCTCTGGCACCGAGGAGACACCATCATCATTTACCAGGTTCCTAATCACAAATCTCATCTCCTTGCAATTACATTATTTGCCATTTGCCTCTCATTTCCCTCTCCCCCACTTCACCAAATCTGCCGTTTTATTCGCCCTCTTTTCCGTTTGCCTTTTTCTCGTCAGATCTCTTGTTCGCCTACCTTGTCGTTATGGCTAGTTCTTCCTCTATTGCGTGTACTCCCGAGAATGAAGTTCTTAATTTTAAGCAAAGGGGAGGGGAGAACCTAAAAGATGCTTGGTATAGGATTTGTAGTGCTCATAATAGATCTATCCATAAGCAATCTACCATTGTTCTTCTTCGCAGTTTTTATGTGGGTATCACCACTTGGTATAGATTCGTCCTTGATACGATTACCGGTGGGAATTTCTTGATGTGTCCATCTTTGGATGCTTTTAATGCTATGGGAAGTTTAGTGGGATCACCATCTCTTACGATCAATGAAACAACTTTAACTCTTTAACATGTTATGGAGAGGTTAGATGCTATTGAAAAGAAGATGATTACCAAAGAACATCTTGAAAATTTGGATAAGAAAATGCATAATCTTGCTAATAAAATTGCATCGAAAGCGGGAGATGCCTTTAAATTGTTAAAGGAAAAAGAGACCGTAGTTAGCGAAAGGATAGAAGAGAGTCCTTACCGGATTGATAAATTAGAAGAAATCTTTAGTAACTTGGGTTCGGCTTTTTCTTCTGTCAAAACTATCGAAAAAACTCCTGTAAAAATTTGCAAGACCACGCAATTCACTAAGAACAAAGTTGCTACACCTAGTGGTCATAAGGGAGATCTTAAAATGATTAGTATTCATCCCAATTTTGTTAAGATAGTAAAAGGCCCTACTTACAAGGATGAAATTTTGGGTCTTATTCCTAGAAGTGTTGTCATTGAGAGTATGCATGCTAAATTCTTGAAGAAATCTAGTTGTGTGATTGAGGAGTTAAAAACCAAAGATGACAATACTTGAATCTATGTGTTATGCCTAGCTAGGGGCGTAAAACGATAACGCTTGTTGGGAGGCAATCCAATGAATAAATTTATTTTTGTCTTTTTCTTTCTGTTTTTGAGTTATGACACAATTATGCCTCTGTTATGATTGTGTTTTTATGTTTTATTTAGTGTTTGTGTCAAGTAAAGCCTTTAGGATGATTCATAAGATGAGTAGAAACAATGCTGAATCTGAAACAGAAACTTTGCCTCCAGTGTGCGAATTTTCGTTTTTTACTGGAACGTGATATTGATCTGAAATTTTAACACAGTATTGCTATACAAATTCTTTACGTTGTACTAATTGTTCAGAATTTTTAGAGTTACAGAAGTACGGTTAGAGGACAGATTACTACAGACTGTTCTGTTTAAGATAGATTCTGTTTTCGTTGCATTGTGTGCTTGTTTTGATGAATCTATGGATTGTATTGAAGGGTATGAGCCATGGTAAAGTTAAAATACAGTAGGTATAATGCAATAATAAAATTTGAATGAGTTTGCAACAGTACTTAAAGTAGTGATTTGCTTTATTATACTAACGGATCTCACGAAGATTTTGTTGAGTTTTGTGTGATTGAAGTTTTCAAGTTTTGGGTGAGATCACGATGGATGAAGGAATAAGTAGTGAAAAGAGCCTAAGCTTGGGGATGCTATAGCACCCCCAAGATATATCCAAAGATAAACAAGAAACTAAGCTTGGGGATGCCCCGAGTGGCATCCCCTCTTCTAACGACCATCGGTATTTTACTTGAGCTATATTTTTATTCGTCACATATCATGAGTATTGCTTGGAGCGTCTTGTATCATTTGAGTCTTTGCTTCACTTAAACTTTTTGAGCCTTGGAATTGTTAGAATTGCTCTATATGCTTCACTTAAACTTTTTGAGCCTTGGAATTGCTCTAGTGCTTCACTTATATCTTTTTGAGCATGGTGTGCTTGGAAACTTTTGAAGAAATCCTCTCATGCTTCACTTAGATTATTTTGAGAGTTAGTAAAATTTGAAGAAGTCCTCTAATGCTTCACTTATACTATTTTGAGAGATGAAATCTCTATGCTCATGTGCTTCACTTAGATTTGTTTGAGCTTGTCAAAAGCAATGGCAATATATGAAACTAGTCCCAAAGTGATAGATATCCAAGGAGGATATAATAAAAACTTTCATGAAGATCATTGGACAAATTAAACTTGACTCCTTGTAATAGATTTGAGACATGATGATAGTAATATGTGAGTCATGTTACTGAGTAATTATGCTTTAGTAAGAATATTGGTGTTAAGGTTTGTGATTCCCTATGCAAGTACGAAAGTCAATAGTTATGCAATGAAATTACATCCTACTTATGGTGCATTATTCGGTAATAGTTATGCTCAATGCTCGCTTATGTGAATTTTCGTTTCTTGGTTGGTTGCTTCTCAATTTATTTGCTAGCCTCCACTTGTACTAAGTAGAAATACTACTTGTGCATCCAAAATCCTTAAACCCAGTTTTGCCTTATGAGTCCACCATACCTACCTATATGCGCTATTTCCATGCCGTTCTAAACAAATTTGCATGTGCCATCTCTAATTTTCAAAATAAATTTCCTTTTTGTGTGCTCGTAATGCTCATGAAACGGTAGGGGGTATCCAATATTTTTCCATGCTAGATATGTTATTCTCAAGATGAGTGTTTATTCACTTGTCATTGCACGAGAGTACGACGGTAATAGGGATGCCTAGTCCCGAAATGAAAAAACAAAAAAATTACTTTATGTTGTCAAATAATAAATTACTTGGAAAGTGTTGGTATGGAAGGCAACCGTGGATATGGCCAGCCATGCATTGTGAAAGAATGGTGGAAAAAGGAATGGACTTTATTTTCTGTTT
Organism: Elymus sibiricus; assembly: GCA_039707655.1. Lineage (NCBI taxonomy): Eukaryota > Viridiplantae > Streptophyta > Magnoliopsida > Poales > Poaceae > Elymus > Elymus sibiricus. The sequence goes on from CM077671.1 coordinate 139,623,051, forward strand.
GGGAACCGCCTATGAGATATCTAGCATGGAAAGTATTGTGAACTACTTTGTCGTTTTCGTTGACAGGAAAGGCATGCCACTCAAAATATTTTTCTGTCTCAATTTAAACTTTGAGCTCTGGCACCTCTACAAATCCCTAGTTCCCTCTGCGAAGGGCCTATCTATTTACTTTATGCAATTTTTATTTTTACTTTGAGTCTCCATCTTCTCTTATAAAGCACCAACTAGGGGGCACTATGATCGTACTTGAGCATTGGGTGTAGTTAATATTTGAGTGTGTTTCATGAATGGATCAATGATTGAGCATGATGGGCTAGGGATAACTTTCTTTAGTGTTGATATTTTGAAAGACATGGTTGTTTGTTGGCATGCTTGAGTATTAAAGTCTTTATGTCAAAACTAGACTATTTCTTTGAACCATCTAAAAGTCCAAATGTCCACGCTACAAAAGAAAAGAATATGTGATGAACATGTTAGGCAGCATTCCACATCAAAAATTCTGTTTTTATCATTTACCTACTCGAGGACGAGTAGGAATTAAGCTTGGGGATGCTGATACGTCTCCAACGTATCTATAATTTTTGATTCTTCCATGCTATTATATTATCATTCTTGGATGTTTTACAATCATTTTATAGCAACTTTATATCATTTTTTTGGACTAACCTATTGACATAGTGCCAAAGTGCCAGTTGCTGTTTTTGCTTGTTTTTTTTACTTTGCGGAATATCAATACCAAACGGAGTCCAATCGCGACGAAACTTTTTGGAGATTTTTTTTGGGCCAGAATACATCCAGTGGGCCAAAGATGTGCCAGAGGGGTGGGTCGAGGAGACCACAACCCACCAGGGGGCGCCAGAGGCCCTGGGCACGCCCTGATGGGTTGTGCCCTCCTCGGAACCCCTCTCCACCACCTCCAACGCCTATAAATTCCCAAATATTCTAGAAACACTAGAGGAGTCGACGAAAAACACATCCAGCCGCCGCAAGTTCCAGAACCTCGAGATCCAATCTAACACCATCACGGAGGGGTTCATCATCCTCATTGGTGCCTCTCCGATGATGTGTGAGTAGTCCACCATAGATCTACGGGTCCGTAGGCAGTATCTAGATGGCTTCCTCTCTCTCTTTTGATTCTCAATACAATGGTCTCTTGGAGATCTATTTGATGTAAACTTTTACAGTGTGTTTGTTGGGATCCGATGAATTTTGAGTTCATGATCAGTTTCTATCCATGAATATTATTTAGGTCTTCTTTGATCTCTTATATGCATGATTACTTATAGCCTCGTATTTCTTCTTTGAATCTTTGGTTTAGTTAGGCCAACTAAATCGATTTTTCTTGACATGGGAAGAGGTGCTTTGTGATGGGTTCGATCTTGCGGTGTCCTCTCCCAGTGACAGAAGGGGCAGCGAGGCACACATGTATCGTTGCTATTAAGGATAACAAGATGGGGTCTATTCCAACAAGAATAGATCTTGTCTACATCATGTCACCGTTCTTATTGCATTACTTCGTTTTTCCATGAACTTAATACACTAGATGCATGCTGGATAGCGGTCGATTTGTGGAGTAATAGTAGTAGATGCAGAATCGTTTCGATCTACTAATCCTGGACGTGATGCCTATATAATGATCATCACCTTGGATATCATCATTATTATTTGATCTTCTATCAATTGCCCAACAGTAATTTGTTCACCCACCGTGTGCTATACTCATGAGAGAAGCCACTAGTGAAACCTACGGCCCCCGGGTCTACCTTTCCAACATATTGCTTTCCGATCTATCTTTTTGCCGCTTTTGTTTTCAGATCTATTATTCCAAAAACCCAAAAATACCTTGCTGCACTTTTTATTTGCCCTTTTTATTTTGTGTTCTTGAGAGACCTATCTATCCAATCTATCATATCCTAATCAATCCTTTTACCGTAGAGAGATTGACAACCTCTCTTTCGCGTCGGGTTGCAAGTATTTGTTCTTTGTGTGCAGGTACTGTTTACGTAGTGGTGGTGATGCTCCTACTGGTTCAATACCTTGGTTTCATAACTGTGGGAAATAGTTACCAGCGTTGTGCATCATTATCCCTTCCTCTTTGGGGAAATACCGACGCAGTCTCAAGCCACGTCATCAGCACGACCATCGAGGTTGTGATGGCCAGGCGGCACGAAACGCTGATGATCGAGCTTATAGTTCGCCATTGACGGGGGGCGAAGATGCAGAGGAAGCGAGGAGGTAGGGTTTTCTTGAGGGTTTTCTCGTAGCGATGAAGGGAGAATAGGCGTCTCAGGCATGACTTGCACTGTTGAGGTGACCTAACGGTCAATCACATTAACAAAGACACAACTCCCCATGACGGCAGGCCCAACTAAGAAATCCTTATTTTGCTGCTGTAAAATCGGCCGCCATGCCAATCCGTTGCTGCGCGCGAAATCATTACACCTCGTTTATGGTGACCCGGTCGGGAGCAAGACATGCATGCGGTATGAATTTTGCAAGAGGCCGCCAGGTGGCCCTGCACTAAGAGCACTCTGCACCAGCCCAAAAAGAAGAAAGGAGACGAAGAGAAGGAGCACAAGGAAAGTCCAAAGGAGGTCCAAAGAAGGAAGCTGGCCCTAGCCCTGTCTGACCTTCAGAAGAAGTCATTTAGAAAGCTAGTGTTCTCAAGCATCTGTTAGTCTATCAGATATGTTGCCCTTTTAGAAATTTATTGTAATGCAAGCATGTTATGTGACTGCCCTAAGATGGTTGTACCAGTACTATTTATGGTTAAGCACTTTTAGTCCTTCAAGATATCAGTTCCTTTCCTTTTTTAAACCATCAACAAGCAATGGAATATCTTAAACTGGAACATCATGGGGATAAATGACAAGAAAGAGTGTCTGGCTATCAGAAATAAAATTGAGGAATCTGAATGTGACATTCTATGTATCCAAGAAACTAAAAGAGAAACCTTTGATCTCAAATATATTAAGCAATTCTGCCCCAGAAAGCATAATAAATTTGCATTTCAGCCCTCTATTGGAGCCTCTGGTGGACTCCTTGTTGTTTGGAATGATTCTCTGTTCTCTGGGGAAATTCTCTTCCAAAATCATCTTTCTATCTCCATCAAATTCACTTCCTTGCTCTCCACTATTACCCGGACTCTATCTAATATATATGGCCCTTGTCAGAATGACGATAGAATCAATTTCATGGACTGGTTTTCTCATATTCAAATGCCTGATGATATCAATTGGTTGGTTTTGGGAGATTTCAATTACATCATATACCCCCATAACAGAAACAGAGAAGAAGGGAATTTTAATGATATGCTAGTTTTCAATGAGGCTATCAGTTCTTTGGGCTTATTGGAAATCCCTTTAAAGGGCACAGACTTCACTTGGAGTAATATGCAGAGTGCTCCATTGCTTGAAAAATTAGATTGGGTTTTTACCTCAGAAGCTTGGACATCCACTTTCCCAAATACCATGGTCCTTTCTCTATCTAAACCCATCTCTGATCATGTTCCTTGATACGTCTCCATCGTATCTACTTTTCCTCACACTTTTGCCCTTGTTTTGGACTCTAATTTGCATGATTTCGATGAAACTAACCCGGACTGACGCTGTTTTCAGCAGAACTACCATGGTGTTGTTTTTGTGCAGAAATAAAAGTTCTCGGAACTGGACGAAACTTTTTGGAGATTTATTTTACAATAAATAAAAAATACTGGAGCCAAGAACGACCGGAGGGGGCCCCCTGGCTGGGCACGATACACCAGGGCGTGCCAGCCCCCCATGCGGGCCATGGTGGGTTGTGCCCACCTCGTGGCCCCACTGACCCTAATTCCGACGCTATAAAATCCTATTTTTGGAGAAAAATCAAAGAGAAAGTTTCATCGCGTTTTACGATACGAAGCCGCCGCCACCTCCTGTTCTTCATCGCGAGGCCAGATCTGGAGCCCGTTTGGGGCTCCGGAGAGGGGAATGTTCGGTCTTTGTCATCATCAACCCTTCTCCATCGCCAATTCCATGATGCTCCCCACCGGGAGTGATTAATTCCTTCGTAGGCTTGCTGGTCGGTGAGGAGTTGGCTGAGGTTCATCATGTAATCGAGTTAGTTTTGTTAGGGCTTGATCCCTAGTATCCACTATGTTCTGAGATTGATGTTGCTATGACTTTGCCATGCTTAATGCTTGTCACTAGGGCCCGAGTGCCATGATTTCAGATCTGAACCATTTATGTTATCACCATTCTATCTATGTTCTTAATCTAATCTTTCTAGTCATATGCACCTATTACGTGTTCTGATCCGCAAACCCCGGAGTGACAATAGTCGAGATACTTTCCGGTGATGACCGTAGTTTGAGGAGTTCATGTATTCACCGTGTGTTAATGCTTTGTTTCGGTTCTCTATTAAAAGGAGGCCTTAATATCCCTTAGTTTCCTTATGGACCCCGCTGCCACGGGAGGGTAGGACAAAAGATGTCATGCAAGTTCTTTTCCCTAAGCACGTATGACTATTTACGTAATACATGCCTATATTACATTTATGAACTGGAGCTAGTTCTGTGTCGCCCTAAGTTATGACTGTTATATGATGAATATCATCCAACGAGTTCACGGATCCAGTGCCTACGAGTTTTCGACATATTGTTCTTGCTAAGTTACTATTGTTGTTGCTACTGTTACTGTTGCTACAAAACTATTGCTACCACTGCTACTGTTACCGTTACTACTACTACTGCTATCAAACTATCATACTACTGTGCTACTGATCACTCTGCTGTAGATATTTAATCTCCAGGTGTGGTTGAATGGACAACTAAGCTGCTAATACTCTCAAATATTCTTTGGCTCCCCTTGTGACGAATCTATAAATTTGGGTTGAATACTCTACCCTCGAAAACTGTTGCGATCCCCTATACTTGTGGGTTATCAAGACCTTTTTCTAGCGCCGTTGCTGGGGAGCATAGCTATATTTGTTGAGTCACTTGGGATTTATATCAATTGATCACTATGAAGAATCTGAAGGATCCAAAGACCAAGATTTTTCCCTCTAAGACGAGGGGAGGTAAGGAACTACCATCTAGCTCTGCACTTGATTCACCTTCTGTTATGAGTAAGTTTGCAACAATCCTGATATGTCGCAAGTTATTCATGATGCTACCTCTGCTATGAATGATGCTAGTACCATGCTTGATGATAATGTGCCACTAGGTGAATTTCTTGATGAACAAATTGCTAGAGCTAAAGAGAATGAAATTACTGAAACTGATGAGATTGCTGAAACTGTTGAAGCCTTTGAAACTGATGACTATGAAACACCTCTTAGACCTGGCTCTCCTAGATTTGAAATGCCTAAGATACCTGAAGATTATGTTATGGACGAGGAGACAACTAGGGAAATACTTTCTTGTAAGGATAGAAATGATCTTAAGAAATTGATACGCAAGTATAAGGAAAAGACTTTGAATGCTAGAATGAAAAGTGATCCAAAGTTTGCTACTTCACCTATCTTTGTTCCCGATAAGGATTATGAATTCTCTGTCGACCCAGAGTTAATTACTTTGGTTGAATCTGATCCTTTCCATGGCTATGAAACTAAAACTGTAGTGGCACACCTTACTAAGCTGAATGATATAGCCACCCTCTTTGCTCATGATGAGAAGATTCGCTACTATTATATCATCAAGTTATTTCCGTTCTCATTAAAGGGTGATGCTAAGACATGGTACACTACTCTTACTCCTGTTTGTGTGCGTAGTCCCCAGGATATGATTTACTACTTCTCTGAATTTTTTTTCCTGCTCATAAGAAACAAGCTACCTTACAGGAAATATTTAACTTTGTGCAAATTGAAGAAGAGAGTCTCCCACAAGCTTGGGGGAGGCTTCTCCAGTTGCTTAATGCTTTGCCTGATCACCCTCTCAAGAAAAATGAAATACTTGATATCTTCTATAATGGACTAACTGATGCTTCTAGGGACTTCCTAGATAGTTGTGCTGGTTGTGTTTTTAGGGAACGAACTGTTGAACAAGCTGAGGAATTATTGAATAACATATTGAAGAATTATGATGATTGGACTCTTCCTGAACCACCGCCTAAACCGACGCCAAAGAAGAGGGGTATCTTATTTCTCAGTCCTAAAGATATGCAAGAGGCAAAGAAATCTATGAAGTAAAAAGGTATTAAAGCTGAGGATGTTAAGAATTTACCACCTATTGAAGAAATACATGGCCTTGCCACACCACCACCTCCACATGTGGTAGAGGTAAATTCTTTATTAAAGTTTGATGAAGGTGATATCCCTTACAATAAACATCCTAGTCTGTGCTTATATGAGTTTGACAACTATATTACGAAGCAAGATCATTTCAATGCACATGTCCTGAAACAATTGAAATATAATTATGATATGATTGCTCGCTTGAGTGACTTGCTATTTAGAATCGTAATGATGTTAGAGGTGTAGGAAAGCATGCCTCTATGGTTCAAACTCAATTAGAACAAGTTGCTAAGTCTCAAAAATAATTGCTTGATGAAATGAATAATAATATGAATGATTTTGCTGCTAGAGTAGTAACTAGAGGAGGTAGAATGACCCAAGAACCACATTATCCTGAAGGTCATCCTAAAAGAATTGAACAAGACTCTCACAGAATTAATACTGATGCACCTAGTCCTTCTAAAAAGAAAAAGAAAAAGAAAAATGATAGGACTCTGCATACATCTAGTGAACGTGAGATACGAAAACCTCCTGATGATAATGATGTCTCTATTTCCGATGCTGAAACTCAGTCTGGTAATGAACATTCACCTAGTGATAATGAAAATGATAATGATGATGTTCATGAAGATGCTCAGCCTAACAATGATAAAGAACCAGATAATGATGTTGAAATAGAGCCTGCTGCTGATCTTGATAACCCACAACCTAAAAATAAATGTTATGATAAAAGATACTTTGTGGCTAGGAAACATGGTAAAGAAAGAGAGCCATGGGTTCAGAAACCCATGCCCTTTCCACCTAAATCATCTAAGAAAAAGGATGATGAAGAATTTGAACGCTTTGCTGAAATGATTAGGCTAGTCTTTTTGCGTACCCGCTTAACTGATATCCTAAAGATGGCCCCTTATGCAAAGTACATGAAAGACATCATCACTAATAAAAGAAAGATTCCTGAAGCTGAAATCTCCACCATGCTTGCTAATTATTCTTTTAAGGATGGAGTACCTAAAAAACTTGGAGACCCGGGAATACCAACTATACCTTGCTCCATTAAAAGAAACTATGTCAAAACTGCTTTGTGTGATTTGGGAGCCGGTGTTAGTGTTATGCATTTCTCCTTATATAAAAGACTTGATTTGAATAAACTCACACCTACTGAAATATCACTTCAAATGGCTGACAAATCAACTGCCATACCTATCGGTATTTGTGAGGATGTGCCCGTTGTTGTTGCAAATGTTACCATCTTAACGGACTTTGTTATTCTTGAGATGCCCGAGGACGACAACATGTCGATTATCCTTGGTAGACCCTTTTTGAATACTGCAGGGGCTGTTATTGATTGCAATAAAAGTAGAGTCACTTTTCATATCAATGGTAATGACCACACGGTGCACTTTCCGAAGAAACAATTCCAAGTGAATGGTATAAATGTTATTGAAGAATCTCCGACCATCACTATTGGAAGTTTTCAGTTACCTCTATGTACTGCCAAAAAGAAATATGATATACTTATTGTTCGGGATATGCACATCCCCATTGAGGTAACTTAGTGTTTTATGAAAGTTCTTCGGTTTCATGTTAATCGGAAGGGGTTGTTAATAAGACTTGATCAACCATATTAATGGATCATTTTTGAGAGGTATGAAGTTGATGAATCTAGTAAGCACAACTCTCTGTTCCCACATTTTATTTTCTGTTTTAGTTAGTCAAATAAAATAAAATGCCACGTTTATCCTGTTTTCTGTTTTCTCCGTGCAATAAAAAATGACCCAAAAATAAAAGTTCTCAGAATGTTCTGAAAATTTGATACGATTTTTTCCCAAATATTTCTGAATTTCTGGTGCAAATAATACCAGAGGGGGTGCATCTGGAGCCCACAAGACACCAGGGCGCGCCAGCACCCCCAGGCGCGCCCTGGTGGGTTGTGGCCCCCACGTGGGCCCCCTCACTTATTCCTTTAGCCCACATCATCCCCTACCTCCAGAAAAAATTCACCATAGCCACCATTCCCGTGTTCTTGCTCTCAAACCCGCGGATTTTGATCTCTTTGCTGGAAGCTCCATTTCCGAAACTGTTTGGAGGGATTGCTACTTGGTATGTGACTCCTCCATTGCTCCAATTAGTTTTTGGTTTAGTGGGTTATTTTTAGAGTAATTAGCTACTCTTGGTGCTGCTATAGATGAGCTTGCATGTTGAATTCTTAGAGCTCTAAGTAGTTTGAATGCTTAATATGGCCTCTATGCATACTTAGGAGTAGTTGCTATCAGTTCCACGAAGTTTTGTTGACAAAATCTTGTGTCTCAAAAATATTTCAGAAATTTGTTCGCAGATAAAAATGCAATTCTTTAGGAGTTCTTCGAGGAGGAGATCCTCGGAGGCCTCATCAAGTGGAAGCTCGGTTCGACAATCTTATGTTGAGCCAAGCGAAAGCTCGATGCGAGATGCCGCCACCAAATCATGCTTGTGGCTGTGCGACGAGTTCATGGAAGGTGCAGGTATTAAGGGGGAATTTGAACAATTTATCCACAATACAGAACTTGCTCCCTTCATCGCAGATAAGTGCCCTCAACATCTCAAACTCACGAAAACTTTCACAAAGAAATTTAAATATTTTCCTCGTGAGTCTAGAGTTTCATCCAACCTTTATTACCGTTCCTTCACCATGCCTTTAGAATTGTTCAGTGAAGCATGCAAACTTCCATATTGGGGTTCCCTTGATGAACCAACAAAATCTGAGTACAAGTCATTTTTGGTTAATCTTTGCTATGGTGAAGATAGGGGAGTAACACAAGGAAGAATTAAAAGTATCCATTTCCCATCAATACACTACTTCGCACTCTTTAATGGCAAATGTATTGTAGGCAAACAAGATTGTAGCACAGTGTGTACTCCTGACTTGAGTCTCATACATACTGCCATAACTGGAAATAAATGTTATAATCTCGGAGCAATTGTTGCACGGAGATTGCAGCACAATGCTGCTAGTGGTAATTTTTATGGAGGAATTTATGCCTCCCGTGTAGCAGAGAGACTAAACGTATCACCTTAGCCTAATGACCCCATCTTACCTATTCAGTATTTAGACTTTGAGGCCATGAAGCGTCATAAGTTCCTTACGGGCACTGCCACTAACTACACCTATAACTTGAGATTTAATAAAAAAAAACCATTGTGCCTGCCACTTTGCCTGCTCCTGCTCTCTTTGATTTTCACAGTAGGGGAAGATACTATGTTTTTGAGAGCGAGGCCCGTGCATACAATGCGGAGGTTGAAGCTGCTAGGAGGGCCGAGGAGTTTGCACCAAGGGCCTCGGTGAGCTATCGCTCAGATTATTATCCATGCGGATGGTGATTACCAAGCTAGGCCAAAAGCCTAAGCTTGGGGGAGTACGTATTTCTACCGACATTACATTCATGTTCACACATTTCATTCTAGTCGTCGGTGTTCACACTTTTTCATTGTAATATCCATGCTTAATTTGTTTTCTCGCTTTCTTTTTGTGTGTTTGAAAAACTTTGAGAAAACCCAAAAATATTTCCTACTTCTTTTCAGTTTTTCTTTCTAGCTTAGTTTAATTGTAGTATCGAAAGATAACCCAAAAAGATTTCTCGTTTCTTCTTTTTACTTGTTGGGAGCTTTCCCGTGTAAATAGTTTTTCTCGTTTTTGTTTTCCCTTTTTATTTGCCTTCTTCAATAAAAACCAAAAACTCCAAAAATATTTCAGCGTGTTTCTCTGAAATTCTTTCCTTTTTGTTTGAGTCATACCAAGGAGAAGATCAGGATGAAAATGTTGAGTGGCTCTCATATGCACTATTGTTAATCTAACAAAGAGCCCATGTTACCTTGTCTTTTCCTCTTGAATAAAATGTTGCAGATTCCAGCTTAGTCCAGGGCACTCTTGCACTATCATTATTTTCTTATCATTCGGTCGTGCAAGTGAAAAGCAATAATGACGATATTTGATGAATTGACTGTGGCAGAGAAAAGCGGGTATGAACTCAACTTGTTTTTGTTTTTGTAAATATGTTTAACCTAGTATCCTTGATTCAGCATATTATGATCAAACATGTTTGCAATGACCATTAGAGATTATAGTTGTTCATGCCATGCTTAAGTAGCTAGGAGTGGATAATGATTTATCTTGGATGACAACATGCATTAAAATGGTTGTGATGTGGTATGACGATATGGTATCCTCCTATGAATGTTTCAAGTGGCTTGACTTGGCACATGTTCACGCATGTAGTTGAATCAAAACCAACATAGACTTCATGATATTTATGTTCATGGTGCCCATATCCTACTCATGCTAGTAGTCAATGTTTATTATATGTAATGCATGTTCATGACCATTTTCGCTCTCTAGCTGGCCGCTTCTCAATCTACTTGCTAGCCTTCTCCTGTACTAAGCAGGAATACTGCTTGTGCATCAAAATCCTTAAACCAAAGTTATTCCAGATGAGTCCACTATATCTACCTATATGCGGTATTACCCTGCCATCCCAAAGTAAATTTGCATGTGCCATCTCTAAAAATTCAAATAAGCATCTGTTTTGTGTGCCTGGACCGCTCATGGAGTGACAGGGGGCGGTCAGTATATTCCATGTTAAGCGGGTTATTCTCATGATGAGTGTTTATTCACTCGTCCTTACACGAGAGGGGCGGTAATAGGGATTCCCAGTCCCGAAATAAAAAATTACAAATAATTAAACAAAACTCCCCCAGGAATGTTGTTGGTTTGGACGGTACCCGTGGATGCGGCTAGCCATGGAGTGTGATTGATGGTGGAGGGAGAGTAAACCTTTACTTTACCGCTTGGGAACCGCCGCTAATTTGTTTAGCATGGAAGATATTGATAACTCTTGGTCGTAACGTTGACAGGAAGGGTGTACCTCCCAAAAGTATATCTATCTCTGTTTTAAGCTTTGAGCTCTGGCACCTCTGCAAATCCATGCTTCCCTCTGCGAAGGGACTATTTATTTACTTTTATGTTGAGTCATCACCTTCTCAAATAAGCGCCAGACCTGAGAGCACTATTGTGATCCTCATGCATTGTGTATAGTTGATGTTGGGTGCAGCATGACTGGATCTTTTCTACAATGAATTACAATGTTTAGTCGCTGCTTGAACTTTGGAGGTGCTCTGCATTTATGTTTTGCGGTCTCAGAAAGGGCTAGCGAGATACCACTATTGTCATGTTGTATCATGATTGTTTTGACAAAGTGTTGGCACTTGAGATGTCTTATTATTGCTCGCTAGTTGCTTATGTTATTGATATGAGTTAATATAATTTCTAAGAGTTATTGCTGGCATGGTTGGTCATAATATTTGCTGAAAACCTGGGTGCTACTTAAGCATATATATGTAAACAAGAACAAAAGAGTTCGTAAAAGTTTTTCTTTATCACTTTCAGTTTGTCAACTGAATTGCTTGAGGACAAGCAATGGGTTAAGCTTGGGGGAGTTGATACATCTCCGTCGTATCTACTTTTCCTCACACTTTTGCCCTTGTTTTGCACTCTAATTTGCATGATTTGGATGAAACTAACTCGGACTGACGCTGTTTTCAGCAGAACTACCATGGTATTGGTTTTGTGCAGAAATAAAAGTTCTCGGAACTGGACGAAACTTTTTGGAGATTTATTTTACAATAAATAAAAAATACTGGAGCCAAGAACCACCGGAGGGGGGCCCCTGGCTGGGCACGATACACCAGGGCGTTCCAGCCCCCCCAGCGGCACCCTGGTGGGTTGTGCCCAGCTCGTGGCCCCACTGACCCTAATTCCGACGCTATAAAATCCTATTTCTGGAGAAAAAAATCAGAGAGAAAGTTTCATCGCATTTTATGATACAGAGCCGCCGCCACGTCCTGTTCTTCATCGGGAGGCCAGATCTGGAGCCCTTTTGGGGCTCCGGAGAGGGGAATCTTCGGTCTTCGTCATCATCAACCCTTCTCCGTCGCCAATTCCATGATGCTCCCCACCGGGAGTGAGTAATTCCTTCGTAGGCTTGCTGGTCGGTGAGGAGTTGGATGAGATTCATCATGTAATCGAGTTAGTTTTGTTAGGGCTTGATCCCTAGTATCCACTATGTTCTGAGATTGATGTTGCTATGACTTTGCCATGCTTAATGCTTGTCACTAGGGCCCGAGTGCCATGATTTCAGATCTGAACCGTTTGTGTTATCACCATTATATCTATGTTCTTGATCCGATCTTGCTAGTCATATGCACCTATTACGTGTTCTGACCCGCAATCCCCGGAGTGACAATAGTGGGGTACTTTCCGGTGATGACCGTAGTTTGAGGAGTTCATGTATTCACCGTGTGTTAATGCTTTGTTCCGGTTCTCTATTAAAAGGAGGCCTTAATATCCCTTAGGTTCCTGATGGACCCCGCTGCCACGGGAGGGTAGGACAAAAGATGTCATCCAAGTTCTTTTCCATAAGCATGTATGACTATTTACGGAATTCACGCCTACATTACATTTATGAACTGGAGCTAGTTCTGTGTCGCCCTAGGTTATGACTGTTATATGATGAATATCATCCAACGAGTTCACCGATCCAGTGCCTACGAGTTTTCCACATATTGTTCCTGCTAAGTTACTATTGCTGCTGCTACTGTTACTATTGCTACAAAACTATTGCTATCACTGCTACTGTTACCGTTACTGCTACTACTGCTATCAAACTATCATACTACTATGCTACTGATCACTCTGCTACAGATATTTAATCTCCAGGTGTGGTTGAATTGACAACTCAGCTGCTAATACTCTCAAATATTCTTTGTCTGCCCTTGTGTCGAATCTATAAATTTGGGTTGAATACTCTACCCTCGAAAACTGTTGCAATCCCCTATACTTCTGGGTAATCATTCCTTGCCTTGTCACAATTGGTACAATGATACCCAAGTCAAAGATTTTCAGGTTTGAAAACTATTGGCTACAGATTGGTGGGTTTAAAGATATTGTTAAAAACATTTGGCAGCAACATGGTAGTGAAAATAACAGTGCAAAAGGATCACTGCTGAATTCAAAAGGCTCAGAAATGGTCTCAAGATATGGGCTAAAGAAATTTCTCAACTTGTACAACTCATTCAGTCAACTAATGATTTGATCTATTTCTTAGACACTATTGAAGATTTCAGAGATCTGTCTATTGTTGAATGGGATGGTAGAGAAATTGCCAATCATCATCTTCTCAACCTTTTGACCATGCAACAAGATTATTGGAAACAAATGGACACAGTTAGATGGATTCAAAAGGGGGAAGCGAACACCAAATATCTGAAGGTTAAGGCCACCATTAATTACAGAAATAACTATATTGCCAGTCTGCAGGATGAGGTAAGGCTTATGCATGATGATTGTAACACAAAAGCAACAATTCTTTGGAGAGCTATGAAGCAAAGATTACGTACTTCTGGACCTACTTGCAACCTTTTGAAGCTAGATACACTTATCTCCAGAAATCCCCACTTGAAAGATCTTGAAAAACCTTTCACTAAGCAAGAAATTGATGCAGTGGTTAAAAATATTTCTTCTGATAAAAGCTACAGGTCCATATGGGTTCAACTCAGAATTCATTAAGCACTGTTGGGATATTATCGTGCCAGATTTCTACTTTCTCATTGAAGATTTCTATAATGGCAACATAAACCTACAGAGCATTAACTCTTCTTACACTACATTAGTGCCCAAGAAGATGTTCCTGTGAAATGATTTCAGACCTATATCATTATTGATTTGCTCAATCAAAATCATTACAAAGCTGCTGGCAAATAGATTACAAGCAGTTATTCTAAATCACATTCACAAGAACCAATATGGCTTCCTTCAGAATAAATCCATCCAAGACTGTCTTGCATGGTCCTATGAGTTTATTCATCTGTGCCAACACTCAGGAAATGAGCTTATTATTATGAAGCTTGATTTTGAGAAAGCTTTCGACATGGTTGAGCACAATTCCATAAAGATCTGCTCATTGCTAGAGGTTTTGGTCCAAGATGGATCATGTGGATGGAAATGATTTTTTCATCTGGACTTTTTTGACTATAAACAGTAGGGTAAAAACCCCACTGCAACTTTTATTAATTAAAAAAGCAAGAACAGAGTCTCAACAGCTACAAGCAGGCTTGAGATAAGCCTAGAAAAGAAAGAGAAAAACTACTAAGAAAGAACAGAAAAAACAGAGAAAAGAAAGAAAGAAAATAGGAAGAAGAGAAAAAACCTAAATCTAGGCTAAGATAAAATTACATAGTGGCTTCTAGCCAAGATGAAAATTGATCAATGTATTTCTGATTCATCCTATATCTCAGCCATTTTAACTCTTTACAAAAATATGAATTTCTAGCCCTAGAAAGATGGTGTTATGTTCTCAAAGATCTTGTTGTTCCTTGTAATCCATATGGTCCAGGATCCTAGAATGAGGATCTCCATGAAAAATGGATACCTTAGTTTGTCCTTTAGGTCTTGAAAAGCCTCTAATATAGAGAGATTTGATGTTCTGGAGGGACAGATGAAATCCCATCACCGAGCAACAAAAGGACATCCCCAGAAGAGATGATGCAAAGTTTCTTCATGTTGGCAATCACTGACTGCACAATTATATGCTTGAAGTTCAAAGCTTTTCCTTCTCAACAAATTCCTTGTATTAACTCTGACATGGAGAAGCATCCAGAAGAAAACTTTATGTTTGGGTTGACATGAGCTTTTCCAAAACCAGCTGAAATGGGGTGGAATCTGTTTGTGTCCAATTAGAACTTTCTATGCTTTGATGGAGGAGTAAAATTCATTTCCCCATATGTAACTCCATGTATCCACTGAATCCAAGAATTCAGACTGCCTCATTTCTATACAAATATTCTCCATTTCCAAAAATTCCTCATAAGCTTGAGTAGTCAGTGGAAGGTGGAATAGGTCTTCAAGGTAATCAGTGTTAATCACCATATTTACATTTATTAGAGGATTTTGGCAAATGAATATAGGTGTTGGAACTTATGCATCAGTATACCTTATTGCCACAGATCATCCCTGAATAAAGCACTTTTACCTTCCCGGATATTGCTTCTTGCAATGGCTTTGTAATTATCAATCAATCCCAGATTTGATTTCCACCAGAATGATCCAACTTGCTGATCCCCTGGCAGTTGACCTTTGTTTTAGTATGTTTCCCAAATTTGGTTTACCCAAGGTATGCCATGTCTGTTGTAAAACTTGTGAAGATTACCACAAGTGTTTTATTTTGAGTGAAGATATCCATTCTCGAAATCCTCCTTGGTTCTTTGGTCTGCAAACAGTCTGCCATGCAACCATAGCTGGCCGTGGTCTTCCATATTAGGGCTTCTCCAAAGATAGTGCCTCAAGTATTTATTGATATGTTTTTTTATGGTTATTGGAATGTCCAAACAAAACATGAAGAAGATTGATAGTGATGCTAACACTGACTTGAACTGAAGCAATCTGCCAGCTTGTGTCATAAATGCGGAAATGCCAGCTAATCTTTTGGCAATTCTATTGACAAGGGGCAGACACTGCTCTTCTGTGGGTTTATAAATCTCTAAAGGCAGTTCCAAGTATGTAAAAGGGAATTGACCTCTGACACATTGCAAAGTGTTTGTGAATATCCATACTCTCTCCTCTTCAATGTTAATAGGCACCATAATGGATTTTCCATAATTAACCTTTAATCCAATGGCTGAGGCAAAAGTGTTTAGAAGAGCCTTAAGACATATCAGTTGCCTAGTATTGGCTTGTAAGAGGACCAATATATCATCTGCATACTGAATTATTGGAAAGTCTGGGCATGAGTTAATGTGCAATGGTGGTGTGATAAGACCCAAATTCATAGCTTTGTTGAGAATAGACTGTAGCAAGTTAGCAGCTAGCACAAAGATCAATGGAGAGAGGGGGGTCTACCTGTCTAACTCCTCTTCTACAATAATTATTTTTGCCAGGAACCCCATTCAGCATGACAAGAGAAGATGAGGAAGTAAAAATTAGTTGCATCCATGAAACCAATTTCTCACCAAATCCTTTTGCTCTGAGTATATCAATAATAGCTTGGTGTTCAATAGTATCAAAAGCTTTCTCAAAGTCCAATTTAAGATCCAACATCTCCTTTGATTTGTGACACTGATCGATGTATGTATTCATAAGCCCAACCTAGGCAGTCTTGGATCATTCTACTCTTGAGAAATCCATATTGATTTATATGTACTATCTGCAATATCACTCTTTGCAATCTGTTGGCCATTAACTTGGTGATTATCTTTAGAACTCCATTTAAAAGTGAAATTGGCCTAAAGTCATTGGTGTGACATGCACTCCCTTTTTAGGGATCAAAGTGATCAAAGAAGTATTTATGCTCTCAAGTGCTATATTTCCAGCATGAAAGGCCATGATGAGTTCTGTTATATCCTCTCTGATGATATCCCAACAAGCCTTGAGAAATTCATTATTAAAGCCATCTGGTCCAGGTGATTTGTGAGAAGGGAGAATTTTGACCACTTTATCAATTTCCTCCTGAGTGAAGATTTCTCAAGGTCTTGGAAGACTTCAGGATTAACCTTCTGCTCATATAAATTATTGAGATCAAAGTGCATTTTGTGACTAGTAGATTGTGCCAACTACTTCTTGAATGCTTCCCAGAGAATGGCTGCCTTTCCTGCATGATCAGATATCTCAATTTGTTCTTCATTAAGCAGCATAACAATCTTATTATGCCTATGGGTGATGGATGCCTTTGTATGAAAACACTTAGTGTTTTCATCTCCAAACTTAACCCCTTTAATTTTACCTCTTTGTTTCCAGTATTTTTTTTGGTTATTTAACACCACTAGCAGATATTCTTTAAGCAATGATCTACAGTTCCATTCATATGTTGAAAGATCTCTGAATTCCTCAATCATGTCCCACAAGAATATACATTCATTTAAGTTCTCAATTTGCTTTTTGAGACATGAAAGACTATTAGCCCATAACTTAAGAGCCCTTCTCAAGTTTTTAAATTTAGCATTGATTTTCTTGGCAGGGTCTGTGAAGCCCACATGGATACTCCTAGCTCCTTGGACAATATATTTGAATGAGCTATGCTTTAGCAAATAGTTATCAAATCTAAAAAGTTAAGACTTGGGAATGGAAGTGCCAACCTTAATCACACATGGGAGATGATCTGAAACATGCTTAGCCAAAGGAAGAGCTATAGTGTCTGGGAAAATAGTCATCCAGGCTGCAGATGTAAAAAACCAGTCCAGTTTCTCAAGAAATGGGCTTTCTTGCATGTTGCTCCAACTGTATTGTTTAGGGGTAATTCTACCAGCCCCAAATTACTGATTGCTTCATTGAATAGTAGCATCTGGTATACATCCCCTCCAGGCCTTTTCCTGTCTTCTGGTGATCTTATGAAATTGAAGTCCCCCATAATAATCCACTCCATGTCATTGGGCATTTGAATGTTACCGAACCAGTCTAAGAATTCTGCCTTTTCCTCATGAGTACATGGCCTGTAAATATTTGGTAAAATCCATGTTTGTGAAGATGTATTGCAAGTGAATTGAATGGATATGGAGAATTTGTTTTGGAAAATCATTTCACCACTGAACAGAGAACCATTCCAAGCAGTCAAAATCCCACCAGAAGCCCCAACTGATGGCAGATATTCAAACTCGTTGAATCTTTGAGAACAAAATTTATTAATATAAGCAAGGTCAAATAGCTCCCCTTTTGTTTCTTGTAAGCAAACAATACCAACAACACTTTCTTCATTTTTTTGTCTGAGGGCTAGCCATTTATCTGATGCATTCAATCCCCTGATATTCCAGTTTATTCATTTAGACATATTATCCATTTTATTTGTGATACCAAAGTCGATCCCTTGGTAGTGATCCTTGATTGTCTAATCCTGTGCTTACTTAATACAAAAACTTTCACAGTCATACAAGAGCAACTCAGCCAATCAAAGCAAACAAGCCACATATATATTAAGGACATCCATAGAGAATAGAACCCAGTTTTCATATCTAGCATTACATGCATGCATTCATCATTAAAGTAGCAGTTTACTCCATAAGAAAGCAAAAGGTGCCACACAGTGCCATAACATGTTTCTTTACAAAAGGAGCCACACATGGGCCAAGCATTAACAGTAGCAATAATATCCAAACTTGATGGTTTTGTCTTATTCCACATAGGCTCTATGATATGCTTGTAGTTCATCCTTCAGACTTCTTGGCCTGTTCAGTGGTCCCTGTAGCCTTGGATACCTTGGCTACATCCTTCCGTCTCCTCTTCTTGGGCCTCGTGGACAACTCCTCTTGAAGCTCATCCTTAGCAACCTTACAAAAGGATTTTGTGAGACTCTTGACTATTTTATTATGAATAATAGGAGTGACAACATTACAAGGTAGACAACTCTTTGCATCACAGGACTTTCTTCTAAATCCATTATTGTCTTTCGTAATTCTATCACTTCTTCTTACCTCAGTTTCAACCAATGGTCCTTTGTCCTTCCTTTTCCTTGAACTATCTCTCCAAAGGGTAGCATGATGACTTTGTTAGGAGACACCTATTTCAAAGGGCATCCTGTTGCACGGGAAGAGTGTGCTGCATGGCTTATTCCTTCATTCTCTTTGTATTTTCCCTCCATAATTTCCTTACAACAGGGTGCCTTTGTTGTTATTACTATTGCTATCTGAATCTTTACTTGTTGCCCTTGTATCCTTGCCAGGCCTTGTGGAAGAACTCACACGAATTCACCAGTCGCAGCAGCATTGTCTTCCTGAACCATTAAAACCCTTTCAACCATCTCTTTACCTTCCTCTGTGCTCATGTTTTTGTCAATATTAGGCAACACATCAATCTTGTCAGTTGCAACATCATTAGTAGCATGCTGCAACATGGGGACAACAACGATAGGTAATTCAAAGTTCTGTTCCTCAGTGTTGTCCACCTCCAAGTTATCAGCCTCAGGTACAGCAGGCACTTGCCCCACCACCTCCTGTTGGAAAAAATCAGCATTTTCTTCAGGGTCCGCAGGATAAGCCAAGACAAGATTGTGAAGTCCTAGGCCCATTGGCAAGTCATGCACCCCTTGATTCACTTCTTCATTATTAGCCAGGGCACCATTGGTGTGAGCAAAAGTACCATCAGACAAGGAAACTGTGGTGGTGATGCTACTATTTGGAGCGCCATGCTTTGCCATTAAAGGTAATTCTAACCGTTTCTATGGCTGAATAGGCTCAGCCAAGTTCTGAGGGTTTTGCTGAGGAAATGCCCAATGTTATTGCTCATACCATTCCTCCCATTCCTCATCCTCTGCTTGTTCATTTACCATTAGGACTTGTTGAAAGCTCGAAAAATCATTAGCATTTTGTGGGACAGGATGTGGGTCCACACCAGATGGGGGGATGGGGTCTTCATCTGCAGGTCCACCCCCAAACATTTCTTCTAGTATCAGTTCCAGAGAACATGTCCATGATTCCTCTTCAAAGCTTTCCCCTTCACACCATCTAATGCTTTTAGGAATATCAGTCAGCTCTGTAACCCTAGCTTTAACTAGGATTTCCCCCTTTTTGCATCTTCCTTTTCCCAGCTTATGATTTTGCCCCACTTTGAGATGGCTGCAGCAATATCCTATCTATTACAGTAATCAAAGGGTACACCCACAAACAACAGCCAACAGGTTCTATTGAAATGCACTCTTCTCCAGTTTCTCCCTTGGTTGTGCTTAACAAAGAAAATAAAAACATCCCCAAATGCATGGGGACTCTGATTGATAAGCCTATCACGATCCCTGCCATGCAGAAATTGAACATAGGCCTCCCCAAAAGGACATGGCTGGATCTCTCTAAAGCCAACATGCTCAACTTCAAGAAACTCTTCAAAAACCTCACAGACGTTGGGAAAAAATACCTCATTGGTAAGAGATTGGATAGTGGCAGTCGCCCAATCCTCATGCCTCCTTGCTCGGTGGGGAAGAACCACCCTCGAAACCCCAGCTCGCCCTTCAATGTGCTGCAGCTAAAAGCCCTCCAGCACGAACATGAGCGGGTTGATGGGGATGTTGGCCATCTGCAAGGCGACTGCGAGTTGAGGCCCCGCAGGCACCACCGGCGATGAATAAGATGGGGAGTTTGACAAGAAGGAAGGGAAGTTGGTAGGAGCATAGGAATGCGAGGGGACATGTAGGGGTCTCGGCTGGAAGTTTCGGAAAAATTCTCTGACTAGCTCCTTAAATGACGAAACCTACCTAATTGCCAACGCAGGTTTGAAGCAACGAAACTAGAAATCCACTATTCCTGAGGCCCAAGCACTCTCAGTGGGCTTGGAAAAGAATCAAAACGGATGAAAGGCCAAAGCCCAGGTAGATTTGGAACTTGCATTTACGTGCAAAGTGGCCCATCTCACCGCATGCAAAACACACCATGTTTATATTCGCACGATTAGAAGGTATCACCTGAAGCTGATTATGTGACAAGTTAATATCATCAAAAGCGCTGGATGGAGTCAAATTCATCCCTTGAATGCTCCTGGCATGAATGCCATGTGACAATCGATCAAAAACTGGCCTACCGTCTCTCACCGCCACATTGGAAGTCCGGCGATCACTGGAATGAGGAACCACAACTTTGCTGTGCCTACCAACAAAGGTCCACTCACGCTCCTGTTCAACATAATAAGCATCCTCTTCTCGACGCCTGTTTGGGCCACCAGAACCCCAAAGGCTAAAAACCATCTCAGATTACTTCTCCATAATTCTACCCGCATTGTAAACATCAAAACCCACTGAATTAGAGGCAACCGAAAACTTGTAGGATCGATCTTGCAAAAGACGAACCCTAAAACCTTGAGTATAACCACCAAACGTGGCTTAAAGATCAACACTAACCGTGTGAGCGTCGAGCTTGAAAGTAGAGCGGCAGAAAGATACCACCAAGGTGAATTCCCATTGATGAAAACCCGGGGAGAAAATCACCGGGTGTCCAAACTAGGATCTCATGGAAGCTTGGAACATCTTGCCACGGTCGAAGTTGAGCACATAAGGTGCCATGACACCAGATCAAAGGGTGTTTGTCGGGCTCGGAGTGAGCACCGACAGGTTGAGGGATGGCTACCAGGGCCGGAGTGGCCACCGGCAGGGGAGGGGGTGATAACCCACAAGTGTAGGGGATCAGTTGTAGCCTCTTTCGATAAGTAGGAGTGTCAAACCCAACGAGGAGCTAAAGGTAGAACAAATATTCCCTCAAGTTCTATCGACCACCGATACAACTCTACGCACGCATAACGTTCGCTTTATGTAGAACTAGTATGAAACTAGAAGTACTTTGTAGGTGTTGTGGGATAGGTTTGCAAGATAATAAAGAACACGTAAATAAAAACTAGGGGCTGTTTAGATAAAGTAACAATTAAGTTAGTTTAACGAGTGTGGAAAAGTGGTGGTAGGAGTTGCGGAATTGTCCCTAAGCAATTGACTACGTTACTAGACCGATAGCAAGTTTTATGTGGGAGAGGCCACTGCTAGCATGTCATCCCTTACTTGGAATTCTATGCACTTATGATTGGAACTATTAGCAAGCATCCGCAACTACTAACGTTCATTAAGGTAAAACCCAACCATAGCATTAAGATATATTGGTCCCCCTTCAATCCCGTATGCATCAATTTCTATGCTAGGCTGAAGCTGCTATCACCCTTGCCCTCCAATACATAGTCCTATCAACATACAACTAACCCTATGGTGTGATCCATGTGCGCGCTCATATGATGGGCACCAAAGGACAGCAACATAACCACAAGCAAATTATACCAATCATAGCAATTCACCAATCACCGATAGGACAACAAAAATCTACTCAGACATCATAGGATGGCAACACATCAATGGATAATAATATGAAGCATAAAGCACCATGTTCAAGTAGAGGGTACAGCGGGTTGCGGGGGAGTGGACCGCTGTAGATAGATGCGGGAAGGTGATGGAGGTGTTGGTGAAGATGACGGAGTTGTTGGAGTAGATCGCCGTCACACGATGATTGCCCCGGCGGCATTCCGGCGCCACCGGGAGAGAGGGGGAGAGAGCCCCCCTCCTTCTTATTCTTCCTTGACCTCCCCCCCTAGATGGGAGGAGGGTTTCCCCTCCGGTCCTTGGCCTCCATGGCAGCGGAGGGGCGGGAGCCCCTCCGAGATTGGATCTCTCTCTCTCTGTTTCCTTCTGTTTCTGCCTTCTAGATTCTGGCCTTTCACCATTTCTTAAATTCCCGGAGATCCGTAACTCCGATTGGGCTGAAATGTTAACATGATTTTTATCTGCATATTAGCTTTCTTGCGGCGAAAGAAGGGAACGAACCACCTTACGGGGTGGCCACAAGGATCCAGGGCGCGCCTACCCCCTGGGGCGCGCCCCTATGGCTTGTGGGCCCCTCGGGCATCGTCTCGCGTTGATTCTTTTTCCCAAAAATCACATATATTCCAAACAAAATCTCCGTAAGTTTTTATCGCGTTTGGACGTCGTTTGGTATGGATATTCTGCGAAACAAAAAACATGCAACAAATAGGAACTGACACTGGGCACTGGATCAATATGTTAGTCCCAAAAATAGTATAAAAAGTTGCCAAAAGTATATGAAAGTTGTAGAATATTGGCATGAAACAATAAAAAATTATAGATACGACGGAGACGTATCAGCATCCCCAAGCTTAATTCCTGCTCGTCCTCGAGCAGGTAAATGATAAAAAAGATAATTTTTGATGTGGAATGCTACCTAGCATAGTCTTGATCATATAATCTAATCATGGCATGAATATTAAGACACGAGTGATTCAAAGCAATAGTCTATCTTTTGACATTAAGACAATAATACTTCAAGCATACTAATAAAGCAATCATGTCTTCTCAAAATATCATGGCTAAAAGAAAGTTATCCCTACAAAATCATATAGTCTGGCTATGCTCCATCTTCATCACACAAAGTATTAAATCATGCACAACCCCGGTTTTAGCCAAGCAATTGTTTCATACTCTAGTATTCTCAAACTTTTTCAACTTTCACGCAATACATGAGCGTGAGCCATGGATATAGCACTATAGGTGGAATAGAATATGATGGTTGTGGAGAAGACAAAAAGAAAGAGATAGTCTCACATCAACTAGGCGTATCAACGGGCTATGGAGATGCCCATCAATAGATATCAATGTGAGTGAGTAGGGATTGCCATGCAACGGATGCACTAGAGCTATAAGTGTATGAAAGCTCATAAAGAAACTAAGTGGGTGTGCATCCAACTCACTTGCTCACGAAGACCTAGGGCAATTTGAGGAAGCCCATCATTGGAATATACAATCCAAGTTCTATAATGAAAATTTCCCACTACTATATGAAAGTGACAATATAGGAGACTCTCTATCAAGAAGATCATGGTGCTTCTTTGAAGCACAAGTGTGGAAAAAGGAATAGTAGCATTGCCCGTTCTCTCTTTTCTCTCTTTTTTTGTGTTTTTTTTGGTGGGCATCTTTGGCCTTTTTTTTTATTTGGGCATCTTTGGCCTCTTTTATTTATTTGTAAAGTCCGGAGACTCATCCCAACTTGTGAGGGAATCATAGCTTCCATCATCCTTTCCTCACATGGGACAATGCTCTAATAATGATGATCATCACACTTTTATTTACTTACAACTCAAGAATTACAACTCGATACTAGAACAAAACATGACTCTATATGAATGCCTCCGACAGTGTACCGGGATGTGCAATGATCTAGCATAGCAATGACATCAAAAAATGGACAAGCCATGAAAACATCATGCTAGCTATCTTACGATCATGCAAAGCAATATGACAATGATGGTGCGTGTCATCATAAACGGAACGGTGGAAGTTGCATGGTAATATATCTCGGAATGGCTATGGAAATGCCATAATAGGTAGGTATGGTGGGTGTTTTGAGGAAGGTATATGGTGGCTGTTTTGAGGAAGGTGGGTTTAATGCACCGGCGAAAGTTGCGCGGTACTAGAGAGGCTAGCAAAGGTGGAAGGGTGAGAGTGCGTATAATCCATGGACTCAACATTAGTCATAAAGAACTCACATACTTATTGCAAAAATATATTAGTCATCAAAACAAGGTACTACACGCATGCTCCTAGGGGAAGGGTTGGTAGGAGTTAACCATCGCGCGATCCCGACCTCCACACAAAGGATGACAATCAATAAATAAATCATGCTCCGACTTCTTCACATAACGGTTCACCATACGTGCATGCTACGGGAATCACAAACTTTAACACAAATATTTCTACCAATCCACAATTACTCACTAGTATGACTCTAATATCACCATCTTTATATCGCAAAACTATTGCAAGGAATCAAACATATCATATTCAGTGATCTACAAGTTTTATGTAGGATTTTATGACTAACCATGTGAATGACCAACTCCTGTTAACTCTCTAAATAGATATAAGTGAAGCATGAGAGTTTAATTCTTTCTACAAAAGATATGCCCATGCTCTAACAAATATAAGTGAAGCAAAAGAGCATTCTACAAATGGCGGTTTTGTATGTGTAGAGAAACAGGCAATCCAAACTTCAAATGATATAAGTGAAGCACATGAAGCATTCTATAAAGCCATACTCAAAAGATATAAGTGAGGTGCAAAGAGCCTTCTATAAATCAACCAAGGACTTTCTCATACCAGCATGGTGCATTATTAAAAGAAAAATAAAAAGCACACGACGCTCCAAGATTTACGCATATCATGTGACGAATAAAAATATAGCTCCATGTAAAATTACCGATGGTTGTTAGAAGAAAGAGGGGATGCCTTCCGGGGCATCCCCAAGCTTAGTTTCTTGGGAGTCCTTGAATATTACCTTGGGGTGCCTCGGGTATCCCCAAGCTTAGTTTCTTTCCACTCCTTATTCCTTCATCCATCGTGATCTCATCCAAAACTTGAAAACTTCAATCACACAAAACTTAACAAAACCCTCGTGAGATCCGTTAGTATAATAAAGCAAATTACCACTTTAAGTACTGTTGCAAACCCATTCACATTTTATTTTTGCATTGTAACTACTGTATTATAACTTCTTTATGGCTTATACCACCGATAAAATCGATAGTTTCATCAAAACTAGCAAAACAATGCATAAAAACAGAATATGTCTTAAACAGGACAGTCTGTAGCAATCTGAACATTTACTATATTTCTGTAACTCTAAAAATTCTTAAAAATTAGGACAAAATAAACAATTTGCATAGCAGTACTTTGTAAAAATTTCAGAAACTTTTGACATCCAGTAAAAAATGTAAATTCACGCATTACAGCCAAAGTTTCTGTTTTTGCACTACACACACCAAACAAGCAATCTAATCATCCTAAAGGCAAATCTTGTCACATTATTTTTATAATACAAGGGGATAATTATTTTTGTTGAAAAGTTTCTGTAATTAAGATTCGCAAAGTTTCCATGGGCATGAACAAAGTTCAAGGAGCTCCCCCACTTCAACGGTGCTCGTCCTTCTTACTTTCACTTCTCTTTTTGAAAAAGTTTTAGGTTCCCCTCTTTATTTTTTTGTTTTTGAACTATATAAAAGCACACAACAGAATAAAATGACTCTATAAAACTTCCGGGTTGTCTCCCTGGCAGCGCTTTCTTTAGAGCCATTAAGCTAGGCATAAAGTGCTCAAGTAATGGATCCACCCGGATCCCAAGGTATATCAAAGCCAATTTTAATTAACAATGATTTGTAATTTAGTAGTGAGCACAAAGTAACATATATCATGCAACAACGAAGTCTAACTCTCTTCCTATGCATCGGCATGTCATAAAAGAACACTTCATGCACACAAAGTAAAGGCCAATGCATAGTATAAACAGTTTCTTGCAATTTTATCGTATTGGAAACATAGAGAGGTGGAGATGTAGTTCCTGTCTCATAATAATTGCAAGTAGGAGCTGCAAGCACATGCATATTATATTTATCAAAATTATCATGTGCAATAGTAGAACGCAACCCATCAATATAATTCTTAATAAGCGCAAACTTCTCCGATATAGTGTAGTTGGGAGAATTCAAAAAGATAATAGGACTATCATGCGTGGGTGTAATAGCAACAATTTCATTCTTAACATAAGAAACTCTAGCAAGTTCATCTCCATAAGCATAATTCATATTGGCATCATGGCCACAAGCATAACAAGCATCAATTTCATCAAAAAGGGATATTTCAAACGAATCCAAGGGATCATAGCATTCATCCTTCGGTAAGCACGAAGGGAAATTAAACAATGTATGAGTTGAAGAGTTACTCTCATTAGAAGGTGGGCACGAGTAGCTAGTCCGCTCTTCCTCCTTTCGTTCTTCGCTCTCCTCGTCATCTTTTTCATCAAATGAGCTCACAGTGTCATCATTTTCTTCTTCCATAGTTTCCTGCAAAATATTAGTCTCCTCTTGGACAATGGAGGAGTCCTCAATATATGGCTTAACATAAGCATTAGAAGCATAGTTTTCATAGTAATATTTAAGTATGGCAAAACTTTCAGATTTGTAAAGAGTAGCATCATACTTTTCAATCAAAGAAGCAATTTCATAGGCACCCTTAAAAGCAACAAATTCTTCAATTTGCTCAATATCATAGTAATTATAAACACCCTTGGCATAAGAAGATACGATTCCATTATCCTTAAACTCACATTGATAGGGAAGGTGTTTTTTAGGGTCTTCAGAACAACAAGTAAAATCATAAATTTCGCATAAATTCCAAGCATAGCATTGCAAAGTATTAATATGATGCCATAAAAGTTTTCCTTTTTGAGAAAAGCGGTGTCGCACATAATAAGCATGCTCATTTAATGATTTGCCCTCAACTAAGCTAGTTGGGGTTTCAGCACGAGCACAAACGGATCGAAGATGATCCAAGTAAAAAGCTTCAACAGTGTGATAGATTTTCGGTGATTCTTCAACCATTTGTGTAGTAGGTTCAACTATTTTTTTTGGTATTTCGTGTTCCATATCCGTAACTAAAAATAGAGAACAACTTAGAACAGCAAATAAAATCTACTTAGTGATAAAGCAAACAAGCACCCACGAGAATATTCACCCCACGCTATAGCTCCCCGGCAACGGCGCGAGAAAAAGGTCTTGATAACCCACAAGTGTAGGGGATCAGTTGTAGCCTCTTTCGATAAGTAGGAGTGTCGAACCCAACGAGGAGCTAAAGGTAGAACAAATATTCCCTCAAGTTCTATCGACCACCGATACAACTCTACGCACGCTTAACGTTCGCTTTATGTAGAACAAGTATGAAACTAGAAGTACTTTGTAGGTGTTGTGGGATAGGTTTGCAAGATAATAAAGAACACGTAAATAAAAACTAGGGGTTGTTTAGATAAAGTAACAATTTAGTTAGTTTAACGAGTGTGGAAAAGTGGTGGTAGGAGTTGCGGAATTGTCCCTAAGCAATTGACTATGTTACTAGACCGATAGCAAGTTTTATGTGGGAGAGGCCACTGCTAGCATGTCATCCCTTACTTGGAATTCTATGCACTTATGATTGGAACTATTAGCAAGCATCCGCAACTACTAACGTTCATTAAGGTAAAACCCAACCATAGCATTAAGATATATTGGTCCCCCTTCAATCCCGTATGCATCAATTTCTATGCTAGGCTGAAGTTGCTATCACCCTTGCCCTCCAATACATAGTCCTATCAACATACAACTAACCCTATGGTGTGATCCACGCGCGCGCTCATATGATGGGCACCAAAGGACAGCAACATAACCACAAGCAAATTAAACCAATCATCGCAATTCACCAATCACCGATAGGACAACAAAAATCTACAGACATCATAGGATGGCAACACATCATTGGATAATATTATGAAGCATAAAGCACCATGTTCAAGTAGAGGGTACAGCAGGTTGCGGGAGAGTGGACCGCTATAGATAGATGGGGGAAGGTGATGGAGGTGTTGGTGAAGATGACAGAGTTGTTGGAGTAGATCGCCGTCACACGATGATTGCCCCAGCGGCGTTCCGGCGCCACCGGGAGAGAGGGGGAGAGAGCCCCCCTCCTTCTTCTTCTTCTTCCTTGACCTCCCCCCTAGATGGGAGGAGGGTTTCCCCTCTAGTCCTTGGCCTCCATGGCAGGGGAGGGGCGGGAGCCCCTCCGAGATTGGATCTCTCTCTCTCTGTTTCCTTCTGTTTCTGCCTTCTAGATTCTGGCCTTTCACCGTTTCTTAAATTCCCGGTGATCCGTAACTCCGATTGGGCTGAAATTGTAACACGATTTTTATCCGGATATTAACTTTCTTGTGGAGAAACAAGGGCACCAACCGCCTTACGGGGTGGCCACAAGGGTCCAGGGCGCGCCCTACCCCCTGGGGCGCGCCCCTATGGCTTGTGGGCCCCTCGGGCATCGTCTCGCGTTGATTCTTTTTCCCAAAAATCACATATATTCCAAAAAAAATCTCTGTAAGTTTTTATCGCGTTTGGACTTCGTTTGGTATGGATATTCTGCAAAACAAAAAACATGCAACAGACAGGAACTGGCACTGGGCACTGGATCAATATGTTAGTCCCAAAAATAGTATAAAAAGTTGCCAAAAGTATATGAAAGTTGTAGAATATTGTCATGAAACAATCAAAAATTATAGATACGACGGAGACGTATCAGGGGGGTGGCCGCCGGGGCCAGAGAGGCTATCGGCGCAAGGATCGCCTATGAGTCGCCTAGAGTTCACTGAAGGAACGATACGGTGAGGGGCTTACTGTCGATGACACACTCATCGTCGGAAGCGACGGCTGATGCGAATTCCGATGATGAAATTCAGTGTATAGGAGACGAGAGGAGAGGGCTTTTTGGACATGGAGAAGCAGTGGTGAGAGGGCTTTCCTCTGGGAACCTTTTATAGGGCAGGGGAGCTCTGTAGTTTTGCTTAATGGAGTACCTGGGAAACAATTCCTCTGCAAGAGGGGAGTTAGACAAGGATATCCTTTCTCCCCACTGCTCTTTGGTTTGGTAGCTCATCTATTGCAATCAATATTCAATGAAGCCATGAACAATGATTTAATTATGGCCCCAATTGCATTTGAATCTTCTAAGGATTTCCCGATCATTCAATATGTTGATCACACTGTAGTTATTATGCATGCAAGCTCTGCCCAACTCAACTGGCTTAAAAACCTTCTGATGCACTTCACTGCTTACACTGGTTTGAGAGTCAATTATGATAAATCTATCATGGTGCCTATCGACACATCAACTGAGAAAATGAATATGTTGACACAACTTTTTGGGTGTAAAGTGGGCTCCTTCCCTTTTACTTACCTGGGCTTACCTCTCTTTCTTTCAAAGCCAAGAATTGAAGATTTCATGCCAATTATGAAAAGAATTGAAAGAAGATTGGCAGGTTGCTCATCTCTCTATGGAGATAAAATGGTCTTGGTCAAATCTGTTTTTTATAGCTTGCCAATCTTCTTCATGTGCACTCTTGCTCTACCAGTTGGGGTGATGGAACAAATTAAGAAATTTCTCAGACACTTGTTCTAGAGAAAGTATGGAATGCAAGATAAGGGAACTGCACTTATAGCCTAGGACAAAGTCAGTCAGCCAAAAGATAAAGGGGGACTAGGTGTTCTGGACATCGCAACATACAACAAATGCTTACTCATGAAACATCTCCACAAATTTCTCAATCAACATGATGTTCCATGGGTAAACCTCATCTGGAAAACATATTACCCCAATAAAATCATGAACTCAGCACCACAAGGATCTTTCAGGTGGAAAAGCATTATCAAACTATTACCTGAATTCAAAGCTATCCCCAAAATTGGCTCTAGAGATATAGTCATGTTGTGGCGGGATAACTAGCTTGATGTCACATCCTGTGTTTGCACCACTTTGCTATGATTATGAGTTTAAAAAACTTTGGACCAATTAAAACTTTTTGTGTGCTTGTGTATGCTTGAATAGATTGCTATTTGCTTGTTTGCTTTATTGTGGTTGATTCACAAAAATCCTTCTTCTCTCAAAACTCATCTCCTTGATCCAAAAGCTTTGCCCAATGACCATGCCATGTGTATAGGACCTAAAACTATTTTTACAAAATATTATTTTGGTCACAAAGCATTTATTCAATTTAGGTTTTCAAAAACCCCTGAATTGAGGTTTGTACTACAAGTCCTCAAATTAGGGAGAATGTTTTGCCCCAAAGACTTTATTTGGATCCTATTATCTATAAGACTTCCCAAAACCACCAAATATTATTTTTAAAGAATATTTTCATATTTTATTAAAAGGGCTTTTTCTTAAGGCCAGAAATGGTCTTTTAATAGGGAAAAATATTTTCATGTTTCCAAAGTATTTGAGAAAATTTAAGGAAACTCACTGGACACATATTTTACATATATATGAGTTTCAACAAATGGTCATGTTCAAAATATTGGACAAAACCCTCCAAAGCCCTTTCTGCATATTTCAATCATTTGAAATATTTCTATAAGAAATGTTGTCAAATAAATCCAGGAAAATTCCAGCATGTCACATATGCCTAATGTGATGATCTTGCAAAATTTCATCTCTATCCCAATAATTTTGGTTCACCAAAATGCCCCAAAACCCTCTTTGTCCAGAACCAAATTTGAGCAACTTTACATTTTCAAGTTTCTCCACTTGATCCCAAACTTTGTGTGCATGCTCTAATCCCTAAATGGTGACACTACACCAAGTGGTGCATCAAGGAGAATTGATTTGCATGGCTAGATCTAATGAAACCTGATTCTATTGATTTCTAGGGTTTATAAAGTTTGCATTGGCAACTTTCTTCAAATGGGCTCAAACTTGGTGATCAACCTCAATTCTATCTACCATTTGATCTTGATAAATCTCATGGCAAGTTGAGTCTTTTATCTTGCCCAAACCAACATCAAACACCTTCTGGTGAATTGGTAAAACCCCTGTTCTGACCCCTTCCACTCTTCTCCTTCACTCCAAAATTTTACCACACCTTCTTATAGTTACCCTGTAACCCCAATAACAATCTCAGGGTAGCAGCTCATTCATAGGTGGGGTAAGACCCCACTTTTTCCCTCTGTTTTACCAAGCCAGCACCTCTCTCCCTCCATTTCCTTTTACCCCTCCTTTGTCCTTAGCCCCTCAGCTACCAAAAGAATCTCCAGGACCTCCAGGGACTAGTGGACAAGAAGGGGCGCGTCCAGAACGCGTGGACATGCTGTGGCATGCAAGAATCAGGCTCTGGAGCACGCTACAGTGCGCCCCCGCACTATAGCTGACGCCCATCCCGAGCCCCCGACAGCCTAGGAAGGCGGGAGCCTGTCCCCCGGCGCGTCCTCGACGTCCTCAAGCGTCCAGACGGCCGCCCCCTCCTCTCTCCCCCCGATGACCATTGTCGCGCGTGCCCACGCCGCCCAGTTCGGCCAACCCCTGGCCTCACAGTGAACACGCCGGAGCTCTCCCCCGCTCTCTCTACCTTCCCCTGGTCGTGGACCACCCCTACAAACGCCCCAAACACGACCCGAAGAGCCCCGTGGCCCCTGTGAACGGCCACCACCTCACTGAGGGAGTCCGGGGCTAAGGGGTCCTCGGGATGCCGACCTATCTCGAGTGGGCCGATCTCATGAGGTACTCGATAGCCACTGTGGGAAGACCAAACTATAAGGATGCTCCGTGATCAGGAAGGAAACCTCATGTGCCGTGGTGTGTCCGCCAAGTCACAGATGGGCGTGTTTGAACCGTCGGCAACAACCGACTACATGTAACCCTAGGTACCTCTGGTGTCTATATAAACTAGGGGCTTAGTTCGTAGAGAGCAAGTCAACTCATCTAGGGTTTTAGCTCATTTGATCTCGACGTAGATCGACTCTGTAACCGTCATACTCATCAATATAATCAAGCAGGACGTAGGGTTTTACCTCCTCAAGAGGGCATGAACCTGGGTAAACATTGTCTCCTTCGTCCCTTGTTAACCATCGATCCCAGATCCATAGCTCGGGACCCCCTACCCAAGATCTGCCGGTTTTGACACCGACATTGGTGCTTTCATTGAGAGTTCCGCTGTGAATCGCCAAAAGATCGATGGCTTGCTTAATCCTCAGCGATGAAGTCTGCAACAAGGACATCTTTGTCTCTGGTCAGATATTTGCTTTCGGAAGCATCGTGCTGCATGCCGATCCTGCCGGCCGCCTCGGCCAGGTCGGAAATTTTACCCCCGATCAGGAGTCAGGTTCGGGAACCAAGAGTTCATCGCTGACTCCCGGGGAGATGTTGTTTTAACAAAGCTCTCTGCTCTCCTTGAAGGGCCCACAAGCCCCGATGCCTTGACTTCGGTAGCAGGAGACCCTGCCAATGGGGCGGCCTCTGTCCCTAGTTCAGCCTTGAAGCCTAACCTAGTCGATATGACTGAATCAGCACCGGCCGCACATAGCCCGGGGGCATCCTCGAACGACCCCAGGGCAATGGCGCCGCAAACCGACCCCAGGCGTGCGTGTAACACGGACTCTACCAAACACTACACCACAACACTTGATTGGGGGCAGTTAACTGCCTGGAGAAAAACCTATCTAAGGGCAATGTATCTGCCGGGACATTAGTTCCTGCCGCTACAATCACTTTAAAGTCTCGTCGCTGAATGAGTAGCTCGGTGGATTCAAGCCCTGGGCATGACCGACGACAACCCTCGGTCTACGACCAGATCAGGCTTAGGCCCGACGACAGGGAAATTCATGTCCCACCGGTGACACACTTGGTCGCCACCGTCGAGTGCCCGGCCGAAAGTATGTCCCCTCAACCACCGGAGTTAAGAATGGTTTACATCCCGGCCTCCGATCACCTGGATCCTTCTCACGGTTCAGAATCCGGACTTCCCCCCGGTAACGATTCGAGACCAGTGGCCAATCTAGCGCTCGACCTAGAGTTTGTGCAGCAAGGCCCCGCCGATGCCACGCAATCCAAACCCGCCGCGCCAAACCCCACAATGACACTAGACATGACCGTCAGGATTTTGGACTCGTACCTTACTGGGGCACGGAATTTTCCCCCAGCCACCACCCAAATCGATCATTTTCCAAGCGCAGGAGAGCCCTACACAATGGGCTTACGGGAGGTCAAACAACAGCCAGGGGAATCAGTCCATCATTTTTGGGCCAGATTCCTCCTCAACAAAGATAGGATGAAGGGCCGTAGCGGTCAGGAGATGATTGCAACTTCCGGCGTAATTGCCATGATGAAGGAATTCTCAACGCTCACGCCCGTCACCACGTTCAAAACTTCTCCGAGCTGTCAGACCTGGTGCGAAAGTATTGCGCCATGGAAAGCACGTGGAAAGCACAACAATTGTGCATGGAGCCAGCCCATGCCAAACAACCTAGAGGAGTTCGGAAGAGGCTCGTACCCCCGCAACGGCCGGCCAAACATGAGCCCGCCGAGAAAAGGAATAAATACCCTACAAAATAAAGAACCGTCCTTGATGGACTACAGGACAAGCCATGACCCATACACTCCGCCTCACTAAACACGAGACGGACTCATAGCCTTCGAGCTTGCTGGGTCGTTAGGCAACTCGCGAAGAGCGGAGAGGCCATCCTCGCGGCCTCACCCTTAGGCAGACGTTCAGGAACACCACCCGAAATCAACGCCAAGGTCCTATGACACCCTGGATTTTGGCTACAATGATCGTTGTAATTAAGCACAGTGATGACCATGAACAGTGCCTAATCATTTTGCTAAATAGAATGTGATCAAGCTGAAATTCCTATCTCAATTTAAATTTCACTTCAAAAGCCAATTGAATATTGTGATAATTTAAATCCCCAAACAACAAGATAAAAATGTTGCACACTTGTGAAAAATCACAAAACAAATGTTGTTTAGGAAAACAACATCACCTTGATGTTGGTATTGACCCCACTATCCAAAACAACACCATATTGCATTTAAAAGTGCTATTAAATTCAATTTGAAATTGCAAATAGTTTCCAAAAATGCCCAAAGTGTATGTGGCCATGTGGAATAGTGCAAGGTATTTATTGGACCATGTCTCACATTTTTGCTATGGAGAATTAATGCAAAAATAAAATGGAAAAGGAGCTGTGGAGAAAACAGAAAAGAAAAAGAAAGGAAAAAGGAAAAGGACTCCTGTGCACTTAAGCCCATAGCTACAGTGGCGGCCCAGCCCGCCAGCGCCGTCGTCTCCCACCTCCCGCCTCTCTCCTGCGCGCTGTCGATCAGGGAGAGCGCGCGCCCGCCCGGGGCCTCCTCGCGCCCGATCTTTTGCCCCTACCGCCGTGGATGGATAAGAGGGAGACCCCGTGACCCCCTGGACCCGTATGGATCGCCTCTCTCCCTCTCCCTCGCTTGCTCCCTCCATTCCCGAGCCTTGCCAACACACCCACGAGCTTCGCCGCGACCATCCCTTCCTCCTCGACCGCTGGATCGAGCCCCGGATCCACTGCATCGCCTCCACCGCGTCGTCTTCTTCCTCGGGTCCGAGAAGTCGCCGCCGTCGATTTGCCGTCTGCACTGCTCCGCCACTGCCTCGGGCCTTCTCAGCACCCCCAGTGAGCTACCACGCGACCTCCCCTTCCTTTCGTAGCTCCCCTAGGCCCGCGTAGCATGCCCCCGCCGTAACCGAGCTCCCCCGCCCGCCATTGCTCTCGGGCACGAGCCGCGCGAGCACTTGAGCACCCGCGCGTGCAGTTGGCGTGCTCCAGAGCGCCCGTAGGACCGATCCCGAGCTGTAGATAGAGCGCTAGTGAGCTGCTGCTGCTGTTTCGCCACTCGCCCGAACCGGCCTCCGCCACGGCTCAACGCTGGCGACGCCACAGACCACCGCAGCCCCTCCCGATGCCCGGAACGGAACGGCGGCAACGCCAGCCTTCGAACGCAAGAAGAACGAGCCGATTTGGTACGCCGTAGAGGATTTCCGAGCCTCCCCGCCATTTCGGGAGCTCGCCGGAGCTACTCCGGTGGCCGGCCGGCGCCGCCGCCGACGTGGACCACCTGGGGCCACTGCCAGGGTCACTGACCCGTGGGCCCCCAGGTCCTGGTTGACCAGTTGACTTGGTCAACTGGCTGACTGGGCCTTGACCAGCCACTGACATGTGGGTCCCAGTCCCCCTGTGCCTATGACATGTGGGTCAACCCTGTCAGCTGGCTAATTAAGTAATTAGATTAAGAAAAATAATTAAGTTAGCCTAATGACTCACTGACAAATGGACCCCACCTGTTAATTAATCTGTTTAGCTTAATTTAAAACACTGGAATAAAGCTGAGTCTATGACATGTGGGACCCACTGGTCAGGTTTGACCTGGCCAGCCGTCCTGTTGACTGCTGATGTCACCTTTACGTCATGCTGACGTCACCCTGCACTGTTCTGGATAATGTTGATTTAATTAAATAGAAAAATTCCAGAAAATGATTAAATCTTTGAAAATCATAGAAAATAATCTGTAGCTCAGATGAAAAAACTTTATACATGAAAGTTGATCAGAAAAATCCCACGAATCCGAATACGTTGTCCGTTCATCTGTCACATGCTCCTTGCATGATGAACATGGAACTTTTCCCCTCTGGATCGTTTGTCCGATAAATCCAAAGACCCGGGAAATATCGTCAGATATTCTCCCGCTCCGTCTGCAACGTGTAGTACTGCGTTAGTGCATGCCTAGCTCTGCATATTGCCATGTCATGAATCGTGATGCATTTGTCTGCTTTATATTTATTGTTTCTTCCCCCCTCTTCTTACCGATAGACCCCGAGACCGACGCTGCTGCCGGGTACGACTACGCGACTGACGATCAACCTTTTGCCGCAGAGTAGCAAGGCAAGCAACCCCCCCTTGAGCATTCCGATATCGCCTATTCCTTTCCCTCTTATTCTTGCATTAGATTTTTTCTACTGTATTAGTTAGCTCCTATTCTGATGCATAGCCTGTTCTTGATAAACTGCTATCATGCCTCCAATCATATCAACTGCTTAGTATAGGTTGTTCAATGAATCCCCAGTGACCCCCCTTAGTCTAAGTTGCCCCT
Organism: Elymus sibiricus; assembly: GCA_039707655.1. Taxonomy (NCBI): domain Eukaryota; kingdom Viridiplantae; phylum Streptophyta; class Magnoliopsida; order Poales; family Poaceae; genus Elymus; species Elymus sibiricus. The sequence goes on from CM077671.1 coordinate 139,659,326, forward strand.
GCTTCTTCATCGACGACCCGACGACTCGACGACTCGAAGACTCGGTCAACCGACCGGCAAGCCAGGCCCCTCACATCACCGTACTTCCCTTAGTTGCACGACTCTGCAGCGCTACTATCGAGTACCGAGGGTGACACCTCGTGAAGTACTCATGATGCTAGCTCTGTAGTGCAGCTAATCGGTCGTGGTTATCGAGGGTGATTCCTCCTTCACCACTCCCGACGATGACTCTGTCGTGCAACCCGTCAAGTGTGGAACCCTCGAGGGTGATTCCTCTAAGTCCACCTTGACGGTTTCATCGAGCGGGGTCCTTTGAGGGTGATTCCTCAGGTTCCGTCTTGATGTTTTATACACACAGTTACTATGACCGGGTTACTGAAACATGTTGGTGATGGGTCAGCCCTGAGGGGTACCCACGGTTTGATGTTGATGAGGCATGGACGGGCAGGAGAGGCCCTTGCCACAGTCCTCGAGGCGGGGCGACGTACCGCACTTTATGGGTCGCGCTTTCCCCGCATTAATAAAATGCTAATGGGTTGGGTACTTGATCTGAGTTGGTCGTTGGCCTTATTGCGCACCAAACCATCGCGTGGGAAAGTTATGGGCACTCAACGTCGTTGTATCAGCCGAAGCTCTTCGGACGTCAGCAATGGAGTGACGCGCGCCCGAGTGGTCCGCAACGGCATCGCGCTTGTTACTAAGGGGTGCTAGGACTAACCTCGGCCGCGTTCGCATCGTGCAGGAGTGCAAGGGCAAGTGGGCCCACAAACCTACGCGCTTAGGATTTAGACCGGCGGGCTGGCCTCTTCGTTGAGCCTAGGTGGGGCGACGACGTGCTGCTATCCCGAGGCCGGGCATGACCCAGGAAAGTGTGTCCGGCCGGAGGTGATCAGGCGTGTTGGAGATGCGGTGCACCCCTGCAGGGATGATTAATCTATTCGAATAGCCGTGTCCACGGTAACAGGATGACTTGGAGTTGTACCTTGACCTTATACAACTATAATTGTGACTTTAAATTGAAATGAATGTTGGCTCCGAGATTGCTTCCTCGTAGGGAGTCGAGGAGGAATCTCTGGGCGTGGTTACTTAATAAAATTGCTACAATAATATGATTATATATGAGATACCAGTCTACTCTCTTCTAATGCTGCAAGATGCCGAAGATGCTAGTCTTCGATAGGACTAGGCCTTCCCCCCTATTCTTGCTTTCTGCAGTCTGCCCAGATATAACCCCATTCCTTGATACTGATGCATACTTAGCATAGTTCTGATGTCAGTCTTGCGAGTACTTTGGATGAGTACTCACCGCTGCTTTGTTTTCTCTTTTCCCCTCGATACGATTCCGCGTTCAGACGACAGAGTCCAGGTGATGGAGTATGCCGGAGACGACTACTACACCACCGCTGGAGCCTACTACTACATGGAGAACGCCGACGCTCAGGAGTAGTTAGGAGGTTCCCAGGCAGGAGGCCTCGCCTCTTTCGATCCGCTGCTTATGTTTGTGCTAGCCTTCTTAAGGCAAAACTTGTTTAGCTTATGTCTGTACTCAGATATTATTTTCTTCCGCTGACTCGTATTTGTCGAGCTTTGTATTCGAGCCCTCGAGGCCCCTGGCTTGTAATATGCAGCTGTATGACTTTAATTTGTGTCTAGTGTTGTGTTGTGATATCAATCAGTGAGTCCCTAATCTTGGTCGTACGCATTGTGTGTATGATTAGCATACGGTCGAGATCGGGGGCGTCACAAGTTGGTATCAGAGCCGACTGCCTGTAGGTAGCCCCCTTTCCAACTCCTTGGCCGAAGTTGAGTCTAGTACTTGAAAAACTTTACTAACATAGTTGTGTGGCTTACGGGCCCACATCTCAATCGGGTGGTATTAGGATCGTTTATTCCTCATCCTTACTCTGGGTTCTGATCTCTCTTCTCTTTCGGGTTAAAGATTTTGCTAACTATAACATTAGGTTCTCGTGATCACATCCACCGGAGAATTGTTTCGTCGAAAATTGTCTTCTTTGAAGTTATGATGCACGCACTGTCATTTGACATCTTGAATCTCATTGTTACAGATGCGTCCCGCTAGGCAGATCGTTCGTCTGACCTTCGCGCACGATACGACTAGGTTCCCGGCCATTCTGGTCGGCCTCTTGAAGAAGCTGGGATATCGCTGGTACCCCGAGTACACTGTTTACGAGGACTACCGCGAGTTCAACCAGGAACAGTATGAGGCTGAGATGGTTATTTGGGATCGACAGGACCTCTCCATCACTGAGCTGCACACCTTCCGTGGCATTGGAGTGACTGTTGAGATGGCAGTACAGGATGCTGCCTATGCTGCTATTGTTCGTCTCCGTGCAGCGAACCCTTGTTTGGAGGAGACGGCATACAGATACATCCCGTATGTCCCTACTGGAGTTCATACGGCAGCCGACGCTGAGGTCTTGACCCCTTTCGCATGGCAGCGCACCGACCGGTCCTACACTGCTGTTTGCACCCCCTACGTGAGTCGTCGTTATGACCCACAGGTTCTGGTCCAGTACACTGAGGCACTGGATCGCACTGTCAGGGCTCTTAACTTTGAGCTGTACGCCACCTGAGCTCGTCTTCATCAGGCTATGGAGCAGTTGTTGCCAGCAGTCCGTGCGAGGATACATCCGGAGCACATTCTTTACCCGCCTCGGACTGAGTTTCCTCCAGGTCTTGAATGGCCTGAGGTTGGAGGTCGTACTCCGGCACGTGGACCTGCGCTCCCGCTTGGTATGCAGATTCTGCATCAGAGTGTGCACGGGATGCAGGACCCTGCCACCAGGTTTCACATTCAGGGTCACGTGCAGTTCCGTGGTTACTTTCGTTGTCCCCAACGTTGATGTAGCATATCGCTATGTCTCGTTGTTGTATCTCTCCACCGCGTGCCTGCGTGCCGCCTAGTTGTCTAGGTAAATTTCATGCCGGACCTATCGTCTATTTTGTAACGAACTTATGGTTTGTAATAGACCTATGTACAGATCTATATGTTGAAGTTTGAACTACTATGTCGTATCTATTGCACTTCCTTCGTTGTGCAATTTACTTCATGAATGATTCATTGTTTTTGCAATTACCCAATGCTAAACTACCACTGTTCAAAACTTGACAGAATGGTTAGGCCAGCTGGTCGTGGTCATGGTGCGCCTGAACCACCACCACCACCACCGGAATACATGGCTGGTATGATGCAACAGTTTGAACTGAATCGCCAGTTTATGCAAGGGCTTATGGACCAGTTCCCGAGGCCGAATATGAATCAGCAGCCAGCCCCAATGACTCTGCAAGACTTTATGCGTCTCAACCCTGTGATCTACCGTAGCTCAACTCAGCCGCTTGACGCAGATGACTGGCTCCGTGACATCACTTATGAGCTGGAGTCTTCAGGCGCCCCAGTGGCTAGCTATGTCACCTTTGCCTTGTACTTTCTGAAGGGTCCCGCTGCCCAATGGTGGGACAGCCACAGGCACTCTCAGCCTGTTGGAACAATCATCACCTGGCCAGAGTTCCAAGCTGCGTTCCGTGCTCGTCACATTCCTTAGGGAATGATGGATAAGAAGAAGCGTGAATTCCGCAACTTAGTCCAGGGCAACAAGACTGTGGATGCTTATCAGCGGGAATTTCTGGACTTATCTCGCTATGCTGAAGAAGACATTGCAACTGATGCTTGTAGGCTAGAGAAGTTCCGTGAAGGCCTCCACCCGGATATCAAGCTGGCACTCCTTGCTCAAGACTTTGGTAACTTTGCCACCTTGGTGAACAAGTCCATTCTGGTGGAAATAGGTCTGCAGGACTACAAGGACAGCAGCAAGCGCAACCATGACATGGGCTCATCTTCGGGCTCAGGAAGTCAGAAGCGCAAGATCTGGATCCCCCACAACATGTACCATGCCCCGCCTCCTGCTCCGAGGCCGTCCTATGCTGCACCTCGGCTGCCTCCACCCCCACCAAGGCAGCCGAGGCTCCCAGCGCCGCCACCACGAGCTCCTGTTCCCCCTTCTCGTCCTGAGAATGGGCTGTGCTACAAGTGTGGTCGCCCAGGACACCGTGCTAGAGACTGCAGGTAGAATCAGAATCAACTTGCACTGCCTACCAACCAGCCCCGCTACAACAATGCCAGGCCTGCTCAGGGTCGTGCTCAAGGTAACAATGCTGAACTGAATGAAGCTCAAGACCAGCCTGCTACTGTGATGGGTACACTTCTTGTTAACTCAGTACCAGCTTCTGTATTGTTTGATACAGGAGCATCGCATTCTTTCCTGTCTGAAGATTTTGCATACATGCATGGCGTTAAGTACGAGGAGATGAACGTTCCAATAGTGGTAAACACCCCCGCTGGCCAATGTCAAACCTCCATGGTTTGTCCAGATGTCCCCATTGAAATAGAAGGCCTAGAATTCCATGCCTCCCCCATAATATTAAAGTCTTCCAAGATCGACCTTATTCTGGGGATGGATTGGTTGAAAGCACATACTGCTTCCGTCGTTTGTGCCACCAAAATTGTCCACCTTCTGCATCCTTCGAATGAGATAGTCAACTACCATGCTCATCTTGTTCGAGATGCTGAAGCCCGACTATATGCCTTGAATGCATTAAATGAGTCACCTCTTGTTAGGACCGGTTTTCCAGGATATTAATTTCCCAGTAAATGGTCCTTGTGCTCACCGGCCCCAGGATTACTGTTAGCTGATGAGACACGTTCTTGATACAGAAATTCCAAGCAAAATACAATATTTGAAGTACACGACCATGATGGTCTATGAGTACAACAAAATTTCTAGCGGTTGATGGCGGAAGCGGTTTGCAGATCATCAGCGTCTATGGGACTCCATTTCCCACAGGAACAGCTGACTTGGATAACTCCTATCTCGCGCGGCTGCTACCTTCGTTACCTAGGTTCTGGGGCTGTCGTCATCGTGCTCCTCTCCAAATATGCGATCTGGCCAAGACAATAGCCAGGGACAAGCCAGTGAGTACTTTGAATGTACTCGCAAACATCATGAAAACAGATACAATAAATCAGATGGTAATCATGCACTGAAATAATTTATGATCATTCAATCATTCACGAGATAAATGTATGATGCATGTAAGCAGATAATTCATATAAAAATAAATAAGTAATCAAGGAATGAAAATAAAATGATCCAATCGGATGTCTGGAGCGACGCCTCGAAAGGTTAAGAATATAAAACATGCCTCAGTCGGGCGTCTGAGCGACGCCACATAAAGGGCTTATAATGAAAGCAGATAACATACGTGCCACAGTCGGGCGTCTGAGCGACGCCACTTAAAGGGCTTATAGTGAAAATAAATAACGAGTGTGCCACAGTCGGGCGTCTGAGCGACGCCACATAAAGGGCTTATAATGAAAATAAATAACAAGCATGCCACAGTCGGGCGTCTGAGCGACGCCACATAAAGGGCTTATAATGAAAATAAATAACAAGCGTGCCACAGTCGGGCGTCTGAGCGACGCCACATAAAGGGCTTATAATGAAAATAAATAACAAGCGTGCCACAGTCGGGCGTCTGAGCGACGCCACATAAAGGGCTTATAATGAAAATAAATAACAAGCGTGCCACAGTCGGGCGTCTGAGCGAGCCACATAAAGGGCTTATAATGAAAATAAATAACAAGCGTGCCATAGTCGGGCGTCTGAGCGACGCCACATAAAGGGCTTATAATTAAAATAAATAATAGGAGGAGTATCCAGGAGGTAGGACCATCCCAGGTGATACTCCACAATTCACATAATAGAAATGGTTAGTCCGTAACAATAATAATTATCGATATCATCCGTCACCATTCATGACCAAAATTCTGGTTTGAAAGTTTTCCTCCAAAGACCGACTCTAAGACCGACACTTGACCTATCCCAGACTGTAGTCCTTAACTGCGGACACGGCTATTCGAATAGATGTATACTCTGCAGAGGGTGTACTCTTTACCCACAAGTAACGGATTTCTTTAGTCATCTCGAGACTAATTCCGCTTACGGTCTTTAAGTGGAAAACACACCTGACCTGCACACACCAGCTTAACTTACCGGTGCCTGGAATCACCCACAACACTCGTTAAGAAAAATGCTAAGTGAGGAGGCTACAACCTCGATTAGCATGGGATCAAATTTATATCACGCGCTACTAAGGGGTGCCCCCCTCTCGGTCCCAACCGGAAACACCCATGCCCCCGGAGCAAGTGACATGCCTACCAGGATCAGTGGTATCTTTCACTATGGCCTCCCCTTACGGTGTGTGCAAGGAAAGGTGTTGACGACTTACTCGACCATACCCTACCCGTGGCAGGGACAAGTGGTAGCACGATTCAAGTATGGGGGTTACTGGTGCAAGACTCGATCTACGGTCGACTCAGGAGGTTCAACTTTCCCTGCAAAGGTTAGCACAGCAAATACTTATGTTCAATCACCAACAGGTTCACCACCCATCATGCCTCGTCCTTCCCTCACTGATTTCTCTCGTAACCACGAGATACCATTTTTCACGGTCATACTTTATCCACGACAAAGCTTCTCCCTAAAGCTTGTCCGGACCAGTTCAGGCATACGTGGCATGAGGCAGTAACCACTTCACATGTATATCACATGATCACAGCAAATCAACTTCTCATCATATGCATTCATGCATGACTTATCATCATATGCACAACTCATTATTTCATGTGACATAAGCATGGCTTACTTCTCCTAGCAAGCATTCAACCAAAAAAAATAACATATCAGGTGTTCAAGATGCTTGCCTTGGGGTTGCAGAAGGGTGAGGTGCACTCCAAAATTTTTGAAAGTAATCTTCCCTCCATTTTTCCTATTTTGAAATTATTGGAATCAACACATATTTCCAAAACAGTGCAGAAAAGATGTTGGAATATTTTTGACATAAATCTATAAATAAACTAGAGGAAATTTGGGTGACAACAGAAAAAGAATCAATTGATTTGAAGCTGTGGTTAAAAAGATATAGCTGGTCAAAGATTTGGTCAAATCTGGTTTTTAAATAAAAGCTGAAAAAGGAAAACGGTTCGAGCTCGAATACGTAGCAGTACAGAGAAAACGTACTCAGAGGAGGGCGCCTTCACTTAGAACAGCTTGGGTCCGGCCTAGTCGCTGACGTGCGGGGCCCGCTTGTCGGGTTTCGTCTCCTACCTGGCGCGTATATGGACAGAACAGAGGAGAGCTTCCGACGGCGATTCCAGGCGGCACACACCACCATTCGAGGCTCCACGGCCACAAAAATGCTCAGGGGAGCATGACGCTTCTGGGGATGCCACTCAAGCCCGCTGTTGAGCTCGACAATGAGCAAGGCATCCGCCATGGCGGACGGCAACGTCGGCTCCGAGAAGGACTTCGCCCATGGTGGCTCCCGAGAGGAAAATGAGAGGGGAATGGGTTCGTGGGTCCCTGGTGAGGCCATTGGTGGAGATAAAGGAGGGGGAGCAGCTCTGGTGTTGTCGACTTTAACCGAGAGGCGTTGGCAAGCTTCATGGCCGGAATTCGAGTGAGGCGCCCACTTGCTGCCCACGGTTTGCTTGGGGGTTTTACGAGAGGGAGGCTGGGCACGGTGTGAGACGGAGAGGGCAGGGAGAAGGAGCTTAAATAGGCTAGGCAAGTCAGTTCCCGCGGGCATCAGAGGATAAGCACGACGACGGCGAGCACTATTGCAGCACAGGGAAGGTGAGGGTCGGCTGGCAGTGCTTGCAGAGGAAGGCGACGCGATTGTGGATGAGCACGGTGAGCTGGAGGTCTCGGGGTGCGCCAGGTGGCCCGTACGGCACCGACCACCGCAGGCGGCGATGGTGGTTAGCGCCAGGGTCGCCGGAGACGTGGCTGTTGCTGTGGTGCTCGTGAAGGAGTGCAGGTCAGAGCTTGGCGCGACGCAGCATGCGGCAGAGGATCAGGATGAGCTCGGGGCACTGTCCAGGGACGCGGCGGCTCGGGCGCGGCACGTGCAAAACGCGCGCTCTGGCTGCGCCCGGTGCACGCACGGCAACTGCTCGACGAAATGCCCTAGTGAGCTAGGAGGCTTTGATGCAAACACAAATTAACAGGGATAGGTTAGCACTAGCTAGAAGACTAGTGGACATGTTGGTTTGTCCAGAGGGGGAAGTTCACAACACAAATATAAAACCATGCCAAATCTGGTCATGCACTACAAGTGTTTGTCAAAATGACAGAGCCACCCACGGAGCTCTGATGGAGATGAAAATTGGCAGGTTGGGGTCTCTCTAGGTCCTAAGGAGAGTGGTGATCTTGGTTTGGCAAAACAAGAAACTTGATAGTGTAAGTTTTGGTGAAAAACAATTCTGGTCAGAATCTGGAGGGGAACTTTTAGTGGACTAAAAAGATGAGTCTGGGTCTGTTCTCTTGGACTTAAGGGTTTGGTTGGAAGGAATATAAGCAGGAAAAATCTCATGGGCATTAGGGCAAAAATAGAATAGGGTTGCAGTTCAAACTGCCCAACTGAACCAGAAAAGAAATGAGGAGGTTATGCTCAATTTTTTCAAAGTACACAAATGGGTTTTTGCATAAAAATGGGTTATATACATCTACTGACATCCCCAAATTTTTATGGGATTTAAAAAAAATTAAACAGGTTGCAGTGCAAAACTACAAACTGAACCTGATTTGAAAACTTGAAGTGGAGCTCAAAATTTCCAAAAGACTAAGATAGGTTTTTGCATAAAAGTGCTGAGGGCAATGCTTGACCTCTCCAAATTTTTACAGAACTTTTAAATGAATAAATAAAATGGTTGTAGTGCAATGGAGACCCTAAAAAAATGGAAGTGCCATTCTAAAAGAAATGAAGCTTGGCAAAAAATATTATGCAAATGAACCCACTTTATAAATACCAAACAAGATCAAATGTTTTAAGAAAACATTCAAGTCCCACAATATATTTCAAAATTTTCTAATAGGAGGGAAGAATTTTGCAATACACAGAAAAGGAGTGGTTCTAAAATCAGCACAAGACCAATATAATAAAAAGTTTTATTTCTTGCCAAATTTTAGTTAATCAAAATATGATTAAAATGTTGGGGTGTTACAAACTCTACCCCCCTTAAAGAAAAATCTCGTCCTCGAGATTTGTTAAGGAAAGAAAATAAATATTTTATAAAACAAGGTAACAAAATCACTCTCATGCAGATGCAACAAGACAGTCATTTATATCACACAGTCACTCATATCGCATCATGCAAATGAATGCTAAACTAATAAACACTCCGAGGGGGGTTAACAAGGTACGAGCGATAGGGCTCCGAGGAAATATCCCCAGTCATAGGGACACTTTCTGCTCCTCCTCGGAGGAATTCGGAGAACGTGCCTTCTCTGGTGTGGCAATAGCAGTCTATCGGGGTGATCCGAGGATTCACAACAGCAAAAGTGTGGAAGTAATCCATCAGTTGCAGGGTCAAACGCTCGTGGTGATGACATATTGGACAAGATTGGCCTATTTACATAGGGCTGCGAGGAAACGCGGGTCCTGCTCTGGGGCTGCGCGGCTTGGGATTCACCGGTGGTCGCTCTTCCAGTAAAATGGAAAGGGCGCTCCGGTGAGGTACTCCTACCGTAGATGTGCACCGTGGCCCAAAAGTGGTGAATCTTATCACTCGCAGGCTCCTTGTGCACAACATACTCTGGGGGTTCTTCTATGCCAAGAGCTTGGCGGGTGAGGTCGGCGAGGATGGCTACGAAGTCTCCAGGTTCAGATGCAGTGGTTCTGTTGCAAATGACGGGACCGGGCATCTTGCTAGGCTGGGGTTATTGGTATGGGACTGAAGGTTGTGAGTGCTGGGTTGAGGCAAAGCCTTCCTTTATAGGCTAAGGAGTTTTCTATCGCACGCTAGGGGATGCGACAACTCCAGTGTCGATCACAGGCACACTTCCTATGGGTTAGGCTGACAGGTTAGGCACCGACTACCAAAAAGGCGTCGGGTGGCCACTGTGGAGGCTATTGGGATAGGATAGGCTTGGGTGCGGATATAAAATATCCGGGTGGGGTCGGAACCTAAGTTTAGCGACCTGGCTAAGATAGGGTTAGCCAATGATCATCCTGGCTCTGATACCAAGATTGTCAGGACCGGTTTTCCAGGATATTAATTTCCCAGTAAATGGTCCTTGTGCTCACCAGCCCCAGGATTACTATTAGCTGATGAGACACGTTCTTGATATGGAAATTCCAAGCAAAATACAATATTTGAAGTACACGACCATGATGGTCTATGAGTACAACAAAATTTCTAGCGGTTGATGGCGGAAGCGGTTTGCAGATCATCAGCGTCTATGGGACTCCATTTCCCACAGGAACAGCTGACCTGGATAACTCCTATCTCGCACGGCTGCTACCTTCGTTACCTAGGTTCCGAGGCTGTCGTCATCATGCTCCTCTCCAAATATGCGATCTGGCCAAGACAATAGCCAGGGACAAGCCAATGAGTACTTTGAATGTACTCGCAAACATCATGAAAACAGATACAATAAATCAGATGGTAATCATGCACTGAAATAATTTATGATCATTCAATCATTCACGAGATAAATGTATGATGCATGTAAGCAGATAATTCATATAAAAATAAATAAGTAATCAAGGAATGAAAATAAAATGATCCAATCGGGTGTCTGGAGCGACGCCTCGAAAGGTTAAGAATATAAAACATGCCTCAGTCGGGCGTCTGAGCGACGCCGCATAAAGGGCTTATAATGAAAGCAGATAACATACGTGCCACAGTCGGGCGTCTGAGCGACGCAACTTAAAGGGCTTATAGTGAAAATAAATAACGAGCGTGCCACAGTCGGGCGTCTGAGCGACGCCACATAAAGGGCTTATAATGAAAATAAATAACAAGCGTGCCACAGTCGGGCGTCTGAGCGACGCCACATAAAGGGCTTATAATGAAAATAAATAACAAGCGTGCCACAGTCGGGCGTCTGAGCGACGCCACATAAAGGGCTTATAATGAAAATAAATAACAAGCATGCCATAGTCGGGCGTCTGAGCGACGCCACATAAAGGGACTATAATGAAAATAAATAACAAGCGTGCCACAGTCAGGCGTCTGAGCGACGCCACATAAAGGGCTTATAATGAAAATAAATAACAAGCGTGGCACAGTCGGGCGTCGGACCGACGCCACATAAAGGGCTTATAATTAAAATAAATAATAGCAGGAGTATCCAGGAGGTAGGACCATCCCAGGTGATACTCCACAATTCACATAATAGAAATGGTTAGTCCGTAACAATAATAATTATCGATATAAACGTCACCATTCATGACCAAAATTCTGGTTTGAAAGGTTTCCTCCAAAGACCGACTCTAAGACCGACACTTGACCTATCCCAGACTGTAGTCCTTAACCGCGGACACGGCTATTCGAATAGATGTATACTCTGCAGAGGGTGTACTCTTTACCCACAAGTAACGGATTTCTTTAGTCATCTCGAGACTAATTGCGCTTACGGTCTTTAAGTTGAAAACACACCTGACCTGCACACACCAGCTTAACTTACCGGTGCCTGGAATCACCCACGACACTCGTTAAGCAAAACTCTAAGTGGGGAGGCTACAACCTCGATTAGCATGGGATCAAATTTATATCGCGCGCTACTAAGGGGTGCCCCCCTCACGGTCCCAACCGGAAACACGCATGCCCCCGGACCAAGTGACATGCCTACCAGGATCAGTGGTATCTTTCACTATGGCCTCTCTGTACGGTGTGTGCAAGGAAAGGGGTTGACGACTTACTCGACCATACCCTACCCGTGGCAGGGACAAGTGGTAGCACGATTCAAGTATGGGGGTTACTGGTGCAAGACTCGATCTACAGTCGACTCAGGAGGTTCAACTTTCCCTGCAAAGGTTAGCACAGCAAATACTTCTGTTCAATCACCAACAGGTTCACCACCCATCATGCCTCGTCCTGCCCTCACTGATTTCTCTCGTCACCACGAGATACCATTTTTCACGGTCATACTTTATCCACGACAAAGCTTCTCCCTGAAGCTTGTCCGGACCAGTTCAGGCATACGTGGCATGAGGCAGTAACCACTTCACATGTATATCACATGATCACAGCAAATCAACTTCTCATCATATGCATTCATGCATGACTTATCATCATATGCACAACTCATTATTTCATGTGACATAAGCATGGCTTACTTCTCCTAGCAAGCATTCAACCAACAAAATATCATATCAGGTGTTCAAGATGCTTGCCTTGGGGTTGCAGAAGGGTGAGGTGCACTCCAAATTTTTTGAAAGTAATCTTCCCTCCATTTTTCCTATTTTGAAATTATTGGAATCAACACATATTTCCAAAATAGTGCAGAAAAGATGTTGGAATATTTTTGAAATAAATCTGTAAATAAACTAGAGGAAATTTGGGTGACAACAGAAAAAGAATCAATTGATTTGAAGCTGTTGTTAAAAAGATATAGCTGGTCAAAGATTTGGTCAAATCTGGTTTTTAAATAAAAGGTGAAAAAGGAAAACGGTTCGAGCTCGAATACGACGCAGTACCGAGAAAACGTACTCAGAGGAGGGCGCCTTCACTTAGAACTGCTTGGGTCCGGCCTAGTCGCTGACGTGCGGGGCCCGCTTGTCGGGTTTCTTCTCCTACCTCGCGCGTATATGGACAGAACAGAGGAGAGCTTCCGACGGCGATTCCAGGCGGCACACACCACCATTCGAGGCGCCACGGCCACCAAAATGCTCAGGGGAGCATGACGCTTCTGGGGATGCCAGTCAAGCCCGCTATTGAGCTCGACAATGAGCAAGGCATCCGAGAGGAAAATGAGAGGGGAATGGGTTCGTGGGTCCCTGGTGAAGCCATTGGTGGAGATAAAGGAGGGGGAGCAGCTCTGGTGTTGTCGACTTTAACCGAGAGGCGTTGGCAAGCTTCATGGCCGGAATTCGAGTGAGGCGGCCACTTCCTGCCCACGGTTTGCTTGGGGGTTTTACGAGAGGGAGGCTAGGCACTGCGTGAGACGGAGAGGGCAGGGGGAAGGTGCTTAAATAGGCTAGGCAGGTCGGTTCCCGCGGGCATCAGAGGATAAGCATGACGGCGGCGAGCACTATTGCAGCACAGGGAAGGTGAGGGTCGGCTGGCAGTGCTTGCAGAGGAAGGCGACGCGATTGTGGATGAGCACGGTGAGCTGGAGATCTCGGGGTGCGCCAGGTGGCCCGTACGACACCGACCACCGCAGGCGGTGATGGCGGTTAGCGCCAGGGTCGCCGGAGACGTGGCTGTTGCTGTGGTGCTCGTGAAGGAGTGCAGGTCAGAGCTTGGCGCGACGCAGCATGCGGCAGAGGATCAGGATGAGCTCGGGGCACTGTCCAGGGACGCGGCGGCTCGGGCGCGGCACGTGCAAAACGCGCGCTCTGGCTGCGCCCGGTGCACGCACGGCAACTGCTCGACGAAATGCCCTAGTGAGCTAGGAGGCTTTGATGCAAACACAAATTAATAGGGATAGGTTAGCACTAGCTAGAAGACTAGTGGACATGTTGGTTTGTCCAGAGGGGGAAGTTCACAACACAAATATAAAACCATGCCAAATCTGGTCATGCACTACAGGTGTTTGTCAAAATGACAGAGCCACCCATGGAGCTCTGATGGAGATGAAAATTGGCAGGTTGGGGTCTCTCTAGGTCCTAAGGAGAGTGGTGAGCTTGATTTGGCAAAACAAGAAACTTGATAGTGTAAGTTTTGGTGAAAAACAATTCTGGTCAGAATCTGGAGGGGAACTTTTAGTGGACTAAAAAGATGAGTCTGGGTCTGATCTCTTGGACTTAAGGGTTTGGTTGGAAGGAATATAAGCAGGAAAAATCTCATGGGCATTAGGCCAAAAATAGAATAGGGTTGCAGTTCAAACTGCCCAACTGGACCAGAATAGAAATGAGGAGATTTTGCTCAATTTTTTCAAAGTACACAAATGGGTTTTTGCATAAAAATGGGTTATATACATCTACTGAAATCCCCAATTTTTTATGGGATTTAAAAAAAAATTTAAACAGGTTGCAGTGCAAACTACAAACTGAACCTGATTTGAAAACTTGAAGTGGAGCTCAAAATTTCCAAAAGACTAAGAGAGGTTTTTGCATAAAAGTGATCTGAGGGCAATGCTTGACCTCTCCAAATTTTTACAGAACTTTTAAATGAATAAATACAATGGTTGTAGTGCAATGGAGGCCCTAAAAAAATGGAAGTGCCATTCTAAAAGAAATGAAGCTTGGCAAAAAATATTATGCAAATGAACCCACTTTATAAATACCAAACAAGATCAAATGTTTTAAGAAAACATTCAAGTCCCACAATATATTTCAAAAGTTTCTAATAGGAGGGAAGAATTTTGTAATACATAGAAAAGGAGTGGTTCTAAAATCAGCACAAGACCAATATAATAAAAAGTTTTATTTCTTGCCAAATTTTAGTTAATCAAAATATAGTTAAAATTTTGGGGTGTTACACCTCTTGAAGGAATTGAAAACATTCCAGTTGTCCGGGATTTCCAAGATGTCTTTCCGGAAGAACTCCCAGGGATCCCTCCTGCTAGAGCTGTCGAGTTTGTCATCGACTTGGTACCTGGTAACACTCCTATAGCCAAGCGTCCGTATAAGATGCCACCACATGAACTCCTTGAACTTAAGCAAGAAATTGACAATTCGCTTCGTCTGGATTTCATTCGTCCAAGTTCCTCTGCTTGGGGAGCACCTTCTCTCTTTGTCAGGAAGAAAGATGGTACGAATCGGTTGGTCCAAGATTACCGACCCATCAACCAAGCAACGATTCAAAACAAATATCCGCTTCCTCGGATCAACGATCTGTATGATCAACTTGCTGGTTCAGCAGTGTTTTTAAAACTCGACTTGAGGTTGGGTTACCATCAGATCCGGGTTCGTGAACAGGATATTCCCAAGACTGCATTTGTTACTCGCTATGGTTCATACGAGTACACCGTCATGTCCTTCGGCTTAACAAATGTTCCAGCAACTTTCTCTCGGTTGATGAATTATATATTCATGGATTACCTAGATAAATTCGTCGTGGTTTATCTGGATGATATTCTGGTATTCTCCAAGAATAAAGAAGAGCATGCTGAACATCTTCGTCTTATACTGGAGAGGCTTCGAGAACATCAACTTTATGCAAAGTATTCAAAGTGTGAGTTTTGGATGGACGAAGTAACCTACCTTGGTCATGTGATCTCCAAGGATGGTATTGCGGTCAACCATAAACGAATTCAGGCTATTCTTGACTGGAATCCCCCGAAGAATGTCAAGCAAGTCAGAAGTTTTCTGGGACTCACCTGCTATTGCCGTCGATTCGTCGAGAACTTCTCCAAGATTGCAAAGCCCTTAACCAATCTGCTTCACAAAGGTGTTAAATATGAGTGGACAGAAAAATGTCAGGAGAGCTTCCAGGCACTTAAGGACAAGCTGACGTCTGCTCCAGTGCTTGCTCCTCCGGATACTCGTAAAGACTTCGTCATTTATTGTGACGCTTCGCGTCAAGGAATAGGCTGTGTCCTAATGCAAGAACGCAGGGTGGTTGGTTACGCATCTCGTCAATTGCGTCCTCATGAAGAGAACTACCCAGTTCATGACCTTGAACTTCCTGCAGTAATTCATGCACTGAAAGAGTGGCGGCAGTACCTTGTTGGTAATCGTTGCGAGATCTACACCGATCACCAAAGTCTGAAGTACTTGTTTACTCAGCCAGATCTGAATCTCCGTCAACAAAGATGGATGGAACGAATAGCAGACTACAATGTGGGTATTTCTTATACACCTGGCAAGGCTAATGTAATGGCTGATGCCTTGAGCCGCAAGTCTTATTGCAATTACCTTCAGGTACACAAGGTTCACCCCCTGCTCCAAGAAGAATTTCGCAAGCTGAACCTCCATATTGTTCCTCAGGGTTATCTCGCTCCCCCTCCTGAAGGGTCCTACAAAATGAACCTCCACGTTGTTTCCCAGGGTTCTCTTAATACCCTGGTTGCTAAACCAGACCTTGTGGACGTCATCAAGTGGATCCAGAAGTGTGACAATGAAGTCGAAAACATTAAACGTTATCTGACGGGAGGTAAACCCTCATTCTTCACCATTGCCGAGGATGGCGCTTTGTACTTCAAGGGCCGCTTAGTGGTACCAAGTAAGGAGAAAAACCATGATATGACTCAGGAGGTCATGAAGGAAGCACATGACACTCCGCTGACTATTCATCCTGGTAGTACCAAGACATTCGTCAAAGATTCTGGTGGTCTAACATGAAGCAAGACATTGCTCGCTATGTTGCTGAATGTGACATTTGCCGCCGGATCAAAGCAGAACATCAAAAGCCTGCTGGAACTCTGCAACCTATTTCTATTCCTGAATGGAAATGGGATCATGTTGAAATGGACTTCATTACTGGTTTTTCCAGGTCGCAGAAAGGTAATGATGCTATTCTTGTCGTCATTGACCGGTTGTCCAAAGTTGCACATTTTCTAGCCGTTAAAGAAACGATCACTGCTGGTCAGCTGGCAACTCTCTACATGTCCAGAATTGTTTCACTTCACGGTATTCCACTGGTTATCAGTTCAGACCGTGGCAGCTTATTCACTTCAAGATTCTGGGCAAGTTTCCAGGAAGCTATGGGAACTCATTTGTCCTTCAGCACCGCTTTTCACCCTCAATCCCAGGGTCAAGTTGAAAGAGTCAACCAGATTCTCGAAGACATGCTTCGAGCTTGTGTCATTTCTTTCGGTAAGAAATGGGAGAAATCTCTCCCGTATGCTGAGTTCTCCTACAACAATAGCTATCAAGCTAGCTTGAAGATGGCTCCCTTTGAAGTATTATATGGACGTAAGTGTCGGACTCCTCTGAATTGGTCAGAAATTGGGGAACGTACACTTATCAGTCCGGATATTATACAACACGCCGAAGATCAAGTCTGCATTATTCATGCAAATCTGAAGGCGGCTCAGTCTCGTCAGAAGAGTCAGTATGACCGTCATCACAAAGATATGGTCTATCAACCTGGCGAAAAGGCTTATCTTCGAGTCACGCCAATGAGAGGTACACACCATTTTGGAATCAAGGGCAAGCTGGCTCCTCGATATATTGGTCCTTTCACGGTTCTCGAAAGGCGTGGTAAGGTGGCATATCAACTGGAACTACCGCCAAACCTTTCTCAGGTTCACGATGTGTTCCATGTGTCACAGCTCCGTCGCTGCTTCAAGGATCCTATCCGAGCAGTGGATCATGATATGCTTGAGCTGCAACAAGACCTCTCTTACAAAGAGCTACCAGTCCGCATTCTCGATGAAACTGAACGTCGGACTCGTCAGAAGGTTACCAAGTTCTTCAAGGTGCAGTGGGCAAATCATTCTGAAGATGAAGCCACTTGGGAACGCGAAGATCTTCTTCGTGCAGAACACCCCGGGCTCTTTCCTTCTACTTCTTAATTCTCGGGCCGAGAATTCTTGTTAGTAGGGGAGAGTTGTGACACCCTGGATTTTGGCTACAGTGATCATTGTAATTAAGCACAGTGATGACCATGAACAGTGCCTAATCATTTTGCTAAATAGAATGTGATCAAGCTGAAATTCCTATCTCAATTTAAATTTCACTTCAAAAGCCAATTGAATATTGTGATAATTTAAATCCCCAAACAGCAAGATAAAAATATTCCACACTTGTGAAAAATCACAAAACAAATGTTGTTTAGGAAAACAACATCACCTTGATGTTGGTATGGACCCCACTATCCAAAACAACACCATATTGCATTTAAAAGTGCTATTAAATTCAATTTGAAATTGCAAATAGTTTCCAAAAATGCCCAAAGTGTATGTGGCCATGTGGAATAGTGCAAGGTATTTATTGACCATGTCTCACATTTTTGCTATGGAGAATTAATGCAAAAATAAAATGGAAAAGGAGATGTGGAGAAAACAGAAAAGAAAAAGAAAGGAAAAAGGAAAAGGACTCCTGTGCACTTAAGCCCATAGCTACAGTGGCGGCCCAGCCCGCCAGCGCCGTCGTCTCCCACCTCCTGCCTCTCTCCCGCGCGCTGTCGATCAAGGAGAGCGCGCGCCCGCCCGGGGCCCCCTCGCGCCCGATCTTTTGCCCCTGCCGCCGTGGATGGATAAGAGGGAGACCCCGCGACCCCCTGGACCCATCTGGATCGCCTCTCCCCCTCTCCCTCACTTGCTCCCTCCATTCCCGAGCGCCACCGCCGCCATGGCCGACGGCTAGCCACGGCCCCAGCCACTCCCGCGCCTTGCCAACGCACCCACGAGCTTCGCTACGACCAGCCCTTCCTCCTCGACCACTGGATCGAGCCCCGGAGCCACTGCATCGCCTCCACCGCGTCGTCTTCTTCCTCGGGTCCGAGAAGTTGCCGCCGTCGATTCGCCGTCTGCACTGCTCCGCCACTGCCTCGGGCCTTCTCAGCACCCCTAGTGAGCTACCACGCGACCTCCCCTTCCTTTCGTAGCTCCCCTAGGCCCGCGTAGCATGCCCCCGCCATAACCGAGCTCCACCGCCCGCCATTGCTCTCGGGCATGAGCCGCGCGAGCAGTTGAGCACCCGCGTGTGCAGTTGGCGCGCTCCATAGCGCCCGTAGGACCGATCCCGAGCCGTAGATAGAGCGCTAGTGAGCTGCTGCTGCTGCTGTTTCGCCACTCGCCCGAACTGGCCTCCGCCACGGCTCAACGCCGGCGACGCCACAGACCACCGCAGCCCCTCCCGATGCCCGGAACGGAACGGCGGCAACGCCAGCCTTCAAACGCAAGAAGAACGAGCCGATTTGGTACGCCGTAGAGGATTTCTGAGCCTCCCCGC
Source organism: Elymus sibiricus (assembly GCA_039707655.1). NCBI lineage: Eukaryota > Viridiplantae > Streptophyta > Magnoliopsida > Poales > Poaceae > Elymus > Elymus sibiricus. Next base: position 139,678,193 of record CM077671.1, read on the forward strand.
CGTTTTGGGAGCTCGCCGGAGCTACTCCGGTGGCCGGCCGGCGCCGCCGCCGACGTGGACCACCTGGGGCCACTGCTAGGGTCACTGACCCGTGGGCCCCCAGGTCTTGGTTGACCAGTTGACTTGGTCAACTGGCTGACTGGGCCTTGACCAGCCACTGACATGTGGGTCCCAGTCCCCCTGTGCCTATGACATGTGGGTCAACCCTGTCAGCTGGCTAATTAAGTAATTAGATTAAGAAAAATAATGAAGTTAGCCTAATGACTCATTGACAAATGGACCCCACCTGTTAATTAATCTATTTAGCTTAATTTAAAACACTGGAATAAAGCTGAGTCTATGACATGTGGGAACCACTGGTCAGGTTTGACCTGGCCAGCCGTCCTGTTGACTGTTGATGTCACCTTTACGTCATGCTGACGTCACCCTGCTCTGTTATGGATAATGTTGATTTAATTAAATAGAAAAATTCCAGAAAATGATTAAATCTTTGAAAAATCATAGAAAATAATCTGTAGCTCAGATGAAAAAACTTTATACATGAAAGTTGATCAGAAAAATCCCACGAATCCGAATACGCTGTCCGTTCATCTGTCACATGCTCCTAGCATGATGAACATGGAACTTTTCCCCTCCGGATCGTCTGTCCGGTAAATCCAAAGACCCGGGAAATATCGTCAGATATTCTCCCGCTCCGTCTGCAACGTGTAGTACTGCGTTAGTGCATGCCTAGCTCTGCATATTGCCATGTCATGAATCGTGATGCATTTGTCTGCTTTATATTTATTGTTTCTTCCCCCCTCTTCTTACCGGTAGACCCCGAGACCGACGCTGCTGCCGGGTACGACTACGCGACTGACGATCAGCCTTTTGCCGTAGAGCAGCAAGGCAAGCAACCCCGCCTTGAGCATTCCGATATCGCCTATTCCTTTCCCTCTTATTCTTGCATTAGATTTTTGCTACTATATTAGTTAGCTCCTATTCTGATGCATAGCCTGTTTTTGATAAACTGCTATCATACCTGCAATCATATCAACTGCTTAGTATAGGTTGATCAATGAATCCCCAGTGACCCCCCTTAGTCTCAGTTGCCCCTGCTTCTTCATCGACGACCCAACGACTCGACGACTCAAAGACTCGGTCAACCGACCGGCAAGCCAGGCCCCTCACATCACCATACTTCCCTTAGTTGCACGACTCTACAACGCTACTATCGAGTACTGAGGGTGACACCTCGTGAAGTACTCATGATGCTAGCTCTGTAGTGCAGCTAGTCGGTCGTGGTTATCGAGGGTGATTCCTCCTTCACCACTCCCGACGATGACTCTGTCGTGCAACCCCTCAAGTGTGGAACCCTCGAGGGTGATTCCTCTAAGTCCACCTTGACGGTTTCATCGAGCGGGGTCCTTTGAGGGTGATTCCTCAGGTTCCGTCTTGATGTTTTATACACACAGTTACTATGACCGGGTTACTGAAACATGTTGGTGATGGGTCGGCCCTGAGGGGTACCCACGGTTTGATGTTGATGAGGCGTGGACGGGCAGGAGAGGCCCTTGCCACAGTCCTCGAGGCGGGGCGACGGACCGCACTTTATGGGTCGCGCTTTCCCCGCATTAATAAAATGCTAATGGGTTGGGTACTTGATCTGAGTTGGTCGTTGGCCTTATTGCGCACCAAACCATCGCGTGGGAAAGTTATGGACACTCAGCGTCGTTGTATCAGCCGAAGCTCTTCGGACGTCAGCAATGGAGTGGCGCGCGCCCGAGTGGTCCGCAACGGCATCGCGCTTGTTACTAAGGGGTGCTAGGACTGACCTCGGCCACGTTCGCATCGTGCAGGAGTGCAAGGGCAAGTGGGCCCACGAACCTGCGCGCTTAGGATTTAGACCGGCGGGCTGGCCTCTTCGTTGAGCCTAGGTGGGGCGACGACGTGCTGCTATCCCGAGGCCGGGCATGACCGAGGAAAGTGTGTCCGGCCGGAGGTGATCAAGCGTGTTGGAGATACGTTGCACCCCTGCAGGGATGATTAATCTATTCAAATAGCCGTGTCCACGGTAACAGGATGACTTGGAGTTCTTCCTTGACCTTATACAACTATAATTGTGACTTTAAATTGAAATGAATGTTGGCTCCGAGATTGCTTCCTCGCAGGGAGTCGAGGAAGAATCTCTGGGCGTGGTTACTTAATAAAATTGCTACAATAATATGATTATATATGAGATACCAGTCTACTCTCTTCTAATGCTGCAAGATGCCGAAGATGCTAGTCTTCGATAGGACTAGGCCTTCCCCCCTATTCTTGCTTTCTGCAGTCAGCCCAGATATAACCCCATTCCTTGATACTGATGCATACTTAGCATAGTTCTGATGTCAGTCTTGCGATTACTTTGGATGAGTACTCACCGCTGCTTTGTTTTCTCTTTTCCCCTCGATACGATTCCACGTTCAGACGATGGAGTCCAGGAGATGGAGTATGCCGGAGACGACTACTACACCACCGCTGGAGCCTACTATTACGTGGAGAACGCTGACGCTCAGGAGTAGTTAGGAGGTTCCCAGGCAGGAGGCCTCGCCTCTTTCGATCCGCTGCTTATGTTTGTGCTAGCCTTCTTAAGGCAAAACTTGTTTAGCTTATGTCTGTACTCAGATATTATTTGCTTCCGCTGACTCGTATTTGTCGAGCTTTGTATTCGAGCCCTCGAGGCCCCTGGCTTGTAATATGAAGCTGTATGACTTTAATTTGTGTCTAGTGTTGTGTTGTGATATCAATCAGTGAGTCCCTAATCTTGGTCATAGGTATTGTGTGTATGATTAGCGTACGGTCGAGATCGGGGGCGTCACAGGTCCTAACGATCTACGAGACGTTTTCCTCCAAAAGTTAGAGGAAGAGAGCTCTTTGAGAACTCGATCAAATACCCCAGGTGGCAATGAGAAATTCATGGACAGATACACCAATAACTTTCGGCGAGGATGACCAACCGATAACCCGCACAGAGCGAGCACATGCCGCCCTGGTCCTCAACCTCATAGTAGATGGCTTCTGGTTGCACAAGGTGCTAATGGAATATGGCAGTGGTCTAAACCTCATCTACGAGGATACATTAGACAAGATGCGGTTCAATATATCTCGAATCGAATGAAGCAGCACAAGTTTTCGAGGAATCATCCCCGGGAAAGAGGCATGTTGTACAGGACGAGTCGCCTTTGATGTAGTATTTGGTACCCCCGATAACTACAGATCCGATTAACTTCTTTTTCATATCGTGCCCTTTCACAGTGGCTATCATGCCCTTTTAGGGCGCAATGCTTCACAAGATGTCAGGCTATACCACATTACGGTTATATGAAGCTCAAAATGCTGGGACCCAATGATGTGATCACAATTATAAGTGACCCGGATAGAGCCCTTCGAGCTGAAAATAAAACAACATCACTTGCCCTCGAGGCACTAGCTGAGACCCTCGCTGCAGAGGAACTGACCACACTCCATTCTACAGTGGATACGGACGACATAATCCTAGGCAAAAGGCCAAAATCCATATCCTTCAAACCTGCAGATGAAATCATAAAATTTCAGGTACACCCAACGGACCCCAATAAAACAGTGTCTATCGGAGCTCAGCTGGACCCCACGGTTGATGAAGCACTGTGCACATTTTCACGCGAAAATTGGGACATATTCACTTGGCACCCCTCAGATATGCCAGGAATCCCACGAAGGCTGGCGGAACACAGTCTGAACATAACGCCGATTTTTCGAACCCAACCGTCAAGCTATGGGCGAAGAACTTGCCAAACTACTTGAAGCCGGATTCATCAGAGAAATCAAACACCCCGAGTGGTTGGCAAATCTGGTCATGGTACCGAAGAAAGACAAATCCTGGCGGCTTTGCGTCGATTTCAAAGACCTTAAGAAAGCCTGCCCTAAGGATCCTTTCCCCTTACCCCGCATTGACCAGATCATCGACGCCACTGCCGGACACGACTCACTTTGCTTTCTCGACGCCTATTCCGGATACCATCAGATCAAGATGAAGGAGTCGGATCAAGCCGCAAGCGCCTTCATCACCCCCTACAGGCCATTCCGCTTTAACACAATGCCCTTCGGGTTAAAAAACGCAGGCGCCACATACCAGCGCATGATTCAGACATGTCTAGAAAAACAAATAGGCAAAACAGTCGAGGCATACATAGACGACATGGTCATCAAGACTAAACATGTCAGCCAGTTGGTGGAGGACCTCGGTCAAAGCTTCACTAGTCTGCGGGAGTACGATATATGGCTCAACCCGGACAAGTGTGTGTTCGGAGTCCCCGCTGGTAAACTACTCGGATTCATTGTCTCCCAAAGGGGAATAGATGTTGGAAATATGCCCTAGAGGCAATAATAAAGTTGTTATTATCATATTTCCTTGTTCATGATAAATGTTTATTATCCATGCTAGAATTGTATTGATTGGAAACTCAAATACATGTGTGGGTACATAGACAACACTGTGTCCCTAGTGAGCTTCTAATATACTTGCTCGTTGATCAAAGATGGTAGAGGTTTCCTGACCATAGACATGAGTTGTCATTTGATAACGGGATCACATCATTAGGAGAATGATGTGATGGACAAGACCCAAACTATAAATGTAGCATATGATCGTGTTAGTTTGTTGCTATTGTTTTCTGCATGTCAAGTATCTGTTCCTATGACCATGAGATCATGCAACTCACTGACACCGGAGGAGTACCTTGTGTGTGTCAAACGTCGTAACGTAACTGGGTGACTATAAAGGTACTCTACAGGTAACTCCGAGGGTGTCTGTTGAGTTGGCATGGATCAAGACTAGGATTTGTTACTCCGTGTGACCGAGAGGTATCTCAGGGCCCACTTGGTAATACAACATCATAATGAGCTTGCAAGCAAAGTGACTAAAGAGTTAGCCACAGGATCTTGTATTATGAAACGAGTAAGGAGACTTGCCGGTAACAAGATTGAACTAGGTATGGAGATACCGACGATCGAATCTCGGACAGGTAACAGACTGATGAACAAAGGGAACGAAGTATGGGATTAACTGAATCTATGACATCGTGGTTCGACCGATAAAGATCTTCATAGAATGTGTGGGAACCAATATGGGCATCCAGGTCCCGCTATTGGTTATTGACCGTCGAGGTGTCTCGGTCATGTCTGCATAGTTCTCGAACGCGCAGGGTCTGCACACTTAACGTTCGGTGACGATTATGTATTGTTGAGTTATATATGTTGGTGACCAAAAGTTGTTCGGAGTCCCGGATGAGATCCTGGATGTTACGAGGAGTTCCGGAATGGTCCAGAGGTAAAGATTGATATATAGGAAGTTGGTATTCGAGTTCCGAAAAGGTTTCGGGACCTACCGGTTTTATGACGGAGATGCCGGAAGTGTTCCGGGGTCCACCAGGGGGGTCCACCTGCCCCGGAGGGCCCCATGGGATGTGAGAGGGGACGCACCAGCCCCTGGTGGGCTGGCCGCCCCTCCCACCCAAGGCCCATGCGGCTAGGGGCTAGGGTTGGCCGCAAGGGGGGGGGGGGGGCGCACCACTTGCCTTGGGGGCCGAGGCACCCCCTTGGCCGTTGGCCCCATCTAGGGCGCCCACTAGGTGTGGGAACCCTAGGGCGCCGGGCCCCTCCTCCTCTCCCCCTATATATATGTGAGGGGAGGGAGGGCTGCAACACCTTCAGCCACGGCGCAGCCTCTCCCTCCCTCATAGATTGTTTCTCCTCTAGATTGGTTCGGTTTTGCTTAGCGAGGCTCTGCCGGATCAGCTCCACCACCACCGCCACCATGCTGTCGTGCTGCCGGAGAACTCATCTACCTCTCCACCCTCGCTTGCTGGATCAAGGAGGCAGAAGAACGTCATCGAGCTGTACGTGTGCTGAACGCGGAGGTGTCGTCCGTTCGGCACTAGATCGTGATTGGATCGCGGGACGGATTGCGATTTGGATCGTGAAGACGTTCGACTACATCAACCGCGTTTCTTAACGCTTCCCGCTTAGCGATCTACAAGGGTATGTGGATCCAATCTCTCCTCTCGTAGATACTCATCTCCTAGATTGATCTTGGTGAAGCGTAGGAATTTTTTTGTTTCCCATGCAACGTTCCCCAACAGTGGCATCATGAGCTAGGTCTATGCGTTTATGACATCACGAGTAGAACACAAAGGAGTTTGTGGGCGTTGATATTCAGATTGGTTCCCTCCTTAGTATTTTCTTGATTCAACGGTATTCTGGGATGAAGCGGCTCGGACCAACCTTACTCGTCCACGTATGACAGACCGGTTCCATCGACTGACATGTAACTTTGTTGCATAAGATGGCTGACGGGTGTCTATCTCTCCCACCTTAGTTGAATCGGATTCGACAAAGGCGGTCCTTGTAGAAGGTAAAATAGCAACTTGTATATCACCGTTGTGGTTTTCCGTAGGTAAGAATCGTTCTTGCTAGATACCCATAGCAACCACGTAAAACATGCAACAACAAATTAGAGGACGTCTAACTTGTTTTTGCACTGTATGTTGTGATATGATTTGGCCAGAAACATGATGTGATATATGTGATGTATGAGATGATCATGTTTTGTAATAGTTTATATCGACTTGCATGTCGATGAGTACGGAAACCGGCAGGAGCCATAGGGTTGTCTTTAATTAATTTGTGTCATTTGCTTTACTTTATCGCTATGAGTTAGCAATAGTTGTAGAAGCATTAGTTGGTGCGACAACCTCATGGCGACACGTTGATGGAGATCAAGATGATGGAGATCGTGGTGTCATGCCGGTGACGATGGAGATCATGCCGGTGCTTTGGAGATGGATATCAAAAGCACAAGTTCATGGCCATATCATGTCACTTATGATTTGCATGTGATGTTAATCCTTTTATGGATCTTATTTTGCTTAGGACGACGGTAGCATTATAAGGTGACCCCTCATGAAAATTTCAAGATAAAATTGTGTTCTCCCCGAGTGTGCATCGTTGCGAAAGTTCGTCGTTTCGAGACACCACATGATGATCGGGTGTGATAGACTCTACGTTCGCATACAACGGGTGCAAGCCAGTTTTGCACATGCAGAACACTCGAGTTAAACTTGACGAGCCTAGCATGTACAGACATGGCCTTGAAACACAAGAGACCGAAAGGTCAAACATGAGTCATATAGTAGATATGATCAACATGAAGATGTTCACCATTGAAACCACCTCATCTCACGTGATGATCGGACTTGGGTTGGTGAATTTGGATCATGTAGCACCCGGATGACCGGAGGGATGTCAATTTGACTGGGAGTTTTTAAGTAATATGATTAACTAAACTCATTATCTTGAACCTTAGTTTAAGTAATATTTGCAAAATTTATGTTGTAGATCAATGGCTCGCGCAATAGCTCCCCTGAATTTCAATGTGTTCCTAGAGAAAGCCAAGCTGAAAGATGATGGAAGTAACTTTGTAGACTGGGCCCATAATCTGAGGATTATCCTCATTGTTTCCCAAAAGGCTTATGTCCTTGATGCACCGCTCGGTGCGCCATCTGCTCCAGTATCGTCTGCAGACGTTGTGAATGCCTGGCAGGCGCGTTCTGATGACTACTCAATAGTTCAGTGTGCAATGTTGTATGGCTTAGAACCGAGGCTTCAAAGACGTTTTGCACGTCATGGAGCATATGAGATGTTCCAGGAGTTGAAGTTTATTTTTGAGAAGAATTCCCGGATCAAGAGGTATGAGATGGCAATGGGTCGGGTTTGGGGCGGGTGGAGCTGGTCCAAATCCAACCCATGACCCATCTTCCTGCCCTCTGCCCATCCACCAAAGTATCCATGGGCACAACTTGTGCCCATGCCCAAACCCATTGGATACCCAGATACCCATGGAGCTCCATGGGCATAGAAAAATGAGCATGAAGCCTTCCTAAAGATCAAATTAATTCATCATCGTTCATTCACAAATGACAACATAAGCTACAAGAATAAGTAGACAGCAAGTACACTATTCAGGAGGAGATCGGTCGCCGGTTGGGGAAGGGAGAGAGGGAGTGGGATGGGGGTTACCGACCTTGGAGTTGTTGCCGCCTGCCGGTCGCTGATGTTGGTCATCGAGGCCGGTCGCCGATGCTGGTGGCCGAGGCCGGTCTCCGATGCTGGTCGCCGAGGCCGGTCGCCGATATGGGGTGGATGGCCAGGGAGAGGCGACATGGCGATGATTGTGAGGCGCAGAGGGCCGCCGCGCTGGGGAGGGAGCTGGACTCGGGAGGATTGGGAGTTGACGCAAGGCATCCAGATTAGGTTTAATAATTAGGTTAGTGGGGTTGTGGGGGATTAGGGAACATGGGCCAGGCTTTGACCTTCTATGACCGCGAGCGACTTGGGGTTGGATGTTTGCTTAGTCCAGTGTCACTGCCATATGGCACCACCTGTCATACGGGTATCCATTGGATATCCATGGAGCAGAAATTATAACCGTGCCCAACCAGCTGTTCGCGGGTATCCAGATCCACTGATCCATGGGCAGAAATGCGCTCCATACCCTTGCCCAACCGGGTCGGATATCTGCGGGTATCCGGATCCATGGATAAAATTGCCATCCCTATATGAGACCTCCGATAAGTTCTATGCTTGCAAGATGGAGGAGAACAGGTCTGTCGGTGAACACGTACTCAGAATGTCTGGGTATTCCAACCGTCTGGCTGAGTTGGGAATTACTCTCCCGCCAGAGGCGATCACTGATAGAGTTCTTCAATCACTGCCACCTAGCTACAAAAGCTTTGTGTTGAACTATAACATGCAAGGGATGAACAAGTCAGTCGCCGAGCTGTTTGCGATGCTGAAAGTCGCTGAGTCAGAAATCCAGATGGAGCATCAAGTGTTGATGGTCAATAAAACCAATAGTTTCAAGAAGAATGGCAAGGGCAAGAAGGGTAACTCCAAGAAGAGTGGCAAAGCAGTTGCCCCTCCCGTAAAGAAACCCAAGGCTGGACCCAAGCCAGAAACTAAGTGCTTTCATTGCAAGGGTACCGGCCACTGGAAGCGGAATTGCCGCAAGTATCTGGCCGACAAGAAGGCGGCCAACACCAAACAAGGTATATATGATATACATGTTATTGATGTGTACCTTACCAACTCTCGTTGTAGTGCCTGGGTATTTGATACCGGTTCGGTTGCTCACATTTGCAACTCAAAGCAGGAACTACGGAATAGACGGAGGCTGGCAAAGGACGAAGTGACGATGCGCGTGGGAAATGGTTCCAAGGTTGATGTGATCGCCGTCGGCACGCTCTCTCTTTGATTACCATCGGGATTAGTGATGAACCTGAATAATTGTTATTTAGTGCCTATGTTGAGCATGAAACTTATATCTGGATCTTGTTTAATGTGAGACGGTTACTCATTTAAATCAGAGAATAATAGTTGTTCTATTTATATGAGTAATATCTTTTATGGTCATGCACCCAATGTGAGGGGTTTATTCTTATTGAATCTCGATAGTGATGATACACATGTTCATAACATTGATGCCAAAAGATGTAGAGTTGATAATGATAGTACCACCTTCTTGTGGCACTGCCGCTTAGATCATATTGGTGTAAAACGCATGAAGAAACTCCATGCTGATGGAATTTTGGAGTCACTTGATTTTGAATCACTTGACACATGTGAACCATGCCTCATGGGCAAGATGACTAAGACCCAGTTCTCTGGAACAATGGAACGGGCAAGTGACTTGTTGGAAATCATACATACTGATGTGTGCGGTCCGATGAGCATTGAGGCGCGCAGTGGATATCGTTACTTTCTCACCTTCACCGATGACTTAAGTAGATATGGGTTGATACGTCCATTTTGCATCATGATTTCCTACTGTTATTTACTTTGTTTTGTTGAATAATAATGCTTTGGGGAGTGATTCTAATGCCTTTTCTCTCATAATATGCAAGGTTTACACCAAGAGGGAGAATACCGGCAGCTGGAATTCTGGACCCAAGAAAAGCACGTCAGAGAAACCTAATTTGCACAACTCCAATGAAGCTAAAATTTTACGGAGATTATTTTTGCATTTAATAAAAAACTGGAGCTGAAAACTACCGGGGGAGGCCCACCAGGTGGGCACAACCCACCAGGGCGCGCCAGGCACCCCTGGGCGCGCCCTGATGGGTTGTGCTCACCCAAGCCCACCTCCGGTGCCCATCTTCTGGTATAAATTCCCAAAAAACCTAGAAAAAAAATAAGAGGAGGACTTTCGGGACGAAGCGCCACCGCCTCGAGGCGGAACTTGGGCAGGAGCACTTTTGCCCTCCAGCGGAGCGATTCCGCCGGGGGAACTTCCCTCCCAGAGGGGGAAACCGAAGCTATCATCGTCACCAACACCCCTCTCATCTTTGGGAGGCCAATCTTCAACAACACCATCTCCTCTCAAACCCTAGTTCATCTCTTGTGTTCAATCTTTGTACCGGAACCTCAGATTGGTACCTGTGGGTGACTAGTAGTGTTGATTACCTTGCGTAGTTGATTACTATATGGTTTATTTGGTGGAAGATTATATGTTCAGATCCATTATGCTATTCAATACCCCTCTGATCTTGAGCATGTTTATTATTTGTGAGTAGTTACCTTTGTTCTTGAGGTCATGGGAGAAGTCATGTTGCAAGTAATCATGTGAATTTGATGTGTTCGATATTTTGATGATATGTATGTTGTGATTCCCTTAGTGGTGTCATGTGAACGTCGACTACATGACACTTCACCAATCATGGGCCTAAGGGAATGCATTGTGGAGTAGTTATTAGATGATGGGTTGCCAGAGTGACAGAAGCTTAAGCCCTAGTTTATGCGCTACTTCGTAAGGGGCTGATTTGGATCCACATGTTTAATGCTATGGTTAGACTCTGTCTTAATACTTTTCTCGTAGTTGCGGATGCTTGTGAGGGGGTTAATCATAAGCAGGTTGTTATTTCAAGTAAGAACAACACCTTAGCACCGGTCCACCCACATATCAAATTATCAAAGTAGCAAACACGAATCAAACCAACATGATAAAAGTGACTAGACGAAATTCCCGTGTACCCTCAAGAACACTTTGCCTATTACTAGTGATTGTTCTGGCCTTTCCTTTGCCTCAAAATGATTGGGCTATATTGCTGCACCTTGTTTACCGTTACCATTACTTGCTCGCTACCAATTATCTTGCTATCAAACTATCTGTTACCTACAATTTCAGTGCTTGCAGAAATTACCTTGATAAAAACCGCTTGTCATTTCCTTCTGCTCCTCGTTGGGTTCGACACTCTTACTTATTGAAAGGACTACGATTGATCCCCTATACTTGTGGGTCATCAAGACTCTTTTCTGGCGCCGTTGCCGGGGAGTGAAGCACTCTTGGTAGTGGAAATCGGTAAGGAAAAACTTATACTACGTGCTGAAATTTATTGCTACTTGCTACTATGGAGAACAATCCTTTGAGGGGTTTGTTTGGGGTATCTTCACCTCGACCGGAAGCACAATTAGTTACCCCTTAACCTACATCACCTACTGAAAATGTTACTTATGAAATTCCTTCGGGTATGCTAGAACAACTGCTTGCTAAACCTTATGCAGGAGATGGAACTGAACATCCTGATATGCACCTTTTATATGTGAATGAGATTTGTGGATTATTTAAGCTTGCAGGTTTACCCGGAGATGAAGTTAAGAAGAATGTTTTCCCATTATATTTGGAGGGAAAAGCATTGACATGGTATAGGCTATGTGATGATCTTGGATCGTGGAACTGGAATCGTTTGCAATTGGAATTCCACCAAAAGTTTTATCCTATGCATCTAGTTCATCGTGATCGGAATTATATATATAATTTTTGGCCTCGTGAAGGAGAAAGTATCGCTCTAGCTTGGGGGAGGCTTAATTCAATGTTATATTCATGCCCCAATCATGACATTCCGAGGGAAGTTATCATTCAGAATTTTTATGCTCGACTTTCTCATAATTATCAATCCATGCTCGATACTTCTTGTGCTGGTTCTTATATGATGAAGACTATTGAATTCAAGTGGGATCTCTTAGAAAGAATTAAATGCAACTCTGATGTCACAGCCCTAGAACTTTATGCCAATAAGTTTATGGTGTGTTTAATTCATCAACATCATTATGTCATCATTTTACTTTTGCTGAAATTTGAATTGAGGAATTTTAAAAGCCTCAAAACTTTAAATAAAAGAAGGGCAAAGAGCCCTCAAATTGTTCTTAGTGAGTCCAAATGCTTTAAAAGTGTTCCTGAGAATTTTGGCAAGATAAATATTTCAAACCAAAATTTGGGAACATTTTTAAGGAATAATTTTGCCCTGGAATTTTAATCAATATTATATTTGAATTTGAATTTATATTCATAATATGTATAGAATATATTTTCAAAAACCCTGAAACATTTTATGTGCATTTGGAAATGTCCAATGAGTCACATAAAAATATTCAGAGGACTTTGGAACTGGTTTGAAAATTGATTGAATTTTAAATCAGTGGCAAATGAATAAAACAGAGACAAATAAATAGAAAGAAAACAGGAAATAGAAAGGACCCACCTGGCTTACCTGCGAAGCCCATCCAAAGGCCCAGCCCAGCTCCTTCCCCGTCGTCTTCCTCCTGCCAGTAGGAGCAGCTCGCTGTCGAGCGCGCGCTCACCCCTGGCCAGCTCCTGCTTGCCACGCAGCTGCCTCCCCGTGGTAATCCGATCGCCCAGGAGACGCCGTGTCCCCTCCTCTTGCTCCCCCTCGCCCTCTGCTCCCTCTCCTCTGCTCTCTCCCTCGCCCGCCCGAAAGCTGCCGCTGCCATTACACCCAGCCACCGTAGCCACCGGCCATCCCCTGCCTTGACGAAGTGCTCCTGAGCTCCGCTGCATTGTCGTAGTCATCCATAAAGAGCCACGCAAGCCCGGACGAGCTGCAACGCCGGATCCATCGTCGTCTTCTATCTCGGATCCGCCGGACTCCGTCAATGAATTTGCGGCCACCCGCGCCTCCCCGAGCTTGCCGTCGACCCTATTTGCCTCTCTGTGAGTTTACCTACCCATCCCCCTTCTTTCCCCGGTCGATTGCGCTCGCTAGGGGTGCTCCTCGCCATGGCCGGAGCCAGTCGCCGTCGTGGCTACCGTCGATGTAGTTCCCAACCGAGCACACCAGAGTGCGCAGCACACCTCCAAGAGCCCGTAGCCACCACAAGAGCCTCCTCCGGTGCTCACTAGCGCTGACCACCAAGCAAGCCCAAGTGCCGCCGTTGCGGAACTCGTCGCCGACGTGATTCCGGTGACACCGCGACCCCCAGACTAGCCCTTTGGATGCGCGCGAGGAAGGGCTCCCCCGGTAGCGTTAGCACATCGATCCATCGCCTACAGCGCAACTGCGGTGAGCTTTTGTCGTCGGTTTGGTCACCGACGGCCTAGCCCCGGCCGGCGCTGACGTGGCTCAGCCATCAGGGCCTAATCGCTCTGTTAGTGCCCCCTGTGAGACAGATAGCCGGGCCCCACAGTTAACTAACCCCTGTTTAGTTTAATTAACCCACACTTAACTGGTGAGACACTGACCGACGGGCCCCACATGTCAGTTTTCACCTGGCCACGTCAGGGTTGACTGGCCCCACGTGTCAGCCTCTGGAGATGACCCTGTGTCATTGACATGTGGGTCTAGCCAGTCAGGTTGACCCTGGTCAGCCCTGTTGACCCGCTGACGTCACGCTGATGTAATGCTGATGCAATATATATTTTTTGGAATTGAAATAAATACTAAATGATTTATTATATTTCAGAAAATGTTATAAAATTTGAAAAATCATAGAAATTCAACCGTAACTCAGATGAAAATAATTTATATATAAAAAATGATCAGAAAAATCCAATGAATCTGTTTATGCCATGATCATGCATCTTTGAACAAGTTAACATCACAAAGTAGGACATTTCATGATTAGGACAATTTAATAAATAGTGTTGGAGTTTGAATTTGGTATATATTTGAATTCCACTTCACTTAATGTGAGTATCTATTGCACTAGGTCAATCTGATGCTTTAACATGCCATATCATACATCATGTTTGTTGCATTGCATTGAATGTGTTCCTTTCCTGTTTTGCTGCTGGTGTTCCTTCCCGGTAGACGATGATTCCGACATTGAGATTGTTGTCACCGATGAAGACTCATTGTTATCTTCAGAAGTGTTAGGCAAGCAACCCCTCCTTGAGCATCCCTATAATATCCTACCCTCTCGCTCCTACTCTCTTTTACTGCATTAGGATAGCAACGATTCAACTATTACATGTTCTCGGTAGTTGAACCCATTCCTTTGCATGACCTGTCCTTGTCACAGTAAATAGTTGAAACCACTTAGCATGAGTAGCAACTGCTTGAGCCTTGTTGTGCTTACTCATCCATGCTTGCTTACTGTGCCTACTATGCTTAGAGTCATGTCGGGTCTGATCCATCCACTACTAGGAAAAGGGCTATAGATGATATGGCCACTAATGGCGCACCGTGGGTCTGGTGCGCCATTAGAATATTCTAATGGCGCACCATGTGTTGGTACGCCATTAGTGTGTAAATTCTAATGGCGCACCAGACCCACGGTGCGCCATTAGAATCTCCAGTTTTTTTTTTTTTCCAAAAATTCTAATGGCGCACCGTGGGTCTGGTGCGCCATTAGTAACCAGGGTTACTAATGGCGCACCAGACCCACGATGCGCCATTAGAATCTTAGAATCTCCAGTTTTTTTTTTATTTTTCCAAAAATTCTAATGGCGCACCGTGGGTCTGGTGCGCCATTAGTAACCCTGGTTACTAATGGCGCACCAGACCCACGGTGCGCCATTAGAATGTCCAGTTTTTTTTTTAATTTTTTCAAAAAATACTAAACTACTAATGGCGCACCTCAAGCTGGTGCGCCATTAGTAACCAGGGTTACTAATGGCGCACCAGCTTGGGGTGCGCCATTAGAAGCCCCGGGATCTGTTTCACCAAATGCACCCCCCCCCCCCCCCGTGGATCGCCTTTTCAGTTTTAAAAAAAATAACCGAAAATGATAGAAATGTCAAAAAAATTCAAAAAAATAAGATTCTTATATGATTTGTGGTCTAGTTGTTAGCAAAATTTACAAACATGAATTTCGACTTTTTTTGCAAAATCTCATGAGAATTTGTAAAATGGGCATAACTTTTGCATACGACCTCCGATGAAAAAGTTTTTTATATGAAAAAGCATCTACTCGAAAAGTTACATCCGAATTCAACGGGGGGAACCCCGTTGAAGATTTTCAGAATCCCCAAAAACCCAACAGAAAAAAAGATACGGGGCTTTTAAGATCTGGAGGCAAAAAAATTCAAAAAAAATATTTTTTTTTGAAAAAAATGTTTTTTTTGAAAAAAAATGTTTTTTTTTTCAAAATAATGTTTTTTTTGAAAATAATGTTTTTTTTTCAAAATAATGTTTTTTTTTGAAAAAAAATGTTTTTTTTTCAAAATAATGTTTTTTTTGAAAATAATGTTTTTTTTGAAAATAATGTTTTTTTTGAAAAAAATGGTTTTTTGGAAAAAAATGTTTTTTTTTGAGAAAAAAAAATTTTTGAAAAAAAAATTTTCTTTCGAAAAAATGTTCAAAATATGATACGTAAAATGACCGGGAAGTTTGAAATATTTTTTCAAAATTTCATCACACTCATGAACATGAACCAACTCCTGGAAATCAACAAGGTTTAATAGGATTGATATGATAGATATATCAACAAGTGCCTGCTAAGTGAGCTGGTGCTGGGGTTGGATAGAACTCAGAAGTTAAGCGTGCTTGGGCTGGAGTAGTGTAGGATGGGTGACCTTCCGGGAAGTTTGACCCGAGATTAAGCCATATTGACCCGAGATTAAGCCATATTGACCCGAGATTAAGAAAAAACGAAAAAAAATTCTGAAAAAAAATTTGAAAAAAAAAATTTGAAAAAAAATTCTGAAAAAAAATTTGAAAAAAAAATTCTGAAAAAATGACACTAATGGCGCATCACCTCATGGTGCGCCATTAGTATACCAGATACTAATGGCGCACCAGTGGGCAATACTAATGGCGCACCAGTGGTGCGCCATTAGTATCTGGTATACTAATGGCGCACCACTGGTGCGCCATTAGAAAAAAATTCTAATGGCGTGGTGCTAGTGGCGCACCTGTAGTGCGCCATTAGTAGGCAAAACAGGTGCGCCACTAGTAGGCCTTTTCCTAGTAGTGATCTGGGCGATGAATCGGAATGGATGTGTTCATGTCCTGCTGTGTGAGAGCTAAGTGTGTGAATTCGATTTGGTAAAGGTAGTGATGAGAGGCCATGTAGGAGTACAAGGTGGGTTGTCTCATTGGGACCGTCCTTAAGAACTGAGTTATGTGTATGTTATCCAAGACAAGATACCACCGCACATTGGGATCCTTAATTGACTCTCTCGGCTTATTAATCGCCTTGGTCTCTGTCCAGGAGTTGCAACTAGTTTCTGGTGTTTGTAGGATGTGCTGGCGGCCGTGCATAGCGCTGACCGGAGGGGTAGGCTATGGTGCAGTAGATGCACCGTGGCCCGGTGTACCAAGCGTAGTACCATCCATCGAGGTGGGCTTGGGAACCCTGGACACATCGTTTGGGGCCGTGATGGAAACTTCGGCCGGTCTTTCGTTGCGGGTTCAGTCTCAAATAGGCGATAAACCTGGACTAGAGTCTTGTGTGGTTAGTCAGGCCGTGACCGACTCCCTCGCTAGGCTTCCGCTTGAAGGTTGCCGAGGTGCCCTTTTATGTGCACATAGCGGTAAGTGGCGGGAGCGTGTGTGAAGAAGTATACCCCTGCAGGGTGAATTAATCTGTTCGAATAGCCGCGTCCTCGGATATGGACTACTTGGATTGCTTATGTGGTACATAGACAAGTGAAATGGATACTCTAAAATGCGCAAGATAAGCGTGAGTGCTATGGATGGCCTTCTCGTAGGGAGACGGGAGTGGATCCATAGTGGTGTATTGATTTGGTGAATATGTGGACTCGTGTGCGTTGTCCCACCTCAAAGATACTACTTGTAGTCGTAGTATAGGTTAGCCAAAAGTCAAAGCTGGCTTGCTGCAATAAACTCCACAACCCCCTTTGTTGATAATGATGCATATGTAGTTAGTTCTGATGTAAGTCTTGCTGAGTACCCTTGTACTCACGTTTGCTTAATCTATGTTTTTGCAGAGGAGACGCCAGTCTCATTAGTGATTCTTACGACATGAAGTTCGATGTTGACCGGGTTAGCTTGGGAATCCCAGACAGAGGTCTGGTTCCTTTGGTAGGGTTGTTGTAGCTTTTCAGGCTCTTCCAGCCGCTTTTTAGTAGATGTCTGTACCCAGACATGTAACTTCCGCTTGTTGTTTGTATGCTCTGAATGATGGGTCATGTGACCCCCCTGCTTGTAACATTATACTATGTTGGCTCTTCGGAGCCTTCTACATAAATGTTGTGTTGTTATATGATTATGTTGTGATGCCATAGTTGTATCCATGCATATCGGACATGTCGTGCGTACGTGTGACGTGTAACGGTATGTATGGGATTCGACACCTAGTTGTGTGCCTCTAGTAGTACTCTTTACAGGGAAATGCTTCTTTGTGCTTCCACTGAGCCTTGGTAGCTTGCTACTGCTACAGACACATTGATTGACCGGCGCGTATCCTTCTTTGCTGCTGTGTCTGTCCCTTCGGGGAAATGTCTCGCAGTGTAATGGAGTCCATGTAGCCCGCTATGACTCGTCTATGCGCAGTAGATGACATTTATGTCCCACGGCGTAATGGAGTCCCTGTAGCTTGCTATAACTCGTCTACACACGCTGAGACCGACACCTGCATTGTTGGGTTACGTATGCCTGTCCCTGTACGGATGTACCACTTGGGTTCTATGACTAGTCATGTCGACCCGGGTTCTTTGACGTGTGAATGCTAGCGACATGTTCATATCCATGAGCCAAAAGGCGGAAACGGTCCTGACCAAGGTAAGGTGGCAGCCGTGGGTTACTGTTCGTGAGGCCGCAAAGTGGTGTGACATGTTACAGGCTGGATTCATATGGCTTAGGATCGGGGCCCCGACAACATTGGTATCAGAGCTTGACTGCTTGTAGGATTACCAAGCCAAATTGGTCGATGTTGAGTCTAGAACTGCTTTAGTTATATAAGGGAATTGATTGTGGAAGGGAACGTAAGGTTCTTTTTACTCCTCTCCTTGTGTCATATTCTGAGTCACCCTCTTCCTTTCTACGGGGATTAAGAACTAGGCTTTCTCATCTGTCTACCAGGATGACGAGTTACTATGTTGGAGGCTTATAGGAAAGTTGATGTCTTCCTGAATCAGTGTCTCCATAGGAATTCAATTGTGATGTTGTCAGTTATCATGTAGGTTGCCTCATATTTCACACCCGTATAGCCGTTATGTTGTCCAAGTTATCCAAGGTTTCAAAATGATCTGATGCGTTTGCAAATCCTTTCCTCCAGAGTTATTGACTTTTGGCCAGACAAAGCACACCAATTATCGTGTTGAGGTACTCCATTACCTTGACGTATTTGTTGAAGTGTTAGGAAACCATGTTATCTCAGAGAACCACCCAACAGTCTAGTTGTGTTTGTGTTTCCAGTGTGATAATTCTGGCCATCATTATCGAAAGCATCCTGTGATGCCACTTAGTCAGTACGTATTCTATCTCTGGGTTCTTGAACCCAAGCTTCATTCTACTCACTCCTGTTGGTAGTGTTTGCTCATTCCTTTAGGATGATTAGTAACGTTGTTATAGTCTTCAAGGTTCGTGGTTTATCATTCTTCCAATACCATGAACCAGTCATGGTAGAAGTTCCTCGTGAACTGAAGATCACAACAAGGGTGCTCTTCATGAGTTCTCCATTCCATAAGTTGTGACTCTGCCAATCCTACCCTTCTGCATGGTTTATCCGGAAGAATTATGTTGAACTCGTTCGATGTGCTAACCATGCATCTACAACTCAGAAAAATTATGTGCTTTTGAGTTGCCCCTTTTCAGTTGTATTTTGACCTTTATCTATCAGTGGATAGTCAAGAGTAGTTGTGCATTCATGTTCATTGATGTCTATTATTCTTGTGGTCTGTCAAGCCATTCTATTTCTGAATGACTAGGAGAAACAAACTCCAGTACCTTATCCATTTCTTGGATTGGGTCAAAGTAGTTGTAATCCGCAGATCAAAATGCCAATTCAGCTTTTGCTCTGTTCTACCTTGAAGTATTACCTTCTTCATGTCAAGATTGTCATGAGAATTGCACCCCCTCTTATGAACTCTTGATACAGTGATACTTCTCGCCATCATTATTCATTCCTCGGTATCCATGTTGGTTGTAACTGGAATGCCCACAAGTGAACCATGATGTGTGAACTCAATACTCCTAGCAACCCCGTTGCTTGGTGGTTAATGGACAATAATTTCACTCTTAGTGTGATGGTCATTGATTTTTCATTCTAAGATTGACCGTGCTACCTAGTCCATCTTTCCTGGTGCACTCTTTGATCAGTGAGTTAGGTTTGTGCCAAGCTCTTTTGATCATATTGTCTTGCCCTGAAAAGCAAGATTTTTCTCGAGCTCAATAACATATCGGTGGATCGTGATTTTCCGAATATCTTCTCGGAAGCATTACCAGGTTGTTCCCTGACCATTATGGTGAGTTCGTGATCAAGTTGGTTTATTTATAAACCACTCCTTCTCCAAGACTCCGTGTTGGATACCCCTGAGCTAGTTGGTTAAGCTAAACTACAACTTGGAGAGTTGGAAGATAAAAGCTTTGTCTAAATTAGCTCGTTCCAAGGGGGTATCATATGTGGTGTGTGTGTTGAAGAAAGATGATGTCCTCAATGATTGATCCTTGTGATCAATTGTTGCATCCATTGACTTGCCCAACCTTTGATTTGAATATGGGCTATCATCCAATCAAAATCAGAACCAAAGATTTTACTTATGTTGTTTTACTCGTGGATGTTTCCTCGAGTATTAACCATTATATATTTTGGTCTGACCAATGCTATCACCTTGTTCACATAGTTATGGACTTCCATTTTCGTGGAAACCTCAAGGAACTGTTGTTGAACCCATCGACGACATTGTTTATCCTGTCCATGAATTTTGGTGAACATTAAAGCTAGTGTTGGAAATTTTTGTAGGCATTATCTTAGTGTCCCGTACGTGAAGTGTATGTTGGGTGTTAGAAGTGACTCTCTCTCAGTTCATGTGTACCTGATGCAAGTTGCTGCCGTGAACTTGTGAAAGATCGTTTTCTTTTCTTGGAATCATCCCAAGTCAGTCATGCCCGTGCGAAGTATTCTATGGTTTGATAGACTGATCATCTCCATTCCATATGCAATCCCTAGCACACCAAGCCACTGATTGATTTGTTCAGGGAAAAGAAGTCCATTAAGTGCTAATACTAGTTCATGCACCGGGCTTCGTTACCTCAAATGATGGTTCCAAACAAGAATTCAGAAGTGTTTTGTTGTAAGCTTTCTATGTGGTCACGTTTGCCTTCGGCAGTCAGTCCACATGGGTCTTGCAATCCAGCTCTTGTTTTGGAGTTGGCTTCCGCGGTTCATTTCCTGAGGATCCCGCAACATCATCTCGTCGATTTGTGTTGCAAACTCTCCTTTCGAACATGCTGAGTCTGAAGTATCCTGACACCAATCATATCTGAATCTCAGGCAGATATAATGGTTGGGAATCCCAGACAGAGGTATGTTTCCTTTGGTAGGGTCGTTGTAGCTTTTCAGGCTCTTCCAGCCTCTTTTTAGTAGATGTCTGTACCCAGACATGTAACTTCCGCTTGTTGTTTGTTTGCTCTAAATGATGGGTCATGTGACCCCCCTGCTTGTAACATTATACTATGTTGGCTCTTCGGAGCCTTCTACATAAATGATGTGTTGTTAAATGGTTATGTTGTGATGCCATAGTTGTATCTATGCATATCGGACATGTCGTGCGTACGTGTGACGTGTAACGGTATGTATGGGATTCGACACCTGGTTGTGTGCCTCTAGTAGTACTCTTTACGGGGAAATGCCTCTTTGTGCTTCCACTGAGCCTTCGTAGCTTGCTACTGCTCTAGACACATTGATTGACCAGCATGTATCCTTCTTTGCTGCTATGTCTGTCCCTTCGGGGAAATGTCTCACAGTGTAATGGAGTCCATGTAGCCTGCTATGACTCGTCTACGCGCAGTTGATGACATTTATGTCCCACGGCGTAATGGAGTCCATGTAGCTTGCTATGACTCGTCTACACACGCTGAGACCGACACCTGCATTGTTGGGTTACGTATGCCTGTCCCTATACGGATGTGCCACTTGGGTTCTACGACTAGTCATGTCGACCCGGGTTCTTTGACGTGTGAATGCTAGCGACATGTTCATATCCGTGAGCCAAAAGGCGGAAACGGTCCCGGCCAAGGTAAGGTGGCAGCCGTGGGTTACCGTGCGTGAGGCCGCAAAGTGGTGTGACATGTTACAAGCTGGATTCTTATCGCTTAGGATCGGGGTCCCGACATCTGAAGATTGGGAACTCGACGAAGGTAATGAGTCAGGTATAAAGCTTGAATTTGATTGTGTTAAATCCTTTATGAATACCGATGCTTTTCACAAGTTTAGCACTAAATATGGACTTGACTCTGAGATAGTAGCCTCTTTCTGTGAAGGATTTGCTACTCACCTTGATCTCCCTAAGGAGAAGTGGTTTAAAAACCATCCCCCTATTAAAGAAGAAATTAAAGAACCGGTCATAGCTAAAGAAGAAACCATCTTTTACAATGTTGATCCAGTTGTGCCTACCGCTTATATTGAAAAACCACCTTTCCCTGTTAGGATAAAGGAACATGCTAAGGTATCAACTGTGGTTCGTAAGAGTAATATAAGAGCACCTAAACCCCCTGAGCAAATTAAAGTAGAACCTAGTGTTGCTATGGTTAAAGATCTCTTGGTAGAAAATATTGATGGGCATGTTATCTACTTTTGTGATGAAGCTGCTAGAATTGCTAAACCTGATGAAAAAGATAAACATAGACCCATAGAAGGCTTGCCCGTTGTCTCAGTCAAAATAGGAGATCATTGCTATCATGGTTTATGTGATTTAGGTGCTAGTGTGAGTGCTATCCCTTTTACCTTATACCAAGAAATTATGGATGAAATAGCACCTGCTGAAATGGAAGACATTGATGTCACTATTAAACTTGCAAATAGAGACACTATCACACCACTTGGGATTGTTAGAGACGTTGAAGTCTTGTGTGGGAAAGTAAAATACCCTACTGATTTTCTAGTCCTTGGTTCCCCACAAGATGACTTTTGTCCCATTATCTTTGGTAGACCTTTCTTGAGCACCGTCACTGCTAAGATAGATTGTGAAAAACAAACTGTCGGTGTCAGTTTTGGTAATGTGTCTCACGAGTTTAATTTTTCCAAGTTTAGTAGACAACCCCGTGATAAAGAGTTATCTAGTAAGGATGAATAATTGGTCTTGCTTCTATTGCCGTGCCTCCTACTGATCCATTAGAACAATATCTGCTCGACCATGAAAATGATATGCATTTGCGTGAAAGAAATGAAATAGATCAAATTTTCTTCGAACAACAACCTCTCTTGAAACACAATTTGCCCATTGAAACTCTTGGAGGTCCTCCTCCACCAAAAGGTGATCCTGTGTTTGAATTGAAACAATTGCCTGACACATTGAAGTATGCTTATCTTGATGAGAAAAAGATATATCCTGTTATTATTAGTGCTAACCTTTCAGAACATGAAGAAGAAAGATTATTAAAAGTTCTAAGGAAGCACCGGGCTGCTATTGGATATACTCTTGATGATCTTAAGGGAATTAGTCCTACTCTATGTCAGCACAAGATCAATATGGAACCTGATGCTAAACCCGTTGTTGATCACCAGCAGCGATTGAATCCTAAGATGAAGGAAGTGGTAAGAACTGAAATACTAAAACTTCTGGAAGCAGGTATAATCTATCCTATTGCTGATAGTAGATGGGTAAGTCCCGTTCATTGTGTCCCTAAGAAAGGAGGTGTTACCGTTGTTCCTAATGATAAAAATGAACTCATCCACAAAGAATTGTCACTGGCTATAGAATGGTAATTGATTTTAGAAAATTAAATAAAGCTACTAGAAAAGATCATTACCCTCTACCGTTCATTGATCAAATGCTAGAGAGACTGTCTAAGCACACACACTTTTGTTTCTTAGATGGATATTCTGGTTTGTCACAAATACCTGTGTCACAATCCGATCAAGAGAAAACTACCTTTACTTGCCCTTTCGGAACCTATGCTTATAGACGTATGCCTTTTGGTTTATGCAACGCACCTGCTACCTTTCAAAGATGTATGACTGCTATATTCTCTCACTTTTGTGAAAAGATTGTGGAGGTTTTCATGGATGATTTTTCTGTTTACGGAACTTCTTTTGATGATTGCTTAAGCAACCTTGATCCAGTTTTGCAGAGATGTCAACAAACTAATCTTGTCTTGAATTGGGAGAAGTGCCACTTTATGGTTAATGAAGGCATTATCTTGGGGCATAAAATATCTGAACGAGGTATTGAGGTGGATAAAGCTAAAGTTGATGCAATTGAGAAAATGCCATGTCCTAAAGATGTTAAAGGTATTCGAAGTTTCCTTGGTCATGCTAGTTTTTATAGGAGGTTCATTAAAGACTTCTCTAAAATTTCTAGGCCTCTTACTAATCTTTTGCAAAAGGATATTCCTTTTGTTTTTGATGATGATCGTGTGTAAGCCTTTGAAACACTCAAGAAAGCCTTAACCTCTGCACCTATCGTTCAACCACCTGATTGGAACTTGCCTTTTGAAATTATGTGTGATGCTAGTGATTATGCTGTTGGTGCTGTCCTAGGGCAAAGAGTTGGTAAGAAATTGAATGGTATCCATTATGCTAGTAAAACTCTAGACAGTGCCCAACGAAACTATGATACTACTGAAAAATAATTTTTAGCAGTTGTGTTTGCTTGTGATAAATTTAGATCCTATATTGTTGATTCCAAAGTCATTGTTCACTCCGATCATGCTGCTATAAAATACCTTATTGAAAAGAAAGATGCTAAACCTTGACTCATTAGGTAGGTTCTCTTGCTCCAAGAATTTGACTTACACATCGTTGATAGGAAAGTAGCCGAGAACCCCGTAGCTGACAACTTGTCTAGGTTAGAAAATATTCTTGATGACCCACTACCTATCGATGATAGTTTCCCTGACGAAAAGCTAGCTGCAATAAGTGTCTCACAACGCACACCTTGGTATGCTGGTTATGCTAACTACATTGTCGCTAAATATATACCACCTAGCTTTACTTATCAACAAAAGAGAAAAAAATTCTATGACTTGAGACATTACTTTTGGGATGACCCACATCTTTATAAAGGAGTAGATGGTATTATTAGATGTTGTGTACCTAAGCATGAACAGGAACAAATCCTACGGAAATGTCATTCCGAAGCTTATGGAGGACATCATGCGGGAGATAGAACTGCTCATAAGGTATTGCAATCTATTTTTTATTGGCCTACTCTCTTCAAGGATGCCCGTAAGTTTGTCTTGTCTTGTGATGAATGTCAAAGAATTGGTAATATCGGTAACCGTCAGGAAATGCCTATGAATTATTCACTTGTTGTTGAACCATTTGACGTTTGGGGTTTTGATTATATGGGGCCTTTTCCTTCCTCCAATGGGTACACTCATATTCTGGTTGCGGTTGATTATGTCACTAAGTGGGTAGAAGCTATTCCAACTAGTAGTGCTGATCACCACACCTCCATTAAAATGCTTAAAGAGGTTATCTTCCCGAGGTTTGGAGTCCCTAGATATTTAATGACCGATGGTGGTTCACATTTTATTCATGGTGCCTTCCGTAAGATGCTTGCTAAATATGATGTTAACCATAGAATTGCATCATCCTATCATCCTCAATCTAGTGGTCAAGTTGAACTTGGCAATAGAGAAATAAAATTAATATTTCAAAAAACTGTCAATAGGTCTCATAAGAATTGGTCTAAAAAATTAGATGATGCACTTTGGGCCTGTAGAACAGCTTATAAAAATCCTATGGGTATGTCTCCATACAAAATGGTATATGGGAAAGCTTGTCATTTGCCTCTAGAACTAGAACACAAAGCATTTTGGGCAATTAAAGAAGTCAACTATGATTTCAAACTTGCCGGTGAAAAGAGGTTATTTGATATTAGCTCACTAGATGAATGGAGAACCCAAGCCTATGAAAATGCCAAGCTATTCAAAGAAAAAGTAATAAGATGGCATGACAAAAGAATCCAAAAGCGGGAATTCAAAATCGGAGATTATGTTCTTTTGTTCAACTCTCATTTAAGATTTTTTGCAGGTAAGCTTCTCTCAAAATGGGAAGGACCATATATTATCGAAGAGGTTTATCGTTCAAGAGCTATCAAGTAACGCCGAAGGTACAAACCCGAAGGTGGTCAATGGACAAAGAATTAAGCATTATATCTCAGGTACGCATATTAATGTTGAAAGCAATGTTATCCAAAGCATGACACCGGAGGAACACATAAAGGAAACCTTCCGGAACACTCTAGAATACTTAAAGATAGGAGGTATGTGATACGGTAAGTAAACGGACTCCGAAAAATCCGCAAAAATATTTTTTGTCAGTTTTGGAATATTTTAGAATTTTGGAAATAAAAAAATAAACCGGAAGGCGATCGAGGAGAGCACGATACACCAGGGCGCGCCAGGCACCCCTGGGCGTGCCCTGGTGGGTTGTGCCCACCTCGGATGCCTTCCCAACTCTGTTTTCCTTCCAAATACTTGTTTCCCAAGAATAAAAATTCTCTATATATACCCTCGACTGTTTTGACGACCGCATCATAGAAAAATCCTCTGTTCTTGTTTCCTGCTGTTTTCTCGTCAGATCTAGATCTCCATGGCTCCACCAAGCTCCTCCAAGGACAAGTTCTTCGAGAAGGTCATCAACCCGTACTTGCCGGAGGTGATGAAGCACCCTCAAGCCATTGAGATGCGTGAGGGGGTTCTCCACATCCGCAATGTTCAAGGACCCAAGAAGACCGAAAGCGTGGAGGCTAGGCTCGAGGCAGTGGAACAGGAAATCTTCAAGTGCCAGAAGATGGTGGAGTGTGGACTTAGTGCCAATCACTCCATGATCACGCAATTCACCCATGATCAGACGGTGGATGGCCGGTCTGTGAAGGACATCATCTCCAACCTCAACAAGCAAATTAATTTTCAGAAGAGCCAAGTTTATGATCTTCAAAACCAAGTCTTCGAATGTGAAGCAAGATTTAAAGGTATGAGTTTAGCTGCCAGTTGCAGGACTCAGGGGACTCTCATGTCAACCTTTGATGGGGAGCCCTTGCCCTGGAAGCTGGAGGACAAGCTTGCTACATCATCACCACCACCTACATCAACACCTCCACCTTCTTCATCACCACCACCAAAGGAGACTTGAGCACACGGGTATGGGCACTCCCCTTGGCTTAAGACAAGCTTGGGGGAGGTGCCCTAGTATCGTATCACCACCACTTTTATTCACCTTCACCTATTTTAGTTTGATCCTTAGTTTCCCTTTGCTTTAGTTGAATAAAAGTTTTAGTATGATCTATTTTCGTGTGCTAGTTCCGTGGCCTATCTATCTATGTAATCGAGTGAAAGTTATATAATAAAGTTTAGCTTGAGTTTTTGCCTCTCTACTTTCTTGTTGCAATCAAATAAAGGAAAATAAAAAAATAAAAAAAATCATATGCTAATCTTATGGTGAGTAATGACATCACATAAGGAAAAGTATAAGTAAAAATTTGTTAGAGATTGACAAACATAGCATTGGTCAATGATGCAATTCATGAAATAATTAATAAGGGAAGAGAAGATTCACATGCTAATACACTATCTTGGACATCTTTTATGATTGTGAGCCCCCATCAAATATTATATGTCAAAATTGTTGATGTTGGACAAGGAAGACAGCGTAATGATTTATGTTTGTTCATATCCACATAGAAGTTATATTGTCATGGATCCTTTAACATGTGGTGCTTGCCCAATATCTTTGCTAGCCAAAAATTCCGCACTAAGTAGAGATACTACTTGTGCATCCAAAAACCCAAACCAAACTCTTTCTTTGAGTGTCCACCATACCTACCTATGGATCGAGAAAGATCCTTCAAGTAAGTTGTTATCGGTGCAATAAGGCACTAAAAATTGCTTCTAAAAGTGTTTTGATCAATTAGTGTAAGATAAAATTGAGCGTTATACGAACTTATGATGGCAAAGTAATAAAAGCGACGGACTGCATAATAAAGGTTGCTATCATAGGGGGCAATATAGCGTGACGTTCTTTTACATTAAGGGATTGGGCATACAAACCAATCAGCGCATGACAACCTCGGCTTCCCTCTGCAAAGGGCCTATCTTTTACTTTTATGCAATTACTTTTATGCAAGAGTCAAAGTATTCTTCCCTTTTCCTTTTTACTTTTTCTTTTGCAAGCATCATGTGGTGAGGAAAGATCTAGGCACATATATCCAGTTGGATGTGGGTGGGCATGAGTTATTATTGTTGACATTACCCTTGAGGTGAGCGAGTTGGGAGGCAAAATTATAAGCCCCTATCTTCCTACGTGTCCAGTTGAAACTTTTTGTTCATGGGTATGCCGTGAGCATTAGCAATCATAGAAGACTAAATGATGGTTGAGTATGTGGACTTGCCAAAAGGCTCCTACATGAGACCCTTCCTGAAAATATGATGAACTGTAGTTGCAAAGTTGACTGAGAACATAGTTTGTTGGTTCCCAATAAGGTTTATGCTTCATACTTCTATGTTGTGATGAATTGTTACTTGTTCATGAGAAGCTATACGATAAAAATGTATTGAAATAAGTTCCTATGTTAGAGTTTATTGCTGTTATGATAATAAGCATGATGCTTCTATGTCCGTATTTTGTTTTTATCAACACCTCTCTCTCAAACCATGTGGACATACTTTTCAATACCGGCTTTCGCTTGAGGACAAGCGAGGTCTAAGCTTGGGGGTGTTGATACGTCTGTTTTGCATCATGATTTCCTATTGTTATTTACTTTGTTTTGTTGAATAATAATGCTTTGGGGAGTGATTCTAATGCCTTTTCTCTCATAATATGCAAGGTTTACACCAAGAGGGTGAATACCGGCAGCTAGAATTCTGGACCCAAGAAAAGCACGTCAGAGATACTTATTCTGCACAACTCCTATGAAGCTGAAAATTTACGGAGATTATTTTTGCATTTAATAAAAAATACTGGAGCTGAAAACTACCGGGGGAGGCCCACCAGGTGGGCACAACCCAACAGGGCGTGCCAGGCACCCCTGGGCGCGCCCTGATGGTTGTGCTCACCCAGGCCCACCTTCGGTGCCCATCTTCTGATATAAATTCCCAAAAAACCTAGAAAAAAATAAGAGGGGGACTTTCGGGACGAAGCGCCGCCGCCTCGAGGTGGAACTTGGGTAGGAGCACTTTTGCCCTCCGGCGGAGCGATTTCGCCGGGGGAACTTCCCTCCCGGAGGGGGAAATCGAAGCTATCGTCATCACCAACACCCCTCTCATCTTTGGGAGGCCAATCTTCATCAACATCTTCAAAAACACCATCTCCTCTCAAACCCTAGTTCATCTCTTGTGTTCAATCTTTGTACCGGAACCTCAGATTGGTACCTGTGGGTGACTAGTAGTGTTGATTACCTTGCGTAATTGATTACTATATGGTTTATTTGGTGGAACATTATATGTTCAGATCCATTATGCTATTCAATACCCCTCTGATCTTGAGCATGTTTATTATTTGTGAGTAGTTACCTTTGTTCTTGAGGTCACGGGAGAAGTCATGTTGCAAGTAATCATGTGAATTTGATATGTGTTCGATATTTTGATGATATGTATGTTATTCCCTTAGTGGTGTCATGTGAACGTCGACTACATGACACTTCACCATTCATGGGCCTAAGGGAATGCATTGTGGAGTAGTTATTAGATGAGGGGTTGCTAGAGTGACAGAAGCTTAAACCCTAGTTTATGCGCTACTTCGTAAGGGGCTGATTTGGATCCACATGTTTAATGCTATGGTTAGACTTTGTCTTAATACTTTTCTCGTAGTTGCGGATGCTTGCGAGGGGGTTAATCATAAGTAGGTTGTTAGTTCAAGTAAGGACAACACCTTAGCACTGGTCCACCCACATATCAAATTATCAAAGTAGCGAACACGAATCAAACCAACATGTTAAAAGTGACTAGACGAAATTCCCGTGTACCCTCAAGAACACTTTGCCTATTACTAGTGATTGTTCTGGCCTGTCCTTTGCCTCAAAAGTATTGGGCTATATTGCTGCACCTTGTTTACCATTACTACTTTCTCGCTACCAATTATCTTGCTATCAAACTATCTGTTACCTACAATTTCAGTGCTTGCAGAAATTACCTTGCTGAAAACTGCTTGTCATTTCCTTCTGCTCCTCGTTGGGTTCCACACTCTTACTTATCAAAAGGACTACGATTGATCCCCTACACTTGTGGGTCATCATGGGTATATTTACCTAATGAAACACAAGTCTGAAACGTTTGAAAAGTTCAAGAAATTTCAGAGTGAAGTCGAGAATCATCGTAACAAGAAGATTAAATTCCTATGATCTAATCGAGGATGAGAATGTCTGAGTTATGAGTTTAGCAATCACTTAAGACAATGTGGAATTGTTTCAGAGTTGATGCCACCTGGAACACCACAGCGTAATGGTGTGTCCGAATGTCGTAATCGAACCTTATTAGATATGGTGCGTTCTATGATGTCTCTTGCCGATTTGCCACTATCATTTTGGGGTTATGCGTTAGAGATAGCTGCATTCACTTTAAATAGGGCACCATCTAAGTCCGTTGAGACAACGCCGTATGAACTGTGGTTTGGCAAGAAACCAAAGTTGTCATTTCTTAAAGTTTGGGGATGCGATGCTTATGTTGAAAGGCTTCAGCCAGAAAAGCTCAAACCCAAAGCGGAAAAATGCGTCTTCATAGGATACCCAAAAGAGACAGTTGGGTACACCTTCTATCTCAGATCCGAAGGCAAAGTGTTTGTCGCTAAGAACGAATCATTTCTCGAGAAAGAGTTTCTCTCGCAAGAATTGAGTGGGAGGAAGATAGAACTTGATGAGTTTGTTGAACCTTTACTTCAACCAGAGAGTAGCGCAGCGCAGAAAGATGTTTGTGTGGAGCCTACATCGGTTGAAGAGGAAGATAATGATAGTGATCATGAAGCTTCGGGTCAAGTTACTATCGAACCTCGTAGGTCGACAAGGACACGTACTGCTCCTGAATGGTACGGTAACCCTGTCCTAGAGGTCATGTTGTTGGACAATGATGAACCTACGAGCTATAGAGAAGTGATGGTGGGCCCGGATTCCAAAAAATGGTTAGAGGCCATGAAATCCGAGATAGAATCCATGTATGAAAACAAAGTGTGGACTTTGAAAGTATTACCTGAAGGGCGAATGGCCATTCAAAATAAATGGATCTTTAAGAAGAAGATGGACGCGGATGGTAATGTCACCGTCTATAAAGCTCGACTTGTGGCAAAGGGTTTTTCACAAGTTCAAGGAGTTGACTACGAGATGACTTTCTCACCCGTAGCGATGCTTAAGTCCGTCAGGATCATGTTAGCAATAGCTGCATTTTTCGATTATGAAATTTGGCAGATGGATGTCAAAACAGCGTTCCTTAACGGTTTCCTTAAGGAAGAGTTGTATATGATGCAACCAGAAGGTTTTGTCGATCCAGATAATGCTGACAAAGTTTGCAAGCTCCAGTGATCCATTTATGGGCTGGTGCAAGCATCTCGGAGTTGGAATCTTCGCTTTGATGAGGTGATCAAAGCATTTGGGTTTATACAAGTTTACGGAGAAGCTTGTATTTACAAGAAAGTAAGTGGGAGATCTATAGCATTTCTAATATTATATGTGGATGACATATTGCTGATTGGAAACGATGTAGAATTTTTGGAAAGCGTGAAGGAATAATTGAACAAGAGTTTTTCAATGAAGGACCTAGGAGAAGCTGATTCATATTAGGCATCAAGATCTATAGAGATAGATCAAGACGCTTAATTGGACTTTCAGAGAGCACATACCTTGATAAAGTTTTGAAGAAGTTCAAAATGCATCAGTCCAAGAAGGGGTTCTTGCCTGTATTACAAGGTGTGAAGTTGACTAAGACTCAATGCCCAGTGACTGCAGAGGATAGAGAAAAGATGAGTGCCATCCCCTATGCTTCTGCCATAGGCTCTATCATGTATGCAATGCTGTGCACAAGACCATATGTCAGCCTTGTGAAAGCACATATGCTCCCTTGGTGGTTTTGATAATTCATGACAACATACATTGTCTCTTGGACTAATATTTCTACCTAGTTCATTTCAGGTTTAGTCCACAGAGAGTGTTGGCAAAAGGATTGTGAGGAGATACCCCAAGATGCAAGGAATGTATTGGCAAAGCTTCAAGCTAGAAGACTCTATTTTTACTTTGTGAGAAATCACTTTGAGTCCATAGGAAAGCCAATACTATTAAAAGGGGGTAAGGTATTGTTGGTGAACAAATTGCTCCACATGCACAAGTGCTAGCCACCAAAAACACCCATAAGCTCTCCTACAAAAATACTCTGTCAAAACCCTAATCCACAAAATCAGTGCCACCAAGTTTTCATCACGCTCTACCGATTATATATCCAAGACAAAACCCTAGCCAAACCCTAGCTTTTCAGTACTACTGAGACTGCATCGGTGCAATCGAGTTTTGGTGACCACGGTTCAGGTGACTGATTTCATAGAATCGGAATTTCTGAGTTTATGCTTCGGTCTCACCGAGTTTTGGGAACTGCCCTCGGCCACCTGTTTCGGTACCATCGAGATTCCTATATCGGTCTCACCGAGATTCCGAAAGTTGCGACATTTTGAACAGATCGGTACAACCGAGTTTTGCTTCGGTTTCACCGAGATGGTCAATAATGTTGTAATGGTTGGATTTTTGGAGATGCCTATATATACCCCTCCACCACATCCCACTCGAAAGAGAAGCACTCAGAACTGTTCCCCACTTCCCATATCCAAATTTCTGAGAGAGAACCACCTACCCTTGTCTCGAGATCAAGATCATCCACTCCAACCATATGGATCTTGATTTCTAGCCTTCCCAAGTTGCTTTCCACCCAATCAATCCCTTCTACCAAGCCAAATCTGTGAGAGAGTGATTGAGTGTTGAGGAGTCTATCATCTTGAAGCACAACAGCAAGGAGTTCATCACCATTATAAAGCCTATTACCTTTTGGAGGGTGGTGCCTCCTAGATTGGTTAGGTGTTGCTTGGGAGCCTCCTACTTCGTGTTGTGGAGTTGAACCAAGAAGTTTGTACGGGCAAGGAGATCGCCTACTTTGTGAAGATCTACCCATAGTGAGGCTTGTACTTCGTGGACGGAAGCCATTATGGAATAGTCAAGGTTGCTACTTCGTGGACCCTTATGGGTGGAGCCCTTCGTGGACTCTCGCAACCGTTACCCTCCGTGGACTCTCGCAACCGTTACCCTCCGTGGGTTGAAGACTCCATAAATGTGGATGTAAGATAGCGCCACCAATCGAAACCACGGGAAAAATCCTTGCGTCTCCAAACTGCGTTTGATCTTCCTATCTCTTCTCTCTCTTACATGTGCTTGTCTTACTTTCCGCTGCCATACTTGTTGACTAGCATGTGTAGGGTGCATTAGACTTGTTATAATTGCTAAAACTGCCCACCAATTAACTTGGGAAAAGGTTAGGTTTTAATTCTTGCAAGTAGTCTATTCAGCCCCCCTCTAGACGTCTCTTCTATCGATCCCTTCACCTTGCCATAAGTATGGCCGGAAGGTTTCAAAGTGATCCAGGAGTGGAACACTGGACGACGGTCAAAAATATCCTTAAGTACCTGAAAAGGACTAAGGAAATGTTTCTCGTTTATGAAGGTGATCAAGAGCTCGTCGTAAAGGGTTACGTCGATGCAAGCTTTGACACTGATCCGGATGACTCTAAGTCTCAAACTGGATACGTATTTATTCTTAATGGAGGAGCGGTAAGCTGGTGCAGTTCCAAGCAAAGCGTGGTAGCTGATTCTACATGCGAAGCGGAATACATAGCTGCCTCGGAGGCGGCAAAGGAAGGTGTCTGGATGAAGCAGTTCATAATAGATCTTGGAGTTGTGCCCAATGCACTAGACCCAATGACTCCGTTCTGTGACAACACTGGTGCCATTGCTCTAGCCAAGGAACCAAGGTTTCACAAGAGGACCAGACACATAAAGCAACGCTTCAATTCCATCCGCGATTACATCAAAGAGGAGAGCATAAATATTTGCAAAGTGCACACGGATCTGAATGTCGCAGAACCGTTGACTAAGCCTCTTCCACGAGCAAAACATGATAAACACCAGAGCTGTATGGGTGTTAGATTCATTACAAAGTAAATCACATGGCGATGTCAACTAGATTATTGACTCTAGTGCAAGTGGGAGACTGTTGGAAATATGCCCTAGAGGCAATAATAAAGTTGTTATTATCATATTTCCTTGTTCATGATAAATGTTTATTATCCATGCTAGAATTGTATTGATTGGAAACTCAAATACATGTGTGGTTACATAGACAACACTGTGTCCCTAGTGAGCCTCTAATATACTAGCTCGTTGATCAAAGATGGTCGAGGTTTCCTGACCATAGACATGAGTTGTCATTTGATAACAGGATTACATCATTAGGAGAATGATGTGATGGACAAGACCCAAACTATAAACGTAGTACATGATCGTGTTAGTTTGTTGCTATTGTTTTCTGCATGTCAAGTATATGTTCCTATGACCATGAGATCATGCAACTCACTGACACCGGAGGAGTACCTTGTGTGTATCAAACATCGTAACGTAACTGGGTGACTATAAAGGTACTCTACAGGTATCTCCGTGGGTGTCTGTTGAGTTGGCATGGATCAAGACTATGATTTGTTACTCCGTGTGACGGAGAGGTATCTCAGGGCCCACTCGGTAATACAACATCATAATGATCTTGCAAGAAAAGTGACTAAAGAGTTAGGCACAGGATCTTGTATTACGGAACGAGTAAAGAGACTTGCCGGTAACGAGATTGAACTAGGTATGGAGATACCGACGATCGAATCTCGGACAAGTAACATACCGATGAACAAAGGGAACAGAGTACGGGATTAACTGGATCCTTGACATCATGGTTCGACCGATAAAGATCTTCGTAGAATGTGTGGGAACCAATATGGGCATCTAGGTCCCGCTATTGGTTATTGACCGTAGAGGTGTCTCGGTCATGTCTGCATAGTTCTCGAACCCACAGGGTCTGCACACTTAACGTTCGGTGACGATTAGGTATTGTTGAGTTATATATGTTGGTGACCGAAATTTGTTCGGAGTACCGGATGAGATCAGGGATGTCACGAGGAGTTCCGGAATGGTCTAGTGGTAAAGATTGATATATAGGAAGTTGGTATTCGAGTTCCGAAAAGGTTCCGGGACCTACCGGTTTTATGACGGAGATGCCGGAAGTGTTCCGGGGGTCCACCGGGGGGGGTCCACCTGCCCCAGAGGGCCCCATGGGCTGTGAGAGGGGACTCACCAGCCCCTGGTGGGCTGGCCACCCCTCCCACCCAAGGCCCGTCCGGCTAGGGGCTAGGGTTGGCCGCAAGGGGGGGGGGGCGCACCACTTGCCTTGGGGGCAAAGGCACCCCCCTTGGCCGCCGGCCCCATCTAGGCCGCCGGCCCCTAGGGGTGGGAACCCTAGGGCGCCGGCCCCCTCCTCCTCTCCCCCTATATATATGTGAGGGGAGGGAGGGCTGTAACACCTTACGCCACTGCGCAGCCTCTCCCTCCCTCATAGATTGTTTCTCCTCTAGATCAGTTCGGTTTTGCTTAGCGAAGCTCTACCGGATCAGCTCCACCACCACCGCCGCCACACCGTCGTGCTGCCGGAGAACTCATCTACCTCTCCGCCCTCACTTGCTGGATCAAGGAGGCGGAAGAACGTCATCGAGCTGTACGCGTGCTGAAAGCGGAGGTGCCGTCCATTCGGCACTAGATCTTGATTGGACCGCGGGACGGATTGCGCTTTGGATCGCGAAGACGTTCGACTACATCAACCGCGTTTCTTAATGCTTCCAGCTTAGCAATCTACAAGGGTATGTGGATCCAATCTCTCCTCTCGTACATGCTCATCTCCTAGATTGATATTGGTGAAGCGTAGGAATTTTTTTGCTTCCCATGCAACGTTCCCCTACAATAGAGGCCAATCCGGCCAAGATCTGAGCCCTATCCCAACTAGCGATCCCCTCGGAGCTAAAGCACATTCAAAGACTAGCAGGCTGTGTGGCGGCGTTAAGCCGCTTTATCTCCCACCTTGGTGAAAAGGCTCTGCCACTCGACAGGATGCTGAAACAAACCAAAAACTTCGAGTGGACCGATGAAGCAGCAACCGCACTAGAGGAAATCAAGACACCGCTGGCCAGTAACCCCATACTAGCAGCCCCTGGTGCTGGTGAACCAATGCTACTATACATCTCAGCCACTAACCAGGTCGTTAGTGCGGTTCTCGTGGTAGGGAGGGAGGCCGAGGGCCACAAATTCCGGGTACAGAAGCCAGTCTACTACGTATCGGAAGTGCTCACTCCGTGCAAGTCCAGGTACCCACATTATAGAAGATAGCCTATAAAGTGTTTATGGCATCACGCAAACTCCGACACTACTTTCAAGAGTTTTCGGTCACGGTGGCATCTGAAGCACCCTTGAACGATATAATCAACAACAGGGACGCCACCGGCCTTATAGCTAAATGGGGCATCGAACTCCTTCCGTTCGAGATCACTTACAAGCCACGCCGAGCTATTAAATCTCAGGTGTTGGCCAATTTTCTTGCCGAATGGACGGAAGCCGAGCTCCCCAGAGAATACAACACATATTCACATTGGACGATATACTTCGACGGATCCAAGACACTTGCCAGACTGGGGGCTGGAGTTATCCTCACATCCCCCACCGGAGACAACATCCGATACGTATTACAGATCATGTATGCCGACTCAAACAATGCGGCCGAATACGAGGCTCTATTGCACGGACTCCGGATGGCAACATGAATGGGTGTACAGCGGCTAGAAGTACGGAGATACTCTAATATCGCCATCTCACAAATCAATGGCGAATTCGATGCTAAAAACCCAAAAATGGCAGCTTACAGAAATGTCGTTCTAAAGATCTCCACACGGTTTTGAGGGGCTAGAATTCCACCATGTCTCTAGAGACAGCAATCAAGCCGCCGACGTCCTCGCCCTCATGGGTGCCAAGCGCGACCCCATCCATAAGATTACCTTCCTATAAAGGCTCTTCAAGCCATCCGTGGTATGGCAGGACGACAGCAAGGACACTATAGCAAATGGAGCCGAACTGGTCATCCCCCCTATAGTCGAACCAGATGAGCAAGTCATCGGCGGCTCCGCAATTGAAGAAACACCTTCAGCTCACGAAGTCATGGCAGTAATCGCACAATGGACCGAGCCCTTCCTTGCCTACCTTCTACGCAAAGAACTCCCGGACGACCAGACGGAGGCGAGACGCATAATCCGGCGATCAAAGGCCTACAAGGTCCATGAGGGTGAACTATACAAAAGAAGCACTACAGGGGTCCTCCAACAGTGCATATCCGAAGAAGAAGGAAGGCAGCTCTTGGCCGAAATTCACGTAGGCATGGGCGGACATCATGCAGCAACGCGGGCATTGGTAAGCAAGGCCTTTCGAGCCGGGTTCTTCTGGCCCACCGCTCGAGCGGACACCCACACACTCGTCCAACATTGCATCGGCTGTTAGCTCTTTGCGAATCAAGGCCACATGCCACCAACAGCTCTTCGGGCGATACCCATCACATGGCCTTTCGCGGTCCGGGGGTTAGATATGGTCGGACCACTTAAAGGGGGGACCAAGAAAAAGAAATATCTACTGGTCATGGTCGATAAATTCACTAAATGGATCGACGCAAAACCAGTAAGCTCAGCTAAGTCGGGGCCGGTCATCGACTTCATATCAGGCGTGGTGCACCACTATGGTGTCCCACACAGTATAATAATGGACAATGCATCGAACTTCACCACTCAGGAGGTAAAGGATTGGTGCCCTAACTTGGGCATCAAACTCGACTATGCCTCAGTGTATCATCTGCAGACCAATGGACAAGTCGAATGGGCCAACGGCCTCATTATGAGTGGTATCAAGCCTCGTCTGGTCTGATACCTTCAAGAAACTGGCTGTCATTGGGTGGAGGAACTTGATTCCGTATTATGGGGTTTGCGCACCACCCCGAATCGATCAACGGGATACACACCGTTTTTCATGGTGTACGGGGCCGAAGCGGTCCTCCCCTGTGACATCATCCACGACCCACCTAGGGTGCGCATGTACGAAGAAAAAGAGGCCGAGCTAGATCGGCAGGATGACCTAGACGCCTTGGAAGGAGAGCGTGATATAGCTCGGGCTCGATCTACTTTTTATCAACAGCAGGCTCAGCGCTACCAAAGCAGGGAGGTTCGAGCAAAAGCATATAATGCGGGCGAACTTGTCTTACGCCTCCCAGAGAAACAGAAGCATACACTCAACCCCAAGTGGGAGGGCCCTTTCATAATTGATGAAGTATTGACATGAGGAGCTTATCGCCTTCACAACCCGCAAGACAATCGCCTCGAACCAAACCCATGGAACGCAGCTCGCCTTCGGCGCTTCTACGGCTGGACCGGTGTCGTCACCTTCTCTAAACCCATGTATTCCCCCCCTCCCTTCTTTATTTAATTTTACATGATTGGTTAGATTTTATCAGGTTGTGTTCGGTTAAACCGAACTAGGCTAAGATTTCATCGGCATACATTGTCAAATGTTTTACCCGGTAACGCCTGGGGGCTTCTTAACGAAGCAAAGCAATATTATTTTCCGCATCTATTTGTCTTGTATGCACCCTTCCGGCATCGTTTTGCGCCATTTTATGCACTAATTTGGCTTAAGATTTAGCCAAGCCGGGTTGCCTTGCTCCTATGCTTACCCCCAATGTTCCCGATTGTTCGGCTAGGGGGTAAAGGGAGCACCTCTGCGATTATTATGACCGGATTGCCCGGATACGTACCTCAGACGGGTGAAGCCAAAGGCTAGCGTTCTTAAGAAGCAAGTTGGTCGGCCACAGAGGAAGAAAATATAGTTGGTGCTCTTCGCCACAAACAGGGATTATTCCCCCAAAATAGCAAACTATCTGCATACTACGGGTACATGGCTATGACGTCTACGATCTACATAATAACCCGAAGAAAGGAACCCATAGAGGAACTATTTTCTTTGGAAGATGTTTCTTACGTTAAACAGTAATATAACATACCTCCCTACACGCGTTTCGTCTGTTCGCACCAGAGGGCCGGATTGCCTAGTTCTCCGAAATGATTTCCTGTTATTGCAGGATACATAGTATGGAACACTCCCTAGCTATTGGCGAGGGAGGCAGAAGCCGATGGCCGGTTAAGACAACGTTTACAACACAGACGGAGTAGGTTTGATGTAAAGTACATAGCTACATAGAATCAAACACTAGGCTGTCAGTCGAGATGATCTATTATGGCATCAAGGGCATAAACCAAGTGCCAGGCATCACTTGGTCATAAACCAAGTGCAGAGGTACCTCTCGACCATCTGGCCCTACCGGCCCAACCCGAGCCAAGTGCTCTGGGTTGAGTTTGGTAAAGCGGGTCTTCAGCATGGCCCACGCCACTCACCCTCCCTCTCGACAAGCCGAGGTCTTCCATAATTCAAAACGGCTTCGAGCTCCTCTAAATTGATCGGCCAGCTCGGCCATCCCTTCTAGAGGCGTTTGGGCTGGCCAAAGTGCTTTGGTCATGCTCTTCATAGCTTTCCGAGCCTGCTCGTGCACGACGGACAGTTCCTTGAACAGGCCCCCCCCCCCCCCCCGAATGAGCCGGCTTCTTCCTCGAGACGCCCGTTCAGGAGACCTAAGCACAAAATACGACATGATCCTTACATTCGACACGATAAAAGTGCTTTCGGAGTTCTAGGTTAGAATTTCGCTTACAGAACATGCCACCCTTTAATCTCTGGTTCTGTTCGTGGGCTTGCGTCAATCGAGTTTTTAAACTCTCAATTTCTTTGGCTTGTCGCTGGTTTTCCGCCTTGATCTCGTTCTTCTCCTCAAGACTTCGAGTCAATATACGACGACCAACCTCCAACTGAGACTCAACATACCTTTGAGATCCTCGGGAAGCATCCAAATCCTTCTGCAGCTGTCCTATGGACTTGGCTGCTATGAAACAATCTTTTGTCGGAAAAGATGTCCCAACAACTTCCGCACATAACAATACTCTTTACTTACTGTGTGCCTCTCTGGTGAACTTTTTCACCTGCTCAAGTTTGGTCTTAATGTCTCGCAACCTCTCCTAACTCGACTCGAGATCTACGGACAACTTCTCGTTTTGTTGCTTTGAAGCCTACATATAAACGAAAACAAAATTTAGACCCTTAAATTTGGCCGTCCCGTCCAAATTAAGGCTCGGGGGCTACTGGGTTAGGAATTGTGTTCGGTTGTCAAAACCGACCACTCACCTGCAAGCTGGAGGACATTAGTCTAGCGGCTCCATCGAGTCCTGCTCGAGCAGCTCCGAGGTATGAGTCCTCTGAATTAAGAGCATTGAACTCTTGGTGAGAAAATATTGGATGACGCAATGACTCCTTCCGTTGTCGATGATTCATCGCGCTTTCAACCTCGGAATTAGTAACCGAGACTTCCCCCGAATCCTCGGGAGGTTGGTCGGCAACAGGGACTTCCGCATCCACTTCAGCATGTGCCGAATACCTCGGTTCATGAGGTCTACCTGACGCCTTGTTAACTGATACGTCTCCGTCGTATATACTTTTCCTCACACTTTTGCCCTTGTTTTGGACTCTAATTTGCATGATTTGAGTGAAACTAACCCGGACTAACGCTGTTTTTAGCAGAACTACCATGGTGTTGTTTTTTGTACAAAAATAAAAGTTCTCAGAATTGGACAAAACTTTTTGGAGATTTATTTTAGAATAAATAAAAAATACTAGAGTCAAGAACTACCGGAGGGGGGCTAGAGGTTGGACAGCATACACCAGGGCACGCCAGCCCCCCTAGGCGCGCCCTGGTGGGTTGTGCCCACCTCGTGGCCCCACTGACCCTAATTCCGGCACTATAAATTCCTATTTTCGGAGAGAAAAATCAAGGAGAAGTTTCATCGCGTGTTACGATATGGAGCCACCGCACCTCCCGTTCTTCATCAGGAGGCCAGATATGGAGCCCGTTTGGGGCTCCGGAGAGGGGAATCTTCGGTCTTCATCATCACAAACCCTTCTCCATTGCCAATTCCATGATGCTCCCTACCGGGAGTGAGTAATTCCTTCGTAGGCTTGCTGGTCGGTGAGGAGTTGGATAAGATTCATCATGTAATCGAGTTAGTTTTGTTAGGGCTTGATCCCTAGTATCCATTATGTTCTGAGATTGATGTTGCTATGACTTTGCTATGCCTAATGCTTGTCACTAGGGCCCGAGTGCCATGATTTCTGATCTGAACCGTTTATGTTATCACCATTATATCTATGTTCTTGATCCGATCTTGCCTAGTCATATGCACCTATTACGTGTTATGATCCGTCAACCCCATAGTGACAATATTTGGGATACTTCACGGTGATGACCGTAGTTTGAGGAGTTCATGTATTCACCGTGTGTTAATGCTTTGTTCCGGTTCTCTATTAAAACAAGGCCTTAATATCACTTAGTTTCCTTATGGACCCCGCTGCCACGGGAGGGTAGGACAAAGGATGTCATGCAAGTTCTTTTCCATAAGCACGTATGACTATTTACGGAATACATGCCTACATTACATTTATGAACCGGAGCTAGTTCTGTGTCGCCCTAGGTTATGGCTGTTATATGATGAATATCATCCAACGAGTTCACCGATCCAGTGCCTACGAGTTCTCCACTTATTGTTCTTGCTAAGTTACTATTGCTGCTGCTACTGTTCCAACTGCTAGAAAACTATTGCTACTACTGTTACCGCTGTTGTTACTATCACTGTTGCTATCAAACTATCATACTACTGTGCTACTGATCACTTTGCTGCAGATATTTAATCTCCAGGTGTGGTTGAATTGACAACTCAGCTGCTAATACTCTCAAATATTCTTTGGCCCCCCTTGTGCCGAATCTATAAATTTGGGTTGAATACTCTACCGTCGAAAACTGTTGCGTTCCCCTATACTTGTGGGTTATCAAGACCTTTTCTGGCGCCGTTGCCCGGGAGCATAGCTATATTTGTTGAGTCACTTGGGATTTATATCAATTGATCACTATGAAGAATCTGAAGTATCCAAAGACCAAGATTTTTCCCTCTAAGACGAGGGGAGGAAAGGAACTGCCATCTAGCTCTGCACTTGATTCACCTTCTGTTATGAGTAAGCTTGCAACACCACCACATGTTAGTAATCCTGATATGTCGCAAGTTATTGATGATGCTACCTCTGCTATGAATGATGCTTATGATGATGCTAGTACCATGCTTGATGATAATGTGCCACTAGGAAAATTTCTTGATGAACAAATTGCTAGAGCTAAAGAGAATGAAATTACTGAAACTGATGAGATTGCTGAAACTGATGAAGCCTATGAAACTGATGATGACTATGAAACACCTATTAGTCCTAGCTCTCCTAAATTTGAAATGCCTAAGATACCTGAAGGTTATGTTATGGACGAAGAGGTAACTAAAGAAATTCTTTCTTGCAAGGATAGAAACAATCTTAAGAAATTGCTACGCAAGTATAAGGAAAAGACTTTGAATGCTAGAATGAAATGTGATCCTAAGTTTTCTACTTCACCTATCTTTGTTACCGATAAGGATTATGAATTCTCTATCGACCCAGAGTTAATTACTTTGGTTGAATCTGATCCTTTCCATGGCTATGAAACTGAAACGGTAGTGGCACACCTTACTAAGCTGAATGATATAGCCA
The DNA here is from genome assembly GCA_039707655.1 of Elymus sibiricus. Taxonomy (NCBI): domain Eukaryota; kingdom Viridiplantae; phylum Streptophyta; class Magnoliopsida; order Poales; family Poaceae; genus Elymus; species Elymus sibiricus. Next base: position 139,720,421 of record CM077671.1, read on the forward strand.
CCCTCTTTGCTCATGATGAGAAGATTCGCTACTATTACATCCTTAAGTTATTTCCGTTCTCATTAAAGGGTGATGCTAAGACATGGTACAATACTCTTACTCCTGGTTGTGTGCGTTGCCAGGACATGATTTACTATTTTTCTGAAAAATATTTTCCTGCTCATAAGAAACAAGCCGCCTTACAGGAAATATTTAACTTTGTGCAAATTGAAGAAGAGAGTCTCCCACAAGCTTGGGGGAGGCTTCTCCAGTTGCTTAATGCTTTGCCTGATCATCCTCTCAAGAAAAATGATATACTTGATATCTTTTATAATGGACTAACTGATGCTTCTAGGGACTTCCTAGATAGTTGTGCTGGTTGTGTTTTCAGGGAACGAACTATTGAACGAGCTGAAGAATTATTGAATAAGATATTGAAGAATTATGATGACTGGACTCTTCCTGAACCACCGCCTAAACCCACTCCGAAGAAGAGCGGTATCTTATTTCTCAGTCCTGAAGATATGCAAGAGGCAAAGAAATCTATGAAGGAAAAAGGTATTAAAGCTGAGGATGTTAAGAATTTGCCACCAATTGAAGAAATACATGGCCTTGACACACCACTACCTCCATAGGTGGTAGAGGTAAATTATTTATTAAAGTTTGATGAAGGTGATATCCCTCACAATAAACATCCTAGTCAATGCTTATATGAGTTTGACAACTATATTATGAAGCAAGATCATTTCAATGCACATGTCCTGAAACAATTGAAATATAATTCTGATATGATTGCTCGCTTGAGTGACTTGCTATTTAGAATCAGTAATGATGTTAGAGGTGTAGGAAAGCATGCCTCTATGGTTCAAACTCAGTTAGAACAAGTTGCTAAATCTCAAAAAGAATTGCTTGATGAAATGAATAATAATATGAATGATTTTGCAGCTAGAGTAGTAACTAGAGGAGGTAGAATGACCCAAGAACCACTTTATCCTGAGGGACATCCTAAAAGAATTGAACAAGACTCTCAAAGAATTAATATTGATGCACCTAGTCCTTATAAGAAGAAAAAGAAGAAGAAAAATGAAAGGACTTTGCATACCTCTAGTGAACCTGAGATACAAAAACCTCCTGATAACAATGATGTCTCTATTTCCGATGCTGAAACTCAGTCTGGTAATGAACATTCAACTAGTGATAATGAAAATGATAATGATGATGTTCATGAAGATGCTCAACCTAACCATGATAAAGGACTAGACAATGATGTTGAAATAGAGCCTGCTGCTGATCTTGATAACCCACAACCTAAAAATAAACGTTATGATAAAAGAGACTTTGTGGCTAGGAAACATGGTAAATAAAGAGAGTCATGGGTTCAGAAAGCCATTCCATTTCCTCCTAAGCCATCTAAGAAAAAGGATGATGAAGAATTTGAGCGCTTTGCTAAAATGATTAGGCCAGTCTTTTTGCGTACCCGCTTAATTGATATCTTAAAGATGTCCCCTTATGCAAAGTATATGAAAGACATCATCACTAATAATAGAAAGATACCCGAAGCTGAAATCTCCACCATGCTTGCCAAATATTCTTTTAAGGATGGAGTACCTAAAAAACTTGGAGATCCTGGAATACCAACTATACCTTGCTCCATTAAAAGAAACTATGTCAAAACTGCTTTGTGTGATTTGGGAGCCGGTGTTAGTGTTATGCATTTCTCCTTATATAAAAGACTTGATTTGAATAAACTCACACCTACCGAGATATCATTGCAAATGGCTGACAAATCAACTGCCATACCTATCGGTATTTGTGAGGATGTGCCCGTTGTTGTTGCAAATATTACTATCTTAACGAACTTTGTTATTCTTGAGATGCCCGAGGACGACAACATGTCGATTATCCTTGCTAGACCCTTTTTGAATACTGCAGGGGCTGTTATTGATTGCAACAAATGCAAAGTCACTTTTCATATCAATGGTAATGAGCACACGGTGCACTTTCCGAAGAAACAATTTCAAGTGAATGGTATAAATGTTATTGAAGAATCCCCGACCATCACTATTGGAAGCTTTTAATTACCTCTACCTACTACCAAAAAGAAATATGATATACTCATTGTTGGGGATATGCACATCCCCATTGAGGTAACTTTGTGTTTTACGAAAGTTCTTCGGTTTCATGCTAATCTTAAGTGGTTGTTAATAAGACTTGAACAACCTTATTAATGAATCATTTTTTAGAGGTATGAAGTCGATGAATCTAGTAAGCACACCTCTCTGCTCCCACCTTTTATTTTCTGTTTTAGTTAGTCAAATAAAATAAAATGCCATGATTATCCTGTTTTCTGTTTTCTTCGTGCAATAAAAAATGACCCAAAAATAAATATTCTCAGAATGTCCTGAAAATTTGATACGATTTTTTTTGAATATTTCTGAATTTCTGGTGCAAATAATACCAGAGGGGGTGCATCTGGAGCCCACAAGACACCAGGGCGCGCCAGCACCCCCAGGCGCGCCCTTGTGGGTTGTGGCCCCCACGTGGGCCCCCTCACTTATCTCTTTAGCCCACATCATCCCCTACTTCCAGAAAAAAATCACCACAGCCACCATTCCCGTGTTCTTGCTCTCAAACCCACGGATTTCGATCTCTTTGCTCGAAGCTCCGTTTCTGAAACTGTTTGGAGGGATTGCTACTTGGTATGTGACTCCTCCATTGCTCCAATTAGTTTTTGATTTAGTGGGTTATTTTTAGAGTAATTAGCTACTCTTGGTGCTGCTATAGATGAGCTTGCATGTTGAATTCTTAGAGCTCTAAGTAGTTTGAACGCTCAATATGGCCTCTATGCATGCTTAGGTGTAGTTGCTATCAATTTCACGAAGTTTTGTTGATAAATTTTTTTGTCTCAAAAGTTCGCAAATAAAAATGCAATTGTTTAGGAGTTCTTCGAGGAGGAGATCCTTGGAAGCCTCATCAAGTGGAAGCTCGGTTTGACAGTCTTATGTTGAGCCAAGTGAAAGCTCGATGCGAGATGCCGCCACCAAATCAGCTTGTGGCCATGCGATGAGTTCATGGAAGGTGCAGGTATTAAGGGGGAATTTGACCAATTTATCCATAATACAGAACTTGCTCCCTTCATTGTAGATAAGTGTCCTCAACATCTCGAACTCACGAAAACATTCACAAAGAAATTTAAATATTTTCCTCGTGAGTCTAGAGTTTCATTCAACCTTTATGACCGTTCTTTCACCATGCCTTTAGACTTATTCAGTGAAACATGCAAACTTCCATCTTGGGGTTCCCTTGATGAGCCGACAAAATCTGAATATGAGTCATTTTTAGTTAACCTTTGCTATGGTGAAGATAGGGGAGTAACACAAGGGAGAATTAAGAGCATCCATTTCCCATCGATACAATATTTCGCGCTTTTTAATGGTAAATGTATCGTAGGCAAACAAGATTGTAGCACACTGTGTACTCATGATTTGAGTCTCATACACACTGCCATAACTAGAAATAAATATTATAATCTTGGTGCAATTGTTGCATGGAGACTGCAGCTCAATGCTGCTAGTGGTAATTTTTATGGAGGAATATATGCCTCCCGTGTAGCGGAGAGATTAAATGTCTCACCATGGCCTAGTGATCCCATCCTACCTACTCAGTATTTCGACTTTGAGGCCATGAAGCGCCATAAGTTTCTTACAGGCACGGCCACTAACTACACCTATAACTTGAGATTTAATAAAAAAACTGTTGTGCCTGTCACTTTTCCCACTCCTGCGCTCTTTGATTTTCACAGTAGGGGAAGATACTATGTCCTTGAGAGCGAGGCCCATGCGTACAATGCGGAGGTTGAAGCTGCCAGGAGGGCCGCAGAGCTTGCACCAAGGGCCTCGGTGAGCCATCGCCCAGATTATTATTCATACGGATGGTGATTACCAAGCTAGGCCAAAAGCCTAAGCTTGGGGGAGTACGTATTTCCACCGACATTACATTCATGTTCACACATTTCATTCCAGTTGTCGGTGTTTACACTTTTTAATTGTAATATTCATGCTAGATTTGTTTTCTCGTTTCTTCTTGTGTGTTTGAAAAACTTTGAGAAAACCCAAAAATATTTCCTACTTCTTTTTAGTTTTTCTTTCTAGCTTAGTTTAATTGTAGTATTGAAAGAAAACACAAAAATATTTCTCGTTTCTTCTTTTGCTTGTTGGGAGCTTTCCCGTGTAAATAGTTTTTCTCGTTTTTGTTTTTCCTCTTTAATTTGCCTTCTTTAAGAAAAACCAAAAACTCCAAAAATATGTCAGTGTGTTTCTCTAAATTTATTTTATTTTATTTGAGTCATACCAAGGGGAAGACCACAATGAAAATGTTGAGTGGCTCTCATATGCATTATTGTTTATCTAACAAAGAGCCCGTGTTACCTTGTCTTCTCCTCTTGAATAAAATGTTTGCAGATTCCAGCTTAGTCCACGGCACTCTTGCACTATTACTATCTTCTTATCATTCGGTCGTGCAAGTGAAATGCAATAATGACGATATTTGATGAATTGACTGTGGCAGAGAAAAGCGGGTATGAACTCAACTTGTTTTTGTTTTTGTAAATATTTTTAATCTAGTATCCATGATTTAGCATATTATGATCAAACATGTTTGCAATGACAATTAGAGATTATATTTTCTCATGCCATGTTTAAGTAGCTAGGAGTGGATAATGATCTATCTTGGATGTCAACATGCATTAAAATGATTGTGATTTGGTATGATGATATGGTATCCTCCTCTGAATGTTTCAAGTGGCTTGACTTGGCACATGTTCACGCATGTAGTTGAATCAAAACCAACATAGCCTTCATGATATTTATGTTCATGGTGTCCATATCATACTCATGCTAGTAGTCAATGTTTATTGTATGTAATGCATGTTCATGACCGTTTTCGCTCTCTAGCTGGCCGCTTCTCAATCTATTTACTAGCCTTCGCCTGTACTAAGCGGGAATACTGCTTGTGCATCAAAACCCTTAAACCAAGTTATGCCAGATGAGTCCACTGTATCTACCTATATGCGGTATTACCCTGCCGTTCCAAAGTAAATTTGCACGTGCCATCTCTAAACATTCAAATGAACATCTGTTTTGTATGCCTGGACCGCTCATGGAGCGACAAGGGGTGGTCAGTATCTTCCATGCTAAGCGGGTTATTCTCATGATGAGTGTTTATTCACTCGTCCTTACACGAGAGGGGCGGTAATTGGGATTCCCAGTCCCGAAATAAAAAATAAAAAATAATTAAATAAAACTCCCCCCTGAATGTTGTTGGTTTGGACGGTACCCGTGGATGCAGCTAGCCGTGGAGTGTGATTGTTGGTGGAGGGGGAGTAAACCTTTACTTTTACTGCTTGGGAACCGCCGCTAATTTGTTTAGCATGAAGATATTGACAACTCTTGGTCGTAACGTTGACAGGAAGGGTGTACCTCCCAAAATTATATCTATCTCTGTTTTAAGCTTTGACTCTGGCACCGCTGCAAATCGATGCTTCCCTCTGCGAAGGGACTATCTATTTAATTTTATGTTGAATCATCACCTTCTCAAATAAGCGCCAGATCTGAGAGCACTATTGTCATCCTCATGCATTGTGTATAGTTGATGTTGGGTGTAGCATGACTGGATCTTTTCTACCATGAATTACAATGTTTAGTCGCTGCTTGAACTTTGGAGGTGCTCTGCATTTATGTTTTGCGGTCTCAGAAAGGGATAGCGAGATACCACTATTGTCATATTGTATCATGATTGTTTTGACAAAGTGTTGGCATTTGAGATATCTTATTATTGCTCGCTAGTTGCTTATGTTATTGATATGAGTTAATATAATTTCTAAGAGTTATTGTTGGCATGGTTAGTCATAATCTTGGCTGAAAACCTGGGTGCTACTTAAGTATATATATGTAAACAAGAACAAAATAGTTCGTAAAAGTTTTTCTTTATCACTTGGGAAATGATTTGAATCAGTCGGCATATGTAGCACGAGGCGTCCGTCACCTCCCTTGCTTGACCCGTGTCCTGCTTGACCACGTGCTTGACCACGCACGTCTCTCTCTCATCTTTTCTTGCAACAACATCCTTGTTTCAGAATGGTGGCAGCGGACGACGACTTCACGAGTGCGCGACGCGGCTGGAGATGTGTTGCAATTTTTGCAACATGCGCCTTGTTGCAGAAAATTAGGTGTGGTGGAGATGGTGTTGCATTTTTTTTGCAACAAGGGTCTTATTGCAGAAAAATAGGAAAGAAGAGGTTGTGCAGCATGGATCTTGCTTCAGAAGATTAGAGAAGAAAAGTTTTTGCAACAAAGGTTTTGTTACAGAAAATTAGAGAATAAAACGTTTTGCAACAAATGCCTTGTTGCAAGAGGAACATCGATTAGAATCACCCGACTGATCACGATTATATAGTTGTGTCGCACGCGCAGCCGTCAGATACAAGTTTAATCGGACGACACACAGCCTCTATCAGCCGCCCAAGATCTACATCAGTGGAGCCGCCCAAGACCTACATCACTGGACGCGTGCCTCTGCCATTTTTCTACAACATCATCTGGGTTGCATAAGTCATCCCGCAACAACGTCCGTGTTACAAAAACATTAAGATGAGAAAAAAATTCTGCAACATCATCTGTGTTGCAGAAGTCCGTCCGCAACGACACTCATGTTTCAAAAAAGTTAAGGCAAAAAAATCTACAATAAAATCTCTGTTGCAAAAGTTTACGCAAGAAGATATATGTACAAATGGTTCCGCAACACTGCCTTTGTTGCAATTGTAAGGAAAGAGCCGAGCCGATGGATGCGCCAGATCAAACGGCTGTGAAGGTGGCGGATCATTGAAAATAATCTGCCGGCGGACGCTTAGCATCGCCCTTATCACTTTCAGTTTGTCAACTGAATTGCTTGAGGGCAAGCAATGGGTTAAGCTTGGGGGATTTGATACGTCTTCGTCGTATCTACTTTTCCTCACACATTTGCCCTTGTTTTGGACTCTAATTTGCATGATTTGAATGAAACTAACCCGGACTAACACTGTTTTCAGCAGAACTACCATGGTGTTGTTTTTTGTGCAGAAATAAAAGTTCTCGGAATTGGACGAAACTTTTTTGAGATTTATCTTAGAACAAATAAAAAATACTGGAGTCAAGAACCACCGGAGGGGGGGCAGAGGCTGGGCAGCATACACCAGGGCGCCCTGGTGGGTTGTGCCCACCTCGTGGCCCCACCGACCCTAATTCTAGCACTATAAATTCCTATTTTCGGAGAAAAAAATCAAGGAGAAAGTTTCATCGCGTTTTATGATACGGAGCCGCCGCCACCTCCTGTTCTTCATCGGGAGGCCAAATCTGGAGCCCGTTTGGGGCTCCGGAGAGGGGAATCTTCGGTCTTCGTCATCAGCAACCCTTCTCCATCGCCAATTCCATGATGCTCCCCACAGGGAGTGAGTAATTCCTTTCTAGGCTTGCTGGTCGGTGAGGAGTTGGATGAGATTCATCATGTAATCGAGTTAGTTTTGTTAGGGCTTGATCCCTAGTATCCATTATGTTCTGAGATTGATGTTGTTATGACTTTGCTATTCCTAATGCTTGTCACTAGGGCCCGAGTGCCACAATTTCTGATCTGAACCATTTATGGTATCCATTATATCTATGTTCTTGATCCGATCTTGCCTAGTCATATGCACCTATTACGTGTTATGATCCATCAACCCCATAGTGACAATATTAGGGATACTTCACGGTGATGACCGTAGTTTGAGGAGTTCATGTATTCACCGTGTGTTAATGCTTTGTTCCGGTTCTCTATTAAAAGGAGGCCTTAATATCCCTTAGTTTCCCTATGGACCCCGCTGCCACGGGAGGGTAGGAAAAAAGATATCATGCAAGTTCTTTTCCATAAGCACGTGTGACTATTTACGGAATACATGCCTACATTACATTTATGAACTGGAGCTAGTTCTGTGTCGCCCTAGGTTATGACTGTTATATGATGAATATCATCCAATGAGTTCACCGATCCAGTGCCTACGAGTTCTCCATTTATTGTTCTTGCTAAGTTACTATTGCTGTTGCTACTGTTCCAACTGCTACAAAACTATTGCTACTACTGTTACCGCTACTGTTACTGTCACTGCTGCTATCAAACTATCATACTACTGTGCTACTGATCACTTTGCTGCAGATATTTAATCTCCAGGCGTGGTTGAATTGACAACTCAACTGTTAATACTCTCAAATATTATTTGGCTCCCCTTGTGTCGAATCTATAAATTGGGGTTGAATACTCTACCCTCGAAAACTGTTGCGATCCCCTATACTTGTGGGTTATCATTAACGTCTTCGGATGAAGGTGGATGTTCTTGCCTGTTGAGTATTTCGGTCAGAAACCATGATACGGGGCACACCCGTGTGCGTTGATCTTTCACGAATTGGAGGTGGATTTGTGAATGAACACGAAGAACACGAAGACACGAGGGGGAAATCACAAGAGAAACACTCAAAACAAGTCCAATCACACATCCACTATGCTCACATCCACACAAGATCCACAAGGGTACAAGAACAACAAAAGGAAAGAGGATACATGGTAGAGTTTATCCCAAATCCCATGGGGAGATGGGGCCTTGAATCCACTAGGGATCTTCCCTAGATAGGGGCCTTGACATCCATAAGATCTTCACACACGTGGAGGTCGCAATCTCCTAGGAGAAGTATATGGAAGGAGCAATGTTCAACTAATCTATGAGCTAAACCATTGCTAACCCTAAAAATGAGGAGGGGGTGGAGTATATATAGTGCTAGCCATGAAGGGGTAAGTGACAGAGGGATACACGGGCCTCGGGCCCGTCCTGCGCACAGGCAGTCGGGCGGTTGTACCGCCAGGGTGGCCGGTTGTATCGGTCAAGAAGGAATAACCGGAACAACTGGTCTAGTACCGGCCTTGCACCGCTTCATAACAGAAGCTCGGCCGGCGGTGGTCCGGTGGTGGACCGGTTGTACCGCCCAGCGGTTGATGGCCGGTTGTACCGGCAGCTCCTCTTCTTCCTTCTTCTCTTCCAAGCTTCCCTCGTAGATGGTGTAGTTGTACATAGGTGCTCGCAGTCCTCCTCGTCATCCGTGAAGCTCCGGCAATACCTATGCATGCACATGAGAGAAATGTCAAGTAGTATACCATCCTCGAAGGGGTCAAGTGAACACGTGTAAAGGAGATGATTCACCTTTATGTATGTGAAGTAGATGTCGCACATGTCACTTGCCAAACGAGCTCTTGTCATGGTGATGTCCATAGGATGCTCCGCATCATCCCCTCCCCGTTGGGAAAGATCCGTCATCGGATCAAGATCCAAATCACCATGGGAAGGAGATGGCATCGCCATGTGGAAGTGGTCGATCATCAAGCACTCATCATCATCAAGCTCCAAAGGGGCACTCTCCAATGTCTCACCGTCATGTAATTCCTTCAAAAGGAGCAAAGATAACAAACACTTGGGAAAAAAATGTGGTTAGCATTAGTGCAAAACCAAGCATTCAAGTGGTTATTCACCGCACAAGTGTTGTCATCATGCATAATATATGGTGCGACAAGGGTAGAGATGGCAATGGGTACCCATTACATGCGTACCCTGCGGGTAAAAACCCTATTAGGGTAAGGGTATGGGACAAAAATTTACCCGTGGGTATATAAATGAGAAAATAGCATACCCATCGGGTAAAGAGGGTACGGGTATGGGATCATATAACCCATACCCGCGTACCCATGTACCCATCTAAAATGTTGATAAGTGGGTTTACTTTAATATCCTAGCGTGTTAACTCCCCCTAATCGCGCTAGGTAAAAACTCTAATGTGTAGTCAAATTATCTCTATAATTTATCGTGATTTTGTGAATTTAAAGTGTATGACTATGTGTTGCTTTATATGCAAGTTTTTTTGTTTATGAGAATGTGTTGTTATTGAAATATGTTAGTACATTGTTGTTTAAAATGTGTTACTATTGACAAATTATGATTATATGTTACTTCTTACAACAATTTTCTACTCAATTTGATGTGTTGTAAATGCGGGTATTTTTACCTGCGGGTACCCATATACCCTGTCGGGTGACGGGTATGGAAAAAATTTATACCCTTGAAGGGTATGGGTATGAGTGATAGGTAGGTTTAGGGTGGACGGGTAAGGGTATGGGGTGGCTCCACCCATACCCATACCCTGTGGGTGCCATCCCTAAATGCAATCCAAGCATAATGTGCACATGGTGTAGTGAAGGTATAATGGCACTCAACACAATAGAAAGAGCAATTGGTCATCATGTGTGAGGCAATCAAGTCAAGCATGTAGCAAGCAATTGAGCATAGCATATGTGAAGAAATAACATTGTTGCAACCAAGCATATGATAAGAGCAAACAATCCACAAGTTGGATGCAACACACAAGGCATATAAATCATGAGGCCTGGCAATGCGGCAAGTATCACTATCATGTGTGCAAGTAATTGGTCCAAGATGACCAATATATGTCATGGTACAAGCAACACAAGTAGGAGGATCCACAATATCCATTCTCAAGCAGGATGTCACCTCAAAAGTGTGTCCTTGTGCAGTCTTTACAATGCCGAAACACAAGCAAGTGTGACGTAGAAACGTGTCATTGGAGCATGGCTCGCTCTCAAGTGCTCGAATCGTCAACTCACGTGAAGTGGAAGTTGACATGTGGTCGAAGTATCCTACACATGCACACAACAAAGGAAACAATGTATGTGCATGGTAGACAAACACATCATCCATCATGATGGTTCTCTTCTCTTGCACATAATAATTAGAGGCAAAAGTGCATGAATAATATGATGCAACAATGTCTATATTCATGGCACTAAGCATATGGTGCAAAGAAGGAAGGCAAGCATGCTTCACATGAAAGATGTAAAAAGCTCCAATAATATGAGAGAAAGCTATGGGGGCAATCTCATTAACAAAATGAATAGCATGGTTGCACTCAATACATGGCAAATCTAACATGCAAGAGGCAACACATGGAGACATATGACAATAAGCAATAGCAATCATGTGCGGAGCATGGCAATGGTTGTCATCAACCGCATGAAATGAAGCAAGTAGTAATAATCGGTGATGCAACACATGAAACAAGCATAGTAACCATGTCGTGCAAGCTAGTAGGGCGAAGATGCAACATACTAGACAAAATCATGGCAATCATGTCATATGAGCAAATGGTGGGCATAACTAATGCACATGACATAACGTGAGCACGAACACAAAGCAAGATCAATGTGTCATCATAGGCATGGGGCACTGAGGGAGTCCTGGACTAAGGGCTCCTCGGGCCGCTGGCCTATCTCCCAGTAGGCCGGCCTGGTGGGCCGCTCTCTGACTATCGCAGGAAGGGCCGGATACACCACAACCCCGTGTTCTAGAAGGAAGTCTCGAAGGCGCGTCGTGCACTCCAAGTCAAGATGAGGAAATCGGCATCTCCATCCTCAGCGGGAGACCTATCATGTGTAAACCCTAGGTACCCCCCCGGTGTCTATATAAACCGGGGGGGTTAGATTGTGGAGCAGAGAAACTCATCTAGGGTTTTAGCTAGTCGATCTCGAGGTAGATCAACTCTGTAACCTTCATACACATCAATATAATCGAGCAGGACGTAGGGTTTTACCTCCATAGGAGGGCCTGAACCTGGGTAAACATCGTCTCCTTCGTCCCCTGTTACCATCGATCCTAGACTCACAGCTCGGGACCCCCTACCCGAGATCCGCCGATTTTGACACCGACATTGGTGCCTTCATTGAGAGTTCCGTTGTGATCGCCAAAAGGAATCAATGGCTCGCTTAGTCATTAGCAAGGAAGTCCGCAACATGGACTCCTTTGTCCCTGGACAGATCTTCGCTTTCGGTAGTGTCATGCTGCACGCCGACCCGACCGGCCGTCTTGGCCGGGTCGGGACTTTCGCCCCTGATCAAGAGGTCAGATTCAGGAACCTAGAGTTCTCCGTAGACTCTCGGGGCGATCTTTTGCTCACCGGGCTTGCAATCTCATCTGATGCGCCCGAGGACTCCGAGGCCTTGACTTCGGATTTCGCTCTCGACCCCGCCCATGGGACCAACCCCGACGATGATCTGGCTTCTTGTCCGGATCCGGTCATAGTACCGAATGGTCGGGGGTCAGCTCCTGCCGAACACACTCCTTGTTCAGACGTATTGGAGTTTAACTCCGAAAGCTCTGGGCAGATGGACCCGATCGAGCTCTCGACACTCAACGAGGCTCTAGATCGGACCCTATCGATGAAAATCACTAATGACCCAACCCTGATCCATGCTCAGATCGGTCTGAAAGCGGGTCAAGAGGAATTTTTCATCCCACCCACCACCCACTTAGTAGCCACTGTCGAAGACTTAACCGATATGTTGGACTACGCCTCCAAGGAGGCAGAAGACATGGATGAAGAGGATTGCGCTCCCGCCCCCCATCAACACCGGGCGATGGACTGCCACCTCCACCTACGACGTCTACATGGTGGATACTCTAGCCTATAAGGGCGAGCACACACCCGAAAACAATGGCGATAAATCGGGTGGAGAGCCGTCAAGGCGTCAGAAACAGCGCAAACGATCAAAGGCAAAAAAGGGAAGGGAAGCCATTGCTGACACCGGGGAAAACGATACCCCGGAAGACCTCGGCGATCCCGATATCCCCGAGCAGCCGCTAGAGGACCAGGAGAGGCCGGAAGATCAGCGTGACCCCGAGGATCTAAACGATTCCGAGGATGACAACTACCTCCCCCCTGTCGAGGAGGAGGACAGCCTGGAAGCCGAAGACTTCACCGTCCCCGAAAACCTTGAGGATCAGGAACGGTTTAGGCAACAGCTTATAGCCACTGCCCGAAGCCTGAAGACAAAAGAATGATAGCTTAAGGCCGAACAGGATACCCTCAATGATAGATGGACAAGGGTCCTATCAGCCTAGGAAGGGTACGGTACCGGTCTATTGGACCAACCCAAGAGCTATCCACGCCGACAGCTGCTGCCGCAGTTCGACGACGAGGTCTCTAATACATCATCTCCCAAGCACACTCCCAGCCGGACCGCCCTCCCCGAGGACGAGATAGAACGGCTGGCGATACCCCACAGAAGGGGAAAAGAGCCAATAGAGCCTGAGGACAGGTACGACCTGCGACACGACCTGGATTATAGAACAGGCCGCACAAGATCCATCTACGGATCTAGAGGGTACTCCCCAGATAGACGGGACGGGTACCAGCCTTGGCTCGACTGCAACAACAGAGGTCGGGAACAAAACTGGGCCAGATCAGGCGCCGACTACCAGTGTGACATATCCCGGGTCAGAGGCGTTGCCCACCCACTGTGCTTCACCGACGAGGTGATGCAGCATCAGTTCCCGGAAGGATTTAAACCCGTGAACATAAAACAATACGACGGGACAACTGACCCAGCAGTGTGGATCGAGGATTTCCTCCTCCACATTCATATGGCACGAGGAGATGATCTCCATGCCATCAAGTATCTGCCCCTAAAACTTAAGGGGCCAGCTCGGCACTGGTTAAACAGCCTCCCCGAAAATTCTATCGGGAGTTGGGAGGATCTCGAGGACGCATTCCGATCTAACTTCCAGGGCACCTATGTACGGCCACCGGACTCCTCCGACCTAAGCAATGTTGTCCAGAAAGCAGGCGAATCGGCTCGACAATTCTGGAATCGGTTTTTGACCAAGAAGAACCAGATTGTCGATTGCCCAGACGCCGAGGCAATAGCCTCCTTCCAGCACAATATTCGGGACGAATGGCTGGCTCGCCAGCTCGGTCAGGACAAGCCTAGGATCATGTCCGCCCTTACATCACTCATGACCCGCTTTTGTGCTGGCGAGGACAACTGGCTAGCCAGACGAAGCCACAACCCCGAGGATCCCGGCACTTCTGAACCCCGGGACGGAAATGGGAAACCACGACGCAACAAAAACAAACGCCAGCACAACAACGGTGATTCCGAAGACACGGCCGTTAATGCCGGCTTCCGCAACCCAAGATCCAGGCAGCGGAAGAAACCTACTAAAGGCCATCGTGATGGACCTACCCCGCTGGACAAGATAATGGATAGGCCCTGCCAGATCCACGTCACTCAAGACAAGCCCGCCACCCACACCAACCGTAACTGTTGGGTGTTCAAGCAAGCCGGCAAACTCGCAGCCGAAGAGCAAGGCAAGGGCCACGCAGCGAGGATGATGACGAGCCCCGCGGTCCGAGCAATGGAGGACAGAAGTAGTTCCCTCCAGAGGTAAAGACATTGAACATGATATACGCCACTCATATACCTAAAAAGGAGAGGAAGCGTGCCCTTCGAGAGGTCTACGCCGTAGAGCCTGTAGCCCCGAAGTATAACCCATGGTCGGCGTACCCGATCACCTTTGATCGACGAGACCATCCGACCAGTATCCATCATGGGGGTTCGGCGGCCCTCGTCCTAGACCCCATTATCGATGGGTATCACCTCACTAAAGTCCTAATGGACGGAGGAAGTAGCCTCAATCTGATTTACTCAGACATGGTGAAAAAGATGGGTATAGATCCATCAACGATCAAACCTAGCAACACTACCTTTAAAGGAGTGATCCCAGGCGTTGAAGCCCGGTGCACGGGCTCTGTGAGCCTGGAAGTAGTGTTCGGTTCGCTCGACAACTTCCGCAGCGAAGACTTGATCTTCGACATCGTCCCTTTCCGCAGCGGTTATCACGCCCTGCTGGGTCGCATAGCGTTCGCTCGCTTTAACGCCGTCCCACACTACGCATACCTCAAGCTCAAGATGCCCGGTCCCAAGGGGGTCATTACTGTCAACGGCAACACAGAGCGTTCCCTCCGAACTGAGGAACATGCATTGGCCTTGGCGGCCGAATTCCATTACGATGACGATCGGCCAACACCGAAATCTGCCATAAAGGCACGTAAAGTTTACAAACGAGCTCGTTCTCAGTCCGAACTCCCGGAACCTTCTTCTCCCCAGAAATAGGGACACGCTCCTCATTGCACAGCCCTAACGCCCGTCAAACATGTGCCAAGACGGCACAACTTTGCACTCAAGATTCCATGGGCAGCAGTGAGGAACAACTATCAAAGGGAAAGTGTTCGGCTGGACCGAACTACTATCAGTACATGTCCTCGGACATACCACAGGTACCATCAAGGACCTGCTAAAGTGTAAAGCTCATCCATACTTCGGTGACTTCTCAAGATCTTCTTCCCAAGGTCCGGTCGCCGACACCAACACCCTTAAAGGAATACAACTCCCTAGGAGGCGCAGGAGCGGACATGCGACGGGGAACATCGAGGTCGTCAAGCCACCCATCGAAGACCCCGGTACAACCTCTCCTCTGTAAACTTTATATTTCCTCGTCAAATACCTGTAAACAGTGGCTTTGGCAATTTGAGTTATAAGAATTAATGAGCAAATAATAGACCATTGTACATGGCTTCTTCGCTGTATTTTATGCTATATACTCTGTTCTTCCCTCATCAACGCTTCTTGCGAAACTGTTCGGTATACATTACGATGCAACCGGCTAATAGACCGGAGGATTGAATTTAAAATATCACCCTAAGCATCACCTCGACACAATTGATCGTGTGTTCGGCGTCTTGGATTTTGCTTTATATGCATTGGATCTGAACTATGTCTTGGGTCAATAGTTGAGTTGCCCGGCTCCTGTGTTTGCCCTCTTACGTTCCGCTCGTTTGGCTAAAAGGGCAAAGGGAGAACCACTGCGATTGTGCTTCCAGCTCGCCTGGTCAAGCACCTCAGGGGAGAAAGCCGAAAACTGACTGTCATAGTAAGCGAGAACCGGTCTGCAAATCCGAGCATAAGTGTCATACTAAATAATCGATAGAGGTTATTCCGTGTCATACGATGGGTTTTGTACTTGTACAAACCATGTGATGCAGGCTTTAGCCTCGGTACATCCGAACATCACAAAACACTAGGGGCTAGTCATCATCCCCCGCATTTTTTTACGATCCTACGGCTAAGTGAAAGCGATAAAGCATCATAGTCCGATTCCCTTGTTCCCCTCACACTACCGCCTTCGGGCATCGATACCTCGGCTAAGGGTCACAGTGTGGAGGCAGAAACACCTCGCGTAGTATCTACGTGGGGGCTGAAGCCGACGACTCGCAACTTTCAGATAAAACGGCCACATAGGAGTCACAATAAATACAAAACTCAAAAGACATGATAAACCATACAGCCACATTACAAAGCGTTCACAGTCTTCGGACATATTACATCGCGCTCACTCATAAAAAACATCCTTAGAGCATTGGGCCTCTATCGCCCGAGCACCCTCCATTACTGCGGAGAAGTATCGCTCGGGGCGCCTATACTCCTTTCCAGGGGGCGGAGGTGCGGTGGCCATCTCAGTCGGCTTGAGTTTCGGCCATTGCACCATGGTCCTTGCAAAGGCCATCCAAGCTCCCTCGATGCATGAAGAATGCTTTAGCGCGTCAACCTGAGGTGCAGAATTGCACAGTTTCCGCACCAAGCCGAAGTAGCTGCTCGACAACGGCTCCTCAGGCCACAACGGGATGCAGAGATCCTTCATGGCCGGCTCCGCCATCCTATGCAGCTCCATTAGTTGCTTCATTGGCTCGACCAGAAGAGGAGAGCGCTCGGGGGACTCAAACTGTGCCCAGAATAGCCGAGCCTCATCATCCTCCTCCCGCGAAGCATAAAACTTGTTCGCGTCCGCTACACTCTTTTGGAGGTCCGTACAGGCGCCTGAGGAACGCCACACCTGGGTGAGCAACGCAAACCTGCTACCACCAAAGGCACACTGGAGTAAATACGGCTTACCATCTGTAACAACCTTGACTTGGCGGATTTCTTCTTCAAAGAACCGCCTGTCCACCTGCTCCTCCTGGAGCTCGGATTTCAGCTCAAGGGCCTCGCACTTCGTGCTGGCATCCTTGAGCTCCTGCTGCACCTCCTCCACCCGGGCCTCATGCTTATCGCTCGCAGTTTTTAATGCGGATAGTGCGGCTACTGCTTGTTCGGCTGCCACCTTCTCATCCACGGCCTCCTGCTTCATCTTTTTTAGCTTGGCCTTGAAGTTCTCGACCTCCGCAGCCGAAGCTGTGGAAGCAATAAATAAATAATTACACCGGGTTGCCAGTGTGGATCACTAACAATAAACTACCTGGATATTCCAATTCGGCTTACCTTGCGCCTCATTGAACCTCTTGTTCAGGAAATCAAGCTCCTCTTCGGAGCTCTTGAGCTTCCGATTTAGCTCGGCAAGCTTCGCAGCATTGACGGCCGCCGCCGATGACGAGGCCTACAAAACATAAATACATATTAGGCTATATGCGTTCAAACCCCCGAACTGTCAAGAATATGACCCTGTGCTCGGTCCTCTTAAAGGCTTTTAGAACATTACGGGACAAATGGTGCCTTGCGCATCGTTGGTCACTCCTGGGTATTTGACCCCCGGGTGAGTCTTTTCAAACCAACCCAGGGCTTGGGGGCTACTACATATATAAAGATAGCACAAACTTAATAAAATTAAATTTTTGGGAAAAGGGTATTACGTGGCTCACCTTGAAGCCCGTCAAGAGACCATTAAAAGCCTCTTTCAGTCCGCTATCAACGGACTGAATGCCTTGCAAAACCGCACCCATAAGAGTGCGGTGATCCTCGGAGATGGAGGCGCTTGATAAAGCCTCCTCCATCATGACCGGCCACCTAGTCATGGGTGGCACCGGTGGTGACCGGTCAACCCGATCTCTGACGGGGGATTGAGCCGGTAGCTCCGGAGGCACAGTGC
Organism: Elymus sibiricus; assembly: GCA_039707655.1. NCBI lineage: Eukaryota > Viridiplantae > Streptophyta > Magnoliopsida > Poales > Poaceae > Elymus > Elymus sibiricus. The sequence continues at coordinate 139,738,281 of CM077671.1, forward strand.
GCTCCGGAGATGTCCTCAGAGGGGACTGGACATTCCTCCGTCCTCCCTCCTCAGCGGCCAGGAGAGTTTCCTCCCCCTGGTCTTCGGCGGTCGAGGCATTGACCTCGGCCATAACATCATCGCCCCCACCGCCTGTGTTCGGCTCCGAAGGAGCCTGGCGCGATGACACCTCAGCGGCCTCTTTCGGAGCCCCTGTAGGTGTGGGTTGCAATGTAGTCCCACTTTCCGCCAGCTCGGCGGGTGGAGACTCCCCATCCGATATTTGGTCGGTGGGGAGAACGCGTGGTTGGCTGCAGATTAAAAGGCATTCATCCATTTAAAACATTAAAAACTTCACATGAATGACCCAGGGGGTCTTCGGATTCATACCTTTGGGCTGGGGGCTTGACCCTTAGGTTCCTTCGGGGAACCCTCTCCGAGTCCTCGGACTCAGCGTTGGAGTCCGAGCTGTCATCAGCCAGGATTAACCTCGGCCGACACGCCCTCTTCGGGGCAGAAGGAGGTAGATCCTCCACGGCGTCCTGCGACGCCGCCCTCTTTCTTGTGAGGGGGAAATCGCCTTTCCCCCCATCCTCATGATCTTCCTCATGAGTAGAGGAGGCATGGGTTTCCTCGGACATAGTGTCCGGTAGGTCCCTTACGCGGAGGCCTTCTCGGCTTTTCTTCTTTTCCTTCTTCTCCGGCGCTGTGTACGGCACAATGACAAGCATCGACGTTAGCAGATCCGACCCGGGGCCTTCAGGCTGTGGGGCTGGGCAGTCCATTTTGACGGCCTTGCTTAGCCACTTCTGTAAAGATAAGAGGGAGGTTGTTCAGCTCTTTGTCAGACAACAGTGCCAGAGTATCAAAATAATATCATACTTGGGTAGCGGGGTTATCGGCGCTTAGGCCCGAGTCCTCCTCCTCGGCTGGCCAGCTCTTCTGGGGCTTGAATAATGCCTTCCACAACTTCTGGTGGGTAGTGCGGAAGAATCCTTGCACCGTAGGCTGGTCCTCGAGCTGATAGGTCCACATTGGGGAGGCCCGGCCCTGGCAGGGAAGAAGACGGCGGTGGAGCATGACCTGGACCACATTGACCAGCTCGATCTTGGCCGTGATTACCGAGGAAATACGCTTCTGCAGCAATTTCACCTCTGCGTCCGACTCCCACTCAAGTCCCTTCTTGAGCCATGAGGTTAACCTCGCAGGAGGTCCAGATCTGAACTCGGCAGGTGCCGCCCAGCATTCGTCCCTTGGTTCAGTGATATAGAACCATTCCTTCTGCCAGATCTTGATTGTATCGATGAAGGTACCGGCCGGCCACTCGACGCGGGGGAGCTTACTGATTACCGCCCCTCCGCAGTCTGCATGCTCGCCCGCGACTATCTTCAGCTTGACGTTGAATACCTTGAGCCACAGGCCGAAGTGCGGCTCGACCCGCAGGAAGGCTTCGTAGATAATGATGAATGCCTAAATATGCATGAAGGAGTTCGGGGGAAGATCGTGGAAATCCAGCCCGTAGAAGAACATAAGTCCCCTGACGAAGGGGTGGAGCGGAAAGCCCAGTCCCCGGATGAAATGGGGGATGAACACCACCCTCTCGCCTGGCTTAGGGGTGGGGACCACCTGGTTCGCCTCTGGAGCGCGGTGGAAGACGTTGACGGGGAGGTAGCCGGCGAGCTTTAACTCCCGGATGTCCTTGTCGGTGACCGTGGAGGCCTCCCACTTGCCCATGGAGCCCGAACCCGCCATGGCTGAGCTCAGAGGAGAGATTGAGAGAAAACTGGATCTGGGCTCTTGGAGCTTGGGAAGATTGAGGAAGCGAGGGATGCGAATGGGAGGCGTTAATAGGCCTCGGGTTTTTTCCCCTTTTATGAGGCGTGACGCCGATGAGCCTCCCTCAACTGCGCCGCAAGTCTCTCCGCTTCCCGAGATATCCGTGCCATTATGCATGCGTGAGAAACCTAGGGCATTAATCATATCCCGTGTGAAACGGAGTAAGATCTACACATTGATTAGTCATGCCAATGTAAAAACGGCCTCGAACCGCGAATCAAGTTTTTATAACTGGTTCAGCGGTCGTGATAGGCCACAACCCTTCGTCAAAAAGGCTGTCAGAAAACACTGTTTACGCTTCGACGTTTGGCCTTTGGGGCTAAGCAATTCATGGCGTCCGGACGATCGTATGATCGGAAAAATTATGCGTCATCGGAAGTCGGGCTAGTCTCAGCCGATCATTAATGGGAAGAAGAACTCACCCCGCAAGCCGAAGACTTCGATCACGTGAAGCTGCCAGTGCTGTGACCCTTGGCGTTGGGGGCTAGTTCGGGGGCTACTGAGGGAGTCCTGGACTAAGGGGTCCTCGGGCCGCTGGCCTATCTCCTAGTAGGCCGGCCTGGTGGGCCGCTCTCTGACTATCGCAGGAAGGGTCGGATACACCACGACCCCGTGTTCTAGAAGGAAGTCTCGAAGGCGCGTCGTGCACTCCAAGTCAAGATGAGGAAATCGTCATCTCCATCCTCAGCGGGAGACCTATCATGTGTCAACCCTAGGTACCCCCCGGTGTTTATCTAAACCGGGGGGGGGGGGGGGTTAGATTGTGGAGCAGAGAAACTCATCTAGGGTTTTAGCTAGTCGATCTCGAGGTAGATCAACTCTGTAACCTTCATACACATCAATATAACCGAGCAGGACGTAGGGTCTAACCTCCATAGGAGGGCCTGAACCTGGGTAAACATCGTCTCCTTCGTCCCCTGTTACCATCGATCCAAGACTCACAGCTCGGGACCCCCTACCCGAGATCCGCCGGTTTTGACACCGACAGGCACAAACCAAACATGGCAATAGCAAGACATATCTCCACCAAGCTTGAAAACACACATACAAGTCATATAAGCAAGTGTCATGTGAGGTGCAAAGCATGGGTCACTAATGCATGGCAAGGGCATAGAAGTGGGCATATTATGCAAAGTGAGCATGGCAATATGGGCATAATAAGTGTGATGAGTAAGAAACCATAGCCATGTGAGAGCCATGTAGAAGAAATGCGCAAAGTCCTTGCGCGAGGGGAATGGTTGGATACACATTCCGATGAATCCCAAAGCATCGGTGCACTCAAGAGCTCGTTTCGTACCTACACACAACAAAGACAAAGGGAAAATTGTGTGTGCGTGGTATATGTACACATCATCCGTTAGGATGTGCATGTGCTTGTGTTCGTTAGCACAAAATCTCCAATGCTCAAATAAGTGAGATGCATGATATAAGAACATGTCATCCATCATGAAAGGTTTGTTGTTATATATGGCATAATGGAGACTAGAAATATGTAGTGCATCATGTGAATTATCGTGAGCATTCTTATTCATGATATGCGGATGGTGCACACAATTATAGGGATCATGCAATGGATGGGATGGAACAAAATCTCCTAACATGTATGAGGAAACTATGGGGGTCTCCTCATGTGCAATAGCGGAAGCATATTATGGAGAGTATGGACAACATCCAAAACAATGCATATCCGTAGCTAGGTGGTCATGGCATGTCATATGTGAGCAATTGCGCAAATGATGCAAAGGAAGCATGGCAATATCATCACAAGTAAAGCTAATGCCAATAACCATGGGCTTGTCGTCTATGCCATATGAGCAAATGGGATTTAATTTTATGGTATATGCATAGTCGCTATGGTGAGATTGCAAAGATGCAATATGGGAAATTTCACACATAGCATATGACAAGTTTAGCGGGTTGTCGAACATGATGTGCCAATAGAATTTTCACATGATATCCTATGGAGTATAGCATCACAACTAGGCAAGTCAACATGCTCATCATCATATTCATCAAAAATTGGTGGCACATCTAAGCATGAAGAAGACATAGCATGTGGTGTGTCCATAAGGTGATCATCATCATGCAAGCAATCGATCTCAAGATAGTCCGCTAGTGGGACAAGCAAAGGACCTTCACCTATGTTACCTTTAGAGCTCCGCGCATGTGATGTAGGTGAGGTAGGAAGGACCAACTCCTGGTCAACATCATGATGGAACCATGTGGGTGGTGCATCATCGTCCACCATGGCCATCGTCATTCCCATTGGAGGGATGGAATCGTCGAGGGTATGCGCGTCATCATGTAGGAGACCTAGTACCAAAGAAGAAGACACCATAGGAGAAGGGGTTAAGTTGGTAGAAATCATAGTGGCCTCACATACCCTCTCAACTACCTCACTCACTAAGTGTAGTGGCGCACTCACTCTCTCTAGGTAGGTGTACTCAAACTCACATATGGTGGAGTCACTCGTCTCACTCAAATGGTGGGGGTTGTGGATCTCCTCACATGGGAATTGTGGCAACTCATCATATATGGGGCTAGTGGTGGTCACGCTCATCCTCTCATAGGAAATGCACTCAATGTCACATATGGTGGAGTCACTCATCTCACTCATGTGGTGGTGGCTCTCCTTACATGGAAATTGAGGCATCTCGTCATATGTGGGTGTCGAAGAGATGTAGGTGCAAACGTCTCCATTCTCTACTCCTTGCGCCGCCGTGGTTGAAGGGATAGTCCCATGCTCAACCTCCTCGTCGTCGTCGTCGTGGATGAAGGCCGAAGATGGCACATCATCAATCGCCTCCATGACTGAAGGGAAATTCCCATGCTCGGCCATCTTCCTTGGGATGCTTCCGAAGATGGAAGGGTCATCCATGCGTGTAGTCGATCGCCTTGATCTTGGCGTCGAAGCTTGTCCTCGGTGGTGTTCTTGATCTTCGCGCACTTGTTTCTTGGAGGTGGCTTGCCCTTCGCGATGATGTAGATCACGAGCGTGATGGTTGTTGGGGCGGTCGTCTCGAAGATGAGGACGTGGCCGACTAGTGCTTGCATCGGATGGGCGCTCCGAAGATGTGCGACTTGAGCGTCTCCGCCTTGAAGCTGACGAAGGGGAATAAGACTTGTAGTTGGCCGCCATGTGTCGAAGTTACTCCGTGTGTGCATCCAACTTGTTGTTGAAGTATTCTCTTTTCCGAGCTTCGGATTGATGTATGTCGGTGGTGAGTCGCTCGAGTTTTTGGTCGATGTAGATGTTCATGTCGATGTAGTCGTCGAAGACCGAAGACGTCATGCTTTGCCTAGCCATCACAAGACTCGAGCAAAGGTGAGTGGGAAATGAGATAAACAATACCAAAATACCGTTTCCCAAAGTTGAGCACTACTAGAAAAAGACCATGATGGTGGTGCGCCACTGCTATATAGCAGTGGCGCACCAGAAGCAGGTGCGCCACCACTAGGTAAGTTACTAGTGGCGCACCTTTAGTCCAATGCGCCATTGCTATTTATTTTCTGGGTCCACCCCCCTCCCCAGGCTTACCAGTGGCGCACCTTTGCCGGGTGCGCCACTGCTATTTTAGGTAGCAGTGGCGCACCCGGCAAAGGTGCGCCACTGGTAAGCCTGGGGAGGGTGTGGAAATTTTGGGCAGCACTTAGCAGTGGCGCACCATGTCTTGGTGCGCCACTGGTACCTCACATACCAATGGCGCACCAAGACATGGTGCGCCACTGCTAAGTGCTGCCCAAAATTCCCACACACACACACAGACACACCCCCATGGATCGCCTTTTCAGTTAAAAAAAAGAAACTGATAGAAATTTCGAATTTCAAAATCCTTCGAGATGCCCATGTGTTATGTGTTCTACTCCCTCCGTCCCATAATTCTTGTCATGGTTTTGGTTCAAATTTGAACCAAAATCATGACAAGAATTATGGTACGGAGGAAGTAGTTGTTAGGAAAATTAACAAACATGAATTTCGAATTTTTTTGCAAAATGGCGCCATGTTTCGGTAAAATGGCTCTAGACTTTGCATACGACCTCCGATGAAAAAGTTTTTTATATGAAAAATCATCTACACAAAAAGTTATATCTGAATTTGACGGCCTACGGCCGTTACGGATTTTCTAAAATCCTCAAAATCAAAACGAAAAAAAGATATGATGCTTTTAAGATTTGGAGGCCAAAATAATTATACTACATAATTATAATTATTTGTGCTTATTTGTTTAAAAGATATTATATTATTTTAAATATACTACATAATTATAATTATTTGTGCTTATTAATTTTAGAGTATTTGGATATTTAAAATAAAAAGAAAAAAAATATCTATGGCGCACCAGGGTAACGTGCGCCATTACTAGCTATGTGTGGCGCACCAGGGAAGGTGCGCCATTGCTATCTCTACGTGTGGCGCACTAGGGGAGAGGTGCGCCATTGATAACCCTCCCCCCGACCTACACTACATCAATCCTCCCCTGACCCTCCCCCGTATACCTCACTCATCTCCTCCCCTGACCCTCAATCCCCTCCGCCACCCTCCCCCGACCGGTGCCCTCCCCTCCGCCGTCGCCCTCTGTGCCCCGCTCGTCGCGCGCGAGGCCTCCGCCGTCGCCCTCCCCTCCGCCGCCCTTCCCCGACCGCCGCCCTCCCCTCCGGCCGCACCAACGCCCCGCCCCGTGCTAGGGCTTGTCGCCGCCGTCCACGCTAGGGTTCGGGGCCACCGCCGTCTCCGGCCTCTAGCTCCGTCGTCGACCTGCCCCGCAGCGGCCAGGACCTCCACATCCTCGTCTTCGAGGCCGGGACACCAGGTGAGAGGCCCTCTCCATTTCCTCAACTTCCTACTTGTCTCCTTTGGGAAGAATGTTTACTGAAATTGCTTACTGAAACTGCCTCTAATCTGATTCAGTTAGGAAATATATACGTAGTTGGCAATTGTTTGTACTGGATAATAAGTAAAAGTGGTTGAATGGAAACAGTAGGTTATTTGCATTGTGACTGTTGGATTAATCCGCCAATTTACAAATGCTAGAATGTTATCCGAAGTAAGTTGGTTGTTGAAGAAAAATCGATTTATAAATCAAATGTTCACACTCTTGGAATCTGAAAACCCAAATCAGTTCAGTCATCTCAGTTTGAGCTTCATAGAGAAGATACTAATTTCTAAAAGATTTAGCCAATTGAAATTCACATTACATTGTGCCTGTCTCGCTGAAGTTGTTAGTCTGAAAAACAGTGTACTGAAATTGGTAGTCTGAAAAACAGTTTACTGAAACTGCAGCTAATCTGGTTCAGTTAGGACTTGACAATTGTTTGTATTAGACATAAGTAAGTAAATTCAGAGATAAGTTAAATGTTCAGTAAGAAAATTCAGTTACAATAAAATTCAGAGATAAGCAAATTCAGTTACAATAAAATTCAGAAATAAGCAAATTCAGTTACAATAAAATTCAGAGATAAGCAAATTCAGTTACACTAAAATTCAGGCATAAGCAAATTCAAAGATAAGTTAAATGTTCAGTAAGAAAATTTAGTTTCCCTCACTCACTGGGATGTTGATCTTATTCTCATAGATGATAAATTATATCATGTCATTGTTTGCCTTGATATTTTTACAGATCCCCAAGTACAAGCAGATCACGCCCTCCATCCTCTCCGAGCGCCTCAGGGTAATCTTCCTTCTTCTTTCTTCCTTCCTTCCTGTTGAATTGTGTGATGAATTGAACAATTGTGTTATGAATTGACTGCATGTCCTCTTGAATTGTTGTGTAAATCTGACATCCTCAGATTTTGCTTGGTGTGCCAACTGCAAAGTTATAAGCAGGATTTGATATGCCCATCTGGTGACCATTTATGTCTACTGTCGTAGATTTTGACATATGCAAGTGTCAATGATTATTTTATAAACAAGATGAGCTTATGTCTTTGCTCCTAGCGATGTACGGAAGATGGTAGATAATACCTATTATAATCATGGCTTGGAGCTAACTATGGATGAACAAGATGTTTTTATCGAAGTTCTTAAAAATTTACATATGGCTGCGGACTTTTTTAATGCTGACGCATCTTTTACACCATACGTGTCCTTTGTCCTTTAGCTGATCAAGGATAACATTAGTGAAATTAGCATGGTAAGATTTTTACTATTCTGTCAATAGTCCATCTTTTTTAGAAATGCATTCTTATTAAGTAAACTGCATTGCTAACTATGTTACTAATATGTTCTTGAATAGAGGCTCCCGAAAGATGTTGTGACTAGGTGGATGCCTGACAGAGGCGAGCTCACAATTGTTTGTGCACATCCATGGGGTGAATCTTTCCAACATGACTACTCAACTGAAAGTGGAAGAAATGGCTGCGTAAGAATCAAAGGATGGAGAAAGATAGTGGTTCGGAAGAATCCAAAAGCTGGAGACAAGTTGTTCTCTATTTTACATAAGGGAGCAGGAGGTGTTTTTTGGTTTTATTTCCTTTTACCTTTGCGTGAGGAGTAGGTCCTACTAGTCATGTGCTCAGAGTAGGTCCTAGCTAGTAGTAGTGGATGTGAACAATTAGGTATTATACTATGCTCAAAAGTTTCTTCTTGTTGTTATCGTGACATATTGTTACTTGTGATGTACTTGAGAGAGGAGGGAGCGGAGGAGGAACCGGATGAAGACCAGTTTCATCGCGATGATGCTCATGGTGACCTCAACTCTCTTCTATGTGATGGTAGTTTAGATGATCGACTTTGTAATGTGACGACAAATTCGCTACTCGGTCTCGAGACCTAAACTTGTCTAATATTTGAACTTTGTTCGCTATTTCGAATTCGGAGACTAATGTGATGAATTGTATTCTTTCCTGTTTATACTTGACTAATGGTAGTTTATACTATATTGCAAACTGTATATTCTGTGCTGTATTGTATTCTGTAACCTATGCAAATACCAGAAAAGCAAAAAAAAATTTACTCGAATTATTAGTAGTGGGGCACCAGCTTGAACTTTAGTGGCGCACCCTCCTACATTACCAGTGGCGCACCCATAGGGTTAGCAGTGGCACACCAGTAGGGCCCCCTGCTACATTACCAGTGGCGCACCTTAAGGGATAGCAGTGGCACACCAGTAGGTGCGCCACTGGTATTTGGATTACCAAATGCGCACCTCTGGTGTGCCATTACTAACAATTACTAGTGGCGTGGTAATAGTGGCGCACCCACGGTGCGCCACTAATAGCCATATGTGGTGCGCCACTAATAGCCCTTTTTCTAGTAGTGGAGGATGTATCCCGTTTCACTCAATGTGAAATGCAAGAATAGGGGAATTGGTACCGGACTTGTTCACTCACACCTACACATAAAGCTTATGGAGTGGCTCGGTTAGGACAAGTGGCACAAAATTCAAGCAATTGTTAATCCAAGGTATCGAAAATGTTGAGGAAGATTCACAAAATTGCAATGCAAAGCAAATAGATCAATAGCTATGGTCGCACTAGGAGCACACACACGGATAGATAAATGGGATCCGCGCAACCAAGGAATGAGCACAAAATCTGAGAGACCCGGGAAAAGCTCGTGTTGCACGGATACTAGAAGAGACAATAGCTCGATTGCTCAAATGGGCTAGATACGCGCTTGTGCACCAACCTAAAAGAGTAAACATGCCGTCTTCAATCCCAAGTATGGTATGTATGTATGATCCAAGAGTATGAACTATGCAAAATGTCTCAATGCTATTGCTATTGCTTATAAGCTCTTTTGTATCTCCTCTTTTGCTTAAAAGATTTTTCTTCTTTTGCTCTTTTTTTTTCATGCTTGATGCTCGAACCAAGATATGAGACAAGTATGATGGATATGCACGGGAGAGACTTATGGCACAATGTAGATAGCAAGATGTTTGCACGCTAAAACTAGCTATGCGACATAAGAGTAACACTACGGTGCACAAGTAACGTGGCCCGACAATTCTCAACTTGCTAGTCTCAATGGGTAAGGTACGCAATAGGCTCGGAGCGATCAATGCAATGGCAAGTAAATGGACAATGATGTCGTCGAGATTACCGTCCTTGCTTACGGTTTGGGGTGCCAAAAGGCAAAGTGGCCGATGTCGATGTCGAGGCCAAGGCGATGATGAGCGGCGGCGTTGTCGATGTAGAACCGTCCCTAAGTAGCCGAAACACCTTAGGAAATGGAAACCGCAACTCAAAATCTCAAACAAAATTGGGTTAGAATGGCGGAAGTGTATTGTGGAAAAAACTATGCGGAAGTTATGGTGGAGGCCTAGGCAAACTTGCCAAAATTCCAAAAATATGATGGTGTCAAATGGTGGTAAAACCAAGATGAGGATCTCGGGCACGTCGATAGCTTCAAAACGAGCCAAAGAACACTCAAATCGGAGTTCGGGAGAAGATGTTATGGCCAAAACAAGGATCAGCCGAAGTCTGGAACTGGGAAGGGCGGTTGTACCGCGTGGGTGGGCGGTTGTACCGCTCCTGGAGTGTCCTGGAGGTTGCGGAAATGGATTAGCGGTTGTACCGCTCCTGTGGCGAAATTAGGGTACCGGGATGGTGCGGTGGAAGGGGGGAGCGGTTGTACCGCTTTGGGGGGCGGTTGTACCGCTCGTATCGGGAAAATTCCCAGATCTGGGCACGGGGCGAACTTGGGGGCGGACCAGAATCGAAAATTATGGACCAAAATGATGGGAAAAGAAAATTTTGGGTTTGATTTGGTGGTGGGGAAGCTAGATCTACTTGCCAAACACGAAATCCATGGATCAAAATCAACAAAATCTCACAAGAACCAACAAATCACAATTTTTTTGGTGAGGCTATTTTTTGTGGGGATTTTCGAATTGGGACAAAAACACACAAAATTAGGCTAGAAAACGGTGGGGGAGACTCCCAATTCGTGATCAACGTGGCTCTAGATACCAATATGATACATGGCACGCCCGTGTGCGTTGATCTTTCACGAATTGGAGGTTGATTTGTGAATGAACACGAAGAACACGAAGAACACGAGGGGGAAATCACAAGAGAAACACTCAAAACAAGTCCAATCACACATCCACTATGCTCACATCCACACAAGATCCACAAGGGTACAAGAACAACAAAAGAAAAGAGGATACATGGTAGAGTTCATCCCAAATCCCATGGGGAGATGGGGCCTTGAATCCACTACGGATCTTCCCTAGATAGGGGCATTGACATCCATAAGATCTTCTCACACGTGGAGGTCGCAATCTCCTAGGAGAAGTATATGGAAGGAGAAATGCTCAACTAATCTATGAGCTAAACAATTACTAACCCTAGAAATGAGGAGGGGTGGAGTATATATAGTGCTAGCGACGAAGGGGTAAGTGAGAGAGGGATACATGGGCCTCGGGCCCGTCCTGCGCACAGGCAGTCAGGCGGTTGTACCGCCAGGGTGGCCGGTTGTACCGGTCAAGAAGGAATAACCGGAACAACCGGTCTAGTACCGAAAGCTCGGCCGGCGGTGGTCCGGTGGTGGACCGGTTGTACCGCCCAGCGGTTGATGGCCGGTTGCTGGCCGGTTGTACCGGTAGCTCCTCTTCTTCCTTCTTCTCTTCCAAGCTTCCCTCACGGATGGTGTAGTTGTACATAGGTGCTAATACTCCTCCTCGTCATCCGTGAAGCTCCGGCAATACCTATGCATGCACACGAGAGGAATGTCAAGTAGTATACCATCCTCGAAGGGGTCAAGTGAACACGTGTAAAGGAGATGATTCACCTTTATGTATGTGAAGTAGATGTCGCACGTGTCACTTGCCAAACGGGCTCTTGTCATGGTGATGTCCATTGGATGCTCCGCATCAAACCATGAGTGTTTAAAACGGATAAAACAATGACCGGGCTGCAAGGTTAATGTAATGCACCTCTTGGTGGGGGGAGCTGTCGGGGATATTAGCCCGCGGTATAACCCGGCCTGAAGTATGACCCGGCCAGCACTTGGCGACTCACTATTGACCCGGCCGGCGCTTGGCTGCTCATTGGTGACCCGGCAGGCGGGTCAGACGAACGACAAGACCCAACGGCTCAGAAGGTGTCTCATGGGAGGGCCGACTCATGTTATGGTGGGCCGGCTCACAGAGAAAGCCCAAGGAGAGGAAAGATTCCCTCACAAAGAGAGACTAGTCCTAGTCCTACTCCTAGTAGGACTCTAAATGTAAACCTACCCCTTCAACTTATATAAGGAGGGGTAAGGCACCCCAAGAGGGACAAGTTCAAGTCATTAGAGATAGACAGATTAGAAACCCTCGAGACTAGAGGTAGCGATTCAGCACCCTTGTAATCGAGATCATCCTCATCATCAATATACACAAAGCAGGACGTAGGCTTTTACCTCCATCGGAGGGGCCGAACCTGGGTATACTCGCGTCTCTCGATTCCGACCAACCCCTCTCAAGCCGCCACCTAATTGCAATGGCCTCACACCTAAGTTCTCTCACGAGGACATCTTGCCGTGACAAAACCATGACAGTTGGCGCCCACCGTGGGGCGAGAGCACGATGGTGTTTAGTTTTTGGAGGGAGCTCTTCAGGGATCGAGAAGACTGCGATTGGTTGGATGAGGAAAAGCCCGCATGAAACAACCGCTCAAGACAGCACGCCATGAGACCTTGGGCAGAGCCGGAAAATTCATTATTTTATGATCAAAATCGTACTAAACTTTGGAGTTGGCAGTACAAGGTTTGAGTTCAAAAAAAAGTTAAAGGCTTCGTCGGGTGTGCGGCTGCCGCTGCAAGTCAAAGACGTGTCCGAGATTGATCAGCACAAGGATAAAGTCGCTGAGGCCGACTGGGTTTGTTTCGTCGGCGCATCAAGTCCTGGGGTGTTTTGTCGTTGCCGCTAGTGCTACTTCCAAGTCGCAGAGCATCCAACAATCGTAGCTGCTACTCCACGTCGTCACACAAAGGATCAACATCATTGCTACAGAGACATGAGCCACAAGGCCCGATCGGCAGCGCCATAAAAAAAGGGGAATCACCCAGGACATGTACGCGAGGCTCAAGTTCTCACGGAAATTGCCGACATGATGACCAGGATTTGTGGGAAGGCACGTTTGCCCAATGGGAATCTGGGATAGCCTCGCGTTCCTGGATAGACGCGAACTCATCCTGCTCGGCTCCACCCATCCGCGCTGGCCCCGCCTCGCCTCTGGCCGATTCCGCAACGCCCGCGGGCCGCCTGCTCCGCTCCATGTGCGCTGGCTCAGTGCCCATGCGCCACAGGCCGCTGTATACCCGCGCCTTCATCCGCCTCCACCTCGTGTGCGCATGCGCTCCTGACCGACTCTTCCACGCCCGCGAGCAGCCGCCTGCTCCACTCCGCCTCGCCCCGAGCCGGTCCCGCATTGCCTTGCCTGCCTCCCCGTCCGCGCTTCCGAGTCGGTCTCGCTCCACCTCCACCGCGACCTCACCTGCCCGCTGCGCCGTGGACGGCTCTGCCTCGATTCGCCTCGCCTGCCTCCGCTGGCCTCGTCTAACCACCGCATCCACACCCCGCCTGCCCGCTGCGCCGTGGACGGCTCTGCCTCGATTCGCCAGCGTGCGATGGTCCGGCCTCCGCTGCGGCCCCGCCCTGCAACACCTGCCTCCGCCATGGCCTCGCCTAGCCGCCGCACCTTCCGTCCGCTACCTTCTTCCCGGCGCGTGCGGCCTCGTCACCGCGCCCCTGCCGTCGCCGTCTCCAAGCAGCCCTCTGCCCCACACCCAGGCCAGCCAACGCCTGCGCCACCGCGAGCCGCCGCGGTACCGGCCTCCGACGCGCCTTGAGCCGTCGTGGTGCCGGCATTCGCCTCACCTTGCGCCCCCGCGTCCGCTGCTTCTCGCGTGCCCGCCGGCTCGCCGCTCCTCCTGCACCCGACGAATCGCCACTCCTCGCGCAAACGACGACTCGCCGCTCCTCCTGCGCCCACCATCGCCGCCCCTCTCGGGCCCGTCCGGCGCATGGCCCTGCATCGGCCGTTTCTCATCACACCCGTCGAAGGAGGGGAAGTGGGAGACCGGTTGGATGGATAAGAGGTGGGGATCCGGTTAAGAAAGGTGTGGGGGTAAAAAAAGGCAAAGGAATGCCACGTCGGTGCTAATGCAATATCAGCTATAAGCTGGGTTTTTCATCCTACTATGTTCCAGCATTATCCATCGTCAACATCCGCGTTTGTCCGACAAAAGGAATCAGGTGCTATCCACCCAATTTATTTCATCTATACATATTAATTCCTTCGGAGAACGATTACTCTGCCCTGCAATATATTTTTCTGCAGGATAATTGTGAATTATAAAAGTGGTGTTATACTACGTGGATGGAGCGCGGTCGACATCAATAATGTCGCGCCTACTCGCTCGAGTCGCCCTACGGACGCGTGCAAGCCGCCGCCCTCGCGGTTCGGTTTACATCAAAAACACCGCGGCCGATTCTCGCGTCCGTGCCAAGTCGCCGGACGGCTCTCGCATTCAACTCAACACGCGACGGGCGATTCACCGTCCGTGTCGACATACAATGCCACGGGTGACTCGCCGCCCGTGCCGGCTTTCAAACATCGCGGCCAACTCTCGCGTCTGCACTGTCAAACCGGTTTTGAACGTCGCGGATGACTTCCACGTCTACATCAACACGCTGGTGCCGCGCCTGCTCATTCAAGCCGCCCAACGGACGTGCGCAAGCCGCCGTTCCCGCGGTCCGGTGTACTCTAACAACACTGGAGCAAGAAAGACATATATATCTAATATCAGCCTTCACCTGCGCCGGGTTGACCAATGGATAGGCGCAATAGCTTGCCATCCCCCAGCCCGGTCTACTTCCAACATATCAAGAAAAAGGAGAGCTTGCCATGAAGGAAACATCCCTCGAGAAGCTACAATTTAAAACCGGCCATTATTGAGCCAGCAATTCATAAGTCAGCAGCAAAGGAAAAGAAAAAGGCCCTGGAGGAACCAGAAGAGAGACGGACTACATGAGAATAACAAAGCATGGGTCAAGAGGCATATGAATTCAATTTGGCCATGAAATTTGCCAAGGACATACAATGAGCATCACGAAGATCATCAACTCGCCACATCTCTCGAGTTTCAATAAAATTCCATCGTTCAACCGGCAACTTTATGCCGGATTATGCCACATTCAAGAATGAAGACTCTCAAGCCGCCTCCTTGAGTCGACTTAAGACTCGAGGGCTACACAGACACGGCTCGGCAGATTCAAACAAGCTCAAAAATTCAATAATACTGGGTCATTACGAGGAAGATAACCTGCTCCCGGGGGCTGCTGCCTTATTGGCGAAGAAATTAAAAAGGTCGCCCAAGAGGACGCGTCGCCATGATGCGCCGTTCAAACATGGGTGCCCCGCCTTATGGGCGAGAAATTAAAAGTCGCCCAAGAGGACGAGCCGCCATGATGCGCCGTTCAAACATGGGTGCCCTGATTTATTGGATCATCATATTATGATCGATGGAATAAAGCCGGCTCATCTGGACCCCAGATGTTTTGCAGTAGTAGCATTGTCTCCTGTATATCCTATGGCCGAGCTTTTCCATGATCATAGGTCATTTGGGGGCTTCCAACTCAATGAGTTTAGCTTTCATACCCTCTTGACCGGCTTCCATGCCATATATGGGTTAAACCTGCCTATTTGCAACTTGCTACTCCGCTAGGTGACCCGCTCTATTCTTGACAGTTAATCTTTTTTAAGACCCTGAACTTGTCAAGGTTAAAACGGCGGCTTATGTCACGAGAGAGCTGGCTTACAGAGAGCTAGGATAAACTCACCTGTTCACTGTAGTCTCTCCGCTATGTGGCCCGTTCGTACTCTTAACAGTCAAACAATTTTAAGACCCTGAACTAGTTAAGGTTAAAACGACGGATTTATGTCACGTGAGAGCCGGCTTACGGGATTAGAGGCGTTCATGCCGAGCTTCTTGGAAGCAAAAACCTTGAGTTTTTTCAAAATAAGAACAAGAGTTGATCTCTTTTGGTTGTGCCTTCAAGGCCGACTTACAAATATTTGAGATATACATGTATATATTCTTTGTTAGTTGTTTTTATCATATACATACATCATCCTACATTGCATCATGTATCATACATGCATATCAAGCCGGTCATCAAACCGGGTTAGATCGTAACCTTTCCAGGAACAAATAGATCTTTGATAGCCAAAGTGGCTGGATCTTCATCATGGTTTATCATAACCAGTATTAAATGATTGGGGTTTTCAAGCCAGCTCGGAAGAATTGACTATTCTCGAAGAGCCGCCCTATCACATATAATGCCGTGTCATCTAATTGACTGGCCCTTGGATTTTTTCCACTTGTGCTCTATAGAAAACTACAACACTTATGGATTTCTCAAAGATATATTTGCCGGGTTGCACCGCAACGACGAGCAGGGATTTTCATTTCAAGGACAAAGGCATTATTCCAGGATATTCGACAAAATACCGGGTTACAACCACAGTCAAGGAGTCATTCAACAAATTATGATGAGTTATATTATTCACACACAGTCCCAAGTCGCTGCAAGCATACGACCCGGCACTTGGGGGCTACATTACTCAGATCAAATTTTCTACAGTCCCAACTCGCTGCAGGCATGCGACCCGACACTTGGGGGCTACAGTATTCAGCTGTTTAAAACAGATTATAAGGTCTAAATTGAAGACCCGGCCCCTCACATACTGATGAGCCCGCCCTTGGGGGCTACACATGTGAAATACAAGACACTCAGTCTATAAAGGGCGACTCAGATGACAACCCAGATTTCTCAACATTCAACACCAAGTTCAAAGTCCCAGGTTGTTGCAGGCAAGACAACCCGGCACTTGGGGGCTACGCTGGCTGAAGTTTTATAAAGTATAAAGACAATTGCAAGTCCCAGGCTGCTGCAGGCAAGACAACCCGGCACTTGGGGGCTACACAATCAAAGATATTATTGAAAAGCACCAAGTCATCATGGATAAACTCGGAGCTTGGGAGCTACAGGTAATATGGATAAAAAAAATAGAAGAACACGTTCAAGATGTTAATTGTGAGCGAGACGGATCTCATTTCTTCATGGAGCTGAAGCATTGAAAGACCGGTTCAACAACAGACGAATTTCTTATTCCCAAGGTTTTCATTCAGCCAAAGTATTGGAGGCCGACTCAACGGCATATGGATGTTTTATTCCCAATATTTTATTGCAAAGGACACATACCTGCAAGATGATTGTGAAGACGGCTCGTTAATATGAAGAAGAAACTCAGATTTTCAAGGAGCTACTTCATTAAGCCGGCCAGTGGAGCAAGCCGGTCTCTTAACATATTTGTTATTCTTATTTCAGGAGCTTACCATGAATAAATTCAAGCTAACATGGGGGCTAATGTCGGGGATATTACCCCACGGTATAACCCGGCCTGAAGTATGACCCGGCCGGCACTTGGCGACTCACTGTTGACCCGGCCGGCGCTTGGCGGCTCATTGGTGACCCGGCAGGCGGGTCAGACGAACGACAAGACCCAACGACCCAGAAGGCGGCTCATGGCAGGGCCGACTCATGTTATGGTGGGCCGGCTCACAGAGAAGGCCCAAGGAGAGGAAAGATTCCCTCACAAAGAGAGACTAGTCCTAGTCCTACTCGTAGTAGGACTCTACATGTAAACCTACCCCTTCAACTTATATAAGGAAGGGTAAGGCACCCCAAGAGGGACAAGTTCAAGTCATTAGAGATAGACAGATTAGAAACCCTCGAGACTAGAGGTAGCGATTCAGCACCCTTGTGATCGAGATCATCCTCATCATCAATATACACAAAGCAGGACGTAGACTTTTATCTCCATCGGAGGGGCCGAACCTGGGTAAACTCGCGTCTCTCGATTCCGACCAACCCCTCTCAAGCCGCCACCTAATTGCGATGGCCTCATACCTAAGTTCTCTCACAAGGACATCTTACCGTGACAAAACCACAACATGAGCGGTCGATGTGATTCCTGCCGTCATCCCTCGCTCAGGTGTCTTGCCGCCATTTGATGTGGACCTTGCCGGTGTAACCCTCGATGGTGTTCGGCGTCTGGTCCTGCGACCCTTGGGGGTAGAAGTCGGTATGTACGGAATGACTCGAGGCGCACGTCCTTTCTGAGAAGAAGCCTTCTTTTTACTTACTGTGGAGGAAGGAAGTGATCCAGGGTGATCGGCCTGAAGGGCCACGTTAGATTCATCGATACTCCCCTGGTAAAAGGTCCCATCCTCGAAATCAATCAAAATCTCCGGATCATCATGAAATCCGGGGTTATCGTTACGGGAATAATTATGTCACAGCCCTAGAATATTTGTTTGCATTTAATTGCATGATCATCTTGCATCATGTTTAAATTTCATCAAAATGAAATGGGGATTAGCAGAAACCCTAGCACCTGACCTAACTAAACAATTCAAATAGTTGTGAATTTTCAATTAATCCAAAATGCCCTTAAAAATGTTCACTATTTCTGATAAATGTTGGTAACAACATTTCAGGGGACATTTTATTTTTCACAACAATTATAGCATTTTAAAATAATCCTTTAATGCTACTGAAATCAATTAATAAAGCACTATAAATATCTTATTGGCTCCAAATATTCTGAAACTATTTGTGGGACTTTGTAATATTTAGATGATGACCCATAAATTATCTCAGGGTTTTTGCCTTAGTATTTTTGCCCAAGCAAGAAATACAACAAATGACAGAAAATAGAAAACATAAATTATAAAAAGGAGAAATCTTACCTGGGCCTCTTACCTGAGCAAGTGGTGGCCCAGCCCACCACTGCCGCTCCCCTGTCGTCTTCCTCCTCACGCCAGTAGGCAGAGGAGAGGCGTGGAGAGCGCACCGATGCTCCTGGCCACCTCTTGCTTCCCTCCCATCACGCTGGCGGGCTGGAAAGAACCCCCAGAGCCGTCTGGATTGGTTCCTCCTCCTCACTTCGCCCCCTCTCGCCTCTGCTCTCTTCCCTCGCTATGGCCGACCCCCGCTGCCGCTCGCAGCCGATATTCGCGCAGCCACTGCCTCCCCCTCGACCCCTCGACGTGCCCGAGAGCTCCGCCAGGTCGTCTCCGTCTTCTCCAGCGAGCCATGCGAGCCCAGGAGCCCTACAACGTCGCCAGCGTCATCTTCTACATCGCCTGTGCCGAAGATCCCCGCAGGACCTTGCCGTCGATTCGCACCGGCTCGGACGTCCCCGAGCAAGCCAAGCCGCCCATCGATATCGCTGTGAGCTCCTGCGCCGAACCCCCTAACCCTGTGGCTTGTTCCTCGCCGTAGCCGTCGCCCCCTTGCTGGCCGTAGCACGCCGCCGCTGAGCTCGTCGCCGACGCAGCTCTGGTGACCTACCGGTCATGTGCGTGCGTCCTTTGGGTTGGTGAGCACCCATAGGCCCCGTAGGTGCTAGCCGCTGCTCGATTTGGTCCCTGCATCGCCGGACCCGTGCATGTCCGAGCTCCGACCGCCGCAATAGCCGTCGCCGTCGTCGGTTACGACAACCCCGGCTTCGGCTGAGGCCACCGTTGGATGCGGCTTGGTCCCCTCGCTCGAACGCGCCATCCCGCGCGTCTAACGGTGGCCTGCAGAGAAATTCCGTCGCGGACGCCGCCGCGGTGTGAGGTCACCGGCGGCTAAACGCCGGTGGCCGACGTGGCAACCATCAGATTATGCCCTAATGACCTTTTAAACGAGCCCTGAGAGAATGACTTGTGGGACCCAGTCCCTGTTAACCTGGCTTAACATTTAAACTAATCTAATTAACCCCCAGAGTCACTGACAGGTGGGTCTAGCCGCTAATTAACCTCAGATTAGCAGTTTAACTAGAGTTAACCACCCTGTTAACTAAATGTGTCACTGACGTGTGGGCTCCACACGTCAGATTTGACATGGACCGACCCTTTGACCTGTTGACGTCACCCTGACGTTTAGCTGACGCAGTAAAAGCTTTTCTGGCATTTAAATAAGACTAAATGATTTATTTATTTTTAGAAAAGGTTATAAACCTAGAAAAATCATAGAAAATAATCTATAGCTCGGTTGAATATAATTTATATATGAAAAATGATCAGAAAAATCCCATGAATCTGTTTATGTAATGATCATGCATGTTTGAGCAAGTTAACATCACCAACTAGGACATTTCATGATTAGGACAAATTTCATAAATAGTTTGGAGTTGGAATTTGATGCCTATTTGAATTCCACTTCAATTAATATGATCAAATATTGGACTAGGTGAATTCAGTACCTTAACATGCCATAGCATACATCATGTTTGTTGCATCACATTGAATGTGTTATTTTCCTGTTTGTCGATGGTGTTCCTTTCCGATAGACGATGGTTCCGACGTTGAGATCGTTGTCACCGATGAAGACTCATTGTTCTCGATAGTTGAACCCATTCCTTTGCATGACCTGTCCTTGCCACAGTAAATAGTTGAAACCACTTAGTATGAGTAGCAACTGCTTGAGCCTTTTGTGCTTACTCATCCATGCTTGCTTACTGTGCCTACTATGCTTAGAGTCGTGTCGTGTCGGGTCTGATCCATCTGGGCGATGAATCGGAATGGCAGTGTTCATGTACTACTGTGTGAGGGCTAAGTGTGTGAACACAATTTGGTAAAGGTAGCTATGAGAGGCCATGTAGGAGTACATGGCGGGTTGTCTCATTGGGACAGTCCTTAAGAACTGAGTTCTGTGTTTGTGATCCAAGACAGTTACAACCACACGTTGGGCCCTGAAATATGACCCCGCTCGACTTATTAATCACCTTGATCTCTGTCTAGGAGTTGCAACTAGTTTCTGGTGTTTGTAGGAAATGTGTTGGTGGCCATGCTTAGCGCTACCCGACGGGGTGGGCTTTGATGCGGTAGATACACAGTGACACGGTGTACCAAGTGGCACCCGAACGGTGGGCTTGGGAACCCCGCACACATCGTTTGAGGCCATAGTGGAAACTTCGACCGGACTTCCGTGCGGGTTCAGTCTCAAATAGGCGATAGCCTGGACTAGGGTCTCGTGTGATTGACGGTCGTGGCCGACTCCCTCGCTGGGCTTCCGCTTGAAGGTTGTCGAGGTGCCTTTTTTTACGTGCACATGGTGATAAGTGGCGGGAGCATGTGTGAAGAAGTACACCCCTGCAGGGTTATGAATCTGTTCGAATAGTCGCGTCCTCGGATATGGACTACTTGGAGAACTTATGTGGTTCATAGACAATTTGACATGGATACTTTAAAATGCGCAAGATAAGCGTGAGTGCTATGGATGTCCTTCTCATAGGGAGATGGGAGTGGATCCATAGTGGTGTATTGATTTGGTGAATATGTGGACTCGTGTGCGCTTTCTCCCTCCAAATAAAGTACTCGTAGTCGTAGTATAGGTTAGCCAAGAGTCAAAGTTGGCTTGCTGCAATAAACTCCACAACCCCCTTCATTGATACTGATGCATATGTAGATAGTTCAGATGTAAGTCTTGCTGAGTACCTTTGTACTCACGGTTGCTTAATTTATATTTTTGCAGAGGAGACGTCAGTCTCATTAGTGATTCTTACGACGTGAAGTTCGATGTTGACCGGATTAGCTTGGGAATCCCAGACAGAGGTCTGGCTCCTTTGGTAGGGTCGTTGTAGCTTTACATGCTCCTCCAGCCACTTTTAGTAGCTGTCTGTACCCAGACATGTTTTGCTTCCGCTTGCTGATTGTATGCTCTGAATGATGGGTCATGTGACCCCCCTGCTTGTAACATTATACTATGTTGGCTCCTCGGAGCCTTCTAAATAAATGTTATGTGTAGAGTTTTGTTGTGATGCCATGTTGTATCTACGCATATCGTGCATAATGCATGTATGGTTGAAATGCATTGGTATGTGTGGGATTCGACACCTAGCTGTATACCTCTAGTAGCCTGCTTTATGGGGAAATGCCTCTTTGTGCTTCCATCGAGCCTTGGTAGCTTGCTACTGCTCCGGACACATTGATTGACCGGCGTGTATCCTTCTTTGCTGCTGTGTCTGTCCTTACGGGGAAATGTCTTGCAGTGTAATGGAGTCCCTGTAGCCTGCTATGACTCGTCTACGTACCGTTGATGACAAATATGTCTCACGACGTAATGGAGTCCATGTAGCTCGCTACGACTCGTCCACACACGCTGATGACCGACACCTACATTGTTGGGTTACGTATGCCTGTCCCTATACGGTTGTGCCACTTGGGTCTATAACTAGTCAAGTCGACCCGGGTTCTTTGACATATGATTGCTAGCGACATATACATATACGTGAGCCAAAAGGCGCAAACGGTCTCGGCCAAGGTAAGGTGGCAGCCGTGGGGATTACTGTGCGAGAGGCCGCAATGTGATATGATGTGTTACATGCTAGACTCGTATGACTTACGATCGGGGTCCCGACAACGTTGGTATCAGAGCCTGACTGTCTGTAGGATTACCAAGCCAAACTGGTCGATGTTGAGTTTAGAACTGCTTTAGTTATATAAGGGTTAGGAAACCATGTTGTCCCAGAGAACCACCTAACAGTCTAGTTGTGTTTTGAGTTCCCAGTGTGATAATTCTGGCCATCATTATTGAAAGCATGCTGCGATGCTATTTAGTCAAAATGTATTCTATTTCTGGGTTCTTGAACCCAAGGATCATTCTGCTCGCTCCCGTTGATAGTATTTGCTCGTCCCTTTAGGATATTAGTAACCTTTGTGATAGTCTTCAAGGTTTGTGGTACATCATTCTTCCAATACGATGAACCAGTTATGGCAGAAGTTCCTCATGAACAAAAGTTCACAACATGAGTGCTCATGATGAGTTCTCCATCCCATAGTTGTGACTCTGCCAATCCTACCTTTCTGCATGGATTATCTGGAAGAAACATGTTGAACTCATTTGACATGCTAACCTATGCATCCACAACTCAGAAAAATCATGTGCTCTTGAGTTGCCCCTCTTCAATGGTATTTCGACCTTTATCTCTCATTCGACAATTAAGAGTAGTTGTGCATTTGTGTTATCGATGTCGATTATTCCTGTGGTCCATCAAGCCATTCTATTTCAGAATGACTAGGAGAAGCAAACTCCAGTACCTCATCCATTTCTAGGATTGGGTCAAAGCAGTTGTGTTCTGCAGACCAAAATGCCAATCTAGCTTTTGTTTTGTTCTACCTCGAAGTATTACCCCCTTTAAGTCAGGATTGTCATGGGAATTGCACCACCTCTTATGACTTCTTGATACAGTGATACTTCTCGCCATCATCATTCACTCCTCGGTCTCTGTGTTGTTATAACCAGAATACCGACAAGTGAATCGTGATGTGTGAAATCAATACTCCTAGCAACTTTGTTGCTTGGTAGTTAATGGACAATAATTTCATTCTTGGTGTGTTGGTTATTAAATCACCATTCTAAGATTGACTGTGCTACCTAGTCCATCTTTCATGGTGCACTCTTTGATCAATGAGTTAGGATTGCGTAAATCCTTTGCTCCTTTGATTACATTATCTTGCCCTGAAAAGCAAGATTGTTCTCGAGCTCAATAACATATCGGTGGTTTGTGATTTTCCGAATATCTTCTCAGAAGTATTAGCAGGTTGTTTTCTGACCGCTATGTTGACGTGATCAAATTGGTTTCCCTATAAACCACCCCTTCTCCAAGAATCTGTGTTAGTTACCCCTGAGCTAGTTGGTTAAGCTAAACAACAACTTGGAGAGTTGGAAGATAAATGCTTCGCCTGACTTAGTTCATTCCAAGGGGTTATCTTCTTTTGTGGTTGTGTGTGTTGAAGAAAGGCGATATCTTCATCGATTGATCCTTGTGATCAATTGCTGTATTATTGTCTTATCCAATCTTTGATTTGAGTATGGGTTATCATCAAATCCAAATTAGAAGCAATGATCTTCATAATGTTGTTTTTACTCGTGGATGTATCATCGAGCATACACCATTATATCCTTTCTTCTAACCAATGCTATCACCTAGTTCACATAGTTATGGACTTCCATCTTCATGGAAACCTCGAGGAACTGTTGTTGAGCCCATCGACAACATTGTTTATCCTCCCCATGATTCATGATGAACACAACGCTAGTGTTGGAAACTTTGTAGGCAATATCTTCATGTCCGGTACATGAGGTATATGTTAGGGTTAAGAAGTTACACTCTCTCGGTTCACGAGCATTTGATGCAAGTTGCCGCCGTGAATTCGAGAAAGTTCATTTTGCTTCCTTCGGAATCATCTCAAGTCAATCATGCATGTGCGAAGTATGCTATGGTTTGATAGCTTTGCAACCTCCAACCCATATGCACTCCCTAGCACACCAAGCCACTGATGGACTTGTTAAAGGAAAAGAAGTGAAGTGTTAATCCTGAAGAGCTCAGACGGATGTACACAAGGCTTCGATACCTCCAATGATGGTTCCATCCAGAACTCGATATTGTTTTGTTGTAAGTTCTCCATATGACCACAATTGTCTTGGACACTGTGTTCATGTGGGTCTTGCAATCCAGCTCATGTTTTGGAGTTGGCTTTCGCAGTTCATCTCCCGAGAATCCCGCAACGCCATCTCGTCGATTTGTGTTGCAAACCTTCTTTTTCAGACCTGCTGAGTCTGAAACATCCTATCACCAAGCATATCTGAATCTCAGGCAGACATGATGGTTGGAACATTTCCCAAGAATTATAATATTGGTCTCTCTGTAACCCGATAAAGTGATGTTGTGGATAACGCACCTAGCCGGAAGGCCTATTGTTATAATATCTTGTATCAACAATTTAGCCACTTTCCCATGAGGATTTCATATGACTTATTTTAGAAGTTGTTCCTCATGGACCCCTTTGATCCCCCGAAGTCCGACCTTTACTTGATGTTCTAGATACCAAACATTACCTTTAATTGGGTTACGCTAGTACATCAAGGAGAACATTAGAAGTGGAGTGCTAAATGTCTCTCGGTCGATCATCCAGATTTTGGTCCCTTGGCATAGCTAAGGTGAAATCTGAGAAAGTGTTGTCTTCCTTTGCATCTGCATCCTCCATCGTTATTCGTCATGGTAGTATGATGTGTTGCCAGGATCCTTGGCATGGATGTTGGTAAACCCCTGATGAATGTGGAAATGCTCAAGTTCTTGAGAGCACGCTCAGACACTGGGTTATACCCTCGGTATCAATTGGAATGTGCCTTCCGTTGCCGAGTTGTTTCATAACTCTAGTTCCCTTCCGATCTGAGTATGCCATTCTTTTGAATTCCTTCAAACGGTCGTTGTGAATTGCCTTAGGCTGGTATGAAGAGTTTCAATGATCTCTGTATCAAAAGTAATTCTTTTTGCCACTTAAGGGATAATCCTACGAGTCACCTTTCCTAAGTTGCCCGTTATGGTATGAAGGGAAACTAACTCCTCGCTACTTTGAAATCCATGCTCCATCTACTTTAGCGTGGAACTGTTGCCTACCAATTGAACCTCTGTTATCTGCCTCATTCCATCGTTCTCGATGTGTGTTTTGAGTCTTAGCTCAAGAAACGTTTTTACGTCTCATTCCATGAGTTGATCACGAGTTGCTCGATCTTCGTGAAGATCGATTCTTGTAGGGCTCTCCGTTCCCTTGTCGTCTTTTTGAGTGAAGGTCCCAAAGGCAAAGATGTCAAGATCAACATGATGCAATGAATCAACATCTTCAAGAAGGGAAACTGGGCAATGAAGATTGTGTTAGTTTTATATTCCCTCCCCCTTACCCTATGCCTGAATCTCGTGATGAGATTCTTGTTAAGTGGGGGTGAGTTGTCACAGCCCTAGAATATTTGTTTGCATTTAATTGCATCATCATCTTGCATCATGTTTAAATTTCATCAAAATGAAATGGGGATTAACAGAAACCCTAGCACCTCACCTAACTAAACAATTCAAATACTTGTGAATTTTAAATGAATCCAAAATGCCCTTAAAAATGTTCACTATTTCTGATAAATGTTGGCAACAACATTTCAGGGGACATTTTATTTTTCACAACAATTATAGCATTTTAAAACAATCCTTTAATGCTACTGAACTCAATTAATAAAGCACTATAAATATCTTAGTGGCTCCAAATATTCTGAAACTATTTGTGTGACTTTGAAATATTTAGTTGATGACCCATAAATTATCTCAGGGTTTTTGCCTTAGTATTTTTGCCGAAGCAAGAAATACAACAAATGACAGAAAATAGAAAACAGAAATTATAAAAAGGAGAAACCTTACCTAGGCCTCTTACCTGAGCAAGTGGTGGCCCAGCCCACCACTGCCGCTCCCCTGTCGTCTTCCTCCTCACGCCAGTAGGTAGAGGAGAGGCGTGGAGAGCGCACCGATGCTCCTGGCCACCTCCTGCTTCCCTCCCGTCGCGCTGGCGGGCTGGAAAGAACCCCCAGAGCCGTCTGGATCGGTTCCTCCTCCTCATTTCGCCCCCTCTCGCTTCTGTTCTCTTCCCTCGTTATGGCCGACCCCCACTGTCGCTCGCCGCCGATGTTCGCGCAACCACTGCCTCCCCCTTGACCCCTCGACGTGCCCGAGAGCTCCGCGAGGTCATCTCCGTCTTCTCTAGCGAGCTGTGCGAGCCCAGGAGCCCTACAACGTCGCCAGCGTCATCTTCTTCATCGCCGGTGCCGAAGATCCCCGCAGGACCTCGCCGTCGATTCACACCGGCTCGGACGTCCCCGACGAAGCCAAGCCGCCCGTCGATATCGCTGTGAGCTCCTGCGCCGAAATCCCTAACCCCGTGGCTTGTTCCTCGCCATAGCCGTTGCACCCTTACTGGCCATAGCATGCCGCCGCCGAGCTCATCGCCGACGCAGCTCTGGTGACCTACCGGTCCTGTGCGTGCGTCCTTTGGGTTGGTGAGCACCCATAGGCCCCGTAGGTGCTAGCCGCTGCTCGATTTGGTCCCTGCATCACTGGACCCGCGCATGTCCGAGCTCCGGCCACCGCAATAGCCGTCGCCGCCGTCGGTTACGACAGCCCCGGCTTCGGCTGAGGCCACCATTGGATGCGGCTTGGTCGCCTCGCTCGAACGTGCCGTCCCGCGCGTCTAATGGTGGCCTGCAGAGAAATTCCGTCGCGGACACCGCTGCAGCGTGAGGTCGTCGGTGGCTAAACGCCGGTGGCCGACGTGGCAACCATCAGATTAGGCCCTAATGACCTTTTAAACCAGCCCTGAGAGAATGACTTGTGGGACCCAGTCCCTGCTAACCTGGCTTAAGATTTAAACTAATCTAATTAACCCCCAGAGTCACTGATAGGTGGGGCTAGCCGCTAACTAACCTCAGCTTAGCAGTTTAACTAGAGTTAACCACCCTATTAACTAAATGTGTCACTGACGTGTGGGCTCCACACGTCAGATTTGACCTGGACCGACCCTTTGACCTACTGACGTCACCCTGACGTTTAGCTGATGCAGTAAAAGCTTTTCTGGAATTTAAATAAGACTAAATGTTTTATTTATTTTCAGAAAAGGTTATAAACCTAGAAAAATCATAGAAAATAATCTATAGCTCGGATGAAAATAATTTATATATGAAAAATGATCAGAAAAATCCCATGAATATGTATATGCAATGATCATGCATGTTTGAGCAAGTTAACATCACCAACTAGGACATTTCATGATTAGGACAAATTTGATAAATAGTTTGGAGTTGGAATTTGATGCCTATTTGAATTCCACTTCAATTAATATGATCAAATATTGGACTAGGTCAATTCAGTGCCTTAACATGCCATAGCATACATCATGTTTGTTGCATCACATTGAATGTGTTCTTTTCCTGTTTGTCGGTGGTGTTCCTTTCCGATAGACGATGGTTTCGACGTTGAGATCGTTGTCACCGATGAAGACTCATTGTTATCTTCAGAAGTGTCAGGCAAGCAACCCCTCCTTGAGCATCCCAATAATATCCTACTCTCTCGCTCCTGCTTTCTTATACTGCAATAGGACAATGACGATTCAACTGTTACCTGTTCTCGGTAGTTGAACCCATTCCTTTGCATGACCTATCCTTGCCACAGTAAATAGTTGAAACCACTTAGCATGAGTAGCAACTACTTGAGCCTTGTTGTGCTTACACATCCATGCTTGTTTAGTGTGCCTGCTATGCTTAGAGTCGTGTCGTGTCGGGTCTGATCCATTTGAGCGATGAATCAGAATGGCAGTGTTCATGTCCTACTGTGTGAGGGCTAAGTGTGTGAACACGATTTGGTAAAGGTAGCGATGAGAGGCCATGTAGGAGTACATGGCGGGTTGTCTCATTGGGACCGTCCTTAAGAACTGAGTTCTGTGTTTGTGATCCAAGACAGTTACTACCACACGTTGGGCCCTGAAATATGACCCCGCTCGACTTATTAATCGCCTTGATCTCTGTCCAGGAGTTGCAACTTGTTTCTGGTGTTTGTAGGAAAATTGTTGGTGGCCGTGCTTAGCGCTACCCGACGGGGTGGACTTTCATGCGGTAGATGCACAGTGGCACGGTGTACCAAGTGGCACCCGAACGGTGGGCATGGGAACCCTGCGCACATCGGTTGAGGCCGTAGCGGAAACTTCGGCCAGACTTCCGTGCGGGTTCAGTCTCAAATAGGCGATAGCTTGGACTAGGGTCTCGTGTGATTGACGTTCGTGGCCGACTCCCTCGCCGGGCTTCCGCTTGAAGGTTGCCGAGGTGCCTTTTTTTACGTGCACATGGCGATAAGTGGCGGGAGCATGTGTGAAGAAGTACACCCCTGCAGGATTATGAATATGTTCGAATAGCCGCGTCCTCGGATATGGACTACCTGGAGAACTTATGTGGTTCATAGACAATTTGACATGGATACTTTAAAATGCGCAAGATAAGCGTGAGTGCTATGGATGGTCTTCTAGTAGGGAGACGGGAGTGGATCCATAGTGGTGTATTGATTTGGTGAATATGTGGACTCATGTGCGCTTTCTCCCTCCAAATAAAGTACTCGTAGTCGTAGTATAGGTTAGCCAAGAGTCAAAGCTGGCTTGCTGCAATAAACTCCACAACCCCCTTCATTGATACTGATGCATATGTAGATAGTTCTGATGTAAGTCTTGCTGAGTACCTTTGTACTCACGGTTGCTTAATTTATATTTTTGCAGAGGAGATGTCAGTCTCATTAGTGATTCTTACGACGTGAAGTTCGATGTTGACCGGATTAGCTTGGGAATCCCAGACAGAGGTCTGGCTCCGTTGGTAGGGTCATTGTAGCTTTACATGCTCCTCCAGCCACTTTTAGTAGATGTCTGTACCCATACATGTTTTGCTTCCGCTTGTTGATTGTATGCTCTGAATGATGGGTCATGTGACCCCCCTGCTTCTAACATTATACTATGTTGGCTCCTCGGAGCCTTCTAAATAAATGTTATTTTAGAGTTTTGTTGTGATGCCATGTTGTATCTACGCATATCGTGCATAATGCGTGTATGGTTGAAATGCATTGGTATGTGTGGGATTCGACACCTAGCTGTATACCTCTAGTAGCCTGCTTTACGGGGAAATGCCTCTTTGTGCTTCCACCGAGCCTTGGTAGCTTGCTACTGCTCTAGATGCATTGATTGAACGGCGTGTATCCTTCTTTGCTGCTGTGTCTGTCCCTACGGGGAAATGTCTCGCAGTGTAATGGAGTCCTTGTAGCCTGCTATGACTCGTCTACGTACCGTTGATGACAAATATGTCTCACGACGTAATGGAGTCCATGTAGCTTGCTATACTCGTCTACACACGCTGATGACCGAGACCTACATTTTTGGGTTACGTATGCCTGTCCATGTATGGCTGTGCCACTTGGGTCAATAACTAGTCATGTCGACCCGGGTTCTTTGACATATGATTGCTAGCGACATATACATATACGTGAGCCAAAAGGCACAAACGGTCCCGACCAAGGTAAGGTGGCTGCAGTGGGGATTACCGTGCGTGAGGCCGCAACGTGATATGATGTGTTACATGCTAGACTCGTATGGCTTAGGATCGGGGTCCCGACAAATTCTCTGGTTGCGGAGTGGGGTAGTTAACTGTCTCGATCCAATGCCTCCATTTCTGTTCACAAAGACATGTGCAATTCTCACGACATTCTCGAAAAAAGATGGTAATACTCCAAGTTAGAACATAACACAAGATGGCTAGCAAGGGACTTAAGGTTCAACCAAAACAAGACCAAGTCGATGTTTGGAAGGAATACAAGGATGTTGTCGATGATAACACAAATCATCGAGGGGCAAGGACGGTATTTCTCATCATGAATTAAATTGATACCCTGGAAGAGCTCGGAATGTTGAAGATGATCACGACGCAAATGTCGAGAAGCCTCTTGAAGATGTAATCGATCAGCGATGACATGAAGCAAAGAAATGGTGAAGCCAAAGGTTGTCGGAACCACAGATTAGAGTGCTAGCTCAGAATGAAAAATGCCTTTCAAGACAACCAACATGACGTTGAAAGCTCGATGTAAGCTTAGTGCACTTTGGGAATTGTGTTCTGGGGATGAAGGACACAGATAGCATGGTCATGCTCTAGCATGACAATGATGATGTAGCCTAACAACTTGGGATGACACGATCAAGTACAAACTCATAAGCAAAGAATATTACTAAGAGTTGTTGAATCGCAATGTGTACTCGATTCAGTTATCGGTCTCCTTGAGTGTCCAACAACTCAGAAGACGAGGAAACAGGAATCGGTGAAATATCATAGTTGATGAGGATCTCATAAGAAGTTATATAGCTCTGTGATATTCTCGAGATACCAGGGATAATACTCGGAGGTAGATCAGAATAGTGGTTAGACTAATGTATTGATCTGTGGAAGACAAACACTTTAACTTGTCTGAGAATGAAATCAAAGTAGAACAACATGGTCGGAACCACGATTGCAAAGGACAAGATCACAGATACTAGATCAAATTATACCAAGGGTATTTTATTGTTACGAGAAGCTTCCATGATAAGACATACACCGGGTCCATAGGCATGAACACAAAGTTCAAGGTCGACTCCCACTTCTTCAAGGCATAACCTTTCATTCACTCCTCGCTTTCGATGAAGTTGTAGCGTTGAAAGTTTATCTGGCAAAACACCAGAAGAGTATGACTCATAGAAGTTTTCGGGCTCACACATATTAGAGAAGGCATTGGTTCAACCCATAGGGGCATCTTAGG